>CM060912.1:823783707-826183707 GCA_030737875.1 Allium sativum | reverse complement strand
TGCAGGAGTAGGTTGATGGGGTCGATTCGGCCTTCCGATCCGAACCGAGTATTGTGCACTTCTGTGCTATTGATGTCAAGGTGGATCGGGTCTGCCTACCTCGACCCGATCCGGAGCCTTCTCGAGCTTGTTTGCTGGAGTGTTCCGCCATATGTCACCGGTTCGGGTCCTCTCCTATCCGAACCACATATCCGATCCGACCCAAACAGGTTATGTCCATGCCAAATCTCCAAGTCTAAGTTTCCGGTTCTGCATGCGTTCACGGAAACGGGCATAACATCCAAACCGTAAGTCCGTTTGAGTTAAACGGTAGCTCAAACTGAAGCTAATTCAGAGGGCTATAAGAGTTGTAGAGTTAGCTCCGTAATCGCTGTTTTCGAGCCCAGAAAAGGTCATCTGTTAGGAGTTCCGGGCCTTTCTTTGTTTGTGATGCGATTTCGACCAAATCGCTGCCTGTCTTCTGATGATGCTTCCAATACTGGAGCGTATTGTTGATCAGAGATTTCATGTGTGACTGCTTTTACTTAAAAGCGGGTCAACATTTTGCCCCCCAGAACATATCTTGCTGGTTGAAGGAAGATGTGTTCTGGATAATCCAAGGCCACGCCGGGCCTGCCAGCTGCAATTATAATCCATACCTGCTAAGAAAAGAGAGCAAAAAGGTGTGTCAAATCCTGACAAAACTGATTACACTTTCGAGCATAAACCATGCTTGGGCGCTTGTTTGAGCATAAACCATACTCAAGACACGTTCGAATCATCCTGCCAAAACCTGACGAGGGACCTAACCTTCCGGGTATAAGCCATACCAGGAAGTTCAAACTGAGCATAAACCATACTCGAGTTTTATTGAGTTCCTTTGCCAGATCCTGACAAAACAATAAGTCGTTCCAGAGTACAATCCATACTTAAGAATCCTAGTGAGTACGATCCATACTCATGTCGGGATAGAGTTATGCTTGCCAAAACCTGACAAGACAGTCTGTCCCTAGGCATAAAACATGCCTAGGGGTCCGAGATAAGTGTAAGCCATACTCTAGTTGAGATTGAGAATCCTGCCACAACCTGACAAGATACTTAAATTGCCAAACATAATCCATGCTCGGAAAGTCCTTCCTTATTCATTTCAAAGTACAAAACCAAAGAAAATCCTGATTGGTTCGTCATCGACTGCAGAGCACGATTTGGAGCTAAATCCTAACCCCGAACGTGTGTACTATGATTTATCCAATCGGAAAACCTAAAGAAAGCAAAGAGACATATCTTAAATCCTAAGAAATGCTGAAAACACAGAGTGATCCAATCCAGATCAGTTGATGACGAGCCGATGGGAGCTCGTTCCAGGGTCATTCCCTCTCCGGGGAGCAGGTGGTAGCAGCACAGTTACAGGTGCTGTTGGTTGTTTCACATACTCGGGTAGCTATCCACGTCTAACCCGTTCCTCAATCAGATCTCGCAAGTGTCTCAGTCATTTGTGTCATGACCGTCCATATCGTGAAATATGCAATATTTCCCAGAATCGCGTTCTCTTTGCGATGGCTCCCTCCTGGGAGGCTTTGGATAGGAGACGTCACCGTTTGTGTTCACGTAGATGTCGGTTAGTGACGAATTGAGTTCTGTGTACTTTTCATATTTGGGCCCTCTCCGGGGCTGAGCGTTGCAGTCATTATTGACGGCAGCTTTTCCTTTGCCTTTACCAGAATCAGGCGGTTCTCCGTCTTTGAGCATGTTAACATCAAGAATTTTCTTTTCGGACGTCGCGTCTTCTTCATGCAAAAACCTATCCGATTCAAGATAGAATTCACTGAGATTCCTTGGTGGGTCTCGGTACAAGGATTTCTTGAACTCCGAGTTGTCTAGAACGCCGGATACTGCCGCCATCAATACCATAGATGGCTCAGGTCGATCTACTGATGCCGCTGCAACGTTGAACCTTTCCAGAAATGACCGCAGAGTTTCTTTAGGCCTCTGCTTGATTCTAGTTAGTGACATTACATTCTTGGGTCGAGCGATATGGACCCGAAACTATTCAATAAAGCGAGCGACCAACATGTTCCAGCTGTTGATCGATTCAGATTCCAGCTGCCGAAACCACATAGCAGCAACATCAGTCAAAAAGAGAGGAAAGCATTTAGCCATGACGTTTTCCGACGCCGATTGAACTTCCATATGCCGTTTATAGCGCATTAGGTGCACGGTAGGATCTGCCCTACCGTTGTATGGCTCCAGTTGTGGAAGTTTGAAATCCGGGGGATTACGGGAATATCCAATTTCTTGTGTGAATTGATTGTGGTTGACATCATCCATGTCATTTTGATAGTTGCGGCCTCTCGAGAGGCGTTCAATAAGGCTGGTGAGCCGATCGCCTTCAAAGAGCTGTTGCAAGTTGACAAGTTCAGAGCTGGTGCCCCCGGCGCTGAGTCCAGAAGAGTTCAGAGAAGTATAGGGAGCTTGGAAGGCCATCCGGTTCGGTTCGGAGGTGCCCCCTTGCTGCGGCTCGGAGAAGCGAGGGAGGTTATGGAGAGGTGCACGGTTCGGATCGGATGTGCCGATCCGATCAGGTTCTCCTGTTCCGAACCGGGGAGCTTGATGCTGAAGCTGTGTGGGATTACCGATCCGAACCGGTGCAGAGGTAGGTCGTGCTGGAGCGAAGTCTTGATTTCCAGAGGGGAGGCTGCTGCCCCCAAGCTCATGTAAGGTGGCGGTTCGGATCGGATCCGAACCGATCCGGTGAGGATTGCCTCCCATTTCCATCTGCGTTTGATTCAAGTTTTGGCCCTCGATTCAGATCGGATCCGAACCGATCCGGTTTACAGCTGCTGCTAGGGCTTTTTCCATGCTATTTCCTGCGAGTTGTGCATTGCCGCTCGGCCTTCCTTCCATCCGAGCAAAGAATTGGTCGATCATCTCCTGTTGTTTGCGGGGGAGATCATCTTGCCTTGCCACTTGAGTTCTCAATTCAGCAAGAACGCCATCCATTTCATCTCTGGTTAAGTATGCTGATGGATTTTCATGAGAGAATGCCTCCTGGCTTGCCTCGTTCCTTGTGCCTTCAGTGCCAACATCCTCAGCACGAGAGAAGGTTCCGTCTTTCTTTCGCTTGACCATTGATCCGATAGCCAAATAATCCAAGCAGACGTTGAAGTTGTCGTGAGCCCCCCTTCCTGGCGCGCCAAAATGTTAGACCGAAATTTGGGCCTAACACCCAAATGCTATGTAAAAACCTCACAATCACAGAATAAACGCAGAAAAACAGTAAAATAAGAGGAGACACACGAGATTTTTATAGTGGTTCGGCTCAATCCAATCCTACGTCCACTTTATAGTTTCTTAAATTCTAAGAAGCTATTACAATGTCGTTTGTTTGCAGTTTATACACGAAATCCTCGTGTTTACAACGAAGAAGAGGAGATGAAAGGGGAGATTATACACGAAATCCTCGTGTTGTAATGTGGAATTCGACTTCTAGGTTATGCAATAGCCTTGCGAAGAACCATAGTTGAAGCCATGGAGAGTTAGAGTTCAAAAAGTCCTTTGAAATAGCCATGTTGTGGTGTATTTATAGGCGTAGAGGAGCCTCTGGGAGTCCTGAATCGGATCGGATCGGGTGTACACGTGGGGAGCAGTGAGACCATCTCAGAGATAGTGGAGAAGGGGGTCGTTAGGTCATGCTAAGACAGGTGGCAGCCGATCCGAATAAATAGGGGGCGGTTATGCCTTGAGAAGCGGTCAAACTTCGTGTGCAGGAGCAGGTTGATGGGGTCGGTTCGGCCTTCCGATTCGAACCGAGTATTGTGCACTTCTGTGCTATTGATGTCAAGGTGGATCGGGTCTGCCTACCTCGATCCGATCCGGAGCCTTCTCGAGCTCGTTTGCTGGAGTGTTCCGCCATATGTCACCGGTTCGGGTCCTCTCCTATCCGAACCACACATCCGATCCGACCCAAACAGGTTATGTCCATGCCAAATCTCCAAGTCTAAGTTTCCGGTTCTGCATGCGTTCATGGAAACGGGCATAACTTCCAAACCGTAAGTCCGTTTGAGCCAAACGAAAGCTCAAACTGAAGCTAATTCAGAGGGCTATAAGAGTTGCAGAGCTCAGCTCCGTAATCGCTGTGTTCGGGCCCAGAAAAGGTCATCTGTTAGGAGTTCCGGGCCTTTCTTTGTTTGTGATGCGATTTCGACCAAATCGCTGCCTGTCTTTTGATGATGCTTCCAATACTGGAGCGTATTGTTGAACAGAGATTTCATGTGTGACTGCTTTGACTTAAAAGCGGGTCAACATTTTGCCCCCCAGAACATATCTTGCTGGTTGAAGGAAGATGTGTTCTGGATAATCCAAGGCCACGCCGGGCCTGCCAGCTGCAAGTATAATCCATACCTGCTAAGAAAAGAGAGGAAAAAGGTGTATCAAATCCTGACAAAACTGATTACACTTTCGAGCATAAACCATGCTTGGGTGCTTCTTTGAGCATAAACCATACTCAAGACACATTCGAATCATCCTGCCAAAACCTGACAAGGGACCTAACCTTCCGGGTATAAGCCATACCAGGAAGTTCAAACTGAGCATAAACCATACTCGAGTTTTATTGAGTTCCTTTGCCAGATCCTGACAAAACAATAAGTCGTTCCAGAGTACAATCCATACTTAAGAATCCTAGTGAGTACGATCCATACTCATGTCGGGATAGAGCTATGCTTGCCAAAACCTGACAAGACAGTCTGTTCCTAGGCATAATCCATGCCTAGGGGTCCGAGATAAGTGTAAGCCATACTCTAGTTGAGATTGAGAATCCTGCCACAACCTGACAAGATACTTAAATTGCCAAACATAATCCATGCTCGGAAAGTCCTTCCTTATTCAATTCAAAGTACAAAACCAAAGCAAATCCTGATTGGTTCGTCATCGAGTGCAGAGCGCGATTTGGAGCTAAATCCTAACCCCGAACGTGTGTACTCCGATTTATCCAATCGGAAAACCTAAAGAAAGCAAAGAGACATATCTTAAATCCTAAGAAATGCTGAAAACGCAGAGTGATCCAATCCAGATCAGTTGATGACGAGCCGATGGGAGCTCGTTCCAGGGTCATTCCCTCTCCGGGGAGCAGGTGGTAGCAGCACAGGTACAGGTGCTGTTGGTTGTTTCACATACTCGGGTAGCTCTCCACGTCTAACCCGTTCCTCAATCAGATCTCGCAAGTGTCTACAGTCATTTTTGTCATGACCGTCCATATCGTGAAATATGCAATATTTCCCAGAATCGCGTTCTCTTTGCGATGGCTCCCTCCTGGGAGGCTTTGGATAGGAGACGTCACCGTTTGTGTTCACGTAGATGTCGGTTAGTGACGAATTGAGTTCTGTGTACTTTTCATATTTGGGCCCTCTCCGGGGCTGAGCGTTGCGGTCATTCTTGACGGCAGCTTTTCCTTTGCCTTTACCAGAATCAGGCGGTTCTCCATCTTTGAGCATGTTAACATCAAGAATTTTCTTTTTGGACGTCGCGTCTTCTTCACGTAAAAACCTATCCGATTTAAGATAGAATTCACTGAGATTCCTTGGTGGGTCTCGGTACAAGGATTTCTTGAACTCCGAGTTGTCTAGAACGCCGGATACTGCCGCCATCAATACCATAGATGGCTCAGGTCGATCAACTGATGCTGCTGCAACGTTGAACCTTTCCAGAAATGACCGCAGAGTTTCTTTAGGCCTCTGCTTGATTGTAGTTAGTGACATTACATTCTTGGGTCGAGCGATATAGACCCGAAACTGTTCAATAAAGCGAGCGACCAACATGTTCCAGCTGTTGATCGATTCAGATTCCAGCTGCCGAAACCACATAGCAGCAATATCAGTCAAAAAGAGAGGAAAGCATTTAGCCATTACGTTTTTCGACGCCGATTGAACTTCCATATGCCGTTTATAGCGCATTAGGTGCATGGTAGGATCTGCCCTGCCGTTGTATGGCACCAGTTGTGGAAGTTTGAAATCCGGGGGATTACGGGAATTTCTAATTTCTTGTGTGAATGGATTGTGGTTGACATCATCCATGTCATTTTGATAGGTGCGGCCTCTCGAGAGGCGTTCAATAAGGCTGGCGAGCCGATCGCCTTCAAAGAGCTGTTGCAAGTTGACAAGTTCAGAGCTGGTGCCCTCAGCGTTGAGTCCAGAAGAGTTCAGAGAAGTATAGGGAGCTTGGAAGGCCATCCGGTTCGGTTCGGAGGTGCCCCCTTGCTGCGGCTCGGAGAAGCAAGGGAGGTTATGGAGAGGTGCACGGTTCGGATCGGATGTGCCGATCCGATCAGGTTCTCCTGTTCCGAACCGGGGAGCTTGATGCTGAAACTGTGTGGGATTACCGATCCGAACCGGTGCGGAGGTAGGTCGTGCTGGAGCGAAGTCTTGATTTCCACAGGGGAGGCTGCTGCCCCCAAGCTCGTGTAAGGTGGCGGTTCGGATCGGATCCGAACCGATCCGGTGAGGATTGCCTCCCATTTCCATCTGCGTTTGATTCAAGTTTTGGCCCTCTGTTCGGATCCGAACCGATCCGGTTTGCAGCTGCTGCTGGGGCTATTTCCGTGCTATTTCCAGCGAGTTGTGCATTGCCGCTCGGCCTTCCTTCCATTCGAGCGAAGAAATGGTCGATCATCTCCTATTGTTTGCGGAGGAGATCATCTTGCCTTGCCATTTGAGTTCTCAATTCAGCGAGAACGTCATCCATTTCATCTCTGGTTAAGTATGCTGATGGATTTTCATGAGAGGAAGCCTCCTGGCTTGCCTCGTTCCTTGTGCCTTCAGTGCCAACATCCTCAGCACGAGAGAAGGTTTCGTCTTTCTTTCGCTTGACCATTGATCCAATAGCCAAATAATCCAAGCAGACGTTGAAGTTGCCGTGAGCCCCCCCTTCCTGGCGCGCCAAAATGTTAGACCGAAATTTGGGCCTAACACCCAAATGCTATGTGAAAACCTCACAATCACAGAATAAACGCAGAAAAACAGTAAAATAAGAGGAGACACACGAGATTTTTATAGTGGTTCGGCTCAATCCAATCCTACGTCCACTTTATAGTTTCTTAAATCCTAAGAAGCTATTACAATGTCGTTTGTTTGCAGTTTATACACGAAATCCTCGTGTTTACAATGAAGAAGAGGAGATTAAAGGGGAGATTATACACGAAATTCTCGTGTTGTAATGAGGAATTCGACTTCTAGGTTATGCAATAGCCTTGCGAAGAACCATAGTTGAAGCCATGGAGAGTTAGAGTTCAAAAAGTCCTTTGAAATAGCCATGTTGTGGTGTATTTATAGGCGTAGAGGAGCCTCTGGGAGTCCTGAATCGGATCGGATCGGGTGTACACGTGGGGAGCAGTGAGACCATCTCGGAGATAGTGGAGAAGGGGGCATTTAGGTCGTGCTAAGACAGGTGGCAGCCGATCCGGATAAATAGGGGGCGGTTATGCCTTGAGAAGCGGTCAAACTTCGTGTGCAGGAGCAGGTTGATGGGGTCGGGTCGGCCTTCCGATCCGAACCGAGTATTGTGCACTTCTGTGCTATTGATGTCAAGGTGGATCGGGTCTGCCTACCTCGATCCAATACGGAGCCTTCTCGAGCTCGTTTGCTGGAGTGTTCCGCCATATGTCACCGGTTCGGGTCCTCTCCTATCCGAACCACACCTCCGATCCGACCCAAACAGGTTATGTCCATGCCAAATCTCCAAGTCTAAGTTTCCGGTTCTGCATGCGTTCACGGAAACGGGCATAACTTCCAAACCGTAAGTCCGTTTGAGCCAAAAGAAAGCTCAAACTGAAGCTAATTCAGAGGGCTATAAGAGTTGCAGAGCTCAGCTCCTTAATCGCTGTTTTCGGGCCCAGAAAAGGTCATTTGTTAGGAGTTCCGGGCCTTTCTTTGTTTGTGATGCGATTTCGACCAAATCGCTGCCTGTCTTCTGATGATGCTTCCAATACTGGAGCGTATTGTTGATGAGAGATTTCATGTGTGACTGCTTTGACTTAAAAGCGGGTCAACATTTTGCCTCCCATAACATATCTTTCTGGATGAAGGAAGATGTGTTCTGGATAATCCAAGGCCACGCCGGGCCTGCCAGCTGCAAGTATAATCCATACTTGCTAAGAAAAGAGAGAAAAAAGGTGTGTCAAATCCTGACAAAACTGATTACACTTTCGAGCATAAACCATGCTTGGGCGCTTGTTTGAGCATAAACTATACTCAAGACACGTTCGAATCATCCTGCCAAAACCTGACGAGGGACCTAACCTTCCGGGTATAAGACATACCAGGAAGTTCAAACTGAGCATAAACCATACTCGAGTTTTATTGAGTTCCTTTGCCAGATCCTGACAAAACAATAAGTCGTTCCAGAGTACAAACCATACTTAAGAATCCTAGTGAGTACGATCCATACTCATGTCGGGATAGAGCTATGCTTGCCAAAACCAGACAAGACAGTCTGTCCCTACGCATAATCCATGCCTAGGGGTCCGAGATAAGTGTAAGCCATACTCTAGTTGAGATTGAGAATCCTGCCACAACCTGACAAGATACTTAAATTGCCAAACATAATCCATGCTCGGAAAGTCCTTCCTTATTCAATTCAAAGTAAAAAACCAAAGCAAATCCTGATTGGTTCGTCATCGAGTGCAGAGCACGATTTGGAGCTAAATCCTAACCCCGAACGTGTGTACTCCGATTTATCCAATCGGAAAACATAAAGAAAGCAAAGAGACATATCTTAAATCCTAAGAAATGCTGAAAACGCAGAGGGATCCAATACAGATCAGTTGATGACGAGCCGATGGGAGCTCGTTCCAGGGTCATTCCCTCTCCGGGGAGCAGGTGGTAGGAGCATAGGTATAGGTGTTGTTGGTTGTTTCACATACTCGGGTTGCTCTCCACGTCTAACCCGTTCCTCAATCAGATCTCGCAAGTGTCTACAGTCATTTGTGTCATGACCGTCCATATCGTGAAATATGCAATATTTCCCAGAATCGCGTTCTCTTTGCGATGGCTCCCTCCTGGGAGGCTTTGGATAGGAGACGTCACCGTTTGTGTTCACGAAGATGTCGGTTAGTGACGAATTGAGTTCTGTGTACTTTTCATATTTGGGCCCTCTCCGGGGTTGAGCGTTGCGGTCATTCTTGATGGCAGCTTTTCCTTTGCCTTTACCAGAATCAGGCGGTTCTCCGTCTTTGAGCATGTTAACATCAAGAATTTTCTTTTCGGACGTCGCGTCTTCTTTACTCAAAAACCTATCTGATTCAAGATAGAATTCACTGAGATTCCTTGGTGGGTCTCGGTACAAGGATTTCTTGAACTCCGAGTTGTCTAGAACGCCGGATACTGCCGCCATCAATACCATAGATGGCTCAGGTCGATCAACTGATGCTGCTGCAACGTTGAACCTTTCCAGAAATGACCGCAGAGTTTCTTTAGGCCTCTGCTTGATTGTAGTAAGTGACATTACATTCTTGGGTCGAGCGATATGGACCCGAAACTGTTCAATAAAGCGAGCGATCAACATGTTCCAGCTGTTGATCGATTCAGATTCCATCTGCCGAAACCACATAACAGCAATATCAGTCAAAAAGAGAGGAAAGCATTTAGCCATGACGTTTTCCGACGCCGATTGAACTTCCATATACCGTTTATAGCGCATTAGGTGCACGGTCGGATCTGCCCTGCCATTGTATGGCTCCAGTTGTGGAAGTTTGAAATCCGGGGGATTACGGGAATTTCTAATTTCTTGTGTGAATGGATTGTGGTTGACATCATTCATGTCATTTTGATAGGTGCAGCCTCTCGAGAGGCGTTCAATAAGGCTGGCGAGCCGATTGCCTTCAAAGAGCTATTGCAAGTTGACAAGTTCAGAGCTGGTGCCCCCAGCGTTGAGTCCAGAAGAGTTCAGAGAAGTATAGGGAGCTTGGAAGGCCATCCGGTTCGGTTCGGAGGTGCCCCCTTGCTGCGGCTCGGAGAAGCGAGGGAGGTTATGGAGAGGTGCACGGTTCGGATCGGATGTGCCGATCCGATCAGGTTCTCCTGTTCCGAACCGGGGAGCTTGATGCTGAAGCTGTGTGGGATTACCGATCCGAACCGGTGCGGAGGTAGGTCTTGCTGGAGCGAAGTCTTGATTTCCAGAGGGGAGGTTGTTGCCCCCAAGCTCATGTAAGGTGGCGGTTCGGATCCGATCCGAACCGATCCGGTGAGGATTGCCTCCCATTTCCATCTGCTTTGATTCAAGTTTTGGCCCTCGGTTCGGATCGGATCCGAACCGATCCAGTTTGCAGCTGCTGCTGGGGCTATTTCCGTGCTATTTCCAGTGAGTTGTGCATTGCCGCTCGGCCTTCCTTCCATCCGAGCGAAGAATTGGTCGATCATCTCCTGTTGTTTGCGGAGGAGATCATCTTGCCTTGCCATTTGATTTCTCAATTCAGCGAGAACGTCATCCATTTCATCTCTGGTTAAGTATGCTGATGGATTTTCATGAGAGGAAGCCTCCTGGCTTGCCTCGTTCCTTGTGCCTTCAGTGCCAACATCCTCAGCACGAGAGAAGGTTCCGTCTTTCTTTCGCTTGACCATTGATCCAATAGCCAAATAATCCAAGCAGACGTTGAAGTTGTCGTGAGCCCCCCTTCCTGGCGCGCCAAAATGTTAGATTGAAATTTGGGCCTAACACCCAAATGCTATGTGAAAACCTCACAATCACAGAATAAACGCAGAAAAACAGTAAAATAAGAGGAGACACACGAGATTTTTATAGTGGTTCGGCTCAATCCAATCCTACGTCCACTTTATAGTTTCTTTAATCCTAAGAAGCTATTACAATGTCGTTTGTTTGCAATTTATACACGAAATCCTCGTGTTTACAATGAAGAAGAGGAGATTAAAGGGGAGATTATACATGAAATCCTCGTGTTGTAATGTGGAATTTGACTTCTAGGTTATGCAATAGCCTTGCGAAGAACCATAGTTGAAGCCATGGAGAGTTAGAGTTCAAAAAGTCCTTTGAAATAGCCATGTTGTGGTGTATTTATAAGCGTAGAGGAGCCTCTGGGAGTCCTGAATCGGATCGGATCGGGTGTACACGTGGGGAGCAGTGAGACCATCTCGGAGATAGTGGAGAAGGGGGCCTTTAGGTCGTGCTAAGATAGGTGGCAGCCGATCTGGATAAATAGGGGGAGGTTATGCCTTAAGAAGCGGTCAAACTTCGTGTGCAGGAGCAAGTTGATGGGGTCGGTTCGGCTTTCCGATCCGAACCGAGTATTGTGCACTTCTGTGCTATTGATCTCAAGGTGGATCGGGTCTGCCTACCTCGATCCGATCCGGAGCCTTCTCGAGCTCGTTTGCTGGAGTGTTCCGCCATATGTCACCGGTTCAGGTCCTCTCCTATCCGAACCACACATCCGATCCGACCCAAACAGGTTATGTCCATGCCAAATCTCCAAGTCTAAGTTTCCGGTTCTGCATGCGTTCACGGAAACGGGCATAACTTCCAAACCGTAAGTCCGTTTGAGCCTAACGAAAGTTCAAACTGAAGCTAATTCAGAGGGCTATAAGAGTTGCAAAGCTCAGCTCCGTAATCGCTGTTTTCGGGCCCAGAAAAGGTCATTTGTTAGGAGTTCTGGGCCTTTCTTTGTTTGTGATGCGATTTCGACCAAATCGCTGCCTGTCTTCTGATGATGCTTCCAATACTGGAGCGTATTGTTGATCAGAGATTTCATGTGTTACTGCTTTGACTTAAAAGTGGGTCAACATTTTGCCCCCCAGAACATATCTTGCTGGTTGAAGGAAGATGAGTTCTGGATAATCCAAGGCCACGCCGGGCCTGCCAGCTGCAAGTATAATCCATACCTGCTAAGAAAAGAGAGCAAAAAGGTGTGTCAAATCCTGACAAAACTGATTACACTTTCGAGCATAAACCATGCTTGGGCGCTTGTTTGAGCATAAACCATACTCAAGACACGTTCGAATCATCCTGCCAAAACCAGACGAGGGACCTAACCTTCCGGGTTTAAGCCAAACCAGGAAGTTCAAACTGAGCATAAACCATACTCGAGTTTTATTGAGTTCCTTTGCCAGATCCTGACAAAACAATAAGTCGTTCCAGAGTACAATCCATACTTAAGAATCCTAGTGAGTACGATCCATACTCATGTCGGGATAGAGCTATTCTTGCCAAAACCTGGCAAGACAGTCTATCCCTAGGCATAATCCATGCCTAGGGGTCCGAGATAAGTGTAAGCCATACTCTAGTTGAGATTGAGAATCCTGCAACAAACTGACAAGATACTTAAATTGCCAAGCATAATCCATGCTCGGAAAGTCCTTCCTTATTCAATTCAAAGTACAAAACCAAAGCAAATCCTGATTGGTTCGTCGTCGAGTGCAGAGCACGATTTAGAGCTAAATCCTAACCCCGAACGTGTGTACTCCGATTTATCGAATCGGAAAACCTAAAGAAAGCAAAGAGACATATCTTAAATCCTAAGAAATGCTGAAAACGCAGAGTGATCCAATCCAGATCAGTTGATGACGAGCCGATGGGAGCTCGTTCCAGGGTCATTCCCTCTCCGAGGAGCAGGTGGTAGCAGCACAGGTACAGGTGCTGTTGGTTGTTTCACATACTCGGGTAGCTCTCCACGTCTAACCCGTTCCTCAATCAGATCTCGCAAGTGTCTACAGTCATTTGTGTCATGACCGTCCATATCGTGAAATATGCAATATTTCCCAGAATCGCGTTCTCTTTGCGATGGCTCCCTCTTGGGAGGCTTTGGATAGGAGACGTCACCGTTTATGTTCACGTAGATGTCGGTTAGTGACGAATTGAGTTCTGTGTACTTTTCATATTTGGGCCCTCTCCGGGGCTGAGCGTTGCGGTCATTCTTGACGGCAGCTTTTCCTTTGCCTTTACCAGAATCAGGCGGTTCTCCGTCTTTGAGCATGTTAACATCAAGAATTTTCTTTTCGGACGTCGCGTCTTCTTCACGCAAAAACCTATCCGATTCAAGATAGAATTCACTGAGATTCCTTGGTGGGTCTCGGTACAAGGATTTCTTGAACTCCGAGTTGTCTAGAACGCCGGATACTGCCGCCATCAATACCATAGATGGCTCAGGTCGATCAACTGATGCTGCTGCAACGTTGAACCTTTCCAGAAATGACCGCAGAGTTTCTTTAGGCCTCTGCTTGATTGTAGTTAGTGACATTACATTCTTGGGTCGAGCGATATGGACCTGAAACTGTTCAATAAAGCGAGCGACCAACATGTTCCAGCTGTTGATCGATTCAGATTCCAGCTGCCGAAACCACATAGCAGCAATATCAGTCAAAAAGAGAGGAAAGCATTTAGCCATGACGTTTTCCGACGCCGATTGAACTTCCATATGCCGTTTATAGCGTATTAGGTGCACGGTAGGATCTGCACTGCCGTTGTATGGCTCCAGTTGTGGAAGTTTGAAATCCGGGGGATTACGGGAATTTCTAATTTCTTGTATGAATGGATTGTGGTTGACATCATCCATGTCATTTTGATAGGTGCGGCCTCTCGAGAGGCGTTCAATAAGGCTGGCGAGCCGATCGCCTTCAAAGAGCTGTTGCAAGTTGACAAGTTCAGAGCTGGTGCCCCCAGCGTTGAGTCCAGAAGAGTTCAGAGAAGTATAGGGAGCTTGGAAGGCCATCCGGTTCGGTTCGGAGGTGCCCCCTTGCTGCGGCTCGGAGAAGCGAGGGAGGTTATGGAGAGGTGCACGGTTCGGATCGGATGTGCCGATCCGATCAGGTTCTCCTGTTCCGAACCGGGGAGCTTGATGCTGAAGCTGTGTGGGATTACCGATCCGAACCGGTGCGGAGGTAGGTCGTGCTGGAGCGAAGTCTTGATTTCCAGAGGGGAGGCTGCTGCCCCCAAGCTCATGTAAGGTGGCGGTACGGATCGGATCCGAACCGATCCGGTGAGGATTGCCTCCCATTTCCATCTGCGTTTGATTCAAGTTTTGGCCCTCGGTTCGGATCGGATCCGAACCGATCCGATTTGCAGCTGCTGCTGGGGCTATTTCCGTGCTATTTCCAGCGAGTTGTGCATTGCCGCTTGGCCTTCCTTCCATCCGAGCGAAGAATTGGTCGATCATCTCCTGTTGTTTGCGGAGGAGATCATCTTGCCTTGCCATTTGAGTTCTCAATTTAGCGAGAATGCCATCCATTTCATCTCTGGTTAAGTATGCTGATGGATTTTCATGAGAGGAAGCCTCCTGGCTTGCCTCGTTCCTTGTGCCTTCAGTGCCAACATCCTCAGCACGAGAGAAGGTTCTGTCTTTCTTTCGCTTGACCATTGATCCGATAGCCAAATAATCCAAGCAGACGTTGAAGTTGTCGTGAGCCCCCCTTCCTGGCGCGCCAAAATGTTAGACCGTAATTTGGGCCTAACACCCAAATGCTATGTGAAAACCTCACAATCACAGAATAAACGCAGAAAAACAGTAAAATAAGAGGAGACACACGAGATTTTTATAGTGGTTCGGCTCAATCCAATACTACGTCCACTTTATAGTTTCTTAAATCCTAAGAAGCTATTACAATGTCGTTTGTTTGCAGTTTATACACGAAATCCTCGTGTTTACAATGAAGAAGAGGAGATTAAAGGGGAGATTATACACGAAATCCTCGTGTTGTAATGTGGAATTCGACTTCTAGGTTATGCAATAGCCTTGCGAAGAACCATAGTTGAAGCCATGGAGAGTTAGAGTTCAAAAAGTCCTTTGAAATAGCCATGTTGTGGTGTATTTATAGGCGTAGAGGAGCCTCTAGGAGTCCTGAACCGGATCGGATCGGGTGTACACGTGGGGAGCAGTGAGACCATCTCGGAGATAGTGGAGAAGGGGGCCTTTAGGTCGTGCTAAGACAGGTGGCAGCCGATCCGGATAAATAGGGGGCGGTTATGCCTTGAGAAGCGGTCAAACTTCGTGTGTAGGAGCAGGTTGATGGGGTCGGTTCGGCCTTCCGATCCGAACCGAGTATTGTGCACTTCTGTGCTATTGATGTAAAGGTGGATCGGGTCTGCCTACCTCGATCCGATCCGGAGCCTTCTCGAGCTCGTTTGCTGGAGTGTTCCGCCATATGTCACCGGTTCGGGTCCTCTCCTATCCGAACCACACCTCCGATCCGACCCAAACAGGTTATGTCCATGCCAAATCTCCAAGTCTAAGTTTCCGGTTCTGCATGCGTTCACGGAAACGTGCATAACTTCCAAACCATAAGTCCGTTTGAGCCAAACGAAAGCTCAAACTGAAGCTAATTCAGAGGGCTATAAGAGTTGCAGAGCTCAGCTCCTTAATCGCTGTTTTCGGGCCCAGAAAAGGTCATTTGTTAGGAGTTCCGGGCCTTTCTTTGTTTGTGATGCGATTTCGACCAAATCGCTGCCTGTCTTCTGATGATGCTTCCAATACTGGAGCGTATTGTTGATCAGAGATTTCATGTGTGACTGCTTTGACTTAAAAGCGGGTCAACACTATAGTTTTGTACAACTTCTTCGACCGTTTCCTAAATCTTTCGTATTTAGATCCATATATTTAAATTGCTTACGAAATTTCAAATTTAAAGTTTTTTAATATCTATATTTCAATCGTATATGTACACATACACGTCCTAATAAAAACGACAACAAAAAATTTATGTTTAACTATATAGATATATAGATCACATACATGTGTACACAAACAATAATAACAACGTTAATTTGTAAATTAACCATAACCATTCATGTACACAAACAATAAATTTACCATACACAACATTAAAAAGAAGTATTTCTAACTTCAAATAACTCCAAATTAAATTTTCCGTAATCTTTTTATAAAATCCTTCTCAATTTATTCAAATTATTTACTCTGTGTTAATTAACTAATTACATAATTTCAAATTTAACATATATAAAAGAAATAAGTTATATAATATTTGTTAATTCATCTAAAATAATTATAATATGTCAACTTCAACTAGAATACTAGCTCATAGTAGTAAGAATAATAAAATTATTGTTTACCTTCAAAGAAATATAAATTACATAATACATATCATGCATAAACAATAATTTATATTATGTTTATTTTGCCGGATTCATCGTGCGTTGTATAATAAAATTCCAAATTTAACATCAGAATTTTAAAATCTATATTTTATATATTATCGTGTGCAACGCACGGATTGCACACTAGTTTATATTTGAACGAAGGGAGCAGGATTCTGAAGAAGAACAACACGTGTAATGCCAATCAGAGCGGCAAGGCCAAGTGGTACCTGATTTCCACCGCCCAAATCTCAGCAAATATTTATCAGATATTGTGTTGGATTTGATATTGGGCTGAACGAGGTAAACGAGGTTTGAACGAAGTATTTCAAGTGAACGGTGCACAAAATTGAACGAACGGCACCAACGATCGGTATGCGCTGAATTTGACAGCGGTGTTTACTTATTTAAACACGCTATAAATTTGAACAAATATTAAACGCCAATTTAAATATGAATGTAAAATTACATCAACCGTATATTCAACTATTACTGCCTGAAATTTATACTCAACGGTCTATACAAAACAAATTCAGTTAACCGTTTAAATTAAATTAAAAATATTCAAAATAAATTAATTTCGTTTCAAATTAGAACGGTTTATAAATCATTCAAATAAAATCCAATTCGTTGAAATTGCATTTATTTTATATATATAGTGCTCATACTTGAAATAATTCAAAGAACGAATTCAAGTTTAAATGATCTGGTTAAATTTCGAATATTCAAGGAAAACCAAGTTAGTTGATATGTAAAAAAACGTTTACAATTTACAAGAGGATAAATTTAGAGGTAAGCTCGAACTATAATCAAAATTGGTAAATTCCAAATTTCGATTATTCAAATCAGTTGAATTATGTTAATAACGTTCATATATAGAGCAAACACAAACTTGTAATAAAAATTAATTTTGGAGAACGTTAAATTGAGATTATATTTACAAAGCATCTTCATTGTAAAAGTAAATACTATGTTAGAAACAAATAAAAGTCCTATTTCTAAGTTGAAAACCAAATATAAATATTCATTTTTAAACATTAAATCTTAATTTAATTTATATTTTTAACATCAAAATTCCTGGATCGTTACAGATGACTTGTTTTTTTAGTCTATAAACAGTTGTATATAACAGTGTTGTATACACAATTATATGATTTTTATTTGATGATAACAACCAATTATATATTTATAAATGTTTTTGTTATTGTACTGACAGAAAAATAATATTTATATTTAATAATTCAAATATTCACATAGAGTTTTATTTAAATATAATATTTTATTTCAATATTCAAACAATACAATTTTTACAACTCCGTTATTTGTACATTCCATTAACACACTTCATTCCATAGCAATTTCATTTACATATCATGTTCTCTCTACAGCACTCATACACTGTCACTCTGTTTTACAGTTACACTCATGCATTCGTTTTATACAATGACACAGTCTTCTGTTCTTTATCTTCACAGCTCACTTTCAGTCCAGTTATCATCCGCTTACCTGTCACATGAAACACACACACAGTATACTGCAATAGAAATAAAACTAAATACATGCAAATTTAAATTTATTTTTAAATTTTATTTGCCTTAGAATTTTGGTGTGTTTCTCATCATTTTCTAGACTTGGTCTGATTTATATCCATCTGTGTCTAGACAACTTGTGATATTCACAGTGAAACACTGTAAATACCACAAGGCGGTCAATGTATATAAAAACTGTTTTGGTGTAGGGACAAGAATTTTTTTGAATGGCTGCATATACACACGTGTATATATATACACGTGTGCACTGCCTCACCAATCCAGTGTGCAACTGAGGAGTAGCCACGTGGACCATCTCGACTCAGTGCAACAATAATCAATATGGTTGAGGCAACCCAAAAACATCAATGAATACAAGTCAATCATGGTCGAGCAAGGAGCCGAGCATATGTGAGCCAAGCTCGAGAAAATCAAAATGGCACAACAAAATCATGCACAACACAATATGATGAGACTACATGGGCATATAACAAACCAGGTTAACAAAGAGAAGTGCACCAATTTACCAAAGTTCATGGCCAAGATAGTCGAGTACAAGTTCTATGGTGAAGCTGGTCAAGCCAACATTTATGCAACTCAAGCCAGTGCATCATGTCAAGATTCAAGCCAAAATATGCAACTAATGTAAATGAGGATGCAACAATACTCAGGTACAAACTAAAGTGATCAAGCAGCATGGACAAAACATGTGCATATCTCAACATGGAGTCAAGCTATAGTAATTACATGGTGGGACATGCACAAGGCAGCTTAAACAATATGGGACAAGACAATGTGTTCTTATCAGTCCTGAAGCAACTAAATGCAAGCATCAACCAAACAAGCAGCAGCAATTGCAGCAGTTATTCATGGAAACAACAGTGAGCACATGCTCATGGTAAAAGTGGCAAGCATAATACACTCAGCTCAACAATGTATGCATGAATGGAAAACAACTCGAAGGATGTTTATAATTCAAAAAATGGTCTACTAGAAAGTAAAGATTGAAATTCCAGAATTCAAGACCAGTTCAAAGTCGAGTACGTAAGGAAATGTCTAGCAAAATATCAAGTGCAATATTAATTCGAAACAAACGTGGAAAATGTAGCATCAGATCAATTGGTTGAAGTATCTGTTCTTATCAACTCAAAAATGATCAAATGTTGTATAAAAGTAGACCAAGCAGTATCAGTTTAATATGTACTCAAGGCAGTGTCTGTTCTTATCAAAGAAGGTTTGAATTCCAACATTCAACACACAAAAGTTTTAGAAAATTGAATTTTTGAAACTCAATAAAATTGCAGAAGTCACGGTGATATACAAATCAAAACTTTCAAAAATATACGAAGGAGTTCGAAGCAAAAAGTATGGAAGACAAATTCAAATTGCAAATCAAGCCGCAAGAGAAATTCAAGGGGGCGATTAATTTAGAATCAGAGTATATATATCGGATTAAAATCCTATATAAACAATAATCATCACTGGCAATTATCCATTGAATTTATAAAACAAAAATTTAAGGGTAGTCAATTTCAAATCAGAAAAACTTACAGAGGATTGCGATCACTTTCCCAAGGCAAATCAATTGAAGAACATGAGCACCAAAGCATTCGAGTTATAGAATAATTTCAGATCCAAATTTATCAATTGCAATTTGATTTGGTGAGGAAGATCGATCCCAGAATAACCCTAGGAGGAAGCCGCCATCACCATAGAAATAAAAGAGAAAGCAACGGGCGTAATAAAAGAGGATGACCGACCAATATCTAAAAGAGGCTAAGTCCTTATTTAATATCTAGGATTTTATTTTTATGTTCTTATTTGTTTTAAAATTCAAGTTTGTTTAAGGAGTCAATAACTACTAGGTTCTGTAGTTAGAAAAATCACAGCTTAGGAGTACGAGTTGTGTTAAGGTCTTGAGAGTAGAGTTTAAACAATCAGGAGCAAGACTTGCGAGTTTACAAGGGTCTGTAAGCGAAGAGATTGTTTATAACTTCTAGTAGAAACCTTAAATGCAGCCGTAAGCAGAGTTTTGCCGAAGCTGGGTATCTTCTATGTGTGATTTTCTTACTGCAAGTTATTCTAACATTCTGTGTTAGTTTATTTTAGATTTAAATTTATTTAATTGCAATAAACCCTATTCACCCCCCTCTAGTGTTAATTTAGATCCTACAAGTGGTATCAGAGTGGGTATTTTTAACTTTAGAGTCATGAATTTGTCTAACAACGTTTTTCTAAAGGTCAGTCCATAGCTTGGCCACCAATGTTTAATGGAACTGATTATGCCTATTGGAAAGCTAGGATGAAAATTTATTTGAGTTCAGTTGATTATGATGTATGGGATATTGTTGAAACAGGATACAAACCTCCCATTATGATTATTAATGATATTGAAATTCCTAAACCAAAAGATAAGTGGGATGCTAATGATAAAAAATTATTCTCAACAGATGCCAAAGCAAAGAACGCTTTAATTTGTGCTCTTGATAAAACTGAGTTTAACCATATATCTCACTGTTCAACTGCACAGTAAGTTTGGCAAACTTTTGAAGTTACACATGAAGGGACATCTCAAGTCAAGAAATCTCGTCTCGCACTATTCTGCAACAAATATGAAAATTTCACGATGCGTAAAGACAAAGATATAAAAGAGATGTATGGTCGATTCTCCACACTGGTTTATAATGCAAGGTCACTTAGTAAAGTCTACACTAAAGTGGTTTTAATACGCAAAATACTGAGAGTGCTACGAATGAATTTTGAAGCCAAAGTAACTGTAACGACCCGAAATCCCCCTTACGGGAAATCCTGGATTGCTTTGAGAACAACACACAAAAGAACGCAGACGGAAGAACATTTCATTGTTAATTACAACAATTCCATCAGATTACAAGAATATACAGAGTATAAACAAATAATACACAGAAAATATCAGAGATTTAAATTACATTTAAATACATCGCAGCGGAAAATAATACAATACACAACTAGAAGTAATACGCGGATACAGAGCTTTCCGAGTATTGTTCCAGCTGTAAATCAGGATCATGTGAATATAAATCTGCATAACCAAAACTACTAGCTGCCCGTGTCAAAATAAGGGAACCCAGAGTTTAGGTTAAAACAATAAACTCCAGGTCAGTCATGGGACTGGTGTGAGAACTAAAACAGTTATTAATCTTTATTTTAAAGTTAGGTAAATCAAGGGACCACGCCGTATAACACGGAACGGGTTTACTCCCAAGAATACCAGTACATAAAACAAACAGCGCAATCCTAAATAAAGAAAAATGAAGCTATTATAAGACCCAAGTCCCATCACACAATGCAACACAAACCGGAGGATAGGGTTTTACCTTATAATAGCCAAAGAATGCTTGATACGCTAAATTTCATCTTTTAATTCTTAATCAGACTCCAACCGTAAATTAGTAAGAGAACGATTCCCTAAGTATTAACCCCAAAGGCCGAAACCAACATCAGACCAATACCCAGGAAACCACTCATCTTAGCTCGTTTCCAGTTAGTTTCTGATTTTATATACAATCATAAATATCAATCATAGACGGCATTGGTACCATATATCATGTCGCCATACTAGGCTCTACAATCAAAACCGCAAATGTCACGTATTTGGAAATTGGATTTCGGTCCATGAACCAAGGCAAAAGATAGTCCTTTACCGAATTCGAGACGCTTTAGCCCGTGTCTCAGGCAAGCGCGCAGGCAAGCCTTGGATCGTCAGGGCCGGTCCACCGATTTGGATTAAAATGCCTGAACACTGCGTTTCCCCACCCTACGGGGTGTCAATGAGTCAACGAATGACTCCATCGGCTTTACATAGTCACCAATATATCCGAGGCGCCTCGCAACAGCAACAACCACATAAGTCAAACTCGTCAGGGCGTGTAAAACCACTGACGCCACTTCTAGCTAGAAGGAAATGCATGTCCTCCCTGAAGTCCTCTCCCATTTCTGGTCCACTACCAGGGTGTGAGGCTCGCGAATTAACGCTACACAAAGTTATGCCACACAGGCTGTGCTTTTATCATCAACCACAAGACTCTGCTTTTCAACAGAAGCCTTGATCATTTGCATCTTAGCATGCCACACAGGCAATTCATGCTATGCAACCGATATCAATCACACAGAATGAAATCCGATGTCAGACACACATCCATTTACAAGTCCGTTCTGGGTCTGAACGAAACCGGAGGAACCTTATTCCTCGCATATCCATCGATCTTCAAGTACGTCTGGACGATCACCAATTGATTCCCTCCTCTTGGGTGTACATCCCAATCAAGATCATCAGTAATCACCCAAACGACGTGAAGACCTCCGGTCTTCAACCACCGTCTTCATCTTCGACTCATCGTTGAATCAGTTATTCAAAATGGGATAAACCCGATCTTTCTGAATAACCCGCGTATATAATAAACAAGTGTTACACAAACACAACATACGTCTCATTCCAATTCATCAGTCACTAACCGTAAATTAGTAAGGTAACAATTCCCCAAATATTAACCCCGAAGGCCGATACCAACATCAGATCAATACCCAGGAAACCATTCATCTTAGCCAACCTACAGTTAATTTCTAAATTTCACATTCTTAGGGAAAGGTTCCCATTAATTTTATCAAAGATAAATTCTTTTAAATTTATTCTTTAATCTTCTTTTGAATATCAATTCAAACTAGTCGGGATTAGCGAACCACACCGTAGTAATTATTTATTTTATTTCCCAATCCCAACCTATTTATCCCATGAAGTAAAACCAGTCATACTTCATATCTAACACCACGGTGTTATCGGTAAATTCATTTACCGTTTCACGTTCAAATCTAATTAAAGATTTAACTACCGCCTGGAGTAAAACTGGTGATACTCCATTATCGATCTTTTCAATCTAATTAAAGATTCATTAAAACTCCACTAAGTTTTAATCATTAACTGGGTTAAAGAATCAGTGTCATTTAAAAACACGGTTCACGATAAACCGAAAATCACATCACATTTCAATTAGTCCCTAACCGTAAATTAGCAAGTGAGCAATTCTCTAAGTATTAACCCCGAAGGCCGAAACCAACATCAGATCAATACCCCAGAAACCATTCAACTTAACTAACCTCCAGTTAGTTTCTGATTTTCTTAACTCCTTTGGGTCTAAGAACAGTATTATTGAAGATACCGTCACGACAACCCAAAATCACATTCCATTAATTATCGGGTTAAAGAACAAGTGTTATTTAAATCACTGTTCACGATAAACCCAAAAATCAATACCAATTCAATTCCAATCAAATATTATTTAATTGGTACACGTCATTAAATCTAATTAAAAAGATTTAATCTTTTTCTCAACTGGGCTTAAGAACAATGTTAATGAAGACACCATTCATGACAAACCCAAATCACATTTGATATTAAATACAAGGCTCTGAATAGAAAATATATCGGCTTATATTCAATATCAAATTCTGAAATCAACAAATATCGTATTGGAAATAACGATATAAATATATCTTTCAAATTCCCATAACAATATCTGTATCATCACGAAATCCAACATCGAAATATTCCAAAGACAATTCGATTCAAATCCATTCCAATTCAATTATTGGAAATTCTGGTTATTTTCAAAACCATTTCAATCCATTTTATTTATTTTAAAAATAAATAAATTATTATTCTAGTTCAAAACTAGTTCATTTCGATAAAAATCTACTTTTATCTTTTCAAATATGGAGTTTTTCATCCCAATTCTTCTCAAATCATTTCTTATGATTTTACACAAATTATTGATATTTTTAATAATTTTATCAAGGCCCGTACAGTCGATTTCCATCAACGGCCATCGAACTGCACTTACAACGACCTTTTCCAAATTTGATTTGGACATAATTCCAAATCCAACCATTAGATTTCAAATCTCCAATATTCATTAGAAATCCCTTTTCGATACGAACCCAACGGTTCCGGTTTTAGGAGAATCCGACGGTCAGATCTCCCATAATATCCGTTCGAAGTCAATGGTCCAAATTCGCGAACTGCCGCGACGCGGCGCGTTCTATTCAGGCCATTATGTTATATATATAATATATATTTCGTCGATTTTCTTTTAAAACGTATTTTATAAATCGTTTTAAATTCATTTTCGAAACGATTTCAACTTCATTTCAAATTTAAATCAAAATTGAATTTTTCCTTATAAATTCGTTTTAAATTCATTTCAAATTGATTTCAATTCAAATCGATTTTCAGTTCAATTTCAATACGTTTTAAATTCAATTCAAAACGATTTCGATTCTATTCCAATCTAATTCGAATTTCAATTCTATTCAGTTTAATTCGAATTTCAATTCTTTTCAATATAATTCGAATTTCGATTCTTTTCAATATAATTCGAATTTCATTTCTTTTCAATATAATTCAAATTTTGAAATCACTTTCAATATTCATTGAAAAATGAATAAAATCGATATAAATATCGTTCGCGTCAAAATGGCGTCAATCTAATCAACACGGCTTCATATATTTCTATTTCCAAATATTCTATTTCAAATATTTCTATTTCAAATATTTCTTTTTCAAAATTGGAATGAGGCCCAATCAATTACCATATAATGTAAATTATATGGATTTTCTACAACACATGTATAAAATAACAACGATAAATAATCAACCATCATCCAGAGTGCACCTCACAACTGCATAAGCATTAAATATAAATAATTAACGCTTACACATTCTATCGACCAATCGATCGATATACAACTAAACAATCGGGATTAATGTACGTCAGATATCATCCCAATACCCGTGTGGGGTTTCAAACAATCAAACACAGATTTTATTTGTGCAGTTGCGCGATGTGTAAAATTTATCGTCCCAATCAATATCAGTCAAATGTGTGTATATAAACAAATCGTTCGATTTGTTTATATTCATTTCATTTTAAATACATGTTAAAAATTCTATTTTCAACTAAAAATATTTTTAACTATATTAATATTTTTTTACTATATAAATATTTTATTTCATTTCACATCACATCACACAATCAATTACACATCAAAATCAAACAAACAAGCATACAAGCCATCCATGGTCTGTGGACGACGGGTGTCGGGTGCTACTAAACACCGTCTGCATCCTAGTATATATTTCAACTAGAAAATAAATAAAAGTGAGGAGTTCTCACAGATTAGCCAAACCAAACGCCACGACTCGTCTTATGTAGAAATCTCCGTCGTGCCCGCCTTTTGTCACTTCGCTGCCCGTATTCACTACATATATGAAAATCACAATTTTTATTTTGTTGCCATGTATATAAAAATCACATTTTTTTTACACTGCTACTATATAGATAAAAATTCTATTTTTACACCGCTACTATATAGATAAAAATTCTATTTTTACACCGCTATTATATAGATAAAAATTCTATTTTTACACCGCTATTATATAGATAAAAATTCTATTTTTACCACGCTATTCTCTAAATAAAAATTATATTTTTATATCTACTTCTAATATAAAGATCGAATTTTTATATCGACGCTATAAAAATCACATTTTTATTTCAACATATATATAATAAAAATCAAATTTTTATTTCGCTACAAATATAAAGATAATATTTTTATATTCTCTATTATATAAAAATCATCTTTTTAAACTTCCTATGATATAAAAATCATATTTTTAATCTTCCTCTAATGTAAAAATCTAATTTTTAACTCGCCTACATATGAATAAAAATCATATTTTTATATACGCTATTATATTTTTAATCCTGAAAAATAAAGTAAACGCAAATAAATTAAAAATACTCACCGTTTAAAAAGGGGTAGGAGGGTTTACTGCTGCTCGCTGGCCTGGAGGGGGTTCACCATCGAAGGTGGGGGCCGAGGAGGGGCGCGCAGGTTGTCGAGGTGGGTGTCTTGTCAGAGGAGGCGGCGTCGGGGTGTGGACCATCGCGGTGGAGCTGATGGTGCGGAAGGAGGAGCAGGCGGTGTTGGGGTGGTTGATTTGGGGTTGTGCGGTTGCGTTTGGAGGGGTTCGAACGAGGGAGCTAGAGGGAGAAGCGAGGGAGAAGGATATTCGAGGGCGGGGGAAGGGGGGGGCATGCCCTTGCGGCGGCGTGCGACCCCCCCTTCTCATACGCTGCAAGTTTTATAATTTAAGCTTTTTATTTTTATTTAAGTAAAGATAGGATTTTTGTCAACATAAAGATGCGATCTTTACGAAATTAAAGCTTCGATTTTTATAGTGTTAAAGGCGAAGTTTTCATAGTGCTAAAGATATAATTTTTATTATATAGGAAAGCTAAAGATATAATTTTTATCTATATAGTAGCGGTGTAAAAATAGAATTTTTATCTATATAGTAGCGGTGTAAAAATAGAATTTTTATCTATATAGTAGCGATGTAAAAATAGAATTTTTATCTATAAGCGATGTAAAAATAGAATTTTTATCTATATAGTAGCGGTGTAAAAATAGAATTTTTATCCATATAGTAGCGGTGTAAAAATAGAATTTTTATCTATATAGTAGCGATGTAAAAATAGAATTTTTATCTATATAGTAGCGATGTAAAAATAGAATTTTTATCTATATAGTAGCGTTGTAAAAATAGAATTTTTATCTATATAGTAGCGGTGTAAAAATAGAATTTTTATCTATATAGTAGCGGTGTAAAAATAGAATTTTTATCTATATAGTAGCGATGTAAAAATAGAATTTTTATCTATATAGTAGCGATGTAAAAATAGAATTTTTATCTATATAGTAACGATGTAAAAATAGAATTTTTATCTATATAGTAGCGGTGTAAAAATATGATTTTTATCTATATAGTAGCGGTGTAAAAATAGAATTTTTATCTATATAGTAGCGGTGTAAAAATAGAATTTTTATCTATATAGTAGCGGTGTAAAAATAGAATTTTTATCTATATAGTAGCGATGTAAAAATAGAATTTTTTTCTATATAGTAGCGATGTAGAAATAGAATTTTTATCCAAATGGAGTGATTATAAAAATATGATTTTTATATACATAGCAACAATATAAAAATGTGATTTTTATATATGTATTGGCTACGGACAACGAAAGTGACAAAAGATGAAAAGATGAAGGTTTCCTACATATGAAGTGTCGTGGAGTTTGGATTAGCTAGTCGGTGAGAACTTCTCACTTTAAATCTTGTTTTTCTAGTTAAAATATATACTAGGATGCAGACGGTGCTTAGCAGCACCCGACACCCATCATCCATAGACCATGAATGGCTTGTATGTTTGATTGTTTGTTGTGATGAAAATTGATTGTGTGACGTGAAATAAAATATTTTTATAGTTAAAAATATTTTATCGTTAAAAATATTGTTTTTAACGTGTGTGTGTGAATAAAAATATGTGTTTGTTGATTTGAAACTCCACACGGGTGTTGGGATGATATTTGAAGTCCACTCATCCCGATTGATTAGTTGTATGTCGATCGATGGGTCGACAGACTGTGTAAGCGTTAGATATCTATATTTGATGCTTATACAGTGTGGTGCACTTTGGATGATGATTGATTATTTATTGTTGTGAGTATATACATGTGTTGTATGGAATCCATATAATTAAAATTATATGGTAATTGATTGGGCCTCATTCCAATTGGGAAAATAAAGAATAGAATGAAGTATATATTCATGTGTTGAATAGAATAAATAATCATGTGCTGAAAATTATCATATGTTGAAAGAAATATTTTAACAATAAAATTTACATCTTTATCATATTTAAAGTTAGAAACTAACTGGAAAATAGATAAGATGAGTGGTTTCCTGGGTATTGATCTGATATTGGTTTCGGCCTTCGGCGTTAATACTTAGGGAATCGTTCTCTTACTACTTTACGGTTGGAGTCTGATTTAAAAATCAAACGATAGATACCATAGTTTTATAAAATATATTAAATAACAAAAATAGTCATGTGTTGACAGTGCTCATGTGTTGAAAGAAATATATATTCATGTGTTGAATAGAATAAATATTCATTTGTTGAATAGAATAACGAATATATTGAAATATATAAAGCCGTGTTGATTAGAGATGCGCCATTTTGACGTGAGCGATATTTATATCGATTATATTCGTTTTTATAATGAATATAGAAAAGGAAGTGATTTCAAATTATAACGTTTTGAAAATATTATCATTTGTATATCGATGATATGGAATATTCAATTTTGATTCAAAATTGAATATGAAGTTGAAATCGTTTCGAAAACGAATTTAAAACGATTTATAAAATACGTTTTAAAAGGAAATCGACGAAATGTATATAATATATATATATATATTATATATAATGGCCTGAACAGAACGCGCCGCGCTGCGGCAGTTCGTGAATTTCGACCATTGACTTCGAATTGACGTTACGGGAGATCCGACCGTCGGATACTCCTGAAACCAGAACCATTGGGTTCGTATCGAAAATAGCTTTCCAATGAATATTAGAAATTTGAAATCTAACGGTTGGATTTGGAATTATGTCCAAATCAAATTTGGAAAAGGTCGCTGTAAGTGCAGTTCGATGGCCGTTGATGGAAATCGACTGTACGGGCCTTGATAAAATTATTAAAAATATCTATAATTTGTGTAAAATCATAAGAAATGGTTTATGAAGAACTGGGACGAAAAACTCCATATTTGAAGAGATAAAAATAGATTTTTATCGAAATGAACTAGTTTTGAACTAGAATAATTTTTTTTTTAAATAAATAAATTGGATTCGAAATGGTTTTGAAAATAACCAGAATTTCCAATATATGAATTGGAATGGATTTGAATCGAAATTATCTTCGGAATATTTCGATGTTGGATTTCGTGATTATACAGATATTGTTATGGAAATTTGAAAGATATATATATATATATCGCTATTTCCAATACGATATTTGTTGGTCGTAGAATTTGATATTGAATATAAGCAGGTATATTTTCTATTCAGAGCCTTGTATTTAATATCAAATGTGATTTTGGTTTATCGTGAACCGTGTTTTAAATGACATTGGTTCTTTAACCCAGTTAAAGACAGGGTATTGATTTTTGTGAAGATTAAAACTAAGTGGAGTTTTAATGAATCTGTAGTTAGATTGAAATGTGAAGTGATAATTTAAATTATCAAATCTGAAAAGTGATCGAGAATGGAGTATCACCAGTTTTGCTCCAAAGCGATAGTTAAATCTTTAATTAGATTTGAACGTGAAATGGTAATTAAATTTACCGCTAACATCATGGTGTTAGTTATGGAGTATTACCAGTTTTGCTCCATGGGATAAATAGGTTGGATTGGGAAATAAAATACATAATTACTTCGGTGTGGTTCGCTAATCCCAACTAGTTTGGAAACCATAATATGGTTTGAAATGATATCCAAAGGAAGAATAAAGAATAAATTTAGAAGAATTTATCTTGGATAAAATTAATGGGAACCTTTCCCTAAGAATGTGAAAATTTGAATAAAAAGAATATTCTGAATTGGAATGAGGCGTATGGTGTGTTTGTGTAACACGTGTTTATTATATACGCGGGTTATTCGGAAAGGCCGGGTTTATACCCATTCTGAATAACCGATTCGGCGATAAGTCGAAGATGAAGACGGTGGTTGAAGACCGGAAGTCTTCACATCGTTTGGGTGATTACTGATGATCTTGATTGGGCTGTACACCCAAGATGAGGGAAACAGTTGGTGATCGTCCAGATGTACTTGGAGATCGATGGATATGCGAGGAAAGTGCCTCCGGTTTCGTTCAGACCCAGAACGAACTTGTAAATGGACTGTGTGTCTGACATTGGATTTTATTCTGTGTTGATTGATCTCTATTAAATATACATCTGTTTGGCGGCGGAGAATTTATTCTCTTGCTTAACGCCCTTCTCTAAGACGTACGAGCTCAGAGGTTGTATATCGATGGACATCAGTCGCATGGAGTGAATTGCCAGTGTGGCACGCGTAAGTGGCAGATGATCAAGGCTTCTGTTGAAAAGCAAAGTCTTGTGGTTGATGATCAAAGCACGGCCTGTGTGGCGCAGCTTTGTGTATAACGTGAATTCGTGAGCCTCACACCTCGGTATGAGTCAAAAAGGGATACGGACCGTTGGGAGAACACGACGTTTCTTTCTAGCTAGTGGTGGTGTCAGTGCTTAAACTAGCTGACATTTATATACTTTTCACCTGTGTAGTTGTTGGATGAGGCGCCTCGATATTAGGTCTGTTAGGACCGGGAAACGTGTGTTCAGGAATTGCTAATCCTCAAAAGTAAGAGAGGACCGGCCCAACCGATTCCAAGGATCATAGTGGGGTCCTGAGACATTTGCTAGAGTGTCTTGAACGGAGAGGAGCTTGCCCCTTGCCTCGACTCATGACGGAAATCCAATTTCCAATACGTGATATTGCGGTTTTATTTGTAGAACTAGTATGGCGACATGATATATGGTACTCATGCCGTCTATGATTGATATTTATGATTGAAATTGTTTTGACACTATACACTTATAATAGTATCAAATGATTTGTTTTGAACGTACCAAGCATTTTTGGCTATTATAAGGGAAAACTCTATCCTCCGGCTTGCGTTGCATTGTGTGATGGGACCTGGGTCTTATAATAGCTTCATTTTTCGAAAAAGCATTGCGTTGTTTTGTTATATACACTAGTGTTCTTGGGAGGAAACCCGATCCGTGTTATACGGCGTGGTCCCTTGAATTACTCTCTTTTAAAATAAAGATTTATAACTGTTTTAGTTCTCACACCAGTCACATGACTGACCTGGAGTTTATTGTTTTAACCTAAACTCTGGGTGCCCCTATTTTCCACATGGGCAGCTAGTAGTTTTGGTTTTGCAGATTTATATTCACAGGATCCTGATTTACAGCTGGAATGATATCCGGAAAACTCTGTATCCGTGTATTACTTCTAGTTGTGTTTTGTAATATTTTTCCGCTGCTATGTAATTTATTGTAATCTCTGATATTTGTCGAATGTATATTTATTCATACTCTGTATATTCTTGTATTCTGATGGATTTGTTGTAATGAACAATGAAATGTTTTTCTGTTTGCGTTCTGATTTGTCTTGTCCTCCACGCAATCCGTGCTTTCCTTACCGGGGAAGTTCGGGTCGTGTCATGTTGGCCATATGCCCAAATTTATCACATATTTGGCACTTGACACGATTACCACTGTTATTCCACCTTCCACTACATCTGCCTCTTTGAGGTTGAAAACCCCTTTGATTCTGATTATCAGATTTTTGTTTATTTGCAACATTTTTCTGATGTGGCTTGTTTCTTGAACTTTTAGCCAGATTAACAGTGTACTCACCTTGTATAGCTTTCCTTTGTTCGACTCTCCCTTCATGTGCTAACAGTGTAGTATGAACAAACTGAATATCTGGTAAGGTTAGTTGTGTGGCGAGGTAAGTAACTAAAGATTCATATTCTTGATCAAGACCATTTGTGATAATCAACACTTGCTCATTATCTGAAATTTTGTGTCCAACTGCACTAAGTCTATCGCACAAATTCTTGATTTTGGTAAGATAGTCTCTCATACTCATTTCTTCCTTCCTTATGTTTTGTAATTCTCTTCGATAATGCATGATTCTGGCCGATGATTGGGCATTGAAAATCTGTTCAATTGTCGATCAGATTTCGTGTGATGTGTTACATCCAACAATTTGAGATAATAGACCTGTGCTAATAGATGAAAGAAGCCATGAGGCTAGCAAACTATCTTGTTTCATGTATCTAGTGTATTCAGGAATATTAATGAGGTTTCCTTCATTGTCATATACCATTACTGGAGGAATGGTCAGTGTGCCCCTGATGTACTCTTGGAGGCCGTACCCTCTGAGTGCTGTCTCGACTTGATATTTCCAAAGTATATAATTATCCTCATCTAGAGGAGTTGTGATGATCTGGCTCTTTGGCTTTATAAGAACAGTGGCCGAATTGGTGAGTGTGATTGTATCATTTCTTGAATTCGCAGATGTGATATCATCATCATCACCTGCCATTGTGACGCTGATAAAAGACTCTCTGGCGAGGCAAGAAATTGTAGCCAAGAATTGGATAAGAGAAACAGTACTTCATTTGAAATCTGAAATGGATCAGTTTTCAAAAAAACACGGACTCAAACAATCCAACTACGGCAGAGGATGAACTGCAGCCAGAAGAGAGATGAAGACGATAATCTGATCTCTTCTAGGCATGGCAGAAACGACGCAACGATCGATAAGAACAGATATACCTTGATCAAGAAGGGAGTGGCACTCCGATGATGATGCTATATTCTGAGGATCCACAAACAAATCCCCTTCTCTGAATTGATGACTGAAAGAATCAAAGATAGCTGATTTGTGATTATCCTTTGGTGAAGATGGCAAGAAAACTGATCTCAGATAACTGTCTTCTGTCAAGATTCAGATGATGATGGTAGAAAAAGAATGCCATGAGGCAATTGTAGCTCTGATACCAAATTAACAGAAGGAAAGAAACTGAAATTTTATTGATGTAATAATACTTTGTACAGAATCAAATTAATTCCCGTCTATAGGCAATAAGCCAGTATTTATGTCAAATAAATTGAAATGGACGCATGGGCCAAAGCCCATAAACTAATGTCAATATTCAATTATAAACGTATTGGCTGTGTATATTGGCAGATTAATATCCACCGCAGATATATTATTTCTTCAATCCTTTTATTCTTTCTACGGTCCCATTAACTCCCATCTTAAAATCCTAAACCCAGTCTTGCTAAATAGCTTATTAGTCGAGGTTTGTACCACTTCTTCGTAAACTTTTCTTTTTTCTTTGACCGGCCTCTAGTTCTCCTCGATGAGCCGAGTAATTTCTATGGCCTAATCTGTGATGGAAAAGTCTTTTATGTGGAAGCGCGGTTATTCTATCATCTAGGAAATCAGTGAATAACATTGTAACTGAAATCGCAAGTGCATGACATACTATCGTAGTAGGTATGCGTGTATGGAACAATTCAACATGGAAAGCAAGAATTTTAAAACCATTCAATCAAATTATACCTTAAGTTTTGAAAATGTGTTAAACTAAAAATTATTAAAAACAGTAGAATTTCGTATCGAACTATGAGATTAGAAGGCAATGCGGAGGTAAATCTTTCTCTTGATCATATAAACCAAAATATATGAATTTATAATCTACATTTTTAATCATTTATTGTAGAGTGATGTATTCTGACTGTTTCCATTTTGTTTCTGTATACTTACTTCGGTTGGGCCATGTTATAATCCCAGCTTATATTTTACGTGTATATATCAGTTTGTACTTGGGCTGTAAAACAAAAGATGATAATAGAACTACTATTTCTTTGAAATATAACGATCTTTAAAACAAAATAAGCCATAAGCGCCCTTCGTGCTCTTCATGGCTTATTTTATCGCTTACAGGTTCGTTCAAGATAAATATTTGCTGCTCTCGTGTATTCTTATGTGCAATTTCTTAATTAAAGGTACTTTAAGAATTGAACAACTACCGGCAATCTACAGATGAAGCGTTGTTTTGTACCAACAGTAAAGTTAATGTTTTTTTTCTTAGAAAATTGAGTACTTTGTATAAAAATCTAGATGGCATATAACATATTACATATTGGACAGGGCCGTCTCGATCAAATTAGAGGCTCTTAGAGCATCTCCAACAAGGCAAGAATTCAACTTCTCTGAATTCTGAACTGCGGTAGAAAACAATCCCAACGGCTGTTACAATTTGTAATATTAAGCCAAATATTAAAAGTATATATAGAACAACGTCTCAATTTGTAATTGTTTCTGGTATATATTTATTTACACCACCAAAATTAAGCTCAAGCTCAAAAAGCTATTTGTAACAAAATAATAATAATAATAATAAACTAGCACAGAACGGCAGCTTTGCATGCAGAATAGTTTCAACTTTCAGTTTAAAAAGACAGTAATGCAGATGAAAAAAACCTGAGAAGTGGAAGAACAATCAGTAGAAGTTGCTACATCAAAACATATCACAACAAGCTTCAGCAAGCAAACACGCTTCAAGGCTCAAATATTGTTTTCAATATTATTTTATTTATAGCAAACTTAAAACTGAAAGTTGCAATTATTGTATGTCAATATTGAGACAGACTTAGAATATAAAGCAGAAATTAGATAGACAAGTACGAGACTAGCTAGTTTATTCAACATAATACATCCACCAACCAAACAAAAGAACACAACAAACATTACATTAAAATGAGATCATACTAGCAATTGATTTCCTTGCTGATCAAGAAGGTTTAACAGGTGATCGGGAAGCCACATGAGGAAGGCAAGTTCCGACCCCTGCTCTCGATCTGAAAGCACTTATCTTCCTGACACCTGTCCTCCGTTCTAAACCCTTCTTCCCACTTTGCCTCCTGAACGGCGTTGCTTATCGCTTCACACCTGCAGTCGTTGCTTATTTGGTTCAATTGCTGGCAGCAGTCTTGAGGTTGTTGTTCCTGTCCTTGACCGCCATACTGTACATACTGCCTGCACTTCTGGTATGGCTTTCTGATCAGTTCCTGTTGACATGGCGGTGGTTGAGATTCAGATACTGAAAGTAGGCATGTACATATCAGGATCAATATGAAGGTGATACGAACTACTGTCGTCTTCATGCTTTCTTTTCTCGACAACAATTTGAACTATAATGTGAGAAGAGTTGAACTAGGTGTATATTTGTAACTGCTTCAACAGCTCCATGTGTTTACTTTATTAGCTAGAGGAGTGAATTATGAAGCTGGGTAACGTTCCAATGATGGCAAGTATAACATGCAACTGGACTGCATGCACACGTGTCTAGTGTTACCACCTTTGATGTAATCTCTTTTGAATTAATTGCACTAAACCTAACTGCTTTGACAAAAAATTTATGAACAAGAAGTAGCAAATGTTGTTTTACCAAGACTATGTAAAATCTTTAAACGTGAATGTACTATATTTACGGATCAAATAAACATATTTTGCCGTAAAGTCAAGTTGGGCAGGTTTAGTGGAGTGATTTTAGTACTCCATTAGGCAATGAATGCCTTTCTGGTTGGATGGTTATACCCGGAAAGACCATATTAAAAAAAAAAAGGTAAATCCTAAACTGGAAAAAAACAAAAAAAGACATAGTTTTTGTAGTGTACTGCTAAAAACACATCGGTTTGTTGTTTATAATACCATGATGTGCTAGACAAAATCACAAAACATGATGCCTTTAGTAGTGCGCTTTTCTTAAATGATACAAATCATCGTGTTTTCAATTGTGTTTTTTTTTTTTCTTTTTTAGTTTAGAATTAATCCAAATCCAAGAAATGAACCTTTTGACCAAAATAAATAAATAAGAACACAGTTTTTGTAGTGTTACTACTAACAGCACTCCAGTTTGTTGTTTCTAATAGCATGATGTGCTAGACAAAAGCACAAAACAAGGTGCTACCACCCTATGGTATTAGGAAGCACAAACCGCTGTGTTTGGTGTTTTTAATAGTGCACTTTTCTTAAATGAGAAATGAACTAAACATGCAATCCACATACCTGGATATGCTCGTCTCTTCATCATGGTCTCACAAGGAGATTGGGCCAAACCCATATCTTTTATTTTCTAATGTCGCGTATACAACTGTGTAAAAAAAAGTGTGGTGCTAAGGGCACTCCAATATGTTCTTCCCAATACCACAATAAAAAAACTCATTAAATTTTGTATGCTTCATAATACCGCATTATCTTTCCATTCTAATCTCTCACTTAATCATTATTTGTAGAACTAATCACGTACTAACCTAATTTAAATACCCTAATCTCTCGTAATCGTTGTCTTCTTCACATCTCTCGCGGGAAAATTCAGTTTTGTACGATAATCTCTCAATTGTTTGGTGATCAGTAAACCCCAATCTCTCACTTCCACTTCTAGTTTGCTTCATTCAAACCTTATTCACGACTTTTGTATACGGTTGCGTCGGATTCGTTGATTGGCTATAGATCTAGGGTTTAGCTCGTTGATAGGTTTTACAAATGAGGAAGAACAAATATCGAGCGAAATAGAAATAGGGTAAAACAGTGTGGTTGCCCCCATTTTTTAAATGTGCGGTATTAAGAAGAGTGTAATACTAATTCTTGTGGTATTTTTTAGTCGTGGTATTAGGAAGAACATATTGGGATGCCCTTAGCATCACACTACCCGTTTACTTTCTGCTATTGAATTCAAATCTATGAACATTTTCAAACATTGTTTTCTCTTCCAATCAATAAAGAAAACTTTTCCATTCTTGTTATTTCATTTCAAATCTGCTATCTCATAGAAATCCAATATGGTATTAAATCATATAATTAAAAAGCTAACAACAAAGTCAATATCAGATTCTTAGATTGAGGATCTATTTTTCCATCAGTTAAAATTTCATCACTTGGTAATTGAATACTATTCAAAAAAATCTACATCGCATGAGTATTCTCGCTGATCATCGATTTTGTGTCTCGCCATTTCATTGGCTGCATCAAAACTCTCACAAATTCATATAAAAAAACAAGAAGAGTTACACAAGAAGCACTCAAAATCAAGAAAATTTATCAAAACTGCAAGAATAGACATTTAAGTAAAGTGCCACTTCACACACACACACACACACACACACACACACACACACACACACACACACACACACACACACACACACACACACACACACACATATATATATATATATATATATCAGAAAACTATCATCATTTATATTTTTGGCTGCAACTAACTTGGTTTCTCTTGCTATAATTTTTCAAAGCTCATGAAATTGCTTGTTGTCCTAAAAACCAAGTCCTAATTCTGATTTCTTGATTCGAATTTTCTCTTACTGACATCATCATGGTAAGAGATAATGTCTTCACCACTTTTGATTACTCAAACAATGGCCAATTTTTTGGTGCAGCTGCTAAGAGCCTCATCAAAACTGTCATCAGCCCTCACTGTCAGATGATAACCGTCCATCTTGACGATGATAACCATCTAGTTTGGAAGCTTCAGATTAAAAGTGCACTTAAAAGCTATAGACTCGAAGGCTATGTTCTTGGCACCCTCCTCATTCCACCCAAGTTCGTAACCGATCAAGATAAAAACACCATAATTTTTGGAGAATATACAAAGTATCAGAGGCATTATGGGTTAATATGTTCATGGCTTCTATCATCAATCAGTAATAAATTACTATCATATGTCCTTGGATGCAAAACATCAAATGAAATCTGGACAACTACTGAAAGGATTTTAGCATACAATCTGGAGCAAAAGTAATGCATTATAAAATAACTTTGCAAAACATAAGGAAAGAAAGCACACCAATGAATGATTATTTGTCTAAAATCAAAGTGACATGTGACATGCTGTAGCTACTGGGTACACAGTTTCTAAACAGGAACAAGTGATAACCATTTCAATGGCATCAATGATGAATATGAGGCAGTGGTCGCAAATTTGTCCTCAAAGAAAAACATTCTATCTATTGACTATGTTAACTCGACATAACTAGCACATGAAGGAAGAAATGAACACAAAAAGGCAATTGATAAGAACTTGCCAGTCAACTATGCAGCTAATTTCAGAAATAAGAATCAAAGGGGTGGAAATTTCAACAAGAGCAGAGAAGGCAGAAACAACTACAGTAATAGGCCCAAATGTCAAATTTGTGAGAAAGTTATACAACCTTCAAATGTTATTTCAGATTTAATGTCAATTTCACATCAAATTAGAATTCAAATGCTCTAAAAAAATGAGGCCACAATGCAAATATTGCTCAAGCACAACATGGAAAAAATAAAACAGTCAGAAAATAATATCACACATCACTAAGTGAAGATGGAGGAGCAGACTATGGGCAAACTGAAGCATGGAACCCTGATTCTGGTGCAATCAACCACATTATAAGTCATCTTGACAACTTGAACCTAGAAAACAAGGAGTACAAAAGTGAAGAAACAATCGGCATGGGTGATGGTAAGCTTGTTAATATTACTCATGTAGGTACTGCATGCATTAAATATAAAATACAACATCACCTCAATAATTTTTGTAAAGTAATAGGAATCAAGAAAAATTTTATAAGTTTTCACAATTTGGTAGAGATAATGCAGTTTATTTTAAGTTTTATCCTAAATATTGCCTAGTAAAGGATATTCTATTTAGATATATTCTCTTGTATGGTATTCCTGTGAATGACCTATACAAGTTTAATATTGTCGACATCAGAACTTTTGTTAAAAAAGAAAAGTGCTACATGAATTTAGAAGCATTTCAAAATAGAGAAATGTAAAGATGTATTTGACTTTGTCACTGTAAACTTAGTTACCTTAATGTAAAAGTTGTGAAACAAATCTTATATGAAAATAAAATCTCTATGAATAAGATAGCATTACCTTGTATTGCACTCGCTGTCAATTAGGGAAAAGTCGTAAATTGGCATTTGCTGATTCGCTAAGTACAAACAACTGCTGTTTGCAATGGATCTTCGGGGACCTGCTCCAATCGATCTGATTATAGTTATAAATATTACAGCTCGTTTATTGAAGCATATAGCGGTGAAGAATTGATTAATCTTTGCTTGATTTATTATCAATCATGTACCATATATTTATAATACAAGCACATCAAATTTTCTATCCTGTCTAAATCTAGAAAACATGAAACAAATAATCTAGAAAACACGAAACAAATATCATATCCCTAAAATCACTTCCAAATCTAGAAAACATGAAACAAATAGATAAATATGTAAAAAAATATTTCTTAACAATTGTTTTCCTAAAAACATCCTTTTCCAAAAATATCTGTTTCTAAATATATCTCAATACCCCTCCTTAAGTTAGAGCATGGGATTTAAAAATGCCCAACTTGGAAAGAAGAAAATCAAATCGAGTCTTCCGTGGAGTTTTTGTGAAAATATCCTCCAATTGAAACGATATGGAGATATGAGATGGTGAAATCAAACCCTCATTTATTACATCCCAAACAAAATGACAATCAACTTCAATATGTTTTGTTCGCTCATGAAAAATTGGAATTTTTTTTTTTTTTTTTTTTTTTTTTTTTTTGCAATATGCAAAACAGACTCACTATCAAAATATAATTTAATTGCCTCAGGATGATGAACACCCAAACTCAACAATAGACCTTTTAGCCACTTTAATTCACAAGTAACCATGGCCATGGACCTGTATTCGGCTTTGGTAGAGGACCGGGAAACCATGTTTTGTTTCTGCATCTTCCAAGAAATCAGAGATTGACCTAAAAACACTAGTCATCCTATCAGAGAAAGATAGGTAATAGGATAGGCTGCCCAGTCTGAATCACACCAATCTTTCAATGTCAACTCACTATCTACAAGCAGCAAAATACCCTGATCGGGAGTCCCTTTCAAATAGCGCACGACTCGAAGGGCCGGTTCCCAATGCGCCATGCATGGTTTTTGCATAAATTAACAAAATATGAACCGAATAAGCCAAGTTTGGTCAGGTGATGGAAAGATAAATCAGACGACCCACAAGTCGTCTATATGATTCAGATCCTGCAAAAATTTGCCATTCGCAAGACCAAGCTTATGATTCTGCTCAATTGGAAAGATATTTGGCTTTGCTCCCGACAAAACTATTTCAGAAATAATGTCCAAAGTGTATTTTCATTGACACAAAAATAATCCTAATGAGCTACGAGACACTTCAATGTCTAAAAAATATTTGATACCTCCTAGATCTTTCATTTTGAAACAATCACCGAGATAAGCTTTGAAAACGGAAAGTGCAGCGGAATCATTCTCAGAGACAAGAAGATCATCTACATAAACTAAGACATTATTGCGAATAGTGTTTTTAGTATATGTAAAGAGAGAATAGTCTGAGTAGGTTTGAGAGAAACCATAGTCTTTCAAAGCTGACACCAATTTTGCAAACCAACACCTAGGAGCTTGTTTCAAGCCATACAATGATTTTTGCAACCGATACACCAAAGATGGTTCCGAACTCTCAAATCCGGGAGGTAATTTCATGTACACCTCTTCATCAAGATCACCATGCAAGAAGACATTACGGTCATCCATTTGGTGTAGTTCCCAATTTTTTGAAGTTGATACTGCTAGGAAGACACGAACTGTTGTCTTCTTGACCACTGGAGCAAATGTTTCATTGTAGTCAGTACCCTCCTATTGGAGATTGCCCAACACTGCCAATCTTGATTTGAGGCTCTCAACATCCACATTTGTTAAATACTTGATATTGTACACCCATCGACTACCAAGAGCACGTTTCCCTGGCGAGAGATGTTCCATTATCCTCAAGAGCCTGAATTTCCTCCTTCATTGATTGTCTTCTCCCATCGTACTTTATAGCCTCTTTAAAAGATTTAGGATCATTACCCTTAACAATAGCTTCAACAAATTTTCGATAATTTATTGAAAAAATGTAACAATTTAAATAATATGCTAAATGATATGGAGTGCCAGAGGAGAGATCAGAAGAGGAGGAAGATGAGGATGTACTATTAATCGTATGTGTCACAAAGTCCCGATACAAGACGTTCGGGAATTTTTCTCGAAACCCAAGGCCCATTTCCTGTTCACGGACTGTTGGAGCTTCTGTTGTAGATGAAGAAGTAGCGGCTAGATTAGTCGCTGGTGAGATCTCGGGAGATGCTGGGTCTGTTGGTTGGGCTTTCTGTTCACCCAAAAATTCTCCAACCATAGTTTCATTATCCAAAAATAATTCAGTAAAATCCTCATGGATTTCTTGATCAATATGTTCATTATTCGTGATGTTCATATCCTCCGGACATCCAAACGGGAACACATCCATAAGGAATTTTGCATCTCGTAAAACAAAACAAAAATTGTATCCAAATCAAACAATCTCTATCCCTTTTTACCAAATAGATATCCAATAAAAACAAATTTTCTACTTCGACTAGCAAATTTATCTCCTTTAGTTTTCTGATTATGAGCAAAACACAAGCACCCAAAGGTTCGAATATCACCAAAAGAGGGGGGTTTATTAAAAAGTATTTTGAATTTTGTTTTATTCAGTAAAAGAGGAGTTGGGATACGATTGATTAAGTAAACAACAGCAAGAACACATTCCCTCCTTAAATAAATAGGTAATTTTGCCTGAAAACGCAATGGTCGACTAACATTCAAGATATGTTTACGCTTCCTCTCAACTCTCCCATTTTATTGTGGAGTACCCACACAAGATGTTTGAAACAAAATTTCGATTGCATTAAAATATTAAAGCAAACAATTAAACTCAGTCCCATTGTCACTTTGAACTACTTTAATTGTTTGAGAGAATTGTCTATCAACCATAGCAACAAACAGCCATAAACATTTGAAATACTTCCAATTTATCAATTAACAAACAAATCCAAACTGCTCTTGAAAAATCATCAACTATTGTCAAAAAATAACGAGCTCCACACGATAAAACATATTTATATAGACCCCACAAATCACAACGTATTTTCTCAAAAATGCAAGAAGCTTTATTAGTACTCAAAGGAAATTCATCTCTAGTTTGTTTAGCATGCATGCACACTTCACATCCCTTATCTAAATGATCTTTATTACTATTAACACAAGGAATTAACTTTACTTTTTCCGAAGGATGTCCTAGACGACCATGCCACAACTCAAAATTTGATGAAGCTTTAGCAGTAGACACAAATTTCGGTTTGCTAAAGTAGTACTATATGTCTCTCCTAATTGTCGTTCCAATCAACTCCTTCGTTCGGTCCTATATAGCACAAATATGAAAATCAAATTGGACAACATTTTGTAAATCATCATTAAGTCGAGAGACAGAAAGTAAGTTGCAAATCAAATTTGGAACATAAAGAACTCCAGTAAGAGTAATCATGTCTGATAAACGAATGAATCCCACCAAAGTGGAAACTACTTTTTCACCATTCGGAAAACCAACCGGGCATTCAAAATTTTGTGTTTCAAAAAATCAAGAGCTTTTTCTTGTGACATGGTGAGTTGCTCCGATATCAATAATCAAGGACGAGGCATCAGACTTGCCATTCAATCTATTGTCTTCAATTTTTGCATTACCAAGAAGACTTGATATAGCCATCTTAGATTATTCTAAAAAAACGTTCTCTTTGGTCTGATAACATGAAGAATTGATGAATATAAAGAATTGATGAAACTTTGCTTGTTTTATTACCAATCATGAAACCATATATTTATAGTACAAGCACACCAAATTTTCTATCCAGTCCAAATCTTGAAAACAGGAAACAAATAATCTAGAAAACAAGAAACAAATATTCTATCCCTGAAATCACGTCCAAATCTGGAAAACAGGAAACAAATAGATAAATATGTAAAAATATATTTCCTAACCATTGTTTTCCTAAAAAATTCTTTCCCAAAAATATTTCTTTCTAAATATATCTCAATAAGTGTATATACTCAGATATATTTTTTGAAAACCAAATGTAATAACCCAGAAATCTGAGCCAATTTAAAAATTTTATTTTGGCAATTTTGATGAATTTTGGATATTTAAAATGAATTATTTTAAATAATAGCGACGAGAAATTTATTTTGAATAGAATTAGAATGTATATATTTATATAGATCGTCGTTAGAATATAAATATATAATTATAAAAAGAATTGAAAATGGCGCGGTAGTTCGAAAATTCGATTTCAAATTTCAAATGAATGTACAGGATTCAAAATAAACCGGATTTTAGCGAAACCAAAAATATTTGAATCTATTTGAAAATATATTTCCAACAAATCCAAAAAATCAAAATTTCATAGCGGGGATAAAAAGTTATGCCCAGTTGAAAATTCAGAATAGTCGTTATGGAATTCTGGCCTTTAAAAATGGAAATTTTGCAAACGACCTCGGTTTTTGACGAAACCACTTTTGTTGGATCCGGGATGTCAAGTTATTGCTAGATTCCAAAATTCGTAATTTTCTGAATCAATATGTGAGCGTGGAAAAATAAAATGTGTTTTAACAGTTTCAATCAATTTCGATTGACCAGAGAATGACCATTTTGCAAACGGTTTCGGAATTTGATGAAATTAGTTTTGTTAAGACCATATCGTCAATATGAAGCTAGAAAATATTTTTCGGGAATTTTTAAGGACTGTATGTGGCCCCGGTAAATTGAAATGTGTGTTTAAATTGAATATATAAAGAATTATATTTTAATTTTAGTGGAAACTAATCGTAACAGCCGAATTGGGTTACGAAACATATCCCATTGTGTTCGAAATGGGGGTTATTAGCTAGGAACGACAGTCGGTGGGTTTGATTTCGAGTTTGAATTTAAAATCTAACTTATTGAAGAATAAATTAATATAAAAATTAAATTATTATATATATTACTTGGTCAACTCCTTTTCCTCTCTCCCTCACCGTCACTCTCAAATCTAAAGAAAAAAACCGCTCTCACTCGAACCCTCGTCGCCCTTCCACCTCGCTGCCGCCTCTTTTTCCTCCCCCCTCAAGTCGTCGGCGCCCCCTTGCTTCTCTCTCCTCTCCACCTCGGTCCAAATCGAATCCAATACCCCAAACCCCCTCTAACCCACCACCGTGAACTGCCTGTGGCCCACCGCCGACCAATGCTGCCTCCCAACCGCCTGCAAACCCCCTTCAACGCCTCTGACCTCCCCTCTCTCCTCCATTCCACCTTCTAAAAGCCCCAACACGCAATAAAATCGCCGCTCAGCCACCGTGGGCCATGCCGCAGGCCGGCCATGCTACCACGCGACCACCAACAGCCTTCCCGACGCCCGGCGCCCCTCTCCGACACCTCAGCACCTCTTGTAAGCTTCTCTTTTTATTTTTATTCATTTAGAAAGATAAAAATGTGATTTTTAACAAGTACATGTTATGCAGATATTTTTAGTAAGTTAAAAATACGATTTTTAACTAATGTATGTTATGAAAATATTTTTAGAAAGATAAAAATGTGATCTTTATATATATATGTAGCGATATAGAAACACGATTTTTATATAGGAAAACATAGGATAAATATATGATTTTTATTCATGAAAAGCTATGATTTTTATTCATGAAAAGCTTAGATTTTTATGTACATAAAGTTTAGATTTCTATTGATATAAAGTTATGATTTTTAATTATATAAAAATATGATTTTTAGTCATATAAAAATACGATTTTTACATATGTTGTAGCGTCATAAAAATATGATTTTTATTATTTGAATAACGATATAAAAATATGATTTTTATTATTTGAATAACGATATAAAAATATGATTTTTATAGAAATGATTTTAGAATAAAAATGTGGTTTTATAAAACCGTGATTTTTAATAATAAATTTCGTAAAACAGATTGCGTTGAAATCAGAACAGCGAATCTGAGCGACAGTAAAGCATGGCAGAGTGGAACCCAAAGGTGAGAACTCCTCACTTTTATTTTAATTTCTAGTTTGAAATATATACTAGGCTGCAGACGGTGCTTAGCAGCACCGACACCTGTCGTCCACAGACCATGGATGACTTGTTTGATTTTGTTGTGTTGTGAAAATTTTATTGTGTGATGTGGATTGAAATAAAATATTTTATCGTTATAAATATTTTATAGTTAAAAATATAATTTTTAACATGTATATAAAATAAATATTTATAAACAAATCGGACGATTTGTTTATGTACACCCATTTGACTGATATTTATTTGGACGATAAATTTTACTCATCGCCCAACTGCACAAATAAAAATATGTGTTTGTTGATTTGAAACCTCACACGGGTATTGGGATGATATTTGATATACACTAGTCTTGATTGTTTAGTTGTATGTCAATCGATGGGTTGACAGACTATGTAAGCGTTAATTATTTATATTTAATGCTTATGCAGTTGTGTGGTGCACTCTGGATGATGGTTGGTGATTTATCGTTGCTATTATATACATGTGTTGTAGGGAATCCATATAATTAACGTTATATGGTAATTGATTGGGCCTCATTCCAATTTGGAAAATAAGGAATATTATAAAAGAAAATTCATGTGTCGAATAGAATAAAAATTCATGTGTTGAATAGAATAAAAATTCATGTGTTGAATAGAATAAAAATTCATGTGTTGAATAGAATAAATATTCATGTGTTGAATAAAAATATAAATTCATGTGTTGAATAAAATATATATTCATGTGTTGAATAAAAATATATATTCATGTGTTGAAGAAAATATTCATTTGTTAAATAGAATAACGTAGTTATTGAAATATATAAAGCCGTGTTGGTTTGATATGCGCCATTTTGACGAGAACGATATTTATATCGATTATATTTGTTTTTATAATGATTATAGAAAAAGAAGTGATTTCAAAATATAATATTTTGAAAATATTATCATTTGTATATCGATGATGTGGAATATTCAATTTTGATTGGAAATTGAATATGAAGTTGAAATCGTTTTCAAAACGAATTTAAAACGATTTACAAAATACGTTTTAAAAGGAAATCGACGAAATATATATAATATATATTATATATATTCAATGGCCTGAATAGAACACGCGGATCCTCCTAAAACTGGAACCTTTGGGTTCGTATCGAAAAGAGCTTTCTAACGAATATTAGAGATTTGAAATCTAACGGTTGGATTTGGAATTATGTCCAAATCAAATTTGGAAAAGTTCGCTGTAAGTGCAGTTCGATGGCCGTTGATGGAATTCGACTGTACGGGCCTTGATAAAATTATTAAAAATAGTAATAATTTGTGTAAAATCATAAGAAATGATTTGTGAAGAATTGAGATGAAAAATTCCAAATGTGAAAAGATAAAAATAGATTTTTTTCGAAATGAACTAGTTTTGAACTAGAATTATAATCCCATTTATTTTTAGAATAAATAAAGTGGATTTGAAATGGTTTTGAAAATAACCAGAATTTCCAATATATAAAGTGGAAATGGATTTGAATCGAAATTGTCTTTGGAATATTTCGATGTTGGATTTCGTGATTATACAGATATTGTTATGGAAATTTGAAAGATATATTTATATAGTTATTTCCAATACGATATTTGTCGGTCGTAGAATTTGATATTGAATATAAGCCGATATATTTTCTATTCCGAGCCTTGTATTTAATATCAAATGGGATTTGGGATTGTCATGAATGGTGTCTTCATTTACACTGTTCTTAAACCCAATTGAGAAAAAGATTAAATCTTTTTATTTAGATTTAATGAAGTATACCAATTAAATGGTATTAATTGGAATTGAATTTGAATTGATTTTTGGGTTTATCGTGAACCGTGTTTTAAATGACATTGGTTCTTTAACCCAGTTAAAGACAGGATATGATTTCCCAAGTTAAATAATCATTGATAGTGATTATTGGGAAGATTAAAACCAAGTGGAGTTTTAATGAATCTTTAATTAGATTGAAATAATCGAGAATGGAGTATCACCAATTTTGCTTCAGGCGATAGTTAAATCTTTAATTAGATTTGAACGTGAAATGGTAATTGAATTTACCGATAACATCGTGGTGTTAGATATGAAGAATGACCAGTTTTACTTCATGGGATAAATAGGTTGGGATTGGGAAATAAAATAAATGATTACTTCGGTGTGGTTCGCTAATCCCGACTAATTTGAATTGATATTCAAAAGAAGATTAAAGAATAAATTTAAAGAATTATCTTTGGTAAAATTAATGGGAACCTTTCCCAAAGTATAAGAATATTTGAATAAAAGAATATTCTGAATTGGAATGAGGTGTATGTTGTGTTTGTGTAACACTTGTTTATTATATACGCGAGTTATTCAAAAAGACCGGGTTTATCCCATTCTGAATAACTGATTCGACGATGTGTCGAGAATGAAGACGGTGGTCGAAGACCGGAGGTCTTCACATCGTTTGGGTGATTACTGATAATCTTGATTGGGCTGTACACCCAAGAGAAGGGAATCAGTTGGTGATCATCCAGATGTACTTGGAGATCGATGGATATGCAAGGAATAAGGTTACTCCAGTTTCGTTCAGACCCAGAACGAACTTGTATGGATTGTGTGTCTGACATTGGATTTTGCTCTGTGTTGTTTGATCTCTATTAAATATACATCTGCCTGGTGAAGGGGAATTCATTCCCTTACTTCACCCTTCTCTGATCTGAGACGTACAAGATCAGAGGTTGTATATCGATAGACATCAGTCGCATGGTGTGAATTGCCTGTGTGGCATGCCTAAGTGGGAATTGATCAAGGCTTCTGTTGAAAAGCAAAGTCTTGTGGTTGATGATCAAAGCACCGCCTGTATGGCATAGCTTTGTGTCACGTTGATTCGCGAGCCTCACAGCTCAGTTGTAAACCAGAAATGGGAGAGGACATCAGGGAGGACATGCGTTTCCTTCTAGCTAGGGTGGTGTCAGTGACCTACCAACCCTGGCATTTATATTATTTTCACCTGTATGGTTGTTGGATTGCGAGGCGCCTCGGATATATCGGTGACTATGTGGAGCTGATGGAGTCATTTGGCTCATTTACGCCCTGACGATCCAAGGCTTGTCTGTGCGCTTGCCTGAGGGGAGGGCAAGAGCGTCTCGAAACGGTGAGGATGATCCCTTGCCTCGGTTCACAGATGGAAATCCAACTTCCAATATGTTATTTTGTGGTTTTGATTGTAGAACCTATATATGGCGACATAGTGGTATGGGGCACTTATGCCGTTTATGATTGATACTTATGATTGAAATTGTTTTGACACTATACACTTACAGTAATAATAAAAGATGAAATTTAGCGTATTAAGCATTCTTTGTCTATTATAAGTTATAACCCTATCCTCCGGCTTGTGTTGCATTGTGTGATGGGACCTGGGTCTTATTATAGCTTCATTGTTCTTTATTTAGCATTGCGCTGTTGTTTTATGCACTGGTATTCTTGGGAGGAAACCCATTCCGTGTTATACGGCATGGTCCCTTTATTTACCGAACTTTAAAATAAAGATTAATAACTGTTTTAGTTCTCACACCAGTCACATGACTGACCTGGAGTTTATTGTTTTAACCTAAACTCTGGGTGCCCTTATTTTGACACGGGCAGCTAGTAGTTTTGGTTTTGCAGATTTATATTCACAGGATCCTGATTTGCAGCTGGAACGATACCCGGAAAGCTCTGTATCCGTATATCTCTTTCAGTTGTGTTTTGTATTATTTTTCCGCTGTAGTAATGTAATTAAATCTCTGATATTTCTTTGATGTATAATATTTATTCATACTCTGTATATTCTTGTATTCTAATGGAATTGTTGTAATTAACAATGAAATGTTCTTCTATTTGCGTTCCGATGTGGCTTGTCCTCAATTCAATCCGGGCTTTCCTTACCGGGGATGTTTGGGTCGTAACAGCTTGGCATCAGAGCTTTGGTTTACAGAGCTCGGAGAACAAGACACGTTAGAACCAAACGAAAGAGTTGTCACCTGATCTAGAGAAATTCCATTTTCTTCTATAATCTATTTCAATGTTGTCCCTTTCGGGAAACGGTTGCTGATCCCAACCGTTGGTGATAATACATTTGGTACACTCAAGCGAAATGATTGACTAGTTATGTTTAGCCTGGGTTACAAGATGTTCTTGTTGAACCTAGTGTATTTCTCTCTAGAGATACACTGTCAGAAGGTAGTCCCATACCTTGCCAGTTGGAATCCATTACCAATTAAGCGCTCGCGGTTTTCGATTATATATTATATATGTCGAACGTGAGATGAAAGTGTTCCACTAGGTTGCTATTTATTTGATTTAGACATTATTATAATATCAGAAGAGTACGGATATTTAAAAGAATGTGTTGGGTTATTGTAACAACCCGGAATTTCTGAACCAATTAAAAATTTTAATTTTAGTTATTTTAATGGGTTCAGACTATTTACAATGATTTATTTTAAATAATAACAACGAAAAATTTATTTAAATCGAAATTAGAATGTATATATTTAATTAAAAGGAACTCAAAATGGCGCGATAGTTTGAAAATTCGATTTTAAATTTCAAATAAATATACAGAATTCAATATAAATCAGATTTCAGTAAAACAAGAAACGTTGAAAGTTAAGTCCAGTTTAAAATTTAGAATAGTTACTATGGAATTTATATATATTTTAAAATAATATATAGCCCTTAAAAATAGCCATTTTGCAAACGACCTCTATTTTCGACGAAACCACTTTTGTTGGACCCGGAATGTCAAATTATTGTAAGGTTTCAAATTTCATAATTTTTGAAATTAATATGTGAGCGCAGTAAATTTAAATGTGTTTTGTAATTTTAGTTTAATTTTAATCGACTATAAAAAAGGCTATTTTTTAAATGATCTCCAAATTCAACTAAACTAATTTTGTTAGGACCGTATCATCAAAACATAACTAGATTTAAATATTCATAATTTTTGAAGTCAGTATGTGGCCCCGGTAAATTAAAATGTACGTTGAAATTCAATATCGAACGTTATATTAATTTATATTTTAATTTTGATCAAAACTGATCAAAACAGTCGAATTGGCTTACGAAACATGTCCTATTGTGTCCGAAATGAGGGTAATTAGCTAGGAACGACAGTCGTTGGGTTTGATTTGGAGTTCGGATAAAAAAATCAACTTTTTGGAATTAAATATATATATATATATGTCGGTCAATCAGATTTTTTATATAGAAATTAAATCACTTTTCCAGAAAAGAAAACTTTAGCTGTCTTCCTCGCGTTCAAAGGCAGAAACCCATTCAAAATTAATTCCCAACCGATCTCCAAATCCACACACTGATTAAAGAAGGTTTCTAAGCAAAAATCGAAGAGCTTGGTGTGATCTTTATATCCAATGGGTGAGATCGGATTTGGTGGCATGATTTTCTCGAATCTCGTGCTCAAAGAACTGCCGTTCATCTCGATTTCTGGAGCAATGGTGGCGATAAAGTTCAAGGAGAAGGGGTGCCGGAGGTCGAGCTGGCAGAGACGAAGCGAGAGGAAGTGGCCGATCAACATCAAGTGCCTCAAATTTTGTGTGAAATCCAACCCTAGAAATCGACAGTTGGAAATCAACGTGCAAGAGATAACGAGTAGGAGAGCTAACATTTTTAAAGCGTTATAAAAAGTTAATTTATTTAATTAATAACGTATTAATTTGTTTAAACTTCATAAGTCAATAACTTTTTGCTACAAACTCCAAATCGCATGAAACAGGATCCGTTGCGATCGTGGAGTCGAGAGCTTCACAACAAAATTGACTCAGTCCAATTGGAGCTTGTTTGAATTTGGGGCAAATACAAACCCGAACAGTACTAAAATCGCCAATTAAAGACTAACGGAGTGGAAACCAAAGTGAGAACTCCTTCTCAATCAATATTTTATCATGTAGTTATCTTTGGAGTTCAACACACGAACACCCACAAATGATTTAAATTAGAAGCGATGTATGGATATTAGCGACACTCGCATTTCATACTCCGCAGATGGCCACTTGTGGCATCGTAAATGGCATTGGGTAGTTGAGTATTTATTTATATGGATGATTTGGTGATTTGTGTATTGCGATGGTGATTTTGTGGCATCTAACATGTTATAAAAATGTTAATATATTTATGGTAGTTGAATTGAAATAAATATTCATTTACAAGTTGGACGGGTTCTTTATGTACACCTATTTAACTTATCTTGATTAGGACGATAATTTTTGCACATCGCCCAAATGCACAAATAATAATCAGTATTTGTTGTTTGAAAACCCCACATGGGTATTGGGATGATATTTGACATACACTAATCCCAATTTTTTAGTTGTATGTCGATCGATCGATTGACGGACTGTTGTAAGTGTTATTTATTTATTTAATGCTTATACAGTTGTAGAATGCACCTTGGATGCTGCTTGAATGTTTAATGATTGTTTATCATTATTGCTGACTACATGCGATGTACGAAATCCATATATTAAAATTATATGCTAGTTGATTGAGTCACATTCCAATTCGGAAATAATGAATATTTTAAAATAATATTCAGTGAAGAATAAAATTAAGATTTTGATGTCCGATTTTGGATGAACACGAAAATATTGAAATGTGAAGCCGAGTTAAGTAGTTAAATGCCATTTTAACTCGAACGGGCTATCAATCGATTTTATTCATTTTATAAATGGATACGAAAGGGAAATGGATTTCAAAATCAAATATTTTGAAAATATTATCATTTTGATATTACAATGATATGGAATATTCAATTTTGATTTAAAATTGAAAATGGAAGTTGGAATCATTTTTAAAATGAATGTAACGACCCGAACTTCCCCATGAAGGAAAGAACGGATTTCTTTGAGAACAAGACGAATCAGAACACAACCAGAAGAACATTTCATTGCTTATTACAACAATTTCCATCAGAGTACAAGAATATACAAAGTACGAATAAATATTACACATTCGAACAATATCAGAGATTTAAATTACATTTAAATACATAGCAGCAGAAAAATAATACAAAACACAACTGAAAGGAATATATAATGACTCGAAATCCCCTTCACGGGAAATCGCGGATTGTACTGAGGACAAGACGAATCGGAACATAAACAAAATAACATTTCATTGTCAATTACAACAATTCCATCAAAATAAAAGAATATTACAAAGTATGAATGAATAAAATACATTTGATAAATATCAGAGATTACAATACATTACTTAGCAGCGGAAAATAATACAATACACAACTAGAAGTAATACACGGATACAGAGCTTTCCGGATATCGTTCTAGCTGTAAATCAGGATCCTGTGAATATAAATCTGCAAAACCAAAACTACTAGCTGCCTATGCGGAAAATAGGGGCACCCAGAGTTTAGGTTAAAACAATAAACTCCAGGGCAGTCATGTGACTGGTGTGAGAACTAAAACAGTTATTTAAAACTTTACTTTAAATCAGACATATCAAGGGACCACGCCGTATAACACGGAAAGGGTTTCCTCCCAAGAATACCAGTGCATATAACTAAACAGCGCAATGATTTTTGGGAAAATGAAGCAATTATAAGACCCAGGTCCTATCACACAATGCAACGCAAGTCGGGGGATAGGGTTTTCCCTTATTATAGCCAAACATGCTTGGTACGTTTAAAACAAATCATTTGATACTATTATAAGTGCATAGTGTATGAAACAACTTCAAATCATAAGTACCAATCATAGACGGCATAAGTGCCCCATACCACTATGCCGCCATATATAGGATTACAACTAAAACCGAAATGTCTCGTATTGGAAAATTGGATTTCCATCTTTGAACCAAGGCTAGGCGCAATCCTACCGTTTCGAGACAATCTAGCCAATGTCTTAGGACTCAGCCGCGACTGTACCTAGGCAACATGCAGGGCCAATCCACCAACGTGGATTAAACTTAAACCCTGAACAATGCGTTTCCCCGCCCTTAGCGGCGTAAATGAGCTAAATGTCACCACGGCTCCACATAGTCACCGATATATCCAAGGCACCTCGCAATCCAACAACCACACAGGTGAAAATAATATAAATGTCAAGGTTGGTAGGTCATTGACACCACCCTAGCTAGAAGGAAACGCATGCCCTCCCTGCTGTCCTCTCCCGTTTCTGGTTCACACCGGGGTGTGAGGCTCGCGAATTAACGCTACACAAAGTTATGCCACACAGGTGGTGCTTTGATCATCCACCACAATACTTTGCTTTTCAACAAAAGCCTTGATCATTTTCCACTTAGGCATACCACACAGGCAATTCACACCATGCGACCGATGTTTATCGATATACAACCTCAGATCCCGTACGTCTCAGAGAAGGGTGAAGTAAGGGAATGAATTCCCCTTCACCAGGCAGATGTATATTTAATAGAGATCAATCAACACAAAGCAAAATCCAATGTTAGACACACCGTCCATACAAGTTTGTTCTGGGTCTGAACGAAACCGGAGGCACCTGGTACCAAGCATATCCATCGATCTCCAAGTACGTCTGGACGATCACCAACTGATTCCCTCCTCTTGGGTGTACAACCCAATCAAGACCATCAGTAATTATCCAAACGACGTGAAGACCTCCGGTCTTTGACCATCTTCTTCATCCTCGACACATCGTCGAATAAGTTATTCAGAATGGGATAAACCCGGTCTTTCTGAATAACTCGCGTATATAATAAACAAGCGTTACACAAACACAACATCGCCTCATTCCAATTCAGAATATTCTTTTACTCAAATATTCTTATACTTTGGTAAAGGTTCCCATTAATTTTATCAAAGATAAATTCTTTAAATTTATTCTTTAATCTTCCTTTGAATATCAATTCAAACCAAATTACGGTTTATCCAAACTAGTCGGGATTAACGAACCTTACCGAAGTAATCTTTTGTTTTAATTTCCCAATCCCAACCTATTCATCCCATGAAGTAAAACTGGTAATACTTCATATCTAACACCTCGGTGTTCTCGGTAAATTCAATTACCATTTCACGTTCAAATCAAATTAAAGATATAACTATCGCCTAGAGCAAAACTGGTGATACTCCATTCTCGATCATTTCAATCTAATTAAAGATTCATTAAAACTCCACTTGGTTTTAATCTTCCCAAAAATCAATATTAATGATTGTTTAACTTGGGAAATCATATCCTGTCTTTAACTGGGTTAAAGAACCAATGTCATTTAAAACACGGTTCACTATAAACCCAAAATCACATTCCATTCCATCAGCTTTTAACCGTAAATTAGCAAGTGAACAATTCCTTAAGTATTAACCCCGAAGGCCGAAACCAACATCAGATCAATACCCAAGAAACCATTCAACTTAACTAATCTCCAGTTAGATTCTGATTTTCTTAACTCCGTTGGGTCTAAGAACAATATTATTAAAGATACCGTTCACGACAACCCAAAATCACATTTGATATTAAATACAAGGCTCTGAATAGAAAATATGTCGGCTTACATTTAATAACAAATTCTACGACCAACAAATATCATATTGGAAATAACGATATAAATATCTTTCAAATTTCCATGACAATATCTGTATAATCATGAAATCCAACATCGAAATATTCAAAGACAATTTCGATTCAAATCCATTTCCATTTTATATATTGGAAATTCCGGTTATTTCCAAAACCATTTCAAATCCACTTTATTTATTTTTAAAAAAATAAATGGGATTATAATTCTAGTTCAAAACTAGTTCATTTCGATAAAAATCTATTTTTATTTTTTCAAATTTGGAATTTTTCATCCCAATTCTTCACAAATCATTTCTTATGATTTTACACAACTTATTACTATTTTTAATAATTTTATCAAGGCTCGTACAGTCGATTCCCATCAACGGCCATCGAACTGCACTTACAACGACCTTTTCCTAATTTGATTTGGACATAATTCCAAATCCAACCGTTAGATTTCAAATCTCTAATATTCGTTAGAAATCTCTTTTCGATACGAACCCAACGGTTCCGGTTTTAGGAGAATCCGATGGTCGGATCTCCCGTAACTTCCATTCGAAGTCAATGGTCGAAATTCGCGAACTACCGCAGCGCGGTGCGTTCTATTCAGGCCATTATATATATAATATATTTATTATATATATATATATATTTCGTCGATTTCCTTTCAAAACGTATTTTAAAAATCGTTTTAAATTCGTTTTCAAAACGATTTCATCTTCATATTCAATTTCAAATCAAAGTTGAATATTCCATATCATCGATATACAATTGATAATATTTTCAAAACATTATATTTTGAAATCACTTCCTTTTCTATATTCATTATAAAAATGAATAAAATCGATATAGATATCGTTCACGTCAAAATGGCGCATATCTAATCAACACGGCTTTATATATTTCCATAACTTCGTTATTCTATTCAACACATGAATATTTTCTTCAACACATGAATTTTCTTTTATTCAACACATGAATATATATTTTATTCAACACATGAATTTTCTTTTATTCGAAACATGAATATATATTTCATTCAACACAAGAATTTTCTTTTATTCAACACATGAATATTCTTTTTATTCAACACATGAATATTCTTTTATTCAACACATGAATATATATTTTATTCAACACATGAATTTTCTTTTATTCAACACATGAATATTCTTTTTATTCAACACATGAATATATATTTTATCTTCTAAATTGAAATGGGACCCACTCAATTACCATATAATGTTATTTATATGGATTCTATACAACACATGTATATAATAGCAATGATAAATAATCAACCATCATCCAAAGCGCACCACACAACTGCATAAGCATTAAATATAGATAAGTAACGCTTACACAGTCTGTCAACCCATCGGTCGACATACTACTAAACAATTGGGATTAGTGTACGTCAATATCATCCCAACACCCGTGTGGGGTTTGAATCAATCAAACACATATTTTATTTGTGTAGTTGGTCGATGTGTAAAATTTATCGTCCTAATCTATGTCAGTCAAATAGGTGTACATAAACAAATCGTTCTGAATTGTAAATGAATATCTATTTTATTCACATCAACGTAAAAAATTATATTTTTAACTATAAATATTTTATTCCATTCCACATCTCACAATCAACTTTCACAACACATCAATCAAACAAACAAGTCATCCATGGTCTGTGGACGACGGGTGTCGGATGCTGCTAACTACCGTCTGCATCCTAGTATATATTTCAACTAGAAAACAAATTAAAAGTGAGAAGTTCTCACCGAGGGTTCCATTCCTCCAGTCTTTATTTCTGAACGGTTTGAATTTTACTCCTTTCTCGCTCGTGGTGTCCTTCACCATGTTTTCCACGAAATCTGTTCAACATCGTTTATGTTAAAAATCCTATTTTTAACTCATTTTTATATCGCTTTTCCATATATAAAAATCATATTTTTATTCTTTCTATAATATAAAAATCATATTTTTATTCTTTCTATAATATAAAAATCATATTTTTATTCTTTCTATAATAAAAAAATCATATTTTTATTCTTTCTATAATATTAAAATCATATTTTTATTCCATTACATATATAAAAATTATATTTTTATAATCTCGCTTTCAACATAAAAATCATATTTTTATTCGAAAAAATTTCATATCTTCTTCTAACTAAAAATCGAATTTTTATCTAACTCTTCACATTATAAAAAAATTCTATTCTTTACATTAAAAATCAATGCGAAATTTGTTTTCGAATCAGTGCTATTTTTATTTTCAAATCAATTCTAAAAATAACTATGTCAATTAATTTTTTTAAACCTTTTTCTTATATTTTCATCATCGTTCTCTGTTCAAAGCAGACTCACGTTCCCAACTGATTCACCACCACCACTCCTTCCCCTTTTCCACTGTAAAAGCCCTCCTCCATACTTCCAGAATAGAATCCACTCGTCGCGGCTATCATGGGGGGGGGGGGTCGCCGGGGCCAGGGGGAGTTCGCCGGAGGCGGGTGGAGGTCAGGGCGGCGGAATTCGCTGGTGGTCGACCTTGTGTGGCGGCGGCTTACTGTGCAGGGGGGTTCGAGGCTGACGAGGGGGGAACAGGTTGGAGCGGCGCTCGGGCATGGCCGGAGGTGGGTGGCGGATCGCGATAGGGGTAGGTGGTGGCTGGGAGGGCGACGACGTCAGGTTGGGGGCGGGCGACGGGAATCGGGGCTGGGAAAAGGGGCACGGGTTTTTTTCTATTCGTTTTTTTATTTGTTTGACCGTTGACTTCAGAGAATGGGAGGGGTGGGTTATATATGTATAAATATATAATTATATTAATTAATTTCCATAAAGTGACTTTTCCGTTCGGACTCCAAATCGAACCCAACGACTGTCGCTCCTAACTAATTACCCGCATTCCGAACGCAATGGGAGATGTTTCGTAACCCAATTCAGCTGTTACAATCAGTTTTTATCAAAAATAAAATATAAATCAATATGTATTTGGTTTGAACGCACATTACAAATTATCGGGGCCACATACCGACTATAAAAATTATTTCTAGCTTCGTATTGACAATACGCTCCTAACAAAACTAATTTCATCAAATTCTGAGATCGTTTGAAAAATGACCATTTTCTGGTCGATCCAATTAAAAAGAAATTGACAAAACACGTTTTCTTGTGCCACGCTCACATATTACTTCAGAAAATTATGCATTTTGAAACCTAGCAATAACTCGACATCCAGGATCCAACAAAAGTGGTTTCGTCGAAAACAGAGGTTGTTTGCAAAATTTCCATTTTTAAGGGCTATAATTCCATAGCAACTATTCTGAATTTTCAACTGGGCATAACTTTTTATTCTTGCTATGAAATTTTAATTTTTTGGATTCGTTGGAAAGATATTTTGAAATAGATTCAAATATTTTTGGTTTCGCTAAAATACGGTTTATTTTGAATCCTGTACATTCATTTGAAATTTGAAATCGAATTTTCGAACTACCACGCCATTTTTAATTCCTTTTATAATTATAAATAATTATTTATATTCTAACGCCGATTCAAATAAATATATATGTTCTAATTCTATTCAAAAAAATAAATTTCTCGTCGTTATTATTTAAAATAATCCATTTTAAATATTCAAAATTGCCAAAATAAAAATTTTAAATTGGCTTGGATTTCCGGGTTATAACAATCTCCCCCACTTAAAACTTTTCGTCCTCAAAAAGGAACGAAGCTGAAAGTTGTTTAACTAATCAACTCAACTTTCATTATTTTCATTATGGCCTAAGTTCTTCAACTTTTCAGTTTCTAAGAACTTTTCAAATTTTTCAAAAATTTGGCTAACACCCTAAATTTTTGAAAATATTCGCCATAACCTCCCCTGCACCGGGAGCTTGGGGATATTTCAAATAGTCACCCATGGGCCTCACCAATCCAAAAAGAAAAAGAAACAGCCAATCGGCTAGACAATAGGCTCATAGAATCATCAAAAACCCAAGAAATACAATAAACATGTACCTATTTGTCGGGCAAACAATTTTATTTCTCTTCTCTAGCCTCCTTGCTATGATCTGTTCAATGTAAGTACATGTATATGCATGCAAATGCCACTAATTTTCGATACAACTCACTATTTGGTTCAATTTGGCTAAAGGTTTAACATTTAATTAATCAAACAATAATCAAACAACACAACCAACAATCAATTAGTTTATTGTCTTTTCAAATTCATAACTTTGATATATAGTCAAAAATCACATTTTTGATGCCAAATCACAACAATAGGCCCTATCTAATTTTGGTTCTCACACCAGTCAATTGGAAATATATAGAAGTCCCACTTTCGTCACTCGAAAATAAATACTGGTGATGGTATACTTCATCATCAGGACCATGTCCGGGCGACTAGAGTGTGATCCTATATCTATCTAGTATACTCGAGGCTTCAAATACACGGGGATCATACATATATTAAAATCTCTATATATACTCGATTGTCCAAATCAATACAAATAAATATTCAAATACGTTAAATAAGGTTTAAATTTTCAAAAAAAAAAAAATGTTTTCAATTTCATTTTAAAAATATCACTCTTCACACTCGTTCTAGGATACTACTGATTCCATCTCTAACGAATCATTCTCATTGGATATCACTAATCCAATCTCTGATGAATTCTTTCGTTTGGTTCTAACGTGTCTTGTTCTCGAGCTTTGTAAACCAAAGCTCTGATACCAAGCTATAACGACCCGAAATCCCCCTCAAGGGAAATCGCTGATTGTACTGAGGACAAGACGAATCGGAACACAAACAGAAGAACATTTCATTGTCAATTACAACAATTCCATCTGAATACAAGAATATTACAGAGTATGAATGAATAAAATACATTTGATAAATATCAGAGATTACAATACATTACATAGCAGCGGAAAATAATACAATACACAACTAGAAGTAATACACGGATACAGAGCTTTCCGGATATCGTTCCAGCTGTAAATCAGGATCCTGTGAATATAAATCTGCAAAACCAAAACTACTAGCTGCCCGTGTGGAAAATAGGGGCACCCTGAGTTTAGGTTAAAACAATAAACTCCAGGTCTGTCATGTGACTGGTGTGAGAACTAAAACAGTTATTTAAAACATTACTTTAAATCAGATATATCAAGGGACCATGCCGTATAACACAGAACGGGTTTCCTTCCAAGAATACCAGTGCATATAACAAAACAGCGCAATGTTTTTTTTTGAAAAATGAAGCTATTATAAGACCCAGGTCCTATCACACAATGCAACGCAAGCCGGGGATAGAGTTTTCCCTTATAATAGCCAAACATGCTTGGTACGTTTAAAACAAATCATTTGATACTATTATAAGTGCATAGTGTATAAAACAACTTCAAATCATAAGTATCAATCATAGACGACATAAGTGCCCCATACCACTATGTCGGCATATATAGGATTACAACTAAAACCGAAATGTCTCGTATTGGAAAATTGGATTTCCATCTGTGAACCAAGGCTAGGCGCAATCCTACCGTTTCGAGACAATCTAGCCCATGTCTCAGGACTCAGCCGCAACTGTACCTAGGCAACATGCAGGGCCAGTCCACTGATGTGGACTAAACTTAAACCCTGAACATGCGTTTCCCCGCCCTTTGGGGCATAAATGAGCCAAATGACTCCATCGGCTCCACATAGTCACCGATATATCTGAGGCGCCTCGTAATCCAACAACCACACAGGTGAAAATAATATATATGTCAGGGCTAGTAGGTCACTGACACCACCCTAGCTAGAAGGAAACGCATGCCCTCCCTGCTGTCCTCTCCCGTTTCTGGTTCACACCGGGGTGTGAGGCTCGCGAATTAACGCTACAAAAAGCTATGCCACATAGGCGGTGCTTTGATCATCCACCACAAGACTTTGCTTTTCAACAAAAGCCTTGATCATTTTCCACTTAGGCATACCACACAGGCAATTCACACCATGTGACTGATGTCGATCGATATACAACCTCTGATCCCGTACGTCTCAGAGAAGGGTGAAGTAAGGGAATGAATTCCCCTTCACCAGGAAGATATATATTTAATAGAGATCAATCAACACAGAGCAAAATCCAATTTCAGACACACCGTCCATACAAGTTCGTTCTGGGTCTGAACGAAACCGGAGGCACTTGGTACCTCGCATATTCATCAATCTCCAAGTACGTCTGGACGATCACCAACTGATTCCCTCCTCTTGGGTGTACAGCCCAATCAAGATCATCAGTAATAATCCAAACGATGTGAAGACCTCCTGTGTTCGACCACCATCTTCATCCTCGACACATCTTCGAATCAGTTATTCAGAATGGGATAAACCCGGTCTTTTTGAATAACTCGCGTATATAATAAGCAAGTGTTACACAAACACAACATACGCCTCGTTCCAATTCAGAATATTCCTTTATTCAAATATTCTTATACTTTGGAAAAGGTTCCCATTAATTTTATCAAAGATAAATTCTTTAAATTTATTCTTCATTATTCCTTTGAATATCAATTCAAACCAAATTATGGTTTATCCAAACAAGTCGGGATTAGCGATCCTTACCGAAGTAATCATTTATTTAATCTCCCAATCCCAACCTATTCATCCCATGGAGCGAAACTGGTAATACTTCATATCTAACACCATGGTGTTATCGGTAAATTCAATTACCATTTCACGTTCAAATCTTATTAAAGATTTAACTATCGCTTGGAGAAAAACTGGTGGTACTCCATTCTCGATCATTTCGATCTATTTAAAGATGCATTAAAACTCCACTTGGTTTTAATCTTCCTAAAAATCAATATTAACAATTGTTTAACTTGTGAAATCATATCATGTCTTTAACTGGGTTAAAGAACCAATGTCATTTAAAACACGGTTCACTATAAACCCAAAATCACATTCCATTCCATCAGCCTTTAACCGTAAATTAGCAAGTGAACAATTCCCTAAGTATTAACCCCGAAGGCCAAAACCAACATCAGATCAATACCCAATAAACCATTCAACTTAACTAATCTCCAGTTAGATTCTGATTTTCTTAACTCTGTTGGGTCTAAGAACAGTATTATTAAAGATACCATTCACGACAACCCAAAATCACATTTGATATTAAATACAAGGCTCTGAATAGAAAATATATCGGCTTACATTCAATATCAAATTCTATGACCAACAAATATCATATTGCAAATAACGATATAAATATCTTTCAAATTTCCATAACAATATCCGTATAATCACGAAATCCAACATGAAATATTCCAATGGCAATTTCGATTCAAATCCATTTCCACTTTATATATTGGAAATTCTGGTTATTTTCAAAACCATTTCAAATCCACTTTATTTATTTTTAAATATGTAAATAGGATTATAATTCTAGTTCAAAACTAGTTCATTTTGATAAAAATCTATTTTTATCTTTTCAAATTTGGAATTTTTCATCTCAATTCGTCACAAATCATTTATTATGATTTTACACAAATTATTACTATTTTTAATAATTTTAACAAGGCTCGTACAGTCGATTTCCATCAACGGCCATCGAACTGCACTTACAACGACCTTTTCCAAATTTGATTTAGACATAATTCCAAATCCAACCATTAGATTTTAAATCTCTAATATTCGTTAGAAAGCTCTTTTCGATACGAACCCAACGGTTCCTGTTTTAGGAGAATCCGATGGTCGGATCTCCCGTAACGTCCATTCGAAGTCAATGATCGAAATTCGCGAACTGCCGTAGTGCGGCGCGTTCTATTCAGAACATTATATATATATATATATATATATATATATATAATATTATATATATACTTCATCGATTTCCTGTCAAAAGGTATTTTAAAAATCGTTTTAAATTCGTTTTCAAAACGATTTCAACTTCATATTCAATTTCAAATCAAAATTGAATATTCCATATCATCGATATACAATTGATAATATTTTCAAAACGTTATATTTTGAAATCACTTCCTTTTCTATATTCATTATAAAAATGAATAAAATCGATATAGATATCGTTCACGTCAAAATGGCGCATATCTAATCAACACGGCTTTATATATTTCCATAACTTCGTTATTCTATTCAACACATGAATATTTTCTTCAACACATGAATTTTCTTTTATTCAACACATGAATATATATCTTATTCGACAAATGAATTTTCTTTTATTCGAATCATGAATATTTATTTTATTCAATACATGAATTTTCTTTTATTCAACACATGAATGTTCTTTTTATTCAACACATGAACATTCTTTTATTCAACACATGAATATATATTTTATTCAACACATGAATTTTCTTTTATTCAACACATGAATATTCTTTTTATTCAACACATGAATATATATTTTATCTTCTAAATTGGAACGAGACCCACTCAATTACCATATAATGTTATTTATATGGATTCTATACAACACATGTATATAATAGCAATGATAAATAATCAACCATCATCCAAAGCGCACCACACAACTGCATAAGCATTAAATATAGATAAGTAACGCTTACACAGTCTGTCAACCCATCGGTCGACATACTACTAAACAATTGGGATTAGTGTACGTCAATATCATCCCAACACCCGTGTGGGGTTTCAATTAATAAAACACATATTTTATTTGTGCAGTTGGGCGATGTGTAAAATTTATCATCCCAATCTATGTCAGTCAAATAGGTGTACATAAACAAATCGTTCTGATTTGGAAATGAATATCTATTTTATTTACATCAACGTTAAAAATTATATTTTTAACTATAAAATATTTTATTCCATTCCACATCACACAATCAACTTTCACAACACATTAATCAAATAAACAAGTCATCAATGGTCTGTGGACGACGGGTGTCGGGTTCTGCTAAGCACCGTCTGCATCCTAGTATATAATTCAACTAGAAAACAAATTAAAAGTGAGAAGTTCTCACTGAGGGTTCCACTCCTCTAGTCTTAATTTCTGAACGGTTTGAATTTTACTCCTTTCTCGCTCGTGGTGTCCTTCACCGTGTTTTCCACGAAATCTGTTCAACATCGTTTATGTTAAAAATCCTATTTTTAACTCATTTTTATATCGTTTTTCCATATATAAAAATCATATTTTTATTCTTTCTATAATATAAAAATCATATTTTTATTCTTTCTATAATATAAAAATCATATTTTTATTCCATTACATATATAAAAATTATATTTTTATAATCTCTCTTTCAACATAAAAATCATATTTTTATTCGAAAAAATTTCATATCTTCTTCTAACTAAAAATCGAATTTTTATCAAACTAAAATCTAATCTTCACATTATAAAAAAAATTATATTCTTTACATTAAAAATCAATGCAAAATTTGTTTTCGAATCAGTGCTATTTTCATTTTCAAATCAATTCTAAAAATAACTATGTTATTTACAATAAAATAAAATAAAAAATTACCTTTTTTCTTATATTTTCATCATCGTTCTATGTTCAAAGCAGACTCACGTTCCCAACTGATTCACCACCACCCCTCCTTCCCCTTTTCCACTGTAAAAGCCCTCCTCCATACTTCCAGAATAGAATCCACTCGTCGCGGCTATCATAGGGGGGGCGCTGGGGTCGCCGAGGCCTACGGGAGTTTGCCGGAGGTAGGTGGAGGTCAGGGCGGCGGAATTCGTTGGTGGTCGACCTTGGGTGGCGGCGACTTACTGTGGAGGGGGTTTGGAGGCTGACGAGGAGGGAACGGGTTGGAGTGGCGCTAGTGCATGGCCGAAGGCGGTTGGCGAATCGCGATGGGGGTGGGTGGTGGCTGGGAGGGCGACGACGTCAAGTTGGGGGAGGGCGACGGGAATCAGGGCTGGGAAAATGGGCATGGGTTTTTTTTTCTATTCGTTTTTTTATTTGTTTGACCGTTGACTTCAGAGAATGGGAGGGGTGGGTTATATATATATATAATTATATAATTATATTAATTAATTTTCATAAAGTGACTTTTCCGTTCGGACTCCAAATCGAACCCAACGACTGCCGCTCCTGACTAATAACCCCCATTTCGAACGCAATGGGATATGTTTCATGACCCAATTCAGCTGTTACAATCAGTTTTCAGCAAAAATAAAATATAATCAATGTATATTTAGTTTGAACGCACATTTCAAATTATCGGGGCCACATACCTACTCTAAAAGTTCCCAAAAAATTATTTCTAGCTTCGTATTGACGATACGGTCCTCACAAAACTAATTTCGTCAAATTCTGAGATCGTTTGAAAAATGACCATTTTCTGGTCGATCCAATTCAAAAGAAGTTGACAAAACACGTTTTCTTGTGCCACGCTCACATATTGCTTCAGAAAATTATGAATTTTGAAACCTAGCAATAACTCGACATCTCGGATCCAACAAAAGTTGTTTCGTCGAAAACATAGGTCATTTGCAAAATTTCCATTTTTAAGGGCTATAATTCCATAGCGACTATTCTGAATTTTCAATTGGGCCTAACATTTTATTCCCGCTATGAAATTTTAATTTTTCGGATTCGTTGGAAAGATATTTTCAAATAGATTTAAATATTTTTTGTTTCGCTAAAATCCGATTTATTTTGAATCCTATACATTCATTTGAAATTTGAAATCGAATTTTTGAACTACCGCGCCATTTTTAATTCCTTTTATAATTATGAATAATTATTTGTATTCTAACGCCGATTCAAATTAATATATACGTTTGAATTCTATTCAAAAATAAATTTCTCGTCGTTATTATTTAAAATAATCCATTTTAAATATTCAAAATTCATCAAAATTGCCAAAATAAAAATTTTAAATTGGCTCGGATTTCCGGGTTATTACAGAATATACAGATACAGAGCTTTCCGAATATCATTCCAGCTTTAAGCCAGGATCCTGTGAATATAAATCTGCAGAACCAAAACTACTAGTTGCCCGTGTGGAAAATAGGGGCACCTAGAGTTTAGGTTAAAACAATAAACTCCAGGTCAGTCATGTGACTGGTGTGAGAACTAAAACAGTTATTTAAAACTTTACTTTAAAATTTGTTAAATCAAGGGACCACGCCGTATAACACAGAACGGGTTTTCTCCCAAGAATACCAGTGCATATAACAAAACAGCGCAATGTTTTTTTGGAAAAATGAAACTATTATAAGGCCCAGGTCCCATCACATAATGCAACGCAAACCAGAGGATAGGGTTTTCCCTTATAATAGCCAAACATGCTTGGTACGTTAAAACAAATCATTTGATACTCATTATAAGTGCATAGTGTTTAAAACAACTTCAAATATAAATGTATCAATCCAAGACGGCATGGGTACCATATATCATGTCACCAATACTAGGCTCTACAATCAAAAACACAAATGTCACGTACTGGAAGTTGGATTTCCATCTGTGAACCAAGGCAAGGGATCGTCCTTACCGCCTCGAGACTCTCTAGCCCGAGCCTCAGGGTCAGAGCGAATCGACCCTTGGATCGTCAGGGCCGGTCCACACGGAGTGGATTAAAATGCCTGAACAATGCATTTCCCCGCCCTATAGGGCGTAAACTGGTCATATCCCAAACAAACCATCGGCCCCGGAACGACCGATATAACTGAGGCGCCTCACTATCCATCATCCACATAAATAAAACGCCAGGGCTTGCAAAACGCTGACACCACTCCTAGCTAGAAGGAAATGCATGCCTTCCCTGATGTCCTCTCTCGTTTCTGGTTCACACCGGGGTGTGAGGCTCGCGAATCAACGCTACACAAAGCTATTCTATATTAAAGCCGTGCTTTGATCATTAACCACAAGACTCTACTTTTCAACAGAAGCCTTGATCATTTGCATCTCAGCATGCCACACAGGCAATTCACGCTATGCAACCGATGTCTATCAATCACACAGAATGAAATCCGATGTCAGACACACATCCATTTACAAGTTCGTTCTGGGTCTGAACGAAACTGGAGTCACCTTATTCCTCGTCCCGTATGTCCAATACAGGAGAGTCGTATGTCCAATACAGGAGAGAGGTCCTCGCATATCCGGTCGATCTCCAATTACGTCACCACTTATTACCTCGTCTTGGGTGTACAGCCCAATCAAGACATCAATATTCATCCAAATGATGTGAAGACATCCGGTCTTCAACCACCGTCTTCATCCTCGACACATCGTCGAATCAGATATTCAGAATGGGATAAACCCGGTCTTTCTGAATAACTCACATATATAATAAACAAGTTCTATAAAAACACACCATACGCCTCATTCCAATACATAATATTCCTTTATACAAATATTCTTATACTTTGGAAAAGGTTGCCATTAATTTTATCAAAGATAAATTCTTTAAATTTATTCTTCAATCTTCCTTTGAATATCAATTCAAACCAAATTATGGTTTATCCAAACAAGTCGGGATTAGCGATCCTTACCGAAGCAATCATTTATTTAATCTCCCAATCCCAACCTATTCATCCCATGGAGCAAAACTGGTAATACTTCATATCTAACACCACGGTGTTATCGGTAAATTCAATTACCATTTCACGTTCAAATCTAATTAAAGATTTAACTATCGCTTGGAGAAAAACTGGTGGTACTCCATTCTCGATCATTTCGATCTATTTAAAGATGCATTAAAACTCCACTTGGTTTTAATCTTCCCAAAAATCAATATTAACAATTGTTTAACTTGGGAAATCATATCCTGTCTTTAACTGGGTTAAAGAACCAATGTCATTTAAAACACGGTTCACTATAAACCCAAAATCACATTCCATTCCATCAGCCTTTAACCGTAAATTAGCAAGTGAACAATTCCCTAATTATTAACCCCGAAGGCCAAAACCAACATCAGATCAATACCCAATAAACCATTCAACTTAACTAATCTCCAGTTAGATTCTGATTTTCTTAACTCCGTTGGGTCTAAGAACAGTATTATTAAAGATACCGTTCACGACAACCCAAAATCACATTTGATATTAAATACAAGGCTCTGAATAGAAAATATATCGGCTTACATTCAATATCAAATTCTATGACCAACAAATATCATATTGGAAATAACGATATAAATATCTTTCAAATTTCCATAACAATATCTGTATAATCACGAAATCCATCATGAAATATTCCAAAGGCAATTTCGATTCAAATCCATTTCCACTTTATATATTGGAAATTCTGGTTATTTTCAAAACCATTTCAAATCCACTTTATTTATTTTTAAATAAATAAATGGGATTATAATTCTAGTTCAAAACCAGTTCATTTCGATAAAAATCTATTTTTATCTTTTCAAATTTGGAATTTTTCATCTCAATTCTTCACAAATCATTTATTATGATTTTACACAAATTATTACTGTTTTTAATAATTTTAACAAGGCTCGTACAGTCGATTTCCATCAACGGCCATCGAACTGCACTTACAACGACCTTTTCCAAATTTGATTTAGACATAATTCCAAATCCAACCGTTAGATTTCAAATCTGTAATATTCTTTAGAAAGCTCTTTTCGATACGAACCCAACGGTTCCGGTTTTAGGAGAATCCGATGGTCGGATCTCCCGTAACGTCCATTCGAAGTCAATGATCGAAATTCGTGAACTGCCGTAGTGCGACGCGTTCTATTCAGGCCATTATATATATAATATATATTATATATATATTTCATATATTATATATTATATATATATTCAGGCTAGTATCCCAAACATATCTTTGTGGGCTCGACCCAAGTCGAGGACGGGACACGCATACTGAGTTTGACTATAAGAGGCCAAAACGGGGAGCGGTGGCAACGCAAGTCCAACGGGTTTCATATGCGTGTGTGGACCCAGGCTGGTAGGTAAGACGTTGTTGCATCGTGTAGGTATAAGCCGTGCATTCTCAGTTGTATCGGGTTGCCACTTTAGGGGAGTGATACACCCCACTGTGGGGCCAACACGGGTATCTACGGGTAAGGAGCCGATCGTAAGTGGGTAGTGGGGTACACCTAGTGGAGATAGGGGCAGACGACACCCATGTAGTCAGCTAGGGGTACGTAAGGCTATTTATATGTTTCTGTGTGAAGCAAGTGGTATCAACCTTTAGGGTGATCGGTGCGTTGCAGTGTAGTAATTATTCGTTAGTAATTAGGTGTGCCTTTACCGTTATCTTTAACGTTATCTTAAACACTATCTTTATCTTCCAAATATTTCATAGACATTTACTTGTCTTCTAGCTTATGCCTTAGTCTAGTTATTTTGATAATAGTATTGTTAGAATTATCATACTCGCCAGACTTTATGTCTGACCCCCTCCATTTCTATCCTTTTCCCCCTCCAGGTCCTCAGGTTGGGCCCAGCTCTAGTGGAGTTTGATTGGATTGCTTCATCTCCCTTGGAAAGCTTGGACCGTTGAAGTAAAGTCCAGCTTGTTATCTTCTTTAATGGCTATTTGTGTAATGGGATTATGTATTTTGTTCTATGAAGATGGATAATGTACTTGACTCTGATTAATGGTTTTGTGATGTAATAAACATGTTTCCGCTGCAATAAAATGAAGTTTTAGTTTTCAAGTACTACTTATTATCTGTCTTATTGTAATTTTTCTGTTCTATATTCACTTATAACCTCCATGGAAGTTAATGCATTCCCTTTGTGAGTGACATTAATGGACGTGGGGTGTTACAGGGTCCCGGTCTTCAATATTGTCTCCAATGTCTTCAGTTGCTCCACAACGTCGTATTATTACTTGGAATGGTTTTTAGACATACACCCGATCCCTGTCTTTCCAAAAATTAGGCGCAATTTAAAAAAAACACGATTATAGAACATACAGGCTTTCTACCAATCTCCTTCCGTCATGGATTTTGTCAAAATTAAACTTCTTTAAACCCATTCTCAAATTATTACAAAATCCATATTTAACCTTTCTCTTTTAAAACACATCCCTTAAATCAAAGATGATTTAGCCTTAAAGCCTTAATTAATTTTCCGTTTGATAACTCGTTATCAATATCCAGTTTCCTTTGAAAATCCTTGATCCACATTTCAACCATAGTTTCCAATTAAATTTATTTTCCAACATTCCATTCTTTAATCTTAACTAAAAGATTATACTTTCTCTCCAATTCCTCACTTTTAATTTCCTCAAATCAAAGATCTGATTAAATCCTCAAATTACGATATGAATTTCCATAACTCAATCTCATGCGGTCTCAAGAATGATATTATTGAAGATATGATTCACGACAAAACCCAAATCAATTGATATTGAACATAAGTTACATAGAAATTGTATCTACTTATATTCGATATCAATTGTCATAATCAACGAATACTATAAGTGGAATAACGATATAATTATATCTTCCAAATTCCTCAAATAGTATACATTTACACCACAGAATTTCATATCAAATATGTGAAGACTATTTCTATCCAACTTATCCCAGTCAACTTAGGAAACTCGTATCTTAATTAAAAGATTTATCCAACTCTTTGACATTAGATCTGGATAGAAATACCATCAACTTATACTTAATATTAATCTCGATATCCAACTCACTATATAAGCAGAATGATAATGAACTACCTTTTAAATTCCTCAAATAGTAAGAATCATCATCTACCGAATTAATATCAACCATCCGAAGATTTATCTCCAACCAAATCCAATTATTTAAAATTGAAAACCCATATTAATATCAATTTAAATTCCATATAAAATATTTCCAATACTTTTAAACCTTTGAAAATATTCCACATATCATTACTTATAGTTAGGAAAATAGTTTACGGTTTAAAACTTCAAAATAGATTGTTTTCGAAGGAAGCGTTACAATAGCATTTCAAAAGTATTACAAAAGCGTTACAAAACAGTTATCTTAACTATTTTGGTCAAAATATCGTTTATCTTAGCAAAAACTTAAACTTTACAATTCAAAACACCTTTTCATAATTTGTAATGATTTTACAAAAATTTTCCACAATTTTAAAACATTTAAAAATAGCTGTTTATAGTTATGTCAATAATTGTTCTTACATCGATCTTTTCCAAAACGTTCTCAAGCATAACTTGAAAATTATAACTCGAATTTAAAATCTGCTTTCACTCATTTGAAAGTTCTTGTTAATGGAAATCAAACGTTTTTCATTTTATGGAAATCCGATTTATATTGCAAAAGTTATAAGCATTTAAAGTTTGCATCTAAAATACGTAAATTGTCGTTATGCGACAAGCTCTATTTTGACCATAATAACCATTATTCTACGATACTTCTAAATATCATAGAAAACCATTATATCCTTATATAACCCTTTTAAATCATTTAAATTTACTTTCCAAATTATTTTGGATCTAAAATTCAGCTTTCATAAATTCCAATTCATTTCTAAATTCAAATAATTTCAAATTAACCTTCCCATTCGTCGGATCAGTTAGGGATAGCCAGGGAGAGCAGGAAACTTCATTTCCAAACCCAAGCCTAGACACTATCCTCTCTGTCATCCTAGAATGTTCTGGTATTTATTTATTCATTTAAAGGACTTTAACAATATATATGAATTCATACATATGGTCTTTTCCAATTATTAACCTTCAATTTCAACAATGATATTGCTTTTACTTATGAAGGAGCTTTTTCGATCACCTATGTGATACCATAACTGTTGTGTCATAGTGTGTGCAAAACAACATCAACAAACATTTAAACATCCATAGCAACCATCATCAACATGATTCAATAAATCATAATTGCGCACAAGCGTTATAACACTAACGCTTAATAGTGTGTGTTCTAAACTTCACATCCATCACAACAAATATCAATCATCATTAACCAATAATAATTCATCACTATATTTAAATTAGTCCAGCTACTAATTAAATATATAAACCGTGGTTAAAGAGTTCTCACCTAACAACTTTCCAAATCTTCACGGTAGGCGAGCCTAGCTAAGGGAATCGTCGGGCAGTATTTCAGCGCAATGTCTTCTTCACCAAAAAAATATATATAATATAATATACACTAATCTCTCTTTATATTATATGAGGAGGAGGAGGAGAATGACGAAATTTGGCAAGGTGGTGGTGGAAAGAGGAAGACTTATGCCATGGAAACCATGGCCATAAGCTTTAAGAAGAAGAGAGAAAGAAAAGAAGTGAGAATGAATGAAAAAGTGGAAGGAAACGGTGGTATTTATAGGAAAAGAGGAGTAAGGAGAGAGTGACACATCATAGGACATGTGTATTTTATGCATGGAATGTTGCATGCAAAATTACAAGTGTCTTAACACTTGTAAAAAGGAGAAGGAATGTGTTTTTGGTAGCATTTACCTTAAACGTTATGAAAACAAAGAGCAACGCATAATACTAATGCTATTAATTTATGTTATCTTTTGACAAGTCCGATCGATCGACAAATAATATTAGTAAATCAAAACTTATTAATAATCATTTCCATTTATAAATGTTATAATTCAAATAAAACCTATTGTTTAACCTATCAAAATTATTAAATGTTCTCAAACTTATTTTATGTTCAGAAAATTTAAATTAAGTATTAAAAATTCCAATTTCAAATTGGTTCAAAATTATGGATCATTACATTCACCCCCCTTAAAACTTTTCGTCCTCGAAAAGGAAAGAGATTCGTATCTACTCATTCAACAAATTCAACATTAAGATTCTTTATACCAAAGCTCCCTGTTCTTATAATGAATATACCAGGTAAAATATTATAACACACATATTTACGGACAACCATATCTACATGTCCTCCAATGATAACCTCCTGTTACCCATTATATTCGATTCATCGTTTACTGGGCCAATTTCTTATACTCAACCTTTTACTTCTTTCAAAAAAACTCAGGGTTATAAATTTATTCTCTTAGATCTTATCTTGCAAATACAAAGATTATGAAACTTATTCCTTTTCAGTTCTCCAAAATTACTATTATTCTTTACATGGAAAACTCGATCATCTCAGAAGACATCTTATCTAAACGTTTTAGTTTAGGTAATATCTTCTTAATATTCCCACTTTCCAGATATCCTTTAATCAAATTGTGAAACTTAATTCACAAGGTATTCATGCTCACTTAAACAGTTTCTTTTGTTGCCACAATATACTTTAAAACTCATTGACTGTCCAAATTCGCCGATAATTCCATATTTTAATTCCTTATATTGTTTAAGCTTGGCTATCCTCGTTAATTATTCAAAATTCAAGATTACAAAACTTATTTCCTTCAAACTTTAGAGAAACAACTTTATCCAATGTAGTCCTTAACCAAAAATATCATCAAATATCATATTGTCATGTTGAATTCTCAAGATATTTGCATTTTAAATTTAATTAGTTGGGGAGGACTAATTATAAAATATCCTGATTAATTAATTCCAACTTAGCCTTTAAATAGTTTCTCAAACTACTTGGATTGCTTATGTAAATTACAACTTTACGTAGACGTCTTTTAATCAACTGAGAAATTCCAATCACAAGATGTCCGTGCTCAAGTTTTTAATTTTCATATATTTTCAAAGATCTTTTTCCTTTATATTCAAAATATATTCTTTCAAAATCAATTCCAAAGTAACTGCCAATTCTTACTCAAAATTTTGATTTGAGTTTTCAAATTATACATCTTTTCAAAACCTTTATATATATATATATATATATCACAAATGCACTTTCTCATATACTCTTTACTGGCTTATCCTTATTACAAGTTTACCGGATATAATTCTTACAACTTATCAAATTTTCAAGATCTCGCTTACTTATTCTAATTCACATCAATTTATCCAATATTTTCAAACACTTACCTAAATTGGTCTAAGTATATATTGATATTTTAAGCGGAATCATATAGTCATCCTACTTTCGAGACTCAAAAATTCATACTGATGATGCCGCAGTCATCAATAGAATCATCTTCAAGCGACTAGAGTGTGATTCTATATCTATCTAGTATACTTAAGACTTCGTATATACGTTGATCAGACGTATATGCAAAATCTTCTTATACTCGATAGTCCAACCTCAACATCAAATAAAATACTCAAATTCTAATTTTTAATTTCTTACCATATTGATTAGTTACCTTAACAAATTTGACACAAGTTTGTCGATATTTCGAAATGTTACCTAATAGTGAAATTAAATCCAAAAGGAATTTGTACTTGGATCATTTTCCTGATCAGTGGAAGGGGCTTAATTACCATGCTATAAGAATTATTTTATGTGTAATTATAATCACAAAATGTAAACTTAACCTTAATCATTTAATTAAGTATCCAGGTTATAATTAACCATATATTTCCAAAATATGTTTCTTTCTTAAATATAACTTTTCAAAACTCATTTCATATTTTCAAATATGCTCTCTCAAATATAATACTCCAAAATCTCATTCTAGGGCATTACTAACCCTATCTCTAATGAGATATATAACTCTGATGGGTCATTCCTTTTGTTCAAATGTGTCGTACCCCATTGCTTTGTATAAACCAAAGCTCTGATACCAAAAATGTAACGACCTGGCTTTTTGTCCGATTCTCGCTGGTAATTAAACCAACTTGAACCGTTCATCAAGACGGATTGTTATGGGTACTAACATATTTGCACAAAAATAATAGAACTTTTCATTTCATTACCATAATATAACATCAGAGTTACAAGGAATACATCAGAGTACATTGATTTCACAGCGGAGGAGATACTAACTCAGCGGAAGAATGCGAATGCTCCAAAACATATAGCTCCAGCTAACACCAGAATCCTGCTCCAACTAACTCCAAGGCTAAATCTGCGAACCAAACTACTAGGATGCCCGTGTAAAAATTATGGGCACCCATAGTTTAGGTGAGGGAACAATAAACTCCAGGTCAGTCGTGGGACTGGTGTGAGAACTCAAAACAGTTGTTTTTAGGGTTTATTTTAAAGTTAGGTTATTCACCAGACCACGCCGCTAATGCGGAACGGGTTTCCTCCATGTGGATACCAGTGCATAGAAATCCGCAATGACTTTTTGAAAAATGAAGCTATCATAAGCTCGTCCCACATCACACAATGCAAGCGCACACCAGATGGGCGAGTTTTGCCTTATGATAACCAAAAAATCATTCATACGTGAAAATCCTCTTTTACTATTATATATAGTGTGAAAAAACTTTTCGCAAATAAATGTATTAATCCTAGCCAGCATAATGCCCTATCCCATTATACGGACAATCCTACCGGTAACCAACAGGCTATATAATCATAACTGTACGGACTCGTAGTGGAGATTGGGTTTCGAACATGATGGTTCCTGGTACGAAAGATCATTCGTGGGCTCACAAGCTTTCTTGCGCGCATCATCCCAGTACCCGCGGATAACGTGCAGACTCGGACTCCGTTATACTAACCCACCATACATTAATCAGAGTACCCAACAAATAGTGTCCCAGACTGGGGACTTCGCAGTACCCTTTCATCATCACATCCCGGTGCATCGAACGTACGAAACGAACATAAAAATCTGACCACCAGTTTACCATCAATCCATGGTGTGAGGTTCGTCGAGGTCACGATATACACAAAGCTACGCTTAAATAAGCCATGCTTTGATCATCCATAGCTCATCTCATAACTTAAGTATGCCACATTGTCCATTCACTACGCATCACTGATTTTCATCAATATATAACCTCTAAGCTTATACGTCTTAGAGAAGGGTCTTAAGCAAGAGAATAAATTCTCCGCCACCAAGCAGATATATATTTAATAAAGATCAGTGCTATGCGGTCAATTACAATGTCAGACACACAATCCATACAAGTTCATTCTGGGTCCGAACGAAACACAATCCGGAATTCCTTCTCATACGTTCTGGCTTCTTGCCATTTAACCGATATAAAATCCATCTGCAAATGGGAGCTACCCATTCGAGACATTTAGCAAGTCGTCCTTACGACATGAATGGTCTTGGCCTTCAATGTCGTCTCCAATGTCTTCAATTGCTCCATAACGTCGTATTATTACTTGGAATGGTTTTCGGACATACATCTGATCCCGGTCTTTCCAAATAATACTCAATTAAAAGATTTATCGAACTCTTTGACATTAGATCTGGATAGAAATACCATCAACTAATACTTACTATTAATCTCGATATCCAACTCACACTATAAGCGGAATAATGGTGAACTACCTTTTAAATTCCTCAAATAGTAAGAATCGTCATCTACTGAATTAATATCAACCATTCGAAGATTTATCTCCAACCCTATCCAATTATTTAAAATTGAAAACCCATATTAATATCAATTTAATTTCCATATAAAATATTTCTAATACTTTTAAACCTTTGAAAATATTCCACGAATCATTACTTATTGTTCGAAAAATAGTTTACGGTTTAAAACTTCAAAATAGATTGTTTTCGAAGGAAGCGTTACAATAGCATTTCAAAAGCGTTACAAGAGCGTTACAAAACAGTTATCTTAACTATTTTGATCAAAATATCGTTTATCTTAGCCAAACCTTAAAATTTACAATTCAAAACACCTTTTCATAATTTGTAATGATTTTACAAATTTTTTCCATAATTTTAAAACATTTAAAAATAGCTGTTTATAGTTATGGTCAATAATAGTTCTTACATCGATCTTTTCCAAAACGGTTTCAAACATAACTTGAAAATTATAACTTGAATTTAAAATCTTCTTTCACTCATTTGAAAGTTCTTGTTAATGGAAATCAAACGTTTTTCATTTTATGGAAATCTGATTTAGATCGCAAAAGTAATAAGCGTTTAAAGTTTGCATCTAAAATACGTAAATTGCCATTATGCGACAAGCACTATTTTGACCATAATAACCATTATTCTACGATACTTCAAAATATCTTAGAAAACCATTATATCCTTATATAACCCTTTTAAATTATTTAAATTTACTTTCCAAATTATTTTGGATATAAAATTCAACTTTCATAAATTCCAATTCATTTCTAAATTCAAATAACTTCAAATTATCCTCCTATTCGTCGGATCAGTTAGGGATAGCCAGGGAGAGCAGGAAACTTCATTTCCAAACCCAAGCCAAGACACTATCCTCTCTGTCATCAAAGAATGTTCCGGTATTTATTTATTCATTTAAAGGACTTTAACAATATATATGAATTCATACATATCTCCAATTATTAACCTTCAATTTCAATAATGATATTGCTTTTAATTATGAAGGAGATTTTTCGATCACAAATGTGATACCATAATTGTTATGTCATAGTGTGTGCAAAACAACATCAACAACCAATTAAACATCCATAGCAACCATCATTAACATGATTCAATAAATCATAATTGTGCACAAAAGTTATAACACTAACGCTTAATAATGTGTGTTCTAAACTTCGAATCCATCATCCATCACAACAAATATCAATCATCATTAACCAATAATAATTCATCACTATATTTAAATTAGTCTTGCTACTAATTAAATAAATAAACCATGGTTAAAGAGTTCTCACCTAACAACTTTCCAAGTCTTCACGGTAGGCGAGCCTAGCTAAGCAAATCGCCGGGCAGTATTTCAGCGCAATGTCTTCTTCACCAAAAATATATATATATATAATATAATATACACTAATCTCTCTTTATATTGTAAGAGGAGGAGGAGAATGACAAACTTTGGCAAGGTGGTGGTGGAAAGAGGAAGACTTATGCCATGGAAACCATGGCCATAAGCTTTAAGAAGAAGAGAGAAAGAAAAGAAGTGAGAATGAATGAAAAAATGGAAGGAAAGGGTGGTATTTATAGGAAAAGAGGAGTAAGGAGAGAGTGACTGTAACACCCAACCTCCGCTTGGGTCACTCGCAAAGGAATGCACTAGCTTTAGAGGGGTATTATTGGTAAACATGTAAAGAAATATTACAAGACAAAACATATAAAATAGCGGAAGTAAAACCAACTTTCATATCATTAATAAATAAGGTCTAAAGCCTTTTACATCAGAGAATTTCTTACATGAAAACCTGTCTTGCAATAGCAAAGAAGCATAAAAACCTTTTCATAAATTATTCCCCAAGTGAAATAGTAAAGTAGCCATAGCCAAGAAAAGTCCAAGCCATACATGATGACCTTCAAACAGAAGAAGTCCGAACTAACAATAGCATTTCCTCCTTGTAACCTGGGGGGGGGGGGGGAACGGAAGACAAAGAGGCGAAACAAAACGGGGTCAGTCATAAAGACTGGTAAGCCCTATCTACTATCAGTATATAAACTAGTAAAGTTAACTGGCATGAGGAACTGAGATGAACATAAGTATGATGACAAGATAGATAAGCTAAACCAAAATAATAGGATGAACTACTGTACCAAGATAAACAAGTGTGTCATGATAAACTACCCTGTCAAGATAAGTCAAGGTATCACATCGTCAGGTTTCTATCAAGTACAATATCGCAAGGTATCTATCATGTATATTCGCTCTGCACCTCCCGTACTAGTATCCCGGCCCGCGTCATGTGTTACCTATGAATGTCTCTTGCCCAGTGTCATGTAATGGTCCATGTCATCCTAATATATCGTATATGTAGGTTTCCTGATTCGTATGATTCTTTCGATGCATAAGTTCCGTCCTTTGCCGTAGGCCGTACGGGCTTTCTTATGTAAATCTATACCACTTCAACGTAGTACCGTTTTATCCTTGAGGTTATTTTGGACTGCTACCCTTGATCTGGTTATGTTTTCTTATCATGAACTATCGCGTGTTCACTTAGGATTTATGCCACCTAGGGTCACTAGGGATTATGCTACCTAATGAACGTTTCCGTGTTTTGGGTTCAAGCCACCTAGGGCCACTAGGGATTATGCCACCCGTCAACCGCACCCTTTATCCCACGTATGTACCGTGAATCGTTTCCATGTCTAGACGCACATGTATCTCAATGTTCCACCCGAGTTCCGTGCCAGGGCAAATCAAGAAATACGGAACTCGGTCGGGAGCTTTAAGTCGTCTGCTGATGCAGATACCAAGGTCTTTTTTTGTATCCGTGGCTATGGTCCCACGTGACCCCTCCCTCAACTACTGAAAGGCAATCCAAGAAAAATCATGTATGAGAACTACATCCCGGCCCCACTATAGCCCCACTTTCCTATGGGCCAACCTCACCCATGACTCGATAGAAAGAACATGGTCTGTTGGGAGTTCTCTGCCTTTCCGTTCGTACACGATTGACTAAAGATGGTAGGTAGTCGGCGACGTGCTATCCAGGGCAAAAACAAGTATCGTCGACTCCACGCTAATCCATCCCAGTCTTTAGGTCGCTCGCATAGCAACCAAGGCATACTCTTGGCTCTTCTACCGCAGACCTTAACCTTTGTGAGGTCGAGTTTCATGGACCACTTGCCACCTCACAGAGGGATACCAAGAGTACCCTCACGTCCCCCGAAGCTACCGCTTCGTCACCCAGTTCGCTGGAGCTTTTTATCCAAGTCAGATAAGTTGCTCCTCCTCGTATACTAAGCGATGACTTACCGTATTTATTTATGAACTAGTCCCATGTCCTTGGCTAAGAATTATTACTTAGTTATCCTTAACTAAGGTTTACCACTTAGCTTCTCTTCCCACTATCCTTGTTAACTACGATTTTCAACCTAGTCCCCTAAGCTAGGGTTTTGTCTAATGGGTTAAGTGTTGTCATTCAAGTTCATGACCTAACCCGCCCACGAATCATGTCAAGATTGGCTAAGTACTCAAGTCCAAGGCTTAGCCCTACAATTTGGTTAAGTGTACCAAGAAGCTCATGACTTATCCCTATCAAGTCAAATTGGTTAAGTATTTATTTGTCTTAACCCTATCAGATTATCATGTTAGATTGATTAAGCATAGATTATCTTAATCCCATCAGATTATCGAGTCAGATTGGTTAAGTATGGGTTAGCTTAACCCCATCCACTAATCGTATTACAATGGTTAAGCCTAAGTTAAAATGTCTTGTGACTTAACCCTATCAGGTCCGCATATTAGATTGGTTAAGTATAGGTTACTTAACCTCATCAAATCATCATGTATAATTGGTTAAGTATAAGTTACTTAACCCCATTAAATTATCATGTTAAGTTGGTTAAGTATTGGTTACTTAACCTCATTAAAATACCAAGTTTAGATTGGTTAAGTGTTTAACTTAACCCCATCGAATTACCGTGCTTAGATTAGTTAAGTGAAGGTTACTTAGCCCTATCTAATTACCGTGTTTAGATTAGTTAAGTCTAAGTTACTTAAACCCAACTAATTACCAAGTCGGATTAGTAAAGTGTAAATTACTTAACCCCATCGAATTTACCGTGTTAGATTAGTTAAGTATGGATTACTTAACCCCATCTAATTACCGTGTTTAGATTAGTTAAGTGTAGGTTACTTAACCCCATCTAATTACCAAGTCGGATTAGTTAAGTGTAAATTACTTAACCCCATCCCCTAATTGTCTTATATGGTTAAGTGTCATTAAGGAACCAAGTCCGGTTTAACTTAACCTACCCATTCGTGTCATATCGGTTAAGTGTCATTAATCAAAATTACTTAACCTTTTCACGTGGCATTAATTAGATTAATGCACCCCAACCTCTCACATTAGACCTTGTTGTGGTTACTAGTTAAGTCGGGCGGGTCCGGGTAGATTTACACCACAACCTAGTCTAACCTCGGGTTTTAAGTGCTATATGACCAACTACCCACATTGGGTCCTATTGTTTGTAGCCACTAGTTAAGCCGGGCGGGTCAGGGTAGATTTATGCTACAAACTCAACCCAACCTCGAGTTGGCCACTTTCATGTTTGGTCTAGTGTCTTATTACACTTACAACCCATACGTATCAAGTTTTCAAGTCCCATGTTCGTAGCCAAAATTACATGTTGTCATGTTTATACCAATTTACCCAAATCATGTTTCATGTCATTAAAGTTTACCCATAACGTAACCCCAACGCTTTTAAACTCGCATATACATTCGCAACAACGCATAATGGATTAAAAGAAGGAACTTGGCAAAGGTATGACAAAAGGGGTATAAGGCCGCAAGTTAAACATGGTGGCATATGAGACATAATGTGTTCACAAACTTGCATGTTACATTATTAAGCCCCAAAAACATGCATAACCCCAAAACTTAGCATATAGGTGAATCATGGTGATAGATGACATAGAAAAATGGCTAGAAGTTCGCATCTAGCATTCTATGCAAGTTAACTTAAGGGATAAGAGAGTTCTTATGTTGCATAATGAAACATTTCAACATAAAGCTTATAGCTTTTAGCCTACAAAATCAAGGTGATGACTTTACGAATATGCATAGGATAAATCTACACATAACATGATAGTTTCTAAGCATGTAACCTACTCAAGTTCAAACCCAAAACTTGCAACATGAACATTTAACTTCATAGTTAATATCTAAGAGTAGGAAGGGGCTTACAATGCTATGAAGGCACAAATCAATATATAAAAAGATTGAGACGAAGCCTCACTAGCAAAAACCCCAAATCAATAAGCTCCAATAAAACCCTTGAGAAAATAATAAGAAAGATCCTTGCTTTGATGAAGATTTGCCTTGAAATCAAGTTTAGAAGCTCTCATATGAACATAGAAACTCTCATACACTCATATGATCATGTAATCTCTCATGTGAATGAAGATAGAATTTATGACAAGAGGATGGAGGCTAGGGTTTTGAGTGGAGGCCATGATCATTAGAAATTTTGGCATAGTTTAGTTGTAAGATCAATTTATGAGGGTTTAAGGTAGGGTTAGGGGTCTTTTTATAGAAGACTAGGATAGTTTAGGTCGTAGGATAAACCCTAGTTTAGATCCTAGCCATCTAAATCCATCACAAGCCAACAAACTAGACCCAAAGCATGTCTTGGGGAAGAAGTCAAGTGTAGGAACTATTTAGGGCCTTTAGATCAAACCTAGAGTCAATCCGAACCATCAAAACTCATCCCGGGCCTCAAAAATGGGTTCTGGGCCACCCCAGGCCGACCAGGTTGACCTGTACAGGGGGAAGTCGACACTACAGTCGACACAAGGGGGGGGGGGGGGTGGCAGGTCTACTTCGGTGTCGACACTATAGTCGACACGGGTCAGTCTGCCAGAAAGTCTGCTGAAATCTTGTTTTGGCCATATCTTGGTCATACGGACTCCGATTTTCGAAAACTCGGACTCTATTTCGCGTATTTTTCCGAGACGAACACAATGGTAATGTCCATTTTACCTAATTCTAATTTTAAAATTTAATTCTGCCTTGATTTCTTGTTTTAACGTGTTGTTAAAATTCGGGTTGTTACATTCTCCCCTCCTTAAAGGATTTCGTCCCCGAAATCTCCAAGTTAGGAAGAACGTATCCTACCATCCATCATCCATCTACTCAAAACAACATCCACATGCAACCATTGTCCTTAGATGATTTCTAATGCCATATGAACATATGCAAAGTGTGTGTGTATATGCTCCTTAGCTAATGCTAATGATCAGGCCTGAATGATCTTTCTAATGCAAAGTATGTTTAGTGCCATGAATCCAACATGTATGCAAATAATCCTAGTCATATAAGCACTACATGCGTGCACAAACATTCATTCATATGCAACATCCGCATGACAACACATTAACATTCAAACAGGTATAAATACTCGTGCATATGCAATGCAAAATGTGAGTGCGTCGATCTAGTATCTAACGTGTATTCGCACATCCACGAGCAACCACTTGCAACCATTTGCAACCATATCAATCATAACATGTTTCAAATACATGTTTACATCCATAGAGTTCTATCTAAGGTTCCCAAGATAAGATCGAGGAGATAAACAAGACAAACTCCTTACGGGTTTGCAACAGAAACAGGACCGAGAGGATATCCACCAAGCGATAGCATGCAAGCAAGCTCTACAGGAGAACCAGAGATCAACGATATACTCTTATAAAGAGACACGATGCGTGCGTCTAAGCCGCATTTCCTTGAGCTTAATTCCAGTGTGCCTTGACTGCCTTTGACTTCATGATTTTGTAGCTCCTTGATTCCTGTTTCCAAGGTATGAGTCGGAACTCTTTTCACTGTCGCCTCTCGTTTCACTTTCATTTATTCTTTCCCTAGTATACTTGGCTCAACCATATCTACGTACTCATGCAAGCTCTCCAAAATTCACTAGTGAATTCTGGATCTCGTTTACCAATGCCAATCCATGTTACCATGTGCACTTACTAGGGTGATTCCTATAACCCATGCTTAAGCGGAATGGACCATCCGCCTTAGTGGCGAACGTTACTCGATCGGATCAGAGATTTCCGATAAATGCATCAAGAGATTCTAGGTAACTAACCATGACAGAACTCAAAAGGTTAAAGAGACTTTGAGGGTATTACCAAGGCAAGCTAAGAGTTTAACTGCCCTCCTTTCAAAACCGAGAATGGCATCCCTTACTGGATAACCACTTCATCCCTAGAATCCATCCATAGCTCAACAATAGAAGTATTGCTTCTAATCTCAATACTTGACATTTACACTCTCAATTCCAAACAAGTCATGAATAAATGGACCGACTCTCCAACCAGATTTTTGGGCCAAAAGTGGGATCTTCTACCATGCTAGTACTTAGGTGCAGAGACTTAATTATCGAGGCAAACTTAAATGATGCGATGATCAATACAAAGTCTGGACGGGATGATAGAAAAGAAAGGCTAAGCCTTTAACAGAAACGGTACCATTTCTCTTAGGTACGCTAGAAATGAGAGCATACAATTGCCCTCTCGCTGATCTTGTCCTTATCTTCCTTTATGGATCAAGCCATACCAACAAGTTGCTTATTCTTAAGCTCGTGTCCTTTATCCTTGCTCTTATTATCCCTTCTTATAACTTCGGTAACAGGTCTCTCGAGAACTTTCTCCATCGCACGGGGAAAACACTCACGTAGTTAGACAAGGATTAGTCGCAGTTAAAACTACTGTGACTACAGATGGAGGAAAGAAAGGAAAAGAGATTCAATCAAGGAAACAAAGGATAGTGCTAATGGCTTTTGGGGAATAGCCTTTAAAAACTTTTCTTGAAAAATGCTTCTTTGTAAACGGTTTTTCAAATAGTTTTCAGAAGGTTTTAAAAACTTTTGCCTAGTCTGGTAACCTTTTGCTCTGATACCAAATGTAACACCCAACCTCTGCTAGGGTCACTCGCAAAGGAATGCACTAGCTTTAGAGGGGTATTATTGGTAAACATGTACAGAAATATTACAAGACAGAACATATAAAATAGCGGAAGTAAAACCAACTTTCATATCATTAATAAATAAGGTCTCAAGCCTTTTACATCAGAGAATTTCTTACATGAAAACCTGTCTTGCAATAGTAAAGAAGCATAAAAACCTTTTCATGAATTATTCCCCAAGTGAAACAGTAAAGTAGCCATAGCCAAGAAAAGTCCAAGCCATACATGATGACCTTCAAACAGAAGAAGTTCGAACTAACAATAGCATTTCCTCCCTGTAACCTGGGGGGGAACGGAAGACAAAGAGGCGAAACAAAACGGGGTCAGTCATAAAGACTGGTAAGCCCTATCTACTATCAGTATATAAACTAGTAAAGTTAACTGGCATGAGGAACTGAGATGAACATAAGTATGATGACAAGATAGACAAGCTAAACCAAAATAACAGGATGAACTACTGTACCAAGATAAACAAGTGTGTCATGATAAACTACGGTGTCAAGATAAGTCAAGGTATCACATCGTCAGGTTTCTATCAAGTACAATTTCGCAAGGTATCTATCATGTATATTCGCTCTGCACCTCCCGTACTAGTATCCCGACCCGCGTCATGTGTTACCTATGAATGTCTCTTGCCCAATGTCATGTAATGGTCCATGTCATCCTAATATATCGTATATGTAGGTTTCCTGATTCGTATGATTCTTTCGATGCATAAGTTCAGTCCTTTGCGGTAGGCCGTACGGGCTTTCTTATGTAAATCTATACCACTTCAACGTAGTACCGTTTTATCCTTGAGGTTATTTTGGACTGCTACCCTTGATCTGGTTATGTTTTCTTACCATGAACTATCGCGTGTTCACTTAGGATTTATGCCACCTAGGGTCACTAGGGATTATGCTACCTAATGAACATTTCCGTGTTTTGGGTTCAAGCCACCTAGGGCCACTAGGGATTATGCCACCCGTCAACCGCGCCCTTTATCCCACGTATGTTTCATGAATCGTTTCCATGTCTAGACGCACATGTATCTCAATGTGCCACCCGAGTTCCGTGCCAGGGCAAATCAAGAAATGCGGAACTCGGTCGGGAGCTTTAAGTCGTCTGCTGATGCAGATACCAAGGTTTGTTTTTGTATCCGTGGCTATGGTCCCACGTGACCCCTCCCTCAACTACTGAAAGGCAATCCAAGAAAAATCATGTATGAGAACTACATCCCGGCCCCACTATAGCCCCACTTTCCTATGGGCCAACCTCACCCATGACTCGATAGCAAGAACATGGTCTGTTGGGAGTTCTCTGCCTTTCCGTTCGTACACGATTGACTAAAGATGGTAGGTAGTCGGCGACGTGCTATCCAGAGCAAAAACAAGTATCGTTGACTCCACGCTAATCCATCCCAGTCTTTAGGTCACTCGCATAGCAACCAAGGCATACTCTTGGCTCTTCTACCGCAGACCTTAACCTCTGTGAGGCCGGGTTTCATGGACCACCTGCCACCTCACAGAGGTATACCAAGAGTACCCTTACGTCCCCCGAAGCTACCGCTTCGTCACCCAGTTCGCTGGAGCTTTTTATCCAAGTCAGATAAGTTGCTCCTCCTCGTATACTAAGCGATGACTTACCGTATTTATTTATGAACTAGTCTCATGTCCTTGGCTAAGAATTATTACTTAGTTATCCTTAACTAAGGTTTACCACTTAGCTTCTCTTCCCACTATCCTTGTTAACTACGATTTTCAACCTATTCCCCTGAGCTAGGGTTTTGTCTAATGGGTTAAGTGTTGTCATTTAAGTTCATGACCTAACCCGCCCACGAATCATGTCAAGATTGGCTAAGTACTCAAGTTCAAGGCTTAGCCCTACAAGTTGGTTAAGTGTACCAAGAAGCTCATGACTCATCCCTATCAAGTCAAATTGGTTAAGTATTTATTTGTCTTAACCCTATCATATTATCATGTTAGATTGATTAAGCATATATTATCTTAATCCCATCAGATTATCGAGTCGGATTGGTTAAGTATGGGTTAGCTTAACCCCATCCACTAATCGTATTACAATGGTTAAGCCTAAGTTAAAAGGTCTTGTGACTTAACCCTATCAGGTCCGCATATTAGATTGGTTAAGTATAGGTTACTTAACCTCATCAAATCATCATGTATAATTGGTTAAGTATAAGTTACTTAACCCCATTAAATTATCATGTTAAGTTGGTTAAGTATTGGTTACTTGACCTCATTAAAATACCAAGTTTAGATTGGTTAAGTGTTTAAATTAACCCCATCGAATTACCGTGCTTAGATTAGTTAAGTGAAGGTTACTTAGCCCTATCTAATTACCGTGTTTAGATTAGTTAAGTCTAAGTTACTTAAACCCAACTAATTACCAAGTCGGATTAGTAAAGTGTAAATTACTTAACCCCATCGAATTTACCGTGTTAGATTAGTTAAGTATGGATTACTTAACCCCATCTAATTACCGTGTTTAGATTAGTTAAGTGTAGGTTACTTAACACCATCTAATTACCAAGTTGGATTAGTTAAGTGTAAATTACTTAACCTCATCCCCTAATTGTCTTATATGGTTAAGTGTCATTAAGGAACCAAGTCCGGTTTAACTTAACCTACCCATTCGTGTCATATCGGTTAAGTGTCATTAATCAAAATTACTTAACCTTTTCATGTGGCATTAATTAGATTAATGCACCCCAACCTCTCATATTAGACTTTGTTGTGGTTACTAGTTAAGCCTGGCGGGTCCGGGTAGATTTACACCACAACCTAGTCTAACCTCGGGTTTTAAGTGCTATATGACCAACTACCCACATTGGGTCCTATTGTTTGTAGCCACTAGTTAAGCCGGGCGGGTCCGGGTAGATTTATGCTACAAACTCAACCCAACCTCGAGTTGGCCACTTTCATGTTTGGTCTAGTGTCTTATTACACTTACAACCCATACGTGTCAAGTTTTCAAGTCCCATGTTCATAGCCTAAATTACATGTTGTCATGTTTATACCAATTTACCCAAATCATGTTTCATGTCATTAAAGTTTACCCATAACGTAACCCCAACGCTTTTAAACTCGCATATACATTCGCAACAACGCATAATGGATTAAAAGAAGGAACTTGGCAAAGGTATGACAAAAGGGGTATAAGGCCGCAAGTTAAACATGGTGGCATATGAGACATAATGTGTTCACAAACTTGCATGTTACATTATTAAGCCCCAAAAACATGCATAACCCCAAAACTTAGCATATAGGTGAATCATGGTGATAGATGACATAGAAAAATGGCTAGAAGTTCGCATCTAGCATTCTATGCAAGTTAACTTAAGGGATAAGAGAGTTCTTATGTTGCATAATGCAACATTTCAACATAAAGCTTATAGCTTTTAGCCCACAAAATCAAGGTGATGACTTTACGAATATGCATAGGATAAATCTACACATAACACGATAGTTTCTAAGCATGTAACCTACCCAAGTTCAAACCCAAAACTTGCAACATGAACATTTAACTTCATAGTTAATATCTAAGAGTAGGAGGGGGCTTACAATGCTATGAAGTCACAAATCAATATATAAAAAGATTGAGACGAAGCCACACTAGCAAAAACCCCAAATCAATAAGCTCCAATAAAACCCTTGAGAAAATAATAAGAAAGATCCTTGCTTTGATGAAGATTTGCCTTGAAATCAAGTTTAGAAGCTCTCATATGAACATAGAAACTCTCATACACTCATATGATCATGTAATCTCTCATGTGAATGAAGATAGAATTTATGACAAGAGGATGGAGGCTAGGGTTTTGAGTGGAGGCCATGATCATTAGAAATTTTGGCATAGTTTAGTTGTAGGATCAATTTATGAGGGTTTAAGGTAGGGTTAGGGGTCTTTTTATAGAAGACTAGGATAGTTTATGCCATAGGATACACCCTAGTTTAGATCATAGCCATCTAAATCCATCACAAGCCTACAAACTAGACCCAAAGCATGTCTTGGGGAAGAAGTCAAGTGTAGGAACCATTTAGGGCCTTTAGATCAACCTTAGAGTCAATCCGGACCATCAAAACTCATCCCGGGCCTCAAAAATGGGTTCTGGGCCACCCCAGGCCGACCAGGTTGACCTGTACAGGGGGAAGTCGACACTACAGTCGACACAAGGGGGGCAGGTCGACTTGGGTGTCGACACTACAGTCGACACGGGTCAGTCTGCCAGAAAGTCTGCTGAAATCTTGTTTTGGCCATATCTTGGTCATACGGACTCCGATTTTCGAAAACTCGGACTCTATTTCGCGTATTTTTCCGAGACGAACGCAATGGTGATGTCCCATTTACCTAATTATAATTTTAAAATTTAATTCTGCCTTGATTTCTTTTCTTTAACATGTTGTTAAAATTCGGGTTGTTACAGTGACACATCATAGGACATGTATATTTTATGAATGGAATGTTGCATGCAAAATTACAAGTGTCTTAACACTTGTAAAAAGGAGAAGGACTGTGTTTTTGGTAGCATTTACCTTAAACGTTATGAAAACAAAGAGCAACGCATAATACTAATGCTATTAATTTATGTTATCTTTTGACAAATCCAATCAAACGACAAATAATATCATTAAATCCAAACTTATTAACAATCATTTCCATTTATAAATGTTATAATTCAAATAAAACCTATTGTTTAACCTATCAAAATTATTAAATGTTCAGAAAATTTAATTAAGTATTAAAAATTCTTATTTCAAGTTGGTTCAAAATTATGGATCTTTACAGAATTTTTCATTCCAATTCTTTCCAAATCATCTGTTATGATTTTACACAAATTATTGATATTTTTAATATTTTTAGCAAGGCCCGTACAGTCGATTTCCATAAATAGCCATCGAACTACACTTACAATTGTAACACCCCACCTCCGCCAGGGTCACTCGCAAAGGAATGCACTAGCTTTGGAGGGGCATTATTGGTAAACATGCATAATGATATAGCAAGGCAGGACATGACATATATATATATATATATATATGTAAATAAACAGAGTAAGTAAATAAAACAGCGGAAGATTTATAAACCATTCAAAACACAAGTCTGGTACATCAAAATGTCAATTTCCCAAAATTGCAAGTCTAGATAAAAACATCATCTGATAAGCTGAAAATACATAAGCACTATCCCCAAATGAGAGTGATAAACCATAGCGCGCTCAAGTCCAAAGCATACATGAGCTATCCAAGGAAGCAGCTAAAATCCAAGCTAGGCTCTAGTATTCCCTCCCTGAGAACCTGGGGGGGGGGGGAACGGAAGAAAAGAGGCGAAACAAAACGGGTCAGTCAAAAAGACTGAGTAAGCCCTGCTACGATCAGTCTATAAACTAATAAAGTTAACATCATGATGGAAACTGAGATGATCATAGATAGCAACATACTGGCATGATAAAGTAACTATAAGTTAGATAGAGGTGTCATCGCATAAACAGGGTTAAGTTTTGCACCACGGTGTACTAGCAAACCAACATAACAGGTATTGATCCCTCAGCCCAAACTTGGCCCAATAACATGAAGTGACCTTAATGTAAGGTCCAACCCAACGGTCTAGTCGATCGGCTCCCTATAAGCCTAACACGTCAAGTGTTGATGTCCATACGGCCCACATATGGATGTAGTCTGACTGTGCTGGGTCCACCTTCGGGTGTATCAAGCCCTCGGGTGTCAACCCCGGACACTTAAGCAATAATGCACAGCCCAGACCTACTGGTACACGTGCCTCGAGTTTGTCCCACACCGGACTACGTGCACGTCCGTAGCCCGCCTGGACCCGCATCGCTGTACCACTCGGCCTCCTCTTTGGTCGCTTACATCCGTCAAGTAATCGTGCCCCGCCCTAGCCTAGTCTCTAGGGTTGTGATGATACCAAACTGGGATTACTGCCGGAACAGACCCGCTGCTAGGGTTTCCTAAGAGGGTTAAGTGTGATTTAACCCTTCACTAACCCTGGATTAAACTGGTTAAGTGTGGCTTAACCTCATTTCAATCCCTCTAACTCCCAAATGGATTAAACTAGTTAAGTGTAACCAACGGTTCACAACTTAACCACATTCCAATCCCTCGAATCCCCAAATTGGTTAAGTATTAGTGGACCCTGACATAACCCTAATCATGAGGCATTAATTAATTTAATGCACCTTAACCTCTCACATTAGACTTTGTTGCGGTTACTAGTTAAGCCGGGCGGGTCCGGGTAGCTTTACACCACAACTTGGTCTAACCTCGGGTCTTGGCACCCCATGACCAACTTCTCACATTGGGTCCTATTGTTTGTAGCCACTAGTTAAGCCGGTCGGTTCCGGGTAGAATTACGCTACAAACTCACCCAACCTCGAGTTGGCCACACTTATGTTTTCTAAGTGTCATGTCCACTTTATTTCAAAACATAATCACAAGTCAACAAATACTTGGGTAGACCTAACTTAATAGGTAAATTCCCAAGGGGTAGACCTAACTTAATAGGTAAATTCCCAATCTTATATTTTCATGTATTTTAAGTTTACCCAAAAAAACCCCAACGTCGTTCTATCGCTTACATATTCGTAATAACGCATAAAGGATAGGAAGAGGGAACTTGGCACAACATACATGATAAACTTGCACAACAATCATGCATAACATGTTAGGCTTGCACAACTTAGCATAGTGAACTTGCATATTACCATAAACATGCATAACACGTTAAACTTGCATAACTTAGCGTAGTGAACTTGCACATTACCATAATCATGCATAACTTGTCAAACATGCACAACTTGTCATTTTAAACTTGCATAAGCATGCATAACTTGTCAACATGCACAACTAGTCATCTTAAACTTGCATAAGCATGCATAACTTGTCAACATGCACAACTAGTCATCTTAAACTTGCATAAGCATGCATAACTTATCAAACATGCACAACTTGTCATTTTAAACTTGCATAAACATGCATAACTTATTAAACATGCATAACATGGCATAATGAACTTGCATAAACATGCATGACTCGTTTAACTTGCAAATCATGGCTTAGTGGACTCGCATAAACATGTATAACACATTTAACTTGCAAATCATGGCTTGGTGACCTCGCATAAACATGCATAACTCATTTAACTTGCAAAACATGGCATAGTACACTTGCATAAACATGCATAACTCAATAAACATACAAATCATGGCTTAGCAAACTTGCATAAACATGCATAACTCAATAAACATACAAATCATGGCTTAGCAAACTTGCATAAACATGCATAGCTTATCAAACATGCATAAACCCCAACTTTCATCACACATTAACTTTAGAGTTTCTAAAATGAAGGTAAGAGGGCTTACAATGCATAGACGGACTCAAATGAGTATAGCAAATGTAAGAAACCCCTTATGCAACTAATTTAAAACCCCCAAATGCAAGCAAACTTGATCAAGACTCCTCCTTTACGATGCCAATAGAGAAACAAGCCTTTAATGCAAACTAAGGAGGATCATACAAGCCTAAACACCCTTGTATGCATGGTAATCTCTTAGGGATTTGTTTAGGAATTGTATGAAGAGGGTGGAGGCCATGAGAGGATGGATTTTGGCATAGTTTAGTTGCTAGATTGAATAAAGAGTGTTTAGGGTAGGATTAGGAGCTTATTTATAGAAGATTAGAGTGTTTTTAGCCCTAGGATTAACCCTAGGTTAGTTTTGGCCCGTCAGATCTCGGAACTCTCCAGAACCAAGCCCCCCAATCAAGCCCAAATCAAAATGGTGCGCCAGGCAACATTGCCTGGCTACCCACTGTCGACAGGGCTGTCGACAGGGCAGTCGACATGCCAAGAGCCCTGTCGACAGGCCTGTCGACCTGGGGTCCTGGGCGGGAATTTTTCCCGCCTGCCCAGTTTGCCCTAACCCTAGTTTCTTAATTTAAAATTTAAATCTGTTTTTACTTAGGAATTTTCTGCAATCTTCAATGAGCCTTAACTGGGTCACACGGACTCCGATTTTCGTAAACTCGGACTCTATTTCGCGTATTTTTTCGAGACGAACGCAATGGCATAGCCCGTTTCCCTTGATTCCCATTTTATAATTAAATTCTGCCTCAATTTATGTTATAACAGGTTATTGAAAATACGGGTTGTTACATTCTCCCCTCCTTAAAGGATTTCGTCCCCGAAATCTTCAAGTTAGGAAGAACGTATCCTACCATCCAATCATCTATCTACTCAAAGCATCATCCACGAGCAATCATTGTCCTTACAAGATTCTAAATGCTGGATGAACATATGCAGAGGTGTGTGTATATGTACTTATCTAATGCAACTATCATCAATGCAAATTATGTTAGTGAAATGAATCCATATGTATGCAATTCCTAACATAATGTATATCATCTATATGTGTGCACATAACATACACCCATATGCAACATCCATGTGATAACACACAATCTTCATCCATGAATAAGCATAAACACTCATGCACATGCAATAGGAGGAGTGTGCGAGCCGATCTAGTGCCTAATCGTGTATAATGCATCCACGAGCAACCACTTGCAAACACTTGCAACCATTTGCAACCATCAAACATAACATGCTTCAAACACATGTTTCAACCAAAGGGTTTCTACCTAAGGTTCTCATGACAAGATAAACACGATAAACTAGATGAACATGGGCAGAGAAATATGCTAAAAAGAGATCTTAGCAAGATAAACTCCTTTTTGGATTACAAGAAATCCATTCAAACTTCGACATATAGTACTAACCGATGAGTCTCAACCCCCTTATGGAGTTTACAACAGAAATAAGATCGAGAGAGGATATATACAAAAGATAACTTGCAAGCAAGCTCTGCAGGAAAACAAGGATCAAGGATGCACTCTTAAAAAGAGATATGATGCGCGTGTCTAGTCCTCACTCTTCTTAGTCTTGAGCTTAACTCCACTGTGCTTTGACCGTCTTTTACTTCATGATTTCCTGGCTTCCTAACTCCTATTTCCCAAATTCGAGTTGGAACTCGTCGCCTCTCGTCTGTCTTTTCCACTTATTCCCCTTTCTGCATACTTGGGTTAAACATAACTGTAACCTCATGATCTCATGCAAGCTCTCCAAAATTCACTAGGGAATCCTGGATCTCGTCTACTTACTATAAAGTATTCCACGCAGCAGAACTTTTCTTGAAAATACCAATCCACGTTGCCAATTGCCCCCTACAAACGTGATTTTCTATAACTCAGGCTTAATCGAAATGAACCATCCGCCTATAGGCCATACCTAGATTCAGTTGCCTACCCATGGCTTGTAGGCTCTTTCAAAACTGGCCAACTTCTTGAGGGTAAACCGTTACTAACCATGACGCAGTCCTCTCGCTCTTCACCGGACTGAAATGAGCACTCTTTGCGAGTCTACCTATTATGACTCTCATACCCGTATCCCCTTTCTTTGATCTAGGTAGTCCATCCACATAATCTATCGAGATGTTTTCACACTTCCCTTGCGGAACTTCCAATAGAGGTAATGGCCCACTGGGCTTCTATGACTTGGCCTCAACCTGGTGGCACAATATGTATCCTGAAACCAACTCGGCCACCTCCTCGAGTGATGCGCATCTTCAAGAACCTTCTTTACCAAGTCTTTCACTCGAGGAACACATAATCTCTTGTCGCGCCTTAGTCATCCTTTATAATATATCTAGCGAGGTGACCTAACATCTCGCCTCGAGTCGACTGGTCCATGTTCTTGACCAACTGCGGGTCTTCTTCCCGTGAAACTCCCTTCTTGATCCAGAAGAGTAAGTCTAAGCTCAGGTAATGCTAACTAACTAGCCAAACGGAGGAAGCTTCTTACTTCAATTGCCCTCCTCAGAGTTTTCCGGTCTTAAACCGCACCCACTTTAGCGGAACCCACCACTAAGCCTTTCTTAGGAACTATGTGCCCAAGAAATCCAATTTCTTTCCTCCAAAGTGACATTTGGAGAACTTGACCTTCAACTGGTGGCTCTAAACGTATCCATCTCCTCCTTGAGATGTATAGCATGCTCTTCCTCGTTCTTTTGAGGAGATCAAGATATCGTCTATGACGACCATGACAAACTTGTTCAAGGACTCCCTAAACACCCTACCCACCAAGTTCACGTAATATGCGGGTGCATTAGTCAAACCAGATATCATGACTAGCCATTCCAAAACCCATCTAGAGTCCTAAACGTAGTCTTGTCAATTCCATCCTCAGCCATCCTAAGCTGATGGAATCCGGTAGCTAGATCAAAAGAAAACAGATGCTCCTACGAGCTGATCAAACAAATCATTGATCCTTGGTGACAGTTATCTATTCCTCTCACGATAATCAACACATAAACGAGGCAAACAGTGCACATCCATAACGAATACTACTGGAGCACCCCACTCGAAAATGCTTCGTCTCAGGAAGTTCTTCTGAAGCAACTCCTTGACTTGCTTTCTTAACTCTCATCTCGTGAGGTCACGTGCCTAACCGGCCACAAAACTGGCTTGGTATTACCAACCAGATAATGCGGAAATCTATCTCACGTCTAGGGGTAACCCCCTTTTTACTTTCCCCAAGATATCAGGATATTCTCGGACCACCCTCACCGATTTCAAACTATCGATAAACGAGTTGAAGGATTTAAGAAAACATAACATGACGGGACCCCTAGGGTTGCTAGAAATTTCTAAGGGTACTGCTGAGGCGAGTCATGAGCCTCATAACCCCCTATACAAAAACCCAGAATGGCTCCAAAACAGGACAACCATCCCATGCCCAAAACCAACCCATATCCCCCGAAATCGAGAATGTATACATCCCACAAGAATTCTATACTCAAGATAGAAATTTTCAAATCCACTCAGACAACAGACAGGCGGGCAGAACCCCCAATTGGTTTTGAAACACATACGGGATCATCAACCAGACTAGTACTTAGGTGCAAACTTTCAACTAGATTAGATGAAATAAAACTATGCGATGTGCCAGAGTCAAACAAAGTACGAACAGGGGAAAATCAGAAGAAAAAAAAACAAGACTTTCAACAGAAATGTCACCTCTATCATGAACTGGAAGAACGGTGTTGAGGGGATGAACTCGCCCTCCAGATAGTCCTGCATACTGAGTCTGACCTTGCCCTTGTTTCCTCGGGCAATCCTTGCTCAGATGTCCAGACTCACCACAATGAAAGCATTCGCCCCGCTTTCTCTTCTTCTTCCTACATTCCCTGGCTATATGTCCAACTATACCACAGAAGTTGCACTTCCCATTCGCTCTTGGCTTGTCCTTGCGGTTGTTGTTGTTATTCTTGCCTCGTTTCCCGGAATTTACCCTCTTGCCTTGAGACTCATTCGCCTTGGCCTCTTTCTTGTCATTGTTATCTTCTTCTTGAAGTAGGGCCATATTCGCCAAATTCTCGAAAGTCGCCCCCAAGGGTATATGAGACATGGCCAAACCATGTAATGGCTCGTTTAATCCTAGAGCAAAGTGTAGGGCCTTCTCCTGAGCTGTATTAACCAAGTCTAAATCGACACGAGCCAGTTGATTAAACTTATCTATGTATTCCCTAATAGTCATTCCCCCTTGCTTTAGTGATAAGAATCTCAGTCCAAACCTTCCTCTAAAGTCATCCCAAGTCTCAATTGGCCTGGTTGCGGTGGTGACTACCCACCAACGTGCAGCTTCTTCTTTTAGCAACCATACTGCTAATAAAACTTTCCTGCGGTCACCTATATCAAAGGAGGCTAAAAGATCTTCGGTCTCTTTCAACCAATTCCTTGCTTCTACAAAAGTCTCTGTTCCATTAAAATTTTTGCCACCCATCATCTTAAAGTTCTTGCAAGTTTCCGCGAAATCCGCTTGTGGAGGCTGAGGGGGAAGAGGAACGTCAGCTATGGGAGGAGGAGGAGGAACAGCGGCCTCGACTGGGAGGACAACATTAGGGACACCCGGGACCGGTGCCGTGATTTCCAAGTACCGACGAAACCCATCGGGTATCGTTACTCCTTCGGGCAAGATGAGATTTTCAGACATGCTGGAAACGAAAAGAAAAGAGTTCAAACGAGGAGTCAAAGGATAGTGCTAATGGCTTTTGGGGAATAGCCTTTTAAAACAACTAGACTTTTCTTTGGAAAATACTTTATACTTGGTTTTGAAAATAGTTTTTCTTTTCAAAAAGTTTTAAAAACCTTTTTATCCCTTCTCGTAAACCATATGCTCTGATACCAAATGTAACACCCCACCTCCGCCAGGGTCACTCGCAAAGGAATGCACTAGCTTTGGAGGGGCATTATTGGTAAACATGCATAATGATATAGCAAGGCAGGACATGACATATATATATATATATATATATATATATATATATATGTAAATAAACAGAGTAAGTAAATAAAACAGCGGAAGATTTATAAACCATTCAAAACACAAGTCTGGTACATCAAAATGTCAATTTCCCAAAATTGCAAGTCTAGATAAAAACATCATCTGATAAGCTGAAAATACATAAGCACTATCCCCAAATGAGAGTGATAAACCATAGCGCGCTCAAGTCCAAAGCATACATGAGCTATCCAAGGAAGCAGCTAAAATCCAAGCTAGGCTCTAGTATTCCCTCCCTGAGAACCTGGGGGGGGGGGAACGGAAGAAAAGAGGCGAAACAAAACGGGTCAGTCAAAAAGACTGAGTAAGCCCTGCTACGATCAGTCTATAAACTAATAAAGTTAACATCATGATGGAAACTGAGATGATCATAGATAGCAACATACTGGCATGATAAAGTAACTATAAGTTAGATAGAGGTGTCATCGCATAAACAGGGTTAAGTTTTGCACCACGGTGTACTAGCAAACCAACATAACAGGTATTGATCCCTCAGCCCAAACTTGGCCCAATAACATGAAGTGACCTTAATGTAAGGTCCAACCCAACGGTCTAGTCGATCGGCTCCCTATAAGCCTAACACGTCAAGTGTTGATGTCCATACGGCCCACATATGGATGTAGTCTGACTGTGCTGGGTCCACCTTCGGGTGTATCAAGCCCTCGGGTGTCAACCCCGGACACTTAAGCAATAATGCACAGCCCAGACCTACTGGTACACGTGCCTCGAGTTTGTCCCACACCGGACTACGTGCACGTCCGTAGCCCGCCTGGACCCGCATCGCTGTACCACTCGGCCTCCTCTTTGGTCGCTTACATCCGTCAAGTAATCGTGCCCCGCCCTAGCCTAGTCTCTAGGGTTGTGATGATACCAAACTGGGATTACTGCCGGAACAGACCCGCTGCTAGGGTTTCCTAAGAGGGTTAAGTGTGATTTAACCCTTCACTAACCCTGGATTAAACTGGTTAAGTGTGGCTTAACCTCATTTCAATCCCTCTAACTCCCAAATGGATTAAACTAGTTAAGTGTAACCAACGGTTCACAACTTAACCACATTCCAATCCCTCGAATCCCCAAATTGGTTAAGTATTAGTGGACCCTGACTTAACCCTAATCATGAGGCATTAATTAATTTAATGCACCTTAACCTCTCACATTAGACTTTGTTGCGGTTACTAGTTAAGCCGGGCGGGTCCGGGTAGCTTTACACCACAACTTGGTCTAACCTCGGGTCTTGGCACCCCATGACCAACTTCTCACATTGGGTCCTATTGTTTGTAGCCACTAGTTAAGCCGGTCGGTTCCGGGTAGAATTACGCTACAAACTCACCCAACCTCGAGTTGGCCACACTTATGTTTTCTAAGTGTCATGTCCACTTTATTTCAAAACATAATCACAAGTCAACAAATACTTGGGTAGATCTAACTTAATAGGTAAATTCCCAAGGGGTAGACCTAACTTAATAGGTAAATTCCCAATCTTATATTTTCATGTATTTTAAGTTTACCCAAAAAAAACCCAACGTCGTTCTATCGCTTACATATTCGTAATAACGCATAAAGGATAGGAAGAGGGAACTTGGCACAACATACATGATAAACTTGCACAACAATCATGCATAACATGTTAGGCTTGCACAACTTAGCATAGTGAACTTGCATATTACCATAAACATGCATAACACGTTAAACTTGCATAACTTAGCATAGTGAACTTACACATTACCATAATCATGCATAACTTGTCAAACATGCACAACTTGTCATTTTAAACTTGCATAAGCATGCATAACTTGTCAACATGCACAACTAGTCATCTTAAACTTGCATAAGCATGCATAACTTGTCAACATGCACAACTAGTCATCTTAAACTTGCATAAGCATGCATAACTTATCAAACATGCACAACTTGTCATTTTAAACTTGCATAAACATGCATAACTTATTAAACATGCATAACATGGCATAATGAACTTGCATAAACATGCATGACTCATTTAACTTGCAAATCATGGCTTAGTGGACTTGCATAAACATGTATAACACATTTAACTTGCAAATCATGGCTTGGTGACCTCGCATAAACATGCATAACTCATTTAACTTGCAAAACATGGCATAGTACACTTGCATAAACATGCATAACTCAATAAACATACAAATCATGGCTTAGCAAACTTGCATAAACATGCATAACTCAATAAACATACAAATCATGGCTTAGCAAACTTGCATAAACATGCATAGCTTATCAAACATGCATAAACCCCAACTTTCATCACACATTAACTTTAGAGTTTCTAAAATGAAGGTAAGAGGGCTTACAATGCTTAGACGGACTCAAATGAGTATAGCAAATGTAAGAAACCCCTTATGCAACTAATTTAAAACCCCCAAATGCAAGCAAACTTGATCAAGACTCCTCCTTACGATGCCAATAGAGAAACAAGCCTTTAATGCAAACTAAGGAGGATCATACAAGCCTAAACACCCTTGTATGCATGGAAATATCTTAGGGATTTGTTTAGGAATTGTATGAAGAGGGTGGAGGCCATGAGAGGATGGATTTTGGCATAGTTTAGTTGCTAGATTGAATAATGAGTGTTTAGGGTAGGATTAGGAGCTTATTTATAGAAGATTAGAGTGTTTTTAGCCCTAGGATTAACCCTAGGTTAGTTTTGGCCCGTCAGATCTCGGAACTCTCCAGAACCAAGCCCCCCAATCAAGCCCAAATCAAAATGGTGCGCCAGGCAACATTGCCTGGCTACCCCCTGTCGACAGGGCAGTCGACATGCCAAGACCCCTGTCGACAGGCCTGTCGAACTGGGGTCCTGGGCGGGAATTTTTCCCGCCTGCCCAGTTTGCCCTAACCCTAGTTTCTTAATTTAAAATTTAAATCTGTTTTTACTTAGGAATTTTCTGCAATCTTCAATGGGCCTTAACTGGGTCACACGGACTCCGATTTTCGTAAACTCGGACTCTATTTCGCGTATTTTTCCGAGACGAACGCAATGGCATAGCCCGTTTCCCTTGATTCCCATTTTATAATTAAATTCTGCCTCAATTTATGTTATAACAGGTTATTGAAAATACGGGTTGTTACAACAATGACCTTTTCCAATTTGATTTGGACATAATTTCAAATCCAACTGTTAGATTTCAAATCTCTAACATTCGTTAGAAAGCTCTTCTCAATACGAACCAAATGATTCCGGTTTTAGGAGAATCCGACAGTCGAATCTCCTATAATATCCATTCGAGGTCAATGGTCGAAATTCGCGAACTGCCACCGTGCGACTCGTTCTATTCATGCCATTATATTATATATATAATATTTATTTCGTCGATTTCCATTTAAAACGTATTTTATAAATCGTTTTAAATTCGTTTTCAAACCAATTTCAACTTCATATTCAATTTCAAATCAAAATTGAATATTCCATATCATTAATATATAAATGATAATATTTTCAAAACATTAGAATTTGAAATCAATTCCTTTTCGATATTCATTATAAAAATAAATAAAATCGATATAAATATCATTCACGTCAAAACGGCATTAATCTAATCAACACGGCTTTGTATATTTAAATATATTCGTGTCCATCCCAAATCGAACATCAAAATCAGATTTTTGATCTTTTACTGAATATTATTTTAAAATATTCATTATTTTAAAATATTCGTTATTTTAAAATATTCATTCTTTCTGAACTGGAATCAGACACTGTCAATTACCATATAATGTTATTATATGGATTTCATACAACACATGAACATAACAACCATAATCAACAATCATCCAGAGTGCTTTCTATACTGTATAAGCATTAAATATAGATATTCAACGCTTACACAGCTTGTCAACCAATCGATTGACATACAACTAAATAATTGGGATTAGGGTACGTCAAATATCATCCCAACACCCGTGTGGGGCTTCAGTCCACCAACACCGAATATTATTTGTGCAGTTGGGCATTGCGTAAAATATATCGTCCCAATCCATATCAGTAAAATGGGTGTTCATAAACAAATCGCCTGATTTGTACATGAATATTGATTTTATTCATATCAACGTTAAAAATTGTATTTTTAACGATAAAATATTTTATTCAACATATGAATATTCTATTCAGTTCATTTATACAATAAAAATGATATTTTTATTGTTCTAACATATTTTAGAAAATTTTGGCGGCATAACGGCGCGATATAAAAATCGGGTAATGTCTAGCATTACCCCTCTCCTGATATTGGCTCGCGCCATACATACTAACAATTCTAATAAATTCATTTCACCCAAACAACCAAATTCAACCAAATAATCTAATCTACCAAACCAAACAATCAAACAAGTCGTCCATGGTCTGTGGACGACGGGGAACAGTTCATATATGTAGTTATAAAATAAATAACAGTAAAAAGAAAATTATAGTGAAGATTTCTCACCTAGAAGCTAAACCAAATGCCGCAACTCTTCATATGTAGAAAATCTTCGTCGTGTTTTATTCATCGCATATATAGTCTGAAAACCATATTTTTTTCAAACTAAAAGTTATTCCATAACATGACTATTTTATTAATCGTGTACATTGGCTAAAAATCCTATCTTTACCTTTGTAAAAATATTTTCATGTCATACTCTAGTTAAAAATCATATTTTTAACTTACTAAAAATATTTCCTTTATACGATAAAAATCTCCCTTTCAAGATGATAAAAATCGTATTTTTACTTCGCTTTCAAGATGATAAAAATCTCATCTTTATTCTAAAACCATATTTATATACCGCAACATATATAAAGATAAAAATTTTATTCTAATGATAAACATAAAAGATCGCATTATTAGACGATGTTATATATATGAAACTCATATTTTTATATTGATGTTTGCATTATAAAAATCATATTTTTACTTCTTAAAATTATATTTTTATATACATAAAATTCTCATCTTTATGTTAATAAAAATCCTATCTTTACCTAAATAAAAATCGTATCTTTATACGGTTAAAAATCCTATCTTTCTATTTTAAAAATCATAACTTTTCTCTTTTAAAAATCAAAGCTTTATCGTTTTAAAAAACAAACTTTATTGTTTTCAGTTATATATAAATAAAAATTCTATTCTTTATATAGGATTAAGAAAGAAATAAAAATAACCATAAAAAAAGTAAAATAAAAATAAAAATACTTACTAGTCCACGTTGAATGGGGGGGGGGGGGAGAGGGGAGGGTTGGGGGTTGGCGCGTCGGGTGGAGCCGCGGTCCAGTTTGAGGCGGCGGTGGGCCTAGAATCGCTGGCTGCGGTGAAAGCGGGCTAGGGCCTAGGGGTTTTGGGGGTCTCGAGCTTGGAGAGGGGTGAGGGGAGGAGCGTCGGAGGTTGGGGAGTCTCGGTGGAGGCGGCGCACAGTCGGAGCGGTCAACGGCGGTGGTCGAGGCCTGGTGTCGCGAGTTTGAGAAGTGTGATTTTTTTAATTTCTGATCTGAAAATAACGGGTAAGGGGAGAGAGAATAGGGTTGAGTATAGGTTTACATATTTTTATTTTATTTTATCTCATAAAAAGTTGACTTTTAATTTGAACTCCAAACGAGACCCAATGACTGTTGCCCCTAACTAATTACCCCCATTTCGAATACAATGGGATATGCGTAAACCAATTCCATTGTTTCGATCAGTTTTCATTTAAATTAACATTTAAATCATTATATTGAATTTTAAATGTACATTTCAATTTACTGGGTCACATACGAAATCTGAAAATTCCATAAAGATTATTTCTAGCTTCGTATTGACGATACGGTCGTAACAAAACTAATTTCATCAAATTTGGAGACCGTTTGAAAAATGGCCATTTTCTGGTCGATCCAAATTGACTGAAACTGTCAAAACACGTTTTCCTTCGCCACGCTCACATATTGATCCCAAAAATTATGAATTTTGGAATCCAGCAATAATTCGACATCCCAGATCCAACAAAAGTGGTTTCGTCGAAAACGGAGGTCATTTGCAAAATTTCCATTTTTAAGGGCTATATTTTCCATAGCAACTATTCTGAATTTTCAACTGGGCATTACTTTTTATTCCCGCTATGAAATTTCAATTTTTCGGATTCGTTGGAAAGATATTTTCAAATAGATTCTAATATTTTTGATTTTGCTAAAATTCGGTATATTTTGAATCCTGTACATTCAATTGAAATTTGAAATCGAATTTTCAAACTACCGCGTCATTTCTAATTTATTTTATAACTAAAATAAATATTTATATTCTAACGTCGATTCAAATAAATATATACATTCTAATTCTATTCAAAATAAACATTATTATTTAAAAGAAATCATTTTAAATATTCAAAATTCATTAAAATTGCCAATTTTTTTTTTAAATTGGTTCGGATTTTCCGGGTTGTTACAATGAATTTATGAACAATTTATAAAATGCGATTTAAATGAAATAAGAGATATATATATATATATATATATATATATATATATATATATAATGGCTTGAATAGAACGCGCTGCGCAGCGACCGTTCGTGAATTTCAACCATTAACTTCAAATTGATGTAACGGGAAATCCGACCATCGGATTCTCCTAAAACTGGAATCGTTGGGTTTGTATCGAAAAGATCTTTCCAATGAATATAAGGGATTTAAATTTGAATTGTAGGATTTCAAATTATGTCCAAATCAATTTCAGAAAAGGTCGCTATGGATGCAGTTCAGTGGCCGTTATTGGAAACCAACTGTAAAGGCATCAATAAAATTATTAAAAATATTGAAAAATCATGTAAAATCATAATAAATAATTTGGAAAGGTTTTGGATAAAAAATTCCATATTTGAAAAGAGAAAAGATATTTTTATCAGAATGTACTAGTTATTAAATAGAATAATAATCCAATGATTTTCAAATAAATAAGTTGGATTTAAAATGGTTTTAATATAACCAGAATTTTCCCAATGAATAAATTGGAATGGAAATAATATTTGGAAAATTTCGATATTGGATTCCGTGATTATATGGATATTGTTGAGGAACTTGTAAGATATAAATATCGTTATTCCCAATACGATATTTGTTGGTTTCTGTAACACCCCGGATTTTTGAATAATCGAATTAACTAAATTAAAGAATAATTAATCTCAGACGTGAGAATTAAGGGAATGGGGTTGCGCCATTGTGTTCATCTCGGAATTCTGGTTGAGATAGAGTCCGAGTTTGCGGGAAACGGGTACCGGATGAAGGAGTTATGGATGAACGAAGTTAGGTAGCAAAACAAGGAAAAAAAATATAGATTGCACTAGCGCACTTAGGAAGTGCACGAGTACAAATTTGCGCTGGCGCACCTGCCAAGTGCGCCCAGGCCGAGGCAGCAAGCCTGCACAACTTTCTGGTTCAGTCTGACCTATGTTGTCACTCCTTGCTGAGTCATTAGGGATGAGGTGTCACCCTATCCCTACTGAATGGTTTTGATTAACCCTAACATCATCCGACGGCTATAATTAAATTAAAATTATATAAAAACATGGGTATACTCAAACCCTAAATCAGAATTAAAACTGAAACTATGGTCGTCATGCCGTCATCTTGTAACCTAGAGTAGCCGCCACCAATTAGAGAGGAAGAATAGCAAATCAAACCAGTTCTATTCAACCCTAACAATGAATCTTCTCCAGAGGAAAGTTAATTCAACTTCAGAACTCAGAATTCAGAACTCAAGACCCTCTTTGAGTTGTGAGTTCGATAATTTTAATAAAATAATTAGCAATTTAATTGAATTAAGTTATGATGTGTATTATTTGGATATGATGTGAACTATTGACTGCATGTTATAATTATGTTGTGATGTTATCATACATATTGTAAATTCTATGATGTTATGTTATGATCATCTATGTTGTAAAGTTATGATGCTATCACCTATGTAGTAATTCTATGATTGGCTTATGTATAATCAAATCATCATGTTGTTCATATGCTTGTTTGGTTATGTTGATTCATATGATAGATCACAAGTATGTATGCAAGTTTAGATTTTGATTAAGAAATGAATCATATGCAAGTTAGGGAAAATTTTATGTAACCTTACATAATTCATGACATCTATTTTAGATCTAAAGTTAGGCTATGACATGTGTGAGTTATATGATAAATTCTACATGATAGTTTATATGTTTAAGTGTAAGAATACACCATTGTTATGTTGCATAAATCACATATGCAAGTTTATATAAATATATGAGTTTGGAATATGAATCATGTTATGCCAGTTTTTGGTTATTGCCTATGCAAGATAACACCTTTAGATGTAGATCTATGACATACATGATTTATGCAAGTTTGTGGTTATTACCTATGCAAGTCTACACCTTTAGATTTGGATCTATGACATATGTTGTTTTATGTAAGTTGTAAATTTGGCCTACGCAAGTTTTAGATGTAGAACATCATTCACACATGCAAGTTCACCCCTATGTTTAGATCTAGTTTAATCTATATGTATGTTGTGATGTTTTCTCTTTATTCCATGAGTTAGACTATTCGAGTCTAACGTATATTTTACGTTAAAAGAACGAACGTACAACGTGGGGGTAAAGGGGATAATATTAAAAAGATTTAATATTGAGAATTGGCATAAATGCCTTGAATGGCATAAATGCCTTGAATGGCATAAAATAAATTTTTGATGAAAATTGGTATGATTTTGCATACCGTAAATGGATGGACATAATTGAGTCAATTATGGCCATAATTAAATTTGGAATTAATTGATAATTTGAATAGGGAAAGTAATTCAAATTGGGGGAATGATTAATTAGGAGTAATTAATCGTCTAAGACACGAGGTTAGGCTCTTTTGTGGTGTAAGACTTCCCGGACCCGCCCGGAAAATCCAGCTGCCACAAATTCCAGTCTAATGTGAGAGGTCTTAGACACAAATTTAATACGTAACAATTGTAAGGCTCTTTTGTGGTGTAAGACTGCCCGGACCCACCCAGCAAATCCAGTTGCCACAAATGTCGGTCTAATGTGAGAGGTCTTTATGAGGTTACGGTCTTAATGAATTAAGAAACACTTAACCAGATAAACATGTAGTGGGACATGTGGGGGTTAAGTGGGTGCCTTGGGTGGCATGTGGAATCTAGTGGGTGCCTTGGGTGGCATTTGAAATACGATTAGAAAAACTTAACCAAAATTGAAACATGTAATTGAAACATGAATAAGAAGAGGGTTAAGTGGGATGTACTAGAGGGGACCAAGCTTAGGTGGATAGCTTATGTCAAGTAATGGGGGCCCGTTTCAACCAGTAACCCATACGTATCTTTGTGGGCTCCACCCAAGTCGAGGACGGGACACGCATACTGGGCTTGACCGTAAGAGGCCAAATCGGGTTAGCGGTGGCAACGCAAGTCCAACGGGTTCATATGCGTGTGTGGACCCGAGATGGTAGGTAAGACGTTGTTGCATCGTGTAGGTATAAGCCGTGCATTATTTGTGGTATTGGGTTGCCACTTTGGGGAGTGATACACCACACTGTAGGGCCAGCACGGGTATCTACGAGTTAGGAGAGCCGATCGCTTAGGGGTAGTGGGTACACCTATTGGAGATAGGGGCAGGCGACACCTATGAAAGCAACTAGGGGTGCACAAAACTACCATTATCATTATTAAGTTCTGTAGGTGGGATCAGCCTTAGGGTGACTAGTGGTGGTGCAGTATAGTAATTATCTTATAGTGGTCTAGGTGCGCTTTAACGTTATCTTAGTTCATCGTGTTTGCTTGTTTACTCTGCCATACTCAATTTTCATAGTCATTTCCTTTTTTTCCAACTTATGCCTTAGCCTAGTTATTTTGGTAATTGTATTGTTAAAGTTATCGCACTCGCCAGACTTTATGTCTGACCCCCTTTGTTTCCTCCTCTTTTCTTCCTTTTCCCCCCAGGTGCTCAGGTTGGAACTAGCACCAGTGGAGCTTGATTTTGGACTGTTGTTTCTCTGCTTTTAGAAGATTGCTTGGATAGCTGAAGTAAAGTTCAGCCTCTCTTATTTATGGCTATTTTGTATTGGGGATTATGTCTTTCAATTTATGTACTTTGGTAGTCAAGATGGATATTATGTACTTTGACTCTGGTTTTTGATGATGTAATCAAACATATGTGTTTTCCGCCGCAATGAAATAAAGTTTTAAATTTTTGAGTACTGTTTATATCTGTCTTGTTGTTAAGTTTCTGTTCTTTACTTACTTAAAACGCTCCATAGAAGTTAATGCATTCCCTTTGTGAGTGACATTAATGGACGTGGGGTGTTACACGTGGTATCAGAGCTGAAGGTTACCAGAACAAATATGAATTTTGGAAAATGTTTTTGAAAAACAATTTTATAAAGAAATACCTTCAAAAGTACGTTTTAAGGAAAGTATTTTCAAGAAGAAAAGCTTATTTTAGAAAGCATAACCCCAAGAGCCATATATCTTTCCTTCGGTTCTTTTGTATTGAATCTTTCCTTTTTCGTTTCAGCGTGTCTGAAGCATCTGAGATACCAGAGGGTGTTCATGTACCCGGTTTGGTTCGTCAATATCTCGAGGCTAGGGCCGCCACCGTAGGTCCAGCAAATGCTCCTCCTCCTCCTCGTGTCGATACTTTTGCTAAGATATGTAAGGACTTCCGGGCGATGGGTCGAAAACCTTTTCACGGGACGGAGACATTTGTTGAAGCTCGTAATTGGCTAAAGGAGGTGGAAGAATTTGTTTGGAATCTTTGAAGTGGACGATGGAAGAAAACTCCAGCTAGCAGCCTAGCTAATGAAGGATGAGGCCTCGTTTTGGTGGGAGGTCACTAATGGGGGACGTCCAGTCAATACATGGCTAGATTTTTGGCAGAGGTTTGAGGCGTAGTTTCTCTCACAGGCTGAAGAGAATCTATACATGGAAAGGTTTTTGGCATTGAAGCAAGGGAATCTATCGGTGAAAGAATACGTCAACAAGTTCAATCAGTTGGCGAGATTTGGCTTGGACTTGGTGAATACTCCAGAAAAGAAGGCCCTAAGATTTGTTAAGGGTTTGAACGAGCCGCTTCATGGGTCAGCTATGACCCACATCCCTATGGGGGCTACCTTTTAAAGACTAGTTTACATGGCGCTGATGCATGAAGAAGAGAAGGGCGCCAATGCTAATAAGGTGCCCGAGAAGAAAGAGGATCAAAAGAAGCCGCAACAGCAACAACAGAACAAGAAAGGAGGTAAAGGCAACATTGCTAAGGGAAAGAAGAGATGCTTTAACTATGGGACACCTGGCCATCTAAGCAAAGATTGTAGGAAGAAAAAGAAGACTGGTTGTTTCCACTGTGGCGAAGTGGGACATCTAATTAAGGATTGCCCAAAGAAAGGGCAGAGGGAAGGGTCTACCTTGGGAGGACAGGTGCAGCCTTTTATGGCACCAGGGCAGGCAAGGAGACAAGTTCATGCTCTCGTGGTCCCACCGCTGCAAGAACGAGGTAGAGCAATTTCCGTTGAAAGTTTAGTTTTTCTGTTTGATCATCCCGTCTGTACTTTATTCGATTCTGGCGCATCACATTCATTTATCTCTACATCATTAGTTGAAACACTGCACCTAGATACTAGTCTAGTTACGGATCCCTTAGTAGTCTCAAATCCTATTGGTGGTTCGACTCATCTTTCTATGATTTGTCGGGATTTGAGAGTGTTTATCTTGGGCGTTGAGTTTGAATGCAACGCCTTTGTTCTTGGCTTCATGGGCTATGGTTTAATTCTAGGTATAGATTGGCTAACTAGATATGGGGCCATCCTAGATTGTGAAAGAAGGGTAGTTAGATTGTTGACTCGTTGTGGGAAGACCCTTGATATTTCTTGTGACCCTAGAGGTCCAATAATGCTTAGCTACCTAGAATCCCTTGACGCATCCGATGATGATTTACATTCTATTCTCATAGTCCGTGAATATGTTGATGTCTTCGATGAGGTGAGGGGTTTACCCCCAAATCGTGAGATAGACTTTCAAATATATCTAGTAGATAATGCAAATCCAGTTGCATTGCCAGTGCGCCACATGGCTCCAAGAGAGAGAAGAGAACTCAGTAAGCAAGTGAAGGAATTGCTTGAGAAGGGGTTCATCAGACGTAGTATATCGGAGTGGGGTGCTCCAGTAGTATTTGTCAAGAAGGCAGATGGGTCCCTCAAACTTTGTGTGGACTATAGAGAATTCAATAAGCTTACTAAGAAGAATAAACACCCACTGCCGAGAATTGACGGTCTTTTCGATCAGTTAGTTGGCGCCTCAGTGTTTTCGCAGTTGGACTTAGCCATGGGTTTCCATCAGTTGAGAGTGGCTGAGGATAGCATAGACAAGACTGCCTTTAGGACTCCAGATGGTTTCTTCGAGTGGCTTGTGATGCCCTTCGGTTTGACAAACGCCCCCGCATACTTTGTTGACTTGATGAGTAGGGTGTTTAGGGAGTACCTTAACAAATTCGTGGTAGTCTTTGTGGACGACATCTTGATCTTTTCTAAGAGCGAGGAAGAGCATGCCCTACATCTTAGGGAAGTGTTGGAGACTCTTCGAGCGCATAGCCTTAAAGCTAAATTTCCTAAATGTCACTTTTGGAGGAAGGAAGTGCGATTCTTAGGGCACGTGGTTTCCAAAGAAGGGATAGCTGTGGATCCCGCGAAGGTAGTGGCCATCCAAGATTGGAAGGTTGCTAAAAATTCTACCGAGGTGAGGAGTTTCTTAGGGTTGGCTGGCTACTATAGGAAGTTTATCAAAGACTTCGCAAAAATATCAGCCCCATTAACACGCTTGACGAAGAAGAACCTAGTCTTCACATGGGACATAGATTGTGATGATGCGTTCCAACATTTAAATAGAGCTTTGACCACAACCCCAGTCTTAGTGTTGCCAGATGGGAGTAAGCCATTTACCGTTTATACCGATGCTTGTGGGACAGGACTAGGCGCAGTCTTAATGCAAGAGGGAAGGGTAATAGCCTTTGGTGGAAGGCAGTTGAGAGTGCATGAGAGAAATTACCCTACACATGACCTAGAGTTGGCCGCTATTGTTTTCGCGCTTAAGTCTTGGCGCCATTATCTTCTTGGCGAGAAATTCGAATTGTTCACTGGCCACAAATCGCTAAAATACTTATTTTCTCAGAAGGACTTGAACTTAAGGCAGCAAAGGTGGATGGAATTCTTAGCATCCTACGACTTCGAGATAACATATACCCCTGGCAAGGGAACGTGCTGGCAGACGCCTTAAGTAGAAAAAGGTTGTCCTTGAGTCCATTGTTTGTTGAGCGGCGAAGCTTAGAGTTCATCTCTACGTTTGACTTTAGGCCTTCCGTTGACTTTGTACCCGATTTGCTAGCATCCTTAGAGGTCAGACCTACGCTTTGCGACGGGTTGGTGAGGCACAGCGAGATGACCCACAGTTGATTGAGTTGGTAGAGAAGCTCAAAAGGGGGGAGTCGTCGAGCATCTCCGTAGGTATACCCTAGATGATAATGGTTGGTTACGTAGGGACGATAGACTTTGTGTACCATGAGATGAGAACATGAGGAAGACCATTCTTGATGATGCACATCGTTCGAAGATGACCATTCATCCCGGCGGGGACAAGATGTACATGGACATGAGACGAATTTACTTTTGCGCCGGTATGAAAAGGGATGTGGCTGAGTTTATTGCTAGATGCTTGGTTTGCCAACAAGTAAAAGCAGAGCAAAAGAAGCCCGGTGGATTGCTTCACCCATTGGAGGTCCCACAATGGAAGTGGGAAAGTGTCTCGATGGACTTTGTTGACGGGTTACCGAGATCGAGGAAGGGTAATACGGGGATTTGGGTTGTGGTAGACAGACTTACTAAGAGCTCCCATTTCATTCCCGTGAAGAGTAAGAGGACTGCTCCATGGTTAGCCTCCGTATACATTCGAGAGATAGTTCGTTTGCACGGTGTTCCTTCTAGCATAGTGTGCGACCGCGATCCTATCTTTACTAACGAATTTTAGAAAAGCTTGCAAGAGGTGGTAGGGACTCAGTTATGTTTGAGCACCGCATATCATCCTCAGACGGACGGCCAGACCGAGAGGGTGAAACGTATTCTAGAGGACTTATTGAGGTTTTGTGTCTTAGACTTCGGAGGTACATGGGAGGAACATCTTCCGTTGGTGGAGTTCGCATATAATAACAGCTTTCAGTCTAGCATTGGCATGGCACCGTTCAAGGCTCTTTATGAACGGCCGTGTCATTCGCCTACATGTTGATGGGAATCTACAGATAAGATCTTGCTTGGACCCGATATGATTAGAGAGACTTAGTAAAATATCGATTTGATTCAAAAGAGGATGAAGACGGCGCAAGATAGGCAGAAATCTTATGCGGACAAGAGGAGGTCAGATCTTGAGTTTGATATTGGGGACATGGTCTTTATCAAGGTGTCTCCATTACGGAACATCGTTCGCTTTGGGTCCGTTGGGAAGTTAGCACCAAGGTTCGTAGGGCCGTTTCCTATTAAGGAGAGGATTGGACAGATGGCGTATAGAGAGGAGTTGCCCGAGAGACTTAGTGGTGTACACGATGTATTCCATGTATCACATTTGAGGAAGTGCTTGCATGAGACCGCGGAAGTGGTGGTGCCGAGCTTGCTTAGAAAGGTGGAGATCGAGCGTGATGCGACGATTCGACGAGCTCCTACGTGCATTCTTGGGTCGGAGATTAAGAAGTTGAGGAATCGAGAGGTCAAGCTAGTCAAAGTGCAATGTAGAGATGATGAGAGCAACGCTACTTGGGAGACGGAAGCGAAGATGCGTTCATTGTACCCTTTTCTTTTCGAGGGTATGTCTTTTAATTTCTCCTTTATCGCTTAGCTTATACTTATCTTATCTTTAGTATGTCCTCTCGCTAGTATCTTTGACCTTTAGATAGGGTAGTCCTATGGTTGAAACATGTGTTTGTGACATGTTATGTATGATGGATGCATGTGGATGCAAGTGTTTGCTAGTGGTTGCTCGTGGATGCATATACACACACTTTAGGCACTAGATCGGCTCAGTCACTTCATATTGCATGCTGCATATAAATGTGTGTGCATATTTAAGTTGATGAATGTATAATGGTTGTGTTATCATATGGATGCTGCATTTTGGCAAATGGTTGTGCACACATGGAGAAATAATATGTATCGATAGGATTCTTTCGCATGCATAATGGACGCATGGCACTATCATGTTTTGCATTAAGGAGGTCAACTGAATCAGTAGACCGCCTGATTTTGCATTAGATAGGGAACATATACACACACTTCTTGCATATGTTCATACAGCATTAGAAATTTTATAAGGACAATGGATGCCCGTGTTTGATGGTTCAGTAGATGGCTGTTTGGATGTTAGGATATGCATTCTCCTTAACTTGGAGATTTCGGTGGCGAAATCCTTTAAGGAGGGGAGAATGTAACACCTCGGATTTTTGAATAATCGAATTAACTAAATTAAAGAATAATTAATCTCAGACGTGAGAATTAAGGGAATGGGGTTGCGCCATTGTGTTTGTCTCGGAATTCTGGTTGAGATAGAATCCGAGTTTGCGGGAAATGGGTACCGGATGAAGGAGTTATGGACGAACGAAATTAGGTGGAAAAATAAGAAAAAAATATAGATTGCACTGGCGCACTTGGGAAGTGCGCCAGTACAAATTTGCACTGGCGCACCTGCCAAGTACGCCCAGGCCGAGGTAGCAGGCCTGCACAGCTTTCTGGTTCAGTCTGACCCATGTTGTGACTCCTTGCTGAGTCATTAGGGCTGAGGTGTCACCCTATCCTGACTGAATGGTTTTGATTAACCCTAACATCATCCGACGGCTATAATTAAATTAAAATTCTATATAAACATGGGTAGACTCAAACCCTAAATCAGAATTTAAACTGAAACTATGGCCGTCATGCTGTCATCTTGTAACCTAGAGTAGCCGCCACCAATTAGAGAGGAAGAACAACAAATCAAATCAGTTCTATTCAACCCTAACAACGAATCTTCTCCAAAGGAAAGCTAATTCAACTTCAGAACTCAGAATTCAGAACTCAAGACCCTCTTTGAGTTGTGAGTTCGATAATTTTAATAAAATAATTAGCAATTTAATTGGATTAAGTTATGATGTGGATTATTTGGATATGATGTGAATTATTGACTGCATGTTATAATTATGTTGTGATGTTATCATACATATTGTAAATTCTATGATGTTATGTTGTGATCATCTATGTTGTAAAGTTGTGATGCTATCACCTATTGTGTAATTCTATGATTGGCTTATGTATAATCAAATCATCATGTTGTTCATATGCTAGTTTTGTTATGTTGATTCATATGATAGATCACAAGTATGTATGCAAGTTTAGATTTTGATTAAGAAATGAATCATATGCAAGTTAGGGAAAATTTTATGTAACCTTACATGCTTCATGACATCTATTTTAGATCTAAAGTTAGGCTATGACATGTGTGAGTCATATGATAAATTCTACATGATAGTTTATATGTTTAAGTGTAAGAATACACCATTGTTAGTTGCATAAATCACATATGCAATTTTATATAAATATATGAGTTTGGAATATGAATCATGTTATGCCAGTTTGTGGTTATTGCCTATGCAAGATAACACCTTTAGATGTAGATCTATGACATACATGATTTATGCAAGTTTGTGGTTATTACCTATGCTAGTCTACACCTTTAGATTTGGATCTATGACATATGTTGTTTTATGTAAGTTGTAACTTTGGCCTATGCAAGTTTTAGATGTAGAACATCATTCACACATGCAAGTTCACTCCTATGTTTAGATCTAGTTTTATCTATATGTATGTTGTGATGTTTTCTCTTTATTCCATGAGTTAGACTATTCGAGTCTAACGTATATTTTATGTTAAACGAACGAACGTACAATGTGGTGGTAAAGGGGATAATATTACAAAGATTTAATATTGAGAATTGGCATAAATGCCTTGAATGGCATAAAATAAATTTGTGATGAAAACTGGTATGATTTTGCATACCATAAATGGATGGACATAATTGAGTCAATTAAGGCCATAATTAAATTTGGAATTAATTGATAATTTGAATATGGAAAGTAATTCAAATTGGGGAAATGATTAATTTGGAGTAATTAATCGTCTAAGACACGAGGTTAGGCTCTTTTGTGGTGTAAGACTGCCCGGACCCGCTCGACAAATCCAGCTGCCACAAATGCCAGTCTAATGTGAGAGGTCTTAGACACAAATTAAATATGTAACAATTGTAAAGACACGAGGTTAGGCTCTTTTGTGGTGTAAGACTGCCCTGACCCGCCCGGTAAATCCAGCCGCCACAAATGCCAGTCTAATGTGAGAGGTCTTTATGAGGTTACGGTCTTAATGAATTAAGAAACACTTAACCAGATAAACATGTAGTGGGACATGAGGGGGTTAAGTGGGTGCCTTGGGTGGCATGTGGAATCTAGTGGGTGCCTTGGGTGGCATTTGAAATACGATTAGAAAAACTTAACCAAAATTGAAACATGTAATTGAAACATTAACAAGAAGAGGGTTAAGTGGGATGTACTAGAGGGGACAAAGCTTAAGTGGATAGCTTGTGTCAAGTAATGGGGGCCCGTTTCAACCAGTAACCCATAAGTATCTTTGTGGGCTCGACCCAAGTCGAGGACGGGACACACATACTGGGCTTGACTGTAAGAGGCCAAATCGGGTTAGCGGTGGCAACGCAAGTCCAACGGGTTCATATGCGTGTGTGGACTCGGGCTGGTAGGTAAGACGTTGTTTCATCGTGTAGGTATAAGCTGTTAGGAGAGCCGATCGCTTGGGGGTAGTGGGTACACCTAGTGGAGATAGGGGAAGGCGACACCTACGAAAGCAACTAGGGGTGCACAAAACTACCATCATCATTATTAAGTTCTGTAGGCGGGATCAACCTTAAGGTGACTAGTGGTGGTGCAGTATAGTAGTCGTGGTGCAGTATAGTAATTATCTTATAGTGGTCTAGGTGCGCTTTAACGTTATCTTAGTTCATCGTGTTTCCTTGTTTACTCTTCCATACTCAATTTTCATAGTCATTTCCTTTTTTTCCAACTTATGCCTTAGCCTAGTTATTTTGGTAATTGTATTGTTAAAGTTATCGCACTCGCCAGACTTTATGTCTGACTCCCTTTGTTTCCTCCTCTTTTCTTCCTTTTCCCCCCAGGTGCTCAGGTTGGAACTAGCACCAGTGGAGCTTGATTTTGGACTGCTGTTTCTCTTCTTTTAGAAGATTGCTTGGATCGGTGAAGTAAAGTTCAGCCTCTCTTATTTATGGCTATTTTGTATTGGGGATTATGTCTTTCAATTTATGTACTTTGGTAGTCAAGATAGATATTATGTACTTTGACTCTGGTTTTTGATGATGTAATCAAACATATGTGTTTTCCGCCTCAATGAAATAAAGTTTTAAATTTTTGATTACTGTTTATATCTGTCTTGTTGTTAAGTTTCTGTTCTATACTTACTTAAAACGCTCCATAGAAGTTAATGCATTCCCTTTGTGAGTGACATTAATGGACGTGGGGTGTTACAGTTTCAGAATTTGATATTGAATATAAGCCGATATAATTTCTATTCAGACCTTATATTTAATATCAAATTGGATTTTGGGTTGGTTGTGAAATGTGTTTTAAATAACATTTGTTCTTTAACCCAATTAACAGTGAAGTTATCATTTGGAATTAATAAATCTTTTAACTAAGATTTAATGGAAAATTCCAAATTAATGTTCCCAATTTAATACATTAAATTGGAATTGAATGGAATTCGATTTGGTAATAATCGAGATGAGCTTCCGTAAAGGAAGGCTATTACTATGTATGTAATTTAAAAGGCCTTGCCGTTATTCCATTTATATTATTAGTCTGATAAGGAAATTTATATCGATTATTTATTGATCTGTTTTCCGTGAAGATTCCATTATTGATGGAAGCTGATTTGGAGTATATTGTGAACTGTGTTTTAAATGACATTGGTTCTTTAATCCAGTTAAAGACAAGATTAATTTCTTAAAGTTGAATAATCATAAAGTGATGATTTGTGATATTAAAACCAAGTTAGAATTTTAATGAACCTTTAATTAGATTGGAATGAGAATGGGATAATTGAATTTATCGAGTTCATGAAATGATCGGGAATGGAGTATCACTTGTTTTACTCCAGGCGGTAGTTAAATCTTTAATTAGATTTGAACATGAAATGATAATTAAATTTATTGATAGCACCGTGGGTGTTAGATATGGAGTACTACCAGTTTTTCTCCATGGGATTAACAGGTTGGGATTGGAAGATTAAATAAATGGTTACTTCGGTAAGGCTGATAATCCCGACTAGTTGATAAAATCTTCTGAAAATGATATCCAAAGGAGGATTAAAGATTAAATTTAAAAGAATTTATCTTTGATAAAATTAATGGGAACCTTTCCCTAAAGATGTGAATATTTGAATAAAATAATATTCTCAATTGGAATGAGGCGTATGATATGTTTTTGTAGAACTTGATTATAAGATACATGAGTTATTCAGAAAGACCGGGTTTAACCCATTTTGAATAACTGATACAGCAACTAAATGTCGATGATATGCAGATGATGGCTGAAGGTCGGAGGACTTCAAATTGATTGGATGATTACTGATGTATTGATTGGGATGTACACCCAAGACAAGGTAATAAGTGGTGATCGTCCGGACGTACTTGGAGATCGATTGGATATACGAGGGCATCTCTCCTGTATTGGACATATGGGACGAGGAATAAGATGCCTCCGGTTTCGTTCAGACCCAGAACGGACTTGCAAATGGATGGTATGTCTGACATTGTATTCCTTTATACTGTTCGTTGATCTCTGCTAAATATATATTTGTTTGGTGGTGGAGAATTTATTCTCTTGCTTAACACCCTTCTCTGTGACGTACGAGCTTAGAGGTTATATATTGGTGAAAATCAATGGTACGGCATGGATTGACAGTGTGGCATGCTGAGATGCAAATGATCAAGGCTTTTATTGAAAAGCAGAGCCTTGTGGTTGATGATCAAAGCACAGCTTTAGATGGCATAGCTTTGTGTAGCGTTAATTTGCGAGCTTCGCACCCCGGTATGAACAAAAAACGGGATAATGACTTCATGAAATGGACATATGTTAGTTTCTAGCTACGAGTAACGTCATCGTATGGAGCCCAGACTATTTACTTACGTAGCTATTGGAAAACTTTATTGATGGAAAGCGAAGTATCTCGGAATTGATAGAACCGACTAAAAGGTTCTAAATGGTCGACGTGACTGATCATTTTGTAGGTTCGATAGAACTGGCTAACATATAGTTTATGATATAATTAATCATCGAGGGATGACCAGCCATGAAGATCCCAGGGTTGCCCGTACGTGTGATCCTGAGGCATTTGCTAGAGTGTCTCCAAATCGGTGAGGACGATCCCTTGCCTCGGTTCATAGATGGAAACCCAATTTCCAATACGCGATTTTACGGTTTTAGTTGTAAACCTATACGACGACGTAATATAATGGTACCTACGCCGCCTATGATTGATACATTTATATTTGAAGTTGATTTCTTCACTTATAGTAACAATAAAAGTTGAAATTTCGCGTATCAAGCATGTTTGGCTATTATAAGGTAAAACTTTATCCTCGATTGCGTTCATTGTGTGATGGGACCTAAGCCTTATAATAGCTTCATTTTTCTATTTATCATTAAGCCGTTTGTTTTATGCACTGGCATTCATGGGGGATAAACCCATTCCGTGTTATACGGCGTAGTCCCGTGATTTACCTAACTTTAAAATAAAAGCTAATAACGTTTTTAGTTCTCACACTAGTCCCATGACTGACTCGGAGTTTATTGTTTCTACCTAAACTCTGGGTGCCTATATTTTCCACACGGGCGGCTAGTTCTTTTGGTTTTGCGGATTTCTTTTCACAGGATCCTGGATTTACAGCTGGAGCTATATTAGTAATGCTTTGCATCCGTGTATTTCTTTCTGTAACACCCCACGTCCATTAATGTCACTCACAAAGGGAATGCATTAACTTCTATGGAGCATTTTAAGTGTGTAAAGAACAGAAACTTAACAACAAGACAGATATAAACAGTGCTAAAACTTTAAAATTTTCTTCATTGCAGCGTTAAACACATAGGATGGATTACATCATCAAAAACCAGAGTCAGAGTACATAATATCCATCTTGACTAAATCAAAGTACATAAATTGAAAGACATAACCCCAATACAAAATAGCCATAGATAAGAGAGGCTGAATTTTACTTCAGCGATCCAAGCAACTTCTAAAAGCAAGAGATACAGCTGTCCAAAATCAAGCTCCACTGGTGCTAGTTCCAACCTGAGCACCTTGGGGGGGGGGGAGGAAGAAAAGAGGTGGAAACAAAGGGGGTCATACATAAAGTCTGGCGAGTGCGATAACTTTAACAATATAATTACCAAAATAACTAGGCTAAGGCATAAGTTGGAAAATAAGGAAATGACTGTGAACAATTGGGTATGACAGAGCAAACATGGAAATAAGATGAACAAAGATAACGTTAAGGCGCACCTAAACCACTATAAGATAATTACTATACTGCACCACCACTAGTTACCCTAAGGTTGATCCCGCCTACAAAACTTAATAATGATAATGGTAGTTTCGTGCACCCCTAGTTGCCTTCATAGGTGCCGCCAGCCCCTATCTCCACTAGGTGTACCCACTACCCCCATTCGATCGGCTCCCTAACTCGTAGATACCCGTGCTAGCCCCACAGTGGGGTGTATCACTCCCCAAAGTGGCAACCCGATACCACCAATAATGCACAGCTTATACCTACACGATGCAACAACGTCTTACCTACCAGCCCGGGCCCACACACGCACTTGAACCCGTTGGACTTGAGTTGCCACCGCTAACCCGTTTTGCCCTCTTACAGTCAAGCCCAGTACGCGTGTCCCGTCCTCGACTTGGGTCAAGCCCACAAAGATACTTATGGGTTACTGGTTGAAACGGGCCCCCATTACTTGACACAAGCTATCCACCTAAGCTTGGTCCCCTCTAATACATCCCACTTAACCCTCTTCTTATTCATGTTCACTTACATGTTTCAATTTTGGTTAAGTGTTTCTAATTGTATTTCAAATGCCACCCAAGGCACCCACTAGATTCCACATGCCACCCAAGGCACCCACTTAACTCCCTCATGTCCCACTACATGTTTATCTGGTAAAGTGTTTCTTAATTCATTAAGACCGTAACCTTATAAAGACCTCCCACATTAGACTGCATTTGTGGCATCTGGATTTGCCGGGTGGTTCCGGGCAGTCTTACACCACAAACGAGCCTAACCTCGTGTCTTTACAATTGTTATGCATTTAATTTATGCCTAAGGCCTCCCACATTAGACTAGCATTTGTGGCAGCTGGATTTGCCGGGCGGGTCCGGGCAGTCTTACACCACAAAAGAGCCTAACCTCGTGTCTTAGACGATTAATTACACATAATTAATTATCCCCCAATTTGAATTAATTTCCCTATTCAAATTATCAATCAATTCCAAATTTAACTATGGCCATAATTGACTCAATTATGTCCATCTATTTATGGTATGCAAAATCATACCAATTTCATCACAAATTTATTTTATACCATTTAAGGCATTTATGCCAATTCTCAATATTAAATCTTTTAATATTATCCCATTACCCCACGTTGTTCGCTCGTTCGTTTAACGTAAAATATACGTTAGATTCGAATAGTCTAACTCATGGAATAAAGAGAAAACATCACAACATACATAGAAGTAAAACTAGATCTAAACATAAGGGGTGAACTTGCATGTGTGACTGAGTATCTACATCTAAAACTTGCATAGGCCAAAGTCACAAACTTGCACAAATCAACATATGTCATAGATCCAAATCTAAAGATGTGAACTTGTTTAGGCAATAGTCATAAACTTGCATAAATCATGTATGTCATAGATCTACATCTAAAGGTGTAAACTTGCACAGGAAATAACCACAAACTTACATAACATGATTCATACTCCAAACACATATATTTATATAAACTTGCATATGTGATTTATGCAACATAACGATGGTGTAAACTTACATCTAAACATATAAACTAGCATGTAGAATTTAGCATATAACTCACACATGTCATAGCCTAACTTTAGATCTAAAATAGATGTCATGAAACATGTAAGGTTATACATAAAATTTTCACTAACTTGCATACATACATATGATTTATCATATGAATTAGTCCCAACAACATAACTAAACTAGCATATGAAACATCAATATGGATTAATTATACATAAGCCAATCATAGAATTACAACATGGATGATAACATCACAACTTTACAACATAGATGATAACATCATAGAATTTACAACATAAATGATAACATCACAATTTTACAACATAGATGATAACATGTGGTCAATAATTCACAACATAACCATATAATCCGCATCATAACTCAATCCAATTAAATTGTTAATTATTTTATTAAAGAAATCGAACTCACAACTCAAAGAAGGTCTTGAGTTCTGAAATCTGAGTTCTGAAGTTGTATTAGCTTTCCTTTGAAGTAGATTCGTTGTTAGAGTTGAATAGATTTGAATTTGATTAGCTTTCTTCCTCTCTAATTGGTGGCGGCTATTCTAGGTTGCAAGGTGACGGCATGGAGGCCATGAATCTAATTTTTAATTTGATTTTAGGGTTTGAGTCTACATGTCTTTTTATAGAGTTTAGGATTAGTTTAAGCCGTCCGATCAACCCAGAATTAATCCCAGCCAATCAGAGCAGATCAGAAACCCTAATGAGTCAGCATACAGTCACAAACAGGTCATCAATTAATTCTGCCCGGGTGGGCAGGTCGACCCCCAGGTCGACCCTATGGTCGACCTGGTTAGGGTAGGTCGACCCCCAGGTCGACCCTATGGTCGACCTGGCCCTGGCGGGAAATTTCCTGCCTGACCCAATTTGACTCTGAAATTTGAATTTTGGAAATCTGTTTTGAATTTTCTGAAACTTCCGATGGCCATTTCTTCTTCATACGAAGTCCAATTTACGCAAACTCGGACTCTATCTCAACCAGAATTCCAAGACGAACACAATGGCGCAACCCGTTTCCCTTAATTCTCAAATCTGAGATTAGTTATTCTTTAATTTGCGAACATTAATATTAAAATTACGGGCTGTTACACTTTCAGTTGTGTTAGTTGATGTATTTTCTGTTGTACATTGTATTTATACATTATATTTGTACTGTAATTTAAATCTTTGATATTTTTCCGCTGTATATTATTTATTACAACTCTGATATCTTGTACTCTGATGTAAATTGTTGTAATAGCATTGAAATATTCTTTTGTTTGTGTTTTGATGCGTCGGGTTCTCAAAGCAATCCAGGCTCCTCCGTCTCTTCCGGGATCGGGAAGTCTAGGTCATTTCAGTTTCGTAAGGTAAAACCATCCGTGTTTATTTGTGGATTAGTCTTATGATTATTATTTCTTTTAAAAGGATTTTAAAAGTTAATCAAATGGTTGGAGTTTACTCACACTAGTCACACAACTGACCCAGAGTTTATTTTGTTTTGTTTTCCCTAAACTCTTAGGTGCCCAATTTTGTATGGGCAGTCAAGTAGTCGGGATTTTACAGATATACTTGGAGAGCTGGAGTAGAAGGATTCAGGATTATATAGCTATTGTTTATTTTCGCTGTGTTGTAAGTGTTGTACTCCGATAATGGTATTGTATATAGATACCAGATATATTTTAAAGTTATGCTATATAATATATTTATTCGTTCCGCTGTGAGATTCATGTTTACTCTGATGTTATATTTATGTTATTCTTCTTCTTCTACTCTAATTTTGTATCTTATCTATTTATCACCCTCTAACTTCTTTCTATTATTCATCCGGTATTTTCGATTCTTGAATAGTCGACATGGTGTTGTATGTCCATTACCGGGGTTGAAAATCTCTCAGGTCGTTACAATTACAGATTGTGAATAGAGATAAATTTTGGTATTTAATAATATTAAATAATTCTAAACATTTTTTCCATTACATTTTTGTAAAAAATGTAATATTTCAGCTATTTATGTTTGTAATTTACGTAAACCAATGGGCAAAGGTAATGCATTATTTTGACTAGAAATATTTTCCCATTATATTTTATAATTGCCTTTTTTTGAGGCAAATGTTAAATAATTTCTAAAATGTTTTATTTTAAACTAAAATTATTAAAATTTTAAACAATGGATTAAAAATAATTTTTTACATAATCAAAATGGTAAATAGTTTTAAAGGTCCAAGTCTTATTTCCATATAATATGCATATTTCAATTAAAACTATCGATAATGTCACATATGTGTTTTTGACGAATATGAATTGAATGCATAAAAAAAATGTATTGAATCGTTAGTATTACAATTCCATTTTCAGGTATCTGACATCATTCTCTGAATCAATATTTGAAATTTAGTCTATACATTTTTTTTCCAATCAAACGTATAAGAAGTTAAATGTCAATTTCAATGTCTATGAACATGAATATTTATTAGAAAATTTTAGTAAGATATTTTTTGGTATAACAAGCTGGTTATTATAGGAGGGGAGGAGAAGCTAGTGTTGGAGAATGGAGTTTTGATGACAACAACTTTATTTCAATATTAACTGATTATAAAATATATACTAACATCTCTATCTAGAATATATATATATACACACACACACATGTATATGCAAAATTTATACAGGAATTAATACTGAAGACTGTACAGTTTTAGAGATTCAAGAGCTTCATAATTCAGAGAAGATTCAAGACTCATGAGTAATCAAGATATTAAGAGTTCAAGATAAATGTAGTAATAGAGTCTAGTTTATACGTAAGACACTGAATAACACTCTAGGTTCAAATTCAAATTCTGATTTTCAAATTCTGTTTTTCAAAATTCAAATTCTAATTTTAATTAGTTTTTCTATCTTGTTTTTTATTTCAAATTTAAGTTTCAAAATTTATATATATTGTATAATTTTATATTTATGTAGTTTTAAATCTTATATTATTATGAATATGTTTACATAATTTATATTTATGTTTTCATATGATTTGATACTTTATAATATTCATTTATATTGTTGGGTTTTAATTCAAGAATTTCCAGAATTATATATATAGTTAAACACTTGAAAATATTCAAACTTTTAAAAGACACATGTCGGCATACACATATACATATGTCGACATACAACTGTCACTTTTTCAATTTTGAAAGGAAGTGTCTTTTCACTATTTGTAGAGTACCAGAAGCATTGCAACCTTTCAAATCTAATAATTTGGGGTTGAATTCGAATTATTTGACTATTCTTCTTCTCCGTCTTCACCCCTTTTCATTTCTCCATTATTATTTCTTATTTCTACACTTCTACTCTGCCGATTTCTATTCTAATTACATAAAACTTCGTCTCTTCTCACTCTCTGAACTGAGGTGCTACTGGAGAGTTATAGGGGTGTTGTATTCATTTGAAATTGTTTGGGAAAGGGTGTGTTCCTTGTAGCCCTGAAATCATGGAAAGGAATCGGTGTTAAACTTGTAGCCGTGAAATCAATGGTGTGGAATCGGTGTTAACCTTGTAGTCATGAAATAAAGGGTGTATGGAGCAGTGTTAACCTTATAACCGTGAAATCAAGGGCTTTGTACTTGGATATCGATATAGTAATAAAACTCTATGCAATCTAGCATGGGACAGGACATAGGAGTAATTCGAACCGGTATAAAATCTGGCATGTTCTTTCCTTTTCTGCATTTTAATTTTGTTTATTTCTGTGTTTGTATTTGATTCTATGCCTGTGATCATCTCTGTGGTGTGTGATTATATGGAAGATCGTATAAGTTTTTATATTTTCTAAAATTCCTTGAAAACACTATTCACCCCCCTCTAGTGTTAGTTTTGCCTTAAGATCCGCATTCCCTAACAATTGGTATCAGAGCAAGGTTTTTCAAAAAGTTCTTATTTTTGAAAATTTTAAATGGCAAACAACACTGTTAATAATAGTTATTTTGAAGAGGGTTTGTCCACTGTTAAGCCACCACTATTTAATGTTAGTAATTATTCATATTGGGCATGTAGAATGAAAATATATTTATAATCAGTAGGATTAAAAACATAGAATAGTACACATAATGAGTTTGTTTAACCCACAACTAATTTTGCATAATGGACTAATGAAAAAAAGGTTGCTGCACAAAGCAATTCTAAAGCCATGAATATGTTGTTTTGTTCATTAGATAGGAAGGAATTTAATAGAGTTTCAATCTGTAAAACTACTTGTGATATTTGAATAACTTTGCAAGTTACTCATGAAGGAATTAGTAAAGTTAAACAAACAAAGATATCAATGTCAATTAATAAGTTTGAGTTATTCAAAATGTACGAGAATGAATTTATCTCCGATATTTATTGCATATTTCAAGAGATAGTACATTCATTAATAGCATTTTGAAAAACTTATTCAGGAGGAGATCAAGTTAGAAAAATATTGAGCTCATTGACTCCAGAATGGGATCAGAAAATATTGGCAATTGAAGAAGCCAATAATGTCAATGGAATGAAGATTGAGGAGTTTTTCGGAAATTTGATGTCATTTGAAGTCCAATTACAGAAAAGAAAATAGACCAGCTGAAAAAAATCTATTGCATTCAAAGCAACAACAAATGGTTCGAACTCAAGCAGTGAACCCTAATGACAAGACATTTTAGAAAATTTCTGAAATACAGAAAGAGAAATAATTCCCAAATAAATAAACAAAGAAGTTCAGGAATAAATGATGATCGATGTTAGACGATTCAGATTCACATAGAAAAGAAAGAGAGCATACGCAACAACTTTAGACGATTCAAATTCAGCATCAAGTGATGAAGAGCCAGAAATGGGAAATATAAATATGTGCTTCACAACCATTCAGAATTCAGAAAATATAAATACAATATGTGCTTCACAACAATTCAAAATTCAGAAAATATCGAAGAAATGGATCTAAAAACTGGGTACGCCTAATTTTTTTTTATTTTTTTTTGGTTGAATGGATGCTTTGTTTGCCTGCTTGTTTGCTTTGTTTTGAATTTGAAATTTAAACTTTAAAATTCAAACTTGAAATTTAAAATTCAAATTCAAAATTTGAATTTTGAAATTCAGAATATTAATAAAATAATAAATAATAAATATGGTAACAAAATAAATTTTAGATGTTTGATAGGATTAATATTATTTTAGGAAATAGTTAAACCTGAAATATAAATTGATAATTTAAGACCAAAAAGTCACAAAACCATATTCCTTTTGAAATTTACACATGTATGTCGACATACAAATGTCCATACGTCGACATATCAGCCTATAAAATGAAATTGAAATTTTGAATTTCAAAGATTTAAACTTTCAAACTTTCCTTCGACTTGTTAACAACTCCCAAGGACTGAAAAGATGTCATTGATTTCAGATCAGAAAAGTTGCACCCGTTCAATTCATATCTATTCAATCTCTATTTATATATGTTCAATCTTGTTCTCTCTAGCTTTCATTCAAAATTCAAACCATTCTTCATATCTATACTCTTCAAAATTCTCTAATGGCTTCCTCTAGCAATACTCAAACTGTGAGATTATCCAAAACCATCAAAGGATACCTCTACAATGATAAAGAAGCTATCAAACTGTATATTGACTATGTAGCAAACGCAAAAGGCAATACAGATGCTTTCTCCATCTTTGGAGATTTTCCATCATATGATCTTACTTCTCTTTTCAATTACAATGAAGTATTGAGCTTGATTGACGCTCAGGATGACGATGAATTATGTTACCCGAAACTCGTCAAAATGTTCAATGCAAATCTCAAACGTGGCTTTTATGAAGGAGGCGAAAACCAAATTTGGAGTAGCATAAAAGGCACAAGAATTGTTCTAGATTGTGATATTTTGGGCAATATTCTAAATTGCAAAAGTATAGGCTCGGATTTTTTGGAATTCGAAATTGAAGAAACGGATTTAGAAACCTTTCACCTCATTTTTGAAAGCGAGCTCACATGAAATTCAAAAATCACTTTTTCCGCCCATAAACAAGAATTGTAAATCTTCTCCTTCAATATACCATCACCCCTTATTCTGAAAACTTCAATAACCCAACTCTCAAAGCGCAAAAAGCACTCTTTGCAATTATTGGTGGATATGACATCAATTGGGCCGATATGATCTTAAAAGAACTCAAGCCCAACTCATGAAAACACTATATAGTATGGAATTTATCTCACTCGTATCTTCAATTATTTTGGAGTGGATTTCAAGGGAGAAGAATCTGTAACGACCCGTATTTTCAGCGATATAGTAATTATTTAATTTAATTATTTAAATAGTATTTAAAGAATATAAGGTTGTTTAATTAAACTATATGGAATATTTAATTAATATTATAATTAAATAATATATTTAATTTTAGAATAATCAGAATTAGCTGAATTGACAATATAATGTGAACTGGACGATTTAAAATATTTAATTCAGCTTAAAATTGAATTAGACTAACGAATATATTTAAATAACGACAGTTTGAACGTATAATTATATTATAATTATAATCGAGCTCGAAATGGCGTGACAGTTCATTATTTGGCGATTTGAACTTCAACTGAATATACATGGTCCGTTTTAAATCGGATTCCTGTGAAATAAGAAACGTTAGGAGCTGGTGAAATATATTTTTCTAATGGGAAAGAAAAATCGAGATTTCTTCGTGTAGATTTTGATTTATGTCCAAATCAAATTTTAGAAAAATGACTATCGAATTCCTTTATAATTTATATCGATTTATTTATATTTTAAATGGATTTTAAATATAAATCGAATATTGATGTAACACTGGATTTGGAATATCAAGTTATAAATCTCGATATGGAGCTGGGTGATATTCTATGTGAATATATACGATAATATTTATTTTTAAATATTTAATTTAATTATTTTTAAATATATTTATATATTTAAATTGGTTATTTAGAGCTTTAGAAATAGTCAGTTTTGCAAACGATCTCCATTTTCAACGAAACTATTTTTGTTGGATCGTAATATTAAATTATTGTTAGATTCCAAGTTTTGTGATTTTTGGAGTCAGTGTATGGCCGTACGGATTTTTAATGTGAAATGCAATCAGTATTTTGACGGTTAAAAATACCCTCTGTGAGCAAACGGAGTTGGAATTTGACGACACCAGTTTCGTTGGGTCCGTAATGTCGAACTGTAGCTACATGTTCATTTTCGTGATTTTTGGGTATCGTATTTGGTCACAGGAATTTTTAAGGACAAGTAGAAGTAGCGGTCGCTTAAAAATAAATATTATAATGAATATAAAAATAATATTTTTATCCTATAAATAATCCTTAACATCCTCCTAAACCTAATTTTAACATCCCCAAGTCAACAGAACAAGTGCCGCCTCCGTTCTTCTTCCAAACGTAGAAAATCCAAGTTTTAAAAATCAAAATAAAATCAGAACAAATCCCATAAATCATGATATGTGTATTATTTGATCCCTGCCGATATTCTCTTCACATCCATATCAATTTCATTGGGTTCGAATGTCCCTTGGTACGCAGGAAAATTCATAGCGTGTGCTCTTCGAACCTAGGGTTCGGATTTTCCAGAAATTAAGGGATCGATGGAAGAAACCAATTCTATTTTGAGATTTGTGGAGTGATTTAGCTCCTGCACGCTAAACTTTGGGAGCTCTGGTGTTGAATGGCGTCACTGTCACTGTAGCAACTGGAGGATGTCGAGCGTGACATATGGAGACCGAGTTGGAGGAAGTACTCATCGGGTTGTAGAGATTCTGGAGAGTGATTCAATGGTGGTGGTTTGGTGGTGAATCGAGAAGAGTAGACGGAGCATGGATGGTGAGAAACATCGGCAATGGTACACTATAAGGAGCGGCTTCTGTATATTTTGATTTGGGGAAGAAGTATAATACGGGTGGGGGCTTGAATTGGTAATGGGCCTTGTTTTTAAAAGTGAGCCCAATAGAAAATTTAATTAATTTTAATTTAAATTTGTATAAACTTGTATAAGTCATATCTTATTCATACGTTATCAGAATTTGACGAAACAAGATCCGATAGGATCGTATGGACGACGGCTACACAATGCAACTGACCGGGAGTGAATTAGAGCTATTATAATTTATTGCAAAATAAATCGTCCGTCTGAATCAAAAATAGTTAATCGTTATTTAACGATAACTGTCCAATGTGAGTAAAACTCACTAACTCTATCAGTTCATATTTTTATAACGTATATTTAGAACTGATAAATAATGAATGATTGCTGTGTGTTGACTGTTGGTTTGTACTGCTTATGTATTGGTTGAAATTATAGATAACGATATATATATATATATATATATATATATATATATATATATATAAATCATTAATCAAATATTGATTCTGTTTATCAGAATATTTCATATCGAAATGAAATCAATGTTATTTATATTGTTTAACATCCGTGGATGCAGGGAAACAGGTTGGAGGGATCCAACTGGATTCCTCAATATTTATAATACTGTTGTTTTCATATATTGTAATATATGATGTGATATATAATCTGTGTTGATTATGTGTGTTTGAATGATATCAATCATTGTTATTTGGTAATTTAAATACAGTAAGACATATTGAGATGTAGAAAAAGGGGATTTTCAAAGTGTATTTTGAAAATAAATTATTTATATAAAATCAACGGATTTTATATATAAAAGGAAAAGGATTTTATAAAAGAAAATAATTATAAAATCAAAGGAGATTATAAGAAAAAGTAAATATTTATTTGTTAAATAAATAGAATTGAAAAGGAAATATTTGTCAAACAAATAGAAGAGAAAAGAGATATATATTGGAAAAATAAATAGAAAGATAAAAAGGAATATTTATTTAGAAAATAAATTTAGAGAATTATAAAAGGAGATATTTGTAAACCATTTACAAATAGATTTGAAAAGGAGATATTTGTAAATCATTTACAAATAGATTTGTAAAGGAGATATTTGTAAACCATTTACAAATAGATTTGAAAAGGAGATATTTGTGAACCATTTACAAATAGAATTGAAAAAGAATATTTATTTGTTAAATAAATAGAAAGATAAAAGAATATTTGTTTGTTAAATAAATAGAATTGAAAGGGAAATATTTACTTAGAAAAATAAATAGAGTTATAAAAGGAAATATTTATTTAGAAAAATAAATAGAGTTATAAAGGGAAATTTTAAATGAGTTTTAAGTATTAGGAATAAAAATGAGATTTCGTATGAATAGTTCTATAATTAGAAGTATAAATAGAATTCGGAAATGGGATACTATTTTGAAATACGAAGTCAAACTTAATGGAGTTAATCGATTTAAGTTAATTGAATATAGTTAATCGAACAAGAGTTAGTCGAATATTAGTTATTCGAATAGAGTTAATTGAATTAGAGTTAGTCGGATTAGAGTTATTCGAATATAGTTTATTCAAAGGAGTTATCGAATAAGGTTATTCGAAGAAGAGAATAAATCGAATATTAGTTATTCGAAAAGAGGAAATCGAATATTAGTTATTCGAAAAGAGGAAATCGAATATAGTTTGTTCGAAAAGAGGTTATCGAATATTAGTTATTCGAAAGGAGGAAATCGAATATAGTTTATTCGAAAAGAGGTTATCAAATATTAGTTATTCGAAAGGAGTTATCGAATATTGGTTATTCGAAAAAGAGTTATCGAATATTGGTTATTCGGAAAAAGTTATTGAATATTAGTTGTTCGAAAAGAGAGTTAATCGAATATTAGTTATTAGAAGAGAGTTAATCAAATATTAGTTATTCAAATAAGAGTTAGTCGAATATTAGCTAATCGAATAGAGTTAATCGAATATAGTTTATTCGAATAGAGTTAAAGGAGTTAATCGAATATAGTTTATTCGAATAGAGATAAAGGAGTTAATTGAATATAGTTTATTCGAATAGAGTTAAAGGAGTTATCGAATATAGTTTATTCGAAAGGAGTTAATCGAATATAGTTTATTCGAAAGGAGTTAAGTGATAAGAGTTAATGAATTAAAGTTAGTCGAGTTAAAGTTAATGGAGTTAGGGTTAATTGATTTGAGTTAATCGAGTTATATTGTGGAGTTAGATATTTCAGAAGTAGGGATTATAACGCTATAGTTATAATCAATGTTTTTTAGTAAAGAAGTGGATTCGTAAATAGAATCCGAGAGTTACGTAAGGAAGTTTGTTAAAGATTTAAAGGGCGAACTTTGTCTATTTCTAGGTTAGAAATGTTGTTCAGTTAAGGTCTGAGAGGTAGTTATACCCCAACTTGATTGACTTCGTTTTTAACTAAGGAATGGTTAAGGTTCGATACTGAAAATTGGTTAAGTGAAATTAAGTAATGAAGGTAATGGTTTGAGTTGGCATAGCGATGTTTTATTTAAACATCTGTTTTAAAATCCAAATGTAGGAGTTTTGGAAATGTTTTCCAAATAAGAATCAGAAATGTTTTCTAATATAGAAAACAAGAAGTGGAAATGTTTCCCAATGTTAATAACGTATATTTTCTAAATTTAGAAAATAGAAAATGTTGCATATATGGAAACATGAGATGAAAAATGAACTAAAGAGATAAATGTTAAATGATGTTTGATCGATATAATTCCCATCTGGAAATAATATCGTTGTTTTCACAAGTGTTTTTCTTTGATAGTTAACTCACCGACTATCGAAGTTTTTGACCATTTTTCTGTTGTCAATATGGAGAGACCGGGATCAGATTCATTATCTGAAAAACCACTCCGTATGGGCATTAGCGTTGCGATCAAATATGGTGAAGATAATTGAAGACGGAGTTATGCAAGGGCTGTCCTATTTACAGAATAATGCCTTTGGTTTGTCCAGTTCTAGGACGACCCGCATGGAAGAATGTCTGACAGAGTATATTTAATGGATCGCGTAAGTTGATCTCTTCAAATGTATGTACATTTGGTGGCGGAGGAATTCATTTCTCTTAGTTGTATACCCGTTGTATTTTTGGGGAAATCAATTTTTGATTTGGCGGGTATGATGATGTGACATTCAAAGTGAATAAATGTGTGATCTGTCAGAGATAAGCGTGGCCTCCAGCCTCACAACCGGGAATCGGGCAGGCAGCATGGCTAAGTGGTTGGCTGCCAATTAGGGTGTATTGTCACCTATCTAGAGGTATTCATTTCATTCTTAAATCTATTCGATGCTGTCCCATTCAGGAAACGGTTGCTGATCCCAACCATTGGTGACATACATTCGATACACTTAAGCGAAATGAGTGGTCGGTTATGTGTGGTCGGGTTGCAAGATGTTCTTGTTGAACCCAGTGTATTCCTCTCTAAAGGTACACTATCGGGAGGTGGTTCCATACCACGTCATAGTTGGAAATCCATTATCCAATAAGTGCTCGCGGTTTTTGATTGTATACTATATATGTGGAACGTGAGATGAAAGCGTTCTGCAAGATGATTATTATATTGTGGTTGATAGACACTGTTATAATATCAAAAGAATTTTGATATAAAAGATCATTGTTTCTTTCAAAATGATTTGAAAGTTAAATCAAATTGATTTGGATTCTCATAAGGGAAAAACCCGTTCCGTTATACGTCATGACCTTATGAGATATCATTATTTTCCCAAACTGATTTAAATTGTTTACTCATACCAGTCCAATGACTGACCCGGAGTTTTGTTTTGTTTTGTTTTCCCTAAACTCTTGGGAGCCCAATTTTGTACGGGCAGTCAAGTAGTCGGGATTTTACAGATATACTTGGAAAGCAGGAGCAGGAGGCTTCAGCAGCATTTGTATAGATATTGTTTTTTTCCGCTGTGATGTAAGTGCTGTACTTTGTTAATGATATGTATATTCAAGTACAATCTTTTGTTTCAAAGTTATGTTATATTTTATTCGTTCCGCTGTGAGATTTTTGTTTACTCTGATGTTGTGTGTTCTTCTTTTGCTTCTATTCTAAGTTTTCTATCTTATCTATCCTCACACTCTAATTTCTTTCATGGACTATCCGGTGTTTCTGATGCTTGAATAGTCAACATTGAGATTTATGTCGAGTACTCAAGGTCGCAAAATCCCCGGGTCGTTACAGAATCCGTATCAAGAAAGGTATTTGACTCCACAAATATACACTTTTGCATATCGCACTCTCTTTCAAACTTTATGAGACATTCGAAGACAAACAAGCTCGAATGCAACAAGAACAAGAGCCTATGGAGATCGAAGAAGAAGAAGAAACTTTTTTAGAAAGTGTTGAGTGTCCAATCAACACTAGAACAATTTCCAAAGAGACGATTGTTCAAAATCAAGTGAAACTAGCAAAGAACCAAAAGAAGCTCAAGAAAACCCTTACCAAAATGAGTAAGTTCATGGGGAAAATAGGAGAAAACTTGGAATTTCATCTTCCTCCTCATCATCCGCTGAAAACTAAGCCTATCTAGTTTAAGTCATCTTTAGTATTTACTTGTATTTTCTTTCGAATATCATATTTAGTGTCTCATAATCAGTTGGATGAATTTGCTTTTTAAGTAGTAATGAATGGGGTTTTATTTATGTCAAAACCATCTTTAAGTTACTATGAAAACATTAGAATTAAATATATTAGTATATTATATTAACATATAAATCAAAATTGAAAATTTTCAAAAATTTTCTTATGTATGTCGACATACATAAATGCTTATGTAAACATATAGCTGCTGGTTTTTTAAAATATTTCAAAATTGAAAATTGAATAACTACTCATGCCCATTCAAATCCAATGAATTCCATATGCTATTTAAACATATTTCTTCTAGAAAAATTTATTCTGTCATTTCTCCTTCCACTCTAATCAATTCTTAATCAAAAAAATTTCAAAACTATGGCAAATCCAATTCATAACATAGTGAAAATCTGGAAGATACTTTGAATTCCTTTAAGGACATCCTATCCATAGTTCTACGAAATCAATTTCATGTAGATTTAATTCATATGTGAATGGTTGAATATCAAGAAAAACACTTTGATGTAAGTCGTTGGTTAATCTCTTCTCATTTCATAGATGAAAGCAACAAAACTACGCTCACCAATGAAGAAGACTAGAAGGACATCAAGAAGAACCCAATCACTAGACAAGTTGAATGGGTAGAAGTTCAACGAGATGTTTGATTGTTTGGTATGATTTGATTAGCTTGATTTGTTTGAATTTGTATAAACCTATGTATTGATTGGTTTGAATTACTTGCCTTAAAACATATATATATGAAAACATATGTAAATATTGCTTGGATTGGTTTACTTGGATTTACTAGATTGAAAACTTGTATATATAATTATGATATTTGGATTAATTTGTTTATATACTTAGTTTTATTTAGGCATAAATTTACGGGGGAGTTATTTACACTTTAGCATAGAACCAAGTATTATAAACCATAGAATAATTAAAGATATAAATGGATATAGGATTTAGGGGGAATATTGTTAGAATTTTTTTTGATAATGCCAAAAGGGGAGAAATTATAAAATATAGATTAGTTTAAGTAGAATGTAACAACCCGGATTTTCAAAACCAATTTAATTTTTTTATTTTAGCTATATTAATGGATTTTGAAGATTTAAAATGATTTATTTTAAATAACAACGACTAAAAATTTGTTTTAATCAAAGTTAGAACGTAAAAAAATAATAATTATAAAAGGAGTTTGAAATGGCGCGATAGTTAGAAAATTCAATTTTTAAATTTCAATTGAATGTATAGAATTCAAAATAAATTGGATTTCAGTAAAAGAATAAATATTTGAATTTGTTTAATTAGATCTTTTTGATGAACATGAAAAATTCAGATTTTATAATATAAGTTGAAAGTTATGTCTAGTTTAAAATTTAAATTAGTTGCTATGGAATTTATATATTTTTAATATAATATATAGCCCTTAAAAATAGCCATTTTGCAAACAAACTCCGTTTTCGACGAAAAAACTTTTGTTGGATCTGGAATGTCAAATTATTACTAGATTTCAAATTTCATAATGTTTGGAACTAATATGTGAGCGTGGTAAATTTAATCGTGTTTAGTAATTTCAGTTTGAATTGGATCGACCAGAAAATGGCCATTTTTCAAACAGTCTCCAAATTCGGCAAAATTAGTTTTGTTAGGCCCGTATCGTCAAAACATAGCTAGATTTATTTTTTTGGAATTTTTGGAGTCAGTATGTTGTCCCGGCATTAAAATGTATGTTTAAATTCAATATATATTGATTTATATTTTAATTTAAAGAAAAACTGATCGAAATAGCCGAATTGGCTAACGAAACATATTCCATTGTGTCCGGAATGGGGGCATTTAGCTAGGGACGACAGTCGTTGGGTTTGATTTGGAGTTCGTGATGATTTTAGCTTTCAAAACGAATTAAGTAAAATAAATAAAATTATAAATACCCCATTGGCCGGTCAAAACCTAAGTCAACCCCTCTTTCCATCGTTCTGAGCCGCCACTACCACGATTTCATGGCGGAATTTACTCAGACTGATCCTCCCATTTTCTCGGAATCTAATCAATAAAATCTGGAATTTATAAAACAAAAAGTGGAGAGGGCAACATGATCTACATAATCAACGGCGGTGATGGTTTTTTATGGCCTGGGTGTCTCAATTTTTGTGCTAAGGAGGCAAGCGTTTCGGGGTGTTTAAGGGGCTGGAGGGGGGTGCGAGATGGCTGATGTGGAGGGTGCTGGTCGGCGTGGTGGACGGCTTCGACCGAGTGGCGTTGTATCGGTGGTACGATGAGTGTAGTGGCGGCGCAAGGCGGAGGAAGGTTTGGAGTGTTGGGTTCAGCTGATCGACGGGTTCAGGAAGATGGTTTAAAAAAATTTAATTGAATAATTATTTTAATTAATTATATCGTTAATTATTCAATGTATTTATCATTATAGCTTTTCCATATGAGGTCCAAATTGTGCGAAATTGGATCCGTTGCGATCGTGGGGACGAGAGCTTCACAACAAGACTATCTGGGTCCAATTTGGAGCACGTTAGAAATTTAGGAAAATTCAAACCCGAACGGTGCAGAATTCACCAGATAAAGACAGACAGAGTGGAACCCAAGGTGAGAACTCCTTCTCAATCAAATTATTTTACAGTTAAATATATCCTAGGTTGCAGACAGGGCTTAGTAACTCCTGACACTATTTATTGTACAAACCATGGATGTTTGTTTGGATTGACTGTGGTTGTGAAATTGATTGTATTGTGATTAAAAATATTCATGTGTTGAATAAAATGTTTAATCCTTAAAAATATCATTTTCAATGTGTAATAAAACTATATAAAATAGTCATGTGGTGAAATAAATATTCATTTACAAATCGGACGATTTGTTTATGTACACCCATTTAACTGACATTGATTGAGACGATAAATTTTACACATCGCCCAACTGCATAAATAAAATCTATGTTTGTTGATTGAAACCCCACACGGGTATTGGGATGATATTTGACGTACACTAATCCCAATTGTTTAGTTATATGTCAATCGATGGGTTGACATATTGTATAAGCGTTATTTATTTTAATGCTTATACAGTGGCAAAATGCACTCTGGATGTTGTATGAATTTTCGATGATTGTTTATCATTATCGTTGTATACATGTGATGTATGAAATCTATATAACTGAAATTATATGGTAATTGATTGAGTCTTATTCCAATTCAGAATTAACGAATATTTTTTAATAATATCCAGTGTATAATCAAAACCAGATATTTAAAAAAAATATCATTTTAATATTATAATGATAAGAAATATTCAATTTTGATTTGAAAATTGAAATGAAGTTAAAATCATTTTGAAATGAATTCAAAACGTATTTATTAAGAAATATTCAAGTTTGATTTGAAAATTGAAATGAAGTTAAAATTGTTTTGAAATGAATTTAAAAAGAATTTATTAAGAAATATTCAACTTTGATTTGAAAATTGAAATGAAGTTAAAATCGTTTTGAAATGAATTTAAAACAAATTTATTAAGAAATATTCGATTTTGATTTGAAAATTGAAATGAAGTAAAAATCATTTTAAAATGAATTTAAAACGAATTTATTCAGAAATATTCAATTTTGATTTAAAAACTGAATGAAGTTAAAATCGTTTTGAAATGAATTTAAAAAAAATTTATTAAGAAATATTCAATTTTGATTTGAAAATTCAAATGAAGTTAAAATCGTTTTGAAATGAATTTAAAACGAATTTTGTTAAGAAATATTCAATTTTGATTTGAAAATTGAAATGAAGTAAAAATCATTTTGAAATGAATTTAAAACGAATTTATTAAGACATATTCAATTTTGATTTGAAAATTGAAATGAAGAAAAAATCGTTTTAAAATGAATTTGAAATGAATTCATTAAGAAAGACTAAATTTTGATTTGAAAATTGAAATGAAGTAGAAATCATTTTAAAATGAATTTAAAACGAATTTATTACGAAATATTCAATGTTGATTTGAAAATTGAAATGAAGTTGAAATGAATTTTAAACGAATTTATTAAGAAATATTCAATTTTGATTCGAAAATTGAAATGAAGTTGAAATTGTTTTGAAATGAATTTATAAACGAATTTATAAAATACGTTTTAAATGGAAATCGATCAAATATATATATATATATATATATATATATATTATTGGCTTGAATAGAACGCCCGCGCTGCGACTGTTCGCGAATTTCAACCATTAACTTCGAATGGATATTCTCCTAAAACCAGAACCTTTGAGTTCGTATCGAAAAGAGCTTTCCAATGACTATAAGAGATTTAAAATCTAATGGTTGGATTTGGAGATACGTCCAAATCAAATTTGTAAATGTAACAACCCGTAAAATGCGAGCCAGTTTGAAATTTTTATTTTGGCGATTTTAGTGAATTTTGAACATTTAAAATAGATTATTTTAAATAATATCGACGTGAAATTTATTTTGAATATAATTCGAACGTATATATTATATACGTCATCGTTAGAATATAAATATTTATATATAATTATAAATAGAATTGAAAATGGCGCGGTAGTTCGATAATTCGATTTCAAACTTCAATTGAATGTACCGGGTGCAAAACAATCCGGATTTTAGTGAAACCAAAAATGATATGATCAAATTGATAATATCTTTCTATCGAATCCGAAAAATCAAAATTTCTTAGCGGGAATCAAAAGATATGTCCAGTTGAAAATTCTGAATAGTCGCTATGGAATTCAGGCCCTTAAAAATGGACATTTTGCAAATGACCTCGGATTTCGACGAAACCAGTTTTGTCGGGTCTGTGGTGTAAAGTTATGGATAGGTTTCAAATTTCATAATTTTTCGAATCAATATGTGAGCGTGGCAAAGGAAAATGCGTTTGACCATTTTCAGTGGATTTTAATCGACTGGAAATTGGTCATTTCTCAAACGGTCTCAGAATTTGACGAAACTAGTATTGTTAGGACCGTATCGTCAATACGAAGCTAGAGAATATTTTTCGAGAATTTTTAGAGTTAGTACGTGACCCTGGTAATTTGAAATATACGTTTAAAATTCAATATAATGATTTAAATGTAAATTCAACGGAAACTGATCAAAACGATCGAATCAGCTTGCGATACATATCCCATTGTGTTCGGAATGGGGGTAAAATGCTAGGGACGACAGTCGGTGGGTTTCGTTTTGAGTTCGAAAATAAAAGTTACTTTTTGGACTTTAAATAAAATAATAAATAAATTTAATTACACTCACCCCCCTCCTTTCTCTTTGTTGAAGTCAACCCCCCCTCTATTTCTTCGATCTGCAGAGAACAAAAAAAAAAAAAAAAAAAAAAAAAAAAAAAAAAAGAGAAAAAGGGCCATCGCACCGCACCGAAGACCGACGCCGCCCACCCACCGCCTCCGGCGCCTGACTTCGGCGAGACCCCCCCCCCCCCAGCGCCGTCCCTTCCTTCCCCGCCTCCTCTCCCCTCTCGCCTTCCTTCCGTACGCGACCCCCCTTTTACCCTAAATCGGAAAACCCACGCACCCCCTCTCCCACCGCCTGTAGCACCTCCAGCCGACCATCCGCCTCCCCCCTAGACCACCAGCACTCCTCCGCTCCGATGATGTTGCAGCAGCCCCCCCTTCCACTTAGGTCCGATTCCTCCACCGAAAAGTAAGTTTTCTTATTTATTCGATTTTAAAATCAGTCTTTTTATGTTAAACGTATATTTAAAAATCAGTTTTTATTTAAATAAAATTAGTATTGTTGTAAATAAAGGAATATATATCATAGTTTTGTTAGAGAAATTAAACCATGTCTTGTTGGAGAAAATAAAGCATTTTTTTTTAGAAAAACAAAACAATTTTTGTTAGGAAAATATCACATTTTTGTTAGAGAAAATATCATATTTTGTTAAGGAAAAAGATGAGACTTTTGAAGTTAAAAAGGCGAGAACTTTGAATCTAAAAAGACGAGATCTTTAAGTTAATAGCGTGGTAAAAATATATTCTTTGAGAAATAAATAGCGAGATAAAAAGATAGTCTTTATTCTAAAAATAGCTTTGTTTAAAATTAAGAATAGACTTGTTTGAAATTAAAAATAGATTTGTTTAAAAAAAATAAAAATAGAATTTTTATTTATAAAGCAAAGAATAAAATTTGATTTATATTCTATATATAGCTGTAAGTAAAAATGTGATTTTTACTATGAAACAGAGTGCGATGGAACCAATCGAAAAAGCGATGAAGATTTCTATCAATGAAGAGTCGTGGAGCTAGGATAGCTATATATGAGAATTTCTCACCTTTCAATTTATTTTTCTAGTTATATATATATATATATATACTAGGATGCAGACGGTGCTTAGTAGCACCCGACACAATCGTCCACAGACCATGGACTTGTTTGTTTGGCTGTGTTGTTAGTTAGATTGTTTGAGTTGATTTGAATTGTTTGGTGAAATGAAATTGATATGATTGATGTGTGAATGGCGTGGGCCTTCACTAGACCGGGGATAAGGCTAGGCCTCGTCCCGTTTCTAGTATCGTGCCGTTATGCCGCCGAAATTTTCTAAAATATGTTAGAAAAATAAAAATATCATTTTATTTAAAGAATGAACTGAATAGAAATTTATATGTTGAAATAAAATATTTTATCGTTAAAAATATAATTTTTAACGTGAAGTGAATAAAATAAAATATTCATTTACAAACCAGACGGTTTGTTTATGTACACCTATTTGAAGGACATTGATTGGGTCGATAAATTTTACACATCGCCCAACTGCACAAATAAAATATGCGTTTGTTTGTTTGAAACCCCACACGGGTGTTGGGATGAAATTTGAAGTTCACTCATCCTGATTGATTAAATATGTCGATCGATTGATTGACAGGCTGTTATAAGCGTTGAATATCTATATTTGATGCTTTTACAGTGTAGTGCACTTTGGTTGATGGTTGATTATTTTTCAATGTTATTATATACATGTGTTTTATGAAAATCCATATAATTAACTTTATATGGTAATTGATTGGGCCTCATTCCAATTTGAAAAATAAAGAATATTATAAAATAAAAGTTCATGTGTTGACAGTACTCATCCATTGAGATTGGTCATGTGTTGAACGAAATATTTTAGTAATAAAATTTACATCTTTATCAATATAAAATAAAAGTTCATGTGTTGACAGTACTCATCCATTGAGATTGGTCATGTGTTGAATGAAATATTTTGATAATAACAACTATTTTAAAAAAAAAGAAATATTTGAAATAGAATATTTGAAAATAGGAATATATGAAGCCGTATTAATTAGATTGACGCCATTTTGACGTGAACGATATATATATCGATTTTATTCATTTTATAATGAATATCGGAAGTGATTTCAAAATCTGAAAAATTGAATAGAAATGAATTCGAATTAAAATTGAATAGAAATGAATTCGAATTGAAATTGAATAGAATTGAATTCGAATTGAAATTGAATAGAAATGAATTCGAAATGAATTGAATATATAACGATTTCGAAATGAATTGAATTGAAAACGATTTCGAAATGAAATGAATTGAATATATAACGATTTCGAAATGAATTGAATTGAAAACGATTTCGAAATGAATTGAATATATAACGATTTCGAAATGAATTGAATTGAAAACGATTTCGAAATGAATTGAATATATAACGATTTCGAAATGAATTGAATTGAAAACGATTTCGAAATAAATTGAATTAAAAACGATTTCGAAATAAATTGAATTGAAAACGATTTCGAAATGAATTGAATTGAAATTGAATTGAATTCAAATTGAATTGAATTCAAATTGAATTGAAATTTGAATTGAATAAAAACGAATTTACAAAGAAGAATTCAATTTTGCTTTGAATCGAAATGGAAGTTGAAATAGAGTTTGAAATGAATTTTAAAACTATTTATATAATTCGTTTTAAATAGAAATCAACGAAATATATATTATATATATTATATATAATATAATGGCCTGAATAGAACGCGCCGCGCCGCGGCAGTTCGTGAATTTCGACCATTTATTTCAAACGGACATTACGGGAGATCCGACCGTCGGATTCTCCTAAAACCGGAACCGTTGGGTTCGTATCGATAAGAGCTTTCTAACGAATATTAGAAATTTGAAATCTAACGGTTGGATTTGGAGATACGTCCAAATCAAATTCGAAAAAGGTCGCTATACGTGCAGTTCGATGGCCATTGGTGGAAATCGACTGTACGAGCCTTGATAAAATTATTAAAAATAGTAATAATTTGTGTAAAATAATAAGAAATGATTTAGAAAGGATTGGGATGAAAAACTCCATATTTGAGAAGATAAAAATAGATTTTTATCGAAATGAACTAGTTTTGAACTAGAAATATAATTCTATTTATTTTTTTAAATAAATAAATTGAATTCGAAAGGGTTTTAAAAATAACCAAAATTTCCAATGATTGCATTGGAGTGGATTTGAATCGAAATTGTCTTCGGAATATTTCGATGTTGGAATTCGTGATTATACAGATGTTGTTACGGAAATTTGAAAGATATATTTATATCGTTATTTCCAATACGACATTTGTTAGTCGTAGAATTTGATATTGAATATAAGCCGATATATTTTCTATTCAGAGCCTTGTATTGAATATCAAATTTGATTTGGGTTTGTCGTGAATGGTGTCTTCACTAACCCCGTTCTTGAACCCAGTTGAGAAAAGATTAAATCTTTTTATTTAGATTTAATGAAATGTTCCAATTAAATAATATTTAATTGGAATCGAATCGATATTGATTTTTGGGTTTATCGTGAACAGTGTTTTAAATAACACTCGTTCTTTAACCCGATAATTAATGAATGTGATTTTGGGTTTATCGTGAACCGTGTTTTAAATGACACTGATTCTTTAACCCAGTCGAAGATTAAAACTAAGTGGAGTTTTAATGAATCTTTAATTAGATTTGAACGTGAAATGGTAATTGAATTTACCGATAACACCGTGGTGTTAGATATGAAGTATGACCAGTTTTACTTCATGGGATGAATAGGTTGGGATTGGGAAATTAAAACAAATGATTACTTCGGTAAGGTTCGTTAATCCCGACTAGTTTTGAATTGATATTCAAAAGTAGATTAAAGAATAAATTCAAGGAATTTATCTTTGATAAAATTAATGGGAATCTTTCCCTATGAATGTGAAATTTAGAAACTAACTGTCGGTTAGCCAAGCAGAATGGTTTTCTGGATATTGATCTGATGTTGGTTTCGGCCTTCGGGGTTAATATTTGGGGAACTATTCTCTTGATTAATTTGCGGTTAGTGACTGATGAATTGGAATGAGGCGTATGTTGTGTTTGTGTAGCACTTTTATAAAATATACGCGAGTTATTCGGAAAGACCGGGTTTATCCCATTCTGAATAACTGATACGACGTTAAGTCGAAGATGAAGACGGTGGTCGAAGACCAGAAGTCTTCACGTCGTTTGGGTGATTACTGATGATCTTGATTGGGCTGTACACCCAAGAAGATGGAAACAGTTGGTGATCGTCCAGACGTACTTGGAGATCGATGGATATGCGGGGTACTAGGTGCCTCCGGTTTCGTTCAGACCCAGAACGGACTTGTAAATGGACTGTGTGTCTGACATTGGATTTTAGTCCGTGTGATTGATCTCTATTAAATATATATCTGTTTGGCGGCGGAGAATTTATTCTCTTGCTTAACGCCCTTCTCTGGGACGTACGAGCTCAGGGGTTATATATTGATGGATATCAATCGCATGGAGTGAATTGCCTGTGTGGCATGCTTAAGTGGCAAATGATCAAGGCTTCTGTTGAAAAGCAAAGTCTTGTGGTTGATGATCGAAGCACGGCCTTTGTGGCGTAGCTTTGTGTAACGTTGATTCGCGAGTATCACACCCGGTATGAATCAAAAACGGGAGACGGACATCAGGGAGGGCCTACGTTTCCTCCTAGCTAAAAGTGGCGTCAATGGTTTTACACGCCCTGACGAGTTTGACTTATGTGGTTGGTGCTGTTGCGAGGCGCCTCGGATTGATCGGTCGTTCTCGAACCGATGGAGTCATTTAGTTGGCTCGCTTACGCCCCAAAGGGCGGCGAAACGTAGTGCTCAGGTATAATAATCCACATCGGTGGACCGGCCCTGTCGCTCCAAGGCTTGCCTGCGCGCTTGCCTGAGACTCGGGCTAGGAAGTCTCGAATCATTGAGGATCTTGCCCCTAGCCTCGGTTCATACCATAAATGATAACCCAACTTCCAATACGACGTCTTGCGGTTTTGATTGTAAACTTATATATGGCGACATAGTGTTATGGGGCGCTCATGCCGCCTATGATTGATACTTATGATTTGAAGTTGTTTTATACACTATGCACTTATTATAGTATCAAATGATTTGTTTTAAACGTATCAAGCATTCTTTGGCTGTTATAAGGGAAAACCCTATCTCCCGGCTTGCGTTGCATTGTGTGATAGGACCTGGGTCTTATAACAGCTTCATTTTTCTTTATTTAGCATTGCGCTGTTTGTTTTATGCACTGGTATTCTTGGGAGGAAACCCGTTCCGTGTTATACGGCGTGGTCCCTTGATTTACCTAACTTTAAAATAAAGATTAACTGTTTTAGTTCTCACACCAGTCACATGACTGACCTGGAGTTTATTGTTTTAACCTAAACTCTGGGTGCCCTTATTTTGACATGGGCAGCTAGTAGTTTTGGTTTTGCAGATTTATATTCACAGGATCCTGGTTTACAGCTGGAACGATATCCGGAAAGCTTTGTATCCGTATATCTCTTCTAGTTGTGTATTGTATTATTTTCCGCTGCTATGTATTTAAATGTAATTTAAATCTCTGATATTTCTGTGTAATATTCATTTATACTCTGTATATTCTTGTAATCTGATGCATTGTTGTAATATACAGTGAAATTTTCTTCCGTATGCATTCTGTTTTGTCGTGTTCTCAAACGATAGGGCGTTTCGAACGGCCTGGATCGGTTTAGCGACTGGTTCGGACCGAGCGAAATTCCTTGCCGTCACAGTTGGTATCAGAGCTTTGGTTTACAAAGCTCAGAGAACCAGGCACATTAGAAACATACGAAAGAATTCATCAGATATTGGGTTAGTAATATCCAATGGGAATGACTCGTTAGAGATAGGATCAGTAGTGTCCTAGAACGAGTGTGAAGAGTATATTTTTAAAATGAAAGCCAATTTTGTTTTGAAAATTTAAAATCAATTATTCATATTTGATTATTTATTTATATTGATTTGGACAGTCCAATATATAAAGATTTTGCATATACGCCTTGCAAACGTGTATTTGAAGTTTTAATATACTGGATAGATATAGAATTACACTCTAGTCGCCCGGGGGCGATTCTGATGATTGATCGATCATCATCCGAATTTATGTTCGAGTGACGAAAGTGGACTTTCTATATATTTCCTACTAATTGGTGTGAGAACCAAAATTAGATAGGGCTTATTGTTGTGATTTGGCATCAAAAATCTGATTTTTGTATATGTATCAAAATTATGAATTTGAAACTCTAATTCACTAATTGATTGATGTTTGTGTGGTTCGTTTAGTTGTTTGATAATTTTGAACCATTATGCCTAATTTTATCGAATAATGAACTGTATTGAAAATTGGTCGCATTTGTTTGCATATACATATACTTACATTGAACAGGTCATAGCAAGGAGGCTAGAGCCAGAGAATAAAATTTGTTTGCCCGACAAATAGGTACATGTTTACTACATAATTTACTGTTTTGTTTGGGTGATGATGATTTTGTGAGCCTATTGGCTTTTTCTTTTTGAGATCTGAAGGACCGGGGAAGCTATTTGAAATTCCCCGATGCTCCCGGTGCAGGGAAGGTTATGGCGAAATTTTTCGAAAATTTAGGGTGTTAGCCAAATTTTTGAAATTTTGAAAATTCTCAGAAACTAAAGGGTTGGAGAATGAAAGCCAGATCGAATGTAGAGTTGAATAATCAAACCACTTTCGACTTTGTTCCTTTTCGGGGACGAAAAGTTTTAAGTGGGGGAGATTGTAACAACCCGTAAAATGCGAGCCAGTTTGAAATTTTTATTTTGGCGATTTTAGCGAATTTTGAACATTTAAAATAGATTATTTTAAATAATATCGACGTGAAATTTATTTTGAATATAATTCGAACGTATATATTATATACGTCGTCGTTAGAATATAAATATTTATATATAATTATAAATAGAATTGAAAATGGCGCGGTAGTTCGATAATTCGATTTCAAACTTCAATTGAATGTACCGGGTGCAAAACAATCCGGATTTTAATGAAACCAAAAATGATAGGATCTAATTGATAATATCTTTCTATCGAATCCGAAAAATCAAAATTTCGTAGCGGGAATCAAAAGATATGTCCAGTTGAAAATTCTGAATAGTCGCTATGGAATTCAGGCCCTTCAAAATGGACATTTTGCAAATGACCTCGGATTTCGACGAAACCAGTTTTGTCGGGTCCGTGGTGTAAAGTTATGGCTAGGTTTCAAATTTCATAATTTTTCGAATCAATATGTGAGCGTGGCAAAGGAAAATGCGTTTGACCATTTTCAGTGGATTTTAATCGACTGGAAATTGGTCATTTCTCAAACGGTCTCAGAATTTGACGAAACTAGTATTGTTAGGACCGTATCGTCAATACGAAGCTAGAGAATATTTTTCGAGAATTTTTAGAGTTAGTACGTGACCCTGGTAATTTGAAATGTACGTTTAAAATTCAATATAATGATTTAAATGTAAATTCAACGGAAACTGATCAAAACGATCGTATCAGCTTGCGATACATATCCCATTGTGTTCGGAATGGGGGTAAAATGCTAGGGACGAGAGTCGGTGGGTTTCGTTTTGAGTTCGAAAATAAAAGTTACTTTTTGGACTTTAAATAAAATAATAAATAAATTTAATTACACTCACCCCCCTCCTTTCTCTTTGTTGAAGTCAACCCCCCTCCCTCTATTTCTTCGATCTGCAGAGAACAAAAAAAAAAGAGAAAAAGGGCCATCGCACCGCACCGAAGACCGACGCCGCCCACCCACCGCCTCCGGCGCCTGACTTCGGCGAGACCCCCCCCCCCCCCCAAGCGCCGTCCCTTCCTTCCCCGCCTCCTCTCCCCTCTCGCCTTCCTTCCATACGCGACCCCCCTTTTACCCCAAATCGGAAAACCCACGCACCCCCTCTCCCACCGCCTGTAGCACCTCCAGCCGACCATCCGCCTCCCCCCTAGACCGCCTGCACTCCTCCGCTCCGATGATGTTGCAGCAGCCCCCCCTTCCACTTAGGTCCGATTCCTCCACCGAAAAGTAAGTTTTCTTATTTATTCGATTTTAAAATCAGTCTTTTTATGTTAAACGTATATTTAAAAATCAATTTTTATTTAAATAAAATTAGTATTGTGGTAAATAAAGGAATATATATCATAGTTTTGTTAGAGAAATTAAACCATGTCTTGTTGGAGAAAATAAAGCATTTTTTTTTAGAAAAACAAAACAATTTTTGTTAGGAAAATATCACATTTTTGTTAGAGAAAATATCATATTTTGTTAAGGAAAAAGATGAGACTTTTGAAGTTAAAAAGGCGAGAACTTTGAATCTAAAAAGACGAGATCTTTAAGTTAATAGCGTGGTAAAAATATATTCTTTGAGAAATAAATAGCGAGATAAAAAGATAGTCTTTATTCTAAAAATAGCTTTGTTTAAAATTAAGAATAGACTTGTTTGAAATTAAAAATAGATTTGTTTAAAAAAAATAAAAATAGAATTTTTATTTATAAAGCAAAGAATAAAATTTGATTTATATTCTATATATAGCTGTAAGTAAAAATGTGATTTTTACTATGAAACAGAGTGCGATGGAACCAATCGAAAAAGCGATGAAGATTTCTATCAATGAAGAGTCGTGGAGCTAGGATAGCTATATATGAGAATTTCTCACCTTTCAATTTATTTTTCTAGTTATATATATATATACTAGGATGCAGACGGTGCTTAGTAGCACCCGACACAATCGTCCACAGACCATGGACTTGTTTGTTTGGCTGTGTTGTTAGTTAGATTGTTTGAGTTGATTTGAATTGTTTGGTGAAATGAAATTGATATGATTGATGTGTGAATGGCGTGGGCCTTCACTAGACCGGGGATAAGGCTAGGCCTCGTCCCGTTTCTAGTATCGTACCGTTATGCCATCGAAATTTTCTAAAATATGTTAGAAAAATAAAAATATCATTTTATTTAAAGAATGAACTGAATAGAAATTTATATGTTGAAATAAAATATTTTATCGTTAAAAATATAATTTTTAACGTGAAGTGAATAAAATAAAATATTCATTTACAAACCAGACGGTTTGTTTATGTACACCTATTTGAAGGACATTGATTGGGTCGATAAATTTTACACATCGCCCAACTGCACAAATAAAATATGCGTTTGTTTGTTTGAAAGCCCACACGGGTGTTGGGATGAAATTTGAAGTTCACTCATCCTGATTGATTAAATATGTCGATCGATTGATTGACAGGCTGTTATAAGCGTTGAATATCTATATTTGATGCTTTTACAGTGTAGTGCACTTTGGTTGATGGTTGATTATTTTTCAATGTTATTATATACATGTGTTTTATGAAAATCCATATAATTAACTTTATATGGTAATTGATTGGGCCTCATTCCAATTTGAAAAATAAAGAATATTATAAAATAAAAGTTCATGTGTTGACAGTACTCATCCATTGAGATTGGTCATGTGTTGAACGAAATATTTTAGTAATAAAATTTACATCTTTATCAATATAAAATAAAAGTTCATGTGTTGACAGTACTCATCCATTGAGATTGGTCATGTGTTGAACGAAATATTTTGATAATAACAACTATTTTGAAAAAAAAAGAAATATTTGAAATAGAATATTTGAAAATAGGAATATATGAAGCCGTATTAATTAGATTGACGCCATTTTGACGTGAACGATATATATATCGATTTTATTCATTTTATAATGAATATCGGAAGTGATTTCAAAATCTGAAAAATTGAATAGAAATGAATTCGAATTAAAATTGAATAGAAATGAATTCGAATTGAAATTGAATAGAAATGAATTCGAATTGAAATTGAATAGAATTGAATTCGAATTGAAATTGAATAGAAATGAATTCGAATTGAAATTGAATAGAAATGAATTCGAAATGAATTGAATATATAACGATTTCGAAATGAATTGAATTGAAAACGATTTCGAAATGAAATGAATTGAATATATAACGATTTCGAAATGAATTGAATTGAAAACGATTTCGAAATGAATTGAATATATAACGATTTCGAAATGAATTGAATTGAAAACAATTTCGAAATAAATTGAATTAAAAACGATTTCGAAATAAATTGAATTGAAAACGATTTCGAAATGAATTGAATTGAAATTGAATTGAATTCAAATTGAATTGAAATTTGAATTGAATTAAAACGAATTTACAAAGAAGAATTCAATTTTGCTTTGAATTGAAATGGAAGTTGAAATAGATTTTGAAATGAATTTTAAAACTATTTATATAATTCGTTTTAAATAGAAATCAACGAAATATATATTATATATATTATATATATAATATAATGGCCTGAATAGAACGCGCCGCGCCGCGGCAGTTCGTGAATTTCGACCATTTATTTCAAACGGACATTACGGGAGATCCGACCGTCGGATTCTCCTAAAACCGGAACCGTTGGGTTCGTATCGATAAGAGCTTTCTAACGAATATTAGAAATTTGAAATCTAACGGTTGGATTTGGAGATACGTCCAAATCAAATTCGAAAAAGGTCGCTATACGTGCAGTTTGATGGCCATTGGTGGAAATCGACTGTACGAGCCTTGATAAAATTATTAAAAATAGTAATAATTTGTGTAAAATCATAAGAAATGATTTAGAAAGGATTGGGATGAAAAACTCCATATTTGAAAAGATAAAAATAGATTTTTATCGAAATGAACTAGTTTTGAACTAGAAATATAATTCTATTTATTTTTTTAAATAAATAAATTGAATTCGAAAGGGTTTTAAAAATAACCAGAATTTCCAATGATTGCATTGGAGTGGATTTGAATCGAAATTGTCTTCGGAATATTTCGATGTTGGAATTCGTGATTATACAGATGTTGTTACGGAAATTTGAAAGATATATTTATATCGTTATTTCCAATACGACATTTGTTAGTCGTAGAATTTGATATTGAATATAAGCCGATATATTTTCTATTCAGAGCCTTGTATTGAATATCAAATTTGATTTGGGTTTGTCGTGAATGGTGTCTTCACTAACACCGTTCTTGAACCCAGTTGAGAAAAGATTAAATCTTTTTATTTAGATTTAATGAAATGTACCAATTAAATAATATTTAATTGGAATCGAATCGATATTGATTTTTGGGTTTATCGTGAACAGTGTTTTAAGTAACACTCGTTCTTTAACCCGATAATTAATGAATGTGATTTTGGGTTTATCGTGAACCGTGTTTTAAATGACACTGATTCTTTAACCCAGTCGAAGATTAAAACTAAGTGGAGTTTTAATGAATCTTTAATTAGATTTGAACGTGAAATGTAATTGAATTTACCGATAACACCGTGGTGTTAGATATGAAGTATGACCAGTTTTACTTCATGGGATGAATAGGTTGGGATTGGGAAATTAAAACAAATGATTACTTCGGTAAGGTTCGTTAATCCCGACTAGTTTTGAATTGATATTCAAAAGTAGATTAAAGAATAAATTCAAGGAATTTATCTTTGATAAAATTAATGGGAATCTTTCCCTATGAATGTGAAATTTAGAAACTAACTGTCGGTTAGCCAAGCAGAATGGTTTTCTGGATATTGATCTGATGTTGGTTTCGGCCTTCGGGGTTAATATTTGGGGAACTATTCTCTTGATTAATTTGCGGTTAGTGACTGATGAATTGGAATGAGGCGTATGTTGTGTTTGTGTAGCACTTTTATAAAATATACGCGAGTTATTCGGAAAGACCGGGTTTATCCCATTCTGAATAACTGATACGACGATAAGTCGAAGATGAAGACGGTGGTCGAAGACCAGAAGTCTTCACGTCGTTTGGGTGATTACTGATGATCTTGATTGGGCTGTACACCCAAGAAGATGGAAACAGTTGGTGATCGTCCAGACGTACTTGGAGATCGATGGATATGCGGGGTACTAGGTGCCTCCGGTTTCGTTCAGACCCAGAACGGACTTGTAAATGGACTGTGTGTCTGACATTGGATTTTAGTCCGTGTGATTGATCTCTATTAAATATATATCTGTTTGGCGGCGGAGAATTTATTCTCTTGCTTAACGCCCTTCTCTAAGACGTACGAGCTCAGGGGTTATATATTGATGGATATCAATCGCATGGAGTGAATTGCCTGTGTGGCATGCTTAAGTGGCAAATGATCAAGGCTTCTGTTGAAAAGCAAAGTCTTGTGGTTGATGATCGAAGCACGGCCTTTGTGGCGTAGCTTTGTGTAACGTTGATTCGCGAGTATCACACCCGGTATGAATCAAAAACGGGAGACGGACCTCAGGGAGGGCCTACGTTTCCTCCTAGCTAAAAGTGGCGTCAGTGGTTTTACACGCCCTGACGAGTTTGACTTATGTGGTTGTTGCTGTTGCGAGGCGCCTCGGATTGATCGGTCGTTCTCGAACCGATGGAGTCATTTAGTTGGCTCGCTTACGCCCCAAAGGGCGGTGAAACGTAGTGCTCAGGTATAATAATCCACATCGGTGGACCGGCCCTGTCGCTCCAAGGCTTGCCTGCATGCTTGCCTGAGACTCGGGCTAGGCAGTCTCGAATCATTGAGGATCTTGCCCCTAGCCTCGGTTCATACCATAAATGATAACCCAACTTCCAATACGACGTCTTGCGGTTTTGATTGTAAACTTATATATGGCGACATAGTGTTATGGGGCGCTCATGCCGCCTATGATTGATACTTATGATTTGAAGTTGTTTTATACACTATGCACTTATTATAGTATCAAATGATTTGTTTTAAACGTATCAAGCATTCTTTGGCTGTTATAAGGGAAAACCCTATCCCCCGGCTTGCGTTGCATTGTGTGATAGGACCTGGGTCTTATAACAGCTTCATTTTTCTTTATTTAGCATTGCGCTGTTTGTTTTACGCACTGGTATTCTTGGGAGGAAACCCGTTCCGTGTTATACGGCGTGGTCCCTTGATTTACCTAACTTTAAAATAAAGATTAACTGTTTTAGTTCTCACACCAGTCACATGACTGACCTGGAGTTTATTGTTTTAACCTAAAATCCGGGTGCCCTTATTTTGACACGGGCAGCTAGTAGTTTTGGTTTTGCAGATTTATATTCACAGGATCCTGGTTTACAGCTGGAACGATATCCAGAAAGCTTTGTATCCGTATATCTCTTCTAGTTGTGTATTGTATTATTTTCCGCTGCTATGTATTTAAATGTAATTTAAATCTCTGATATTTCTGTGTAATATTCATTTATACTCTGTATATTCTTGTAATCTGATGCATTGTTGTAATATACAGTGAAATGTTCTTCCGTATGCGTTCTGTTTTGTTGTGTTCTCAAACGATAGGGCGTTTTGAACGGCCTGGATCGGTTTAGCGACTGGTTCGGACCGAGCGAAATTCCTTGCCGTCACAGTAAAAGGTCGCTATAGATGTAGTTCGATGGTCGTTAGTGGAAACCAATTGTACGGGCCTTAATAAAATTATTAAAAATATTAATAATTTGTGTAAAATCATAATTAATGATTTGGGAAGATTTTGAATGAAAAATTCCAATTTTGGAAAGATAAAAATATACTTTTATCAAAATGAACTAGTTATTAACTAATAAGATAATCCAATGATTTTAAATAAATAAATTGGATTAGTGAGTGGTTTTAATCTAACCAGAATTTTCCAATGTATGAATGGTAATGGATTTGAATAGAAATCATCTTCGGGATATTTCAATATTGGATTGCGTGACTATACGGATATTATGGAGGAATTTGGAAGATAGATATATATCGTTATTCCCCATACGATATGTGTTGGTTTCAAAATTTGATATTGAATATAAGCCGATATAATTTCTGTTTAGAGCCTTATATTTAATATCAAATTGGATTTTGGATTTTTTGTGAATGGTGTCTTCGGCATTGTTCTTAAACCCCGTGTGAAAAGAATAAATCTTTAATTAGATTGAAATGGAATGTGAATTGGGTTTATTGGGAACTGTTTTTTTAATGACATTCGTTCTTTAACCCGACTGATAGTGAAATGTGATTCAGAATTTATAAATCTTTTAGTAAGATTTAATGGAATTTTCCAAAGTAAAGTTTTCCAATTTAATATATTAAAATGGAACTGAATGGAATTCGATTTAGTGATAATCGAAGTGAGCTTCTGTGGTGGAAGACTGTTAATATATATGGAATTTAAGCGGCTTTGCCGTTATTCCATTTATATTATTATTCGGATACAAAAATTGATATCGATTATATATTGATCTGTTTTCTGTAAGGATTCCATAATTAATGGAATGTGATTTTGGGTTTATCGTGAACTGTGTTTTAAATGACATTGGTTCTTTAACCCAGTTAAAGACATGATATGTTTCCTAAATTTGAATAATCATTACATAATGATTGTTGAAAGATTAAAAATATATGGAGTTTTAATGAATCTTTAATTAGATTGAAACGTGAATGCGATAATTTAAATTATCAAATTGGGAAATAATTGAGAATGGAGTATCACCAGTTTTGCTCCAAGCGATAGTTAAATCTTTAAATAGATTTGAAAGAGAAATGGTAATTAATTTTACCGATAACACCATGGTGTTAGATATGGATTGCTACCAGTTTTGCTCCATGGGATGAATAGGTGGGGATTGGGAAATAAAATAAATGATTACTTCAGTAAGGTTCGCTAATCCCGACTAGTTTGGAAAACCTTAATTTTTTTTAAATCGTGAAAAGAATATTTGAATAAAAGAATATTCTGGATTGGAATGAGGCGTATGTTGTGTTTTATAGCACTTGTTTATAAGATATGCGAGTTATTTGGAAAGACCGTGTTTATCCCATTCTGAATAATTGATACGACCATAAGTCGATTATAAAGACGGTGGTTGAAAACCGGAGATCTTCACATCATTTGGATGATTATTGATGTCTTGATTGGGAGGCATCCCAAGACAAGGTTTTAAGTGGTGATCGTCCAGACGTACTTGGAGGTCGACCGGATATGCAAGGACCTCTCTCTTGTATTGGACATATGGGACGAGGAATAAGGTTTCGTTCAGACCGAAAATGGACTTGCAAATGGATAGTATGTCTAACATTGTAATCCTTTATACTGTATTCGTTGATCTCTGCTAAATTTATATCGGTTTGGTGGCAGAGAATTTATTCTCTTGCTTAACATCCTACTCTGAGATGTATGAGCTTAGATGTTATATATCAGTAGAAATCAGTGGTACGACATGGAGTGACAGTGTGGCATGTTGTGTGGCATGTGATTAAGGCTTTTGTTGAAAAGCAGAGCCTTGTGGTTGATGATCAAAGCACGGATTTAAATAGCATAGCTTTGTGTATAGCGTTAATGCGCGAGCCTCACACCTCGGTATGAACCAGAAATGGGAGAGGACCTCAGGGAGGACATGCGTTTCTTTCTAGCTAGGAGTGGTGTCATGGTATGGAGCCCAGACATTTTACTCATGTGGATGTTGCATATTATTTGATGGATAGCGAGGTACCTCTGATATATCGGTCACGAGTGGGCCGATGGATATGATGGTCGACATATTAACCAGATTTATGCACCATAGGGTGGAAAAACATATTGTTCAGGATTTATAATCCGCTAATGTAAGTGTGGACCGGCCCTGATGCTCCAGGTGCAATTGCAGCTGAGTCCTGAGACATGGTAGTCTAGACTGTCTCGAATTCGGTAAGAATGATCCCTTGCCCTGGTTCATGATGGAAATCCAACTTCCAATTCATGACATTTCGGTTTTAATTACAGAAGTAGTATGGCGACATAGTAGCATGGGATACTCTGCCGTCTATGATAGATACATTTATATTTGAAGTTGATTTCTTCACTTATAGTAATAATAAAAGACAAAATTTCACGTACCAAGAATTATTTGGCTATTATAAGGTAAAACTATATCCTCCGGCTTGTGTTGCATTGTGCGATGGGACCTGAGTCTTATAATAGCTTCATTTTCTTTAATTAGCATTGCGCTGTTTGTTTTATGCACTGGTATTCTTGGGGACAAACCCGTTCCGTGTTATACTGCGTAGTCCCTTGATTTACCTAACTTTAAAATCAATTAATAATTGTTTTAGTTCTCACACCAATCCCACGACTGAGCTAGAGTTTATTGTTTTAACCTAAACTCTGGGTGCCCATATTTTCACATAGGCAGTCTGTAGTTTTGGTTTTGCAGATTTATTTTACAAGATCCTGGTTTATAGCTGGAGCTATATTCGTAAAGCTCTATATCCGTGTATCTCTTTCAGTTGTATTTGTTAATGTATTTCTGCTACGCATTGTATTAATTTTCCGTTGCTTTGTAATTTAAATCTCTGATATTTTTTTGTTGTATATTATTCATGTATACTCTGTCATATTCTTGTACTCTGATGTAATTGTTGTAATAGCAATGAAATGTTCTATCGTTTGCGTTCGAATGTGTCGTGTTCTCACTACAATCCGTGTTTTCCGGCCTCCTTGGAGGCTAGCGAATTCGGGTCGTAACATCTTTGGTATCAGAGCTTTGGTTTATAGAGCTCGAGAACAAGACACATTTGAACCGAACAAAAGAATTCATCATAGATAGGATTAGTAATATCCTATAAGAATGACTCGTTAGAGACAGAATCAGTAGTATTCTAGAACGAGTGTGAAGAGTGTTATTTTTAAAATCAAAATTTGTTTTAAAATTTTATATCAATTATTCGTATTTGAATATTTTATTTTATAATTGAATTAGGACAATCGAGTATATGAAGATTTTGAATATGCGCGTAATTAACATGTATTCAAAGTCTCAGATATACTTGGTAGATATAGAATCCCACTCTAGTCGCTCGGGGATAATTCTGATAATAATGCATCATTATCAGTATTTGTGTTCGAGTTTCGAAAGTGGGGTATCTATATGATTCCAATTGACTGGTGTGAGAACCAAAATTTAAATCCGGTTATTGTTGTGATTTGGAATCAAAAAGATGATTTTTGAATATATATATACAAGAATTATATATTTGAAACGTTAATCAACTAATTGATTGCTGATTGCTGGTTGTGATGTTTGATTATTTGTTAACTAATAAAACCAAAATGACAATGAATGGTAAATTTAGCCAAATTGAATTGATATTGAATTGAATTGAAAACTAATTCAAATTGCATATATGTACATGTGTATATAATGAACAGGTCATAGCAGGGAAGCTAAGAAGAGGAATACAATTGTATGCCCGACAAATAGGTACATGTTTACTGTATTTATTGGGTTTTGATGATTTTATGAGCCGCTTGGCTTTTTCTTTTTCTTTTTGGATGATGAGGGCCATGTGAGGCTAGTTGCGGTTCTAAATATCAATCCATACAAAGGAGGTTATGGCGAAATTTTTCGAAAATTTAGGGTATTAGCCAAATTTTTGAGAAATTAGAAAATTCTTAGAAATTGAAAAGTTTAAGAACGAATGCCAGAATGAAAGTTGAGTTGGTTAGTTAAACAACTTTCAGCTCCGTTCCTTTTCAAGGACGAAAAGATTTTAAGTGGGAGAGAATGTAACAACCCGGGTTTTCAAAACCAATTTAAAAATTTTATTTTAGCTATTTTAATGGATTTTGAAGATTTAAAATGATTTATTTTAAATAATAATGACTAAACATTTATTTTAATTGAAGTTAGAACGTAAAAATTTATTTTAATTATAAAAGGAGTCTGAAATGGCGCGGTAGTTTAAAAATTTGATTTTTAAATTTCAATTGAATGTATAGAATTCAAAATAAATTAGATTTCAGTAAAACAATAAATATTTGAATATGTTTAATTAGATCTTTCTAATGAACGTGAAAATTTTAGCTTTCATAATATAAATTGAAAGTTATGTCTAGTTTAAAATTCAAAATAGTCGCTATGGAATTTATATTTTTTTAATATAATATATAGCCATTAAAAATAGCCATTTTGCAAATGACCTCCGTTTTATACAAAACAACTTTTGTTGGATCCAGAATGTGTAATTATTGCTAGATTTCAAATTTCATAATTTTCGTAACTAATATGTGAGTGTGGTGAATTTAAACGTGTTTGTTAATTTCAGTTTGAATTGGATCGACCAGAAAATGGCCATTTTTCAAATGGTCTCCAAATTATACAAAATTAGTTTTGTTAGGACCGTATCATAAAAAAATAGCTAGATTTAATTTTTTGGAATTTTTGGAGTCAATATGTGGTCTCGGTAAATTAAAATGTACGTTTAAATTCAATATATATTGATTTATTTTTTAATTTAAAGAAAAACTGATCGGAACAGCCGAACTGGCTTACGAAACATATTCCATTGTGTCCGGAATGGGGGTATTTAGCTTGGGGCGATAGTCGTTGGGTTTAATTTGGAGTTCGTGATGATTTTAGCTTTCAAAACGAATTAAGTAAAATAAGTAAAATTATAAATACCTCATTGGCCGGTCAAAACCCTAACTCAACCCCTCTTTCCATCGTTCTGAGCCACCACTACCACGATTTCATGGCGGAATTTGCTCAAATCGATCCCCCCATTTTCTCGAAATCTAATCAATAAAATCTGGAATTTATGAAACAAAAAGTGGAGAGGGCAACGTGATCTACATAATTAACGGCGGTGATGGGTTTTTGTGGCCTGGGTGTCTCGATTTTCGTGCTAACGAGGCGTGTGTTTCATGGAATTTTACGGGTTAGATGGTGGTGCGACATGGGTGATGTGGAGGGCGCTGGTCGGCGTGGTGGAGGGCTTCGACCGGGTGGCGTTGTATCAGAGGTGCGGTGAGTGTAGTGGTGGCGCAAGGCGGAGGAAGGTTTGGAACGTTAGTTTCAGCTGATCGACGGGTTCAGGAAGAAGGTTTTAAAAAATTAATTGAATAATTATTTTAATTAATTATATCATTAATTATTCAATGTATTTATCATTATAACTTTTCCATACGAGGTCCAAATCGCGCGAATCTGGATCCGTTGCGATCGTGGGTACGAGAGCTTCACAACAAGACTAACCGGGTCCAATTTGGAGGATGTTAGAAATTTAGGCAAATTCAAATCCTAACAGTGCAGAATTCGCTAGATAAAGACTAACGGAGTGGAACCCAATGTGAGAACTCCTTCTCACTCAAATTATTTTACAGTTAAATATATCTTAGGTTGCAGACGGGGCTTAGTAGCTCCTAACACTATTTATTGTACAAACCATGGATGTTTGTTTGGATTGATTGTGGTTGTGAAATTGATTGTATTGTGATTAAAAATATTCGTGTGTTTAATAAAATGTTTAACCATTAAAAATATCATTTTTAATATGTAATAAAACTATATAAAATAGTCATGTGGTGAAATAAATATTCGTTTACAAATTGGGCGATTTGTTTATGTACACCCATTTAGCTTACATTGATTGGGACGATAAATTTTACACATCGCCCAACTGCAAAAATAAAATCAGTGTTTGTTGTTTGAAACCCCACATGGGTATTGGGATTATATTTGACGTACACTAATCCCAATTGTTTAGTTGTATGTCAATCGATGAGTCGACATACTGTATAAGTGTTATTTATATATTTTAATGCTTATACAGTGGTAAAATGCACTCTGGATGTTGTATGAATTTTTGATGATTATTTATCATTATCGTTGTATACATGCGATGTATGAAATCCATACAACTGAAATTATATGATAATTGATTGAGTCTAATTCGAATTCAGAATTAACGAATATTTTTAAATAATATCCAACGTATAATCAAAATCAGATATTTTAAAAATATTATCATTTTAATATTATAATGATAATAAATATTCAATTTTGATTTGAAAATTGAAATGAAGTTAAAATCATTTTGAAATGAATTTAAAACGAATTTATTAAGAAATACTCAATTTTGATTTGAAAATTGAAATGAAGTTAAAATCAATTTGAAATGAATTTAAAACGAATTTATTAAGAAATATTCAATTTTGATTTGAAAATTGAAATGAAATTAAAACCTTTTGAAATGAATTTAAAACGAATTTATTAAGAAATATTCAATTTTTATTTGAAAATTGAAATGAAGTAAAAATCATTTTAAAATGAATTTAAAACTAATTTATTAAGAAATAATCAATTTTGATTTGAAAATTGAAATGAAATTAAAATCATTTTGAAATGAACTTAAAATGAATTTATTAAGAAATATTCAATTTTGATTTGAAAATTGAAGTGAAGTTAAAATCGTTTTGAAATGAATTTAAAACGAATTTATAAAGAAATATTCAATTTTGATTTGAAAATTGAATTGAAGTTAAACTCGTTTTGAAATGAATTTAAAACGGATTTATTAAGAAATATTCAATTTTGATTTGAAAATTGAAATGAAGTTAAAATGAATTTAAAACGAATTTATTAAGAAATATTCAATTTTGATTTGAAAATTGAAATGAAGTAGAAATCATTTTATAATGAATTTAAAACGAATTTATTAAGATATATTCAATTTTGATTTGAAAATTGAAATGAAATTGAAATCGTTTTGAAATGAATTTAAAACTAATTTATTTAGAAATATTCAATTTTGATTTGAAAATTGAAATGAAGCTGAAATCGTTTTGAAATAAATTTATAAAATATGTTTTAAATGGAAATCGATGAAATATATATAATATATTACATATATATATATATATATATATATATATATATATTAATGGCTTGAATAGATTGCGCCGCGCTGTGATTGTTCGCGAATTTGAACCATTAACTTCGAATGGACATTACAGGAGATCCATCCGTTAATTTCTCCTAAAACCGGAACTGTTGGGTACGTACGGAAAAGGGCTTTCCAATGAATATAAGAGATTTAAAATCTAATGGATGGATTCGGAGATACGTCCAAATCAATGTTGGAAAAGGTCGCTATAGATGCAGTTCGGTGTCCGTTAGTGGAAACTGACTATACGGCCTTAACAAAATTATTAAAAATATTAATAATTTGTGTAAAATCATAATTAATGATTTGGAAATATTTTGATTGAAAAATTCCAGTTGATAAAAATATTTTTTTATCAAAATGAACTAGTTATTAACTAGTAAGATAATCCAATGATTTTAAATAAATAAATTGGATTGGTGAATGGTTTTAATCCAACTAGAATTTTCCAATGTATGAACGGGAGTGGATTTGAACAGAAATCATTTTCGGGATATTTCGATATTGGATTGCGTGACTATACGGATATTGTGGAGGAATTTGGTAGATAAATATATATCGCTAATCCCCATACGTATGTGTTGGTTTCAGAATTTGATATTGAATATAAACCGATATAATTTCTGTTTAGAGCCTTAACTATAATATCAAATTGGATTTGGGTTTGTCGTGAATATTGTCTTCAGTAGCACTGTTCTTAAACCCTGTGTGAAAAGAATAAGTCTTGAATCAGATTGAAATGGAATGTGAATTGGGTTTATTGTGAACTGTGTTTTTTTTAATGACATTCGTTCTTTAACCCGATTAACAGTGAAATGTGATTCGGAATTTATAAATCTTTTAGTAATATTTAATGGAATTTTCTAAAGTAAATTTTTCCAATTTAAAATATTAAATTGAAACTAAATGGAATTCGATTTAGTGATAATCTAGGTGAGCTTCTGTGGAGGCAGACTGTTACTATATATTAAATTTAAAAGGCTTTGCCGTTATTCCATTTATATTATTAGTCGGATACGGAAATAGATATCGATTATATATTGATCTGTTTTCCGTGAAGAATCCATAATTAATGGAATGTGATTTTGGGTTTATCGTGAATTGTGTTTTAAATGATTTAACCCAGTTAAAGACAGGATTTATTTCCTAAATTCGAATAATCGTTACATAATGATTGTTGAAAGATTAAAACTAAGTGGAGTTTAAATGAATCTTTAATTAGATTTAAATGTGAATGTGATAATTTAAATTATCAAATTGGGAAATGATTGAGAATGGAGTATCACCAGTTTTTCTCCAAGCGATAGTTAAATCTTTAAATTGATTTGAATGAGAAATGGTAATTAATTTTACCGATAACACCGTGGTGTTAGATATGGAGTGCTACCAGTTTTGTTCCACTGGATGAATAGGTGGGGATTGGGAAATAAAATAAATGATTATTTCGGTAAGGTTCGCTAATCCCAACTAGTTTGGAAAACCTTAATTTGGTTTAAATCGTGAAAAGAATATTTGAATAAAAGAATATTCTGGATTGGAATGAGGCGTATGTTGTGTTTTTATAGCACTTGTCTATAATATACGCAATTTATTTGGAAAGGCCGAGTTTATCCCATTCTGAATAATTGATATGACGATAAGTCGATGATGAAGACAGTGGTTGAAGACCGGAGATCTTCACATCATTTGGATGATTACTGATGTCTTGATTAGGAGGCATCCCAAGACAAGGTAATAAGTGGTGATCGTCCAAACGTACTTGGAGATCGACCGGATATGTGAATACCTTTCTCTTGTATTGGACATATGGGACTAGGAATAAGGTGCCTCCGGTTTCGTTCAGACCTAGAACGGACTTGGAAATGGATAGTATGTCTGACACTGTAATCCTTTGTACAGTATTCATTGATCTCTGCTAAATATATATCTGTTTGGTAGCGGAGAATTTATTCACTTGCTTAACACCCTTCTCTGAGATGTATGAGCTTAGAGGTTATATATCGGCAGAAATCAGTGGTACGGTATGGAGTGACAATGTGGCATACTGAATGGCATGTGATCAAGGCTTTTGCTGAAAAGCAAAGCCTTGTGGTTGATGATCAAAGCATGACTTTAAATAGCATAGCTTTGTGTATAGCGTCAATTCATGAGCCTCACACCCCGATATGAACCAGAAACGGGAGAGGACCTCAGGGAGAACATGCGTTTCATTCTAGCTAGGAGTAGTGTCATGGTATGGAGCCCAGACATTTTACTCATGTGGATGTTGTATATTATTTGATGGATAGCGAGGTACCTCGGATATATCGATCACTACGGTGCCGATGGATATGATGGTCGACATGCTGACCAGAATTACACCCCACAGGGCGGAGAAACGTATTATTCATGAATTATAATCCACTAACGTAAGTATTGACCGACCCTAACGCTCCAGGTGCAGTTGCGGCCGATTCCTGAGACATGGTAGGCTAGATTGTCTCGAATTCGGTAAGGACGATACCTTGCCCTGGTTTATGATGGAAATCCAACTTCCAATACGTGACATTTCGGTTTTAATTGCAGAACTAGTATGGCGACATAGTAGCATGGGATACTATGCCGTCTATGGTTGATACATTTATATTTGAAGTTGATTTCTTCACTTATAGTAATAATAAAAGATGAAATTTCGTGTACAAAGCATTATTTGGCTATTATAAGGTAAAACTCTATCCTCCGGCTTGCGTTGCATTGTGTGATTGGACCTGAGTCTTCTAATAGCTTCATTTTTTTAATTAGCATTGCGCTATTTGTTTTATGCACCGGTATTCTTGGGGATAAACCCGTTCCGTGTTATACGGCGTGGTCCCTTGATTTACCTAACTTTAAAATCAAGTTAATAACTGTTTTAGTTCTCACACCAGTCCCATGACTGACCTGGAGGTTATTGTTTTAACCTAAACTCTGGGTGCCCATATTTTCCATATGGGCAGTCAGCAGTTTTGGTTTTGCATATTTATTTTACAGGATCCTGGTTTACAGCTAGAGCTATATTTGGAAAGCTCTGTATCCGTGTATCTCTTTCAGTTGTATTTGTTAATGTATTTCCGCTATGCATTGTATTAATTTTCCGCTGCTTTGTAATTTAAATCTCTGATATTTTTCTATTGTATATTATTCATGTATACTCTGTCATATTCTTGTACTCTGATGTAATTGTTGTAATAGCAATGAAATGTTCTATCGTTTGTGTTCGAATTTGTCGTGTTCTCATTATAATCCTTGTTTTCCGGTCTCCTCTGTGGCTAGAGAATTCGGGTCGTAACATCGAATATATAGGATTCATATTGACAGGGGGAGTATTAGAAGGATCATAATCAACAAGTATGAATATTTTATAAACTAAGGTTGTCATCATCAAAAAAGGGGAGATTGTTGGAGAATGGAGTTTTGATGACAACAACCTTATTTCAATATTAATTAATCATAAAATATATACTGACATCTCTATCTAGAATATATATATACATGTATATGCAGAATTTATACAGGAATTAATACTGAAGACTATACAGTTTTAGAGATTCAAAATTCAGAGAAGATTCAAGACTCATGAGTAATCAAGATATCAAGAGTTCAAGAAAATGTAGTAATAGAGTCTAGTTTATATGCAAGACACTGAACAACACTCCAGGTTCAAATTCAAATTCTGATTTTCAAATTTCAAATTTTGATTTTCAAATTATGTTTTTCAAAATTCTAATTCTAATTTTTAATTAGTTTTTCTGTCTTGTTTTTTATTTCAAATTTAAGTTTCAAAGTTTATATATATTTGTATAATTTTATGTTTATGTAGTTTTAAATCTTATATTATTACAAATATGTTTATATAATTTATATTTATGTTTTCATATGATTGATACTTTATAATATTCATTAATATCGCTGTGTTTTGATTCAAGAATTTCCAGAATTATATATATGGTTAAACACTTGAAAATATTCAAAATTCAAACTTTTAAATGACATATGTCGACATATAACTGTCACTTTTTCAATTTTGAAAGGAAGTGTCTTTTCACTATTTGTAATGTACCAAAAGCATTGCAACCTTTCAAATCTTATAAATTGGGGTTGAATTCGATTTTTCTTAACTATTTGTCTTCTTCTCCGTCTTCACCCCTTTTCATTTCTCCGTTATTATTTCTTATTTCTACACTTCTGCTCTGCCGATTTCTATTCTAATTACATAAAACTTCTTCTCTTCTCACTCTCTACTCATTACTCTCTGAATTGAAGTGCTACTGAATATTTCGGCTGTTGTGTTCATTTGGAAATGTTTGGGAAAGGGTGTGTTCCTTGTAGCCTTGAAATCAAGGAAAGGTATCGGTGTTAACCTTGTAGCCGTGAAATCAAATGTGTGGAATCGGTGTTAACCTTGTAGCCGTGAAATCAAGGGTGTATGAAGCGGTGTTAACCTTGTAACCATGAAGTCAACGGGATTGTACTTGGATATTGATATATTAATAAAACTTTGCGCAATCCAGCGTTGTGTGGGACTTGCTATAGGAGTAATCCGAACCAGTATAAAATCCGGTGTGTTCTTTCCTTTTCTGCATTTTATTTTTGTTTATTTCTGTGTTTTTGTTTGATTCTGTGTCTGTGATCATCTCTGTGGTGTGTGATTCATATAGTAAATCGTAAAAGTTTTAGATTTTCTTAAATTCCTTGAAAACACTATTCACCGCACCTCTAATGTTAGTTTTTCCTTAAGATACGCATTCCCTAACAGCTAGAGGAAGAAAAACCTTAGGGAACTACTGTAACAAAGGTAGACTAGGAAGTGGAACCCAATCAACAAGTGTCACTGGGTCCAAGTGAACACCACTAGAATGACATGTGCAAACATCAACCAGATGACCAAAAGACTTACATGACATGCAAATATCTAGTTTCCATCCATAACCAACCACCACCTCTACCATGAAACCATCGACAGTTCTAATATTACTCTTATCCGGAAGAGCTTTGAAGGCATTATTTCAATAAGAGCTTTCACATAAAAATGTTTTTCCTCGGCAAAAGTGGTATTATCAAAACATTTTAGTTTCCTAACATTATTAGCTAGCCAATTCAAACCAGTGAGAGACTGCAACATTGAAGGGATATATGAGAAAAGCCAACACTAAAATCGATAAGACCCCATCTCTAGCACAGTCAACTGGTAGGATCCAAGAGGTAAATATGAATGGTTTACCGAAGATAGATTTGGATCAACACTAAGCACATGGAGAGGTTGGTTCGAATTGGAGAAATTGAGGAAGTACATTGACCTATCTATGTGAACTTGTAGCCCACTCCTAATTTGTCAGGCTAAACTACATTTTTCTTCGATGCTAAATAAGGGGGGTTAACATCTAAGAAGAAACCAACCAAATAATTTCCCCAACACTTTGCATGACACTATACACTTCCGGTGGGGGATCTATGCTACCATCCTTTCCAGAAATGGCAAGGACTTGCAACTCGTAATGACTGACATTCAAAGGGACATTCTTGAAAAGAAGCATAGGATGGGGTAACAGATTGAGCAACTACTACAGGAACTGTAAGACCCCATACTTTTCCAAGACCGAATTTTGACAAAAATTGAAACTTAAACCATCCAAGCACAAAGAGTATAAATGTAACACCCCGTGTATTCTATAACAGTGAAATTCACAAATTAAATATAATTAATTTTAAATCAAAGAATTAAGGGAAATGGGATAGTCCATTTCATTCGTCTCGGAATTCTGCTTGGGATAGAGTCCGAGTTTGGGTAAAACGGACTCCGTATGAAGAAGATATGGCCTCCGGAAGTTTCAGAATTCAGTTTAAAATTTAAGCAGCTCAGAAAATCAATTCAAATATCAAAAATCGGGCCAGATTGGCCAGGGCGGGAATTTTCCCGCCCAAGGCACCCTGGTCGACTGGGTAGTCGACCTGGGCTACCCAGGTCGACTGGGTAGTCGACCTGGGGCACCCAGGTCGAGTACATAGTCGACCTGGGGGTCGACTGGGTAGTCAACCTGGCCCCTGAGCCAGGTCGAACCCAGCCCCTCCTGGCTGGCCTGGTCTATGCTTGGCCGAATTCCTGAGCCTTGCCTTGTCACTAGGGCTAGGTGTCAGCTCCTGATTGTTCTCTCCTTCAAACGAATGGCTAATATTAATCCAAGCTCCATCGACGGTTCTAATCAATTCACAAACTCTATAAAAAGGACCTAAGACTCCACCTAATTCATACAAATAAAAATTAGAATGAGACCGTCATGCTGTTGAGGAAAGACTAGAAGTAGCCGTCAAAATTGAGAGACGATTAGGAGACAATTCAAAAGCCTAAAGCAACGACAACTAAATCAAAACAACGCCTACAACAAAGGATAGCATCTCCAAATTCAGAATTCAGAAACCTGAATTGAAGATTCGTCATACGTTGTAAGTAGAGTGCTATTCCGATGTGAATAAATAATTGTGTTTTGATTTGTGTAAAATGAGAAATAGAATTGTACTTAATATGTGGTGATAATAATTCATAATTGTATGTTGCTATGATTCTAATCGATTTGGGATGTTGTGGTATAACGATTGGATATTTGCAAGTATGTGATTCATGTTGAAAATTAACAACTACATGTTTGTGGTAGTTTATTGCAACACCTATTGGATAATTGCAAGTATATGATTCATGTTGAAAGTAACGACTATATGCTTGTTTATTTGTGATTCATGCAAGTATATGGTTCACTATTATGCCAACATAATATATAATCACTTTTAGTGTATTTGGATCCATTTGGGTATTATGATTCATATGAATTTATGTTGGAATTGGCATCATGATTCAAGTGTAAAACCATACTTTTGTGTTAGTAACAAAAGTAAGCACCTTTGTGAACTTGTGTTGACTTTATGAACATGGCTAGTTTATGTTTGACCTTATGCCCAAACAAAATACGTCTTAGGCCTATGCTGTTATCAAAAATCATATGACAATATATGCGACACATAATTAAGTTAGATTTACATTTCAATTGCAAGTTTACATGAATAGATTAAAAACCACGATTCATGTTTAGGTATGTTTATGCCATGATTATATGCTATTACAATGCAAGCTCACAAGTGCCTAATTTGTGTTAATTAGTTCGCTATGTTGCAAGTTCATGCGTTCACACTCCCCTTTTGATGTTACTTAGAATATATAAACACCATGTTCTAAGCCTCCCCTTTTTCATGTGGCTAAGTTGGGTTTAAATGTTAAACCCAACATATGTTATATTTTAGCGAACGTATAAAACGGGGGTAATGACGTTTGGGTTAAAATATAAAACATATGTGTCGGCATGTTTGACGCATGCCAACGATTTTGAAAAACAATTAAGTGGTATAAATTAATTTTACCCAATAAAGATGAATTTGAATAATGGGCCGCAAATATTTACATATAAAAAGAAAAGGGACAAAATATGTAAATTTAGAAAATACGATGTGTTTAACCCGAGGTTGGATTGAGTTGTGATGTAAACCTGCCCGGAACCGCCCGGCTGTCCAGTAGTCACAACAATACCTATCCAATGTGGGTGGTTAAACACGGAGCCCAATAAAGACTCGAGGTTAGACTGAGTTGTGGCGTAAGACTGCCCGGACCCAATCGGCAACAGGCAGCCACAACAATATCTGTCTAATGTGAGAGGTCGAGGCTTTAATAAGACAATTAAGGCTGGGTCAGGATTGATAGGATTAAGTAGATTGAATTAATACTTAATCAAAATGGAACACGCTAAACTATACAGACTGAATGGGGGTTAGGTTTACAAAACACTTAACCAACTTAGCATGTTGGCTAGAAATAGAAAACCTAGTAGCGGGGGACCCTTTTCAGCAGTAACCCTACAAGGTGTATCAGATACCCTGAACTAGGCAGGGTGGGGCACGATTACTGGGCTGATTGTAAGAGGTCAAATCGACGGCGGTGGTGCAGCAGTGTAGGTTCTAACGCGGTGCGGGCGTGCACACACTCCGGCGCAGAAAAATAAGGCACTGGGCACCAGTAGTATACCTGTGCATTCTAGAATTGTGTCGGGCCGCTACCGTGGGACTTGATACACCCCATGGTGGGACCATCATAGGTAACTACAACAATGGGGGCCGTAAGACACATGTAACTATGCGAGTAGGAGCCAGTCATCAGAAATGGATCGCTTCACCCTGATTATGAGGTGCCTGTTGGGAACTAGTTTATATGGGTACAGAGATTAACATGGGGTACGATAGTACATTCAACTCTAGACAATTTAACCTAGTTTAAAGTGCTTTCCCATTTCCAGTTTATACTTATCATGCCCAATTCTTTATTCATAGACTGAATAGTCCTAAACTTACTCAGGCTTTACGTCTGAATATACTTTTCTTTCGTCTTTTTTTCTTTCGTTTCCCCCCCAGGTCCACAGGGAGGGAATACCGCAGCTTGACCAGTTTTCACATCCAGCTTGAAGAGAAAGAATGTATTGCTTGGATCATTTTCGTTTTGGACTATGGCTTTGGACAACAATTGTGGGACTTATGCAGTTCACTTATGTTTTTTTATGCTTCTTTGAATAATGAAATCAAGTCAGTTATGAAGATGTAATGCTTTTGGAAGTATTGTAAGACAATTATGGCATGGTTTGTGTAACACGTATTTTAATGAAATAAAAGTTGCTGTTGTTTTCTGCTGTTCAAAAATATGTGTTCTTATATCTGTCTTGTGTATCTGTGACTTATACTTATAAACCTCCACCAAAATTAGGGCATTCCCTTTGAGAGTGACCCTAACGGAGGTGGGGTGTTTCAATAAATCTAGTACTTGCAATCAATGAACATGAGCATAATCAGAGTAAATAAAACTAACTCATAGCAAAAACAAAATAAGATAATAAATGCCGATTAAGGTGACTACCTAAAGGCATATCACCACATCGATATCGAGCATGAGAGAACGAGAATCAAAACCAAACTTGAACACTTGCTAAGACCTGTCTTCCTCGAGATTAACCTGAAAATTGTTATGAGGAGGGGGGTCATAACAAGTCTTGGTGAGTAATATATATATATATATATATATATATATATATATAACGTTGTCTACAATACATAAATGTACTCCGTTTGGTCAAAACCAAAACATATGTCTAGAAGGGCTAGTAATTCTAACCTAACCAATTTAGAATTTATACATGACGACTAATCCATTAAACCAAAGATAATATTCCGCTCCTAGTGATATCGTAATACTAAGACAGAATGTTTACGCATAAGTGTGAAGCCTTTAAACCATCATTAACTAATTAAGAGGCAGATAACTAACTTCTAACTATCACACAAGAAGGGTACTTATTTTATATATAGCCACTTATGGCCTGCTACATATGTAGGGTAAAGTGGGATACTTACGATCGCTTAATACCCAAGGTGGACCTTCTGGTTGCTTAATAACTTATACAATGGTTTATTCTACACTAATGCAAATTAAAGGACACTAACCACTAAGTCCTACAAGAAAATAGGAAAAAAGGGATTCTTTGAGATTTGTAGATCTACAAGAAAATAGGAAAAGGGAAGAATTATGAATGGAAGAAATCCTAATCGCAACATCATCTCCTTCGTACAAAAATCTGATTCTAATCTTATTCAATCTCTGTTTGTTTTGTATGTATTTAGATTTGATTTAGAAGAGAATTTGAAGAAGAAGGAAATAACAAAGCTTCGTTGCTGCCTTCAGAATTACGTGCAAAAGGATGGGGTCTAATCCCTAACTCATAGGGGTCAGAATGACCCTAGACTATTATATTTGTTTAATTAAGATCCATCCATATATATATATAATTCATATAATAAAACCCTAGCTGCCACACTTCTAGGTTCGACCCAAGTCGGGCCAGGTGCTGACCTCTTGGGTCTGTTGAGTATAACAATATGATTTTTGTTTGATGATAACAAACATATATTATTATATAAATGTGTTTGTATTAGAACTATTCTATATTGCATCACATGCAGAAATAAATATTTATTTTAAATAAAATGTTATTGCACATAATTTAATATTCAAACATTGTTTTTATTCAAATAAATATTTTATTTCAACATTTGAAATAGTACAAACTTCTAACTCCACTATTGTACATTTCACTATGATATAATACATTCAATTCACATTTACCTTCATTTCAATCATTCCCAACTACAACACTTATTTCACTCAGTCAGACATACAATTTCATATGCACACAACAAACATGCACTGAGTCTTCAGCTGCTTCAGATCCAGTCTAGTCATTTGTATACCGGTCAAAGAAACACACAGAGTAAAATGGAACAAAACATAATTAACTGTAGACAAATATAATTTTATTTTAAATATTAATTGCCTCAGAATTTTGGTGTGTTTCTCATCATATTTCAAGACTTGGATTGATATATATATATACATATACACACACACACACACATTTATTTGAGTCTGGACTGCTTGTGATATTCACAGTGATTCGCTGTAAAAACCACAAGGTAAACTGAATAACCAGTGCCTGCAGATCAGCCTCAACACATGTATAGTGGTCTTCTGTTCAAGACCAACATCGACTAACATTTATGGTCTCTGATCTTGACCAGCCACTGCACATCGTATAGTGGTCTGCTGATTTATATAGAAATATTTTCGCACCTATATACAGTTATTTTTAAGGCGAATATGTATAAATCTCAAACATGAACAATGGCACAAGGACACATGTACAATGGAATTCTCAAGTCAGTGCAATAATATCATCTACAAATGGAAATGTATACAAGACAGTGGCATGCAAGTATGGCAGCATAGCCGACTGGCAACAACAAATGTACATGGAATCATTTTTTTAAGTTTCAAGAGTGAAGCAACACAGAGTACAAGGGGCAAGTGAAAATCAAAATGATCAAGACACAACATGCCAACAACACAAATATATTACAGGTCATAGCTAATATGTAGTGATGCAACCATAAACACAAATAGTTCAAGACAATAATGGAACTGCACTAAATGGCCAATAACAAATACAGAAGCAACAATGCACATAGGGTTAACAAAATGGCTTCAAAACCCAAATTCAGGTACAATATGTTTCAACACTCAACATTAACGTCCCAGATTTTTCTTCCATTTAAATAGTAATATTTAAATCTGTTGTATATATTATATTGGAACTATAATGGATTTTATATCAAATTTATTTAATAAATGGGGTTCGAATATATATATTTATAATATAATTAAAGTGACTCGAAATGTCGTGATAGTTCGTAATTTATGATTTAAACTTTAATTGAATATGCAGGATCCGATATAAGTCAGAATTTTGTGAAACAAGAAACCTTTGAATCTATTTGATTATATTTTTCTATTGAAAGAGAAAAATCGAGATTTCATCGTGCAGATTGTAAGACGTGTCCATATTAAAATTTCAAATAGTCGCTATGGAATTTCGTTAATAAACGATAGCGTTTATAAAATAAATATAATGGAATTTCTATGTATTTGGATATCGTTTTAAATCGAATTTTTGGATATTGAGTTTAAATTGTATATTGGTTATTCCGTTTGGATATATATAACAATTCATTCTTATTTTAAATAAAATTGTTTTAAATTTAATTCTATTTTATCGACCTTATATAGGCCTTAAAAATAGTTTTCTTTTCAAACGACCTTCGTTTTTGATGAGACGAATTTTATTGGAATGCATACAATTAGTTATTGGTGTATTTCTAGTTTGAAGCCAAACGGAGTTGTTTTGTCGGTAGGCGAAATTTAAGGGTGAACCGATGATTCTAATTCGAATTAAAACACGCTATTGTTGCAAACGGAGTCTGTTCTTAACCAAACCGGTCTCATTGGGACCATAACATCTAATTATACCATGATGTCCAATTTCGTAATTTTTGGAGTTCGTGTGCCATGGTGTGAATTTAACGGTCTACGTTAAATAGCAGTACCCTGTAAAATTTAACCTAGAAAAAACATTGCGCCTACCCTATTCCTTTCACATGAAGCAAAGCCGACCTCAGTTTGAACTTTGAATTGATAACTCAGTGCGGCTATCCTAAAATAAAATTTAAACGGACATGTTCATATATTAACAGCATGCAAAAACCATACCAAATCATATAGCATACAAAAAATAACACACCCATATTTATATATTTTAAATCTTCCTTGCACGTCACACTTCTATTTTCTTGCCCACCACACATTCTCATCGTGCCCATCAAGTAACAGAATAAAAAAATGATTTCCAATACTGTGCTCCCCACACCTTCTTCTCCTATATATACTCGTCTGGTTCTCTACTTTTCGCTTCAGTATGAAGCCGCAAACATGCCTTCCACGGACCAGTTTAAATCCCCTCGTCTATTTTTATACACTGGCCTTCTCACTTCCATTCAAAACCTGCGGGTATATTTCAGGCACCACATGCCAGGGGAAGAGCTGCGAAAGCACTTGAGAGGAACGGAGGTGGTGAAACGTTTAGCTATGCATGGGCATACCAGTATGTGGTTCAAGCACGTGGTTGGATGGAGGCGGTCGTCGGACTATGGTGGGCGGTTGCGGACTGGAGCGGTGGTGGAGTTCCATGCATGGCAACAACATTTAACAATAAAAATGTGGAGGACTTATAACTGGGAAGGAGGATAGAGAACTGTGAAGTGGGAAGGGGAGGAAAATGCATGGTGCAGGCATGCGAGAAGCAGAATTTATTGTTTCATCTGGGAAGTTGCGGATGTGAGCATCAGGGAGTAGAGGGAGGAGCAGATGGATGGTACGAACTGTAGTTGAGGAACAAATGAAAAAAATAATATTCATGTGATGGCCCGCCCCGCACCAGCCGACATTTCCAATGAAAGTGCGCTGTGCCAATGTCCGACTAGCACGGGACAGTCGCCAAAGAAAGGAATTTGAACTAACAAGGAACCTGTAGAGTGTCTCACAGTGCATGGGATAAAATATAATAATAACATAACTTTGACATAAAACAGGCGAGACAGTGCATAAGCTGAAAACTAAACCATCATAGTAGCGGAAATCCAAAATACAGCTCATCATCCAAGCCAACATTATTACAACTTTGAAATACTCTCTCTAAAGCAAAAGAAATAGGTACACTACTAATGCCCAAAGCAGTGACCAACAACAATACAGGGAGATTATGTATATATCATACGTGGAAGCCTCCTGCTCATCTCCGGTACATCTACTCGTGCATAATCACCTGAATTGTCTCTAGTCTGCCCGTTTAAGAGCACCCAGAGTAATAAGAAGAGATATAAAACTCTGGGTCAGACAAAAGTCTGGTATGAGCGATAAGCAGCAAAACAGAACAATAAAAGGTATACATAACTATACCTGAACTTGGACCTGCAACCAAAAAGTTAGCACAACAGGATGTACAATACTCTAAGGTGACACTAACACATGGTGTGAAAATAATGAGGAGGGGGTATGCATGTCATGGTGATAGCAAAACATCAAACATAGCAATCATCCTCATATCTCTCACTTAGTGCGTAAAGCATACAATATCCACCACTTTGATCACCCAATTCTTTGTTACGATCACTCTGCCCCATGGAGTCATGACGGCTCCACTGCACTAACCCGTAACCACTAATACTTTGCTATGTCCACTCTGCCCCCATGGAGTCATGACGGCTCCACTGCACTGGCTCATAGCCCTGCTACGATCACTCTGCCCCATGGAGTCACGATGACCGCACTGCACTGATCCATAGCCAATAATCCGTTCCTCAGTGATGAGCCAAAGCTATAGACATCGATAACCCCTTTGCACACGTCCCGCAGCAAAATCCAATTCATGAAGTTAACTCGTTGGTTCCCATCTGGATCCTGAGTTCCACTTCCTATTTGGACTTCCTTTGCATCTCGGGTTTTGGTCGAATTGGAGTTGGCTTCAGAAGAGTCATCGCGTAGAAGTTGTTCCAAATTCGGTTCGGTTGTATAGTGTTCAAGTTCCCCCATTCGGTTCGGTTCGGGTGCCATCCTCCAACTTGGTTCGGTTTGGGTGCTCCAGCCTCCAACTCGATTCGGTTCGGGTGCTCCAGCCTCCAATTCGGTTCGGTACGGTGCTTCTGCTTGGATACAGTTCGGTGCTCATAGCCCACGCCTTGGTTAATATGCATAGTGCTCCAGTCCTCATCGGTTCGGTTCAGGTCTCTCATCCTCCAACTCGCTTACTCCGATCCGATCCCACGTCCCAACTCCAACTCTATGTGGGTGGCCTTCCTTCTTTCCAAGCCCCCTCTAGTTCCAAGTTCCGATCCGAATCGAATTCCCTTCCCCAGTTCTCTTATCTGATCCGAGCCCCATATCCGATCCGATCTGAAACCCTGCACATTTCCTGCAACTTTTTCCTACGACTTTTTTACGCTATACGACGGCGCAACCATTCTAACTTTTCTAATCCATCACAAGGCATACCATACAGTCATAGCAACATAGACGGTCAAAAATAAACACCAGAACAACAATATAATATGTCAATATGGATCAAACATACCCCAAATCTATGGTTTTCCCTCTTAATCCCCTTAATCATGATTTAAGCGTACAATTATCAAAACATATCCAAATTAACTCAAATTTTTATCAGAGCCCTAAAATAATATTTAAGAATTTTACAAATTTTTCCAGATTTTTCTGAGCTATAATTTCGCTAATTATCACTAATCACCCCTAATTAGTCGTAGTTAGTGAAAAACAATGCAAATCACTCGCCTTAGCCGCAAATTAATCTTAGATCTGAAAATATCTCTGATTTGGGTCGAATCTCTATGTGATTCCCTTATGCTCTCCTCTGTTTCCCAAGTACAGTCACTCTCATTCTCGCCCCGTTGAACCTTGACCAATTTCCCCGCTTCCCTTCGAATTTGCTTCGTATCGCTTTCGATAATACGGATCGGCTTGCGGTTCCCAACCGCCTCGGGTTCTACTTCGATGTCATCCAACTGATCCGGTGAAATAGTCATATCGGGGTCGTGCACGAACTTCCTTAACTGGGAAACATGAAACATGTTATGAACTCCTGCCATCTTGTTTGGCAACTCAACTTTATATGCCAAATTCCCAAATTGCTCGAGAACTGGGAATGGACCAACAAATCTTGGTGTTAACTTGCATTTCCTACCAAGTCGAATCACGCTCTTTAACGGAGAAATCTTGACAAACACCAAGTCGCCAATGGAGAATTTTAGATCTCTTCTCCTTTTATCATCATAACTCTTCTGCCTATCTTGAGCAGCCTTCATTCGCTGTTGGATATCCCTGATCTTGTCTAAAGTTTCTCTAATCACATCTGGCCCAAGCATAAACTTCTCACCGGTTTCTAGCCAACATGATGGTGGGTTGCACGGTCTTCCGTACAAAGCTTCAAATGGAGCCATACCAATACTGGATTGATAACTATTATTATATGCGAACTCCACTAGATGCAAATGGTCATCCCAAGACCCTCCAAAATCCAATATACAAGCTCTCAAGAGATCCTACAATATACGATTCACCCTCTCTGTCTGACTGTCGTTTTGAGGATGGTACGCGGTACTGAGATGTAATTTTGATACTAAAGACTCTTGTAAGCTCTTCCAAAATCCACTAGTGAACAACGGATCTCGGTCACTTACAACGCCTTCGGGTACTCCATGAAATCTCACTACCCACTTAATTCATATATAGTTCTGCTAACTTAGCAGCTGTTCTATTCGACTTGACTGGTATGAACCTTGCACTCTTGGTCAATCGATCTATAATTACCCAAATACTATCATGACCTGATCTAGTTCTCGGTAAACCATCGATGAAATCCATTGAGACTTGTCCCCATTTCCATTCGGGAATTTCTAATGGTTGCAACAAACCACTAGGTTTCTTTTGCTCAGCTTTAACTAGCTGGCAGTTCATGCATTTGGATATAAACTTCCCAACGTCTCTTTTCATCCCTTCCCAGTAGTAGGTCGTCTTCATGTCTCGATATATTTTATTACCACCGGGAAATATAGTCAGTTTTGAGTGATGGAATTCTCTAAGCACTTCATCTCTCAATCCATTAACATTGGGTACAACTAGTCTCCATTCTTTCTGAGCCATCCTTCTCGATCAAGCCCATACTTTTTCATCTCCTCACCGTCGATACCCATTTCTAACTTGGAGATGATTTCTAGTAGATTAGGATCGTACCTCTGACTAGAACCAATCCGCTCAATCAAAGTGGGTCTAATCGTCAAACTTGCTAACATCTCTGGATCCAATTCGCACTTTGGTCTAAAATCGTACCCTGTGATATGCTCCAGTTGCTTCCACTCAAGAAACATAGCCCCTAAACTGGCATGTCTCCAACTCAATGCATCAGCTACCGCATTGCCTTTTCCTGGTGTATATGCGATATTGAAATCATAGGAAACCAAAAATTCTAACCATCTTTGCTGTCGTAGATTCAGATCCTTCTGAGGGAAGAGATACTTTAATGACTTATGATAGGTAAACAACTCGAATCTTTCTCCCAAGAGATAATGTCTCCACATCTTCAACGCAAATACGATCGCTGCCAATTCCAAATCATGGGTAGGATATCTTTTCTCATGCGGTTTCAGTTGCCGACTAGCATAAGCTACAACCCTACCTTCTTGCATCAGTACAGCACCTACTCCGGTACCACATGCATCCGTGTATACTGTCATCTCTTCATTCCCTTCAGGAATGACTAACACTGGTGCACATGTCAACTTTTCCTTTAGGCTCTTAAATGCATTTTCACACCTTTTGTCCCAAACGAAAACTTGATTCTTCTTGGTCAACTGAGTTAACGGTGCCGCTATCTTGGAGAAGTCTTGGATAAACATACGATAATATCTAGCTAATCCCAAGAAACTTCTTACGTCTGTTGCATTATTGGGCGTAGACCATTCTTGTACTGTAGCCACCTTCGCAGGATCCACAGCAATAACATTCTCTGAAACAACATGGCCCAAGAATCTCACTTCCCTCCTCCAGAAGTGACACTTAGAAAACTTTGCTTTCAATGGGTGTTTTCTCAACACCTCCATCACTATCCTCAAATGTTCCTTGTGTTCTTCCTCTATCCTCGAGTAAACCAAGATATCGTCTATGAACACAAGAACAAACTTATTCAATTGATCCCTGAATACCCTATTCATAAGATCCACAAAATATGCTGGTTCATTGGTCAACCCGAATGGCAAGATCAACCACTCATAGAATCCAGACGGCATCCGAAATGTCATTTTAGGAATACTCTCAGCTGCTACTTGGAGCTGATGAAATCCTGTCGCGAGGTCCAATTGGGAGAACACCCTTACTCCCTCCAGTTGAGCAAACAAATCATCTATCCGTGGAAGAGGATACTTATTCTTCCTAGTCACTTTGTTCAACTCGGGATAGTCCACACATAAACGAAGAGAACCATCTTCCTTGGTAGCGAATACAACTGGTGCTCCCCACTCGGAGACACTTCTTATAAATCCCTTCTTCAAAAGATCGCTTACTTGCACCTCGAGCTCTCGCTCTCCCTTGGTGCCATACGACGAAGAGGCACCACTATAGGTCTGGCATCTTTCACTATATCAATACGGAACTTTCGGTGTGGTGGAAGTCCGATCACTTCCTCAAAGATATCCGGATAATGGCTAGTAATGGGAACCCCTAATAACTCGTCCTGCGGGATGTCGAGGGAATTTAGAAAACTAGCCAGCACCTCATCACTAGGTAGGCCACCAAACACTACCCTCCGCCCATCGTCCACCCTAATAGTGACAAAAAATCCCTCACAGTCTACCACCACCCCGTACCTTTGGAGCCAATTGACTCCCAAAATAATGCCAAACCCAGTAAAGCCCAAAATAAAGCAATCACAAGCAAACATACATCCATGACTCGATATGACCACATTACGACAAATCATACTAAGGCTCGTCGAACCACCAATCAGGTTCTTCACAGCTAAAGGTCTATCGACTATCTCGGGTTCCAATCCCAACCTATCTACCAGGTCACTAATATGAAGGAACGGGAAGCCCCAGTGTCAAACAACACTCGAACAGGAACATCATAAACAAAAAGCATACCTTCAAAGACGACATTCTTTCCTTTCTCCGCCGCAGTTGAGGCATTTGACGAAGAAGGAACAACAATTAATAGCATATGCTTTCACAATCTACTTCTCTTTAAGGGGTTGCAGACATTTATCCTTATGATATCCCACTTCGCCGCAATTGAAGCACTTCCTGTCCGCTGGCTTTGCTCGACACTCTTCAGCGTAATGGCCCTTCTTGCCACAGCTAAAGAACTCAACATCTTTCTTATTCTCCTCCGGACCATCCTTAGATTGGTTCTGACTTTGATTCCTTTTATTATGAGAATTATTCTTTCCACCACCGCTTTCTTACGGCTTTGGCCCCTTTGCCGATACAACAACGACTTCAGTCTTGGGCTTAGGATAAAGGCTCTCCGATCTCAATGTTTTTCCAACAATCGATTCAAAAGTCTCATCAATATGGTTCATAAGCCTTTCCCCCAAGTAATGATCTAAGCCTGTTATAAACTTCTCATTCTTCTTCTCGGGAGTGTCGATAAGAGATAATTCAGACTTCAATAAAGTATCAAACACAACAATATACTCCGAGACTGCCCTACCATTCTGCTTAAGCTCCAAGAACTTCCTAAACAATTCTGATTTCTGAGCAGTTGGGATAAACTTATCACTGAATCGGGCCTTGAACCGATCCCAAGTAACTTGATCATCAGGAGTAGTTGCCTTAATAGCATTCCACTAATTCATAGCCCGTCCTTGCGGCTGACGGGATGCTAGCTTCCTCTTCATTGCATCATCGATCCCTAAGTCCTCGAAGATGCGCTCACAACTATCGAGCCAATCCTGAACTTCTATAGCTGATTCCTTTCCATGGAATGGCTTCCCACTAAGACTAGTGTAGTCCTTACAGAGCTTGGCGAAATCGGCCCTAGGCACCTACACCGCTGCACCACCACCATTTGCAGCATTAGGAGCTTCCCTTTGAACATACCTAAGCATCTCTCTCATGAAGTCAGTGAACATCGTCCTCATATTAGGAGCATTCCTATTATTGGCTCCTGAACCAGTATTCCTTGAATATCGGCTCATCGTTCAATCTGTAAAGAGAAACGATTAACCATCTCTTCAGTGGTGCCAGTGCAGTGCGACTCCATCCTTAGATATGCTAATAGTGTGTATATATATAGCTTTTGAAAACCCAAAATATAACAAATAGGCGCTCTCATATACGTACTATCTCTCCCTGGTGTCTTTCCCTAGGTTAACTATGCAACCTAGAGCTGTGATACCAAGTGTGACGGCCCGCCCCGCACCAGCCGACATTTCCAATGAAAGTGTGCTGTGCCAATGTCCGACTAGCACGAGACGGTCGCCAAAGAAAGGAATTTGAACTAACAAGGAACCTATAGAATGTCTCACGGTGCATGGGTTCCAATATAATAATAACATAACTTTGACATAAAACAGGCAAAATAGTGCATAAGCTGAAAACTAAACCATCATAGCAGCGGAAATCCAAAATACAGCTTATCATCCAAGCCAGCATTATTACAAATTTGAAATACTGTCTCTAAAGCAAAAGAAAGAGGTACACTCCTAATGCCCAAAGTAGTGACCAGCAACAATACAGGGAGATTATATATATATCATACGTGGAAGCTTCCTGCTCGTATCCGGTACAGCTACTCGTGCATAATCACCTGACCTGTCTCGAGTCTGCCCATTTAAGAGCACCCAGAGTAATAAGAAGAGACATAAAACTCTGGGTCAGACAAAAGTCTGGTACGAGCGATAAGCAGCAAAACAGAACAATAACTGGTATACATAACCATACCTGAACTTGGACCAGCAACCAAAGAGTTAGAACAACAGGATGTACAATACTCTAAGGTGACACTAACACATGGTGTGAAAATAATATGGAGGGGGTTGCATGTCATGGTGATAGCAAAATATCAAACCTAGAAATCATCATCACATCTCTCACTCAGTGCGTAGAGCATACGATATCCACCACTTTGATCACCCAATTCTTTATTACGATCACTCTTCCCCATGGAGTCATGACGGCTCCACTGCACTGATTCGTAACCACTGATACTTTGCTATGTTCACTCTGCCCTATGGAGTCATGACGGCTCTACTACACTGGCTCATAACCCTGCTACGATCCCTCTGCCCCATGGAGTCACGATGACTCCACTGCACTGATCCATAGCCAATAATCCGTTCCTCAGTGGTGAGTCAAAGCTATAGACATCGATAACCCCTTTGCACACGTCCCGCAGCAAAATCCAATTCATGAAGTTAACTCGTTGGTTCCCATCTGGATCCTGAGTTCTACTTCCTATTTGGACTTCCTTTGCATCTCGGCTTTTGGTCGAATTGGAGTTGGTCTTCAGAAGAGTCGTCGCGTAGAAGTAGTTCCAAATTCGGTTCGGTTGTATAGTGTTCAAGTTCCCCCATTCGGTTCGGTTCGGGTGCCATCCTCCAACTCTGTTCGATTCGGGTGCTCCAGCCTCCAACTCGGTTCGGTTCGGGTGCTCCAGCCTCCAACTCGGTTCGGTTCGGTGCTTCTACTTGGATATGGTTCGGTGCTCATAGCCCACGCCTTGGTTAATATGCATAGCACTCCAGTCCTTATCGTTTCGGTTCGGGTCTCTCATCTTCCAACACGCTTACTCCAATACGATCCCACGTCCGAACTCCAACTCTTTGTGGGTGGCCTTCCTTCTTGCCAAGCCCCCTCTAGTGCCAAGTTCCGATCCAAATCGAATTCCCTTGCCCAGTTCTCTTATCCGATCCGAGCCCCATATCCGATCCGATCCGAAACCCTGCACATTTCCTGCAACTTTCCAACGACTGTTTTACGCCGTACGACGACGTTTTCGACCAGTCTAACTTTATTAATCAATCACAAGGCGTAACATACAGTCATAGCAACATATAGAGTCAACAATAAACACCAAAACAACAATTTAATATGTCAATAAGGATCAAACATACCCTAAATTTATGGTTTTTCCCCTTAATCCCCTTAATCATGATTTAAGCATACAATTAGAAAAACATATCCAAATTAACTCAAATTTTTATCAGAGCCCTAACTTTGGAATTTTATAAATTTTTCCAGATTTTTTTGAGCCATAATTTCGCTAATTATCACTAATCATCCCTAATTAGCCGTAATTAGTGAAAAACAATGCAAATCACTCACCTTAGCCACAAATTAATCTTAGAACTGAAAATATCTCTGATTTGGGTCGAATCTCTATGCAACATAGTAGCTCCAACTTTGATTTGATGTTTTTTAACTTGATTTGATGTTGATTAGCTTAATCCTTGAACAGAAAGTGATTTGGATGCGTTTTAGAAGGTGGAGGCCATGGCTAGGGTTAGAGAGATGTTTTAGGTGGCTGAGAAAATGAAAATTGATCGTTTCCTAACTGATTTCAGCCTCGCCATAACCCTAATCCCGAAATGGGTTATGGGCCTAGCTGTCACCCTAATTAGGCCTGGTTAAGCTGTTTTCACCTTCTAAACCTTATTTCAGCCATATCTCCCAAACGGTAAGTCCATTTGGCTAATGTGACCACTCTACGGAAAGGTAAACCATCATCTGAATCTAATAGAAGTTGTTTTAGGTCAAAAATCCTTACCAGTCAAAAGTTATAGGCGAAACAATATTTGCTAGGGCAAAACGATCATCTAAAAAGCGGCAAAAATCGTGAACATGGAAAATTACCCCAATTGTCGTTCCCCAAAGTTACACGTCCATACGACTTCGTATGAAAATGAAATAAATATTCTACGATCGTTTGATCCGTAGAATGCGAGTCGTTACAATTCAGAACGAACGCATTAAGCAGCAACCGAGGGGAGCTAGGTGGAGTTTGTAGAGGACTACATGGGGTATTCAAATGGATGGGGACGTGAGTGCTTTTCGGGAGAAAAAGAGTTATGGTGCATGTAACACCCCGTAATTTTAAAATGGGACATAAGAGATAATTAAAGAATAATTAATTATTAAAAGAAGAATTAGATAAAAAGGGTTACGCCGTTGCGTTTGTCTCGAAATTCTTCTTGAGATAGAGTCCGAGTTTGTGTAAAACGGATAACGAATGAAGAATATATGGACAAACGAAGTTAGGCAGAAAAACCAGAAGTCGACCAGAATGCACTGGCGCACTTCACAAGTGTGCCAGTACAAAAATGCACTGGCGCACCTGTAAAGTGCGCCCGTACTGATCCAAAACAGAATTCTGGAGTGTTCTTTGATGATGTGTCTTCTTCTGAGTGGCCAGATGATGTGTATTTGAGCTAGGTGATTCTGATGGACTCCTAGTTCATCTAAGGGCTCTAAATAATCCTAAACTTCTATATAAGCAAACTAAATCTAAACACTAAATCATACCAAGAGCCGCCATGCCGTCAATAGAGAACCTAGAGTAGTCGCCCTTCTCTTTCAACTCAAAAACAAGATAGAAGCAAGAATAGAAATCAAATCTAATCTAAATAACAACTAGTCTACATCAAAGGCGAGCAATTCAGTTTCAGAATACAGATCCTAGAAAAAACAAGACTGTTCTTTTGTTAGTGAGTACTATTTCTTTCACAATATAATTAATAAATTAGTTATGATGGATTGTAATTGGATTATGAGAACATGTTTGTTGAATCATGTGATGTTATTGTCTGTTTGTGAACATATGACAGTTTTGTTATTGTATGTTGGTAGATCTATTTATATGTTTAATTTGATTCACATGTATGCAAGTTTGGGATGTTAAAACATATGTATATGAATTTTATGCAAGTTTGGGATGTTAAATCATATGCTAGTTTATGAATTTTATGCAAGTTTGGGATTTTAAAACTTATGTGAATTCTATGCAAGTCTGTAGGTGGATTATAAACAAGTTCATATGTGAATCATGTAGATACATATGCTAGTTTATGTGACATTGATTTACATGTTTAGACCCATATGCAAGTTCACATCTTTAAGTTTAGATCCATATGCAAGTTCACATCTTTATGTTTAGATCCATTTGCAAGTTCACATCTTTATGTTTAGATCTATATTTAGATCCATGGCAGTACATAGTTATGAAAATTTATGTTCTATATGCCCATTGCCTATGCTAGTTTTGTATGTGAATCATATGCTAGTTTGAATGAAATTCATATGCAAGTTATAGGCAAACCATATCCATATATGCAAGTTCACGATTACATGTTTAGATCTATATTTAGCTCCATGATATTTATGCAAATTTATGTATTGCCTATGCAAGTTATTGGCTATGCAAACTTGTGTCATGATTCTTAGATCTATTTTGTGTGTTATGCATGTTGTGATGTTGCTTTTCTTTTTTATAAGTTAGACTATTTGTGAGTCTAACAAATGTCATATTAAAATGTACGAATAGCGTGGGGACAATGGGAAAATATTAAATATTAATATTGTGAATTGGCACATAATGGCCTTAAAAGGCATATAATTAATTTGAGACATTAATTGGCCTAATTTATATGCATAGTAATTATGGACATAATTTAAGTGACAATTATGGACATGGATTAAAATCGGAAGTTATTGGCAATTTGAAATAGGGATATCAATTCAAATTGGGGTTGAATAATAATAACTGCCTAAGACACGAGGTTAGACTCGTTTGTGGTGTAAGACTACCCGGACCCGCCCGGCAAATCCAGCAACCACAAACGGTAGTCTAATGTGAGAGGTCAAAGGCACAAATTAAATGGGTAATAAAGGCCTAATACACGAGGTTAGACTCGTTTGTGGTGTAAGACTGCCCGGACCCGCCCAGCAAATCCAGCAACCACAAACATTAGTCTAATGTGAGAGGTCAAAGGATAAATTAAAAGATGCTTAGACACGAGGTTATGTTTTGCTTGTGGTGCAAGTCTGCCCGGAACCGCCCGACATATCCAGCGGCCAAAGCAATCGACTTAATGTGAGAGGTCTGTGCATTAATAATTAATTAATGCTGATCAAAGACGAATATGAATGACAGGCAGAAGTTTGGTGGAATGAGTAATTCTCTGAGTACCAGTCTGATGTTGATTTCGGTCTTCGGGGTTGATACTTAGGGAGTTATTCTCTTAACCAATGTATCTGTGAACCAAGATGTACTTAATCACAAATTAAGTAAAACATGATAAGTGAATTGGGTTAAGACTAGCTTAACCACTAATATATATTGATATGGTAAGTGGATAGGGTTAAGACCAGCTTAACCAATAATATATAAGCGGATTGGGTTATGACCAGCTTAACCAATAATTTGATAAGTGGATAGGGTTAAGACGAGCTTAACCTAAAATATATATTGATCTGATAGGGTTAAGACAAACTTAACCAATAATATATATTGATTTGCTAAGTGGATAGGGTTAAGACCAACTTAACCAATAAGACATAAGAGGATGGGTTTAAGACCAGCTTAACCAATAATATATTGACCTGTTAAGCGGATAAGGTTAAGACAAGCTTAATTAATAACACATGTTGATTTGTTAAGTGGATAACATAGGTGACATGTGGGAAAATTTTTTAAACACTTAACCAAGTTGAAAACATGTAAGAAGACATGAATAAGAAGGGGTTAAGTAGGAAATTCTAGTGGGGACCAAGCATAGGTGGAAAGCTTGTGTCAAGCATGGGGGACCCTTTTCAAACCAGTAACACATTTAGTATCTTTGTGAGCTCGAGTTAGATCGAGGATGGGACACGCTTACTGGGTTTGATTGTAAGAGGTCGAAACGGGTTAGAGGTGGCAACGCAAGTCCATCGGGGTCATGTGCGTGCGTGGGCCCGGGCTGGTAGGTAAGACGTTGTTGCATCATGTAGATATAAGTCGTGCATCTCTAGTGGTATCGGATTGCCACTTTGGGGAGTGATACACCCCACTGTGGGGCCAGCATGGGTATCTACAAGTTAGGGAGCCGATCGAATGAGGAAGGTAGTGGGTATGACTAGCGGAGATAGGAGCAGACGGCACCTATGAAGATAGCTAGGAGTATAACTACCATATTATGAATAAACATTGTAATTAGAATGGGAAGGATAGTGGGTACAACTAGTGGAGATAGGGGAAGGCGACACCTATGAAGACAGTTAAGGGTACACGAAACTACCATTATTATTTTGTTCTGTGGGCAGGAACAACTTTTAGGATGACTAGTAATGGTGCGGTGTAATTAGCATTGGTGCAATATAGTGATTATCCTATAGTGATTAGGAGAGTGATTAACGCCAGAATATTCCTCTTGTTTGTTTTGTCTTTCCCACTTGTTTCATAGTCATTCCTTGTTTTACTAGTTTATGCCTTATCCTAATTACTTTAATAATTGTATTGTTAAAGTTATGGTACTCGCCAGACTTCATGTCTGACCCCCTTTGTTTTTGCCTCTTTTCTTCCTTCCCCCCCCCCCCCCCAATGTTCTCAGGGTTGGACTAGTACTAGTGGAGCTTGATCTTGGATCTCTTTCTTTCTCTTTTGGAAGTGCTTGGATTGCTGAAAGTAAAGTTCAGTTCATCTCTTTTATGGCTACTTATGTTGGGGATATGCTTTTTACTTTGCGTACTCTGAAAACAATTTGTCAAGATGGATATTATGTGTACTTGGTTTATGAAGTTGTTGTAATCAAACTATTTCTCCGCTGCAATAAAAGTTGTTTTGAAATTTTCAAGTAATAATATATGTAACTGTCTTGTTATATTCTTTTCAACACACTAATAATACTCCATGAAAGTTAATGCATTCCCTTTGAGAGTGACATTAATGGACGTGGGGTGTTACACGTTGTATCAGAGCTGAAGGTTACCAGAACAGATATGAATTTTGAAAAACTATTTTTCAAAAGCATTTTATAAAGAAATACTTTCAAAAGTATGTTTTAAGGAGGCTATTTTCAAGGGAAAAAGTTTGTTTTAAAAACATAACCCCCAAGAGCCATATATCTTTCCTTCGATTCTTCGTTTCGAATCTCTTCCTCTTTCCTTTTTGAATTTCTTCCTCCACGTATGGACACTTTTTATAAGATATGTAAGAACTTCCGTACGATGGGCAGAAAACCGCTTCATGGGACTGGGACGTTTGTCAAAGATAGAAGGAAGTGGAGGACTTGTTGGTGCCTTTAAGATAGACAATGGGAGGAAGGTTCAATTAGCTGCTTGGTTAATGAAGGACGAAGCCTCATTTTTGTAGGAGGTCACGAACAGAGAATGTGCAGGAGAGACATAGAGAGGACACACGATAAAGTTTATCCAAAGAAAGGTGATAAGGTTAACAAGGGGCCAAGAGAAAAGGAAGGGCCACACTTGTGAAATACCCGACTACTTAAATAAAGACATTAGAAATAAGAAGTAGACTAGTTGTTATCGTTACGGAGAAACATGACATCTTACTAGGATCGTCCAAAGAAGCAAAGGGCAAAAGTAAGGACAAGGTACAGGATCTTCTAGAGGGCAAACGTGTTCCCTCGCAACTGGCATACCTGATAGAGGTAGAAATATCTTGGTTGGAAGTTTGGTTTTTCTTCTTGATCATCCTGTTCCAACCTTGTTTGAATTCTGGCGCTTCGCACTTGTTTGTATCTGCTTCGTTAGTAAAACACTGCACCTAAATACTAGTCTAGTTACGGATCCCATGGTAGTTTCAAATCCCATTGGTGGTTCGGCTCATCTTTCGATGATTTGTCGGGATTTGAGAATGTCTATCTTGGGCGTTGGGATTGAATGCAACACCTTCATTCTTGGCTTCATGGGCTACGGCTTGATTCTAGGCATGGATTGGCTAGCCAGATATGGTGCCATCCTAAACTGTGAAAGAAGGGTAGTTAGATCGTTGACTCGTTGTGGAAAGAGCCTTGATATTTCTTGTGACCCTAGAGGTCCGATAATCCTTAGCTACCTAGAATCCCTTGATGCATCCAACGATGATTTGGAATCTGTTCGTGTGGTCCGTGAATATAGTGACGTCTTCCATGAAGTTCGGGTTTTACTCCGAGGCGCGAGATAGACTTTCGAATATACCTAGTAGATAATGCAAAGCCATTTACATTTCCAGTGCGTCACATGGCCCCGAGAGAGAGAAGAGCACTCAGTAAGAAAGTGAAAGAGTTGCTTGAAAAGGGGTTCATACGAAGAAGTATTTCGGAATAGGGTGCTCCAGTTGTTTTTGTTACGAAAGCTGATGGTTCACTTAGACTATGCGTGGATTATGGAGAGCTGAATAAGCTCACCTAGAAGAACAGACACCCATTGCTGAGGATAGATGATTTGTTCGATCAGTTGGTGGGTGCTTTGGTTTTCTCGCAACTGGATTTGGCTATAAGATTTCATCAGCTAAAGGTGGATGAAGACAGCATAGATAAGACTGCATTTAGAACTCCTGACGGTTTGTTCGAGTGGCTCGTCATGCCTTTTGGTTTGACGAATGCAAACGCATACTTCATTGAATTAATGAGCAGGGTGTTTAGGGAGTTTGTAAACGAGTTTTCGGTAGTCTTTGTGGACGATATCTTGATTTTCTCTAGAAGCAAAGAGGAATACACCCTACATCTTAGGGAAGTCTTAGAGACCCTACGAGTGCATCAACTCAAAGCTAAGTTCTCCAAGTGCCATTTTTGGAGAAAAGAAGTGAGGTTCTTATGACACGTGGTCACTAAGGAAGGGATAGCTATGGATCCCGCAAAGGTGGTAGCAATCCAAGATTGGGAAATTCCTAAGAACGCAACAGAAGTAAGAAGTTTTTTTAAGGCTAGCTGGTTATTATAGGAAGTTCATTAAGGACTTCGCGAAGATATCAACCCCCACTTACTCGGTTAACGAAGAAGAACTTGACTTTTGCTTGGGATGTTGACTGTGACGATGCTTTCCAACGTTTGAAGAGGGTTCTGACGACAACTCCAGTTTTAGTATTACCAGATGGAAGTAAGCCATTCACAATGTATACCGGTTCTTGCGGGACAGGGCTTGGAGCAGTTTTCGGTGCAAGAGGAAAAGGTGATATGCAAAAGGCGACAAGTACGAGTATCGCTTATCATCCACAAATAAATGGACGGACAGAGAGGGGTGAATAGAATCCTTGAAGATATTTTGAGGTTATGTATCCTAGAGGAACATGAGAATAGGCAACGAGCTTAGTGATGTTCATGACATGTTTCACGTATCGCACTTGCGGAAGTGTTACAGGATACCGCGGAAGCAGTGGAGCCGAGCATGCTTAGAGAGGTAGAAGTAGAGTGAGATGCCACGATTAGACGAGCTCCTACATGCATCCTTGGGATGAAGGTATTAGAGCTAAGCAACAGAGAGGTCAAATTGGTCAAAGTGGAATGGGGAGATGATCAAGGAGACGCGACTTGAGAAACAGAAGACGAGATTTTTAACTTCTCCTTTTTTTCTACTGCTTTGTTGATACTTGTCCTATCATTTAGTATGTCTTTGCGATGCTATCTTCGATCTTTAGTTAGGAAAATCCCTATGGTTGTAAACATGTGTTTGAGACATGTTATGTTTGGTGGATGCAAATGGGAGCAAGTGGTTGCTCATGGATGCATGTACACACACATTAGGCACTAGATCGGCTCAGTCACTTACATATTGCATATAAATGTGTGTGCATATTTAATTAATGGATGTATAATGGTTGTGTTATCATATGGATGCTGCATTTTGATGAACAGTTGTGCACACATGTAGAAATAATATGTATCGTTAGGATTCTTTCGCATACATAATGGACGCATTGCACTATCATGATATGCATTAAGGAGGTCAACTGAATCAGTAGACCACCTGATTTTACATTGGATAAGGAACATATACACACACTACGCATATGTTCATGAAAGACATTAGAAACCTTTTTATGGACAATCGATGCCTGTGATTGAATTGTTGAGTAGATGGATGTTGGATGGTAGGATATACATTCTTTTTAACTTGAAGATTTCAGGGACAAAATCCTTTAAGTAGGGGGGAATGTAACACCCCATAATTTTAAAACGGGACATAAGAGATAATTAAAGAATAATTAATTATTAAAAGAAGAATTAGATGAAAAGGGTTACGCCATTGTGTTTTTCTCGGAATTCTGCTTGAGATAGAGTCCGAGTTTGCGTAAAACGGATACCATATGAAGAAGATATGGACGACCGAAGTTAGGCAGAAAAACCAGAAGTCGACCAGAATGCACTGGCGCACTTCACAAGTGCGCCAGTACAAAATTGCAATGGCGCACCTGCCAAGTGCGCCCATACTGATCCAGCACAGAATTCTGGAGTGTTCTGTGATGATGTGTCTTCTTCCGAGTGGCCGGATGATGTGTATTTGAGCTGGGCGATTCTGATGGACTCCTAGTTCATCTAAGGGCTCTAAATAATCCTAAACTTCTATATAAGCAACCTAAATCTAAATCCTAAATCACGCTAATTCATACCAAGAGCCGCCATGCCGTCAATAGAGAACCTAGAGTAGCCGCCCTTCTCTTTCAACTCAAAAATAAGATAGAAGCAAGAATCAAAATCAAATCTAATATAATCTAAATAATAATTAGTCAACATCAAAGGCGAGTAATTCAGTTTCAGAATACAGATCCCAGAAAAAACAAGACTGTTCTTTTGTTAGTGAGTACTATTTCTTTCACAATATAATTAATAAATTAGTTATGATGGGTTGTAATTGGATTATGAGAACATGTCTATTGAATCATGTGATGTTATTGTCTGTTTGTGAACATATGACAGTTTTGTTATTGTATGTTGGTAGATCTATTTATATGTACAATTATATATGTTTAATTTGATTCATATGTATGCAAGTTTGGGATGTTAAAACATATGTACATGAATTTTATGCAAGTTTGGGATGTTAAATCATATGCTAGTTTATGAATTTTATGCAAGTTTGGGATGTTAAAACTTATATGAATTCTATGCAAGTCTGTTGGTGGATTATACACAAGTTCATATGTGAATCTTGTAGATACATATGCTAGTTTATGTTACATTGATTTACTTGTTTAGATCCATATGCAAGTTTACATCTTTATGTTTAGATCCATATGCAAATTCACATCTTTATGTTTAGATCCATACGCAAGTTCACTTCTTTATGTTTAGATCCATATGCAAGTTCACATCTTTATGTTTAGATCTATATTTAGATCCATAGCAGTACATAGTTATGAAAATTTATATTCTATATGCCTATTGCCTATGCTAGTTTTGTATGTGAATCATATGCTAGTTTGAATGAAATTCATATGCAAGTTATAGGCAAACTATATCCATATATGCAAGTTCACGATTACATGTTTAGATCTATATTTAGCTCCATGATAGTTATGCAAATTTATGTATTGACTATGCAAGTTATTGGCTATGCAAACTTGTGTCATGATTCTTAGATCTATTTTGTGTGTTATGCAAGTTGTGATGTTGCTTTTCTTTTTCATAAGTTAGACTATTTGTGAGTCTAACAAATGTCATATTAAAACGTACGAATAGCGCGGGGACAATAGGAAAATATTAAATATTAATATTGTGTATTGGCATATAATGGCCTTAAAACGCATATAATTAATTTGAGATATTAATTGGCCTAATTTATGTGCATAGTAATTATGGACATAATTTAAGTGACAATTATGGACATGGATTAAAATTGGAAGTTATTGGCAATTTGAAATAGGGATATTAATTCAAATTGGGGTTGAATAATAATAACTGCCTAAGACATGAGGTTAGACTCATTTGTGGTGTAAGACTGCCCGGACCCGCTCGGCAAATCCGGCAACCACAAACAGTAGTCTAATGTGAGAGGTCAAAGGCACAAATTAATGGGTAATAAAGGCCTAAGACACGAGGTTAGACTCGTTTGTGGTGTAAGACTGCCCGGACCGCCCGACAAATACAGCAACCACAAACAGTTGTCTAATGTGAGAGGTCAAAGACATAAATTAAAGGATGGTTAAACACGAGGTTAAGTCTTGCTTGTGGTGGAAGTCTTCCCGGAACTGCCCGGCATATCCAGCGGCCACAAGCAATCGACTTAATGTGAGAGGTCTGTGCATTAATAATTAATTAATGCTGATCAAAGACAAATATGAATGACAAACATAAGTTTGGTGGAATGAGTAATTCTCTAAGTACCAGTCTGATGTTGATTTCGGTCTTCGGGGTTGATACTTAGGGAGTTATTCTCTTATCCAATGTATCTGTGAACCAAGATGAACTTAATCATAAATTAAGTAAAACATGATAAGTGAATAGGGTTAAGACTAGCTTAACCACTAATATATATTGATCTGATAAGTAGATAGGGTTAAGACCAGCTTAACCAATAATATATAAGCGGATAGGGTTAAGACCAGCTTAACCAATAATTTGATAAGTGGATAGGGTTAAGACCAGCTTAACCAATAATATATATTGATCTGATAGGGTTAAGACAAACTTAACCAATAATACATATTGATTTGATAAGTGGATAGGTTTAAGACCAACTTAACCAATAAGACATAAGTGGATGGGGTTAAGACCAGCTTAACCAATAATATATTGATTTGATAAGCGGATAGGGTTATGACAAGCTTAACCAATAACACATGTTGATTTGTTAAGTGGATAACATGGGTGACATGTGGGATATAATTATAAACACTTAACCAAGTTGAAAACATGTAAGAAGACATGAATAAGAAGGGGTTAAGTGGGAAATTCTAGTGGGGACCAAGCTTGTGTCAAGCATGGGGGACCCTTTTTAAACCAGTAACCCATTTAGTATCTTTGTGAGCTCGAGTTAGATCGAGAACGGGACATGCTTACTATGTTTGATTGTAAGAGGTCAAAACGGGTTAGCGGTGGCAACGCAAGTCCAACGGGGTCATGTGCGTGCGTAGGCCCGGGCTGGTAGGTAAGACGTTGCTGCATCGTGTAGATATAGGCCGTGCATCTCTAGTGGTATCGGGTTGCCACTTTGGGGAGTGATACACCCCACTGTGGGACCAGCACGGGTTCCTACGAGTTAGGGAGCCGATCGAATGGGGAAGGTAGTGGGTACAACTAGTAGAGATAGGAGTAGACGACACCTATGAAGACAGCTAGGAGTATAACTACCATATTATGAATAAACATTGTAATTAGAATGGGGAGAATAGTGGGTACAACTAGTGGAGATAGCGGCAGGCGGCACCTATGAGGATAGCAAGGGGTACATGAAACTACCATTTTTATTATTTTGTTCTGTGGGCGGGATCAACTTTTAGGATGACTAGTAATGGTGCAGTGTAATTAGCATTGGTGCAGTATAGTGATTATCCTATAGTGATTAGGAGCGAGATTAACGCCAGAATATTCCTCTTGTTTGTTTTGTCTTGCCCATTTGTTTCATAGTCATTCCTTGTTTTACCAGTTTATGCCTTATCCTAATTACTTTAATAATTGTACTGTTAAAGTTATGGTATTCGCCAGACTTCATGTCTGACCCCCTTTGTTTTCGCCTCTTTTCTTCCTCCCCCCCCCCCCCCCCCGGTTCTCAGGGTGGGACTAGTACTAGTGGAGCTTAATCTGGAACTCTTTCTCTCTCTTTTGGAAGTGCTTGGATTGCTGAAAGTAAAGTTCAGCTCATCTCTTTTATGGCTTCTTATGTTGGGGTTATGCTTTTTTACTTTACGTACTCTAAAACAATTTGTCAAGATGGATATTAAGTGTACTTGGTTTATGAAGTTGTTGTAATCAAACTATTTCTCCACTGCAATAAAAGTTGTTTTTAATTTTTCAAGTACCAATATATGTATCTGTCTTGTTATATTCTGTTCAATACGCTAATAATACTCCATGAAAGTTAATGCATTCCCTTTGAGTGTGACATTAATGGATGTGGGGTGTTACAGTGCAAATATGGGGTATTCGAACCATGCCAGAAGGAAGAGAAGCAGTTAAAACATATGTTGGCCGAGGAGTTTTCTTCGCGGGTTACTGTGTAGTGAAGGAGAGGTAGAAGCATGGATACACGTGGACGCATAGGAAAGTTAATTGGAGAAGAAGTACAGCAACGGTAAGTAATGTGTATAATATCCTTAACTATTTTTAAGTGGCTAATTATAAAAGGTCATTGATTTATATAACATAAGAGATTAAACTAATAAGTATATACATTGCTATTAATGGTATTAAACTATAGGATGAGCAGTATAGTCGGGGTTGGTTTCGTAATGTGAGAATACGAAATTAATAAAAGTGAGTATAGTTTAGAATATTATATTAAGTTAATGATAGTAGTTGGGATTGTGCCAATAACTAATGTAAGTACTTTTCCTTTCCGTTAACAGTAACATGAATATGCTATGTATACTTTGAATGATTCTAATCCATACAAAATGTTCCAAATTTACATAATATTTAAGTACGCCTGACCAAGATCTTAATCCCTATTCTTAATTTAAAATGGGCCTAACCAATTTATATATACGTTGCCTGGGAACAAATTATGCCTAATCAAAACGTATATGTGCTTGGTTGAGATCTTAAGCATGCCTAATCACCACTTAAATGGACGTAAGAAAGGGTAAGGTGAATAGTTTTACAACACGGTTTGGGTACATTTTGATATATGTCTAATTATGTTTAATCACGCCTAATTATAGGTTAATTAAAATATTATGATCATAAATTAAAATATTATTTAAGTACCAATAATATTGATTTAAATAAAGTAAATAATACCGTATTAAATTTATATCTTGGTCGTATAGCAACGAAATTGGATAAAATCAGTGACGGTGGAACCGTATCGACGAACATGTCACAATGGGGCTGGTATGATCAGAGTGGCGACTATTGGAGTTTTAATTAGATTAAACGTCGGTTTAATTTAATTAAATCGAACAGTTTCGGCGACATATGAAATCAAGATGAGTTTAACTCACTCAGTTTATCTCGTTTATATTTTAAATAAGCTGGGTTTTTATTGTTTGTGCAATGTTTGCTAATGGTTGATGATTGGATTATTGTTTGTTTGTATGTTGAATATTATTTAATCTTCATGGATTAAATTGAACGTTTGTTTAATTTAATCAAAATAAATCGTTATTTTAATGATTTAATTCCAAACAAGGTTACTTACCATGTGGGTTATGTTTATTATAATATAAACGTATTAAAAAAGTAATTGTATGCTTGATTGGATGTTATAAATTGTTTGTTGGCTGTTATTAGCTGAACTGTTTATTTCTGTTTATCATGATGAATAAATATATTGTCATATTGAATTTGAGGTAACCCATTTGGATGTAGGGAAGGACAGGTTGGAGGGATCCAACCGGATTCCTCATATATGTTGTTTACTTTCATATCATATGAACTATTTAATCAATATGATTAATTGTTGGTTGTTGAATAAAAAAATTCAATAATTGTGTGACATTAACCAATGGGTGATTTGGTTGAGTAATTATCGGCAGATGGCCTATAAATGAATCGACTTATAGATTTGATTTACCATCAAGTAAATCAATAGAAATAAAGTTATAAAATTTGTTTTATCACTAAAGACGGTATTTGAAATCTATTTTATATAGATTATTTTTAAATGAAATTATTAAAGAAAATAAATAACTATTTTTATCTTGTAATTATGAAATGAGTTTATAAATAAAGAAACACGGATTATAGAGTTTTGTAAGTAAATGAGCATCGATTAACAAAATGGTCGAGGGTTAAACTAATTATTATTTTCCAATAAACCAATTAAGTGAGATTATTTAATTTAATTGGATTGTTATTTAAATCAAATAGAATTATTTAAATTAATTTTATTTATTTATTTAAAAGAAATAACTGAGTGGAAATGGTTAACAAAGTAACTTTGTTTAAGATGACCAAGTTGACTATTTGCACGAGAATTGATTATTTTAAATTATTATTGGATTGTTAATTATTATTGAAATTAAATATCATTTTAAAATAACCTTTTAAGAAGGATTAATTTATTTATAGTTGACAATGAAGTAAACTATTTGATATAAAGGACGATAGACAATAAACGAGGAATTGACCTATAAACGAGATTTTTAAAAGTATAGTATGAATATGAATTCATAACATGACTCGATAAACAAGATTTGAATATACAATAGTATTTTCAAATGAAACCAAGTTGTTTTGATATATCGAGTCCAATTTTCCATAAAAGAATAATATTAACCTTTAAAGTGAATAATGTTGAAATGGAAATGGTAATAAAGGGAATTATTTGAGTAGGATCGTTTATAATTAATAAGGATTTTAATAATTTTACTCATATGTATATGAGTTAGAGTTTTAAATTATTCCCTAGAAGGAATTTTATAAACAAGGAAAGTGTAAACAAATTTTAATGTAAGTTGAAATCGAACGGAGACTTTAATGGATTGAACTTGGTTATAAAAGTGAGAATCTAACGATAACGATCTAGAGATGAAACTTTTTGATGTGAAAGGATTTTATATGAATAAACATAAGGAAGTAATAATTTAAAAAGGATTTTTAAATAAATAGAAGTGTTGTTATGATTATTGAAATGAGATTTCGTTAATAAATTTCTATCTATTCCGAAGATAAGCATGTTGTCGTCCTTTTTAAATAAATAGAATTGTTGTTATGATTATTGAAATGAGATTTCGTTAATAAATTTCTATCTATTCCGAAGATAAGCATGTTGTCGACTCAAGGTCTGAGAAGTAAATAAAATACCCAAACTTGAACGACTTCATAATTATCCAAGGATGATATTAGTTTAGAAACGAAGTTAGATAAGGGAATTAAATGAATATTTCTATAAAGGATAATATAAGCTATAATTCAAAGTATTTAAAGTTGAATAAAGTGATTTGGAAATAAAAAGTAAAAGGGCGGTATTCCAAATGTTGAGGGAGTTAGAAACTATTTACAACTGTTTAACTAAAGAGGCCAAGTGACGCTGTATACTGAACTAATGGATCCACTTTATTTGTATATGGATGATGATTGTTAATTTGATATTTAAATCACCGACTATCAAAATTTTGGCCAGATCGGTTGTTGGTTCGGAAAGACCAGGATCGAATTTATATTCGAAAACCATTCCGACCAGCAAATATGATACCAGAAGATGGTCGAGATGGAGCATTGAAGACCATGAATCTTCATAAGCGGAAGGATTACTTGTCGAATATCCTCTGGCTAGCTACCAGAGGTATTCTGACGTGATTCGGTTGTGGTTGAGATTTTGCGGATTGCAAAGACTTCTCGCTATTGATCCTTTGGATGCGGTAGGAGAGTGCCTTCGGTTCATCCTGTTCAAGGATGACTTGTATGGATGAATGTCTGAAAGAGTATTTTCAAAGGAGTCACGTGTGTTGATTTCCTCAAACGTATTTCTATTGGTGGAAAACTAACACCTTGAGTATTTTTGTGGATGTCAATTAGTGATATCTGGTAGATCCGACGATGTGGCATTCAAAGTAAATGGTGGCCAGATTTTCTAAAGTTAATTCAAACCTCAAGCCTCACAACCGGGAAATGACAAAAATCGGGCAGGCAGCATGGCTATGTGGGTTGCTCCCATTTGGGTTATAATCACCTATCTAGAGAAATTCCATTTGTATAATAACCCGTAACTTCCCCAGTAAGGAAAGAGCGGATACTTTGAGGACAAGACAGATCGGAATGAAAACAGAAGAACATTTCATTGTATATTACAACAATTCATCAGAATACAAGAATATACAAATATGAATAAATATTACACATTCGATAAATATCAGAGATTACAATACATTACATAGCAGTGGAAAATAATACAAAGCACAACTGAAGAAGATATATGGATACAAAGCTTTCCGGATATCATTGCAGCCGTAAATCAGGATTCTGTGAATATAAATCTGCAAAACCAAAAACTACTAGCTACCCGTGTCAAAATAAGGGCACCCAGAGTTTAGGTTAAAACAATAAACTCCAGGTCAGTCATGGGACTGGTGTGAGAACTAAAACAGTTATTTAAAACTTTACTTTAAATCAGATATATCAAGGGACCACGCCGTATAACACGGAACGGGTTTCCTTCCAAGAATACCAGTGCATATAACAAAACAGCGCAATGCTTTTTGGAAAAATGAAGCTATTATAAGACCCAGGTCCTATCATACAATGCAACACAAGCCGGGGTATAGGCTTTTCCCTTATAATAGCCAAACATGCTTGATACGTTTAAAATAAATCATTTGATACTATTATAAGTGCATAGTGTATAAAACAACTTCAAATCATAAGTTTCAATCATAGACGGCATGGGTACCATATATCACGTCGCCATACTAGGCTCTACAATCAAAACCGCAAAGTCACGTATTTGGAAATTGGATTTCCATCTGTGAACCGAGGCTAGGGATCGTCCTCACCGAATTCGAGACAATCTAGCCCATGTCTCAGGAACAGCCGCAACTGCCCCATGGATCGTCAGTGTCGGTCCACTGATGTGGATTATTATGCCTGAACACTGCGTTTCCCCGCACTTAGGGGCATAAATGAGCCAAATGACTCCATCAGCTCCACACAGTCATCGATATATCCGAGGTGCCTCGCAATCCAACAACCACACAGGTGAAAATAATATAAATGTCAGGGCTGGTAGGTCACTGACACCACCCTAGCTGGAAGGAAACGCATGCCCTCCCTGAGGTCCTCTCCCATTTCTGGTTCACAACCGGGGTGTGAGGCTCGCGAATCAACATTACAAAAAGCTATGCCACACAGGCCATGCTTTGATCATCAACCAAAAGACTCTGCTTTTCAACAAAAGCCTTGATCATTTGCCACTTAGGCATGCCACACAGGCAATTCACTCCATGCGATTGGTATCCATCAATATATAACCCCTGAGTTTGTACATCTCAGAAAAGGGCGTTAAGCAAGAGAATAAATTCTCCGCCACCAAACAGATATATATTTAATAGAAATCAATCACACAGAATAAAATCCAATGTCAGACACACATTCCATTTACAAGTTCGTTCTGGGTCTGAACGAAACCGGAGGCACCTTGTACCTCGTATATCCATCAATCTCCAAGTACGTCTGGACGATCACCAACTGATTCCCTCCTCTTGGGTGTACAGCCCAATCAAGATCATCAGTAATCACCCAAACGATGTGAAGACCTCCGGTCTTTGACCACCGTCTTCATCCTCGATACATCGTTGAAACAGTTATTCAGAATGGGTTAAACCCGGTCTTTCTGAATAACTCCCGTATATAATAAACAAGTGTTACACAAACACAACATACGCCTCATTCCAATTCAGAATATTCTTTTATTCAAATATTCTTATACTTTGGGAAAGGTTCCCATTAATTTTATCAAAGATAAATTCTTTTAAATTTATTCTTTAATCTTCTTTTGAATATCAATTCAAATTAGTCGGGATTAGCGAACCATACCTAAGTAATCATTTATTTTATTTCCCAATCCCAACCTATTCGTCCCATGAAGTAAAACTGGTAATACTTCATATCTAACACCACGGTGTCATTGGTAAATTCAATTACCATTTCATGTTCAAATCTAATTAAAGATTTAACTATCGCCGGGAGCAAAACTGGTAATACTCCATTCTCGATCATTTCAATCTAATTAAAGATTCATTAAAACTCCACTTGGTTTTAATCTTCCCAAAAATCAATATTAATGATTGTTTAACTTGGGAAACCATATCCTGTCTTTAACTGGGTTAAAGAATCAATGTCTTTTAAAACACGGTTCACGATAAACCCAACATCACATTCCATTTACAATGGAATCTTCATGGAAAACAAATCGATATATATAATCGATATAAACTTCCATATCCGACTAATAATATAAATGGAATAACGGCAAAGCCTTTTAAATTCCAGATATATTAGTTGTCTTCCTCCACAGAAATTCACTTCGATTATTACCAAATCGAATTCCATTCTATTCCAATTTATTTTATTAAATTGGAAAACTTTAGTTTGGAAAATCTCCTTTAAATCTTAATAAAAGATTTATAAATTTCAAATCACATTTCACTGTAAATCGGGTTAAAGAACGAATGTCGTTAAAACATAGTTCACGATAAACCCATTTCCCATTTGATATTAAATACAAGGCTCTGAATAGAAAATATATCGGCTTATATTCAATATCAAATTCTACGACCAACAAACATCGTATTGGAAATAATGATATAAATATATCTTTCAAATTTCCATAACAATATCTGTATAATCACGAAATCCAACATCGAAATATTCCAAAGACAAATTTCGATTCAAATCCATTCCAATTCAATTATTGGAAATTCTGGTTACTTTTAAAACCATTTCAAATCCACTTTATTTATTTTAAAAATAAATGGGATTATAATCCTAGTTCAAAACTAGTTCATTTCGATAAAATCTATTTTTATCTTTTCAAATTTGGAATTTTTTATCTCAAATCTTCACAAATCAATTCTTATGATTTTACACAAATTATTTCTATTTTTAATAATTTTATCAAGGCCCGTACAATCGGTTTTCAATAACGGCCACCGAACTGCACTTACAGCGACCTTTTCCAAATTTGATTTGGACATAATTCCAAATCCAACCGTTAGATTTATAATTTCTAATATTCGTTAGAAAGATCTTTTCGATACAAACCCAACGGTTCCAGTTTTAGGAGAATCTGACGGTCGGATCTCCCGCAACGTCAATTCGAAGTCAATGGTAAAAATTCACGAACTGCCGCGGCGCGGCGCGTTCTATTCAGGCCATTATATATATAATATATATATTATACATATTTCGTCGATTTCCTTTTAAAACGTATTTTATAAATCGTTTTAAATTCGTTTTCGAAACGATTTCAACTTCATATTCAATTTCGAATCAAAATTGAATATTCCACATCATCGATATACAAATGATAATATTTTCAAAACGTTATATTTTGAAATCACTTCCTTTTCTATAATTATTATAAAAACGAATATAATCGATATAAATATCGTTCGCGTCAAAATGGCACATATCTAACCAACACGGCTTTATATATTTCAATAACTTCGTTATTCTATTCAACAAATGAATATTTTCTTCAACACATGAATATATGTTTTTATTCAACACATGAATATTTATTTTATTCAGCACATGAATTTTCTTTCTATTCAACACATGAATTTTCTTTCTATTCAACACATGAATTTTCATTCTATTCAACACATGAATTTTCTTTCTATTCAACACATGAATTTATTCTATTCAACACATGAATTTTCTTTCTATTCAACACATGAATTTTCATTCTATTCAACACATGAATTTTCTTTCTATTCAACACATGAATTTTCTTTTATAATATTCCTTATTTTCCAAATTGGAATGAGGCCCAATCAGATACCATATAGTGTTAATTATATGGATTCCATACAACACATATATATAATAGCAACGATAAATAACCAACCATCATCCAGAGTGCACCATACAACTGCATAAGCATTAAATATAAATAATTAACGCTTACACAGTCTGTCAACCCATCGATTGACATGCAACTAAACAATCGGGATTAGTGTACGTCAAATATCATCCCAATACCCGTATGGGGTTTCAAATCAACAAACACAGATTTTTATTTGTGCAGTTGGGCGATATGTAAAATTTATCGTCCCAATTAATATCAGTCAAATCGGTGTACATAAACAAATCGTTCGATTTGTAAATGAATATTTATTTTATATACACGTTAAAAATTATATTTTTAACTATAAAATATTTTCCACTATAAAATATTTTATTCCATTCCACATCACACAATCAACATTCACAACACATTAATCAAACAAACAAGTCATCCATGGTCTGTGGACGACGGGTGTCGGGTGCTACTAAGCACCGTCTGCATCCTAGTATATATTTCAAACTAGAAATCCAAAGCAAAAGTGAGGAGTTCTCACCGACTAGCTAACCAGACGTCGCGACTCTTCATATGTAGAAAATCTTCGCCGTGCTCGCCTTTTGTCACTTTCGTCGTCCGTGTTCGCTACATATATAAAAATCACATTTTTATTTCACCGCTATAAAATTCACATTTTATAATCTATACTATGTAAAAATCATATTTTTATAATCTCTACTATATAAAAATTATATTTTTATTCTTTCTATAATATAAAAATCATATTTTTATAATCTCTACTATATAAAAAATATATTTTTATAATCTCTACTATATAAAAATTATATTTTTAACCTTCCTATGATATAAAAATTATATTTTTAACCTTCCTATGATATAAAAATTATATTTTTAACCTTCCTATGATATAAAAATTATATTTTTAACCTTCCTATGATATAAAAATTATATTTTTAAACAAACAAAATCTCATCTGTATGTTAATAAAAATCCTTTCTTTTTATTTAAAAATCACTTCTTCATCTACAACACAAATTCGATCCCTACATACAATAAAAATCGTATTTTTAATTCTAAAATCATTTCAAAAATACGGTCTTTTTCATTTATATAAAAATCAGAACTTCTATTTATTTTATATATATATAAAAACAGAGACGAAAATTAAACAAACAAAACAAATTAAAATACTAAATAAATAAATAAATAACTTACAATTAAAAAGGGAGGGGGGTTGTTTGCGTCACTGGAGCCTGGATGGCCGGAGGAAGGCTGCTGGGTGGCGATGGGGGTGGCGGGGGTCCACGGCGGTGCGGAGGGGCTAAGGGGAGGGCTGCGTCGGCAAGGGAAGGGGGGAAAAGGGGATCGCGCTCAGCGCGAGGAGGAAGGAGGAGAAGGACAGAGGAGTAGGAAGGGGGCCTCGCTCTGGCGGCGGCGGTCTTCGAGGGGAGTGGCGGCTGTAGTAACCCGTAGCTTCCCCGTTAAGGAAATAACGAATTACTTTGAGGACAAGACGAATCAGAACACAAACAGAAGAACATTTCATTGTTATTTACAACAATTCCATCAGATTACAAAAATATACAGAGTATGAATAAATATTATACAACAGAAAAATATCAGAGATTACAATAAATTACATAGCAGCGGAAAAACAATATAAAACACAAATGAAAGTAATACACGGATACAGAGCTTTCCGAGCATCGTTCCAGCTGTAAATCAGGATCCTGTGAATATAAATCTGCAAAACCAAAACTACTAGCTGCCCGTGTCGAAAATAAGGGCACAAATAGTTTAGTTTAAAACAATAAACTCCAGGTCAGTCATGTGACTGGTGTGATAACTAAAACAGTTAGTTAAAACTTTACTTTAAAAGAGAGTAATTCCAGGGACCACGCCGTATAACACGGAACGGGTTTCCTCCCAAGAATACCAGTGCATAGAATAATCAACGCAATGCTTTTTCGAAAAATGAAGCTATTATAAGACCCAGGTCCCATCACACAATGCAGCGCAAGCCGGAGGATAAGGTTTTTACCTTATAACAGCCAAACATGCTTGGTACGTTTAAAACAAATCATTTGATACTTTTATAAGTGTATAGTGTTAAAACAATTACAATCATAAATATCAATCATAGACGGCATGGGTACCATATATCATGTCGCTATACTAGGCTCTACAAATAAAACCGAAATATCTCGTATTGGAAATTGGATTTCCGTCATGAGTCAAGGCAAGGGGCAAGCTCCTCTCCGCTTCGAGACACTCTAGCAAATGTCTCAGGACTACTCTCTCTGGGTAACCACTGGATCTTCAGGGCCGATCCTCCCTTACATTTGAGGATTAATTATTCCTAAACACACGTTTCCCAGTTCTAACAGACCTATATCCGAGGCGCTTCGCATTCCAACAACCACATAGGTAAAAGTAATGTAAATGTCAGCCAGTTTAAGCACTGACACTACCTCTAGCTAGAAAGAAACGTCGTGTTCTCCCTGCAGTCACTATCCCGTTTTTGACTCATACCGAGGTGTGAGGCTCACGAATCCAAGCTATACACAAAGCTATGCCACGTAGGCCGTGCTTTGATCATCAACCACAAGACTTTTCTTTTCAACAGAAGCCTTGATCATTTGCCACTTAGGCATGCCAAACAGGCAATTCACTCCATGCGATTGATGTCCATCGATATAAAACCTCTAAGCTCGTACGTCTCAGAGAAGGGCGTTAAGCAAGAGAATAAATTCTCCGCCGCCAAACAAATGTATATTTAATAGAGATCAATCAGCACAGAATAAAATCGAATGTCAGACACACAGTCCATTTACAAGTTCATTCTGCGTCTGAACGAAACCGGAGGCACTTTCCTTGCATATCCATCGTCTCCTAGTACGTCTAGACGATCACCAACTGATTCCCTCATCTTGGGTGTACATTCCCATCAAGATCATCAGTAATCACCCAAACGATGCGAAGACTTCCGGTCTTCACCCACCGTCTTCATCTTCGACTTATCGTCGAATCGGTTATTCAGAATGGGTATAAACCCGGCCTTTCTGAATGACCCGCGTATATAATAAACAAATGTTACACAAACACAACATACGCCTCATTCCAATTCATCAGTCACTAACCATAAATTAGCAAGAGAACAATTCCCAAAATATTAACCCCGAAGGCCGAAACCAACATCAGATCAATACCCAGGAAACCATTCTTCTTAGCTAACCCACAATTAGTTTCTAAATTTTACATTCTTAGGGAAAGGTTCCCATTAATTTTATCAAAGATAAATTCTTCTAAATTTATTCTTTAATCTTCCTTTGTATGTCATTTCAAACCATGTTAAGGTTTTCCAAACTAGTCGGGATTAGCGAACCACACCGAAGTAATTACTTATTTTATTTCCCAAACCCAACCTATTCATCCTATGAAGCAAAATTGGTAATACTCCATATCTAACACCACGGTGTTATTGGTAAAATTAATTACCATTTCACGTTCAAATCTAATTAAAGATTTAACTATCGCTTTGGAGCAAAACTGGTGATACTCCATTCTCGCTCACTTTCCAAATTTGATAATTTAAATTATCAATTCACATTTCAAACTAATTAAAGATTCATTAAAACTCCTTTTACTGGGTTAAAGAACTAATGTCATTTAAAACACAGTTCACGATAACCCCAAATCACATTCTATATATTATCGGGTTAAAGAACAAGTGTTATTTAAAACACCGTTCACGATAAACCCAAATCCCATTTGATAATAAATACAAGGCCCTGAATAGAAAATATATTGGCTTATATTCAATATCAAATTCTGAAACCCACAAATATCGCTTTGGAAATAACGATATAAAATATATCTTCCAAATTTCCTCCAAAATATCTGTATAATCGCGGAATCTAATATCAAAATATTCCAAAGACAATTTCGATTCAAATCCATTCCATTTCATATATTGGAAATTATGGTTATTTAAAACCCATTTCAAATCCAATTTATTTATTTAAAAATAATTGGATTTTAATTCTAGTTCAAAACTAGTTCATTTCGATAAAAATGTATTTTTATCTTTTCAACTATGGAGTTTTTCATCCCAATTTTCCCCAAATCATTTCTTATGATTTTACACAATTTATTACTATTTTTGATAATTTTATCAAGGCCTGTACAGTCGATTTCCAACAACGGCCATCGAACTGCACTTACAACGACCTTTTCTGAAATTGATTTCAATGTATCTCCAAATCCAACCATCAGATTTCAAATCTCTTATATTCGTTAGAAAGATCTTTTCGATACAAACCCAACGGTTCTGATTTTAGGAGAATCCGACGGTCGGATCTCCCGTAAAGTCCGTTCGAAGCCAGTGATCGAAATTCACGAACTGCCGCGGCGCGGCGCGTTCTATTCAGGCCATTATGTATATAATATATATATATATATATATTTTATATATTTCGTCGATTTCCTTTTAAAACGAATTTTATAAATCGTTTCAAATTTGTTTTCAAAAACAATTTCAACCTTCATTTCAAATTCAAATCAAAATTGAATTTTCCATTATAAATTCTTTTTACATTCATTTCTATTTGATTTCAATTCAGATCGATTTCAATTTAATTTCAGTTCATTTTCAATTCGATTCGAATTCATTCCAAATCGATTTCACTTCGATTTCCAATTGCATTTCTATTTAATTCAATTTCAATTCGATTACAATTCGATTTGAACACATTTCAATTCGAATTCATTTTATATTCAATTCAATTCGAATTCATTTTCTAAATATTCGACTTTTAAATCTCTTTTCAATATTCATTATAAAAACGAATATAATCGATATAAATATCGTTCGCGTCAAAATAGCGCATCACTAATCAATAAGGCTTTATATTTTTCAATAACTTCGTTATTCTATTCAACAAATGATTATTTATTCTATTCAGCACATGAATCTACATTTCTTACAACACATGATTAATCTCAACACATGAGTACTGTCAACACATAACTATTTTTGTTATGTAATATATTTTTTTTAAAATTTTAATTTCTATCGTCTAATTTTTAATCAAACTCTAACCGTAAATTAGCAAGAGAGCAATTCCCTAAATATTAACCCTGAAGGCCGAAACCAACGTCAGATCAATATCCAGGAGACCACTCATCTTATCTACTTTCCAGTTAGTTCTAATTTTATATATGATAAAGATGTAAATTTTATTGTTAAAATATTTCGTTCAACACATGAATCTATATTTCTTTCAACACATGACTAATCTCAACACATGAGTACTGTCAACACATGAATCTATATTTTATAATATTCTTTATTTTCCCAATTGGAATGAGGCCCAATCAATTACCATATAATGTTAATTATATGGATTCCATACAACACATGTATATAATAGCAACGATAAATAATCAACCATCATCCAAAGTGCACTACACAACTGCATAAGCATCAAATATAAATAATTAACGCTCACACAGTCTGTCGACCAATCGATCGACATACAATTAAATAATTGGGATTAGTGTACGCCAAATATCATCCCAACACCCGTGTGGGGTTTTAATCCACAAACACCGAATATTATTTGTGCAGTTGGGCGATGTGTAAAATTTATGGTCCCAATCAATGTCTTTCAAATAGGTGTACATAAACAAACCATCCGGTTTGTAAATGAATATTTATTTATTCACATTCACGTTAAAAATTATATTTTTAACGATAATTTATTTATTTCAACACATGAATATTTTATTATCTATTTCACATCAACATCACAAACAAACTTCACAACACATCAAACAAGCATACAAGTCGTCCACGGTCTGTGGACGACGGGTGTCGGGTGCTACTAAACACCATTTGCATCCTAGAATATATTTCTAACTAGAAAAGTAAATTTAAAGTGAGAAGTTCTCACAGAGGGTTCCACTCCGCCGTGCTTTACTTTTGAACTGCTGGACCGTCTGAATCTGTTTGAAATTCTAATGCAGTCTTTGCCCCTCTATTCATAATAAAAATTATATTCTTATCACTTCATTTCAATAAATAAAAATCATATTTTTATTCTACTCCATATATTTTTACAACGCTTCTTTCTATATAAAAATTATATTTTTATATTTCTACTTCATATATAAAGATCGAATTTTTATATCATCGCTATAAAAATCACATTTTTGTTTCAACATATATATAATAAAAATCCAATTTTTACTTCGCTACATAACTTAACATCAAATTTTTACTATATATATAATATAAAAATCATATTTTTAATATCTACATTATATAAAAATCATATTTTTATGTTGCAAAGCTATTTTATAAAAATTATATTTTTTTACAAAGCTACTTTCCATATAAAAATCACATCTTTATAATGCTATTCATTTACTAAAAAACTAATTTTTATCCTATAGTTTCTATAATCAAAATCATAACTTTCATTAGTTAAAAATCACCCTTTGTATAAATAAAACTGATTTTACAAAGAAAAGGAAAAAAACTGATTTTGTAATTTAAAAATCACCTTCTTTCCTTTTCTCGCTGGTTCGAAGAGGTGAGGGACGGTTTCTGATGCTCGGCAATCGGAGGCGATCCAATTCATGTGGCGGCGGCGTCCCTTCAGTCAGCAATGGTGGCAGCAATCTCGAATTAGGGTTTAATCGAAATGGGGGGTTCGGTCTTCGGTGCTGGAGAGGGCGAGTGGGAGGGAAGGGTCTCGGCGGAGGCGTCAGCGGTGGGGTTGATCTGAGGGGGAGGAGACGCGGTGGTCGATGGTGAGGCTGAGGGAGGCGCGACATCGAGGCTTCGTTCATTTTTTCTTTCTGTAATTGATTTCGGGTTTGGAAAGTTAAGGGGGTGTTGACTAAGTATAGTGGAGGGAGGGAGTTTTATTTTTTATTTATTTATTTTATTTATTTATCCCCAAAAGAACCTTTTATTTTCGAACTCGAAATGAAACCCACCGACTGTCGTCCCTAGCTAATTACCCCCATTCTGAACACAATGGGATATGTATCATAAGCTGATTCGATCATTTCGATTAGTTTTCGTCAAAATCAACATATAACTCTATATATTGAATTTGAACGCGTATTTCAATTTATTCGGGCCACATACGAACTCTAAAAATTCCCAAAAAATATTTCCTAACTTCATATTGACGATACGGACCCAATAAAACTAATTTCGCTGAATTCTGAGACCGTTTGAAAAATAGCCAATTTCCAGTCGATTAAAATCAACTTAAACTAGTCAAACGCGTTTTCCTTTGCCATGCTCACATATTGATTCGAAAAATTACGAATTTTGGAATCTAGCAATAACTTGACATCGCGGATCCAACAAAAGTGGTTTCGTCGAAAACCGAGGTCGTTTGCAAAATTTCCATTTTTAAGGGCCAGAATTCCATAGCGACTAATCTGAATTTTCAACTAGGCATATCTTTTGATTCCCTCTATGAAATTTCAATTTTTCGGATTCGTTGGAAAGATATTCTCAATTAGATTCAAATATTTTTGTTTTCGCCAAAATCCGGTTTATTTTGAATCCTATACATTCATTTGAAATTTGAAATCGAATTATCGAACTACCGCACCATTTTCAATTCCTTTTATAATTATAAATAAAATATTTATATTCTAATGACGTTCTATATAAATATATACGTTCTAACTCTATTCAAAATAAATTTCTCATTGTCATTCTTTAAAATAATTCATTTTAAATAATCAAAATTTGCTAAAATTGCCAAAATAAAAATTTTAAATTGGCTCAGAATTTCCGAGTTATTACAATCTCTCCCACTTAAAACTTTTCGTCCCCGAAAAGGAACGAAGCTGAAAGTTGTTTAACTAATCAACTCAACTTCCATTATTTTCTTTACGGCTTAAGTTCTTCAACTTTTCAGTTTCTAAGTACTTTTCAAATTTTTCAAAAATTTGGCTAACACCCTAAATTTCCGAAAAATTTCGCCATAACCTCCCCTGCACCGGGGACTTCGGGATATTTCATATAGCCTCCCATGGCCTTCTTCAATCCAAAAGAAAAAGAAAACGCTGAGCGGCTAGCCAACCGGCTCATAAAATCATCCAAAACCCAAGAAATACAATAAACATGTACCTATTTGTCGAGCAAACAATTTTATTCCTCTTCTCTAGCCTCCTTGCTATGACCTGTTCACACATATATACATGCACATGTGTGCAAATTGCAAATAATTTACATTACAGTTCAATATTTGATTCAATTTGGCTAAATGGTTTAAAATTTCAACAAATCAAAACAATAATCATACAACACAACCATCAATCAATTAGTGAATTAACGTTTCAAATTCATAATTTTGATATATAGTCAAAAAATCATGTTTTTGATGCCAAATCACAACAATAAACTTATCTAGCTTTGGTTCTCACACCAGTCTAATGGAAATATATAGATATCACACTTTCGATACTCGAAAATAAATACTGGTAACGCTGCAGCATTATCAGAATCATCCTCGGGTGTCTAAAGTGTGATTCTATATCTATCCAGTATATTAAAACTTCGAATATACGTTCGTGACGCGTATATGCAAAATCTTTATATATTGGATTGTCCAAATTCAATACAAATAAAATATTCAAATACGTATAATCTGGTTTAAATTTTCAAAACAATATTGTTTTCATTTGAAAAATATACTCTTCACACTCGTTCTAGGATACTACTGAACCTATCTCTAACGAGTCCTTCTAATTGGCTATTACTAATCCAATGCCTGATGAATTCTTTCATATGGTTCTAATGTGTCTTGTTCTTGACCTCTGTAAAACCAAAGCTCTCATACCAAATGTAGTAACCCGTAGCTTCCCCGTTAAGGAAAGAACGAATTACTTTGAGGACAAGACGAATCAGAACACAAACAGAAGAACATTTCATTGTTATTTACAACAATTCCATCAGATTACAAGAATATACAGAGTATGAATAAATATTATACAATAGAAAAATATCAGAGATTACAATAAATTACATAGCAGCGGAAAAACAATATAAAACACAACTGAAAGTAATACACGGATACAAAGCTTTCCGAGCATCGTTCCAGCTGTAAATCAAGATCTTGTGAATATAAATCTGCAAAACCAAAACTACTAGCTGCCTGTGTCAAAAATAAGGGCACCCAGAGTTTAGGTTAAAACAATAAACTCCAGGTCAGTCATGTGACTGGTGTGAGAACTAAAACAGTTAGTTAAAACTTTACTTTAAAGGAGAGTAATTCCAAGGACCAGACCGTATAACACGGAATGGGTTTCCTCCCAAGAATACCAGTGCATAGAATAAACAACGCAATGCTTTTTCGAAAAATGAAGCTATTATAAGACCCAGGTCCCATCACACAATGCAACGCAAGCCGGAGGATAGGGTTTTTACCTTATAACAGCCAAACATGCTTGGTACGTTTAAAACAAATCATTTAATACTATTAAAAGTGAATAGTGTCAAAACAATTTCAATCATAAATATCAATCATAGATGGCATGGGTACCATATATCATGTCGCCATACTAGGCTCTACAAATAAAACCAAAATATCTCGTATTAGAAATTGGATTTCCGTCATGAGTCGAGGCAAGGGGCAAGCTCCTCTCCGCTTCGAGACACTCTAGCAAATGTCTCAGGACTACTCTCTCTGGGTAACCATTGGATCTTCAGGGCCGGTCCTCCCTTACATTTGAGGATTATTTATTCCTAAACACACGTTTCCCTGTCCTAACAGACCTATATCTGAGGTGCCTCGCATTCCAATAACCACATAGGTAAAAAAAATATAAATGTAAGCCAGTTTAAGCACTGACACAACCTCTAGCTAGAAAGAAATGTCGTGTTCTCCCTGTAGTCACTATCCCGTTTTTGACTCATACCGAGGTGTGAGGCTCGCGAATCCACGCTATACACAAAGCCATCCCACGTAGGCCATGCTTTGATCATCAATCACAAGACGTTGTTTTTCAATAGAAGCCTTGATCATTTGCCACTTAGGCATGCCACACAGGCAATTTACTCCATGCGATTGATGTCCATCGATATACAACCTCTAAGCTCGTACGTCTCAGAGAAGGGCGTTAAGAAAGAGAATAAATTCTCCGCCGCTAAACAGACGTATATTTAATAGAGATCAATCAACACAGAATAAAATCCAATGTCAGACACACAGTCCATTTACAAGTTCGTTTTGGGTCTGAACGAAACCGGAGGCACTTTCCTCGCATATCCATCGATCTCCAAGTACGTCTGGACGATCACCAACTGATTCCCTCATCTTGGGTGTATAGCCCATTCAAAATCATCAGTAATCACCCAAACGATGTGAAGACTTCCGGTCTTCAACCACCGTCTTCATCTTCGACTTATCGTCGAATCGGTTATTCAGAATGGGTATAAACCCGGCCTTTCTGAATGACCTGCGTATATAATAAACAAATGTTACACAAACACAACATATGCCTCATTCCAATTCATCAGTCACTAACCGTAAATTAGCAAGAGAACAATTCCCCAAATATTAACCCCGAAGGTTGAAACCAACATCAGATCAATACCCAGGAAACCATTCTTCTTAGCTAACCCACAGTTAGTTTCTAAATTTCACATTCTTAGGGAAAGGTTCCCATTAATCCTATCAAAGATAAATTCTTCTAAATTTATTCTTTAATCTTCCTTTGGATGTCATTTCAAACCATGTTAAGGTTTTCCAAACTAGTCGGGATTAGGGAACCACACCAAAGTAATTATTTATTTTATTTCCCAATCCCAACCTATTCATCCCATGAAGCAAAACTGGTAATACTCCAAATCAAACACCATGGTGTTATCGGTAAAATTAATTACCATTTCTCGTTCAAATCTAATTAAAGACTTAACTATTGCTTTGGAGCAAAACTGGCGTTACTCCATTCTCGCTCACTTTCCAAATTTGATAATTTAAATTATCAATTCACATTTCAATCTACTTACAGATTAATTAAAACTCCTTTTACTGGGTTAAAGAACTAATGTCATTTAAAACACAATTCACGATAAACCCAAATCACATTCTATTTATTATCGGGTTAAAGAACAAGTGTTATTTAAAACACCGTTCACGATAAACCCAAATCCCGTTTGATATTAAATACAAGGCTCTGAATAGAAAATATATCGGCTTATATTCAATATCAAATTCTGAAACCTACAAATATCGCTTTGGAAATAATGATATAAGATATATCTTCCAAATTTCCTCTAAACTATCTGTATAATCGCGGAATCTAATATCAAAATATTCCAAAGACAATTTCGATTCATATCCATTCCAATTCACATATTATAAATTATGGTTATTTAAAACCCATTTCAATTCCAATTTATTTATTTAAAAATAATTGGATTTTAATTCTAGTTTAAAACTAGTTCATTTCGATAAAAATCTATTTTTATCTTTTCAAATATGGAGTTTTTCATCCCAATTTTTCCCAAATCATTTCTTATGATCTTACACAATTTATTACTATTTTTGATAATTTTATCAAGGCCCGTACAGTCGATTTCCAACAACGGCCATCGAACTGCACTTACAGCGACCTTTTCTGAAATTGATTTGGACGTGTCTTGAAATCCAACCGGCAGATTTCAAATCTCTTGTATTCGTTAGAAAACTCCTTTCGATATGAACCCAACGGTTCCAATTTTAGGAGAATCCGACGGTCGGATCTCCCGTAATGTCCATTCGAAGCCAATGGTCGAAATTCACGAACTGCCGCGGCGCAAAGCGTTCTATTCAGGCCATTATATATAATATATATATATTATATATATTTCGTCGATTTCCTATTAAAACGAATTTTATAAATCGTTTCAAATTTGTTTTCAAAAACAATTTCAACATTCATTTCAATTTCAAATCAAAATTGAATTTTCCATTATAAATTCTTTTTACATTCACTTCTATTTGATTTCAATTCAAATCAATTTCAATTCAATTTCAAATGGATTTCACTTCGATTTCCAATTGCATTTCTATTTAATTCAATTTCAATTCAATTACAATTCGATTTGAATACATTTCAATTCGAATTCATTTTATATTCAATTCAATTCAAATTCATTTTCTAAATATTCGATTTTTAAATCTCTTTTCAATATTCATTATAAAAACGAATTTAATCGATATAAATATCGTTCGCGTCAAAATAGCGCATCTCTAATCAACACGGCTTTATATTTTTCAATAACTTCGTTATTCTATTCAACAAATGAATATTTATTCTATTCAGCACATGAATCTATATTTCTTACAACACATGACTAATCTCAACACATGAGTACTTTCAACACATAACTATTTTTGTCATGTAATATTTTTTTTAAAATTTTAATTTCTATCGTCTAATTTTTAATCAAACTCTAACCGTAAATTAGCAAGAGAGCAATTCCCTAAATATTAACCCGAAGGCCGAAACCAATATCAGATCAATATCCAGGAGACCACTCATCTTATCTACTTTCCAGTTAGTTCTAATTTTATATATGATAAAGAAGTAAATTTTATTGTTAAAATATTTCGTTCAACACATGAATCTATATTTCTTTCAACACATGACAAATCTCAACACATGAGTACTGTCAACACATGAATCTATATTTTATAATATTCTTTATTTTCCCAATTGGAATGAGGCCCAATCAATTTCCATATAATGTTAATTATATGGATTCCATACAACACATGTATATAATAGCAACGATAAATAATCAACCATCATCCAAAGTGCACTACACAACTGCATAAGCATCAAATATAAATAATTAACGCTCACATAGTCTGTCGACCAATTGATCGACATACAATTAAATAAATGGGATTAGTGTACGCCAAATATCATCCCAACACCCGTGTGGGGTTTCAATCCACAAACACCGAATATTATTTGTGCAGTTGGGCAATGTGTAAAATTTATCGTCCCAATCAATGTCTTTCAAATAGGTGTATATAAACAAACCATCCGGTTTGTAAATGAATATTTATTTATTCACATTCACGTTAAAAATTATATTTTTTAAGATAATTAATTTGTTTCAACACATGAATATTTTATTATCTATTTCACATCAACATCACAAACAAACTTTACAACACATCAAACAAGTATACAAGTCGTCCATGGTCTGTGGACGACGGGTGTCGGGTGCTACTAAACACCGTCTGCATCCTAGTATATATTTCTAACTAGAAAAGTAAATTTAAAGTGAGAAGTTCTCATAGAGGGTTCCACTCCGCCGTGCTTTACTTTTGAATTGCTAGACCGTCTGAATCTGTTTGAAATTCTAATGCAGTCTTTGCCCCACTGTTCATAATAAAAATTATATTCTTATCACTTCATTTCAATAAATAAAAATCATATTTTTATTTCTTCTCCATATATTTTTACAACGCTTCTTTCTATATAAAAATTATATTTTTATATTTCTACTTCATATATAAAGATCGAATTTTTATATCATCGCTATAAAAATCACATTTTTGTTTCAACATATATATAATAAAAATTCAATTTTTATTTCGCTACATAACTAAAGATCAAATTTTTACTATCTATATAATATAAAAATCATATTTTTAATATTTACATTATATAAAAATCATATTTTTATGTTGCAAAGCTATTTTATAAAAATTATATTTTTTTACAAAGCTACTTTCCATATAAAAATCACATCTTTATAATGCTATTCATATACTAAAAATCTAATTTTTATCCTATAGTTTCTATAATCAAAATCATAACTTTCATTAGCTAAAAATCATCCTTTGTATAAATAAAAATGATTTTACAAAGAAAAGAAAAAATAAATGATTTTGTAATTTAAAAATCACCTTCTTTCCTTTTCTCGCTGGTTCGAAGAGGTGGAGGACGGTTTCTGGTGCTCGGCAGTCGGAGGCGATCCAATTCAGGTGGCGGCGGCATCCCTTCAGTCAGCAGCGGTGGCAGCAATCTCGAATTAGGGTTTAATCAAAATGGGGGGTTCGGTCTTTGGTGCTGGAGAGGGCGAGTGGGAGGGAAGGGTCTCGGCGGAGGCGTCAGCGGTGGGGGTGATCGGAGTGGGAGGAGACGCGGTGGTCGATGGTGAGGATGAGGGAGGCGCGACATCGAGGCTTCGTTCATTTTTTTTTCTCTGTAATCGATTTCGGGTTTGGAGGGTTAGGACGGGGGTGGGGGGCGTTGACTAAGTATAGTGGAGGGAGGGAGTTTTATTTTTTATTTATTTATTTTATTTATCCCCAAAAGAACCTTTTTTTCGAACTCGAACTGAAACCCACCGACTGCCGTCCCTAGCTAATTACCCCCATTTCGAACACAATGGGATATGTATCGTAAGCTGATTCGATCGTTTTGATTGGTTTTCGTCAAAATCAACATATAACTCTATATATTGAATTTGAACACGTATTTCAATTTATTGGGGCCACATACGAACTCGAAAAATTCCCGAAAAATATTTTCTAACTTCGTATTGACGATACGGTCCCAACAAAAACAATTTCGCTGAATTCTGAGACCGTTTGAAAAATGTCCAATTTCCAGTCGATTAAAATCAACTTAAACTGGTCAAACGCGTTTTCCTTTGCCACGCTCACATATTGATTCGAAAAATTACGAATTTTGGAATCTAGTAATAACTTGACATCACGGATCCAAAAAAAGTGGATTCGACGAAAACCGAGGTCGTTTGCAAAATTTCCATTTTTAAGGGCCAGAATTCCATAGCGAATATTCTGAATTTTCAACTGGGCATATATTTTGATTCCAGCTATGAAATTTCAATTTTTCGGATTCGTTGGAAAGATATTCTCAATTAGATTCAAATATCTTTGGTTTCGCCGAAATCCACAGTTTATTTTGAATCCTGTACATTCATTTGAAATTTGAAATCGAATTATCGAACTACTGCGCCATTTTCAATTCCTTTTGTAATTATAAATAAAATATTTATATTCTAACGACGATCTATATAAATATATACATTCTAACTCTATACAAAATAAATTTCTCGTCGTCATTATTTAAAATAATTCATTTTAAATAATCAAAATTCGCTAAAATTGCCAAAATAAAAATTTTAAATTGGCTTAGAATTTCCAGGTTATTGCAGCGGCGCCCTAATCGGAGGAGCGACGGGCTCCTCCCTTCTCTTCTTTTTTTTTATTTTCTTTTCTGAAACGTGAAGTCAACGGGGGGAATGGGAGAGATAAAGGGGACGGGTGTTCTTTATAAATGTATAAATATATTTTTTCCTTTAAAATCCCAAAAAGCAAATTTTATTTTCGAACTCCAAACAAAACCCACCGACTGTCATCCATAACTAATTAACCCCATTACGAACACAATGGGATATGTATCGTATGATGATTCGATCGTTTTGATCAGTTTCCGTCAAAATCAAAATATAAATCTATATATTGAGTTTGAACGCACATTTCAATTTACCGGGGCCACATACGGACTCTAAAAATTCCTGAAAAATATTTTCTAGCTTCGTATTGACAACACGGTCCTAACCAAACTAATTTCATCAAATTCCGAGACCGTTTGAAAAATGGCCATTTTTAATCGATTAAAATCAACTGAATCTGGTCAAACGTGTTTTCCTTTGCCACGCTCACATATTGATTCAGAAAATTACGAATTTTGGAATCTAGCCATAATTTGATGTCCCAGAACCAACAAAAGTGGTTTCGTCGAAAACCGAGGTCGTTTGCAAAATTTCCATTTTTAAGGGCCAAAATTCCATAGCGACTATTCTGAATTTTCAACTGGACATAACTTTTGATTCCCGCTATGAAATTTTGATTTTTCGGATTCATTAGAAAGATATTCTCAATTAGATTCAAATATTTTTGGTTTCACTAAAATCCGGTTTATTTTGAATCTTGCACATATATTTGAATTTTGAAGTCGAATTTTCAAACTACCACGCCATTTTCAATTCCTTTTATAATTAAAATAAAATATTTATATTCTAACGTCGCTTCAAATAAATATATTCATTCTAATTTATTTAAATCAAATTTCTCGTCGTTAATATTTAAAATAATTCATTTTAAACATTCAAAATTCAATAAAATTGCCAAAAGAAAATTTTTAAATTGGCTCGGATTTCCGAGTTATTACAATTTGTTTCTTTAATCTATTCGATGTTGTCCCTATCGGGAAACGGTTGCTGATCCGAACCGTTGGTGATGTACATTCGATACACTCAAGTGAAATGAGTGGTCGGTCATGTGTGGGCCGGGTTGCAAGACGTTCTTGTTGAACCCAGTGTATTCCCCTTTAGAGATACACTATCGGTAGGTGGTTCCATACCTTGTCATATTCGGAATCCAATCTCCAATAAGCACCTACGGTTTTGATTTTATACTGTATATGTCGAGCGTGAGATGCAAGCATTCTGCTAGATTGATATTTATTTGTATTTAGACACTATTATAATATCAGAAGAGATATTGTTTGTAACGACCCGCATTCTACGCATCATAGGATCGTAGAATATTTATTTCTTTCACATACGAAGTCGTATGGTCATGTAACTTTGGGGGACGACTATTGGGGTCATTTCCCATGTTCGTGATTTTTCCCGATTTTTAAATGACCATTTTACCCCTAGTTGGCACTGTTTTGGCCATAACTTTTGACTAGAAAGGAATTTTGACCTGAAACCACTTCCATTGGCTTTGGATGATGGTTTCTCTTTCCGTAGAGTGGTCACATTAGCCCAACGGACTCACCGTTTAGGAGATATGGCTGAAACAAGTTTCAGATGGTGAAAAACAGCTTAATTGGGCTTAACCGGGTGATTAACAGCTAGGCCCAAAGGGGAATTTCGGGATTAGGAGTTTAAAAGGGCTGTTAGGGTTTGGAGAATACCTTTTTCTCATTTTTCAGCTGTCACTATTCATTCCTCTTAACCTAGCCATGGCCTCCACTCTCTAAATCTCTCTAAAAACACCAAAAATCACTTCCTAATCAAGGATTAAGGCTTAGAGGCATCAAATCAAGGAGGATTAGCACAAGGACCGAGGTAGAGCTGCTGTTATATATTGAAATTCGTGCAAATCAGAGGTTCACTTCAGATCTGAAAGTTTTATTGTGGCAAAGGTGAGTGATTTGCATAGTTTTTGCACTAATTACGGTAATTAAGAGTAATTAGTGAAGATTAGCGAATTTATACACTAATAAATTCTGGAAAAATGTTTAGTAATTCTTAAATAATATTTTATGCTTCTGTTAGGAATTTGGTTCGATTTGATTGAGTTTTGTTAACCCTATGATTAGATTTACTTAAACATGCTTAAGGGAAAATTTGGGGTTTTGACCATGTTTGATCCACTTTACATGCTATGATTTGTGTTATGGTGTTCATGGTCGATACTATACGTTGCTATGACTGTATGAGATGTTTTGTGATTGTTTAGAAGTGTTAGTTTGGTCAAAAATGCATTCGAATGGCGAAAGACTGTCGCTGGAACGAAGTGCAGGAATTTACCCGGACCGGATCGCCCTCTATGAGCACGATCCGATGGAAGCTCACGCCACGATCCGTTTCACTTCGAAGGCCACGAACCGATGCAGTGCCGTGTCCAAACTAAAGTACCCCGATCCGAATCTCTCCAGCTTGGTGGACCACGAACCGATCAGAAGGTGCGATCCGAGATGAGGCGCGACGATCCAGACGAGGTAGCACGACCCGAACCCAATGGGTTGCCAGCGCCACGAGCTGTTGAGGCGCGATCCGTATGGCGCGACACGATCCGATGGAGCTGGAGCACCACGAGCTAGCAGGAACTCGACCCGATCCGATTGGGGAGGCGCGCCACGAACCGAACCATCCAAGGGAGCACGATCCGAGGAGAAGACTGAATGAAGACCGATCCGGAGGTGAAGACCAAAACCCGAGATGCAAAGGTAGTCCAGTATGGGAAGTTAGAGCTCAGGATCTAGTTGGGAACCAATGAGTTCGCTTCATGGTTGGACTTTGCTGCGGGACGCGTGCCAAGGGGTTATCGACGTCTATAGCTTTGGACCACTATGGTAGGAGGTATGAAGGCGGATTCAGGGCCATTATGGCATCGGTAAAACCAAGGGTTACGACCAATGAAGTGGGTCATTGAAATGTTTGGTCATGCCTCCATGTGTTTAGCTTGGTCACAGCAGGGTTTCTACAAGTCGGGATTTGTCGTTACCTCAAGTCGTCTAGTGTCCCAAAGTGGTGGACCTCGTATACTTTACGCACTGAGTGAGAGACGTGAGGATGGTTGCTATGCTTGATTGTTTGACATACACACCCCCACCTCCGTATTTCTACACCATATGTTGTTGGCATCCTAGAGTATTGTACGGTATGTGGTACTGACTCTTTGGTTGCAGGTCCAGGTTCAGGTATGGTTTAGTATACCTGTTATTATTCTGTTTAGATGCTTATCGCTCATACCAGGCTTTATGTCTGACCCAGAGTTTTATGTCTCCTCTTATTACTCTGGGTGCTCACACGAGCAGACTAGAGACAGGTTGGCTGGTGATGTACGGGTAGATGATCCGGAGACGAGCAGGAGGCTTCCACGTAATATACATATAATATTCTCCCTGTGTTGTTGAAGATCACTGCTTGGGCATTGGTGGTGCATCTTCTACTTTAGCTTTCTTTTGCTTAGAGATAGTAAATTTGGAAAATTGTAATAAGCTGTATTTGGATTTCCGCTGCTCTGATGATTGATGTTAATTTTAGTTATCAGCTTATGCACTGTCTCACCTGTTTTATGTCAAGTATGTTATTATTATATTTTATTCCATGCGCTGTGAGGCATTCTACAGGTTTTTCATTAGTTAATTTCCTTCTTTTCTTTCTTCTGACGACCGTCCCGTGCTAGTCGGGCATGTGTACAGCGCACTTTCGGAGGAAATGCAGGCTGGTGCGGGACGGGCCGTCACACTTGGTATCAGAGCTCTAGGTTGCGTAGTTAACCTAGGGAAGTTATCAGGGAGAGATAATATACGTATACAAGAGAGCGTATTTGTGATTACTTTGGTTTTTAAAAGCTATATATATATATATATATTATTACTAGTATAAGGATGAAGTCGTACTGCACTAGCACCACTATGGAGTCGTTAATCGTTTCCTTTTTCAGATTGACGATGAGCCGATATACTTGAGGTGCTGGTAGGGGAGCCAATAATGGGAATGCTGCTGACATGAGGACGATGTTTACTGACCTCATGAGAGAGATGCTTAGAGATGTACAGAGGGAAGCTCCCAATGGTGGAAATGGTGGTGGTCCAATAGTGCAGGCGCCAAGAGTCGACTTCGCCAAGCTGAATAAGGATTATACTAGCCTTGGTGGGAAGCCGTTCCATGGAACGGAGTCGGCCACGGATGTTCAGGATTGGTTGGATAGTTGCGAACGTATCTTCGAGGATTTGGGTATCGAGGATGCAATGAAGAGAAAGCTAGCGTCCCGTCAGCTGCAAGGGCGGGCAATGAATTGGTGGAATGCTATAAAGGCAGCTACTCCCGAAGATCAGATTACTTGGGAGCAGTTTAAAGCTCGCTTTAGCGAGAAGTTCATTCCAGCTGCTCAGAAGTCAGTGCTGTTTAAGAAATTCTTGGAGCTCAAGAAGAATGGAAGAGCTGTCTCGGAGTACATTGCTGAATTCAACACTTTGTCGAAGTATGGGTTATCTCTTATTGATACTGCCGAGAAGAAGAATGAGAAATTCATAACTGGTTTGGATCAGTACTTAGGGGAAAAGCTTATTAACCACATCGATGAGACGTTTGAGTCGATTGTGGGGAAAGCATTAAGATCAGAAAGTCTCTACCCTAAGTCGAAGACTGAGGTTGCATCTGCAGATGAGCCAAAGCCACAAGCAAGTGGTGGAGGCAAGGGTGGTTCCCAGAATAAGAGAAAGCAGAACCAAGCTAAGGATGGCCAGAAGAAAAAGAATAAGCAAGATGTGGAGTGCTTCAGCTGTGGTAAGAAGGGCCATTATGCTAGTAATTGTCGGGCCAAGCCAGCGGATATGAAGTGCTTCAACTGTGGCCAAATGGGACATCACAAGGACAAGTGTCCACAGCCCCCTAAGGAAAAGCAAATGGTGAAAGCCTACGCTCTTAATGCTATTCCTTCTTCGTCGAATGCCCCAACAGCGGCGGAGAAGGGAAAGAATGTCGTCATTCAAGGTATGCTTTCTGTTTATGATGTTCCTGTTAGAGTTTTGTTTGATACCGGAGCTTCCAGTTCTTTCATATCTAGTGACCTGGTAGATAGGTTGGGATTGGAGCCCGAGATTGTCGATAGACCTTTAGTATTGACGAACCCGATTGGTGGTTCGACTAGCCTTAGCATGATTTGTCGTAATGTGGTCTTATCGAGTCATGGATGCATGTTTGTTTGTGATTGCTTTGTTTTGGGCTTTACTGGGTTTGGCATTATTTTGGGAGTAGATTGGCTCCAAAGATACGGGGTGGTGGTAGACTGTGAGGGCTTGTTGGTGACATCTAGAGCGGATGATGGGCGGAGGATAGTGTTTGGTGGTCTACCCAGTAAGGGGGTATTGGCTAGTTTTCTAAACTCCCTCGACATTCCGTATAGTGAGTTGTCAGGTTTGCCCGTGGTTGGCCAGTATCCGGATGTTTTCGAAGAAGTGACCGGACTTCCACCACACCGAGAGATTGAGTTTCGTATTGATTTGGTAAAGGATGCCAGGCCTATAGTGATGCCACTTCGTCATATGGCACCAAGAGAGCAGCGAGAGCTCGAGGTGCAAGTGAGCGATCTTTTGAAGAAGGGATTTATCAGAAGGAGTGTTTCTGAATGGGGAGCACCAGTTGTGTTACCAAGGCGGATGGTTCCCTTCATTTGTGTGTAGACTACCGCGAGTTGAATAAAGTGACGAGGAAGAACAAGTATCCTCTACCGCGGATAGATGATTTGTTCGATCAGTTGAGTGGCGCGAGAGTATTTTCTCAGTTGGATCTCGCGACAGGTTTTCATCATCTTAGAGTGGAAGCTGAGAGTATAGCTAAAACGGCATTTCGGACGCCGTCTGGATTTTATGAGTGGTTGGTCATGCCATTCGGGCTGACCAATGCCCCAGCATATTTTGTGGATCTTATGAATAGGGTATTCAGAGATCAGTTGAATAAGTTTGTCCTTGTGTTCGTTGATGATATTTTGGTCTATTCGAGGACAGAGGAAGAACACAAGGAACATTTAAGAGTAGTGACGGAGGTGTTGAGAAAACACCAATTGAAAGCAAAGTTTTCTAAGTGTCACTTCTAGAAGAGGGAAGTGAGGTTCTTGGGCCATGTTGTATCAGAGAATGGTATTGCCGTGGACCCGGCAAAGGTGGCTACGGTACAGGATTGGCCTACGCCCAAGAATGCAACAGATGTAAGAAGTTTCTTGGGATTAGCTGGATATTATCGTAAGTTTATCCAAGGTTTCTCCAAGACAGCAGCACCATTGACCCAGTTGACCAAGAAGAATCAAGCTTTTGTCTGGGATGAAAGGTGCGAGGATGCATTCAAAAGTCTAAAGGACAAGTTGACAAGTGCACCAGTGTTAGTCATTCCTAAGGGGGATGAAGAGATGACGGTATACACGGACGCCTGTGGTACTGGACTGGGTGCTGTATTGATGCAAGGCGGTAGGGTTATAGCTTACGCAAGTCGGCAATTGAAACCGCACGAGAGAAGATACCCTACCCATGATTTAGAATTGGCAGCGATCGTGTTCGCGTTAAAGATGTGGAGACACTATCTCTTGGGAGAAAGATTTGAGCTGTTTACAGATCATAAGTCGTTAAAGTATCTCTTCTCTCAGAAAGATCTGAATCTCCGTCAGCAGAGATGGTTAGAGTTCTTAGCTTCCTATGATTTTGACATCGCATACACACCGGGAAAGGGCAATGCGGTGGCCGATGCATTGAGTAGAAGACATGCCAGCTTAGGGGCTATGTTCCTTGAATGGAAGCAACTGGAGTTTATCGCGGGGTTTGATTTCAGACCAAAGTGCGAATTGGATCCAGAAATGTTAGCAAGTTTGACGATCAGACCCACTTTGATTGAGCGGATCGGCTCTAGTCAGAGGGACGATCCTAACCTATTGGAAATCATCTCCAAGTTAGAGATGTGTGTCGATGAGGAGATGAACAAGTATGGGCTTGATCGAGATGGATGGCTTAGAAAGAATGGAAATCTTGTTGTACCCAATGTCAATGGATTGAGGGATGAAGTGCTTAGAGAATGTCATCACTCAAAACTGACTATACATCCCGGTGGTAATAAGATGTATCGAGACATGAGACAGACTTACTACTGGGAAGGGATGAAAAGGGACGTTGGGAAGTTTATATCCAAATGCATGAATTGCCAGCTAGTTAAAGCCAAACAAAAGAAGCCTAGTGGGTTGTTGCAACCATTAGAAATTCCCGAATGGAAATGGGAGCAAGTCTCGATGGATTTCATTGATGGTTTACCAAGGACTAGATCGGGACATGATAGCATATGGGTAATTGTGGATCGGTTGACTAAGAGTGCAAGATTCATACCAGTCAAATCGACCAGAATGGCAACTAAGTTAGCAGAATTATATATGAAGTGGGTAGTGAGATTTCATGGAGTACCTAAAAGCATTGTGAGCGACCGAGACCCGTTGTTCACTAGTGGGTTTTGGAAGAGCTTACAAGAGGCTCTAGGGTCAGAGTTACATCTCAGTACCGCATATCATCCTCAGACCGACGGTCAGACGGAGAGGGTGAACCGTATTTTGGAAGATCTCTTGAGAGCATGTATATTGGATTTTGGTGGATCATGGGATGACCATTTGCATCTAGTAGAGTTTGCATATAATAATAGCTACCAATCCAGTATCGGTATGGCTCCGTTTGAAGCTTTGTACGGATGACCGTGCAACTCACCATCATGTTGGATAGAGACCGGCGAGAAGTTTATGCTTGGACCAGATGTGGTGAGGGAAACTTCAGATAAGATTAAGATCATTCAACAACGAATGAAGGCTGCCCAAGATAGGCAGAAGAGTTATGCTGATAAGAGGAGAAGAGACTTAAAATTCTCCGTTGGCGACTTGGTGTTTGTCAAGATTTCTCCGTTGAAGAGCGTAATACGATTTGGCAGTAGAGGCAAGTTGGCACCAAGATTTGTTGGCCCATTCCCTGTTCTTGAACTAGTCGGGAATTTAGCATACAGAATTGACTTACCGGAGAAGATGACGGGAGTTCACGACGTATTTCATGTTTCCCAACTAAGGAAGTTCGTTCACGACTCAGATATGACTATTTCACCTGATCAGTTGAGGACTTCGAAGTAGAACCCGAGGCAGTTGGGAACCGCAAGCCGGCCCGTATTGTCGAGCACGACATGAAGCAACTTCGAAGGAAGGCGGTGAAGCTAGTCAAGGTACAGTGGAGCGAGGACGAGAATGATTGTACTTGGGAGACAGAGGAGAACATTAGGAAGTCACACCCAGAACTCTTTGCCTGGTAAGATTTTGACTTTGATTTAGTTTTCCGCATGCTAGGATAGGCTTGTTTGCTTATTTTGCATGATTGATTGTTGTATGCGGTTGTTAGGCATGCGGGATCCTTTGTATGTTTTGGGTTAAGGAATTTCGGGGGCGAAATTTCTTAAGGGGGGGAGAGTGTAACGACCCGCATTCTACGCATCATAGGATCATAAAATATTTATTTCTTTTACATACGAAGTCGTATGGTCATGTAACTTTGGGGGACGACTATTGGGGTCATTTCCCATGTTCATGATTTTTCCCGATTTTTAAATGACTATTTTACCCCTAGTTGGCACTGTTTTGGCCATAACTTTTGACTGGAAAGGAATTTTGACCTGAAACCACTTCCATTGGCTCCGGATGATGGTTTCTCTTTCCGTAGAGTGGTCACATTAGCCAAACGGACTCACCGTTTGGGAGATATGGCTGAAACAAGTTTCAGATGGTGAAAAACAGCTTAATTGGGCTTAACCCGGTGATTAACAGCTAGGCCCAAAGGGAATTTCGGGATTAGGAGTTTAAAAGGGCTGTTAGGGTTTGGAGAATACCTTTTTCTCATTTTTCAGCCGTCACTATTCATTCCTCTTAACCTAGCCATGGCCTCCACTCTCTAAATCTCTCTAAAAACACCCAAAATCACTTCCTAATCAAGGATTAAGGCTTAGAGGCATCAAATCAAGGAGGATTAGCACAAGGACCGAGGTAGAGCTGCTGTTATATATTGGGATTTGTGCAAATCAGAGGTTCACTTCAGATCTGAAAGTTTTATTGTGGCAAAGGTGAGTGATTTGCACAGTTTTTGCACTAATTACGGTAATTAAGAGTAATTAGTGAAGATTTGCGAATTTATACACTAATAAATTCTGGAAAAATGTTTAGTAATTCTTAAATAATATTTTATGCTTCTGTTAGGAATTTGGTTCGATTTGATTGAGTTTTGTTAACCCTATGATTAGATTTACTTAAACATGCTTAAGGGAAAATTTGGGGTTTTGACCATGTTTGATCCACTTTACATGCTATGATTTGTATTATGGTGTTCGTGGTCGATACTATACGTTGCTATGACTGTACGAGATGTTTTGTGATTGTTTAGAAGTGTTAGTTTGGTCAAAAACGCCGTCGAATGGCGAAAGACTGTCGCTGGAACGAAGTGCAGGAATTTACCCGGACCGGATCGCCCCCCTATGAGCACGATCCGATGGAAGCTCACGCCATGATCCGTTTCACTTCGAAGGCCACAAACCGATGCAGCGCCGTGTCCAAACTAAAGTACCCCGATCCGAATCGCTCCAGCTTGGTGGACCACGAACCGATCAGAAGGTGCGATCCGAGATGAGGCGTGACGATCCAGACGAGGTAGCACGACCCGAACCCAATGGGTTGCCAGCGCCACGAGCTGTTGAGGCGCGATCCGTATGGCGCGACACGATCCGATGGAGCTGGAGCACCACGAGCTAGCAGGAACTCGACCCGATCCGATTGGGGAGGCGCGCCACGAACCGAACCATCCAAGGGAGCACGATCCGAGGAGAAGACTGAATGAAGACCGATCCGGAGGTGAAGACCAAAACCCGAGATGCAAAGGTAGTCCAGTATGGGAAGTTAGAGCTCAGGATCTAGTTGGGAACCAATGAGTTCGCTTCATGGTTGGACTTTGATGCGGGACACGTGCCAAGGGGTTATCGACGTCTATAGCTTTGGACCACTATGGTAGGAGGTATGAAGGCGGATTCAGGGTCATTATGGCATCGGTAGAACCAAGGGCTACGACCAATGAAGTGGGTCATTGAAATGTTTGGTCATGACTCCATGTGTTTAGATTGGTCACAGCAGGGTTTCTACAAGTCGGGATTCGTCGTTACCTCAAGTCGTCTAGTGTCCCAAAGTGGTGGACCTCGTATACTTTACGCACTGAGTGAGAGACGTGAGGATGGTTGCTATGCTTGATTGTTTGACATACACACCCCACCCCCGTATTTCTACACCATATGTTGTTGGCATCCTAGAGTATTGTACGGTATGTGGTACTGACTCTTTGGTTGCAGGTCCAGGTCCAGGTTCAGGTATGGTTTAGTATACCTGTTATTATTCTGTTTAGATGCTTATCGCTCATACCAGGCTTTATGTCTGACCTAGAGTTTTATGTCTCCTCTTATTACTCTGGGTGCTCACACGAGCAGACTAGAGACAGGTTGGCTGGTGATGTACGGGTAGATGATCCGGAGATGAGCAGGAGGCTTCCACGTAATATACATATAATATTCTCCCTGTGTTGTTGAAGATCACTGCTTGGGCATTGGTGGTGCATCTTCTACTTTAGATTTCTTTTGCTTAGAGATAGTAAATTTGGAAAATTGTAATAAGCTGTATTTGGATTTCCGCTGCTCTGATGATAGATGTTAATTTTAGTTATCAGCTTATGCACTGTCTCACCTGTTTTATGTCAAGTATGTTATTATTATATTTTATTCCATGCGCTGTGAGGCATTCTACAGGTTTCTCATTAGTTAATTTCCTTCTTTTCTTTCTTCTGACGACCGTCCCGTGCTAGTCGGGCATGTGTACAGCGCACTTTCGGAGGAAATGCAGGCTGGTGCAGGGCGGGCCGTCACATTGTTTTCAAAATGTTTTGGGTTATAGTTAGGTAAAAACCGTCCATGTTTATGTGTGGGCTGGTCTTCCTATTATCCTTTTCTTTTAAAAGGATTTTGAACTTCAAAATCAATATGGATGTTATATAAACTTAGTGGGTTTCTTACTCTGGTTCACCAGACTGACCCAATATTTGAAATACTCGGGTTAGACCGGGTAGTGCAGGTTCAGGTCATTGGATAATACGATGTTCCGAAGACATGCTGGAGGAGTTTAGACGTATGATTTTATCTAGTATATTCCTCTCTATGATGTATATGAGGACAGGTTGTTATAACTCTCCAAGTGTATTGATGTACTCTGATGTTGTAAGTATTTTTCAAAGCTCTCAATAAAGATTATTTCCATATTATATTTTGTTCCGCTGCGATGTGTAACTAAGTGTTGTGTTGATTCTTCTTTTTCTTCTTCTTCTTCTTCTTCTTCTATTCTAATATTTCTTTCTTTCTTACCTCATCCTCTAACTTCTTTCTATTGGTATCTGGGTTTCCAGTACAATTTGGGTTGAATTGGCGTTGTTTGATCAGCTCAAAAGGTACTGGAAATTTGGGTTGTCACAATCACTACAGAATGTGCAAGGCAGAGTATTGCAAGTCTGGATAAATGACCAATGACTAAAGAGCAAACAAATATAGCAAAGCAAAGGAAAAAGTTTACAAATACAAGCCTAGGTAAGGTTCAAATGCACCCCCAAGAAGGTTCAACATCAGGTTTAAAAAACCCCAAGCTGAAGAAACAAAATATACAAGCTTAAGTATAAAAGGAAATGAGAATGGCCCAACAAAGTGTGTAGGAGAACATAGCAAGGAGTACAGTGGGATGCATAACTACAAAGAATACAAGTATGATACATGCATATGCAGATCATCACAGTAGGATGATCAGTAGTAAACAACAAGCTACAATGGACTAAAACAAGTGAAAATGGACACATGAATGGTGCACAGGATCAATATGTAGGATGCATAGTGATCAAGAATAGATCAGCTCGAATACATTCACAGAATCAAAGGAACTTAAGCATGCATCTTCACATAAACATGCATATGCAAGCATGGAGGATGGAAACGTTAGAAGGATGAATTGGCCGTGGCATGTATGGACATAGTAGTAGTAGATGTAATACAGTGGCCACAAAATGAATTAACATGGCACCAACTCCAAGGTCAAGGAAGCAATGCATACTTATTTCAGGATCACATGTACATAGCAACACGTGAAAGCATGCATGAATACGAAATGGCATATAAAAACAACTACATCAAACACATATGCGCTCTTATTTCCACCAGGTCAACCAGAATTAAAAATGTGTGAGTATAAAGGTTTATACATTAGTCAACAATGACATAGAAAAATGCTACAAAGGCAACTGGACATGGTGAAACAACTAATGTGCATTAAGCAAGCACAAAAGCATGGTCAAGTGCAGGTATCATGTTCAGGGATAAACCAAGAACGAATTTCTTAATTCGAACAAAGATTAAAGAGCCAAAATTTAAGGAAGGTTATTTTCTGTGATGACCCTGATTTCCTGTACCTTTTGAGCTGACCAAACAACACCAGCCCAACCCAAATTGTACTAGAAACCTGGATGCCAATAGAAAGAATTCAGAGGATGAGATAAGAAAGAAAGAATTATTAGAATAGAAGAAACAAGAAGAAGAAAACACAACAGAATTAGAGTCTCACATGGCAGCGGAACAAAATATATTATAGAAATAAATCTTTATTGAGAGCTTGAAATATAACTTACAAACATCAGAGTACATCACCACATCTGGGCAGTTATAATAATCTGTCCTATTATACAACACACAACGGAATAAATACTAATACGTCTGAACTCCTCCAGCATGTCTTCTGAACTTCGTAGTGTCCAATAACCTGAACCTATAAAACCCGGGCTAACGCGAGCATTACAAATGCTGGATCAGTCAGGTGAACCAGAGTGAGAAAACTCGCTAAGTTACAAGCAACATCCAACTTGATTTTTAAAGCAAAAAAATCTTTTTGAAAGAAAAGGATAATTATAAGACCAAGTTCACACATAAACACGGACGGTTTTTACCTTACGATAACCCAAAACAGTTCTTTTGAAATCATATCTATTCTAAAATTATAATAATGTCTAAATACAAATGAATAATAATCTAGCAGAACGCTTGCATCTCACGTCTACATATATAGTATACAGTCAAAACCGCGGCCTCTTATTGGAAAATGGATTTCCAAATGGGAAGGTATGGGATCACCATACGAAAGTGTATCTCTATAGAGGAATACACTAGGGTTCAACAAGAACATCTTGCAATCCAGGCTAAACATGACCGACCATTCATTTCGCTTAAACGTTCCGAAAATATTGTCACATATGGTTGCTAGCAACATAACCGTTCCCAGGAGATATAGAACCGAAAAGAAGAATAAATATGAATATTCTCTAGATGGTGATAATACACCCTGATGGGAGCGACCCACATAGCCATGCGACCAACCCGATTTTATACCATTTCCCGATTGATGAGCCTTGAGGTTTAAATCTTCTTTTTATAAAATCTGCCACCATTCACCTTTGGATCCCACATTGTCCATACAAGTCATCCAGGAATAGGATCAGCCGAAGGAACCCTCCTACCACATCCTAGGAATAACCCTATAGATCAATAGCGAGTAGTCCTTGGAATCCATATATTCCAACCACGATAGAACACAATATATCTCAAGGGGCCAACTTGAGATTTTAAGTAGTCCTCCTATTTTATGAAGATCTATGGTCCTCAAATGCTCCATCTCAATCATCATCTGATATCTTCTACGATTACGTATTTGATGGTAGGAATGGTTTTCGAATAACTTCAATCCATGTCTATCCATACCAACAATCGATAACCAGGCAGATTTGATATTCAGTTATTTAACTATCAAATGAACAAACATTGATCCATAAAATAAAATACATCTACTGGTTCAATTTTCAGCATCACTGGGCTCTTTAATAATTAACGCATGGTTAATTTAAACTTTATATCTTCAATATTAGGTAAACGTTTCCCCTTCTTATATAATATTAGAATATTCAATTATCATTCCACTTTTACTCTATTAGCTCCTCAATGTGAATTGGTAAGAGAATAAATCTCTAAGTGTCAACCCCAAGAACGAAACCAACTTCAGATTGACACCTCGAAAAATTAATCAACCAACCAATGTACAACAGATTCTAATTTCTTTTAAAAATCACATTATAGTCCTTATCATACTTAGTACATCTTTTAAACATTTTAAATAAACTTTGATTCAAATATAAATCAAACACCATATAAAAACTTCATTAAAACTTACTTCAAGTCCATTCTGGCTATATTAATAAATTCCCATCTCTTGTTTTAGGATACAAGATTTAGGATCGAACCACTATAACTCATCTCGCCAAATCATTTTAATTCAATTTTAGTTTCTCTTTCAATTTCCAATTTGTATCTTTACTCTTCTAAATTCCATTCTATTAATAACTCGTTTCGATAATCGAAATAATCTACACCATACTCCATAAAACTTGGCTTTTAATATCTATTTTCTTCTTGGATTTAGGAAATGAAATTCCAAGAAGAATTCCATTTAACTTACTTTAATATACAAATGCTTGAAACCTCATTTTACTAATAATCGGGCTTTAAAAGTTTATAAACTTCCACTTTTATTCCACGATCGTAACTTTGATTATTATTAAAGAAATAATAATAAAACTTCAATATTATTAAAATGATTTACTTAATCCTTTACAATTCTAAATATAATAAATTAAATAATCAAATCCCACTTAAGTAGTTGACTTGTTCAACTTAACATAGTTAACTCATAAATCCATTTCAAGTGGTCCTTCCATTAAATTAATTAATAATATAATTAATTTAATAAATCTCATTTACCTTGATTATTTTTAAATAAATAATAATCAATCCCAATATAATCCAATTCTAATGGTTCTTTAAAAACAATTCATTCTAGTTGTTAATCGTTCGACTACTGTCTTCTTACTTGCTTTTAAAATCTTATTTCCATACAACGTTACTTTATAAAACCATTTAATAGTTCTTATAAACTTAAATAATAATAATAAATATTAGTTTCCTTTTTTATAAACATTAATTCAAAATGATAAATTCTAACTATGTTCAGTTATTAAAATAAATTTATAAAGTTATTTTTGTTGATTCACCTGACGATAAATCAATATTCATAAATGATTTATTTTTAGGTCATATGTCATCACTTACTCAACCAACATTGCCCATTGGTTAATAACAAACCAAAGTTGAATTTAGATTCAACTATCACTAATTAAAGCAATCATCCAATCAGACTGGTTAAGCAATTCATATAATTGTAATATGAGAATAAACAATAAATTTGAGGAATCCAGTTGGATCCCTTCAACCTGTTATTCCCTACATCCAAATACGTTACCTCATACAAAATCAACCATCCAACATTCATATTTCAAATTAATACGTTTATATTATTATAAATGTAACCAACGAGGTTAGTTACCTTATTTGGGAATAATCTTAAAAATAGCGAATATTTAATTTAAATTAGTGATATAAAAATATTCAACATGTATCCAGACAATCATCAAATCATCCAACCATTAGCAAACATAGCACACAAATATTAAAGCCGACTTATAAAATATAAGTGGGACAACTGAGTGATTTAAACTCACCTTGGTTTCCATTCGGTGTTAAAACAATTCGTTTTTAATCGAATTAAACGGCCTCCAGCAGTTACCGACTGTGACCAAACTAGCTCCATCATATTGTTTTCTTCGATACGATTCCAATGCTTCCGATCTTGTCTGATTCTGTGTACGTACGAGAATGTTATTCAATTTTACAATATTTATATTTATTATATCTAAACAATAATTATTTTATCAAATTAATAGTTACCATTTAAACTTGTATTGGACCTGATATCCATGTATAGCCCACATAAACTTTCTCCATTTGGCTAGAACAAACCCACGTCCCTTTTAATCCCTTCAACAAAAATAACGATGAGCCCCCCTCTTCTTATACCCACTTCCGTTCTAATTTTCAATTTTTTTTTAATTTTTTTAATTTTCTGAAAGCCCACACCGGCCCAACTAATAGCACAACCTACGTTCCCTCATTCATATCTCTGTCTCCTTATATCTGTCTTCCCCTACAACGCTCTTACCTGCTGCTCTCGTTCCTTCCTGTTTCATTTCTTCCTTTTTTCATTTTTTTCATTTTTTTTTGCATGAACCAATCCCTCAAACTGCCACCTTCTGCACCAAACTAATGATACCCCACTTTCTTCCCCACTGTAGTCTTTCAAACCTGCTGCTCATGCGTGAAAGCCCAAAGCCAGGCTGACCTCCATTACCACTCACCCTCCATGATTTTCGAATCTGAGTCCACCGACCTACCTCCCCCTTCCAACTCGTCACCGCCCTCACCCCATACCAGTTATGTCATGAAACCTCCCTCCCTCTGCAACATACGACTGCTATGTTCGCAAATGGCCACCCACCCCACACGCAAACTGCCTCATCCACCATTGCTTCTAACGCAATTCCTCCCAGTCCACTCCCACCTCACCACAGTATTGAACTGCTTCTTTCACTTCAACTTGCTGCTGAAAATAAAAGATACGAACAAAATGGTCCTTCTGCTCCAAAACTGGTGCAGGCGGAAGGCGGACCGTGTGTGGTTTTTAGCACACATAACTATTTGATTTAAAGTTTTGTATAAATTGATCTTATTCTGTAAAACTCGTGGCTAAATTTAAATGGTGACATTCAGTATTCATTTTGGTTTTCTAGTAACAAAATGAGATAAGAAGCGAGACATATATACACGCAAGAGAAAGGATAGGATCGACGTCTTTCCTACATTAACTTAGCCATGTGCAGGATGGAGGTATGGTGTGTATTTTCATGTTGGTTTCAGCATGGATGATAGCTTAGTTTTTTAGAAAGAAGGAGCATAGTAGGTTGTATTCATCAAGTGCAGTGTGTTGTCATTCTGTTTTCATCTCAGTAGGCGGTAGGAGTTTCAGTGTTGTACATTTACAACTAAGTTTTCCTTTCTACATTTCACTAGTTTTGGGTAGGCGCAGTAATAGGGTTCATTTACATGGTAGGTTAGCCTGATCTTTCCTTTTGGTTTGCAATATATGATAGTAGCATAGCAAGAATAATGTAGGCAGGATTGTTTAAAAATGAGTAGGCTATTGAAAAATGAAAACATATATGTGGCTCGAGATTAACATGGCAGTGCATTGTAGGCAGAGCTATTTTTGATTTCCAATGGGTGTAGTACTGTAACGGCCTGGAAATTTTGACGTTCGAAATATAAATTTAAATTAAGATTTGACGTTGAAATAAATATTTATACACGGGTTCCGACAATAGAATTGGGCTAAAATCGTTGTTGAACATATTTGAATAGACTTATTAAAGGAAAATTCCTTTAGTAAATTTAATTCTATATGAATGTTTTGTTTATAGAAACATCATCAACAAATCCGAAGTTGCTTGGATTTAATGTTGAAGTTAAAATAAACTTTGAAAGAAAAGTTTATTCTAAGATGTATTTACAAATTTTAAGAGTCATTTTATTTTAAAATTAGATTGAAATTAAATTTATCTTAGAACATAAAGTTTGGATTTTTTTAAAAGGCGAACGGATTTTTGTATGTGTAGATTCATTTCTAAACAACGATAGTTGAAATACGGTTGTTAATTCTTGAACTAAACAATGCCAATTTAAAGAAAAAAACTAATTAGTATGTTACTAGAGAATTATAAAGTTTATTTCTTAATTTAATTTGAGAATTTATTTTATTTAGATTTTAACTTTATTTTATTTAACTCAAGGTTGAATTTAGAATGAATAATACACTAGTGTGGTATGTACATAGTATTACAATCAGTATATATCTTTTTTTAAAATAATTTGTCAATAGCTTGGACACTTGTTTCTTTCCCTTGTTGTATTCTTTGTTCTGATTTTTACCACGCGTCCCCCTCTCAGTTCAAACCCGTGTTCCTTTTATCAACGTGCTCTTTCCTCTTTAGTTTCCTCCTTCACATTTGTTTTATACCATACATCACTTTCATTCCTCAGCCAAATTAAAGAAAATTTTCCCAAATTCATTTCTCTAATCATTTTCCCAAATCGATCCGCCCTCTAGAAATCATTTTGCCCAAATTCGGCCACCATCGCTTCCTTAATACCAGCGCTTTCTCTTAGCAAGCTCTGATCTTCCCTTCTTCGCACCACCTGAATTCGCTCCGCCTTCCATCGGCGTAGCTCCTTCACCCTCGACTCCTCCCTCGGTCCAACGATTAAACCCGTACCCATTAGCCCATACTGACGCACACCTTCCACCATAAATTGAAATTGCGCCACCTCATGTTGACACTCCGAAACCATCCACCCAACCTCCTAGCATCGATTGCTAGAGACGCTGCCACCGTTCATATTTCCAGTAGGCGCTCGGTTGAAGTAGTGCCTGGAACCTTATGCTGTCGGGCTCCGACGCCGCATCGAATCCGAATGTTGTTGACAACATAGGCAGCAGCCCCTTTGAGTTCTCTATAGTCGACGTAATGTAAGTACATCTTACGATTAAACTGGTTTCAGGTCTCGATTTTAGTTGCACTGAATACCGTTAGTTATGAGTTGTTTTACTATTTTGTTTCGCTACTGATTGGCCTTGAACTGGTTGTGCTTTTGACCCCAGACATTCCCATGTGTATCTAACCGTCAGTCATAACTTGTTTGTATGGAAGGGTGTTTGCTGCACTTGCCATTTAGATGTATGACTCCACCATCTCTGTGTGCAACTGCATATTAGACATATGGTTGACTTTAAGTGCTTGCCGTGTTTACCCCACAACAGTAAAACCCGAGTTCATGATGAAAATCTGCTTTGGTACACTTTGAGCTAAATGTATTTGACCTTGTTATTTTACGTCGGGAACTGCATATATCCATTATGGCATCAACACAGCCCTCACGTATTTCTAAAGCATTATACAGTATATGTAGATTTCCTTAACTCACTATGGATTGAGTTATTGTATGCTCCAAATTATTTGACATGCATGCATATATTTAGTGATGTTTGGGCATGAATATATACTACACTCACACCGACCATTCTTGTTATCAGTCATCATAACCACCCCACCATCATGAAACTTCAGTTTGTGGTATAGCACCTTTATGTTTGTAATGCAGGTTTTTTTACATACAAATTCCCTTGCATGCATGAGAAGGCTGCTGCTCTGTCAAAACCAAGTCACTTGTCCTATTGTACATTCCTTACTAATTTCGAGCTTACTATCATGGTCATGTTGCAAGGGAAACGTAACTGTCTGATTTCTTGTATTGCACTTTAATATTGGGTGGAATCAGGTTCTCACAAACTGATAATGCTTCTCTCATCTAAATGACTAAAACCCCATTTTTCACTATGACCAACGAAAATATGTATTGCATGCATATGATCACTGAGAACAATTATGGAAACTTTTACTTTAAATGATGTAATGATAAAATTTGCTAAGTAGTTAACTCAAGGAAATTACAGTTAAACTTGGACCAATGATTAATAGATTTTACTACATGTGCCATTATACGCAATAGCCTATACTTTGGTGAAAATCTCCTGTTAAATAGGTCCTGCATGCAGTTACCACTTATTTAGTTTCATGTTAGATTTGGCTTATACCCCCTTACATTATGCATGCTCCTTATTTCACTGTAACATATATGATCACCTTGGCATTACTAAGAACTAGTCACAACCCACTTTTGAACTCCTGCATAGTGTCACTAAGTTTGTAGTGCTTACATAAGTCACCCCTGTACATATATGTGGCTTTGTTGGACATATGGCTTTGCTTTACCATTGCATGCATAATTATAAATTTGTTCAAGAAGCTTAAGCTGAGAACCTCAAGTTATTGTATAGTAATCTGTATGACGGTCCTTGGTACATGCCGAAATCACTTTTGCTTCATTGTTGTATTCCATATTGTCGATCAAGCTATTATTATGATGTTGAATATACGGCTCATGCATGAGTGCACCGTACACTTTACTTGTTAAAGATGTTTTTACTTGTCCATTTACTTTCGAAAGTCCAAATATTAGGGTACTTGAGTTATTTAAGTTATTAGCGTTAAACTAATTATATTCCGTGATTACCGAAATTTGCTAACTTGAAATAAGTTTAATCGTGACTCGGGTGTTTTGTGTATTTTGCATGGGAAACTCGGGTCAGGCCCTAAGTGTTCCAGGTTATAGATATCAGCTCGCAAAAATAGAGAGGACGTGAAAGCGCATGCGCGCACGCTAAGCCGACAACAAAGTCTAAAGTTTTATCCGTATAAAAGTTATGTAAAAATTTAATTATCTTCAGCAGGAAATTTTGTACAACTCTAATATTTATATTGAAATTTTTGTTCCACTGAAATATTTGTACTCTGTGATTTTGCATTTATTCTGTTAGACCATGTAAGCCAATAACAATCTGGCATCTTGAACGTTTCTGGTTGGTTTAAATACCGATTTGAGATGGTCAAAATGTCAGTTCGTTACAGTTGGTATCAAAGCTTTGGTTTGACAAAGCTTGGCTTATTCAGTTTAAAAAAACTCATTAGAGATAAGGTAGAAATACCTTAGAATGAGCAGAATTAATGCTAGAATCAGCGGAATTCGAAAATAAATCATTTTTGAAAGAGATTTTGAAAATAAAAATTTAAAGAAGATATTTTCGAAGATAAAAGCTTTTTGCTGTAAATCGATTGTCGAGTACCCGGAATTTTCAAGGAATATAAAGGTGATTAATGAAATAGTTTTCCAAGTGTTTGAATTCTTCCAATAAATTATTTTGGGAAGAGGAGATTTTGTTGAAAAATAAAAGATGAGTACCAAAATATGGGTTTCGCAACGTACATTGAAAAAAAAAGAGAACTTGGAAGAATTTGAAACTTGACGATGCTCGATTTAAAGAACGGTTGAAAGACGAAACGTTCGGTACGAGTGCTCGAGTATGAAGGATCGGTGGAAGAACGATGCGACATATGAATTCAAAATCAAATTTGAAGTTGTGAAAGTTGATTTGCAAATATGAATTGGAAATAAAATGGAAGACCTAAATCGAGTTAGGTTGGAATGGTATTGAATAACGAATCAAAAATCAAAATGATTTTGAGATGACAAAGTTCAAGGAAATTAGGATTTAAATAAGAGATTCAAATGGTGATCGAAATGTGAGTTCGAGACTTGTATATAAATATAAGGAAGCGATTAACTCGTAAAACTATGGTTCATTTGATATGGGATGAAATCTTATATAAGGAAATATACAAGAACGATATTGTTGGAAGATGACTTGGAAATTTATCGACATTTGATATAAAGGTTTTTCCAAACTTATATAAAAGATTTATATAAGAATGTCATTAATTCAAAAGCTATAGATTTAAATGATAATCAACGTGTAATGAAAACAGTTGCGAGTATTTACTTGACGTCAAGGTCGGACGATCAAGTATGTAAGGATTTTGCATATACGCCTAGCTAACGTATATACGAAGTCCAATATATACTAGATGGATATAGAATCACATTCTAGTCGCGTGGGGATGATTCTTGTAACAACCCGGAAAATGTGAACCAATTTCAAAATTTTAAATTGGTTATTTCAAAGAAATTTAAACAATTGTAATAGAATATTTCAATAAAATAATGAATTAGAAATAGTTTGGCAATTTGAAATTTTCAATTCAAACTTTGACTGACTGTACCAGGTGAAAAATATAACGGATTTTAGTGAAACCAAAAATATTAAAATCTGTTTATGAATATCTTTCTAACGAATCTGAAAAATCAAAGTTTCATAGCGGGAATCAAAAGTTATGGCCAAACGAATTTTCAGAAAGCTCGCTATAGAGAATATATAGCCCTTGAAAATAGACATTGTACAAACGACCTCGGAATTCGACAAAACCAGTTTTATTGGATCCAGGATGTCTAATTATTGCTAGGTTTCAAATTTCATAATTTTCGAAGCTAGTATGTGAGCGTGGCAAAAGAAAACGTGTTTGGTTAATTTCTGTTAATTTGGATCGACCAGAAAATGGCCATTTTTCAAACGACCTCAGAATTTTACGAAACCACTTTTGTTGGGACCGTAGCGTCAAGACATATCTAGATTTATTTTTCTGGAATTTTTCGAATCAGTTTGTGGCCCTGGCAAATTGAAATGTACGTTCAAAACAAAAATTGAATGTTATATATTTTAATTTGAAAAATAACTGACTGTAACAGTCGAATTGGCCTACGAAACATATCCCATTTTGTCCGGCATGGGGGTATTTAGCTAGGGGCGACAGTCGTTGGGTTTGAATTGGTGTTCGTGTTGAGAAACACTGTTTTAAAATTTAATAAAACCATCGACCAATAGGATTTCTCCATTCATAATTAAAATAAAAAAATATCTCAAAACCCCCACGTAACCCGATCTCGACGGCGGAGCACGTTTCGCCACTTCCCAGGCGATTTCCGACCGCCACAGGCCGAACCAACCCCACCCCCAGTTGAACTTTTTGTAGTTCTCCTCCCCCTCTTCAAATCCATATAAAGAACTCCCCCTATCGTTGCTCCTACCTCGAGATTTCCCTCGCCAAAGCCCCGAACTTTCCGCCGCCGCCACGAACGCTGGGCCCCACCGAGTTGAACGCCACCGCCACGCGCCAGATGCCCCCTCGACCCTCTTCGACGTTGTACAAGCTGATTCCAATATCGTGCAACCATTTGTTCGATAAATCAAAACCTAGTTTTGAACAAACATTGAAAGGTATCGGCTTTATTATCTTTGAACTGAAAATAACACTTTGAAGTGTTGCAAACTTTGAAAAATCATATCTTTATCGTGTGTTAATGAAATTCGATGATACATGAAACATCGTGACCGCAAGGACGCTCTCCACAATCTAGAAGAGACCGCTGATTTTTCTGAGCTAGCTACGATTCTTAGCATCTCGAAAACCAATGTGAGATTTCTAAACTGATATGTGAATTGAAATGTGATGTATAAATTATATAAGCGAAATATAAATTATACACGTGTCGTATACCTCATGTACATGCGTTGTGTAAGTTATATGAGCGAAGTATGAATTATACATGCATTGTATAAGTGATATGTGTGTTGGAATGGAAATAAAATATATTTATATACGAATATATATATATATATATATATATACATACTCCCCTCGTCCACAAACCATGGACGATATTTATTGATTGTGAATTGGTGTGAAAATTTTGGTGAATAATGCGAATGGTTGATAGAATTGTTTGGTGTTGATATTGTTTGGTTATGGTTGAAAAATACCCATTTGTGATTGAAATAAATTGTGGAAAAGAAAAATCATACTCGCCTGCGTGCGAATTAGATGTATGAAATCCCCATTGTCAAAAACCGCGAGGTTTTAAGGTAGAGAGAGGAGCCGTACTCGGGACGGTGTCGGTTTTAACTACCCTGCCGTTATGCTGCCGAAATTTTGAATAATATTCATGTGTTAGAATTATTTTCGTATGTTGAGATTATTTTCATGTGTTGAAAAATAATTCATGTGTTGAATAAATAAATAGTTTTACCAATAAAAATCACATTTTTATATATATGAAGTATGTAAAATATTCGTATTTTAAATAAATTGTTTCAACAATAAAAATAACATCTTTCTTATATGTACAAACTATATAAAATATATCCATGTGTGGAAATGATCATGTGTTGAGAAGCTCATGTGTTGAGAAGTTCATGTGTTGAATAAAAAGATCGAACAATAAAAATTACATTTTTGTTGAGAATATGAGGTGTAAAACATTCATGTGTCGAATGAATATTTTTGATGATAAAAATACCATTTTTATCATGTGTGTGAATTGCTAAAAATATACAATATTGAAATAAATATTTGTTTGCTATGAATATTATTTTTAACATGTATAGGAACTAAATAAAATAGTCATGTGTTGAAATATATTTTAGTTCGACAAAAATATCATTTATAAGTGAAACGTGAAGTGTTAAAAATAACCATAAGTGGAGATAAATCTTTGTTCGCTAGAAATATAATTTTTAGCTTAGTTTTGCACATATATATACATGTGTTGAACAGGAAATGGATTAGCTGTTGAGTAAAGAATTTATTTGCGTGCCCGACAAATAGGTAAACCTTAATGAGTTGGATGTGCAAATTTTATTATTATATCAACTCCTGTGAATGCCATTGGATGCGGAGTGCTAGTTGTTCTATATGTAATAATAAACATCGCCATAGGATAGTAACAATTAATTTTGAACTACACTACATGGCATACTTCTTGACGATAGGCATACTTCATCATATACCACATAAGCATTTGGAACTTGTGTGACGAGGTTGAAGATTTACCATACGAGCGAGAGGCTTGTATGGCGATGACTATATATTACAGGTTGAACTGATGACTGATCTGGACTATATAAATTGTAACGGTAAATTGCAAGATTAATAAAAACCCCACACGGTTCTAGAGATGACAATAAACACGTCTCTCTGGTCATTAAGGCACAAAACCCATTTATAGGGTGACGAGAATTTATTCTCTGGAGTTATGATCTATACACACTCCCCTGTGGACACCGGAATATATCGCTACAAATATGTGTATGCTTATTAGGATTTATTGGGTACCTAATACGGCCCAATAAATTTCCTAACCCCTTCCCGTACAAAGGAGGTTATGGCGAAATTTTTCGAAATATAAAGGTGTTAGTGAAATATTTGAAGTGAAAATGATATTGAAATCGTCGAATGAATTATATATATATATATATATATATATTAAATTAAAACGAATCGAGGCCGTGCAGTTCGCGTTTTGAAATTGTAACTTCAAACGATTATACCGAAAGATCCGACCATCGGATTTTCACGAAACTGAAACCATTGGGTTTGCTTTGGGAATATCTTCCCAATGATATAAACTTTTTTGAAATCCAACGGTTAGATTTTCAGATATGTGTAAAATAAATTTTGGGAAAAACAGCGTCAGTTTCTCGGCACGACCTGAAACGTCGTTTAATTAAATAGGGCCGTTTTTAGATAAATAAAAATGGCGATATATCGTAAGAAAATATTATAGACGATATAGAGTGGAAATAAACCGATTCTGCTTGGTTTGCTTGATATTTGATGATTGGATGTGTTTGACATGAAAACTATACTAAAGAACTGAAATGTGAATGTCGAATGATTGAACCATGTGAAGAATTTATTTGAAAATCTAAATATACGTGGATTATTTGAAAAGGCCGAGTTAATTCTCATTTCAAATAATCGATCGACGGTTAGAAGTCGAAGAGTTGAAGATGGTTCAAGACCGACGATCTTCACATTGGATGGATGGGCGCTACTGATGCTCATGATTGGAGTAGCTACCTTGAAGGAGTTGAAGTGGCAGCCGTCCGGACGTATTGTTGATTGTGCGGATATGCGAGGAATTTGGTGCCTCCGGCTTCGTTCATACCCAGAACGAACTTGTAAATGGACTGTGTGTCTGACATTGGATTTTGTTCTGTGCTGATTGATCTCTATTAAATATATATTTGTTTGGCAGCGGAGAATTTATTCTCTTGCTTAACGCCCTTCTCTGAGACGTACGAGCTCAGAGGTTATATATCGATAGAAATCAGTCGCATGGAGTAAATTGCCTGTGTGGCACGCCTAAGTGGCATGTGATCAAGGCTTCTGTTGAAAAGCAAAGTCTTGTGGTGGATGATCAAAGCATGGTCTGTGTGGCGTAGCTTTGTGTATAGTGTGGATCCGCGAACCTCACACCTCGGTATGAGTCAAAAACGGGATAGTGACCGCTGGGAGAACACGACGTTTCTTTCTAGCTACGGTGGTTTACCAGCCCTGACATTTATATATAATTTTCACCTGTGTGGTTGTTGGAATGCGAGGCGCCTCGATTATAGGTCTGTAAGGGCCGGGAAACGTGTGTTCAAGAATGATTAATCCTCAAAAGTAAGAGAGGACCGGCCCAGCCGATTCCAAGGACCGCTGTGTGCGATCCTGTGGCATTTGCTAGAGTGTCTCGAACGGAGAGGAGCTTGCCCCTTGCCTCGACTCATGATGGAATCCAATTTCCAATACGAAATTTCGGATGTGTAACAACCCGTATTTTTCAATAACGTGTTAAGACAAGAATCAAGGCAGAATTTAATTTTAAATTCTGAATCAAGTAAAACGGGCTATGCCATTGCATTTTTCTCGGAAAAATACGCAAAATAGAGTCCGAGTTTTCGAAAATCGGAGTCTGTATGACCAAGTTATGGTCCGACGAAGTTTTCAGAAAATTCAAGTTCAAAAAACGAGTTCTAATTTCGAAAATTAGGGCTGGAAGGCTAGGCGGGAAAAATTCCCGCCAGGCACCCCAAGTCGACAGCCCTGTCGACTTGGGAGTCGACATGGCCTCACCCAAGTCGACAGCCCTGTCGACTTGGGGGTCGACTTATGGTGGCCGAGCCATCTTGGCTTGGTGCACCTGCACTTGTCTCTGGTCTTGTTCTGGAAGCTTCCAACGTGGTTTGATGGCTTAGATCCATCCTAGGGTTAATCTAAGGGCCTAAAACTACCCTAATCTCTATAAAAACACCCCTAAGCCTACCCTAAACCCTCATTATTCATTCTTGCAACTAAACTATGGCAAAATTTTACCTCTCATGGCCTCCACCCTCTTCATAAAATTTCTAAATTGTTTCTATGAGAGATTTTCCATGCATACAAGTGTTTTCAAGCTTGTATGAGTGTCATAAGCTTGCATTCAAGTCAAGTTTCTATCTTTGCATCATAAAGCAAGAGTTTTGATCATTTTGGCTCAAGGGGTTTTTATGTTAGAGCTTGCATTTTGGGTCTATTTGATTGCATAAGGGCTTTGTCATATCTTTTGTGCCTTCATAGCAATGTAAGCCCTTTCCCTACTCTTAGATATTAACTATGAAGTTAAATGTTCATGTTGCAAGTTTGGGTTTGATCATTGAGTATGACACATGCTATCATGTCATGCAAGTTTATGAAGTCATTATCTTGATCTTGTGGGCTAAAAGCTACAACCTTTACGTTGAAAGTTGCATTATGCAACATGAGAACCCTCATAACCTTTATGTCAACTTGCATATGAAGTCATAACCTTTATATGATGATATATGTGAGTTACTAGTCATCATTCCATGTCTTTTGTCACCATGATTCGCTTATGTGCCAAGTTTGGGTTTATGCATGTTTTTGAGGCTTAAGAATGTAACATGCAAGTTAATGAACACATTATGTCTCATTTGCCACCATGTTCAACTAGTGGCTTTATACCCCCTTTTGTCATGCCTTTGACAAGTTCCTTCTTTGAATCCATTATGCGAGTTTAAAAGCGTTGGGGGTCACATTGTGGGAAAACATAATGACATGAACATGATTTGGGTAAATGGGTATAAACATGACAACATGTAACGTTAAATATGACATGTGTTTATACTTGAAAAACATGACTTGAAATATAACATGGAAGTTGACACGTAAGTATGCATAAAAACATAAGCTTGGGAATTTACCTATTAAGTTAGGTCTACCCTTTGGGAATTTACCTATTAAGTTAGGTCTACCCAAATGCTTGAAAACTTGTAACATGTTTTGGAAACATGATGGACATGACACTTAGATAATATAAGTGTGGCCAACTCGAGGTTGGGTTGAGTTTGCAACGTAAAACTACCCGGAACCGACCGGCCTAACTAGTAGTTGCAAACAATAGGACCCAATGTGAGAAGTTGGTCATGTTGTGCTTAAACCCGAGGTTAGACCAAGTTGTGGTGTAAAGCTACCCGGAACCGACCGGCTTAACTAGTAACCGCAACAAAGTCTAATGTGAGAGGTTGAGGTGCATTAAGTAATTAATGCCACATGATAGGGTTAAGTTAATTTGATTAATGACTCTTAATCAAATATGACATGGACAAGTGGGTTAAGTAATTTGATTAGGCTAATGATACTTAACAAAACGTGACAAGGTTGGGTAGGGTAAGTAGCTTGATTTGCCTAATGACACTTAACCATTTTTACACGACTAGTGGACGGGGTTAAGTTAACCAACACTTAACCAAACCAACACGTGAATTTGATACGGTTGATTAAGCTTTCCTAATTACACTTAACCGTATAATACAGTTAGGGGATGTGGTTAAGTTAACCTGGACTTAACCCATCTAATTCGGTGATTTTGAGGTGGTTAAGTTGACCAACACTTAACCAAACCAACACGTGAATTTGATACGGTTGATTAAGCTTTCCTAATTACACTTAACCGTATAATACAGTTAGGGGATGTGGTTAAGTTAACCTGGACTTAACCCATCTAATTCAGTGATTTTGAGGTGGTTAAGTTAACCAACACTTAATCAATCCAACACGATAACTTGGTAAAGTTAAGTAAGATTTCTTAAGGACACTTAACCGAAAAATACAGTTAATGGATGAGGTTAAGATTAGACTTAACTAGTCTAAGCATGGAAATCGGATGGGGTTAAGTTAGCCTAGACTTAATTAATCCCACTTGGTAGTTTAATGGAGTTAAGTTAAACACTTAACTAATTTAACATGATGATTTGAGGTGGTTAAGTGACCTATACTTAACCAATCTAACTCGTGAATTTATTAAGGTTAAGTTAGCCTATACTTAACCGATCTAACGTGAAAACATGATAAGGCTAAGTCACGAATCGCTTGAATACACTTAGCCGATTTGACTAAGTAAATTGATAGGGTCAAGTTAATATATACTTAACCAATCTAGAATGATAATTGGACGAGGTTAAGTCGTGAGTTGCTTAATACATACCTAACCAACGTGAGCATGGTTTGTAGGGTTAAGTCTTGGACTTGGATACTTAGCCAATTTGGACATGATTTGAAGACGGGTTAAGTCTTGGACTTGGATACTTAGCCAATTTTGACATGATTGGTAGACGGGTTAAGTCATGAACTTAAGTGACACTTAATCCATTATGTAAACCCTAGTCCTGAGGATAGGGGATAACCGTAGTTAACAAGGATAACGGGAATAAGGTTAAGTGGTAAACCTTAGTTGAGGAATAACTAAGTAATGATTCTTAGTCAAGGAAATTTAGACCAGTTCATAGATAGATGAGTAACCTAATACGGTAGGTCATCATTTAAGTACACGAGTAGGAGAAAGTATCTGATTTGGATAAAGGCTCCAGCGAACTGGGTAACGAAGCAGCGGCTTCGGGGAACGTGAGGGTATTCTTGGTATCCTTCTATGAGCTGCCAGGTGATTATACTAGGCTCATGAGAGGTTAAGGTCTGCGTTAGAAGAACCAAGAATATGCCTTGGTTGCTATACGAGCGACCTAAAGACGGGGATGGATAGGGGATAGTCGACGATACACGGTCGTACCCTAGATAGCATTTCGTCAGGCTACCTACCATCTTTGGTCAAGCGTGTACGTACGGAAAGGCAGAGAACACCCAATAGACCATAATTGCTATCTAATTATGGTTGCGGTAAGGCTTGGATGTGGGTTGGCCAGTGTTGTGTTCTCATACAGGATTTATCCTGTCTTGTCTTTCACTAGTTGAGGGAGTGGTCGCGTGGGACCATAGCCACGTATAGAAAAACAGACCTTAGCATCTGCATCGGTAGATAAATCGAAAGCTCCCGACCGAGTCCTGTATTTCTTGATCTACCCTGTGACAGGACTCGGATGGCACGATGTGATTCATGTGCATACAGTCATGGAAAACGATTCACGATGAATGCGTGGGAAAAAGGGCGCGGTTGACGGTTAGCGTAAATCCTAGTGGCCCTGGGTGGTTGAACCAAAACCTAGATACGAAAACGTGCAATAGGTAAGCGTAATTTCTAGTAGTCCTGGGTAGCATAAGTCCTAGTTGTACAACGATGATTCATGTTGAAAGACCCTAGTTAGATTTAGGGTAACAGTCCAAACCGATCTTAAGGATCATGGAACTATGTTAAAGTAATATAGAATCTCATGGGGAAAGCCCGTATGGCCTACGGCAAGGGACTGAACATTTACATGGAAAGGAACATACGGGTGGAGTAACCTATATATGCGGCATATTAGGTTGACATGGACCATTATACGACTTTTGAGTAAGGGTCATTCATGGTTAACACAAGATACGGTGGGGATACTAGTACGGTAGGTGCAGAGCAGATGTACAGGATAGATACCATGGGGCGTTATACGTGATAGATATCTTGGGGATATTATACTTGACAGGAACTTGACGATGGGATACCTTGACATCGTAATTTATTATGACACTTTAGTTTATCTGAGTTCAGTAGTTCATCATGTTATTTTGATTTAGCTTATCTATCTCGTCATCATGCTTATGTTCATCTCAGTTTCTCATGTCAGTTAACTTTACTAGTTTTTATGCTGATAGTAGATAGGGCTTACTCAGTCTTTTTGACTGACCCGTTTTGTTTCGCCTCTTTTCTTTCGTTTCCCCCCCTCCAGGTTACAGGGAGGAAATATTGTTGTTTAGTTCAGACTTCTTCTGCTTGAAGGTCATCATGGATGGCTTGGACTTTTCTTGGCTATGGCTACTTTACTGTTTTTACTTGGGGAATAATTTATGAAAAAGTCTTTATGCTTCTTTATTATTGCAAGACAGGTTTTGATGTACTCTAATGAAAAATGCTTTAGACCTTATTTATTCATGTTATGAAAGTTCGATTTTACTTCCGCTATTTTATATGTTCTGTCTTATGATATTTCTGTGCATGTTTACCAATAATGCCCCTCTAAAGCTAGTGCATTCCTTTGCGAGTGACCCTAGCGGAGGCGGGGTGTTACAGGATGTGATTGTATTACTAGTATGGCGACATAGTAGATGGTAGCTATGCCGCCTAGGATTGATATTTATGATTGAATTGGCTTTAGAAACATATATGCACTAGTAATAATATCAAACACTTCTGTTTATACGTATGAAGCATCTCTTGGCCATTATAAGGTAAAAACTCTATCCTCCGGCTTGCGTTGCAATGTGTGATGGGACCTGAGTCTTATAATGGCTTCATTTTCATAAAAAGCATTGTGATGATTTATTAATTTACTTTATTTCATGCACTAGCACTCATTGGAGTAAACCTGTTCCGCGAAAGTGGCGTGGTCCTTTGATTTGCCTTATAATTGTGATTTACTTAGTTTAGTAGATTTCTCATACCAGTCCCATGACTGACTCGTAGTTTGTTTCACCTTGCAAACTCGGGTGCCCTTATTTTCACACGGGCAGCCTAATTACAGGTGGCTGACGTATTTTGGCTTGGCACCGCAGCAGAGGTGCACTTTTGGCTCATGGCGAGGCTTGACTACATGTTGATGACTATGATTTTTCGTCCATTATTGTATATGTATGTGATTCCTCCATGGGCGATGTAGACTGATGTTTCGTTTATGTACTCTCTATATATGTGATTCCGCCACAGACGATGTAGACTGATTATGTATTATGCACTAAGTTGTATCCTGCACTGTGCTCTCTGAGGTGGTGATATGTATATGATTCCGCTGTCATATTTGTGTAAATTATTCTATTTCTTGTTTAAGCTATTATCCGTACTCTGCTAATGATGATTAATGTGTTATATTCCAATGATTATCCTTAACACCGTAGCACGAGGTTTTGAGATCGTCACAATTCTGGTGATTGATCGATCATCATTAGTATTATTTTTGAGTTTCAAAAGTGGGATGACTATATATTTCTGATTGAAATGTCGATGAATACTTAACGCTGTTTAGATAAGCAATTGGAGAGGTCTTGCGATGTTCTCACAGTTGTAAAATATAATTTGGTTTTGCAATTGACTTTCGAAGTATTGACGATATTATGTTATGAAATGGGATATGCAAAAATGAATTTAAAAGGTTTGGAATGTTAAGGAAGTTTAACATAAGGTAGTTAAGTTAAACACATACTTAACTTGATAATAAGAAGCATGAATCAAACTATTTTGTCAAACCACAAGGATATAATTTAGAAACTAATCTCACTTAAAAACTGTAAAGTGAATTTTGAAAATGCATGTAAGTGAGCTTGGGTATTAAGAAATCATATCACCCCATATTTCGGTTTTGACAATACAATCAAATTATGGTAAATGTCTTAAGTGGGGGAGGAGACTGATTTTCCCCACTTGAAGCTATACGAAAATTTGAGCAACAGGGTTAATACGATAAAATGAGTGAAACAGAGTGAATAAACCAATTGAATTGTATGTTTTCCTATGTTAAAAGAAACCGACAAGAACGAGTAAGTTGTATGAAAATTTCTCAGCAAGTATTCACTTGAGATACAAAGGAAGAAAATGAATTTTGAAGTAAAATTTACTCAAGAATAAGAAATAGAGTATCCCATGATTGAATTGCTAATATTTGTATCCTTGTGTGCATTTGACCTTCCTATTGTGGCCTCGATTATGCTCATCATTTGGATTTGAACTGTTGTTCTTGTACCCTACACCTTATGAATTTGGCAAAATGTTCTGCTTCGAACCTTCATACCTCGTGAAATTCATTTGATAGTGAACTTCTATTAGTACATCTTCTCTTGAGTACATGGAATCTTGGCTTGATCCATGTATATCACTTCGTGCCGTGTGGAACTAGGTTTGAATTCGAACTCGATGACTTTAATTTGTCCAAGATATTATGTAACGGAACCCCAATAAATGAGTTTTTCATCGTAATTTAGAGTGTTGGAAAATAGATTCAACTTATGCAAGAAAAATTGGATTTTTGGAATATAAAATTTGAGGATTTGGTTTTGTAAAATTGGGAACTGATGTTTTGGAATGTTTCACCAATACTAGTTTAAATATACACATAATCAAGGTGCGTAGCGAAAGCGTGATGGTATTTTGAATAAAAATGTTACGCGAGATTTTTCCCAACGGTAGGAAAATGTGAACTTTTCAAACAAGATGTGATATTTGAAATAAGAATAAATATAAATCCTATATGGAGGTGTAAAGGATTTTGAAACAAGATATGCTGGAATTATTTTGAAAATAACGTTTGGAAAGCGAAGAATTCGATTATGAATTGTAAATGATTCTAAGACATTGACTTGAAGTTTTTGAAAATTTTATATTATGAGAATATGAAAGTTATTTAGAAATCACGGAAATGTTTCGAAACAATTTGGAAATGGAAATTTGATCTAACAAAAGACTGTTATGACTTGCATATAGAATATGAACGATTTTCCTAAGCTTTAAAATTTGAAAATCTTACTTGAATTGAAAGAACAATAAGAAAATCGTATTGATCAAATTTGATTTCCTATTATTGAAAGGAAATTTTATGGCAATATGAATCAATTTATGTATAATTGTCGAAATGTATTCCGATATAAATTGAAATTTGTAAAGCTCGATATGATTATAATTATTCTTAAAAGTCTTCGAAAGGCCGGAAATGTTGAATAAGATCATTGATTTCGGAATATGAAACATAAGTTGAATGTTTGGAAGTTGAAATTGTATTTTTCAATAGATCAACATTGTCTTCCAATTATTTTGGATATGATGAATAGTTTATAAATTGAATTATGAACTAAGAAAAGTTCGACGACTTGAATCCAGATATTTGAAATGTTTGAAAAAAAACAATGCTATGATTAAAAGTATTTGCGAATTATTGTTGCGAAATAATCTATGACTTCGGGATATGAAATGATTAGATATTTTTCATGGATTCGGGGGACCCGTGACTAAAAGAAGGACGTGTGTGATTTAGGGTGAGAAGCCTAGGTATATATGGTGTCCGTGTCTGGACAAAAACCGAGAGATATATGTGCTCCGCGATTTTGTGCTTAGGGGTCCGTGTCTGGACGAAAACCGTGATGTACACTTCGCTTGGATCCCTCGATGATGGTATTTGGTAAGAGCAACCTAGGCATATACGGTGTTCGTGTTTGGAGGAAAACCGAGAGATATATGTGCTCCGCGATTTTTGTGCTTGGGGGTCTGTGTCTGGACGAAAACCGTGATGTACACTTCGCTTGAAAACCCTCGACGATGGTTTGCTTTAGGTGCCCGGAGCGACCTTAATTATCTATATTGTTGCGTACGATAGGCTGCCCTTAGGCCTTGTCATGGGAAACTTGAGGAAATGAAACATGTTTTTTTTGACTAGAAGTTGAAACAAATATATTTAGAACTTGTATATTTTAGCCACGCGCCTAATTAACGCATGTCTAAAGTTGGTAAGAACGACAATGGACTTGTTAGGCTTCCAGTTATTATATATGTTTGAAGTTTCTAAAAGCGGTTTTTGGTTTTAAAAATCCCGAAGTGAAGTATCATTCTTTATATGAAAAAATGTATGTAATATTTCTATGGTTTGAAATGAAAATGGAATTCTAAGTTCGAAGAAATCAATTAAGATTTTCAAATGTTTTGCAAAATACGATTCTGAAATATAGCAAATTTCCTTATTTAATTTTCAATGCAATAATTTAAGTTTTGTATAAACAAAGGATTTATATAAAAGCCTTACAAATTTAAGTATATGAAATTTTGTGTTTAGAACTCTTATGAATTATTTGATACATTTTCAAACTTACTAGAAATGATAAGTGTTTGTCCACTAAAATTTTATAAGGAGGTTTGTTTTACTTAAGCATAATTTTACGACTCTACTTTTCGAGATCGGAAAGATTTAAGTGGGGGAGATTGTAATGGCCTGGAAATTTTGACATTCGAAATATAAATTTAAATTAAGATTTGACGTTGAAATAAATATTTATACATGGGTTACGACAATAGAATTGGGCTAAAATCATTGTTGAACAGACTTATCAACAAATGAAAATTCCTTTTGTAAATTTAATTCTATATGAATGTTTTGTTTATAGAAACATTATCAACAAATCCGAAGTTGCTTGGATTTAACGTTCAAGTTAAAATAAACTTTGAAAGAAAAGTTTATTCTAAGATGTAATTACAAATTTTAAGAATCAATTTATTTTAAAATTAGATTGAAATTAAATTTATCTTAGAACATAAAGTTTGGATATTTTTTAAAAGGCGAACGGATTTTTGTATGTGTAGGTTCATATCTAAACAATGATTGTTGAAATACGGTTGTTAATTCTTGAATTAAACAATGTCAATTTAAAGGAAAAAAAAACTGATTAGTATGTTACTAGAGAATTATAAAGTTTATTTCTGAATTTAATTTGAGAATTTATTTTATTCAGATTTTAACTTAATTTTATTTAACTCAAGTTTGAATTTAGAATGAATAATACACTAGTGTGGTATGTACATAGTATTACAATCAGTATATATCTTTTTTTAAATTAATTTGTCAATAGCTTGGACACTTGTTTCTTTCCCTTGTTGTATTCACCACGTGTATTCTTTGTTCTAAGTTTTACCACGCGTCCCCCTCTCGGTTCAAACCCGTGTTCCTTTTATCACCGTGCTCTTTCGTCTTTAGTTTTCTCCTTCACATTTTTTTTATACTATCTGTCACTTTCATTCCTCAGCCAAATTAAAGAAAATTTTCCCAAATTCATTTCTCCAATCATTTTCCCAAATCGATCCGCCCTCTAGAAATCATTTTGCCCAAATTCAGCCATCGTCGCTTCCTTAATATCAGCGCTTTCTCTTAGCAAGCTCTGATCTTCCCTTCTTCGCACCACCTGAATCCGCTCCGCCTTCCACCGGCGCATCTCCTTCAACCTCGACTCCTCCCTCCGTCCAACGATTAAACCCGTACCTAGTAGCCCATAACGACGCACCCCTTCCACCATAAATCGAAACTACGCTACCTCCTGTTGACACTCCGAACACAACCACCCAACCTCCTAGCATCGATTGCTAGAGACGCTTCCACCGTTCATATTTCCAGTAGGCGCTCGGTTGAAGTAGTGCCTGGAACCTTACGCTATCGGGCTCCAACGCCGCATCGAATCCCTCTGCTGTTGACAACATAGGCAGCAGCCTCTTCGAGTTCTCTATAGTCGACGCAATGTAAGTACATCTTACGATTAAAATTGTTTCAAGTTTCAATTTTAGTTGCACTAAATACCGTTAGTTATGAGTTGTTTTACTATTTTGTTTCGCTACTGATTGGCCTTGAACTAGTTGTGCATTTGACCCTAGACATTCCCATGTGTATCTAAACATCAGTCATAACTTGTTTGTACGGAAGGGCGTTTGCTGCACTTGACATTTATATGTACGATTCCACCATCTCTGTGTACAACTGCATATTAGACATATGGTTGACTTTAAGTCCTTGGTGTGTCTACCCCACAACAGTAAAACCCAAGTTCATGATGAAAACCTGCTTTGGTACACTTTGAGCTAAATGTATTTGACCTTGTTATTTTAAGTCGGGAACTGCATATATCCATTATGGCATCAACACAACCCTCACGTATTTCTAAAGCATTATACAGTATATGTATGGTTTTCTTAACTCACTATGGATTGAGTTATTGTATGCTCCAAATTATTTCGACATGCATGCGTTTATTTAGTAATGTTTGGGCATGAATACATACTACACTCACACCGACCATTCTTGTTATCAGTCATCATAACCACCCCGCCGTCATGAAACTTCAGTTTGTGGTATAGCATCTTTATGTTTGTAATGCAGGTTTTTTTTATTTACATAAATTCCCTTGCATGCATGAGAAGGCTGGTGCTCTGTCGAAACCAAGTCACTTGTCCTGTTGTACATTCCTTACAAATTTTGAGCTTACTGTCATGGTCATGTTGCAAGGGAAACGCAACTGTCTGATTTCTTGTATTGCACTTTAACATTGGCTGGAATCCGGTTCTCACAAACTGATAATGCTTCTCTCAACTAAATGACTAAAAACCATTTTTCACTATGACCAACGAAAATATGTATTGCATGCATATGATCACTGAGAACAATTATGGAAACTTTTACTTTTAATGATGTAATGATAAACTTTGCTGAGTAGTTAACTCAAGGAAATTACAGTTACACTTGGACCAATGATTACTAGATTTTACTACATGTGCCATTATACGCAATAGCCTATACTTTGGTGCAAATTTCCTGTTAAATAGGTCCTGCATGCAGTTACCACTTATTTATTTTCATGTTGGATTTGGCATATACCCCCTTACATTATGCATGCTCCTTATTTCACTATAACATATATGATCACCTTGGCATTACTGAGAACTAGTCACAACCCACTTTTGAACTCCTGCATAGTGTCACTAAGTTTGTAGTGCTTACATAAGTCACCCCTGTACATATATGTGGCTCTGTTGGACATATGGCTTTGCTTTACCATTGCATGCATAATTATAAATTTGTTTAAGAACCTTAAGCTAAGAACCTCAAGTTATTGTATAGTAATCCGTATGACGGTCCTTGGTACATGCCGAAATCACTTTTGCTTCATTGTTGTATTCCATATTGTCGATCGAGCTATTATTATGATGTTGAATATATGGCTCACGCATGAGTGCACCGTACACTTTACTTGTTAAAGATGTTTTTACTCGTCCATTTACTTTCGACAGTCCACTATATTTGTAATGACCCGGGTTTTTGGCGATCTTGGTTATCCGATATACAACACATATCGAACATCCAAGGATCGAAAATACCGGTCATTAATGAAATAAATTAGAGGGTGAGGAAAGATAAGATAGAAACTTAGAATAGAAGAAGAAGAAGAACACAACATCAGAGTAACACGAACCTCACAGTGGAACGAATAACATATAATATATATAACATAACTTGAAATATACATCTGTACTTGAATATACATCATTATCAAAGTACAACACTTACAACACATCGGAAATAACTATAGCTTTATAATCCTGAAGCCTCCTGCTCCAAAATCTTCCAGTATATCTGTAAATCCTGACTACTTGACTGCCCGTACAAAATTGGGCACCCAAGAGTTTAGGGAAAACAACAAAATAAACTCCGGGTCAGTCATGGGACTGGTATGAGTAAAACAGTTTGAACAAGTTAAACGATATCTCATAAGACCACGCCATATAACGGAACGGGTTTTTCTCTTATGAGAATCCAAATTATCTTTATATCAAAAACCTTTTGATATTATAATAATGTCTATCAACCACAATATAATAATCATCTAGCAGAAACGCTTTCATCTCACGTTCTACATATATAGTATACAATCAAAACCGCAAGCACGTATTAGGTAATGGATTTCCAACTATGACAAGGTATGGAACCACCTTTCGTTAGTGTACCTATAGAAAGGAATACACTAGGTTCAACAAGAACATCTTGCAGTCGGCCACACATGACCGACCACTCATTTCACTTGAATGTATCGAATGTATATCACCAACGGTTGGGATCAGCAACCGTTTCCTGAATGGGACAACATCAACAATAGATTTTTAGAAGTAAATGAAACTCTAGATCAGGTGATTATACACCCTACTTCGGAGCGACCGACTTAGCCATGCTGCCTGCCCGATTTCTGTCATTTACCGGTTGATGAGGCTTGAGGTTACGCTTCATCATCACATCAGATTCACTTCGAATGCCACATTGTCAGATCCGTCGAAAATCACTAATTGACGTCTACAACAATACATTACGTGTTGGCTAAAGAAGTTTCCTTCTCCGCTTCCACTCTTGGTACGGTTGGAGAAATCAATGTACGAGACCTTTCTGGAAATACTCTGTCAGACAGTCATCCATACAAGTCATCCAGGAATAGGATGAACCGTAGGTACTATTCAGTATATCCATCTTAGGCACTGTTATCTAAGATTTATACAACAGCCCTTGCACTTTACTCCGTCTTCAATTATCTTTGGCATATATGATTCGCAACGCTTAAGCCAATACAGAGTGGTTCTTTGGATAATAATCCAACCGGTTTATCCATATTAACAACGTTAAAATGGTCAAAACTTCGATAGTCTGTGATTTAACCATCAAAGAAAAACAGGTGTGCAAACAACGATATTATTTCCAAATGGAAATTCTATCAATCAATCATCAATCATATATATATATATATATATATATATATATATATATATATATATACTCATATTTCCTATTTCAATATTTGATTACGTTTCTGATTCTATTTGGAAAACATTTCCAAATCTTCTTTACTTGGATTTAAACAGATGTTTAAATCAACATCGCGACGACAACTCAAACCACTATACTTATTTACTAAATCACTTAACCACTTTCACTCTCGAACCTTAACCATTTCTAAATTAAAAACGAAGTCAATCAAGTTGGGGTATAACTACCTCTCAGACCTTAACTGAACAACATTTCAAATCTTGAAATAGGTTAAGTTCATCTTTTAACTCTTTAACACTTCCTTACGTAACTCTCGTTCGAATAAATCTCTATTCGATAACTCCTCCCTTCGAATAACTATATTTGATAATCTCTCTTACGCATAACTAGATCCGATTAACCTTTCTTCAAATAAACTAAATTCGATTTACTCTAATTATCTAACCCTAATCGATTAACTCTTTTTACTTAACTCCTTTCGAATAACTAATTCGATAACTCCTTTCGATTAAACTATAATCGATAACTCCTTTCGATTAAACTATAATCGATAACTCCTTTCGAATAACTAATTCGATAACTCTTTTCGATTAAACTAAAACGATAACTCCTTTCGATTAAACTATAATCGATACTCCTTTCGATTAAACTAAAATCGATAACTCCTTTCGAATAACTAATTCGATAACTCCTTTCGATTAAACTATAATCGATAACTCCTATGTTTTAACTCTATTCGAATAACTAATTCGAATAACCCTTATTTATTTAACTCTATTCGAATAGCTAATTCGCATAACTAATTCGATTTACTTACTTTCGAATACTATATTTAATTAACTCCCTTCGAATAAACTATTCATTTATAAAGATTTACTTTTAGTAACGGTTCTTCACTTTACAAATGATTTCCTTTTTAGTAACGTTTTCCTTTTTATAACGGTTTCCTTTTTATAACATCCTATTTATTTTCTGAATATTTCCTTTTTAATTCTATTTGTAAATGGTTTTACAAATACCTCCTTTTCGATTTCATTTGTAAATGGTTTACAAACCTTTCTCGTTCTAATCTATTTGCAAATATTTTGCAAATAATTCCTTTAGGGTTTCATTTCTAAGTATTTCTATTTATAAATAATCCATTTATAAATAAATTTCTATTTATAAAATTCCATTTATAAATAATTCCTTTTATAAAATCTCCTATGATGTTATAAATATTATCTCTTTTATAAAATCCTTTGATTTTATAAAAAAATCTATTTTCAATATTCATTTTGAAAATTCCCTTTCCACCATTCCGGTATGTTATGGTATTTAATACATCAAATCACGATGACCAATATCGTTCAAACACATATAATCGACAACAGATTATATATCACATCATATATTAAAATATATGAATCACAGTAAAATAAATGTTGAGGAATCCAGTTGGATTCCTCCAATCTATCTCCCTGCATCCATAGATGTTATACAATATAAAATCAACATCACTTTCAGTTCCATATGATATATTCTATTAAACAGAATCAATATAGAAATTCAACTAATTGACTAGCAGTTCAATCAAACAGTCAACACACAGTCAATCAACCAATATTTAACAGTTCTAAAAATACAGCATGAAATTATATACTGTTCAGAGTTAGTGAGATTTACTCACATTGGCAGTTCATCATTAAAGAACGATAAAATGTTTGTTTGATTTGAATCAAACAATTTATTTCGTCATAAATTCATACGAGCCCCAATCCACCTCAAACCATCTCATATGTGTACTCCTTTCCGATACGATTCCAATGTGACCTGTTTATTGAATTTCGTTTACATTTGAACAAGTTATTTAGTTTCAAAGTTTATAAAAATAAAAAAATAGATTTATATTTCAACCGGGCCTTAACTTTATTAGCCGTCCCATCGACCAAACACCCAACCTGTTAAGGCCTTCTTGCCCAAACGCTTGCTGCTCCCGTTCAAGGCCATTACCGAAACTTCTTACTCCCCTACCAGCATCATCTCTCAACGGAAATTCACCACATCACCTCCATTGACTTTCTCTTCGTCTCCTCTCCCATTTCATGCCCTTAAAACGAAACTCAAACCCCCCTGCATTTCCCGTCGTCGAACACCCCTACCGTACAGGTGCGACACTTTTGTTCAAGAAACCACCCCAAAATCTCACAAATCCAACAACTCGGCGCCACAACCACAAAACAAATCTCAAACCGAAATCGAACTCCTTTATTTTCTCCAAAGATTGAACCCTAAACTCACGCTTGAAATAACACAGTGAGAAAAACAACCGTCCCACCCAAGGGAAAGCACACCATGGGAAGAGCAACTCACGGTGCTTACAAATAGAATTATTAGGATAATTATTTCTTCCTATATGAATTTATACGATTAATGGAAGATGAAGCTTTCATGTTCTAAAGAACTTAGTGGCGGCTGGATGTTTTGATTTTGTACAGGGATGAAAAATCTTGTGTGGCCGAGAAAAGAGAACACGTGGCCTTTGTTTCGACATTTAAATGAGTTCAAATATTTTCTTTTATTATTTTATATTCGTTTTAGCTTTTTCTAAAAATCCGTGTGATCACACAAGGTATTCAAAAATCACTGAAATTGACACGCAGCTACAGTTCGGCATTACGGTCCTAAAGAAACTGGTTTCGTCGAATTCCGACTCCTTTTGCTCACACAACGTATTTTTAAAGGTCAAATTATCGACTGTATTTCACATTAAAACCCCGTACGACCACATACTGACTTCAAAAATCACGGAAATTGAAATCTAACAATAATTTAATATTGCGGATCCAACAAAATTAGTTTCATCAAATTCTGAGGTCATTTACAAAACTGGCTATTTTTAAAGCTCCGAATAACCCATTTAAATATATAAATATATTTAAATTAAATATTTATAAATAAATATTATCGTATATATTCACGGTGGAATACCATACAGCTCTAGAATTTTCCTATATGAATTTCTAACTTGATATTTTCAAATCTGGGTCAACCCGATATTAGATTTATATTGAAATTTCTTTTTAAAATATAAATAATTCCTTTATAAATTATAAAGGAATTCCACAGCGACTTTTCTAAAATTTGATTTGGACGTAAATCAAAATCTACACGACGAAATCCCAATTTTTTTCTTCCACTAGAAAGATATACTCCACCAGCTCCTAACGTTTCCTATTTCACAGAAATCCGATTTAAAACGAATCATGTACATTCAGTTGAAGTTCAAATCGCCAAATTACGAACTGCAGCACCATTTCAAGCTTGATTTTAATTATAATATAATTATACGTTCAAACTCCGTTCAAATAATATATTCGTTATTCTAATTCAATTCTAAACTGAATTAAATATCACAGATGATCCAGTTCACACCATATCGCCACTTCAACCAATTCTGATTATTTCAGAATTAAATATATTATTTAATTTATTATTTTAATTAAATATTCACCATTATTTAATTCAACGACCATGAAATCCTTTTAATCACCTTTTAAATAATTAAATAAATTAATTATTATACCATTGAAGATGCGGGTCATTACATTCTTCCCCACTTAAAATAATTTCGTCCTCGAAATTGCTAAAGCTAGAAGACGACCCTATCTACTGGCCAGACTTAATTGTTCATTTCTCAACTCTGGTTTCACTAAACCAATTTATTCTAATTAAATATTTATTTAATTCTAATCAACGAAAATTTTCAAAAATCCTAAAAAATTTCTAACACCTTAACTTTTCAAAAAAATTCGCCACCACCTCCTTTGTACTGGTCAATACGTCAAACCACCACTCGCCTCTCTGGGCCATCTCCAACCCAAAAGAAAATCAAATAGCCAAGCGGCTTGCCAATTCAGCTCATAAATCTTATATCCAATAGAAATATAAACTTGTACCTTTTGTCGGCATATCCTTATATCCTTTCCACCTGTTATCAATTCAGCGGATACAAGGGTCATCCCAATCAAATCCAATCTGCTTTTATCCATAACACAACCATTCGCTTATATCCGAGCCAAATATCATTTAAACTCGAGTTTCTTCTCGATTCCCATCTCTTAACTTGATTATCACATTACACTTCAAATTTGAATCTCATAATCCAATTTGTCTTGATATCATTCTAATTCAATCTCAGTTACCACTTTACTAGCTTTACTTTAATTCAATTTTGCTTTCACAAATTTCTGTTAAATTTTTTTTTAATTCAAACAGTCTTTCCCTCGGAGTTTTCAAACAGTTTACTCTTTTCAAAAAACAAATTTTCCTTTTGAACATGTCACTGAGCCCTTAATTAATATTCCATTAGTTAAATCACTTCTCTATTTCTTTATCAATATTTGTTAACTAAATATTTCCAATAACCATATTGGCCTTTTATGTTATTTGGAAAACATTTCCGAATATCACCTTCCTTTATTTTCTAAACTTTAGAAAATATATGCTATTTATAATTGGAAAATATTCCAATTACTTATCTCTTTTTCGATCTCGTTTATTTCTGTACTTAGGAAATATTCTTTATTATATTTCCAAGCTTACACTTATTTGGGTTAAAATGAATGTTGTGTAAAACATCGTTACGACAACCCAAATACTATATTTAACTAACTCTTATTCAACATTGATCTTCGAGCCTGAAATCTTACTATTTATTTGTTAATAATGAAATCAATCAAGTTGGGGTATAACTACCTCTCAGACCTTGACTGAATAACATTTATAACGTCAAAACAGATATGACTACTTACTCGAATAATCAATACCATACAACTACTTATTCACTTTTAAACATGTATACGCTTCCTCTTTCTATTCTTACTAGATTTTATTCTTAGTCTTCCTTTTTGATTTCACTATTCTATTTCTAAGTTCGTTTCCTTATCGACTTCTATATATATCGATACGTTGATTTCTAACTATCAAATTATCTTAAAAATATTCTAACTCCTTAAATTCCCGGAAAAATTCGCCATAACCTCCTTTGTACTAGGAGCATCGGGATATTTCAAATAGCCTTCTATGGCCCTCACCAATCCAAAAGAAAAAGCCAAGCGGCTTGCCGATATGACGCATAAAATCTCATATATGAATTAAATACATACATTTTCGTCGAGCATTCTATTTATATACCTTCATACCTTATCCATACCTATCTCATGTATATTTATACCTGCCCAATCTATTTTAACTATACCTGATCGTTTTAACTCAATTCGTTAATTAATTTGTTAATTAACTCTTTAGTCTATTTCACTTTTATATTTGAACATGACATGTTCAAATATATTTTAACTTGCTTATTAACTAATTTGAATCCAAATTTCAAATTTAAATTCTATATTCGATTTCGAATATCCATTTACAAATCCAATTCACCTTTCAAAGTTCAACTTCAAATTCAAAACTCGATTAACTAATTCCTCTTCGACTTAGTTAATTCTATTCAATTTCTATTCAAATTTTATATCACTTATATTATTCAAATCTATATATCAAATTCTATTATTCAAATTCTATATATCAAATTCTATTCAAATTCTATATTATAAATCCCATTTGAATTCTATATTCAAATTCTATATATCAAATTCTATATATCAAATTCTATATTATAAATCCCATTTTGAAATTCAACACAACTTGTCTTTCCCAAAACAAATTCAAAACAGTATCTCTGGTAGTAATTCATCACTTACAACTAGAAAATGAATACTGGTAACTGTCATCATCAGAATCTATTTTCCAGTGATCAAAGTGAGTACAATACTATAAAACCATTTCTAAACATTTCCACTTTGAAATTCATTTCAAAATATAATTCACACTGCTTGTAAAACAATTTAAAATCTCTCAAGATCTTAAATATTCCTTATTTTTAATCCCAATTCATTTACAAACATTTATCCAATTCTCCAGAATTTTAATTCAATTTCTGGTTTAAATTTAAGATTTAACTCATCTGATTTCACGTATTTCACTTATATGAATTCTGATTGGTTATTTACATAACCATTTAATTTATAATCCTACTCGATTATAATAACAACCAATATATCCACTATATTATAATTATTCCAATATAAATCCTTTATATCAAAATATAATTTGGGTAAAAATTTTCATTTACCCTCTTTCAAAACATACCATGACGGTTCATCGTATTCGAGTGTTTACAAAATCCCTACCGATACATTGGATCAAACTGATCGACCAGAACTCATAAACGACTCAACCAACAAATCTCCATAAAATAAAATCATTTTATATTGAATAACGAATACGCTCTCGTATATATACACTCAAACTTAGTCTAGGGTAATACTAACCCCATCTCTACCGAGTCACGCCACAGAGCCAAGGTAATTCACTTAACCTTATGCTCTGACACCAACTGTAATGACCCGGGTTTTTGGCGATCTTGGTTCTCCGATATACAACACATATCGAACATCCAAGGATCGAAAATACCGGTCATTAATGAAAGAAATTAGAGGGTGAGGAAAGATAAGATAGAAACTTAGAATAGAAGAAGAAGAACACAACATCAGAGTAACAAGAACCTCACAGCGGAACGAATAACATATCTCATAAGACCACGCCGTATAACGGAACGGGTTTTTCCCTTATGAGAATCCAAATTATCTTTATATCAAAAACCTTTTGATATTATAATAATGTCTATCAACCACAATATAATAATCATCTAGCAGAAACGCTTTCATCTCACGTTCTACATATATAATATACAATCAAAACCGCAAGCACGTATTGGGTAATGGATTTCCAACTATGACAAGGTATGGAACCACCTTTCGCTAGTGTACCTCTAGAAAGGAATACACTGGGTTCAACAAGAACATCTTGCAACCCGACCACACATGACCGACCACTCATTTCGCTTGAGTGTATCGAATGTATATCACCAACGGTTGGGATCAGCAACCGTTTCCCGAATGGGACAACATCAACAATAGATTTTTATATGTAAATGAAACTCTGGATCAGGTGATTTTACACCCTACTTCGGAGCGACCGACTTAGCCATGCTGCCTCCCTGATTTCTGCCATTTACCAGTTGACGAGGCTTGAGGTTACGCTTCATCATCACATCAGATTCACTTCGAATGCCACATTGTCAGATCCATCGAAAATCACTAATTGACGACTACAACAGTACATTACGTGTTGGCTAAAGAAGTTTCCTTCTACGCTTCCACTCTTGGTACAGTTGGAGAAATCAATGTACGGGACCTTTCTGGAAATACTCTATCAGACATTCATCCATACAAGTCATCCAGGAATAGGATGAACCGAAGGTACTATTCAGTATATCCATCTTAGGCACCGTTATCTATGATTTATACAAAAACCCTTGCACTTTACTCCGTCTTCAATTATCTTTGGCATATATAATTCGCAACGCTTATGCCAACACAGAGTGGTTCTTTGGATAATAATCCAACCGGTCTCTCCATATTAACAACGTTAAAATGGTCAAAACTTTGATAGTCTGTGATTTAACCATCAAAGAAAAACAGGTGTGTAAACAACGATATTGTTTCCAAATGGAAATTCTATCAATCAATCATCAATCATATATATATATGTGTATCTATATATATATACTCATATTTTCTATTTCAATATTTGATTATGTTACTGATTCTATTTGGAAAACATTTCCAAATCTTCTTTACTTGGATTTAAACAGATGTTTAAATCAACATCGCGATGACAACTCAAACCACTATACTTATTTACTAAATCACTTAACCACTTTCACTCTCGAACCTTAAACATTTCTAAATTAAAAACGAAGTCAATCAAGTTGGGGTATAACTACCTCTCAGACCTTAACCGAACAACATTTCAAATCTTGAAATAGGGTAAGTTCATCTTTTAACTCTTTAACACTTCCTGACGTAACTCTCGTTCGAATAAATCTCTATTCGATAACTCCTCCCTTCGAATAACTATATTTGATAATCTCTCTTACGCATAACTAGATCCGATTAACCTTTCTTCAAATAAACTAAATTCGATTTACTCTAATTATCTAACCCTAGTCGATTAACTCTTTTTACTTAACTCCTTTCGAATAACTAATTCGATAACTCCTTTCGATTAAACTATAATCGATAACTCCTTTCGATTAAACTAAAATCGATAACTCCTTTCGAATAACTAATTCGATAACTCCTTTCGATTAAAGTAAAATCGATAACTCCTTTCGATTAAACTATAATCGATACTCCTTTCGATTAAACTAAAATTGATAACTCCTTTCGAATAACTAATTCGATAACTCCTTTCGAATAACTAATTCGATAACTCCTTTCGATTAAACTATAATCGATAACTCCTATGTGTTTAACTCTATTCGAATAACTAATTCGAATAACTCATATTTATTTAACTTTATTCGAATAACTAATTCGCATAACTAATTCGATTTGCTTACTTTTGAATACTATATTCGATTAACTCCCTTCGAATAAACTATTCATTTATAAAGATTTACTTTTAGTAACGGTTCTTCACTTTACAAATGATTTCCTTTTTAGTAACGTTTTCCTTTTTATAACGGATTCCTTTTTATAACATCCTATTTATTTTCTGAACATTTCCTTTTTAGTTCTATTTGTAAATGGTTTTACAAATACCTCCTTTTCGATTTCATTTGTAAATGGTTTACAAACCTTTCTCGTTCTAATTTATTTGCAAATGGTTTGCAAATAATTCCTTTAGTGTTTCATTTTTAAGTATTTCTATTTATAAATAATCCATTTATAAATAAATTTCTATTTATAGATATTCCATTTATAAATAATTCCTTTTATAAAATCTCCATTGATGTTATAAATATTATCTCTTTTATAAAATCCTTTGATTTTATAAAAAAAATCTATTTTCAATATTCATTTTGAAAATTCCCTTTCCACCATTCCGGTATGTTATGGTATTTAACACATCAAATCACAATGACCAATATCATTCAAACACATATAATCGACAATAGATGATATATCACATCATATATTACAATATATGAATCACAGTAAAATAAATGTTGAGGAATCCAGTTGGATTCCTCCAACCTGTCTCCCTGCATCCACAGATGTTATACAATATAAAATCAACATCACTTTCAGTTCCATATGATATATTCTATTAAACAGAATCAATATAGAAATTCAACTAACTGACTAGCAGTTCAATCAAACAGTCAACACACAGTCAATCAGCTAATATTTAACAGTTCTAAAAATACAACATGAAATTATAAACTGTTCAGAGTTAGTGAGATTTACTCACATTGGCAGTTCATCGTTAAAGAACGATAAACTGTTTGTTTGATTTGAATCAAACAATTTATTTCGTCATAAATTCATACGAGCCCCAATCCACCTCAAACCATCTCATATGTGTAGTCCTTTCCGATACGATTCCAATGTGACCTGTTTGTTGAATTTCGTTTACATATGAACAAGTTATTTAGTTTCAAAGTTTATAAAAATAAAAAAATAGATTTATATTTCAACCGGGCCTTAACCTTTATTAGCTGTCCCATCGACCAAACACCCAACCTGTTAAGGCCTTCTTGCCCAAACGCTTGCTGCTCCCGTTCAAGGCCATTACCGAACCTTCTTGCTCCCCTACCAGCATCATCTCTCAACGGAAATTCACCACATCACCTCCATTGACTTTCTCTTCGTCTCCTCTCCCATTTCATACCCTTAAAACGAAACACAAACCCCCCCTGCATTTCCCGTCGTCGAACACCCCTACCATACAGGTGCGACACTTTTGTTCAGGAAACCACCCCAAAATCTCACAAATCCAACAACTCGGCGCCATAACCACAAAACAAATCTCAAACTGAAATCGAACTCCTTTATTTTCTCCAAAGATTGAACCCTAAACTCACGCTTGAAATAACACAGTGAGAAAAATAGCTGTCGCACCCAAGGGAAAGCACACCGATGGGAAGAGCAACTCACGGTGCTTGCAAATAGAATTATTAGGATAATTATTTCTTCCTATATGAATTTATACGATTAATGGAAGATGACGCTTTCACGTTCTAAAGAACTTAGTGGCAGATGGATGTTTTGATTTTATACAGGGATGAAAAATCTTGTGTGGCCGAGAAAAGAGAACACGTGGCCTTTGTTTCGACCTTTAAATGAGTTCAGATATTTTCTTTTATTATTTTATATTCATTTTAGCTTTATCTAAAAATCCATGTGATCACACAAGGTATTCAAAAGTCATTGAAATTGATACGCAGCTAGAGTTCGACATTACGGTCCTAACGAAACTGGTTTCGTCGAATTCCGACTCCGTTTGCTCACACAACGTATTTTTAAAGGTCAAATTATCGACTGTATTTCACATTAAAACCACGTACGACCACATACTAACTTTAAAAATCACGGAAACTGAAATCTAACAATAATTTAATATTGCGGATCCAACAAAATTAGTTTCATCGAATTCTGAGGTCATTTGCAAAACTTGCTATTTTTAAAGCTCTGAATAACCCATTTAAATATATAAATATAATTAAATTAAATGTCTATAAATAAATATTATCGTGTATATTCATAGTGGAATACCATACAGCTCTAAAATATTCCTATATGAATTTCTAACTTGATATTTTCAAATCTTGGTCAACCCGATATTAGATTTATATTGAAATTCCTTTTTAAAATATAAATAATTCCTTTATAAATTATAAACGAATTCCACAGCGACTTTTCTAAAATTTGATTTGGACATAAATCAAAATCTACATGACGAAATCCCATTTTTTCTCTTGCACTAGAAAGATATACTCCACCAGCTCCTAACGTTTCCTATTTCACAGAAATCCGATTTAAAACGAATCCTGTACATTCAGTTGAAGTTCAAATCGCCAAATTACGAACTGCAGCGCCATTTCAAGCTCGATTTTAATTATAATATAATTATACATTCAAACTCCGTTCAAATAATATATTCGTTATTCTAATTCAATTCTAAACTGAATTAAATATCACAGATGATCCAGTTCACACCATATCGCCACTTCAACCAATTCTGATTATTTCAGAATTAAATATATTATTTAATTTATTATTTTAATTAAATATTCACCATTATTTAATTCAACGACTATGAAATCCTTTTAATCACCTTTTAAATAATTAAATAAATTAATTATTATACCGCTGAAGATGCGGGTCATTACAATATTGGGGTACTTGAGTTATTTAAGTTATTAGTGTTAAACTAATTATATTCTGTGATTACCGAAATTTGCTAACTTGAAATAAGTTTAATCCTTACTCGGGTGTTTTGTGTATTTTGCATGGGACACTCGGGTCAGGCCCTAAGTGTTCCAGGTTATAGATATCAGCTCGCAAAAATAGAGAGGACGTGAAGGCGCATGCGCGCATGCTAAGCCGACAACAAAGTGTAAAGTTTTATCCGTATAAAAGTTATGTAAAAATTTAATTATCTTCCGCTGTAAATTTTGTACAACTCTGATATTTATATTGAAATTTTTGTTCCGCTGCAAATATTTGTACTTTGTGATTTTGCATTTATTCTGTTTAGACCGTGTAAGCCAATAACAATCTGGCATCTTTAACGTTTCGGGTTGGTTTAAATACCGATTTGAGACGGTCAAAATGCCATGTCGTTACAAGTACTTTCACTTTTATGTGAACGCTCGAGGTAGGCTAGAAAGATGTAAATATGGGGTAGACCATCATTTCATTGAGTTACTTGTGTATTAAGTTGTATGTATACATTATTCATTTTGCATATGGCTAATAAATTCCTACCGCTGATTACGTTACCGTTAAATATATGCACCGCCACACACCAACTCCAAATTCAACGAAAATAAATACACTGCTAATTCTTGACGTTCCGGTCCCAACGAAATTAATTTCGTTGAAATCAGACTTCGTTTGCACAAGGGCATATTTTTTAATTCCAACGTATTTATCGGTTCACGTTTAAATTGAACGTACCGACAAAACGACTCCAATTGGTTCCAAACTGGAAATGTGGCAACAACTAGCTGTACGTAATCGGTTAAAATTCATTTCATCAGAAACGGAGATTGTTTAAAAAATAGTTATTTCTAATGCTTATAAAATATTGAAATAATGTCAATTAAATTCCAAAATTAATTCAACTAAAAATAAATAAATTATTGTTATCGTATATATATCCAAATGGATATATATATCACATTAAATCCGAACAATATGAAATTATAACTAATCGTTTAAATATTTCAATTTAAATAATATTCGAAATATATGAAAACTCTTTTAAATTATATTAAGTAAACGTTATAATTTATAAACGAATCCATAGCGACTATTTTAAAATTTGATTTGGACATAACATACAATATATTAGATGAAATCTCGATTTTTAACTTTCACTAGAAAATTATAATCAAGTAGATCCAAACTTTTCTTGTTTCACAGAATTCGACTTATATCGGATTTTGTATATTCAATTGAAGTTCAAAACTCAATATTACGAACTACCGTGTTGTAACGAGCTCGCTTTATAATAATATATAAACTATATATTCAAACTTCGTTTTAATAAACAAAATAAATATTATAATTATATTTAAAATTCCAATTCAATATTTAATATGATAAAATATATAAAATACTTGACTACCAAAAATATGGGATGTTACATTCGTTCCCCTTAAAAGAATTTCATCCTCGAAATTATTAAGTCAGAAGAATGCTCCAATCCCTATTATTTTCAGAATAATTATTATAGATTATTATCAAAAATATTCTAAGTTTTGAAAACTTTTACGAAAAATTCATTATATCTCCTCTGCACCATCCGATTGAAACCAATACAACTGCCACTTTGGGCCTCTCATATCGATCAAAAGAAAATAAAGCCAAGACTACCCAACTCAGGGTATAAAATCAATTACTCAATTAACATAATAAAGGTTTACCTATTTGTCAGGCAACCAACTCCAACAACCAAAAACAACTATCAGCTCTTTTCTCTTTCTAACCTGCACTAACTCAATTCACAATGCAAGTAACAGATATAGTGCTACAATATTTTAGTTCAATTTCATATTTGATTCTGGCCAAATTTAATATTTTGGAATTTATTCTCTTGGATTTTAGTTCGTTCAACATTTGATCAATTCTTACTCGACCAATCAATTATTCAACAAACAAACAATGCATAATTAATATAATCCAATCAACCCATTATATAACTTATAAATTCTTGTTTATTTAATCCCATATATTCTTATTCACAAATTCTATGTGAAATTCTATACTGGTTATATTAGACCATTCACAATCCTTTTTATTGAAATCAATCAAAGAACCAATGTCTAAATAATTTGATAAAATTATTTAATTTTTATACGAAAATATAATTTGGGAAAATTGTTTCATTTACCCGCTTTACAAAACAATATCGTGTCCATTGTTAATTCAAAACTGAACTAAACAAATAACATAATACAAAACATTTGTATATAAAATCTACAAATACGCACTCTCGAATATATACACTCAACTCAATCTAGGGTATTACTAACCCCATCTCTATCGAGTTACGCCACAGAGCCAAGGTTATTACTAAATCATGGCTCTAATGCCAAATGTGACGACCCAGATTTCCTGTACCTTTTGAGTTGACCAACCAATACCAGTCCAACCTAATTGTACTGGAAACCCAGATGCCAATAGAAAGAATTTAGAGGATGAGATAAGAAAGAAAGAAATATTAGAACAGAAGAAATAAGAAGAAGAAAACACAACAGAATTAGAGTCTCACAATGCAGCGGAACAAAATATAATATAAAAATAAATCTTTATTGAGAGCTTGAAATAAAACTTACAATCATCAGAGTACATCAACACATCTAGACAGTTATAATAACATGTCCTCATATATAACACATAGAGGAATGAATACTAATACGTCTGAACTCCTCCGGCACATCTTCTAAACTTCATAGTGTCCAATAACCTGAACCTGTAAAACCCGGGATAACCCGAGCATTACAAACATCGGATTAGTCTAGTGAACCAGGGTAAGAAAACTCGCTAAGTTTACAAGCAACATCCGACCTGATTTTTAAAGTAAATTTTTTTTTGAAAGAAAAGGATAATCGTAAGACCAAGTCCACACATAAAGAAATACGGTTTTTACCTTACGATAACCCAAAACAATTCTTTTGAAATCATATCTATTCTGATATTATAATAATGTTTAAATACAAATAAATAACAATTTAGCAGAATGTTTGCATCTCACGCTCTACATATATAGTATACAATCTAAACAACAGCCTCTTATTGGAGAATGGATTTCCAACTGGCAAGGTATGGGACCACCTTCCGACAGCGTATCTCCAGAGAGGAATACACTAGGGTTCAACATGAACATCTTGCAACCCAGGATGAACATGACCAACCATTCATTTCACTTGAATGTTCCGAATATATTGTCACATACGGTTGCTAACAACATAACCGTTCTCGGGAGATACAGAAGCAAAAAAGAAAAACAAATATGAATTTCTATAGATGGTGACTATAACGCACCATAGTTTTCCGTTTATTTAAATATAAATTTAAAATAAATAAATAGAACAATATTGATTAAAAATTAAATTTAATTGATTATAATAATGATGATTGTTTGAATTGAGTATAAACGGATTTTAAGTTGAATTTATATTTAGAAATGTTGTTATTTGAAATTTAATATTTAATTGATTAAATAAAATAGAGTTGTATAATTTATAATTCAAATTCAAATTTAATCTAGTAAATGTTGGAATTTTGAGTTTAAAATCAAAATAATTGAAGATAAATCGAGTTCACTTATCTGTTACTACAATTCAAAATTTAAAATCGAAATAATCAAATTTGGGAACTTTAAATTTGTGAAATTTATTTGAGTTGTGACTGGATTAAAATGGAATTCAATAAATATGTAAATTGAATTAAAAAACAGTTAAACGAGTAATTGAATATTTTATTTATTTATTAACTGTGAAATTTAGCTATTTTAGCAACTGTCTCGGAACTCGACGAAACCAGTTCCGTTGGATCCAGTCCGGTAAATTATTGTAGAATTTCAAATTTTGTTACAATCGGACATGTCATTTGATCGTACGGGTTTGAAAAGTAAAGAGAAATAATATTATTCAAATTAATAAACGCTTATCTACTTTTGATCTACTTTTATGTAAAAAAATTGTTGATCTAAGTCCATCTATTCATTTTTTCATTCTTGTACGCTCATTTCTTATCCACTTCATCTTCCTAATGGTAGAAATAAATTTCAAACCTTAGTTTCAAAATAAATTCAAATCTTGTCCGAATTCAACAAATTATATATCGAAATGAAGCTCTCAACTAGTAGAACTCAGATCAACAGTTAGTCGTTGCATGCGGTGAGTCGTTAGGCCAGAATTCGCGGTCAAAGGCGCTGATTTTCGAAATCCTAAAGCCAAAATTGGGCATTTTTTATTTAAGCTTCAATCACGGAATCGGGATTTTGGGTATTGTAAAGACGGTCCATACGAGTGCAGCGGTGGTGTTCAACTGATTAATAGTGGAGTAGATTGTCGAAAATTGGTGCTTTAGGTTTGAAAACACTTTCCGTTCACCGCGTTGGCGGTAAGGGGAGGACGCCAATGGAGTTGCCGTGCTCTGGTGGAGAGGGGTGCCTGGAGCGGGGTGTTCGAACATCGGTGGTCTTGAAGCTTTTCGTGGTCGGAATTGGTGGCAGTTGGTGGTCAAAATCGCGGTCTTGGATGCGTTTTTTCTCGTGTTACTGTTCATCTGCATGAAGAAGAGGAAGAGCGGGAACTGGGGAAGCTGACGTGGAAATAGATATTGGTATATTTTATTATTTATATATTTAATTATATATATATATTGTATATTCTAACATTAATAACTATTACATACGAGGTCGAATTCGAACGTGGCATGTTGCATTGTGATCGTGACGAAATTGTGGATGTTCAAATACTAAATTGGCTGCGTTTGAAGACTGTAAATTTTTGGCCTTTGGTTAGATGTTTGATCAACAAAAAATCCAAAGTTGAGTGAATTTCTCACTCACAATTTACTGAATTATTCCCATATTTATTAAATTAAATTATGAAATAAATTTGGTTGTCTGGTTAGGATTGATTGTTGGTTTGTTGCTTAAACTGACATGCAAATGTGTTAGTGTGCAATTTCAGATTGATAATTAGTTATTTAAATTAAATTAAATCTCTAGTTGAAAATCCCAAACCTTATTAACTAATGAAACGATTTAATATTTACTATTGAGTGAAATGGTTGTGATGAATGCCTTGATTTGAAATTGACTGTTGAACTGACATTGACTCCGGAATGTTCACTGAATTTGTTAAGGCAATTATTCCAAAATAAATTAGGAATTTGGAAATGGGATTTAAATACGATTTTGATTAATCAAATTTAACTGTTTAACGTTGGATTTAATAATTCTCTTTAAATTTAATTTAAAATAAGAGTATTCAGTGATACTTGGAATTGTTCGAGGTTTGGATTGAATATGAAATTTAATCCTTTGAACTTGAAAGGTCGGATTTGAGTGTTATTTGAAATCGAGATATGGAAATGAAATAAACTTTATCGAAGCTGAATAAAAACTTTAAGCTATTGAAATTTGGAAGAAAGAACCAATTATGGTTTTTAAAATTAGTTAATTATAGATATATATACCTATAGTTTTGAAAGAAATTATATTATATTACATTCATTATTTTAAGATTATTTTATTAAAGCAATTAATAATTATATGTACCTATGATTTGAAATAAAGTATTTTATATCACTTATATTTTTATTATTTAAGGATTATTTTAGTAAAGCGTTGAACATATGTATATATATATAGTGATTTAAATTATTTTATTTTACTTTAATTATTTTAATATATATATTTTTTCATAAAAAGGGTTTTTATTTATAATTATTTATTTTTATGCTATTAAAGACTTTGAAAATTCTTCCTAAATTGGAATTGTTCTCGATTTAAACCATTGATTTAAATTGAGATTTGAAATAAGAATATATTCTCATTTGAATATAAATCGATTTCGAAAGGACTATGGCATTATGATTTGAAATAATATTCTATTTTGTATATAAATGAATTTTTGAAACAATCATGATATTTATATGAAATATTATTCTATTCTGAATATGTATCGATTATGAAATTATTACAACATTTTGAAACAAAAATTTACCTTATTCTGAATGTAAATCGATTTTAAATGATCATGATATCTCGATATGAACTAAATTATATTTTGAATATAAACTAGTTCGGAATATAAAAACGGGAAATGAATACTGAATTTCACGAAAGGGGTCAAAGCGATAACGGGGTTTATGGTAACTGGAATACAATCCGACCTTGATGATAATTGAATCAATAACAATTTTGAAGGTGACTTAAATGGGAAACCCGAAATAATTCATAGCTATTGTTTTATAAATGTGCTTATTACTTGGAAAGACCGGATAGAATATTTGTTCGAAAACCGTTCCAAGTAGTAATACGATGTTATAAAGAAACGGAAGACCGAGAATCTTCGAATTATTTGGATTGATTGCTGATGTTTTGTTTGAGTCGATCACCCGATATGAGGTCATAAAGTATATACGGTGTCCGATGTCTAGATGTTAACCGGGATACATACTTCGCGTTATGCATTCAGTGTCCATTGTTTGGATATTAACTGGGATATGCTTAGCTTCGTGTCCTTCAATGATCTTTCGTGTCAGGAACCATCATGTTGGAAACCCAATAACAAATACGAGCCGTTCGATTTGTGTGTAAACTGTGTATGTGGGCATAGTCACTATACTTGCTAAGATTAATATATTTATTTGCGAAATGTTTTTCGACACTATGCACTAATAGTAGTATTAAAAGTGGATTTTCACATATGAAAGCATTTTTAGGTTATCATAAGACAAAAGTTGCCCATTTGGTGTGCGCTTGCATTATGTGATATGGGACGAGCTTGTGATAGCTTCATTTTTCCAAAATCATTTGCGAATTTCTATTCACGGATATCCACATGGAGTAAACCAGTTCCGCGTTAGCTGCGTGGTCCAATGTATTTCCCATAACTTTTCTTTTGATTACTGCACCAGTAACACTCATGTTATTTCATATTTTAATTTGATTAATATGAGAATAATTTTTTCCGATCCGAGTGTCTGTTGTGTTTCTTTTTATGCAATACGCTTCTGTCAGGTACGAGTTGCAGTTAGCGAAGATTTCATTGCTTCGGAGAACGAAGACGAATATTTGGTATATCTATTGTATATGTGTATTTCCCACTACCCTTTGATTCAGCTGCCTTGTTGTATATACATGTGTATGTGTAACTCTGATAATCATTGTATATTATAGTCAAATGTATACTTTTCAACTTCTTTTGAACTGTTATATGTTTATTATATGATACCCTTCCACTGTGAGATTCTGTTATTCTTTTACCTTCTTCTTTGCTTTTCTTTAATTTTCCCAATAACTACCTGCATTTGCATCTGTTCGGGTCGGCATGTGTTGATCACTGTCGATTTGAACGGTCAAAAAATCCAGGTCGTTACACGTGGTATTAGAGCTTTGGTTAGTGACAATCTTGGCTCTGTTTCGGGATCAACTCATTAAAGACAGGATTAGTAACATCCTAGAATGAGTTCTTGTAATAACCCGAAAATCCGGGCCAGTTTAAAAATTTTATTTTGGCAATTTTAGCGAATTTTGATTATTTAAAATGAATTATTTTAAATAATATCGACAAGAAATTTATTTTAAATATAATTAGAACGTATATGTTATATACGTCGTCGTTAGAATATAAATATTTATATATAATTATAAATAGGAATTGAAAATGGCGCGGTAGTTCGATAATTCGATTTCAAACTTCAATTGAACGTACCGGGTGCAAAACAATCCGGATTTTAGTGAAACCAAAAACATTAGGATCTAATTGATGATATCTTTCCAACGAATCCGACAAATTGAGATTTCATAGCGGGAATCAAAAGATATGTCCAGTTGAAAATTCTGAATAGTCGCTATGGAATTCAGGCCATTAAAAATGGAGATTTTGCAAATGACCTCGGATTTCGACGAAACCAGTTTTGTTGGGTCCGGGATGTCAAGTTATTGCTAGATTCCAAATTTCATAATTTTTCGAATCAATATGTGAGCGTGGCAAAGGAAAACGCGTTTGACCAGTTTCAGTTGATTTTAATCGACTGGAAAATGGCCATTTTTCCAACGGTCTCAGAATTCAACGAAACTAGTTTTGTTAGGACTGTATCATCAATACGAAGCTAGAAAATATTTTTTTTTGGAATTTTTCTAGTTAGTATGTGACCCCGGTAATTCGAAATGTACGTTTAAAATTCAATATAATGATTTAAATGTAAATTCAACGGAAACCAATCGAAACGGTCAAATCAGCTTGCGATACAAATCTCATTGTGTTCGGAACGGGGGTAATACGCTATGGACGACAGGCGGTGGACCTCGTTTCGAGGTCGTATGTAAAAGTCAACTTTTTGAAAATTAATTAATAAATAAAAAAAACCCTCCTCCCCTTATAACCGATGGCCCCCCCTTTTTTTCTCGATTCAGTTTTATAAAGAAATAAAAAAACCCCAACGCTTTCCCGTCGCCCCCCCCCCTCGACTGAGCTCCGCGCTCGACGGCGCCACCACCACCCACGGCCGGACCCCCCCGCCCTTCCTCCTCCTTCCCAAATCAAACCCCCTCCCCTCCTGCGATCGACGCAAACAGCCCTGATCCCCTTTAGTAAATCGCGCCGCCCTAGACCGGAGACCCACCACCGACAGTCCAACTCCGCCAGGCGCCTCCGCCACGAGTCCCCCCCTCCCCTCAGCCACTGACGAACGGAGAAGACCCCCCCCCCCCACCCTTTGGAAAATCCGATTTAATGTAAGTTTTCTTTTATTTTTATTTTTAGTTTATTTAGTTGTCTAGGTTAATTATTTATGAAGATAAAGTAGAAAAAATATGGGTTTTACCCTATGAACAACAACATAGAAATGTGATTTTTAGTAAAGAAAGGTTAAATTTTTAGTTAGAAAACGATTTCGAAATATGATTTTTATATGTTTAAAGTATTAAAAATATGATTTTTATATTTTTAAAGTATCAAAAATATAATCTTTAGTATATAGAAGATGTAAAAATTTGATTTTTACTTATGTAGTGGATTAAAAATATAATTTTTACATGATAGGAATATTAAAAATAGCATCTCTATTTGTGTAGCAAAATAAAGATTGATTTTGGAAAAGACGATATTTTTAGATATGAAAAGTTGAAAACTTTAAATTGAAAAGTTGAAATCTTTATTTTTATAAAGACGAAATCTTTATTTTTGAAAAGGCGGAAACTTTATATAGAGAATAGCGTGATAAAATAGAATTTTTATCCATATAGCGTCAAAGTAAAAATTCGATTTTTATATATGGAATAGCGAAGTAAAAATATGATTTTTATATATGTAGTGGCTACGGGCAACGAAGTTGACAAAGATGAGATAACGATGAAGATTTTTATCAAAGAAGAGTCTAGATGATTGGATAGCTTTCGGTGAGAATTTCTCACCTTTCAATTTATTTTTCTAGTTATATATATATACATACTAGGATGCAGACGGTGCTTAGTAGCACCCGACACAATCGTCCACAGACCATGGACTTGTTTGTTTGATTGCAAATTAGTTAGACTATTTGGTTTGGTTTGAATGGTTTGGTGAAATGAATTGATTTGATTGATGTGTGAATGGCGTGGGCCTTCACTAGACCGGGGATAAGGCTAGGCCTCATCCCGTTTCTGGTATCGTGCCGTTATGCCGCCGAAATTTTCTAAAATAAGTTAGAAAATAAAAATACCATTTTATTTAAAAGAATGAACTGAATAGAAATTCATATGTTAAAATAAAATGTTTTATCGTTAAAAATATAATTTTTTAACGTGAGTAAGAATATAGTGAATGTGAATAAATAAAATATTCATTTACAAACCGGACGGTTTGTTTATGTACACCTATTTGAATGACATTGATTGGGACGATAAATTTTACACATCGCCCAACTGCACAAATAAAAATAAATGTTTGTTGATTTGAAACCCCACACGGGTGTTGGGATGAAATTTGAAGTTCACTCATCCTGATTGATTAAATATGTCGATCGATTGATTGACAGGCTGTTATAAGCGTTAGATATCTATATTTGATGCTTATACAGTGTAGTGCACTTTGGTTGATGATTGATTATTTTCAATGCTATTATATGTGTGTAATGTATGAAAATCCATATAATTAATATTATATGGTGATTGATTGGGCCTCATTCCAATTTAGAAAATAAAGAATAATATAAAATAAAAGTTCATGTGTTGACAGTACTCATCCATTGAGATTGGTCATGTGTTGAACGAAATATTTTAGTAATAAAATTTACATCTTTATCAATATAAAATAAAGGTTCATGTGTTGACAGTACTCATCCATTGAGATTGGTCATGTGTTGAACGAAATATTTTGATAATAACAACTATTTTGAAAAAGAAATATTTGAAATAGAATATTTGAAAAATGGAAATTTATGAAGCCGTGTTGATTAGATTGACGCCATTTTGACGTGAACGATATTTATATCGATTTTATTTATTTCGAAATGAATTGAATTAAAAACGATTTCGAAATGAATTGAATTGAAAACGATTTCGAAATGAATTGAATTGAAAACGATTTCGAAATGAATTGAATATATAACGATTTCGAAATGAATTGAATTGAAAACGATTTCGAAATGAATTGAATTGAAAACAATTTCGAAATGAATTGAATATATAACGATTTGGAAATGAATGGAATATATAACGATTTCGAAATGAATTGAATATATAACGATTTCGAAATGAATTGAATATATAATGAATTCGAATTGAATGAAAACGAATTTGATTTCAATTGAATAGCAAACGAAACGAATTCGAATTCGAATTGAATTGAATTGAAAACGAATTCGAATTGAATTGGAAACAAATTGAAATGAATTCAAATTGAATTGAAATTTGAATTGAATAGAAATGAATTTTAAAACGAATTTTTTTTTGAAGAATTCAATTTTGATTTGAATTGAAATGGAAGTTGAAATTGCTTTTGAAACGAATTTAAAACTATTTATATAATTCGTTTTAAATAGGAATCGACGAAATATATATTATATGTATTATATATATAATATAATGGCCTGAATAGAACGCGCCGCGCCGCGGCAGTTCGCGAATTTCGACCATTTATTTCAAACGGACATTACGGGAGATCCGACCGTCGGATTCTCCTAAACATGGAACCGTTGGGTTCGTATCGAAAAGAGCTTTCTAACGAATATTAGAAATTTGAAATCTAACGGTTGGATTTGGAATTATGTCCAAATCAAATTTGAAAAAGGTCGCTGTAAGTGCAGTTCGATAGCCGTGGATGGTAATCGACTGTACGGGCCTTGATAAAATTATTAAAAATAGTAATAATTTGTGTAAAATCATAAGAAATGATTTGGGAAAAATTGGGATGAAAAACCCCTATTTGAAAAGATAAAAATAGATTTTTATCGAAATAAACTAGTTTTGAACTAGAACTATAATTCTATTTATTTTTAAATAAATAAATTGAATTCGAAAGGGTTTTAAAAATAACCAGAATTTCCAATGATTGCATTGGAATGGATTTGAATCGAAATTGTCTTCGGAATATTTCGATGTTGGATTTCGTGATTATACAGATGTTGTTATGGAAATTTGAAAGATGTAGATATATATATCGGTATTTCCAATACGACATTTGTTAATCGTAGAATTTGATATTGAATATGAGCCGATATATTTTCTATTCAGAGCCTTGTATTTAATATCAAATGTGATTTGGGTTTTCGTGAATGGTGTCTTCACTAACACTGTTCTTGAACCCAGTTGAGAAAAGATTAAATCTTTTTATTTAGATTTAATGAAGTGTACCAATTAAATAATATTTAATTGGAATTGAATTGATATTGATTTTTGGGTTTATCGTGAATAGTGTTTTAAATGACACTCGTTCTTTAACCCGATAATCAGTGGAATGTGACTTTGCGTTTATCGTGAACCGTGTTTTAAATGACACGGATTCTTTAACCCAGTTAACGATTAAAACTAAGTGGAGTTTTAATGAATCTTTAGTTAGATTGAAATGATCGAAAATGGAGTATCACCAGTTTTGCTCCAGGCGATAGTTAAATCTTTAATTAGATTTGAACGTGAAATGGTAATTGAATTTACCGATAACACCGTGGTGTTAGATATGAAGTATTACCAGTTTTACTTCATGGGATGAATAGGTTGGGATTGGGAAATTGAAACCAATGATTACTACGGTAAGGTTCGCTAATTCCGACTAGTTGAATCGAAATTCAAAGGAAGATTAGAGAATAAATTCAAGAAATTATCTTGGATAAAATTAATGGGAACCTTTCCCTATGAATGTGAAATCAGAAACTAACTGTCGGTTAGCTAAGCAGAATGGTTTTCTGGATATTGATCTGATGTTGGTTTCGGCCTTCGGGGTTAATATTTGGGGAATTATTCTCTTGATTAATTTACGGTTAGTGACTGATGAATTGGAATGAGGCGTATGTTGTGTTTGTGTAACACTTATTTAAAATATACGCGAGTTATTCGGAAAGACCGGGTTTATCCCATTCTGAATAACTGATACGACGATAAGTCGAAGATGAAGACGGTGGTCGAAGACCAGAAGTCTTCACGTCGTTTGGGTGATTACTGATGATCTTGATTGGGCTGTACACCCAAGAAGATGGAAACAGTTGGTGATCGTCTAGACGTACTTGGAGATCGATGGATATGCGGGGTACTAGGTGCCTCCGGTTTCGTTCAGACCCAGAACGGACTTGTAAATGGACTGTGTGTCTGACATTGGATCTTAGTCCGTGTGATTGATCTCTATTAAATATATATCTGTTTGGCGGCGGAGAATTTATTCTCTTGCTTAACGCCCTTCTCTGAGACGTACGAGCTCAGGGGTTATATATTGATGGATATCAATCGCATGGAGTGAATTGCCTGTGTGGCATGCTTAAGTGGCAAATGATCAAGGCTTCTGTTGAAAAGCAAAGTCTTGTGGTTGATGATCGAAGCACGACCTTTGTGGCGTAGCTTTGTGTAACGTTGATTCGCGAGTATCACACCCGGTATGAACTAAAAACGGGAGACGGACATCAGGGAGGACATGCGTTTCTTTCTAGTTAGGAGTGGCATCAGTGCTTGAACTGGCTGACGAGTTTGACTCTTGTGGATGTTGCTTATTATTACTTGCTGAAAAGCGAGGCGCCTCGTGATATCGATTTCGGCCGATGCTTCTGGTCGGCTGACGGGCCAGGCTTACGCCCCAAAGGGCGGGGAAACGCAGTGTTCAGGCATAATAATCCACATCGGTGGACCGGCCCTGACGATCCATGGGGCAGTTGCGGCTGTTCCTGAGACATGGGCTAGATTGTCTCGAATCGGTTGAGGATCTTGCCCCTAGCCTCGGTTCATACCATAAATGATAACCCAACTTGCAATACGACGTCTTGCGGTTTTGATTGTAAACTTATGTATGGCGACATAGTGTTATGGGGCATTCATGCCGCCTATGATTGATACTTGTGATTTGAAGTTGTTTTATACACTATGCACTTATAATAGTATCAAACGATTTGTTTTAACCGTATCAAGCATTCTTTGGCTGTTATAAGGGAAAACCCTATCCTCGGCTGCGTTGCATTGTGTGATGGGACCTGGGTCTTATAACAGCTTCATTTTTCTTTATTTAGCATTGCGCTGTTTGTTTTATGCACTGGTATTCTTTGGAGGAAACCCGTTCCGTGTTATACGGCGTGGTCCCTTGATTTACCTAACTTTAAAAATAAAGATTAATAACTGTTTTAGTTCTCACACCAGTCACATGACTGACCTGGAGTTTATTGTTTTAACCTAAACTCTGGGTGCCCTTATTTTCGACACGGGCAGCTAGTAGTTTTGGTTTTGCAGATTTATATTCACAGGATCCTGGATTACAGCTGGAACGATATCCGGAAAGCTTTGTATCCGTATATCTCTTCTAGTTGTGTATTGTATTATTTTCCGCTACGATGTATTTAAATGTAATTTGAATCTCTGATATTTCTGTGTAATATTTATTCATTTATACTCTGTATATTCTTGTAATCTGATGCATTGTTGTAATATACAATGAAATGTTCTTCCGTCTGCGTTCTGTTGTGGCTTGTTCTCGAACTATCCGGCGCTTTCCTTTACGGGGAAGTTACGGGTTTTCACAGTTTGAGTGTGTATATGAGAGAGTACTTGTATTCTTGATATAAAGTAGTTTTATATTGTGTCGATTTGTTCCATTGAATATTTATATATTCTGGTTAATATATAGGATGCCATGGTATCGATAGGAATTTCTAAATACTCGAACAGAACGGATCGACATAACATTGTTCTGGATTTTATTTTAAATGCATCAAATATATTAAGGGTTTTAAGTGTATATACATTTTTTGTTAGTAGGTAATAATATTAAGTTGTTATCAATTATGGTTGATTAAATAATAAATCTAAGGGCGAAAATTAAATGGTTTAAGAAATGATTGAAAATGAAATAAATTCAATATAATTGGTTGCAAAATATTTTACAAATAAAATGGAAACGAACTTGAGAACTCGACTTTGGTACTTTTGAAAATAGATTTGCCAAGATTTTGAAATAATATAGTGTTATGAGTAAGTATTCTTGAAATGGAAATGATTTCAAACGATTTTAATTTTAAAAGGAATAAATGTGTAATCCCTTCTCAAACCTTAGGAATAGTCTCGGTAATGAGTGCACGCATTATCGACGTTTATTTTGAAGAGTCTGAGCGGGGAAGATGACTCAATAATTCCATAATTTGATTGATAAAAGATTTTGGAATTTAAATCGCCATGGTATAATTTCTATATAATTATATAAACATAGATTATTTAATTTTTTAAGTTGAAATAAACCCAAAATCGGGATTTTCAAGTTCTCTGTTTAGTAATAATTTTGAATATCGACTAAAAACGTAATTAAGTTATGAAATTAAAATTTAGCCTGAGTCTTGCTAAATAAAAATTGAATTTAGGAAACTTGAATCAGTCGAACATTAAGTTTGATATAAGGGAAAATATAAATTAAAGTATAAAACTCAGGAAATGGAAGGTAGAAAGTAACTATAGAAAATGAATATGGAGTGAATTTCTAAAATTGGTAGAGTTATGGGTATTGAACGGAGTAAAAGGGAGTTAGGAAAATGAAATAAAGCCGACTGAGTATTGGAGAAATGAAATGAGTTATATAAACAACAATAATTGACATTAATCCTTGTTAATAGATTCAAAATTTAACCAAATAAAAGGAGGCAATGAAATAAACTAGGAATTAGAAGTGAATCTAAATGTTTATTTGGAATTGATATATGAAATAGAGATATAAGACAATTGAGTTAAATGAATCATAATTTGGAAATTTGAAATACTGAAATGAGATATAAAAATAAAACTTGAGTTGAGTTGATAGATTGAATTAAAGAAATCAACTTAGGGAAATTAAATAAGTCGATTTAGAATTCATATAGATAGTTGGATTGAGTAAGTATAATTTGATTCAAACTAACGACTAATGAGTAAGTAAGTGGAAATGAATATATATATATAAGTGAATAAGAAAATGGTTAAATGAATGCAAAGGGTTGAATGAATAACAATTGAATGTAAATAAAATGAACAAGCAATTGAGTACAAGTGAATGAAATGGAAAGTAATTGGTGTATGAATGGAAGAAATGGGGATGAATCGAAACCAAATTCAATGTAAAATCTATCATATGAACAATGAAGCGACAACCAATATTAAGTGTTAAAGGGTTATAAATTTCTTTGGAATCGGAGAGGTTTAAATATCGAATGAAATAAAATCGTTGTTTATTGAAAATCTGAAATGTTCCATATTAGACGAAGAAGAAATAACCATAACTTTTGAATGGATGATCGGAATTCAATGATTCCAGACTTTTTGGAAACCTCAGAAGCTGAAACAAAGGTTTTGTTAATAGGGCCTTGTCAAATTCTCATGTTTACTAGGTTGAAATCCAAGAGTTAGCCATAGTTTTATGCGTAGAAAATGAAAACATGAAGTGTATATTAATATTGTTTTGACCATAACTTCCTAATGGATCGTCAAATTTTGATGTGCTTGTACAATTCGGAAAGCTCAGGATCTAAACTAAAACTTTTCTTCAATATGCTTTGTAAAATTTTAATGTTTAAAAGGTCGAAAACTAGGTTGAACAATTCAAGCTTGCATTTTATTGGTTTATGCTGAAGCGTTCGCTTTCTCTAAAATGATCGTAACTTTTGAACGGATTATCCAAATTCGACGAATCCAGACAATTCGGAAAGCCTGGAAGAATACAACATTTGTCTATGCTTTGGGCAAATTCCATCATTTAAATGGCGATAAACCTTGATTTGTTCGTTGGCCCATCGATAATGTGTTGATTTTGTAGTTGAAATGATTAATATATGTTGTGCAAGTTGCATACGTTTTCTATTTATTGTATATATGTTTGATTCTTATGCATATTTGAGTATATAGGAGGAGTAAGGAATTTGGCTACGCTTTGGTGCGTGCTTTGCGCTAAATGCTAAATTGCTAATTAAATTAATTTGCGAATAATGCTATAGAAGGTACGTATATTTGTTATATAGTTTTATGGTTATATGTATAGTGTTTTCCCCATTATTGGGATGCCTCATTATGTGATGGGATGTATATTTGAGTTTATATGTATATTGTGATTTTTCCGGACCTCTCCGTAAAGAGGAGATGCTACCGAAATTTTCTGTGATTTCGGGAGTTAGAAAATTTATGAGATTTTATAACTTGATAACTTATTTCATAAATGCTATTTTATAAGTTATGGATTTGAAAATATATATGAGCTCAATACCTTATTTCGTTCCCTTTTCGAGGACAAAAAAATTTGAGTGGGGGAGAATGTAACACCTCATAATTTTCCGTATATTTAAATCTAAATTTAAAATAAATAAATAGAAGAATATTGATTAAAAATCAAATTTAATTGATTATATTAATGATTATTGTTTGAATTGAGTATAAACGGATTTTCAGTTGAGTTTATATTTAGAAATGCTGTCATTTGGAATTTAATATTTAAATGATAAAATAAAATTGAGTTGTATAATTTATAATTGGAATTCAAATTTAATCTAGTAAATGTTGGAATTTTGAGTTTAGAATCATAATAATAGAAGATAAATGGAGTTCATTTATCTGTAATTGCAATTCAAAATTTAAAATTCGAATTAATCAAATTTGGGAACTTTAAATTTGTGAAATCAATTTATAAAATTTATTTGAGTTATAATTGGATTAAAATGGAATTCAATATATATTTAAATTCAATTAAAAACAGTTAAACGAGTAATTGAATATTTTATTTATTAATTAACTGTGAAATTCAGCTATTTTAGCAACAGTCTCAGAACTCGATGAAACTAGTTCCGTCGGATCCGTAATGGTGAATTATTGTAGAATTTCAAATTTCGTTACAATCGGACGTGCCATTTGATCGTATAGGTTTGAAAATTAAAGAGAATTAATATTATTCAAATTGATAAATGCTTATCTCATTTTAGGCTACTTTCATATAATTTTTTTGCATATCTAAGTCCATCTATTCATTTTCTCATTCCTGTATGTTCATTTCTTGTTCACTTCATCTTCCTAATGGAAGAAATAAATTTCAAACCCTTGTTTGAAAATAAATTCAAATTAAATTCAAATCTTGCCGAATTCAACAAATTATTTATCGAAACGAAGCTCAACTAGTAGAACTCAAATTAGCAGTTAGTCGTTGCATGTAGTGCTTCGTTTGACCAGAATTCACGGTCAAAGGCGCTGATTTTTTAAACCCTAAAGCCAAAATCGGGAGTTTTTATTTAAGCTTCAATCGGGAAATTGGTCTTTTGGGTACTGTAGAGAAGGTCCAATTGTAATAACCCGCAAAATCTGGGCCAGTTTAAAATTTTTATTTCGGCAATTTTAGCAAATTTTGAATATTTAAAATAGATTATTTTAAATAATATCGACGAGAAATTTATTTTGAATATAATTCGACGTATATATTATATACGTCGTCGTTAGAATATATATAATTTTATTTATAATTATAAATAGAATTGAAAATGGCGCGGTAGTTCGATAATTCGATTTCAAACTTCAATTGAATGTACCGGGTGCAAAACAATCCGGATTTTAGTGAAACCAAAAATAATGGGATCTAATTGATAATATCTTTCCAACGAATCCGAATAATCAAGATTACATAGCGGGAATCAAAAGATATGTCCAGTTGAAAATTCTGAATAGTCGCTATGGAATTCAGGCCCTTAAAATTGGACATTTTGCAAACGACCTCGGATTTCGACGAAACCAGTTTTGTTAGGTCCGGGATGTCAAGTTATTGCTAGATTCCAAATTTCATAATTTTTCAAATCATTATGTGAGCGTGGCAAAGGAAAACGTGTTTTGACCATCTCAGTTGATTTTAATCGACTGGAAATTGGTCATTTTTCCAACGATCTCAGAATTCGACGAAACTAGTTTTGTTAGGACCGTATCGTCAATACGAAGCTAGAAAATATTTTTCGAGAATTTTTAGAGTTCGTATGTGGCCCCGGTAAATTGAAATGTACGTTTAAAATTCAATATAATGATTTAAATGTAAATTTAAAGGAAACTGATTGTAACAGCCGAATCAGCTTACGACACATGTCCCATTGTGTTCGGAATGGGGGTAATTAGCTAGGGGCGACAGTTGTTGGGCCTCGTTTGGAGATCGAACGAAAAATCAACTTTATGGATAATTAAATAATTAAATAAATTAAAATATATACCCACTTGGCCGTTGACTTCTCCTCTCCCTTCTCTCTTTATACAGAACGAAATCGAATGAAATAAAAAAAAAAGGGCGACGGAAGCCCTAGCTGACAACCGCGCCGTCGACGTCCAGCACCCCCCCTCGAGCTCCCTTCTCCTCCTCCGCATCGATTCGCGAGCCTCCCCCTTCGAAACCCCAGCTCCGCGCCGCCCCTCCTTCTTCCCCCTCTCCTCTTCCATCGACAACCGCACCGCCCCCTCGCAATCCACCGCCGCGGCAAGCACCCCGAGCCCCCCCCCCCCCTGTAAGTTTTTTTTTACTTATTTATTTTGTTAATTTATTTTTATGTAAATTAAACTGATTTTTTTATAAAGGAAATTAAAAACTGATTTTATAAAGTAATTAAAAACTGATTTTATAAAGTAATTAAAAACTGATTTTTCTAAAGTATTAAAACAGATTTTTTTTAATTAGGTTTAGAAACTGAATATTTTTTTTTAAGTATAAAAACTGAATTTTTATTAAGTATAAAAAACTGATTTTATTTTGAAAATGAAACTGATTTGAAAATGATTTTTAAACTGATTTGAAAATGATTTTAAAACTGATTTGTTTAAAAAGGTTTTAAAAGATTTAAACTTTAAAAAAGTAAAAGATTTAAAAGAAGTAAGATATGGAAATTATATGTTTAAAGTAATAAAAATATAATTTTTACACCATAGGAATATTAAAGATATAATCTTTATTTTTGAAAAGGCGGAATCTATATCTTTGAAATTTGATTTTTATATATTGAACTTTGAAATAAAAATTCGATTTTTATATATTGAATAGCGAAGTAAAAATTCGATTTTTAAATATTGAAGAGCAAAGTAAAAATTCGATTTTTACATATGTAGAGAATACGGGCGAAGAAAGTGATAAGAGACGAGAACAGTGAAGATTTTCTGCATTGGAAGTGCCGTGGAGCTGGATAGCTATAGGTGAGAACTTCTCACTCAAATTCTACTTTTCTAGTTATATATATATGTATATACTAGGATGCAGACGGTGCTTATTAGAAGCAGCCGACACCCGTCCACAGACCATGGACTTGTTTGATTGGTTGTGTAGTTGGTTAGATTATTTGATTTGGATTTGATTGTTTTGGTGAAATGAAATTGATATGATTGATGTGTGAATGGCGTGGGCCTTCACTAGACCGGGGATAAGGCTAGGCCTTGTCCCGTTTCTAGTATCGTGCCGTTATGCCACCGAAATTTTCTAAAATATGTTAGAAAAATAAAAATATCATTTTTATTGAATAAATGAATTGAATAGAAATTCATATGTTGGAATAAAATGTTTTATCGTTAAAAATATAATTTTTAACGTGAATGTGAATAAATAAATATTCATTTACAAACCAGACGGTTTGTTTATGTACACTTATTTGAATGACATTGATTGGGACGATAAATTTTACACATCGCCCAACTGCACAAATAAAATCTGTGTTTGATTGTTTGAAACCCCACACGGGTGTTGGGATGAAATATGAATTTCACTCATCCTGATTGATTAAATATGTCGATCGATTGATTGACAGGCTGTTATAAGCGTTGAATATCTATATTTGATGCTTATACAGTGTAGTGCACTTTGGTTGATGGTTGGTTATTTTTCAATGCTATTATATACATGTGTTGTATGGAAATCCGTATAATTAATTTTATATGGTAATTGATTGGGCCTCATTCCAATTTGAAAAATAAAGAAAATTTGAAAATAGAAATTTATGAAGCCGTGTTGATTAGATTGACGCCATTTTGACGTGAACGATATTTATATCGACTTTATTCATTTTAAAATGAATATTGAAAAGTGATTTCGAAATCGACGATTTCGAAATGAATTGAAAACGATTTCGAAATGAAATAAATTGAAAACGATTTCGAAATGAAATAAATTGAAAACGATTTCGAAATGAATTGAATTGAAAACGATTTCGAAATGAAGTGAATCGAAAACGATTTCGAAATGAAGTGAATCGAAAACGATTTCGAAATGAATTGAATTGAAAACGAATTCAAAGTGAATTGAAAACGATTTCAAAGTGAATTGAAAACGATTTCGAAATGAAGTGAATCGAAAACGATTTCGAAATGAAATAAATTGAAAACGATTTCGAAATGAAGTGAATCGAAAACGATTTCGAAATGAAGTGAATCGAAAACGATTTCGAAATGAAATAAATTGAAAACGATTTCCAAATGAATTGAATTGAAAACGATTTCGAAATGAAGTGAATCGAAAACGATTTCGAAATGAAGTGAATCAAAAACGATTTCGAAATGAATTGAATTGAAAACGAATTCAAAGTGAATTGAAAACGATTTCAAAGTGAATTGAAAACGATTTCGAAATGAAGTGAATCGAAAACGATTTCGAAATGAATTGAATTGAAAACGATTTCGAAATGAATTGAATTGAAAACGATTTCGAAATGAATTGAATTTAAAACGAATTCAAATTGAATTGAAATTTGAATTGAATAGAAATGGATTTTGGAACGAATTTATAAAGAAGAATTCAATTTTGCTTTGAATTGAAATGGAAGTTGAAATAGATTTTGAAACGAATTTTAAAACTATTTATATAATTCGTTTTGAATAGAAAATCGACGAAATATATATTATATATATTTTATATATAATATAATGGCCTGAATAGAACGCGCCGCGCCGCGGCAGTTCGTGAATTTCGACCATTTATTTCAAACGGACATTACGGGAGATCCGACCGTCGGATTCTCCTAAAACCGGAACCGTTGGGTTCGTATCGAAAAGAGCTTTCTAATGAATGTTAGAAATTTGAAATCTAACGGTTGGATTTGGAATTATGTCCAAATCAAATTTGAAAAAGGTCGCTGTAAGTGCAGTTCGATGGCCATTGATGGAAATCGACTGTACGGGCCTTGATAAAATTATTAAAAATAGTAATAATTTGTGTAAAATCATAAGAAATGATTTAGAAAGAATTGGGATGAAAAACTCCATATTTGAAAAGATAAAAATAGATTTTTATCGAAATGAACTGGTTTTGAACTAGAATTATAATTCTATTTATTTTTAAATAAATAAATTGAATTTAAAAAGGGTTTTAAAAATAACCAGAATTTCCAATGATTGCATTGGAGTGGATTTGAATCGAAATTGTCTTCGGAATATTTCGATGTTGGAATTCGTGATTATACAGATGTTGTTATGGAAATTTGAAAGATATATATTTATATCGTTATTTCCAATACGACATTTGTTAGTCGTAGAATTTGATATTGAATATAAGCCGATATATTTTCTATTCAGAGCCTTGTATTGAATATCGAATGTGATTTGGGTTTGTCGTGAATGGTGTCTTCACTAACACTGTTCTTGAACCCAGTTGAGAAAAGATTAAATCTTTTTATTTAGATTTAATGAAGTGTACCAATTAAATAATATTTAATTGGAATTGAATGGATAGTGATTTTTGGGTTTATCGTGAACAGTGTTTTAAACAACACTCGTTCTTTAACCCGATAATTAATGAATGTGATTTTGGGTTTATCGTGAACTGTGTTTTTAAAATGACACTGATTCTTTAACCCAGTTAAAGATTAAAACTAAGTGGAGTTTTAATGAACCTTTAATTAGATTTGAACGTGAAATGGTAATTGAATTTACCGATAACACCGTGGTGTTAGATATGAAGTATAACCAGTTTACTTCATGGGATGAATAGGTTGGGATTGGGAAATAAAATAAATGATTACTTCGGTGTGGTTCGCTAATCCCGACTAGTTTGAATTGATATTCAAAGGAGATTAAAGAATGAATTTAAAGAATTTATCTTGGATAAAATTAATGGGAACTTTTTCCAAAGTATAGGAATATTTGAATAAAAGAATATTCTGAATTGGAATGAGGCGTATGTTGTGTTTGTGTAACACTTTTATAATATATACGCGAGTTATTCAGAAAGACCGGGTTTATCCCATTCTGAATAACTGATTCGACGTGGTGTCGAAGATGAAGACGGTGGTCGAAGACCAGAAGTCTTCACGTCGTTTGGGTGATTACTGATGATCTTGATTGGGCTGTACACCCAAGAAGATGGAAACAGTTGGTGATCGTCCAGACGTACTTGGAGATCGATGGATATGCGGGGTACTAGGTGCCTCCGGTTTCGTTCAGACCCAGAACGGACTTGTAAATGGACTGTGTGTCTGACATTGGATTTTAGTCCGTGTGATTGATCTCTATTAAATATATATCTGCTTGGCGGCGGAGAATTTATTCTCTTGCTTAACGCCCTTCTCTGAGACGTACGAGCTCAGGGGTTATATATTGATGGATATCGAACGCATGGAGTGAATTGCCTGTGTGGCATGCCTAAGTCGCAATTGATCGAGGCTTCTGTTGAAAAGCAAAGTCTTGTGGTGATGATCAAAGCAAGGCCTGTGTGGCGTAGCTTTGTGTAACGTTGATTCGCGAGTATCACACCCGGTATGAACCAAAAACGGGAGACGGACCTCAGGGAGGACTTGCGTTTCTTTCTAGTTAGAAGTGGCGTCAGTGGTTTTACACGCCCTGACGAGTTTGACTTATGTGGTTGTTGCTGTTGCGAGGCGCCTCGGATTGATCGGTCGTTCTCGAACCGATGGAGTCATTTAGTTGGCTCATTTACGCCCCAAAGGGCGGGGAAACGTAGTGTTCAGGCATTTTAATCCACATCGGTGGACCGGCCCTGTCGCTCCAAGGCTTGACTGAGTACTTGCCTGTGGCTCGGGCTAGAGAGTCACGAATCGGTAGAGGACTATCTTTTGCCTCGGTTCATAGACGGAAATCCAATTTCCAAATACGTGACATTTGCGGTTTTATTTGTAAACTTATATGTGGCGACATAGTGGCATGGGACGCTCATGTCGCCTATGATTGATACTTATGATTTGAAGTTGTTTTATACACTGTGCACTTATAATAGTATCAAATAATCTGTTTTAAACGTATCAAGCATTCTTTGGCTGTTATAAGGGAAAACCCTATCCCCCGGCTTGCGTTGCATTGTGTGATAGGACCTGGGTCTTATAACAGCTTCATTTTTCTTTATTTAGCATTGCGCTGTTGTTTTATGCACTGGTATTCTTGGGAGGAAACCCGTTCCGTGTTATACGGCGTGGTCCCTTGATTTACCTAACATTAAAATAAAGAATAATAACTGTTTTAGTTCTCACACCAGCCACATGACTGACCTGGAGTTTATTGTTTTAACCTAAACTCTGGGTGCCCTTATTTTGACACGGGCAGCTAGTAGTTTTGGTTTTGCAGATTTATATTCACAGGATCCTGGTTTACAGCTGGAACGATATCCGGAAAGCTTTGTATCCGTATATCTCATTCTAGTTGTGTATTGTATTATTTTCCGCTGCTATGTATTTAAATGTAATTTAAACCTCTGATATTTCTGTGTAATATTCTTTTATACTCTGTATATTCTTGTAATCTGATGCATCGTTGTAATATACATGAAATGTTCTTCTGTATGCGTTCTGTTGTGGTTTGTTCTCGAACTATCCGACACTTTCCTTTACGGGGAGGTTGCGGGTCCTTTCACCATTTGAGTGCAATAGTGGTGTTCGTTTGATTTATAGTGGAGTAGATTAACGAAAATTGGTGCTTTGGGTTCGAAAATACTTTCCGTTCACCGCGTCGGCGGCAGGGGGAGGACGCTACTGGAGTTGTCGTGCTCTGGGGGAGAGGCGCGCTCGGAATGGGGCGTTCGAATGCCGGTGGTCTTGAAGCTTTTCATGGCCAGAGTTGGTGGCAATTGGTGGTAAAAGTTGCGGTCTTGGATGGGTTTTTCTGTGTTACTGTTCATCCTCGTGAAGAAGAGGAAGAGCGGGAACGGGGAAGCTGACGTGGAAATGGATAAGGGTATATTTTATTATTTGTATATTTAATTATATATATGTATATATCGTATATTCTAACGTTAATAACAATTACATACGAGGTTGGACTTGAGCGCGGATTATTGCTTTGGGATCGTGGCGAAATTGCGGACATTCTGATACTAAATTGGCTGCGTTTGGAGACTGTAAATTTTTGGCCCCTGGTCAGACGTTTGATCAACTAAAGACCCAAAGGTGAGTGAATTTCTCGCTCACAATTAACTGAATTATTCCCATATTTATTAAATTAAATTATGAAATGAATTTGGTTGTCTGGTTGGGATTGATTGTTGGTTTGTTGCTTAAACTGACATGCAAATGTGTTAATGTGCAATTTTAGATTGATAATTAATTGTTTTAATTAAATTAAACCCCTAATTGAAAATCCCAAACCTTATTAACCAGTGAAACGATTTAATATTTACTGTTGAGTGAAATGGTTGTGATGAATACCTTGATTTGAAATTGACTGTTGAACTGACATTGACACCGGAATGTTCATAGAATTTGTTAATGCAAATGTTCCAAAATAAATTGGGAATTTGGAAATAGGATTTAAATACGATTTTGATTACTCAAATTTAATTCTTTAAAGCTGGATTTAATAATTCTCTTTAAATTTAATTTAAAATAGGAGTATTCGACGATACTTGGAATTGTTCGAGATTTGGATTGAATATGAAATTAAATCCTTTGAACTTGAAAGGTCGGATTTGAGTGTTATTTGAAATTGAGATATGGAAATGAAATAAACTTTATCGAAGCTGGAATATAAATTTCAAGCTATTGAAATCTGGAAGAAAGAAACAATTATGATTTTTAAAGTTAGTTAATTATAAATATATATGCCTATAGTTTTTAAAAGAAATTGTATTATATTACATTTATTATTTAAAGATTATTTAATAAAGCACTTAATATATATACCTATGATTTGAAATAAAGTATGTTATATCACTTATATTTTTATTATTTAAGGATTATTTTAGTAAAACATTTAACATATGTATATATACTTTTAATTTAATTATTTTAATATATATTTTTTCATAAAAAGGGTTTTATTTATAATTATTGAGACGACCTAAACTCCCAGTTACGGGAAAGCCCGGATTGAATTGAGAACACGACGCATTAGGCACAAACAGTAGAACATTTCATTTCTATTACAATAATTTACATTAGTGTACAAGAATATATCAGAGTATAAATAAATAATATACAACACAGAAAAATATCAGAGATTTAAAATACAGAGCAACGGAAATAAAATGTATAAATACAATGCGTAGCGGAAGTACCTCAACTAGCACAACTGAATGAAATACATGGATACAAAGCTTTCCGAATATAGCTCCAGCTGTAATCCAGGATCCTAGGAAAAGAAATATCTGTGAAAACCAAAACAACTAGCTACCCATGTGGAAAATATGGGCACCCAGACTTTAGGTGGAAAAAAATAAACTCCGAGTCAGTCATGGGACTGGTGTGAGAACTAAAGCAGTTATTAACTTGATTTTAAAGTTAGGTAAATCAAGGGACCACGCCGTATAACACGGAACAGGTTTACCCCCAAGAATACTAGTGCATAAAACAAATAGCGCAATGGTAATTAAAGAACAATGAAGCTATTATAAGACTCAAGTCCTATCACACAATGCAACGCAAGCCGAAGGATAGAGTTTTACCTTATAATAGCCAAATATGCTTGGTATGCAAAATTTATCTTTTATTATTACTATAGGTGAAGAAATCAACTTCAAATATAAGTGTATCAATCCTAGGCGGCACAGGTACCATATATTATGTCGCCATATATAGGTTCACAATAAGAACCGCAAAATGTCATATTGGAAATTTGGATTTCCATCATGATGGCTACTGATCTGAAAGATCGATCATGTAGTGCAATTCCCCATGGCTTACGTCCCAGGCATGAGAAAATGCCGTAATGCACATCCGCATTATATCCAAGATATCAAGTATCTCTGCGACTTACGTCCCGTGCATGATAAAATGCTGCTTACTCTATCCTTCTGGAAAGCGGTGGGTGTGCCCTGTCCCTACCAGGTGTGTAGCGACCACACCCAGCCTATCTTGGTCGACCAAATCCATCCTCATATCGAAAGTATCAATTCACCATCATACCGATGTGTGAGGCTCGTGAATTAACGCTGTGAAAAGTTATGCTAATTAAAGCTATGCTTTGATCATCATCCAACAAACTTTTCTTTTCATCAAAAGTTTGGATCAATGCATCTCAGCATGCCACACTATCAATCCATGTCACAACATTGATTTCTACCAATGTATTACCTCTAAGATCATACGTCTCAGAAAAGGGTGTTAAGCAAGAGAATAAATTCTCTACAACCAAACAGATATATATTTAGCAGAGATTAACGAATACAACATAATGGAATACAATGTTAGACACACCATCCATTTGCAAGTCTGTTCTGGGTCTGAACGAAACCGGAGGCACCTTATTCATCGTCCTTTATGTCCAATACAAGAGAGAGGCCCTCGCATATCCGAACAATCAACAAAATACGTCCGGACGGCTACCACGGTAGCCCCTTCAAGGTAGCTACTCCAATCATAGGCATCAGTAGCAACCCATCCATTCAATGTGAAGATCGTCGGTCTTGCACCGTCTTCAATCTCTTCAACTATTAGTCTTCGTATCAATTATTATGAATGGGTTAAACCCGGTCTTTCCGAATAACTCCCATATCTTATAATCAAGTGTTATAACAACACATCATATGCCTCATTCCAATCCATAATATTCTTTTATTCATATTTCTTTATTCTGGAAAGGTTCTCATTAATCTTATCAAAGATTATCACTTTTAAACACACTATTTAATCCATTTCTTTGGAAATCATTTAAAAATATTTTATAGTATCTTTTCATAGTTTAAACCAAATTAAGGTTTGTCAAACTAGTCGGGATTAACGCCTTACCGAAGTAATCATTCATTTTATTATCCCGTCCCAACCTATTCATCCAATGGAGCAAAACTTGTAGTACTCCATATCTAACACCACTGTGTTATTGGTAAATTCAATTACGATTTCACGTTCAAATCTAATTAAAGATTTACCTATCGCCTGGAGTAAAATTGGTGGTATCTTATTCTCGATCACTTTCTTAAATTTGATAATTTTAATTATCCCATTCCCATTTCAATCTAATTAAAGATTTATTAAAACTCTATTTAGTTTTAATCTCTAAAAATCATTATTTAATGATTAGTCAGATTTAGGAAATAAATCTGATCTTTACTGGGTTAAAGAACAAGTCATTTAAAACACGGTTCATGATAAATCCAAAATCATCTTCCATTAAAATGGAATCTACACAGAAATCAAAACAGTATGTAATTGATATAATTTCCCATATCAGAAAAATAATATAAATGGAATAACGGTAAAGAATTTTAAATTCCATATATAGTAACTGTCTTCCTTCACAGAAGCTCATCTCGATTATTACCAAATCGAATTCCATTCAATTCCAATTTAATATACTAAATTGGAAAACTTGAATTTGGAACATTCTGTTAATCTTAATTAAAAGATTATAAATTCCAAATCATATTCTTCACTGTTAATTGGGTTAAAGAACAAAGATTATTTAAAACACCGTTCACGATAAACCCAAAAATCCCATTCTTTTATTCAATTCCAATTAAATATTAATTAATTGGAAAACTTCACTAAATCTTAATTTAAAGATTTATTCTTTTCTCAACTGGGTTTAAGAACAGAGTTATTAAAGACATCGTTCATGACAAACCCAAAATCCAGTTTGATATCAAATACAATTCTCTGAATATAAATTATATCGGCTTATATTCAATATCAAATTCTGAAACCAACGGATATCGTATTGGGAATAACGATATATATATCTTCCAAATTCCTCAAAAATATCCGTATAATCGCGGAATCCAACATCGAAATATTCTGAACATTATTTATATTCAAATCCATTCCAAATTATTCGTTGGAAAATTCTAGTTATTTTAAAACCATTTTCAAATCCAATTTATTTATTTCTAAAAATAATTGGATTATTATTCTAGTTATTAACTAGTTCATTTCGATAAAATATATTTTTATCTTTTCAAAACTAGAATTTTTCATCCAAAATCTTTTTAAATCATATATTATGATTTTACATAATTTGTCCATATTTTTAATAATTTTATTAAGGCCTTTACAGTCGGTTTCCAATAACAACCACCAAACTGCATTCATAGCGACCTTTTCTTAAATTGATTTGGACTTAATTCCGCAAAATGTCACCATATATAAGTTTACAATTAAAACCGCAAAATGTCATATTGGAAAATTGGATTTCCATCATGATGGTTACTAATCCGAAAGACCGATCACGTAGTGCAATTCCCCACGGCTTACGTCCCAGGCATGAGAAAACGCCGTAATGCACATCTGCACTATATCCAAGATATCGAATATCTCCGCGACTTACGCCCCGTGCGTGAGAAAACATCGCTTACTCTATCCTTCTGGGAATCGGGGGCTATGCCCTATCCCTACTAGGTGTGTAGTGACCACACCCAGCCTATCTCGGTCGACCAAATGCATCCTCATATCGGAAGTATACTGATCTAACCATCATTTCACCATCATACTGATGTGTGAGGCTCGTGAATTAACGCTACACAAAGTTATGATAATTAAAGCTATGCTTTGATCATCATCCACCAAACTATGCTTTTCAACAAAAGTTTGGATCACTTCATCTCAACATGCCACACTATTAGTCCATGTCTTACCATTGATTTCTACTAATGTATAACCTCTAAGCTTGTACGTCTCAGAGAAGGGTGTTAAGCAGTTGGGTAAATTCTCTGCCACCAAAAAGATATATATTTAGCAGAGATCAGCGATACAACATAAAGGAATATAATGCCAGACACACCATCCCTGCATATTCGAACAATCAACAAATTCGTCCGGACGGCTACCACTGTAGCCCTTCAAGGTAGCTACTCCAATCATGGGCATCAGTAGCAACCCGTCCATTCGATGTGAATATCGTCGATCTTACACCGTCTTCAATCTCTTCAACTATTAGTAGTCATTTCAATTATTCAGAATGGGTTAATCCCAGTCTTTCCGAATAACTCTCGTATCTTATAATCAAGTGCTATAAAAACACATCATACGCCTTACTCCAATCCAGAATATTATTTTATTTGTATTTCTTCATTTTGGAAAGGTTCTCATTAATCTTATCAAAGATTATCACTTTTAAACACACTGTTTAGTCCATTTCTTTGGAAATCATTTCAAAAGATTTTATAGTATCTTTTCACAGTTTAAACCAAATTAAGGTTTATCAAACTAGTTGGGATTAACGCCTTACCGAAGTAATCATTCATTTTACTATCCCATCACAACCTATTCATCCCATAGAGAAAAACTGGTAGTACTCCATATCTAACACCACTGTGTTATCGGTAAATTCAATTAACATTTCACGTTCAAATCTAATTAATGATTTACCTATCGCCTGGCGTAAAACTGGTGGTACTCCATTCTCGATCACTTTCTTGAATTTGATAATTTTAATTATCTCATTCCCATTTCAATCTGATTAAATATTCATTAAAACTCTATTTAGATTTAATCACTAAAAATCGTTATTTAATGATTAGTCAAATTTAGGAAATAAATCCTGTCTTTACCGGGAAAAAGAACGAGTGTCATTTAAAACACGGTTCACGATAAACCCAAAATCATCTTCCATTAAAATGGAATCTACACGGAAATCATAACAATATATAACCGATATAAATTCCCGTATCAGACTAATTATATAATGGAATAACGACAAAGCCTTTTAAATTCCATATATAGTAACGGTCTTCCTTCATATAAGCTCATCTCGATTATTACCAAATCAAATTCCATTCAATTCCAATTTAATATATTAAATTGGAAAAACATTAATTTGGAAAATTCCATTAATCTTAATTAAAAGATTATAAATTCCAAATCATATTCTTCACTGTCAATTGGGTTAAAGAAAAAATGTTATTTAAAACACCGTTCACGATAAACCCAAAAATCCCATTCTTTTATTCAATTCCAATTAAATATTAATTAATTGGAAAACTTCACTAAATCTTAATTTAAAGATTTATTTTTTTTCTCAACTGGTTTAAGAACAGAGTTATTAAAGATATCATTCATGACAAACCGAAAATCCAATTTGATATAAAATACAAGTCTCTGAATAGAAATTATATCGGCTTATATTCAATATCAAATTCTGAAACCAACGGATATCGTATTGGGAATAACGATATATATATCTTCCAAATTCCTCAACAATATCCGCATAATCGCGGTATCCAACATCGAAATATTCCGAACATTATTTACATTCAAATCCATTCTAATTTATTCATTGGAAAATTCGGGTTATTTTAAAACCATTTTCAAATCCAATTTATTTATTTCTAAAAATAATTGGATTATTATTCTAGTTATTACCTAGTTCATTTCGATAAAATATATTTTTATCTTTTCAAAACTGAAAGCTTTCATCCAAAATCTTTCTAAATCATATATAATGATTTTACATAATTTCTCCATATTTTTAATAATTTTATTAAGGCCTTTACAGTCGGTTTCCAATAACAACCACCAAACTGCATTCATAGCGACCTTTTCTTAAATTGATTTGGACTTAATTCAAAATCTGCCAGTTAAAATTTAAATCTCTTATATTCATTGGAAAGCTCTTTTCGATACGAACCCAATGGTTCTGGTTTTAGGAGAATCCGACGGTCGGATGTAATAACCCGCAAAATCTGGGCCAGTTTAAAATTTTTATTTTGGCAATTTTAGCGAATTCTGATTATTTAAAATGAATTATTTTAAATAATATCGATGAGAATTTATTTTGAATATAATTCGAACGTATATATTACACGCGTCGTCGTTAGAATATAAATATTTATATATAATTATAAATAGAATTGAAAATGGTGCGGTAGTTCGATAATTCGATTTCAAACATCAATTGAATGTACCGGGTGCAAAACAATCCGGATTTTAGTGAAACCAAAAATAATGGAATCTAATAGTGAATATCTTTCCAACGAATCCGAAAAATCAAGAGTTCATCTTAGAAATGATAAGATATGTCCAGTTGAAAATTCTGAATAGTCGCTATGGAATTCAGGCCCTTAAAAATGGACATTTTGCAAATGACCTCGGATTTCGACGAAACCACTTTTGTTGGGTCCGTGATGTCAAACTATTGCTAGGTTTCAAATTTCATAATTTTTAGAATCAATATGTGAGCGTGGCAAAAGAAAACGCGTTTGACCAGTTTCTATTGAATTTAATCGACTGGAAATTGGCCATTTTTCAAACGGTCTCAGAATTCGACGAAACTAGTTTTGTTAGGACCGTATCGTCAATACGGAACTAGAAAATATTTTTCTGGAATTTTTCTAGTTAGTATGTGACCCCGGTAATTTGAAATGTACGTTTAAAATTCAATATAATGATTTAAATGAAAATTCAAAAAGAAACTGATTGTAACGATCAAATCAGCTTGCGATACATATCCCATTGTGTTCGGAATGGGGGTAAAACGCTATGGACGACAGGCGGTGGGCCTCGTTTCGAGGTCGTATGTGAAAGTCAACTTTTTGAATAATTAAATAAAATAAAATATATATATATATATATATATATATTTTTATTTCCTCCTTCCCTCTTATCTTCTGCTTGCCCCCCCCCCCCCCCCCCGTTCGTTTTAATTCCAAACGAAGAGGAAAAAAAAAAAAAACCCTAAAGATTATCGACAGCCGCCCCCCCCCCCCCTGAAGTGTCGCCGCCTATCACCGTACCCCCCCTCCCTCGTGCTTCGAACCCCCACTGAAGCCGCAACCCACCGAAGCCCCCAGATTGCACGAGCTCCAACGAAGATCAGCGACCCAAGCCAAAAGCTGCCACCACCGATCGAAGACCCAAGCCGCCGACGCCTTCTTTCCCCCCCCCCTCGCAGCTAATCGGTGAGCGTTTTCCTTTTTCTTTTTTTTCATTTTATTTTTATTATTTTTATTTATTTGTTCTGAAACAAAACTGATTTGTTTGGGGAAAAAAAAAACTGATTTCTCTGAGATTATACAAACTAATTTTTAAATAAAATAAAAACTGAAATTTTTAAAAGTTTAAAACTGAGAATTTTTAAAAAGATTAAAACTGAAATTTTTAAAAGTTTAAAAACTGGATTTTAATTAGTTTAAAACTGATTTTCTTTTTAGAGAAAAAATGATTTTTATAAATAAAGTAAAAACTGTTTTTATAAAAGAATTTTTAAACTGATTTCTTTTAAAGAATTTTAAAACTGATTTTAATAAGAATTTTAAAACAGAATTTTTAAAAAGAATTTTAAAACTGTTTTTTTTTTAAAAGAAACTGAAAACTGGATTTTTTTTTAATGATGTAAAAACTGGATTTATTTTTTTTAAATGATGTAAAAACCGGAGTTAGAAAAAAAATATAAAAACAGATTTTATAAAAGGAAAAAAAAAACTAACTTCTGATTTGAAAAGAATTTTAAAACTGTTTTTTTAAAGAAACTGAAAACTGGATTTTTTTTAAATGATGTAAAAACTGGATTTTTTATAAAAAATAAAAACTGCATTTTTTATAAAGATAAAAACTGCATTTTTAAAAAAGAGGAAAACAGATTTGATAAAGGATTTAAAAACTGTTTTTTTTAAAGAAAATAAAAACTGATTTTATTTTAGATAAGTAAAAACTGATTTGGTTTTTAAAAAGTTAAAAACTGATTTCTTTAAAAAGTAAAAATCATATTTTTATTTATTGAAAGTCGAAGTAAAAATCATATTTTTATTTATGGAAAGTCGAAGTAAAAATCAGATTTTTATATATTGAGTCGAAAGAAAAATCAGATTTTTATATATTGAATAACATAGTAAAAATTCGATTTTTACATATGTAGAGAATACGGGTGAAAGCGACAAAAGGCGAAGATTTCTATAAAGGAAGAATCGTGTAGTTGGATAGCTATTGGTGAGAATTTCTCACCTTTCAATTTATTTTTCTAGTTATATATATATACTAGGATGCAGACGGTGCTTAGTAGCACCCGACACAATCGTCCACAGACCATGGACTTGTTTGTTTGATTGCAAATTAGTTAGACTATTTGGTTTGGTTTGAATGGTTTGGTGAAATGAATTATATATATTGAAAGAGAATATATCGTATGTATGGAAAGTGCATATATCATATATATTGAAAGTGAATATATCGTATGTAGTGAAAGTGAATATATCATATATATGGAAAGTGAAAATATCGAATATATTGAAAGTGAAAATATTATATATAGTGGAAGTGAAAATATCGAATATATTGAAAGTGAAAATATCGTATATATGAAAAGTGAAAACGATATATATATGAATTGAAAACGATGTATATGAAATATTTGAATTGAAAACGATGTATATGAAATATTCGATTTTGATAGAAAATTGAAAATGAATTCGAATTGAATAAAATAGAAAACGAATTCGAATTGAATAAAATAGAAAATGAATTCGAATTGAATTGAATAGAAAACGAATTCGAATTGAATTGAATAGAAAACGAATTCGAATTGAATTAAATAGAAAACGAATTCGAATTGAATTAAATAGAAAACGAATTCGAATTGAATAAAATAGAAAATGAATTCGAATTGAATTGAATAGAAAACGAATTCGAATTGAATTTAATAGAAAATGAATTCGAATTGAATTGAATAGAAAACGAATTCGAATTGAATTGAATAGAAAAGGAATTCGAATTGAATTGAATAGAAAACGAATTCGAATTGAATAGAAAACGAATTCGAATTGAATTGAATAGAAAACGAATTCGAATTGAATTGAATAGAAAATGAATTCGAATTGAATTGAATAGAAAACGAATTCGAATTGAATTGAATAGAAAACGAATTCGAATTGAATTGAATAGAAAACGAATTCGAATTGAATTGAATAGAAAACGAATTCGAATTGAATTGAATAGAAAACGAATTCGAATTGAATTGAATAGAAAACGAATTCGAATTGAAAAGAATAGAAAACGAATTCGAAATGAATTGAATTGAAAACGAATTCAAATTGAATTGAAATTTGAATTGAATAGAAATGAATTTTAAAACGAATCTATAAATAAGAATTCAATTGTGATTTGAATTGAAAAGGAAGTTGAAAATGTTTTTGAAACGAATTCAAAACTATTTATATAATTCGTTTTAAATAGAAATCGACGAAATATATATTATATATATTATATATATAATATAATGGCCTGAATAGAACGCGCCGCGCTGCGGCAGTTCGCGAATTTCGACCATTGACTTCGAACGGACATTACGGGAGATCCGACCGTCGGATTCTCCTGAAATCAGAACCGTTGGGTTCGTATCGAAAAGAGCTTTCTAAGGAATATTAGAAATTTGAAATCTAACGGTTGGATTTGGAGATATATCCAAATCAAATTTGAAAAAGGTCGCTGTAAGTGCAGTTCGATGGCCATTGATGGAAATCGACTGTACGGGCCTTGATAAAATTATTAAAAATAGTAATAATTTGTGTAAAATCATAAGAAATGATTTGTGAAGAATTGGGATGAAAAACTCCATATTTGAAAAGATAAAAATAGATTTTTATCGAAATGAACTAGTTATTAACTAGAAAAATAATCCAATGGTTAAAAATAAATAAATTGGATTAGATTTGAATTGAAATTATCAATGGATATTTTCGATATTGGATTCCGTGATTACAGATATTGTGATGGGAATTTGTAAGATATCGATATCATTATTCCCGATATGATATCTGTTGGTTTCAGGATTTGATGTTGAATATAAGTCAATACTATCTCTATTCAAAACCTTATATTTAATGTCAAATTTGATTGATTGATTGTATGGATTGTGCTCGACCAGTTTATGAGCAGAGTATGCTTTTACATTTAGCATTGGGTTGGGTTGAAAATATCTGTGTGCTAACGCCTTGTGAAACACTTCACGATTCGACGATAAGGTGTTTAGCGATATTGTGTTCATTTCAAATTTAATGAATGATTGTGAAATGATATTTTTCTTAAAGCGAAAAGAAACGTATTCCCGATTTTGGATAGGGAATGTTTTATAAAAAAATGTTTTATAAAACAGAAAGGATTTCGAGGCCCAGAACCCGATGATTTCTAAAGTGATTTAGAAAATGTATTGTATGTTACATTGTGGTTCATCGCGTATTCGATTAGTTGCTATTGATGATGTATCTGTTTGGTGGCGGAGAATTTATTCTCTTGCTTAACACCCTTCTTTGAGACGTACGAGCTCAAAGGTTATGTGATTAATAGTGACTGATCATATGCGTGAATTACTGATGTGAAGTACTATATTTTGAAAGTACTTGTGATTATTACGTTGTGAAATGATTTTCCCTACTTCGGGATATGAAATGATTTAGTATGTGACTAAAGATTCGGGTAACCCTGAGACTAAAAGTATGGGTGAGAGGGCGGTGTATGCTCTCCATGAGTGGGAGGTGCATCGTCGGTGTAGCCTACTCCTATGTGGGGTAGGTGCACATATATATATCGAGTTGCGAGGTGCGTACCCTTTGCCTTGTCGATGGGGAGCACGATATTTGGTTGCATACTTGTTTGTATGCATTGTTATGTTTTGGAATTCACATTTCCAAATGATTTGATTTGAAATCCCGAAGTGAAATCTACTTTGATATAGAAAGTTAGATATGTATTTCAAATGATTTGAAATAAGAAATCGGGAATAAAATCCAAAGGAATAATTTCTGTAAATTGAATTGGATTTGGAAAATCTAAGTGTTGTGATTAATCTAAGTGGGTAGATTGGGATATTGCATGTTGTGTGATGCATAGTAGATCCATATATCTATATTGATTGTTGCTTATACACTGGCTTTCATGGGGGTAAACCCGTTCCGCGAAAGTGGCGTGGTCCCGTGATTTGCCTTATTTTTAAACAAGTTTAACAACTGTTTTTTTTGAGTTCTCACACCAGTCCCATGACTGACCTGTAGTTTGCTTTTCCCTTGCGAACTCGGGTGCCCCTATTTTCCACACGGGCAGTCGAGTAGTTTTATTTTGCAGATGTTTTGAGCAGGATTCTGGATTGAAGCTTTAAGCTGTGTCCAGGCATTTACAGTCTTCCGCTGTGTAGTTTATATTTCCGCTGTGCATTGTATTACATTTATGTAAATTTATCTTCCGCTGTGTATTATTTTCGATATACTCTGATATTCTGTACTCTGATGTAACATTATTATGATGTTTATTGAAGTCTTCTGTTATTTGTTCTGATGTGTTGTATACCCAAAGTTAGCGTATGCGGGATTCGAACGGTCTTGGTCGGTTTAACGATCGATTAGGTCCGGGCGAAATCCGTGTCGTTACAACGTGGTATCAGAGCTTTGGTTAAACTCAAATTTTTGGGGTACAACTCGTTAGAACAGAATAAAAGACTCATCAGAGGTAGGATTAGTAATGTCCTATAAAAGAATCCTCATTAGAGATAGAATCAGTAGCATTCTAGGATGAGTGACTCGTTAGAGATGGGGTTAGAAATGCCCTAGAATGAGTCGAGAGTTATTTGTTTATAAATAACGTATTTGTGATTATATATATAATCTGATTTTAGAAAATATGATTTTTAAATATATAAAATTATATATTTGAAAATATAATCAATTAATTGATTGATGTTTGTGTTGTTTGTTTATTTGTTTGCTAATTTTGAACCATTATGCCTAATAGAACCAAATATTGAACGGTATTGAAAATTGGTCGCATTTGCTTGCATACATATACTCACATTGAACAGGTCATAGCAAGGAGGCTAGAGCAGAGAATAAAATTTGTTTGCCCGACAAATAGGTACATGTTTACTACATAATTTCCTGTTTTGTTTGGGTGATGATGATTTTATGAGCCTATTGGCTAGCCGCTTGGCTTTTTCTTTTTCTTTTTGAGATCTGAAGGACCGGGGAAGCTATTTGAAATTCCCCGATGCTCCCGGTGCAGGGGAGGTTATGGCGAAATTTTTCAAAAATTTAGGGTGTTAGCCAAATTTTTGAAATTTTAGAAATTCTCAGAAACTGAAAAGTTGGGGAATGGAAGTCAGGTCGAGCGTAGTGTTGATTAATCAAACCACTTTCGACTTTGTTCCTTTTCGGGGACGAAAAGTTTTAAGTGGGGGAGATTGTAATAACCCGCAAAATCTGGGCCAGTTTAAAATTTTTATTTTGGCAATTTTAGCGAATTCTGATTATTTAAAATGAATTATTTTAAATAATATCGACGAGAATTTATTTTGAATATAATTCGAACGTATATATTATACGCGTCATCGTTAGAATATAAATATTTATATATAATTATAAATAGAATTGAAAATGGTGCGGTAGTTCGATAATTCGATTTCAAACTTCAATTGAATGTACCGGGTGCAAAACAATCCGGATTTTAGTGAAACCAAAAATAATGGAATCTAATAGTGAATATCTTTCCAACGAATCCGAAAAATCAAGATTTCATCTTAGAAATGATAAGATATGTCCAGTTGAAAATTCTGAATAGTCGCTATGGAATTCAGGCCCTTAAAAATGGACATTTTGCAAATGACCTCGGATTTCGACGAAACCACTTTTGTTGGGTCCGTGATGTCAAACTATTGCTAGGTTTCAAATTTCATAATTTTTAGAATCAATATGTGAGCGTGGCAAAAGAAAACGCGTTTGACCAGTTTCTATTGAATTTAATCGACTGGAAATTGGCCATTTTTCAAACGGTCTCAGAATTCGACGAAACTAGTTTTGTTAGGACCGTATCGTCAATACGGAACTAGAAAATATTTTTCTGGAATTTTTCTAGTTAGTATGTGACCCCGGTAATTTGAAATGTACGTTTAAAATTCAATATAATGATTTAAATGAAAATTCAAAAAGAAACTGATTGTAACGATCAAATCAGCTTGCGATACATATCCCATTGTGTTCGGAATGGGGGTAAAACGCTATGGACGACAGGCGGTGGGCCTCGTTTCGAGGTCGTATGTGAAAGTCAACTTTTTGAATAATTAAATAAAATAAAAAATATATATATATATATATATATTTTTATTTCCTCCTTCCCTCTTATCTTCTGCTTGCCCCCCCCCCCCCCCGTTCGTTTTAATTCCAAACGAAGAGAAAAAAAAAAACCCTAAAGATTATCGACAGCCGCCCCCCCTGAAGCGTCGCCGCCTATCACCGTACCCCCCCTCCCTCGTGCTTCGAACCCCCACTGAAGCCGCAACCCACCGAAGCCCCCAGATTGCACGAGCTCCGACGAAGATCAGCGACCCAAGCCAGAAGCTGCCACCACCGATCAAAGACCCAAGCCGCCGACGCCTTCTTTCCCCCCCCCCCCCTCGCAGCTAATCGGTGAGCGTTTTCCTTTTTCTTTTTTTTATTTTATTTTTATTATTTTTATTTATTTGTTCTGAAACAAAACTGATTTGTTTGGGGAAAAAAAAAACTGATTTCTCTGAGATTATACAAACTAATTTTTAAATAAAATAAAAACTGAAATTTTTAAAAGTTTAAAACTGAGAATTTTTAAAAAGATTAAAACTGAAATTTTTAAAAGTTTAAAAACTGGATTTTAATTAGTTTAGAACTGATTTTCTTTTTAGAGAAAAAATGATTTTTATAAATAAAGTAAAAATTGTTTTTATAAAAGAATTTTTAAACTGATTTCTTTTAAACAATTTTAAAACTGATTTTAATAAGAATTTTAAAACAGAATTTTTAAAAAGAATTTTAAAACTGTTTTTTTTTAAAAAGAAACTGAAAACTGGATTTTTTTTTTAATGATGTAAAAACTGGATTTATTTTTTTTAAATGATGTAAAAACTGGAGTTAGAAAAAAATATAAAAACAGATTTTATAAAAGGAAAAAAAAAAACTAACTTCTGATTTGAAAAGAATTTTAAAACTGTTTTTTTAAAGAAACTGAAAACTGGATTTTTTTAAATGATGTAAAAACTGGATTTTTTATAAAAAATAAAAACTGCATTTTTTATAAAGATAAAAACTGCATTTTTAAAAAAGAGGAAAACAGATTTGATAAAGGATTTAAAAACTGTTTTTTTTAAAGAAAATAAAAACTGATTTTATTTTAGATAAGTAAAAACTGATTTGGTTTTTAAAAAGTTAAAAACTGATTTCTTTAAAAAGTAAAAATCATATTTTTATTTATTGAAAGTCGAAGTAAAAATCATATTTTTATTTATGGAAAGTCGAAGTAAAAATCAGATTTTTATATATTGAGTCGAAAGAAAAATCAGATTTTTATATATTGAATAACATAGTAAAAATTCGATTTTTACATATGTGGAGAATACGGGTGAAAGCGACAAAAGGCGAAGATTTCTATAAAGGAAGAATCGTGTAGTTGGATAGCTATTGGTGAGAATTTCTCACCTTTCAATTTATTTTTCTAGTTATATATATATATACTAGGATGCAGACGGTGCTTAGTAGCACCCGACACAATCGTCCACAGACCATGGACTTGTTTGTTTGATTGCAAATTAGTTAGACTATTTGGTTTGGTTTGAATGGTTTGGTGAAATGAATTATATATATTGAAAGAGAATATATCGTATGTATGGAAAGTGCATATATCATATATATTGAAAGTGAATATATCGTATGTAGTGAAAGTGAAAATATCATATATATGGAAAGTGAAAATATCGAATATATTGAAAGTGAAAATATTATATATAGTGGAAGTGAAAATATCGAATATATTGAAAGTGAAAATATCGTATATATGAAAAGTGAAAACGATATATATATGAATTGAAAACGATGTATATGAAATATTTGAATTGAAAACGATGTATATGAAATATTCGATTTTGATAGAAAATTGAAAATGAATTCGAATTGAATAAAATAGAAAACGAATTCGAATTGAATAAAATAGAAAATGAATTCGAATTGAATTGAATAGAAAACGAATTCGAATTGAATTGAATAGAAAACGAATTCGAATTGAATTAAATAGAAAACGAATTCGAATTGAATTAAATAGAAAACGAATTCGAATTGAATAAAATAGAAAATGAATTCGAATTGAATTGAATAGAAAACGAATTCGAATTGAATTTAATAGAAAATGAATTCGAATTGAATTGAATAGAAAACGAATTCGAATTGAATTGAATAGAAAAGGAATTCGAATTGAATTGAATAGAAAACGAATTCGAATTGAATAGAAAACGAATTCGAATTGAATTGAATAGAAAATGAATTCGAATTGAATTGAATAGAAAACGAATTCGAATTGAATTGAATAGAAAACGAATTCGAATTGAATTGAATAGAAAACGAATTCGAATTGAATTGAATAGAAAACGAATTCGAATTGAATTGAATAGAAAACGAATTCGAATTGAATTGAATAGAAAACGAATTCAAATTGAATTGAATAGAATACGAATTCGAAATGAATTGAATTGAAAACGAATTCAAATTGAATTGAAATTTGAATTGAATAGAAATGAATTTTAAAACGAATCTATAAATAAGAATTCAATTGTGATTTGAATTGAAAAGGAAGTTGAAAATGTTTTTGAAACGAATTCAAAACTATTTATATAATTCGTTTTAAATAGAAATCGACGAAATATATATTATATATATTATATATATAATATAATGGCCTGAATAGAACGTGCCGCGCTGCGGCAGTTCGCGAATTTCGACCATTGACTTCGAACGGACATTACGGGAGATCCGACCGTCGGATTCTCCTGAAATCAGAACCGTTGGGTTCGTATCGAAAAGAGCTTTCTAAGGAATATTAGAAATTTGAAATCTAACGGTTGGATTTGGAGATACGTCCAAATCAAATTTGAAAAAGGTCGCTGTAAGTGCAGTTCGATGGCCATTGATGGAAATCGACTGTACGGGCCTTGATAAAATTATTAAAAATAGTAATAATTTGTGTAAAATCACAAGAAATGATTTGTGAAGAATTGGGATGAAAAACTCCATATTTGAAAAGATAAAAATAGATTTTTATCGAAATGAACTAGTTATTAACTAGAAAAATAATCCAATGGTTAAAAATAAATAAATTGGATTAGATTTGAATTGAAATTATCAATGGATATTTTCGATATTGGATTCCGTGATTACAGATATTGTGATGGGAATTTGGAAGATATCGATATCGTTATTCCCGATATGATATCTGTTGGTTTCAGGATTTGATGTTGAATATAAGTCAATACTATCTCTATTCAAAACCTTATATTTAATGTCAAATTTGATTGATTGATTGTATGGATTGTGCTCGACCAGTTTATGAGCAGAGTATGCTTTTACATTTAGCATTGGGTTGGGTTGAAAATATCTGTGTGCTAACGCCTTGTGAAACACTTCACGATTCGACGATAAGGTGTTTAGCGATATTGTGTTCATTTCAAATTTAATGAATGATTGTGAAATGATATTTTTCTTAAAGCGAAAAGAAACGTATTCCCGATTTTGGACAGGGAATGTTTTATAAAAAAATGTTTTATAAAACAGAAAGGATTTCGAGGCCCAGAACCCGATGATTTCTAAAGTGATTTAGAAAATGTATTGTATGTTACATTGTGGTTCATCGCGTATTCGATTAGTTGCTATTGATGATGTATCTGTTTGGTGGCGGAGAATTTATTCTCTTGCTTAACACCCTTCTTTGAGACGTACGAGCTCAAAGGTTATGTGATTAATAGTGACTGATCATATGCGTGAATTACTGATGTGAAGTACTATATTTTGAAAGTACTTGTGATTAGTACGTTGTGAAATGATTTTCCCTACTTCGGGATATGAAATGATTTAGTATGTGACTAAAGATTCGGGTAACCCTGAGACTAAAAGTATGGGTGAGAGGGCGGTGTATGCTCTCCATGAGTGGGAGGTGCATCGTCGGTGTAGCCTACTCCTATGTGGGGTAGGTGCACATATATATATCGAGTTGCGAGGTGCGTACCCTTTGCCTTGTCGATGGGGAGCACGATATTTGGTTGCATACTTGTTTGTATGCATTGTTATGTTTTGGAATTCACATTTCCAAATGATTTGATTTGAAATCCCGAAGTGAAATCTACTTTGATATAGAAAGTTAGATATGTATTTCAAATGATTTGAAATAAGAAATCGGGAATAAAATCCAAAGGAATAATTTCTGTAAATTGAATTGGATTTGGAAAATCTAAGTGTTGTGATTAATCTAAGTGGGTAGATTGGGATATTGCATGTTGTGTGATGCATAGTAGATCCATATATCTATATTGATTGTTGCTTATACACTGGCTTTCATGGGGGTAAACCCGTTCCGCGAAAGTGGCGTGGTCCCGTGATTTGCCTTATTTTTAAACAAGTTTAACAACTGTTTTTTTTTTGAGTTCTCACACCAGTCCCATGACTGACCTGTAGTTTGCTTTTCCCTTGCGAACTCGGGTGCCCCTATTTTCCACACGGGCAGTCGAGTAGTTTTATTTTGCAGATGTTTTGAGCAGGATTCTGGATTGAAGCTTTAAGTTGTGTCCAGGCATTTACAGTCTTCCGCTGTGTAGTTTATATTTCCGCTGTGCATTGTATTACATTTATGTAAATTTATCTTCCGCTGTGTATTATTTTCGATATACTCTGATATTCTGTACTCTGATGTAACATTATTATGATGTTTATTGAAGTCTTCTGTTATTTGTTCTGATGTGTTGTATACCCAAAGTTAGCGTATGCGGGATTCGAACGGTCTTGGTCGGTTTAACGATCGATTAGGTCCGGGCGAAATCCGTGTCGTTACATCGGATCTCCCGATATGTCTATTTGAAGTTAATGGTAGAAATTCGCGAACGATCGCTGCGCGGCGCATTCTTTTCAGGCCATTTTAATATATATAGTATATTTCATTGATTTCCATCCAGAATGTATTTATAAAATATTTATAAATTCATTTTAAAACGATTCCCACTTCTATTTCAATTTTAAATCGAAATTGAATATTCTATATCATTATAATATTAAAATAATAATATTTTCAAAATACCATATTTTGAAATCACTTTTTTCGTTATAAAATGAATAAAATCGACTGAAAAACACATTCGTGTAAAAATGGAGTTTAACTACTTAACATGGCTTCACATTTCAATATTTTTGTGTTCATCCAAAATCGGTCATCAAAATCACATTTTGATTATAACTGAATATTATTTTAAAATATTCATTAATTTTGAACTGGAATCAGACTCAATCAATTACCATATAATTTCAGTTATATGGATTTCATACATCGCATGTATACAACAATAATGATAAACAATCATTAAAAATTCATACAACATCCAAAGTGCATTTTACAAATGTACAAGCATTAAAATAAACAAACAACGCTTATACAGTCTGTCAACCCATCGATTGACATACAACTAAACAATTGGATTTAGTGTATATCAAATATCATCCCAATACCCGTGTGGGGTTTCAATCAACAAATACTCTTTATTATTTGTGCAGTTCGGCGATGTATAAAATATTATCGTCCCAATCCATGTTAGTTAAATGGGTGTACATAAACAAACCGTCCGATTTGTAGTTGAATATATATTTTATTTTATTTTCATGATAATTTTTACATACATTTTATATAAATAATTTTATATACAACAATATCAATCAACGACAATCTCAATCACAATTCAAACAAATAATCAGCCATGTTTTGTACAAAAAAACAGTGTCAAGAGCTACTAAGCCCCAACTATAACCTATTATATAATAACTGTAAAATAATTTTAGTGAGAGAGAGTTCTCACATTCGTTTCCACTCTTCCATTCTTTTATTGAAGATTTTAGTATGGTTCAGGCTCAAATTTGCCTCTAATCCTAACTAGCTATGTTCCCATTCTAGTCAGTTCGATCACGTAGTGCTTGATCTCACGATTCCAACGGTCTCAATTTTGCTGAATTCGGATAATATACGAGAAAGATATTAACATTCAAAGCTTAAACAATTTAAATGGATAATTAACATTATAATTAATTAATTAATTTACCCACAACACAAAAAAAACGCTTCCGCTCTTCTTTATCTTCCTCGTTACATCAGGAACTCGTCGATCTGAGAATGTTGTTGTCGCTGCCTCGTTACCACACCGGATGCCTATCAGCCATTGCCCCACGATAGCAACCTCCGTCCTCTTCCTCTGCCGATCACCATGGCGAGTTCGAACGCCCTATCTCACCATAAAACTTCACTGAACTGAACGGGTTTAAGCCCATGAATCGAGCGAACCACTAAACCATAGGCGATCTTATTGGTACGGATTTGAAGATGGTGATTTGCTCTACAATGTTTGCTTTAGAGTGGAAGCCTAATTCAAAGCGGATTAAAGAGATTAAGGAATCAAGATTGGAGAAATTCTGCCGTTCAAAAAGGGGCTGCGGCGGAAATTGGAGAGGATTGACCACGTTGTGGAATTAATGAGGGGTTTGACTAAATATATGATATATATATATATATAATTAAATAATATATTTAATTCATAAATTACTTGTTTAATGCTACGGACTCCAAATTTAACCCATCGACTGTCGCCTCTAACTAAATATGCCCATTCTGGACACAATGGAATACGTTTCGTAAGCCAATTCGATAGTTTCAGTCTGTTTTTCTTTAATTTAAAATATAAATCAATATATATTGAATTCAAACTTAAATTTTAATTTACCGGGGCCACATACTGGATCCAAGAATTACAGAAAAATAAATCTAGCTATGTTTTGACGATACAGTCCTAACAAAACTAATTTCATCGAATTTGGAGACCGTTTGAAAAATGGCCCTTTTCTGGTCAATCTAATTCAAACTAAAACAGTCAAAACACATTTAATTTCACTGCGCTCACATACTGATTCCAAAAATTATGAAATTTGAAACCTAACTATAATTTGACATTCCGGAGCCAAAAAAAGTGGTTTCATCGAAAACGAAGTTTTTTTTGCAAAATGGCTATTTTTAAGGGCTATATATTATTTAAATATATATATATATATATATAAATTCCGTAGCGACTATTTTAAATTTTAAGCTGGACATAACTTTCAATTTATATTATGAAATCTGAATTTTTCGCATTCAAAGAAAGATATAGCTAAACAGATTCAAATGTTTTCTTGTTTTATTGAAATCCGATTTATTTTGAATTCTGTACATTCAATTGAAATTTAAAATCGAATTTTCAAACTACTGCGCCATTTCGAGTTCGTTTTATTATTAAAATAAATTTATTGTAACGACCCGTGTTTTTGACCGTCAAATATTTAATTTAATTTATTTATTTTAAATATTATATCGAGAATATTAATGAAATTTAATATTTAATTCGATAATAAAATGAAGTTGAACATTATATACTTATATAATTATAAATCGAGCTTGAAAATAGCGCTGCAGTTCTAAAATTCGAGTTTGAACTTCAACTGAGAATACAGAGTCCGATATAAGTCGGATTTCTGTGAAACAAGAAACGCTGGGAGCGTGTTGACGATAGCTTTCATATGAAAGAGAAAAATCCAGATTCCGTGTTATTGGGTACAAGTTACGGCTAAAACAAATTTTGGGGAAAACGTTGTGGAATTCGCTATCGACCTCTAAAATGGCCATTTCGCAAACAAACTCTGTTTTCGATGAAATTAGTTTCATTAGGACCGTATCGCTAAATTATTGTCAGAAAGTCAAACGGCGTGGCGAACAGATGTCGTATGTGACCACAACAAACGTTAACGCCCGTTCAAATTCTATAGCGTGTATTTAAATAAATAAAGGGATATGGGAGTGTAACTTGAGCAGACGATCGAATTAGACTACGAAACCAGTCCCGTTGAGTTCGTATCATCGACTAGAGTCAGGATAGGTATATAGTTTATTATTTTTAGAGATCGTGAAATTTGGCGTTAAAAAGGGTACGGCGGTTCGGGGTAAAAACAGCCTATCGGGCAAACAGTCTCAGAATGCGACGAAACTGGTGTCGTTGAGTTCGTATTGAAAAATTATTGCAAGATTTGAAAGTTTCAAGTTGATTTGATTTATCTGGTGATCTTGGAAAAATTAAACGCGTGTTTATTTCTGGTTTTATAAAGGAAAATTTTCCATATGACCTCGGATTTTGACGAAACTTGTCCCATTGGATCCGGAATATCTTTTTACACTAGGATTAGCCTTTTTATCAGTAAACAGAAATCGTTTGTGGGGGTTTTTATCAATTACTTTAGCGCTAAGTTTCGTTAGATTTTAAAAATATAAATTTACATCCCAACCCTATATATACAGCCTTCAAACCCCACCATGTTTCCTTCCAGCTACCTACTTCTTCTTCTGATAACCTATATTTTCTAATCAAACAACTAATCGGAAAATAAAACAGCTGACCCATCTCTCTCTTGTTTTCCAACAGCTAGTCTATGGAAATGAAAGGACGCTGCACCTCGCATTGTTTTTCTTTTGTAATATTTTTTTTCATGTACCCTATAGCCTACCCCCATACTGAAACCCGAGAAAATTGCATTGGTTCTTCCTTCGCCAGTAAGACATTCTGCAAACCTTACCACCTACAGAACAGGGCTACGAACATAGGAAATAACATCATACTTATCTCCATCAAATCCACCCTGCGTGTATTGTCTTGTCTCAGTTAGCTTGCACCTAAAGTCCCCTTCAACACATGCAACGTGTTTTCACTTCAGCCAGCCTATGACCTATTTGTACCATGTGATATGAGACACCGATCTTATCGTTTGCAACTTCCCTTATATATACACCGCAGTTTCATCCTGGTAGCAGAACCATCACGGTGAGCCTCGGAAAAAAAAAACAAAAAAATGGCAGACATCTTAATTCAGAAATCACGAAAAATATATATACAAATAGAAAGAGCCGCAGCGAAATTCTGAGGCGTGAAAGAAGTGGAGTCCTGAACAAAGGCAACAGGTGGTGTGGGTTGCATAGTTGCACTCGAGTAACTCAGCGTATAACTACTACAATTCGCTTAGATCTGGGGGCACCATTATTCGGTTTTCCTGAATGAGCTGCAAAGACGTTAAAAAGGAAGGGGGGCTGGTGGATGGTGGTCTGGTGGGTCATCAAAGCCGCGGCAGTGTGAAGAAGGACGGTGAAGTGATGGAGTAGTGGTGGAGTTTTTTTTCAGTGATGAATATGGTGACATTGTTTTGAATAATGGTGGAGGAATGAGGGTAGTGGAAGGACGCAGTCATGGAAAATGTGGTGGAGCTGTTGTCTGTATGTTTCGAAAGCAGGAGAAGGCACGGCAGACTATAGGAGCAGATGGAATACATATAATTTGGGTTGAGGAGGACCACAACAGTGGGATGATGTAAAGGAAACATAAGCGGATCGTGCTGTTTGAAAGCATGGGAAAGATATGTATATTGGGTTCAAACGTGAAAAATAATAGCAGCGTGAGGAGGAGAGGGCCGTGAGAAATACAAGGGTGTTGATTGTGATGCAGCAGTAGTTTGGTCAAGTGAAATTTTAGCTTGGAAAGAAGGTAGAACAATCAAGGAACAAGGCAAACCAAATTAAAAAAAATCGGGCAAATCCAGTATCGTTGGGATCACATCGATGAGATCTACATCATGGAACAGAACTGGAAATATCTGGAATTTCTAGATAAATTAAACGTCTGTTTAATTTAACTAGAACTGAACCGCTTTATCGACGGACAAAAATCAAGGTGAGTTAAACTCACTCAGTTTTTCCCATTTATATTTTAATATAAATTGGGTTTTTATTTTGTTTGCTGATGATTTCCTGTTTGCTAGTTATACATTTGTTGGTTAATTTAACTGATGAAATTAAACTATGTTTAATTTCAGTGCAATACCAAATCATTATTTTTAACGATTGGTTCCAATAAAGGTGACTCACCTTGGTTGGTCACGTTTATTTATAAACGTGTTTAAATGGTTGAATTGTTTGAATTGCTTATGGTTGATGTTAAATGGTCGTTATTTAGTTTATCAGTTAAACAAAACTGAACAGTCTGATTTGAGATAACCATTTTGTATACAGGGAAGAACAGGTTGGAGGGATCCAACCGGATTCCTCAAATATATTATTTATTTCACATTTTCACATATGAACTGTCCTGTTTGGTTGATTGATTTGATTATTGATTTGGACTGGGAATTCAACCTGTGTTGTGTTTAAACCAATGAGTGGTATTGGTTGAGTATTTAGCAGCGTATGGCCTATAAAATCAATCGTGTTATAAATATTGATTCACCGTCAGGTGAATCGATAAAGATGAGGTTATAAAATTTATTATATAACTGGAGTTGGATTTTGAATATATTATTTTGAATAAAAGTTATAATAGAGAATTAAATAAATATTTTATTTATTTAAGACTTTGATTGTTATTAAATTATTTTATAAAGTAAATGCTGACGTTAATCAGATTTACGAGTATGAGAACAAGTAATGAATCGAAGGATTAAACTTTGATAATTGTTTTGTAAAGAAAACAATTAATGGGATTATTTAAATTAATTATATTTTTAATTAATTTAATGTGAGGATTAATTGGAATCGATTAACGAGATAATCGAGTTTTGAGTTAATTAAATTGACCGTTTGAATTGGAATTTGATTATCAAAATTGATGTGTTTTGATTTGAATAGTTTAATAAATATTGTTTAAATTTAAATAAGGTTTTAAAAAGGGATTTACCATTTAATTTTGTTATTAAAGAAATTAACTACTCATGTAGTTAATGATTGAAATAAATTATTATTTTAATTAATAATAATTTAGACAATTACTTTTCAAAAGTAATTGAAGTGAAATGAAATCAAAGGAGATTGGAAATAAGCGAATCTGGTTAAAGAACTGGGTTATAGAGTTGTATAACCAAATCCAATAGTTAAATGGAATTTGTTTGAGACTAGAATGAAATATTGATTTTGATTACAACTTATGTTTATCGGAGGATAAGAACGTTGTTGATCAAGGTCTGAGAGGTAATTAAAATACCCCAACTTGAACAACATCGGGATTATCTGAAGATAGTATTAGTTGTTAATCGTAAGAGACGTTAGTGGATATGTTTTGAAAATATAAACAGCGATTATAGCGTTGTTGTTATAATATATGTTTTGTAAATATAATATAGCGATTGTAGCGCTTTTGCTATAGTAAATGGGTTGTAAACCTAAACAGCGATTATAGCGCTGTTGTTTTGTAAATCTAAATAGTAATTATAACGCTATTGTTATAACATATGTGCTATAAATTTCTTTGTTAAAACTAATGGATTTCCGAATTTAAAAGATGATTGGAAGGAAGATTTAAGTGGGAAATTGAATATAGTTATTCGAGCTAGAGTTGGTCAAACATAGTTTTTCAAGATGAATGCCATTTCGTACGACTGCTAGCGTAATTCGCAGGGCTGCAGATAGCCTACGGCGGTCGGATGTTTCATGAGGGAATCAGGCGTAACCATTGTGATCGCCGCGATCTAGAGTCAAGCGAATGGAGTTAATTAAAATAGTAGTAAATCGATAGGGTTAAAGAAGTCGAGTTAATCAGTTAGAGTTAACCACTTTGAGTTAATCAATTGGAGTTAATCGATTAGAGTTAAATCGAATTAGAGTTATTCAAATATCATATTTTTAAATATTAACAGAGTTATAAGTTTTGATTTAACGAAGTAAATCAAGTGTTAAAAGGCCAGGTGATGCCGAATACTTAACCAGTGAACTCATTGGAGTGTCATGATTGAAACACTGTATATTTTGATAGTTAAAACACCGACTATCAAATTTGTCCAATACGATTGTTGGTACGGAAAGACCGGGATCGAATTTATTCGAAAACCATTCTGACCAACAAGTACGTGAAGATATCAGAAGATGATCGAGGTGGAGCATTGAAGACTGTGGATTTCGATAAATGGAAGAACCACTAATATTCTCTGCCTGGCAAGCAGAGATAAGCTGTGATTCTGTCGTAGTTGGAATCTACAGGTTGCAAGGACTTCTCGCTACTGATCCATGGGGTGATTCCTATATTGGATGCGGTAGGAGAGTGCCTTCGGTTCATCCTGTTCCTGGATGAACTGTATGGACGGATGTCTGACAGAGTATTTCCAAAGGGTCACGTACGTTGATTTCTTCAAACGTGCGATAGTTGTTGGCGGAGATTTGTCGTTCTCTTAGCTTCCAGCTAGAGTATTTTTGTGGACGTCAATTATCGATATCTGACGGATCTGACGATGTGGCATTCAATTGAATGACGACCAGATGATCAGAAGTTAATTTTGGCCTCAAGCCTCATCAGCCAGGAAATGACAAAAATCGGGCAGGCAGCATGGCTATGTGGGTCGCTCCCATTAGGGTGTATAATCACCTATCTAGAGAAATTCCTATTTGTTCTTTAATCTATGTTTCGATGCTGTCCCTTGTCGGGAGACGGTTGCTGATCCCAACCGTCGGTGGTATACATTCGATACACTCAAGCGAAATGAGTGGTCGGTCATGTGTGGGCCGGGTTGCAAGATGTTCTTGTTGAACCCAGTGTATTCGTCTCTAGAGATACACTATCGGCAGGTGGTCCAATACCTTGTCACAGTTGGAATCCAATCTCCAATAAGCGCCCGCGGTTTTGATTGTATACTATATATGTGGAGCGTGAGATGCAAGCGTTCCACTAGATTGTTATTTACTTGTATTTAGACATTATTATAATATCAGACAAGATATTGTTTTCAAAACTGTTTTGGGTTATCGTAAGGTAAAAACCGTCCGTGTTTATGTGTAGATTTGGTCTTACGATTATCCTTTTCCTTTGAAAAGATTTTGAACTTTAAAATCATGATTGGATGATTTACCCTTAATACTGTGCGAGTTTATCTCACTCTGGTTCACCAGACTGACCCGGTGTTTTGTAAATGCTCGGGTTAGACCGGGTTGTACAGGTTCAGGTTATCGTCTGCTATGAAGAGACGAGATGAAAATGTTCAGACGTATGATATTATATAGCTTCCATCCCACTGTGTTGTATATGAGGACAGATCGTTATAACTGTCCAGATGTGTGATGCACTCCGATAATGTAAGTATTTAAAAAGCTCTCTTTAAAGATTTATTTTAGTATTACATTTTGTTCCGCTGCGATGTGAGACTCTGTGTTGTGTTGGTTCTTCTTCTTCTATTCTAATATTTCTTTCTTTCTTTCTTATCTCACCCTCTAACTTCTTTCTATTAATGATCTGGAATGTTCGGTGTCTAAATGGTCAACACGGTAGTTTGATGTTGATTTTCGGAGTCGAAAAACCCCAGTTCGTTACATTTATACATTCTAATTTCGATTTAAATAAATTTTTAGTCGTTATTATTTAAAATAAATCATTTTAAATATTCAAAATCCATTAAAATTGCTAAAATAAATTTTTTAAATTAGTTTAGAAATTCCGTGTTGTTGCAATCTCCCCCACTTAAAATCTTTTCGTCCTCGAAAAGGAATGGAGTTGAAAGTTGTTTAACTAACCAACTTAGCTTCCATTTTGGCTTTCGTTCTTCAACTTTTCAGTTTCTAAGAATTTTCAAATTTCTCAAAAATTTGGCTAACACCCTAAATTTTCTAAAAATTTCGCCATGAACTCCTTTGTACAGCCTTACTGGTAAAACCACAACTAGCCTCACAGGGCCCTCGTCAACCAAAAGAAAAAGATGCTAGCCAATCGTCTTATAAAATCATCAAACCCCAATAAATACAGTAAATATGTACCTATTTGTCGGGCATACAATTTTATTCTGTTTCTTAGCTTCCATGCTATGACCTGTTCAATATATACACATGTACATATTTGTAATTTTAATCAATTTTCAATTTTATTCAATATTAGATTCGATTTGGCTTAAATTACCTTTCATTTTCATATTGGATTTATTATTCCAATATTTTAATTAGTTCAACTAATAATCATACAACACAACCAACAATCAATTAATGAATTAAATTTCTAAATCATATAACTTTTGTATATATATTCAAAAATCATATTTTCAGTGTTAAATTATAAACATTAAATTCTAACTAGTTTTGGTTCGCACACCAGTCAATTGGAAATATATAGATATCCCACTTTCGAAACTCGAACATAGATACTGATGATGTCCGGACATCACCAGAATCATCTCCGGGCGGCTAGAGTGTGATTCTATATCCATCCAGTATATTTGAGACTTCAAATACACATGGATAAAACATATATTAAAATCTCTATATACCCGATAGTCAAAATTCAATATCAAATAAATATTCAAATACGTATAATCAGATATAAAATTTTCAAAATCTAACTTGATTTTAAAAATAACACTCTTCCAACTCATTTTAGGATACTATTGATCCTATCTCTAACGAGTTATTCTCATAGGATGTTACTAATCCTATCTCCGATGAGTTCTTTTGTTTGGTTCTAATGTGCCTTGTTCTCGAGCTTTGTAAACCAAAGCTCTGATACCGCACTGAGACGACCCAAACTCCCCCTTATGGGAAAGCCTGGATTGAATTGAGAACACGACGCATCAGACATAAACAATAGAACATTTAATTGCTATTACAACAATTTACATCAAAGAACAAGAATATATTAGAGTATAAATAAATAATATACAACACAGAAAAATATCAGAGATTTAAAATGCATAGCAGCGGAAATAAAATGTATAAATATAATGCGTAGCGGAAGTACATCAACTAGCACAATTGAATGAAATACACGAATACAAAGCTTTCCAAATATAGCTCCAAATGTAATCCAGGATCCAGGGAAAAGAAATATCTGCAAAACCTAAAACTACTAGCTGCCTGTATGGAAAATATGGGCACCCAGAGTCAGGTGAAAACAATAAACTCCGAGTCAGTCATGGGACTGGAGTGAGAACTAAAACAATTATTAACTTGATTTTAAACTTAGGTAAATAAAGGGACCACGCCATATAACATGGAACGGGTTTACCCCTAAGAATACTAATGCATAAAACAAACCGCACAAAGCTAATTAAAGAACAATAAAGCTATTATAAGACTCAGGTCCTATCACAAAATGCAACGCAAGCTGGAGGATAGAGTTTTACCTTATAGTAGCCAAATATGCTTGGTACACGAAATTTATCTTTTATTATTACTATAAGTGAAGAAATCAACTACAAATATAAATGTATCAATCCTAGGCGGCATTGGTGCTATATATTATGTCACCATATATAAGTTTACAATTAAAACCGCAAAATGTCATATTGGAAAATTGGATTTCCATCATGATGGCTACTAATCCGAAAGACCGATCACGTAGTGCAATTCCCCACAGCTTACGTCCCAGGCATGAGAAAACGCCGTAATGCACATCCGCATTATATCCAAGATATCGAGTATCTCCGCGACTTACGTCCCGTGCATGAGAAAACATCGCTTACTCTATCCTTTTGGGAATCGGTGGGTGTGCCCTATCCCTTCCAGGTGTGTAACGACCACACCCAGCCTATCTCGGTCGACCAAATCCATCCTCATATCGAAAGTATACTGATTTAACCATCATTTCACCATCATACTGATGTGTGAGGCTCGTGAATTAACACTACACAAAGCTATTCTAATTAAAGCTATGCTTTGATCATCATCCACCAAACTATGCTTTTCAACAAAAGTTTGGATCACTTCATCTCAACATGCCACACTATCAGTCCATGTCATACCATTGATTTCTATTAATATATAACCTTTAAGCTTGTATGTCTCAGAGAAGAGTGTTAAGCAAGTGGGTAAATTCTCTGCCACCAAACAGATTTATATTTAGCAGAGATCAACGAATACAACATAATGGAATACAATGTCAGACACACTGTCCATTTGCAAGTCCGTTCTAGGTCTAAACGAAACTGAAGGCACCTCATTCCTCATTCCATATGTCCAATACAGGAGAGAGGCCCTGCATATCCGAACAATTAACAAATACATCCGGACGGCTACCACTGTAGCCCCTTCAAGGTAGCTACTCCAATTATGGGCATCAGTAGCAACCCATCCATTCGATGTGAATATCTTCGATCTTACACCGTCTTCAATCTCTTCGACTATTAGTAGTCGTATCAATTATTCAGAATGGGTTAAACCCAGTCTTTCCGAATAACTCTCGTATCTTATAATCAAGTGCTATAACAACACATCATACGCCTTACTCCAATCCAGAATATTCTTTTATTCGTATTTCTTTATTCTGGAAAGGTTCTCATTAATCTTATCAAATATTATCACTTTTAAACACACTGTTTAATCCATTTCTTTGGAAATCAATTCAAAAGATTTTATAGTGTCTTTTAACAATTTAAACCAAATTAAGGTTTATCAAACTAGTCGGGATTAACGCCTTACCGAAGTAATCATTCATTTTACTATCCCATCGCAACCTATTCATCCCACGGAGAAAAACTGGTAGTATTCCATATCTAACACAACTGTGTTATCGGTAAATTCAATTACCGTTTCCCGTTCAAATCTAATTAATGATTTACCTATCGCCTGGCGTAAAACTGGTGGTACTCCATTCTCGATCACTTTCTTAAATTTGATAATTTTAATTATCTCGTTCCCATTTCAATCTGATTAAAGATTGATTAAAACTCTATTTAGTTTTAATCTCTAAAAATCATTATTTAATGATTAGTCGAATTTAGGAAATAAATCATGTCTTTACAGGGTAAAAGAACGAGTGTCATTTAAAACACGGTTCACGATAAACCCAAAATCATCATGTATTAAAATGGAATCTGCACGGAAATCTTAACAATATATAACCGATATAAATTCCCGTATCAGAATAGTAATATATTGGAATAATGGCAAAGCCTTTTAAATTCCATATATAGTAACGGTCTTCCTTCACAGAAGCTCATCTCGATTATTACCAAATCTAATTCCATTCAATTCCAATTTAATATATTAAATTGAAAAAACTTTAATTTGGAAAATTCCATTAATCTTAATTAAAAGATTATAAATTCCAAATCATATTCTTCACTGTTAATTAGGTTAAAGAACAAATGTTATTTTAAACACCGTTCATGATAAACCCAAAAATCCAATTCTTTTATTCAATTCCAATTAAATATTAATTAATTGGAAAACCTCACGAAATCTTAATTTAAAGATTTATTCTTTTCTCAACCGGGTTCAAGGAAAGAGTTGTTAAAGACATCATTCACGACAAACCCAAAATCCAATTTGATATCAAATACAAGTCTCTGAATAGAAATTATATCGACTTATATTCAATATCAAATTCTGAAACCAATGGATATCGTATTGGGAATAATGATATATATATCTTCCAAATTCCTCAACAATATCCGTTTAATCGCGGAATTCAACATCAAAATATTTCGAAGATTAATTCCATCCAAATCCATTCCAATTTTGATCATCGAAAAATTCTGGTTATTTTAAAACCATTGTCAAATCCAATTTATTTATTTCTAAAAATAATTGGATTATTATTCTAGTTATTAACTAGTTCATTTCGATAAAATATGTTTTTATCTTTTCAAAACTAGAATTTTTCATCCAAAATCTTTCCAAATCATTTATTATGATTTTACATAATTATTCCTTATTTTTAATGATTTTATTAAGGCCTTTACAGTCGGTTTCCAATAACGGCCACCGAATTGTATTCATAGCGACCTTTTCTAAAATTGATTTGGACATAACTCCAAATCTAACCGTTCAAATATAAATCTCTTATATTCATTGGAAAGCTATTTTCGATACGAATCCAATGGTTTTGGTTTTAGGAGAATCCGACTGTCGGATCTCCCGTTACGTCCATTTGAAGTTAATGGTCGATATTTACAAACGATCGCTGTGCGGCGCATTCTATTCAGGCTATTATAATATATACATATATATATAAATATATATGTATATGTATATGTATAATATATTTCATCGATTTCTGTGCAAAACATATTTATAAAATATTTATAAATTCATTTTTAAACGATTCCCACTTTTATTTCAATTTTAAATCAAAATTGAAAATTCTATATCATTATAATATTAAAATGATAATATTTTCGAAATATCATATTTTGAAATCACTTTTTGATATTCACTATAAAATGAATAAAATCGACAAAAAATCCTGTTAGTGTTAAAATGGCGTTTAACTACTTAACACGGCTTCACATTTCAATATTTTCGTGTCCATCCAAAATCGGACATCAAAATCACATTTTGATTATTCACTGAATATTATTTTAAAATATTCGTTAGAATCAGACTCAATCAATTACCATATAATTTCAGTTATATGGATTTCATATATCGCACGTATACAACAATAATGATAAACAATCGTTAAAAATTCATACAACATGCAGAGTGCATTTTACAACTGTATAAGCATTAAAATAAATAAATAACGCTTATACCGTCTGTCAACCCATCGATTAACATACTGCTAAACAATTGAGAATAATGTATGTCAAATATCATCCCAATACCCGTGTGGGGTTTCAACCAACAAATACCGTATATTATTTGTGCAGTTGGGCGATGTGTAAAATATTATCATCCCAATCCATGTCAGTTAAATGGGCGTGCATAAACAAACCGTCCGATTTGTAAATGAATATTTATTTTATTTTATTTTCGTGATAATTTGTACATACATTTTATATAAAAAAAATTATATACAACAATACCAATCAATGACAATCCCAATCCGAATCCAAACAAACAACCAACCATGGTTTCTACAAAAAAATAGTGTCAAGAGGTACTAAGCCCCATCTACAACTTATTATATAATAATTGTAAAATAATTTGAGTGAGAGAGAGTTCTCACATTCTTTTCTACTCCACCATTCTTTTATTGAAGATTTCAGCATTGTTCGGGCTCAAATATGCCTCTAATCCTAACTAGCTCTGTTCCCGTTTAAGTCAGTTCCATCACGTAGTGCTCGATCTCATGATTCCAACGGTCTCAATTTTGTTGAATTCGGATAATATACGAAAAAGATATTAACATTCAAAGATTAAACAATTTAAATGGATAATTAACATTATAATTAATTAATTAATTTACCCGTAACACACAAAAAACGCTGCAGTTCTTCTTTATCTTCCTCGTTACATCAGGAAAACGTTGATGTCAGAATGCTGCTGCCGCTGCCTCGTTACCACGCCGGACGCCGATCAACCACTACCCCACGATAGCTGCCTCTGTCCTCTTCCTCCGCCGACCACCACGGTGAGTTCGAACGCCCTATTTCACCTGAAAACATCGCTGAACTAAATGGGCTTGAGCCCACGAATCGAGCAAACCACTAAACTATAGGCGATCTTATTGGTATGGATTTGAAGATGGTGTTTTCCTCTACAATGTTTGCTTTGGAGTGGAAGCTGATTCGAAGTGGATTTAAAGAGATTAAGGAAACAAGATTGGAGAAATTTGGCCGTTCAAAAAGGGGTCGTGGCAGAAATTGGAGAGGGTTGACCTCGCTGTTGAATTAATGAGGGGTTTGACCAAATATATGATATATATATATATAATTAAATAATATATTTAATTTGTAAATTACTTGTTTAATGCTACGAACTCCAAATCGAACCCAACAACTGTCGCCCCCAGCTAAATACCCTCATTCTGGACACAATGGAATATGTTTCGTAAGCCAAGTCGATCATTTCAATCTGTTTTTCTTTAATTTAAAATGTAAATCAATATATATTGAATTCAAACTTACATTTTAATTTACCAGGGCCATATACTGGATCGCAAAATTACAGAAAAATAAATCTAGCTATGTTTTCACGATACAGTCCGAACAAACCTAATTTCATCGAATTTGGAGACCGTTTTAAAAATGACCCTTTTTTGGTCGATCCAATTAAAGCTAAAACTGTCAAAACACATTTAATTTCACTGCACTCACATATTGATTCCAAAAATTATGAAATTTGGAACCTAACAATAATTTGACATTCCAAATCCAACAAAAGTGGTTTCGTAAAAAACGGAGGTTGTTTGCAAAATGACTATTTTTAAGGGCTATATATTATTTAATAAAATATATAAATTCCATAGTGTAACACCCTACGTCCATTAATGTCACTCACTAAGGGAATGCATTAATTTCCATGGAGTATTATAAGAATATAGAACAGAATATCATAAGACAGATATATAGATGGTACTTAAGAAAATTCAAACTTTATTCACTGCAGTGGAAAAGCAAAACATGTTTAGTTACAACATCAAAACCACATACTAGAATCAAGTACATAAATATACATCTTGAAAAAAATTATTATCAAAGTACATAAAAGTAAAATCAAAATCCCACTCCAAATAGCCATAATGAAAAGAGATAAAGCTGAGCATTACTCTCAACACTTCCAAGCGCTTCAAGAAAAAAGAAATCCAAGTCAAGCTTCAGTGTTTCCTTCCTGAGAACCTTGGGGGGGGGGGGGGGGGGAAGGAAGAAAAAGAGGCGAAAACAAAAAGGTCAGACATAAAGCCTGGCGAGTCCAGCTACTTTTAGCATGAAAATAAGTAAAGCAATATGACAGGAATAAATAGGATGGAAAGTATAACCATGACATAAGGTAAAGCCGGATAACAGGATGAATATAAAGGAATGTCTAGTGCGCTTCACAGATTTCTTACTTAATTAAATTCTCTGCACCACCTACTAGTAATTCTTAATGAAATGATCCCAACCCCGCAATTGGTAGCACTTAGGCATAACATCTAGTAAGAGGTATCTTCCCTATACAATCCTTGAAAGTCCACTTACCCATAATAGATACTAGATGTCCCCACACTACGCCTAATCGATCGGCTCCCTAACATGTAGATATCTGTGTGGGTCCCAGCTTAGGGTGTATCACTCCCTAAGTGGCAACCCGTGAGTGCATAGCTTTATACCTACTGATGTACAGTGGCTAAATCTTCCAATGCCGGGAACACCTTGTGCACGCTTAATGAACCCATCGGAACCTGTACTGCTACACCCTCGCTCTTATTTAACCGCTTATAATTAGCCCAGTAAGCGTGCCCCAACCCTGCCTAGCTCAGGGTTCCCTATACCACTAAGTGGGTTACTGTCTCAAATGGGTCGCTACTGCTACTAGGTTTTTCCCCATGGTTTATCCTAACCCAAACTTATATTGTTTAAGTGTTTTGATCAGCATTAATTAGTTATTAATGCAAAGACCTCTCATATTAAGTCGATGGCTTGTGGCCGCTGGATGTGCCGGGCGGTTCCGGGTAGACTTCTGCCACAAGCCAGACTTAACCTCGTGTCTAAGCATCTTTTAGTTATGCCTACGACCTCTCACATTTGACTGACCGTTTGGGTTTCTTGTTAGGCCGGTTGGTTCCGGGCAGGCTTCTACTGCAAAAGAAGTCTAACCTCGTGTCTCAGCATGCTTATCTTAGCCAATTTATTCATTTGCAGTTTATGCCAAATTTAGGCTAATTATGTCAATTACCCAAATTTCCCAATTTCATATCATGCCCAACAATTAACATATATTATGCCAAATTTAACATTTGTCATGCCCAAACTAACCTAACGTATATTATGCCAAATTTAACATTTGTCATGCCCAAACCAACCCAACGTACATTATGCCAAATTTCCCATCGTTCCCTAAATTACCGTTCGTACATTCATCTCTATGAGATTTGGCCTAGGCTCGAAGTAGCCCGGCTATAAAAACCAAAAAGGGAAGGAGGAAGGGATAAGATAAAGAACAGGCATAATAACAGCAATAGGCATAAGTATGAACTGATTGTATAGATATGATAAAACTGATGATAATATCAACATGGGCATATAAGAATCATGAATCTGATGTTATAGGCTAAGATAGAATTGATGAGATTCAATCTTTTTATCATGTATGATTCCCATATCTAATTTACAACATGTCAGAATTGCTTTAGCATTATTTTAATCTAAAAATAATCAACGAACTGACAAAGATTGGATTAAGGAAGAGATTTAGGCGTTGTTGTTGTTGTAGATTAGATCCCCTTTACAGAATTCCTTCACTTTGATTTGTTGAAGAAGAAGGACTAGTTTAAGTTGAGGCTACATGGAGGCGCCATGAATTAGTGTAGTGAAATTAGGTTTAGGTCTAGGTGTGTTTGTATAGCTGTAGTGAGTTAATTAGGACCATTAGATTAGATCAGGAACCATAGGAATTGTCCACGTCATCCGACCAATAGAAAATAGCCATATTGCAAAAAAACGATCATTAACCAATAAAAATGCACCATGTGTGCAACATGATGCACAACACCAGGGTTTTGACACCCACACGTCATATATATATATATATATATATATATATATATATATATATATATATATATTCTTTTTAACCATTTTTCCAATTAATCCTCCAATTAACCCTTTTCATACTAAACCGCTTTTTAATTGAACTGCGTTCACACTAAGCCACTTTATAGCCATTCCCCTAAAACAAAAATATGGCGCTGGCGAGGATTGAACTCAGAACCTCTTGTATACAAGTCACATGTTCTAACCAAATGAGCTACTAAGTCTTTTGTTTACAAACCTTTGAACAATGGTATCCATTATTCTTTTCTCATTCCTCTTTTTCATGTTTTGTTGCAATATTTAATTTAAAGATATATTTTTCATCCTAATTCGGTTTTCTACAAACCATAGGTCTAAATTGACTAGAAAATCGCCACGAACGCAATGATGCTAATTTCGTGACCAAATTCCTGAAGCTTCTCAAATTTTCCTTTTTATTTCTATTTAATTGTTCGCATGCATTTCTTCGCATTTCATGTATTGCATTTAATTTCTTTTATTAATCTTTTTCCTTCATTTCACTGCATGAACTTATTACATACAATTTTATTGTCATTATTTAATTTTTCTCTTAAATATATCTATGTATATAATATATATACATATTTCCATATTTTTAATTTCATCAAAAATGTGGGGTGTTACATTCTCCCCTACTTAAAGGATTTTGTCCCCAAAATCTTTGAGTTAAGAAGAATGTATCCTACCCCCACCATCCATCTACTCATCCATCATACACAAGCATCCATTATCCTTTAACGATTTCTAATGCTCCTATGAATATATGCAGAGGTGTGTGTATATGTCCCAATACTAATGCGAAGATTAGGCGGTCTACTGATTCAGTTGACCTCCTTAATGCAATGTATGTTAGTGTCATGAATCCAACATGTATGCAAATAATCCTATTATAACATGTTAGTTCTATATGTGTGCACACTCATTCGTTCATATGCAACATCCATATGATGATACATCCATTTTCATCCATAAGGAAAAAGAAAATTGCACACACATTCATATGCAATATGAGAGTGATTGAGCCGATCTAGTGCCTAACGTGTGTGTATATGAATCCACAGGCAACCACTAGAAAACACTTGCATCCATCAAACATAACATGTCTCAAACACATGTTTACATCCATGAGTTCCCTATCTAAAGGTCGAAGATTCGATCGATAGGACACAGATGAATGATAGAAACAAGTATGAATAAAAAGCTTTGGAAAAAGAAGTTAAGAACATAGTCCTAAAAGGAAAGGGTATGAAGAGTGATCTTTAATTTTAGTCTCCCAATCGCATCCTCGCTGTCTTCTCTACTTTTACTTCCTTCCGCAAGTTTAGCTGCATTTCCTCAAACTCTATACATTTTATCGCCACATGGATGAATAGTCATCTTAGAATGATGGGCTTCCTCAAGGACTGTCTTTAACAGGTTTCCCATCCTGATATGATTCACCTATCAAACCTCCTCTCAAGTAGCTCCCCTACTTGCTTATCAAGTTCCCTATTTTCTTTTAGGAGTCACATGTCGTACAAGCAACGCAATTGGCTTTGCATAATCCACCAAGTATATTCGAAAACCAATCTCGTGCCTTGGGGTAAACCCTGAACCTCATCAAAAACATCAAAATAATCCCGGACTACTGGAACAGACTGTAAATCATCGATAGATACATCAAAAGACTCTAGGAAACTAAGCATAACCGACCCTTGTGGGTCACAAGAAATTTCGAGGGTCCCCCCATGACCAGTTAGAAGCTTAACGACCCTCCTCTCACCGCCCAAAATGGCACCATATGTGGTAAGCTAATCCATCCCTAGAATCAACCCATAGCCCATGAAACAAGATGTGCGTCACACTCAAACTCGACCCCTAACACAGATATTCTCAAACCCCGATAAATCATGGATAAATGAGCCGAACCACCAATGGGGTTTGAGACAACAATGGGATCCACAACCATACTAGTAATTAAGTGTAGAGATTCAACTACAGAACTAGATATGAACAAATGTGAAAGCGCCAGAATCGAAAATAGTTCTAACCGGTTGATTGGAAAGAAAAATCAAAACCTTCCATGGAAACTTTCCTACCTCTATCTGGTGGACTAGCCACGAGAGCATTCGCTTACCCTCCAGAGGTTCCTGTCCTTTGACATTGCCCTTACTTCCTTTGGCACTCCCCCAGGATAGTGTCCAACTTCTCCACAAACGAGGTAAGCAATCTTCCTTTTCCTGCAGTCCTTGACCAAGTGACCCTCTCGCCCACAACTATGGCACTTCCCCTTATCCTTAGCCTTGTCATTTTTTTTCCACCCTTATTTTGTTGTTGTTTTGGTCCTTTCTTGGGCCATACCTTTTTCTCATCCTTGGGCTGTTGTAATAACCCGGAAATTCTGGGCCAGTTTAAAATTTTTATTTTGGCAATATTAACGAATTTTGAACATTTAAAATAGATTATTTAAATTATATCGACGAAAAATTTATTTTCAATATAATTCGAACGTATATATTTATATACGTCGTCGTTACAATATAAATAATTATATATAATTATAAAAGGAATTGAAAATGGCGCGGTAGTTCGATAATTCGATTTCAAACTTCAATTGAATGTACCGGGTGCAAAACAATCCGGATTTTAGTGAAACCAAAAACATTAGGATCTATTCGTGGATATCTTTCCAACGAATCCGAAAAATCAAAATTTCATAGCGGGAATCAAAAGGTATGTCCAGTTGAAAATTCTGAATAGTCGCTATGGAATTCAGGCCCTTAAAAATGGGAATTTTGCAAACGACCTCGGATTTCGACGAAACCACTTTTGTTGGATCCGCAGTGTCAGGTTATTGCTAGGTTTCAAATTTCATAATTTTTCGAATCAATATGTGAGCGTGGCAAAGGAAAACGTGTTTGACCAGTTTCAGTTGTTTTTAATCGACTGGAAAATGGCCATTTTTCTAACGGTCTCAGAATTCGACGAAACTAGTTTTGTTAGGACCGTATCGTCAATACGAAGCTAGAAAATATTTTTCTGGAATTTTTCTGGTTAGTATGTGACCCCGGTAATTTGAAATTTACGTTTAAAATTCAATATAATGATTTAAATGTAAATTCAACGGAAACAGATCGAAACAGTCGAATCAGCCTACGATGCATATCCCATTGTGTTCGGAATGGTGGTAAAACGCTATGCACGACAGGCGGTGGGCCTCGTTTTGAGGTCATATGTAAAAGTCAACTTTTAGAATTAAATAATTTAAAAAAAATCCTTCTCTCTCCTTTCCTATTACCTTCTGCCCCCCCCCCCCCCCCCCGTATCATTTCAGAAACGAAAAAAAATAAAAATCGCCGATGTCCAGTCGCGCCTGGCGATCGCCTCCCCATCGCATACTTCCCCCTCGAGCCCCGCGCCACCATCAGCCCTCCCCCCCCCCCCCCATCGTTTTCCGCCGCCCCTGAAGCCCTAACCGCGAGCCCCTGTCAGAGCCACCACCTACGCTGACGCCAAGACACCTCCCCCCCTCCACCTCGACCTCGCGACACAGCCCTTCCCCCCTTTTTTTCGAGCACCGCAATCGATTCCCCCCTCCTCTCCGATTCCTGTAAGTTTTTTTTTTTTTCAATTTTTAGTTATCGTTCTATTCGATTTTAAAACTGATTCTCTTTGTTAGGTTAAAATTTGATTTTTATTTGGTTATGCAAAACTGATTTTTTATTTTAAAAAATAAAATGGTTAGGCCTTTATAAAAAAAAGGGATTAGCGAAATAAAAATATAATTTTTATTATATGGCAAGGATAAAAATATAATTTTTATATCGTGGAAGGAATAAAGGTATAATTTTTATATAAGGAAGATAATAAAAATATGATTTTTATTAGACGTGAGGAATAAAAATATAATTTTTATATAGTGTAGAGCATAAAAATATGATTTTTATTAATGTAAGAGATTAAAAATATAATCTTTATCGATACGAACACTGTTATCAAAATATTATTTTTACCAGATAGTTAAATTAGAAAAGATTAGATCTTTAAACTATAAAAGATTTGATTTTTAAACTATGAAGGAATTTGATGTTTAACTTTGAAAGGTTTGATTTTTAAAAGTGAAAAGACGATATTTTTAAAATAGAAAAGGTGAAATCTTTATATGAAGAATAGCGGGATAGAAATGGGATTTTTATATATTGAATAGCATAATAAAAATTCGATTTTTATATATTGAATAGCATAGTAAAAATTCGATTTTTATATATATAGTGACTACGGGCGACGAAGATGCGATAACGATGAAGATTTCTATCAATGAAGAGTCGTGGTATTGGATAGCTTTCGGTGAGAATTTCTCACCTTTCAATTTCTTTTTCTAGTTATATATATATACTAGGATGCAGACGGTGTTTAGTAGCACCCGACACAATCGTCCACAGACCATGGACTTGTTTGTTTGGTTGCATAAATTAGTTAGATGATTTGATTTGAAATTGAATTGTTTGGTGAAATGAATGGATTTGATTGATGTGTGAATGGCATGGGCCTTCACTAGACCGGGGATAAGGCTAGGCCTTGTCCTGTTTCTAGTATCGTGCCGTTATGCCGCCGAAATTTTCTAAAATAAGTTAGAAAAATAAAAATATCATTTTATTTAAAGAATGAACTAAATAGAAATTCATAAGTTAAAATAACATGTTTTGTCGTTAAAAATATAATTTTTAACGTGAATGTGAATAAATAAATATTCATTTACAAACCAGACGGTTTGTTTATGTACACCTATTTGAAGGACATTAACTGGGTCGATAAATTTTACACATCGCCCAACAACACGAATAAAAATCTGTGTTTGCTGATTTGAAACCCCACACGGGTGTTGGGATGAAATTTGAAGTTCACTCATCCTGATTGATTAAATATGTCGATCGATTGATTGACAGGCTGTTATAAGCGTTAGATATTTATATTTGATGCTTATACAGTGTAGTGCACTTTGGTTGATGGTTGATTATTTTTCAATGCTATTGTATACGTGTGATGTATGAAAGTCCATATAATTAACATTATATGGTGATTGATTGGGCCTCACTCCAATTTAGAAAATAAAGAATATTATCATATAAAGGTTCATGTGTTGATTGTACTCATCCGTTGAGATTAGTCATGTTTTGAACGAAATATTTTAATAATAAAATTTACATCTTTATCAATATAAAATAAAGGTTCATGTGTTGACTGTACTCATACGTTGAGATTAGTCATGTGTTGAACGAAATATTTTAATAATAAAATTTACATCTTTATCAATATAAAATAAAGGTTCATGTGTTGACTGTACTCATCCGTTGAGATTAGTCATGTGTTGAACGAAATATTTTAATAATAAAATTTACATCTTTATCAATATAAAATAAAGGTTCATGTGTTGACTGTACTCATCCGTTGAGATTAGTCATGTGTTGAACGAAATATTTTAATAATAAAATTTATATCTTTATCACTATAAAGTAAAGGTTCATGTGTTGACTGTACTCATCCGTTGAGATTAGTCATGCATTGAACGAAATATTTGAAATAGAAATACTTGAAATAGAAATACTTGAAATAGAAATATTTGAAAATAGAAATATATGAAGCCGTGTTGATTAGATTGACGCCAATTTGACGTGAACGATATTTTATCGATTTTATTCATTTTAAAATGAATATTGAAAAGTGATTTCGTAATCAACGATTTCGAAATGAATTGAATAGAAAACGATTTCGAAATGAATTGAATTGAAAACGATTTCGAAATGAATTGAATTGAAAACGATTTCGAATTGAATTGAATTGAAAACGATTTCGAAATGAATTGAATTGAAAACGATTTCAAAATGAATTGAATTGAAAACGATTTCGAAATGAATTGAATTGAAAACGATTTCGAAATGAATTGAATATAAAACGATTTCGAATTGAATTGAATAGAAATCAAATTTGATTTCAATTGAATATATAACGAATTTAAATCAAATAGAAAACCAATTTGAATTGAATTGAATAGCAAACGACTTTGAAATTGAATTGAATTGAAAACGAATTGAAATGAATTCAAATTGAATAGAAATGAATTTTAAAACGAATTTATAAAGAGGAATTCAATTTTGCTTTGGATTGAAATGGAAGTTGAAAATGTTTTTGAAACGAATTCAAAACTATTTATAAAATTCGTTTTGAATAGTAATCGACGAAATATATATTATATATATTATATATATAATATAATGGCCTGAATGGAACGCGCCGCGCCGCGGCAGTTCGTGAATTCCGACCATTTATTTCAAACGGACATTACGGGAGATCCGACCGTCGGATTCTCCTAAAACCGGAACCGTTGGGTTCGTATCGAAAAGAGCTTTCTAACGAATATTAGAAATTTGAAATCTAACGGTTGGATTTGGAGATACGTCCAAATAAAACTCGAAAAAGGTCGCTATAGGTGCAGTTCGATGGCCGTTGTTGGAAATCGACTGTACGGGCCTTGATAAAATTATTAAAAATAGTAATAATTTGTGTAAAATCATAAGAAATGATTTGGGAAAAGTTGGGATTAAAAACTCCATATGTGAAAAGATAAAAATAGATTTTATCGAAATGAACTAGTTTTGAACTAAATTTAAAACCCAATTATTTTTAAATAAATAAATTAGATTTAAAAAGGGGTTTTAAATAATCGAAATTTCTAATATATTTGATTGGATTTGAAATGGGTTTATCGTGAACGGTGTTTCAAATAACACTAGTTCTTTAACCCGATAATAAATAGAATGTGATTTGGGTTTGTCGTGAACTGTGTTTTAAATAACACCTAGTTCTTTAACCCAGTAAAAGGAGTTTTAACGAATCTGCAATTAGATTGAAATGTAAATCTATAATCTAAATTATCAAATTTAGAAATGAGCGGGAATGGAGTATCGCCAGTTTTGCTCCAAAGCGATAGTTAAATCTTTAATTAGATTTGAACGTGAAATGGTAATTAATTTTACCGATAACACCATGGTGTTAGATATGGAGTATCACCAGTTTTGCTTCATGGGATGAATAGGTTGGGATTGGGAAATAAAATAAATAATTACTTCAGTGTGGTTCGCTAATCTCGACTAGTTTAGAAAACCATAATTTGGTTTGAAATGTCATCCAAAGGAAGATTAAAGGATAAATTTTAAAGAATTTATCTTGGATAAAATTAATGGGAACCTCTCCCTAAAAATGTGATTTTGTGAATAAAAGAATATTCTGAATTGGAATGAGGCGTATGTTGAGTTTGTGTAACATTTGTTTTTAATATACGCGGGTTGTTCGGAAAGGCCGGGTTTACACCCATTCTGAATAACCGATTCGATGATATGTCGAAGATGAAGACGGTGGTTGAAGACCGGAAGTCTTCACATCGTTTGGATAATTACTGACGATCCTGATTGGGCAGTACACCCAAGAGGATGGAAATAGTTGGTGGTCGTCCAGACGTACTTGGAGATGGATGGAAATGCGAGGAAAGTGCCTCCGGTTTCGTTCAGACCCAGGATGAACTTGTAAATGGATTGTGTGTCTGACATTGGATTTTATTCAGTGTTGATTGATTTTTGTTAAATATATATCTGTTTAGCGGCGGAGAATTTATTCTCTTGCTTAACGCCCTTCTCTGAGACGTACGAGCTTAGAGGTTATATATCGATAGATATCAATCGCATGGCATGAATTGCCTGTGTGGCACGCTGAGTTGCATTGATCAAGGCTTCTGTTGAAAAGCAAAGTCTAGTGGTTGATGATCAAAGCATGGCATACGTGGGAGCTTTGTGTATAACGTGAATTCGCGAGCCTCACACCTCAGTATGAGTCAAAAACGGGATACGGACTGCAGGGAGAGCACGATGTTTCTTTCTAGCTTTGGTGGTGTCAGTGACTTACCAGCCCTGACATTTATATACTTTTCACCTTTGTGGTTGTTGGAATGCGAGGCGCCTCGATTATAGGTCTGTAAGGACTGAGAAACGTGTGTTCAGGAATAACTAATCCTCTAAAGTAAGTGAGGACCGGCCCTGAAGATCCAGGATTGCCCAGAGTGTGTAGTCCTGAGGCATTTGCTAGAGTGTCTTGAACGCGGAGAGGAGCTTGCCCCTTGCCTCGGCTCATGACGGAATCCAATTTCCAATACGTGATATTGCGGTTTTAATTGTAGAACTTGTATGGCGACATAGTAGATGGTAGCTATGCCGCCTATGATTGATATTTTTGATTGAAATTGTTTTGACACTATACACTTATTATAGTATCAAATGATTTGTTTTAAACGTACCAAGCATGTTTGGCTATAATAAGGGAAAATCCTATCCTCCGGCTTGCGTTGCATTGTGTGAAGGGACCTGGGTCTTATAATAGCTTCATTTTTTCAAAAAAGCATTGCGTTGTTTATTCTATGCACTGGTATTCTTAGGAGGAAACCCGTTCCGTGTTATACGGCGTGGTCCCTTGATTTACCTAACTTTAAAACCAATATTAATAACTGTTTTAGTTCTCACACCAGTCACATGACTGACCTGGAGTTTATTGTTTTAACCTAAACTCTGGGTGCCCCTATTTTCCGCACGGGCAGCTAGTAGTTTTGGTTTTGCAGATTTATATTCACAGGATCCTGGTTTACAGCTGGGATGATATCCAGAAAGCTCTGTATCCGTGTATCACCTTCAGTTGTGTTTTGTATATTTTTCCGTTGCTATGTAATTTATTCATTTATACTCTGTATATTCTTGTATCTGATGGAATTGTTGTAATAGCAATGAAATGTTCTTCCGTCTGTGTTCTATTTTGTCCTGTTCTCAAACGATCAGGGGTTTCGAACGATCTAGATCGGTTTAACGACTGATTCGGATCGAGCGAAATTCCCAGCCGTTACAGTTTGGTATCAGAGCTTTGGTTTACAGAGCTCGAGAACAAGACACATTAGAACCATACGAAAGAATTCATCAGATATTGGATTAGCAATATCCAATTAGAATGACTCGTTAAAGATAGGATCAGTAGTATCCTAGAACGGGTGTGAAGATTATATTTTACAAATGAAAACAATTTTGTTTTGAAAATTTAAATCATTTTATACGTATTTGATTATTTATTTATTTTGAATTTGGACAATCCAATATATAAAGGTTTTGCATATACGCGTCATGAACGTATATTCGAAGTTTTAATATACTGGATAGATATAGAATCACATCCTAGACACCCGGAGATGGTTCTAATGATTGATATATCATCATCAGAATTTGTGTTCATATTTCGAAGGTGTGATATCTATATATTTCCATTAGACTGGTGTGAGAACCAAAACTTATATATAGCTAGAACACATTGTTGTGAATTGGCATCAAAAACATGATTTTCTGTATATATATCAAAATTATGAATTTGAAACTCTAATTCACTAATTGATTGATGTTTGTGTTGTTTGTTTATTTGTTTAATAATTTTGAACCATTATGCCTAATTGAATCAAATATTGAACTATATTGAAAATTGGTCGCATTTACTTGCATATACATATACTTACATTGAACAGGTCATAGCAAGGAGGCTAGAGCCGAAGAATAAAATTTGTTTGCCCGACAAATAGGCACATGTTTACTACATAATTTACTGTTTTGTTTGGGTGATGATGATTTTAAGAGCCTATTGGCTAGCCGCTTGGCTTTTTCTTTTTCTTTTTGAGATCAGAAGGCCTATATGGCAATTTCGGGATTTTCCCGTGGCTCCCGGTGCATGGGAGGTTATGGCGAAATTTTTCGAAAATTTAGGGTGTTAGCCAAATTTTTGAGAATTTGAAAATTCTCAGAAACTGAAAAGTTGGAGAATGGAAGCCAGATCGAACGTAGAGTTGATTAATCAAACCACTTTCGACTTTGTTCCTTTTCGGGGACGAAAAGTTTTAAGTGGGGGAGACTGTAATAACCCGGAAATTCTGGGCCAGATTAAAATTTTTATTTTGGCAATATTAATGAATTTTGAACATTTAAAATAGATTATTTTAAATAATATCGACGAAAAATTTATTTTGAATATAATTCGAACGTATATATTTATATACGTCGTCGTTAGAATATAAATAATTATATATAATTATAAAAGGAATTGAAAATGGCGCAGTAGTTCGATAATTCGATTTCAAATTTCAATTGAATGTACCAGGTGCAAAACAATCCGGATTTTAGTGAAACCAAAAACATTAGGATCTATTCGTGGATATCTTTCCAACGAATCCGAAAAATCAAAATTTCATAGCGGGAATCAAAAGGTATGTCCACTTGAAAATTCTGAATAGTCGCTATGGAATTCAGGCCCTTAAAAATGGGAATTTTGCAAACGACCTCGGATTTCGACGAAACCACTTTTGTTGGATCCGAAGTGTTAGGTTATTGCTAGGTTTCAAATTTCATAATTTTTCGAATCAATATGTGAGCGTGGCAAAGGAAAACGTGTTTGACCAGTTTCAGTTGTTTTTAATCGACTGGAAAATGGCCATTTTTCTAACGGTCTCAGAATTCGACGAAACTAGTTTTGTTAGGACCGTATCGTCAATACGAAGCTAGAAAATATTTTTCTGGAATTTTTCTGGTTAGTATGTGACCTCGGTAATTTGAAATGTACGTTTAAAATTCAATATAATGATTTAAATGTAAATTCAACGGAAACAGATCGAAACAGTCGAATCAGCCTACGATGCTTATCCCATTGTGTTCGGAATGGGGGTGAAACGCTATGGACGACAGGCGGTGGGCCTCGTTTTGAGGTCATATGTAAAAGTCAACTTTTAGAATTAAATAATTTAAAAAAAAATCCTTCTCTCTCCTTTCCTATTACCTTCTACCCCCCCCCCCCCCCCGGTATCATTTCAGAAACGAAAAACAAATAAAAAATAATAATTCGCCGATGTCCAGCCGCGCCTGGCGATCGCCTCCCCATCGCATACTTCCCCGTCGAGCCCCGCGCCACTATCAGCCCTCCCCCCCCCCCCCCCCATCGTTTTCCGCCGCCCCTGAAGCCCTAACCGCGAGCCCCTGTCGGAGCCACCACCTGCGCCGACGCCAAAACACCTCCCCCCTCCACCTCGACCTCGCGACACAGCCCTCCCCCCCTTTTTTTTCGAGCACCGCAATCGATTCACCCCTCCTCTCCGATTCCTGTAAGTTTTTTTTATTTTTATTTTATTTATTTTTCAATTTTTAGTTATCATTCTATTCGATTTTAAAACTGATTCTCTTTGTTAGGTTAAAATTTGATTTTTATTTGGTTATGCAAAACTGATTTTTTATTTTAAAAAATAAAAGGGTTAGGCCTTTATAAAAAAAAGGGATTAGCGAAATAAAAATATAATTTTTATTATATGGCAAGGATAAAAATATAATTTTTATATCGTGGAAGGAATAAAGGTATAATTTTTATATAAGAAAGATAATAAAAATATGATTTTTATTAGACATGAGGAATAAAAATATAATTTTTATATAGTGTAGAGCATAAAAATATGATTTTTATTAATGTAAGAGATTAAAAATATAATCTTTATCGATACGAACACTGTTATCAAAATATTATTTTTACCAGATAGTTAAATTAGAAAAGATTATATCTTTAAACTATAAAAGATTTGATTTTTAAACTATGAAGGAATTTGATGTTTAACTTTGAAAGGTTTGATTTTTAAAAGTGAAAAGACGATATTTTTAAAATAGAAAAGGCGAAATCTTTATATGAAGAATAGCGGGATAGAAATGGGATTTTTATATATTGAATAGCATAATAAAAATTCGATTTTTATATATTGAATAGCATAGTAAAAATTCGATTTTTATATATATAGTGACTACGGGCGACGAAGATGACGAAGATGCGATAACGATGAAGATTTCTATCAATGAAGAGTCGTGGTATTGGATAGATTTCGGTGAGAATTTCTCACCTTTCAATTTCTTTTTCTAGTTATATATATATATACTAGGATGCAGACGGTGTTTAGTAGCACCCGACACAATCGTCCACAGACCATGGACTTGTTTGTTTGGTTGCATAAATTAGTTAGATGATTTGATTTGAAATTGAATTGTTTGGTGAAATGAATGGATTTGATTGATGTGTGAATGGCGTGGGCCTTCACTAGACCGGGGATAAGGCTAGGCCTTGTCCTGTTTCTAGTATCGTGTCGTTATGCCGCCGAAATTTTCTAAAATAAGTTAGAAAAATAAAAATATCATTTTATTTAAAAAATGAACTGAATAGAAATTCATAAGCTAAAATAAAATGTTTTGTCGTTAAAAATATAATTTTTAACGTGAATGTGAATAAATAAATATTCATTTACAAACCAGACGGTTTGTTTATGTACACCTATTTGAAGGACATTGATTGGGTCGATAAATTTTACACATCGCCCAACTGCACGAATAAAAATCTGTGTTTGTCTGATTTGAAACCACACACGGGTGTTGGGATGAAATTTGAAGTTCACTCATCCTGATTGATTAAATATGTCGATCGATTGATTGACAGGCTGTTATAAGCGTTAGATATTTATATTTGATGCTTATACAGTGTAGTGGACTTTGGTTGATGGTTGATTATTTTTCAATGCTATTGTATACGTGTGATGTATGAAAGTCCATATAATTAACATTATATGGTGATTGATTGGGCCTCACTCCAATTTAGAAAATAAAGAATATTATCATATAAAGGTTCATGTGTTGACTGTACTCATCCGTTGAGATTAGTCATGTGTTGAACGAAATATTTTAATAATAAAATTTACATCTTTATCAATATAAAATAAAGGTTCATGTGTTGACTGTACTCATACGTTGAGATTAGTCATGTGTTGAACGAAATATTTTAATAATAAAATTTACATCTTTATCAATATAAAATAAAGGTTCATGTGTTGACTGTACTCATCCGTTGAGATTAGTCATGTGTTGAACGAAATATTTTAATAATAAAATTTACATCTTTATCAATATAAAATAAAGGTTCATGTGGTGACTGTACTCATCCGTTGAGATTAGTCATGTGTTGAACGAAATATTTTAATAATAAAATTTATATCTTTATCACTATAAAGTAAAGGTTCATGTGTTGACTGTACTCATCCGTTGAGATTAGTCATGTATTGAACGAAATATTTGAAATAGAAATACTTGAAATAGAAATATTTGAAAATAGAAATATATGAAGCCGTGTTGATTAGATTGACGCCATTTCGACGTGAACGATATTTATATCGATTTTATTCATTTTAAAATGAATATTGAAAAGTGATTTCGTAATCAACGATTTCGAAATGAATTGAATAGAAAACGATTTCGAAATGAATTGAATTGAAAACGATTTCAAAATGAATTGAAAACGATTTCGAAATGAATTGAATTGAAAACGATTTCGAAATGAATTGAATTGAAAACGATTTCGAAATGAATTGAATTGAAAACGATTTCGAAATGAATTGAATTGAAAACGATTTCGAAATGAATTGAATATAAAACGATTTCGAATTGAATTGAATAGAAAACAAATTTGATTTCAATTGAATATATAACGAATTTGAGTCAAATAGAAAGCCAATTTGAATTGAATCGAATAGCAAACGACTTTGAAATTGAATTGAATTGAAAACGAATTCGAAGTGAATTGAAAACGAATTGAAATGAATTCAAATTGAATTGAAATTTGAATTGAATAGATATGAATTTTAAAACGAATTTATAAAGAGGAATTCAATTTTGCTTTGGATTGAAATGGAAGTTGAAATTGTTTTCGAAACGAATTCAAAACTATTTATAAAATTCGTTTTGAATAGTAATCGACGAAATATATAATATATATATTATATATATTATATAATGGCCTGAATGGAACACGTCGCGCCGCGGCAGTTCGTGAATTCCGACCATTTATTTCAAACGGACATAACGGGAGATCCGACCGTCGGATTCTCCTAAAACCGGAACCGTTGGGTTCGTATCGAAAAGAGCTTTCGAACGAATATTAGAAATTTGAAATCTAACGGTTGGATTTGGAGATACGTCCAAATCAAACTCGAAAAAGGTCGCTATATGTGCAGTTCGATGGCCGTTGTTGGAAATCGACTGTACGGGCCTTGATATAATTATTAAAAATAGTAATAATTTGTGTAAAATCATAAGAAATGATTTTGGAAAAGTTGGGATGAAAAACTCCATATGTGAAAAGATAAAAATAGATTTTTATCGAAATGAACTAGTTTTGAACTAAATTTAAAACCCAATTATTTTTAAATAAATAAATTAGATTTAAAAAGGGGTTTTAAATAATCGAAATTTCTAATATATTTGATTGGATTTGAAATGGGTTTATCGTGAACGGTGTTTCAAATAACACTAGTTCTTTAACCCGATAATAAATAGAATGTGATTTGGGTTTGTCGTGAACTGTGTTTTAAATAACACCTAGTTCTTTAACCCAGTAAAAGGAGTTTTAACGAATCTGCAATTAGATTGAAATGTAAATCTATAATCTAAATTATCAAATTTAGAAGTGAGCGGGAATGGAGTATCGCCAGTTTTGCTCCAAAGCGATAGTTAAATCTTTAATTAGATTTGAACGTGAAATGGTAATTAATTTTACCGATAACACCATGGTGTTAGATATGGAGTATCACCAGTTTTGCTTCATGGGATGAATAGGTTGGGATTGGGAAATAAAATAAATAATTACTTCGGTGTGGTTCGCTAATCTCGACTAGTTTAGAAAACCATAATTTGGTTTGAAATCTCATCCAAAGGAAGATTAAAGGATAAATTTTAAAGAATTTATCTTGGATAAAATTAATGGGAACCTCTCCCTAAAAATGTGATTTTGTGAATAAAAGAATATTCTGAATTGGAATGAGGCGTATGTTGAGTTTGTGTAACTTTTGTTTTTAATATACGCGGGTTGTTCGGAAAGGCCGGGTTTACACCCATTCTGAATAACCGATTCGACGATATGTCGAAGATGAAGACGGTGGTTGAAGACCGGAAGTCTTCACATCGTTTGGATAATTACTGACGATCCTGATTGGGCAGTACACCCAAGAGGATGGAAATAGTTGGTGGTCCAGACGTACATGGAGATGGATGGAAATGCGAGGAAAGTGCCTCTGGTTTCGTTCAGACCCAGGATGAACTTGTAAATGGATTGTGTGTCTGACATTGGATTTTATTCTGTGTTGATTGATTTCTGTTAAATATATATCTGTTTGGCGGCGGAGAATTTATTCTCTTGCTTAACGCCCTTCTCTGAGACGTACGAGCTTAGAGGTTATATATCGATAGATATCAATCGCATGGCATGAATTGCCTGTGTGGCACGCTGAGTTGCATTGATCAAGGCTTCTGTTGAAAAGCAAAGTCTTGTGGTTGATGATCAAAGCACGACCTACGTGGCAGCTTTGTGAATAACGTGAATTCGCGAGCCTCACACCTTGGTATGAGTCAAAAACAGGATACGGACTGCAGAGAGAGCACGACGTTTCTTTCTAGCTTTGGTGGTGTTAGTGACTTACCAGCCCTGACATTTATATACTTTTCACCTTTGTGGTTGTTGGAATGCGAGGCGCCTCGATTATAGGTCTATAAGGACCGAGAAATGTGTGTTCAGGAATAACTAATCCTCTAACGTAAGTGAGGACCGGCCCTGAAGATCCAGGATTGCCCAGAGTGTGTAGTCCTGAGGCATTTGCTAGAGTGTCTCGAACGCGGAGAGGAGCTTGCCCCTTGCATCGGCTCATGACGGAATCCAATTTCCAATACGTGATATTGCGGTTTTAATTGTAGAACTAGGATGGCGACATAGTAGATGGTAGCTATGCCGCCTATGATTGATATTTATTATTGAAATTGTTTTGACACTATACACTTATTATAGTATCAAATGATTTGTTTTAAACGTACCAAGCATGTTTGGCTATTATAAGGGAAAACCCTATCCTCCGGCTTGCGTTGCATTGTGTGATGGGACCTGGGTCTTATAATAGCTTCATTTTTTCGAAAAAGCATTGCGTTGTTTATTCTATGCACTGGTATTCTTGGAAGGAAACCCGTTCCGTGTTATACGGCGTGGTCCCTTGATTTACCTAACTTTAAAACCAATATTAATAACTGTTTTAGTTCTCACACCAGTCACATGACTGACCTGGAGTTTATTGTTTTAACCTAAACTCTGGGTGCCCCTATTTTCCGCACGGGCAGCTAGTAGTTTTGGTTTTGCAGATTTATATTCACAGGATCCTGGTTTACAGCTGGGATGATATCCGGAAAGCTCTGTATCCGTATATCACCTTCAGTTGTGTTTTGTATATTTTTCCGCTGCTATGTAATTTATTCATTTATACTCTGTATATTCTTGTATCTGATGGAATTGTTGTAATAGCAATGAAATATTCTCTTGTCTGCGTTCTATTTTGTCTTGTTCTCAAACGATCAGGGGTTTCGAACGGTCTAGATCGGTTTAACGACTGATTCGGATCGAGCGAAATTCCCGGCCGTTACAGCTGTGCTCCTTAGCCCTAAATTCCTTATACTCCTTTTTACCCACGTTTGTGTAACAAGCTAACAAGTCTTTTGAAAGTTGCCTCCATCGCATAGAAATCCTTATGAAGCTCGAGAAAATTAACCGTAGGTGAAACCACTGTGGCTACGGATGGAGGTTAGGCACTTCATTTCCCTTCAGCATGTGCTAAACATGCCTACGGCATTATGCTGGAATGGGGACACCTTTCGAGAAGAATCAGTTCCCCAGACAAAACGGGAAAAAGGAATCAAGCAGAGAATCGAGAGATATTACATATGGCTTTTAGGGAATATATTTTTCAAAACATACTTTCTTTTGAAAATTCTTTCTTTTAAAACCTTTTTGAAAATAATTTTCAAAAAATTTATTCAATCAGGTAACCTTCAGCTCTGGTACCACGTGTATCACCCCACGTCCATTAATGTCACTCACTAAGGGAATGCATTAATCTCCATGGAGTATTATAAGAGTATAGAACAGAATATCACAAGATAGATATATAGATGGTACTTAAGGAAATTCAAACTTTATTCATTGCAGCGGAAAAGCAAAACATGTTTGGTTACAACATCAAAACCACATACTCGAATCAAGTACATAAATATCCATCTTGAAAAAAATTATTATCAGAATACATAAAAGTAAAATCATAATCCCACTCCAAATAGCCATAATGAAGAGAGATAAAGCTGAGCATTACTCTCAACACTTCCAAGCGCTTCAAGAAGAAAGGAACCCAAGTCAAGCTTCAGTGTTTCCTCCCTGAGAACCGGGGGGGAGGAAGAAAAAGAGGCGAAAACAAAAAGGTCAGACATAAAGCCTGGCGAGTCCAGCTACTTTTATTATGAAAATAAGTAAAGCAATATGACATGAATAAACAGGATGGAAAGTATAACCATGACATAAGGTAAAGCTGGATAATAGGATGAATATAAAGGAATGTCTAGTGCGCTTCCCAGATTTCTAACCTAATTTAATTCTCTGCGCCACCTATTAGTAATTCTTAACGAAATGATCCCAACCTCGCAATTGGTAGCACTCAGGCGTAACATCTAGTAAGAGGTATCTGCCCCATACAATCCTTGAAAGTCCACTTGCCCATAATAGATACTAGATGTCCCCACACTACCCCTAATCGATCGGCTCCCTAACTTGTAGTTATTTGTACGAGTCCCAGCTTAGGGTGTATCACTCCCTAAGTGGCAACACGTGGGTGCATAGCTTTATACCTACTGATGTACAGTGGCTAAATCTTCCAATGCTGGGAATAGCTTGTGCATGCTTAACGAACCCGTCGGAACCTGCACTGCTACACCCTCGCTCTTATTTGACCGCTTATAATTAGCCCAGTAAGCGTGCCCCAACCCTGCCTAGCTCAGGGTTCCCGATACCACTAAGCGGGTTACTATCTGAAATTGGTCCCTACCGCTACTGGGTTTTTCCCTAGTGTTTATCCTAACCCATCTTATATTGGTTAAGTTTTGTCTTTCAGCCCAGTTGACTTAACCCCATCCACTTATCTAATCAATATGCATTATTGGTTAAGCTTGCCTTAACCTTATCCACTTTGTTCATGTATTATTGGTTAAGTTGTCATCTTACACAGGTTAACTTAACCCCACCCACCTAACATGTTTTAGGTATCATATTCATCTTTGATAAGCATTAATTAGTTATTAATGCACAGACCTCTCACATTAGGTCGATGGCTTGTGGACGCTGGATATGCCGGGCGCAACCGGGCAAACTTCTGCCACAAGCCAGACTTAACCTTGTGTCCAAGCATCTTTTAGTTATGCCTACGACCTCTCACATTAGACTGACCGTTTGCAGTTGCTGGTTAGGCCATTTGGTTCCAGGCAGGCTTCTACCGCAAATGAAGTCTAACCTCGTGTCTCAGCATGCTTATCTTAGCCAATTTATTCATTTGCAGTTTATGGCAATTTTAGGCTAATTATTTCAATTACCCAAAATTCCCAATTTCATATCATGCCCAACAATGAACATATATTATGCCAAATTTAACATTTGTCATGCCCAAACCAACCCAACGTATATTATGCAAAACTTAACATTTGTCATGCCCAAACCAACCCAACATATATTATACCAAGTTTCCTATCGTTCCCTAAATTACCGTTCGTACGTTCATCTCTACGAGATTTGGCCTAGGCTCGAAGTAGCCCGGCTATAAAAACCAAAAAGGGAAGGAGGAAGGGATAAGATAAAGAACAGGCATAATAATAGCAATAGGCATAAGTATGAACTAATCATAAAGATATGCTAAAACTCATGATAATATCAACATGGGCATATAAGAATCATGAATCTGATGTTATAAGCTAAGATAGAATTAATGAGATTCAATCTTATTATTATGTATAATTCCCAAATCCAATTTACAACATATCAGAATTGATTTAGAATTATTTTAATCTAAAAATAATCAATGAACTCACAAAGATTGGATTAAGGAAGAGAATTAGGCGTTGTAGTTTTTGTAGATTCGATCCCCTTTGCAGAATTCCTTTACTTTTATTTGTTGAAGAAGAAGGACTAGTTTAGGTTGAGGCAGCATGGAGACGCCATGAATTAGTGTAGTGAAATTAGGTTTAGGTCTAGGTGTGTTTATATGGGTGTAGTGAGTTAATTAGGACCATTAGATTAGATCAGGAGCCATAGGAATCGTCCACGTCATCCAACCAACAGAAAATATCCATGTTGCGAAAAAACGATCATTAACCAATAGAAATGCACCATGTGTACAACATGGTGCGCAGCAGCAGGGTTTTGACACCCACACATCACACACACACACACACACACACACACACACACACACATATATATATATATATATATATATATATATATTCTTCTTTAACCATTTTTCCAATTAATCCTCCAATTAACCCTTTTCACACTAAACCGATTTTTAATTGAACTACATTCACACTAAGCCACTTTTTAGCCATTCCCCTAAAACAAAATTATGGCGCTGGCGGGAATTGAACTCAGAACCTCTTGTATACAAGTCACATGTTCTAACCAAATGAGCTAGTAAGTCTTTTGTTTATAAACATTAGAACAATGGTATCCATTATTCTTTTCTCATTCCTCTTTTTCATGTTTTGTTGCAATATTTATTTTAAAGATATCTTTTTCATCCTAAATCGGTTTTCTGCAAACCATAGGTCTAAATTGAATAGAAAATCGCCACGAACGCAATGACGCTAATTTCATGACCAAATTCCTGAAGCTTCTCAAATTTTCCTTTTTATTTCTATTTAATTGTTCGCATGCATTTCTTCGCATTTCATGTATTGCATTTAATTTCTTTTATTAATCTTTTTCCTTCATTTCATTGCATGAACTTATTACATACAATTTTATTATCATTATTTAATTTTTCTCTTAAATATATCTATGTATATAATATATATATATATCCACATTTTTAATTTCATTAAAACTGTGGGGTGTTACACATAGCGACTATTTTAAATTTTAAACTGCACATAACTTTCAATTTATATTATGAAATATGAATTTTACACATTCATTAGAAAGATATAGCTAAACAGATTCAAATGTTTCTGGTTTTACTGAAATCCGATTTATTTTAAATTATGTACATTCAATTGAATTTAAATTCGAATTTTTAAACTACCACGCCATTTCGAGTTCGTTTTATAATTAAAATAAATTTATACATTCTAAATTCGATTTAAATAAATTTTTAGTCATTATTATTTAAAATATATCATTTTAAATATTCAAAATCATCAAAATTACTAAAATAAAAAAAAATTGAAATTGGTTCAGAAATTCCGGGTTGTTACAATTGTCTATTTTCAGGCTATTAAAGACTTTGAAATTTCTTCCTAAACTGGAATTGTTCTCGATTTAAACAATTGATTAAAATTGAGATTTGAAATAAAAATATATTCTCCTTTGAATATAAATCAATTTTGAAAGGACTATGGCATTATGATTTGTAATAATATTTTATTTTGAATATAAACCGATTTTCGAAATAATCAAGATATTGATATGAAATATTATTCTATTTGAATATGATTCGATTCTGAAATTATAATGACATTTTGAAATATAATTTTACCTTATTATAAATGTGTATCGATTTTAAATGATCATGATATCTCGATATAAACTACATTATATTTTGAAAATAAACTGGTTTGGAATATAAAAACTGGAAGAATATTGAATTTCATGAAAGGGATCAAAGCGATAACGGGGTTTATGGAAACTGGAATACAATCCGACCTTGATGATAATTGAATCAATAACAATTTCGCAGGTGATTTAATTGGGAAACCAAAAATGATCCATAACTATTGTTTTAATAATGCGCTTATTACTTGGAAAGACCGGGAACAAATATTTGTTCGAAAACCATTCCAAGTAGTAATACAATGTTATAAAGAAATGGAAGACTTAGAATCGATAAGTGAAGACTGTGAATCTTCGAATTGTTTGGATGGATTGCTAATGTTTCGTTTGGGCTGATCACCCGATACAAGGTCATAAGTGGCATGAAATCTGAATATGTTTAGAGATTTTCGGATTGTGTTTCGTTCAGACCCAGAACGGACTTGTATGGATTATGTATCTTACATTGAAATTGACTGCATAGCACTGATCTCTATGAATATATATCGAATTTGTGTAATTAATTATCCTTATCTCTAAGACATATGAACTTAGAGGGTATGTATTGATAGAAATCAGTGACACGTCTTGAATTGTCAATGTGGCATACTCGAGTTATGAAATGAACGAATGATTATCAAAGCTTGGCTTATTAAAGCATAGCTTTGTGTATATCATGATATCGTCGAACCTCACACCCGGGATTGATAGTAAACTGGTGGTTAGGTTGTATACATAATCTCTAGTGAAAATCGAAAGCTGCTGCGGTAGATCTACCTCGAAAACCTGAGGAAATAAATTATATATGGTGTCCAATGTCTGGATGTTAACCGGGATATATACTTCGCGCTATGCATTTGTTGTCCGTTGTCTGCATGTTCACCGGGAGATGCTTAGCTTCGTGTCCTCCAATGATAATTCGTGTCAAGAACCATCATGTTGGAAACCCAATAACCATTACCAGTCGTTTGATTTGTGTGTAAACTATGTACGTGGGCATAGTCACCAAGATTAATATATTTAGTTGTGAAATGGTTTTCGACGCTATACACTAATAGTAGTATTAAAGTGGATTTTCACGTATGAAAGCATTTTTGGGTTAACATACGACAAAACTCGCCCATTTGGTGTGCGCTTGCGTTGTGTGATATAGGACGAGCTTATGATAGCTTCATTTTTCCAAAATCATTTGCAGATTTCTATGCATGGATATTCACATGTAGTAAACCCGTACCTCGTTAGCAGCGTGGTCCGGTGAATTTCCCACAACTTTTCTTTTGATCACTGCACCCATAACACTCATGTTATTTCGTATTTTAATTTGACTAATATGAGAATGATTTAGTTCTGATCCTAGCGTTTGTTGTGTTTCTTTTTATGCAATACGCTCGGGTCAGGTATGAGTTGCATTTAGCGAAGATTTCCTTGCCTCGGAGAACGAAGATGAAGATTTGGTATATCTACTATATATGTGTATTTCCCACTACCCTTTGTTTCAACCACCTTGTTGTATATACATGTGTATGTGTAACTCTGATAATCATTGTATACTATAGTCAAATGAATACTTTTCAACTGCTTTTGAATTGTTAATTGTTTATTATATGTTACCCTTCCACTATGAGATTCCGTTATTGTTTTCCCATCTTCCTTGCTTTTCTTTTATTTTCCCAATAACTACCTGCATTTGCAATCTGTTCGGGTCGGCATGTGTTGATCACTATCGATTTGAACGGTCAAAAAAATCCAGCTCGTTACAGTGACAATACACCCTAATGGGAGTGACCCACATTGCCATGCGACCTACCCAATTTTATACCATTTCCCGGTTGATGAGGCTTAAGATTTAAATCTTCTTTTTAGAGCATCTAGCCACCATTCACCTTTGGATCCCACATTGTCAATACAAGTCATCCAGGAACAGGACGAAACAAAGGCACCCTCCTACCACATCCAAGGAATAATCCTATAGATCAGTAGCAAGTAATCCTTGGAATTCGTAGAATCCAACCACGACATAACACAGTATATTTCAAGGGGCCAACCTGATATTTTAAGTAGTCCTCCCATTTAATGAAGATCTATGGTCTTCAAATGCTTCATCTCTATCATCATCTAATATCTTCTATGATTACGTATTTGATGGTCGGAATGGTTTTCGAATATAAATTCAATCCTTGTCTTTCCATACCAACAATCGATAAGTGGCCATATTTCATAGTCGGTTATTTAACTATCAAATTAATAAACAATCATCCATAAAATAAAATACATCTACTGGTTCAATTTTCAGCATCACTAGCCTCTTTAATAATTAACGCATGGTTAATTTAAACTTTATATCTACAATATTAGGTAAACGTTTCCCCTTCTTATATAACATTAGAATATTCAATCATCATTCCACTTTTACTCTATTATCTCCTCATTGTAAATTGGTAAGTGAGTAAATCTCTAAGTATCAACCCCGAGGCCGAAACCCACATCAGATTGATACCTCGAAAAATTACTCAACCAACCAACATACAACAGGTTCTAATTTCTTTTAAAAATCACATTATAGTCCTTATCATATTTAGTACATCTTTTAAACATTTTAAATAAACTTCGATTCAAATATAAATCAAATACCATATAAAAACTTCTTTAAAACTTACATCAAGTCCATTCTGGTCATATTAATAAAATCCCATCTCTTGTTTTACAATACACGATTTAGGATCGAACCACTATAACTCTTCTCACCAAATCATTTTAATTCAATTCGAGTTTCTCTTTCAATTTCCAATTTATATCTTTACTCTTCTAAATTCAATTCTATTCATAACTCGTTTCGATAATCGAAATCATCTACACTATACTTCATAAAACTTGGCTTTTAATATCTTTGTTCATCTTGGATTTAGGAAATGAAATTCAAAGAAGAATTCCATTTAACTTACTTTAATATACAAATGCTTGAAAACTCATTTAACTAATAACTGGGCTTTAAGACTTTATAAACTTCCACTTTTATTCCACGATCGTCACTTTGATTATTATTAGATAAATAATAATAATAAAACTTAAACATTATTAAAATTATTTACTTAATCCTTTACAATTCTAAATATAAATAATCAAATCCTACTTAAGCAGTTGACTTATTCAACTTAACATAGTTAAATCATAAATCCATTTCAATTGGTCCTTCCATTAAATTAATTAATAATATAATTAATTTAATAAATCTCATTTACCATGATTATTATTAAATAAATAATAATCAATCCCAAGATGATCCAAATCTAATGGTTCTTTAAAAACAATTAATTCCAGTTATTAATCGTTTGACTACTATCTGCTTACTTGTTTTAAAATCTTATTTACATAAAATGTTACTTTATAAAACCATCTAATAGTTGTTGTAACCTTAAATAATAATAATAATAATAATAATAATAATAATAATAAATATTAATTTCCTTTTTTGTAAACTTTAATTCGAAATAATAAATTCAAACTATCTTCAGTTATTAAAATAATTTTTATAACTTCATTTATGTTGATTCACCTAACGGTAAATCAATATTCATAAACGACTTATTTTTAGGCCATCTGCCGTAACTTGCTCAACCAATATTCCCTATTGGTTAATAATAAACAAACATAGAATTTAAATTCAACTATCACTAATCAAAGCAATCATCTAATCAGACTGGTTAAACAGTTCATATATTTGTAATATGAAAATAAACAATAAACTTGAGGAATCTAGTTGGATCCCTCAAACCCGTTATTCCCTACATCTAAATACATTACCTCAAATAAAATTATCTATTTAAATAAACAGATATAATAATCTACTATCAACAATAATAGTCATCCGACGTTCATATTTCAAATTAATATGTTTATATTATTATAAATGTAACCAATGACGTCTGTTACCTCATTTGGGAATAATCGTTAAAAATAACGATTTGGTTTGATTAAATTAAACGAACGTTTAATTTAAATTAGTGATATAAAAATATTCAACATATATCCAGATAACCATCAAATCATCCACCCATTAGCAGACATAGCACACAAATATTAAGTCGACTTATAAAATATAAGTAGGACAACTGAGTAAGTCAAAGTCACCATGGTTTCCATTCGTTGTTAAAACTATTCATTTTTAATCAAATTAAACTGCCGTTTAATTTGATTAAAAGTTCCAGCAGTTACCGACTCTGACCAAACTAGCTCTATCATGTTGTATTCTCCGATACAATTCCAACGCTTCCGATCTTGTCTGGTTCTATGTACGTATGAGAACGTTATTCATTTTTACAATATTTATAATTACAAAATAAAATAATAATTATTATATCAAATTAATAATTACCATTTAAACTTGTATTGGGCCTGATATCCATGTATAACTTACCTAAATCTCTCCATTTGGTTAGAGCAAACCTACGTCCCTTTTAATCCCTTAAGCAAAAATAACGATGATCCCTCCTCTTCTTATACCCACTTCCGTTCAATTTCTTATTTTATTTTATTTTTTTAATTTGTTGAAAGCCCACATCGGCCCAACTAATAGCACATCCCACGTTCCCTCATTCATATCTCTGTCTCCTTATATCCATCTTCCCGTACAACGCTTTTACCTGCTGCTCTCATTCTTTCCTATTTCGTTTCTCCCTTTCTTTTTTTCACTTTTTTTTGCATGAACCAATTCCTCAAACTGCCACCTTCTTCTCCGAACTAACGGTACCCCTCTTTCTTCCCCATTAAAGTCTTTTGAACCTACTACTCATGCGTGAAAGCCCAAAGCTAGGCCGACCTCCATTACCACTCACCCTCCATGATTTTCGAATTTGAGTTCACCAACCTACGTCCCACTTCCAGCGCGTCACCGCCCACACCCCATACCAGTTATGTCGTGAAGCTTTCCTCCCTCTACAACATACAACTGCTATGTTCGCAAATGGCCACCCACCCCACACGCAAACTTCTCATCCACTGTTGCCTCTAACGCAACTCCTCCCATTCCACTCCCACCTCACCACAGCATTGAACTTCTTCTTTCACTTCGACTTGCTGCTAAAAATATAAGATGCGAACAAAATGGTCCTTCTCCACCAAAACTAGTGCAGGTGGAAGGTGAAATGCGTGTGGTTTTCAGCATACATGCCTATTTGATTTAAAGTTTTGTATAAATTGATCTTATTCTGTGAAACTTAGGGATAAATTTAAAAGGTGGCATTCGGTATTCATTTTGGTTTTCTGGTAACAAAATGAGAGAAGAAGCGAGATATATATACATGCAAGAGAAAGGATAGGATCGACGTCTTTCCTACATTAACTTGGCCATGTGCAGGATGGAGGTTTGCTATGTATTTTCATGTTGGTTTCAACATTGATGATAGCTTAGCTGTTTGAAAAGAAGGAGCAGAGTAGGCTGTCTTCGTCAAGTGCAGTGTGTTGTCATTCCGTTTTCATCTCAGTAGGCGGTAGGAGTTTTAGTGTTGTACATTTTCAACTGAGTTTTCCTATATACATTTCAGTAGTTTTGGGTAGTCGCAGTAATAGGGTACATTTACATGGTAGGGTTGCTTGATCTTTCCTTTTATTTTCCAATATATGATAGTAGCATAGCAGGAATAATGTAGGCATGCTTGTTAACAAATGAGTAGGCTATTGAAAAATGAAAACATATATGTGGCTCGAGATTAACGTGGCAGTGCATTGTAGGCTGAGTTGTTTTTTATTTCCAATGGGTGCAGTACTTTCACTTTGATTTGAACCTCGAGGTAGGCCAGAAAGATGTAAATATAAGGTAGACCATCATTTCATTAAGTTACTTGTGTATTAAGTCGTATATATACATTATTCATTTTGCACATGGCTAATAAATTCCTACCGCTGATTACGTTACTGATAAATATATGCACGGGCACACACCAACTCCAAATTCAACGAAAATGAATATACTGCTAAGTCTTGACGTTCCGGTCCGAACGAAATTAATTTCGTTGAAATCGAACTCTGTTTGCATAATGGCATATTTTTTAATTCCAACGTATTTATCGTTCAAGTTTAAGTTGAACATGCCGAAAAAATGACTCCAATTGATTCCAAACTAGAAATATAGCAACAACTAGCTGTACATAATCCATTAAAATTCGTTTCATCAGAAATGGAGGTAGTTTGAAAAACAGCTATTTCTAACGCTTATAAAATGTCAATATAATATTAATTAAATTCCAAAACAAATTCAATTAAAAATAAATAAATTATTGTTGTGGTATATATATCCAAATGGATATATATATATTACATTAAATCCAAACAATATGAAATTATAACTCATCGTTAAAATATTTTAATTTAAACGATATTCAAAATATATTATAACCCTTTTAAATTATATTAAATAAACGTTATAATTTACAAACGAACCCATTGCAACTATTTTCAAATTTGATTTGGACATAACTTACAATATATAAGACAAAATCTTGATTTTTCACTTTCACTAGAAAACTATAATCAAATAGATCCAAACATTTCTTATTTCACAGAGTTCTGACTTATATCGGATTATCTATATTCAATTGAAATTCAAAACTCAATATTATGAACTATTGCGTCGTTACGAGCTCGCTTTATAATAATATATAAACTATATATTCAAAGTTCGTTTTAATAAACGAAATAAATATTATAAATCTATTTAAAATTCCAATTCAATATTTAATATTATAAAATATATAAAATACTTGACTACCAAAAATACGGGATGTTACATTTTCAGAAAGATTTGAAATATTACATCTATTATTTTTGGCAAAAAGAACAAATTCTGATTTCCTAGATTTCCCCAAATATAAAAAAGTGGTAAGCTTCGCAAAAATGATTTGTTTCAGAAAGGTGTAAACAATACTGGAAAATCATGCATCAAATTATCAACATTTTCAAAGATGTTAGTTTGGCGAGAATGGTGTCACGGTTTCAAAACCTTCCAGAAATTCACATGAGGTAAATACGGCAATAAAGTTCTCAGAAATCGATTCAAGATTATTTGGAAAGAAGATGTTTTTAAAAAAAAAATCTGGTATATTCAGCAAAAAGGGAATTTCTCTAGATATCAAAATGGAGTATTCACAACAAGTTTTATTCCAAGCGTGTGCCGAAGAATTCAAAAAATGCATCCACAAAAATATCACGACAAAATCAATTAGGGAAATCAAATAAATCATAGTTGTTTCTAAACCTTATATAAACACTAATTTCATCATAGGCAATGTATCGAAAACCATAAGCATTCAATCGAAAAAGTAAATTAGAGAAACTCACATACTTTAGAGATTTTCGATCAAATTTCAATGCCAAATCAGAGGAACATAGAGCATCAAATAATCAGAGCCATCAGAGAACAAAATCGAATCAAAGTTTGAAGTCATGATTTGGAAGGAGGAGCAAAACCCTAATTCGGTTAACGTTGAAAGAGAAAGCCGATATCTCACAAGTAACATAGCAAAAGAATAAGGGGGACCGACTCATTTATACTTAACCTTGTTTTAAAGGGGATTTTTTTTTAAGTTGATCTTTCTTTGGTAATCGACCTATAGTTTTCTAGTTTTTCTTTAAAATACGGTTTTATTTACAGGGTTTGTAGTTAGAGGAAATCTGATCTCAGGGATAGGGATCAGTGCAGGGTTTTAAGCGTAGGATTAGAACAATAGCGAGGGGTCATGAGTGTACAGGTGTTGTATGCGGGATATTGTTTTTAATATATAGTTGAAACCTTGGGGAATGCAGTAGTAGGCAGGGGTTTGCCGAAGCTGGGAAAAATTTGTGTTGTTTATTTTCTACATTTATTTATTCTCCAGCGATTTGTGTTTTGATAATTTTAATATTTCGCAAAACTATATTAAACCCTATTCGTCCCCTATATTATTAATTTAGATCCTCCAAGTGGTATCTAAGCATGTATTTTTATGATAACTCTAGAGTCATGGATTTCCATAACGGTGATTTTTCTAGTCATCTGTCTAGTGAAATTTTTTCCAGCATAAGCCCAAATATTTTTAATGGAGAATATTTTTTAAATTGGAAATCAGAAATGGAATTTTATTTAAAATCCATTAATATTAGATGTCAGGATGTTACTAAAAATGGATGTGATATGGTAGATAAGAATGATATTATAATTAATTATCGCGCTACACATAATTTATATTTTTACATTAATGATGATCGGTTTAACCACATCTCCCATTGTTTAACTGCACAGGAATTCTGGAATACTCTTGATTTGATGTATGAAAGAAAAGGCAACAAGTGCTCAAAACTCTCAACAGTCAACTCAGTTTCAGAATTTTGTCTGATAGGATTTACAGATGAAGTTTCAAATAAATCAAATGGTGGAGATTCAACGGTTGATGAGCTAAATAATTTTTCACCTAAAGAATTAGTTCTTCTTTGTGATAAATTATGTGAAAACTCAAAACCCTGTGTCATAGAATTAAGGATAATCATTCGGAATATAACACATTAATCAACATTAGCAGATTACAGATAATAGCATAAACATGAAATAGAATAATTTACATTAACATGGCAGCGGAATCATAAAATGTAATAAACATCAGAGTCGCACAGTCATCGGATACAACTTAGTGCATAAAGGAAAGGATCAGTCTACATCAAGATCACTGGGACATATACATCAGACAATACATAATAGAAATAAATCAGTCTACATCGCGATCAGCGGTACATATACATATGATAATACTGGCGGAAATGTCAATAGCCAAAATACAGAGAAAGTCAGTCTTCGCCATTTGCCAAAAACGCACTCCACGCTAAAGTGCTAAGCCAAAATATCACATGTAACCTGTCACTAGGCTGCCCGTGTAAAAATAAGGGCACCTGAGTTTGCAAGTGAAACAAACTACGAGTCATTCATGGGACTGGTATGAGAAATCTACTTAACTGGTTAAACAACAAAAATAATAAGGCAAATCATAGGACAACGTCGCTAATGCGGAACAGGGTTTCCTCCAGTGATTGCCAGTGCATTAAATAAAGTAAATCTTTTGAACAGCGTAATGCTTTTTATAAAAATGAAGCCATTATAAGACTCAAGTCCCATCACACAATGCAATGCAAACCGAAGGATAGAGTTTTACCTTATAATGGCCAAAATATGCTTGATACGTAAAAAACAAAATCATTTGATATTATCACTAGTGCATATATGTTTCAAAAGCAATTTCAATCATAATGTATCAATCCTAGACAACATGAGTGTCCCATGCCACTATGCCGCCATATATATGTTTACAATCAAAACCACAATGTCGTATTGGAAATTGAATTTCCGTCATGAATCGAGGCAAGGGATGTACTCCTCGCCGGCTTCGAGACACTCTAGCAAATGCCTCAGGATTCCCCGTAGAGAACCCTTGGATCCTCCCAGGTCGGTCCTCCCTTACATTTGAGGATTAGTATTCCTGAACACACATTTTCCAGTCCAATCGGACCTATTCATCGTCTCCGTAGAGACCGATACAACCGAGGCGCCTCGCATTTCAACAACCACAAAGGTAAAAATAATATAAATGTCTGGGCTTGCAAAACCCCGACACCACCCATAGCTAGAAAGAAACGTCATGTTCTCCTTGGGTCCCTTATCCTGTTTTTAACTCATACCGAGGTGTGAGGCTCGCGAATCAATGCCATACACAAAGCTATGCTATATTAAAGTCGTTCTTTGATCATCAACCACAAGACTTTGCTCTTCAACAAAAGCCTTGATGTAACAACCCGTAAAATCTGGGCCAGTTTAAAATTTTTATTTTGGCAATTTTAGCGAATTTTGATTATTTAAAATGAATTATTTTAAATAATATGGTCGAAAAATTTAGTTTGAATAGAATTCGAACGAATATATTTATATACGTCGTCGTTAGAATATATAATAATTATATATAATTATAAAAGGAATTGAAAATGGCGCGGTAGTTCGAAAATTCGATTTCTAATTTCAAATGAATATACAGAATTCAATATAAGTCAGAATTGAACGAAACAAGAAATATTTGAATCTGTATAACTATATCTTTGTAACGAAGTTGACAAACTGAGATTTCACTTTAGAAATGATAAGATATGTCCAGTAGAAAATTTAGAATAGTCGCTGTGGAATTTATATATATATTTTATATAATATATAGCCCTTAAAAATAGCCGTTTTGCAAACGACCTCGGATTTCGACGAAACCAGTTTTGTTGGGTCCGAGATGTGAAGTTATTGCTATGTTTCAAATTTCATAATTTTTCGAATCAATGTGTGAGCGTGGTAAAAGAAAACGCGTTTGACCATTTCAGTTGAATTTAATCGACTGGAAATTGGCCATTTTTCCAACGGTCTCAGAATTCGACGAAACTAGTTTTGTTAGGACCGTATCGTCAATACGAAGCTAGAAAATATTTTTCTGGAATTTTTCTAGTTAGTATGTGACCCCGGTAATTTGAAATGTACGTTTAAAATTCAATATAATGATTTAAATGTAAATGCAACGGAAACTGATCAAAACGGTCGATTCAGCTTGCGGTACATATCCCATTGTGTTCGGAATGGGGGTGAAACGCTATGGGCGACAGGCGGTGGACCTCGTTTAGAGGTCGTATGTGAAAGTCAACTTTTTGAAAAATAAAATAATTAAATTAATAAAAAAAAAAATCTCTCTTCCCCTTTAACTACCCAGGCCCCCCCCCCCGTTGAAATCAAACCAGAAAATCAAGAAATAAAAAAAAAAAAAAAAAAGAAGACGAAGGGGGGAGGAGCGCCGTCGCTCCTCCCATCGGAGCGCCACCGCGCCTCCTGAGGCCGACCACACCCACATCGCGCCGCCCCCTTCTCCTCCTTCCACCCCTTCTTCTGCTCGACGCGACCCCCCCATCCTCCAGCGTGTCGCACGAAAATCCCCCCCCAGCTGCTCCGACGAAGGTGAAACCCCCCCCCCCCCCCGCTGCTCAGTTCGACGAAGACGAGACCCCCCCCCCCACGATTCGAAACCGCCGACGGACCCCCCCCCCCCCCCCCTCTCTCTGTAAGTCCATTTTTTTTTATTATTATTTATTTACTAGATTTAAAACTGAGTTTATTTTATAGATTTAAAACTGAGTTTTTTTTTCTTTTTAGTATTAAAAACAGAAATTTATATAAAATTAAAAACTGGTTTTTGAAGTAAAGGAAAAACTGATTTTTGTTTTTAATAAAAAGAAAACTGATAGAAAAAATATGAAAACTGATTTTTTTTCTGAAAATATAAAAACTGATTAGGTTTTTTTTTTAGAAAGTAATACTGATATTATTTTAGAAAGTAAAACTGATTTTAGATTTAAACTTTAAAATTAGAAAAGGTGAAAACTTTAAAAATAGAAAAGGCGGAATCTTTATTATGTGGAAGAAAGAAAAATATGATTTTTATATTTTTAAAGTATTAAAAATATGATTTTTATATTTTTAAAGTATTAAAAATATGATTTTTATATTTTTAAAGTATTAAAAATATAGTCTTTACTATATAGAAGAGGTAAAAATATGATTTTTACATGATAGGAATATTAAAAATATCATCTTTATATGTGTAGAAAAATAAAAATGAGATATTTAAAAAGATGAAATCTTTAAATTTAAAAAGGTGAAATCTTTATTTTTTGAAAAGGCGAAATCTTTATATAGAAAATAGCGTGATAAAAATAGAATTTTTATATGTTGAACTTCGAATTAAAAATAGAATTTTTATATGTTGAACTTCGAATTAAAAATATAATTTTTTTATGTTGAACTTCGAATTAAAAATAGAATTTTTATATGTTGAACTTCGAATTAAAAATAGAATTTTTATATGTTGAACTTCGAATTAAAAATAGAATTTTTATATGTTGAACTTCGAATTAAAAATAGAATTTTTATATGTTGAACTTCGAATTAAAAATAGAATTTTTATATGTTGAACTTCGAGATAAAAATCAGATTTTTATATATTGAATAGCATAGTAAAAGTTCGATTTTTACATATGTAGTGAAAGCGGACAACGAAGGTGACAAAAAGGCGAAACGACGAAGACTTCTGCAAAAGAAGAGCCGTGGAGCTGGATAGCTATAATGTGAGAATTTCTCACCTTTCTATTTTATTTCTAGTTATATATATATACTAGGATGCAGACGGTGCTTAGTAGCACCCGACACAATCGTCCACAGACCATGGACTTGTTTGTTTGACTGTTTGGTGATTGATTGCGATATTGGTTTGAATGTGGTTTGTGGTGTGAAAAAAAATCGAATCGATAAATTGGTTAGGATTAGACGTGCGCCGTTATAAGGCGAAGGAGTAAGGCTAGGTTAGATCCTTACTTCAAAGTTTGTGGTTTGCATAACGAATTGATTTGATTGATGTGTGAATGGTGTGGGCCTTCACTAGACCGGGGATAAGGCTAGGCCTTGTCCCGTTTCTAGTATCGTGCGTTATGCCGCCGAAATTTTCTAAAATAAGTTAGAAAAAAAAAATAGCATTTTATTTAACGAATGAACCGAATAGAAATTCATATGTTAAAATAAAATGTGTTATCGTTAAAAATATAATTTTTAACGTGAATGTGAATAAATAAATATTCATTTACAAACCAGACGGTTTGTTTATGCACACCTATTTGAATGACGTTGATTGGGTCGATAAATTTTACACATCGCCTAACTGCACAAATAAGATATGTGTTTGATTGTTTGAAACCCCACACGGGTGTTAGGATGAAATTTGAAGTTCACTCATCCTGATTGATTAAATATGTCGATCGATTGATTGACAAGCTGCTATAAGCGTTAAATGTCTATATTTGATGCTTATACAGTGTAGTGCACTTTGGTTGATGGTTGATTATTCATCGTTGTTGATATATACATGTGTTGTAGAAAATCCATATAATTAACTTTATATGGTAATTGATTGGGCCTCATTCCAGTTTTAAAATAGAAATATTTGAAAAAGAAATATTTGAAATAGAATATTTGAAAATAGAACTTTATGAAGCCGTGTTGATTAGATTGACGCCATTTTGACGTGAACGATATTTATATCGATTTTATCGATTTCGAATTGAATTGAAAACGATTTCGAAATGAATTGAATTGAAAACGAATTCAAAATGAATTGAAAACGATTTCGAAATGAATTGAATTGAAAACGATTTCGAAATGAATTGAATTGAAAACGAATTCAAAATGAATTGAAAACGATTTCGAAATGAATTGAATTGAAAACGAATTCAAAATGAATTGAAAACGATTTCGAAATGAATTGAATTGAAAACGAATTCAAAATGAATTGAAAACGATTTCGAAATGAATTGAATTGAAAACGATTTCGAAATGAATTGAATTGAAAACGAATTCAAAATGAATTGAAAACGATTTCGAAATGAATTGAATTGAAAACGATTTCGAAATGAATTGAATTGAAAACGAATTCAAAATGAATTGAAAACGATTTCGAAATGAATTGAATTGAAAACGATTTCGAAATGAATTGAATTGAAAACGAATTCAAAATGAATTGAAAACGATTTCGAAATGAATTGAATTGAAAACGAATTCAAAATGAATTGAAAACGATTTCGAAATGAATTGAATTGAAAACGAATTCAAAATGAATTGAAAACGATTTCGACATGAATTGAATTGAATATGAATTCAAATTGAATTGAAATTTGAATTGAATAGAAATGAATTTTAAAACGAATTTATAAAGAAGAATTCAATTTTAAATTGAATTGAAATGGAAGTTGAAATTGCTTTTGAAACGAATTTTAAAACTATTCATATAAATCGTTTTAAATAGAAATCGACGAAATATATATTATATATATTATATATATAATATAATGGCCTGAATAGAACGCGCCGCGCCGCGGCAGTTCGCGAATTTCGACCATTTATTTCAAACGGGCATTACGGGAGATCCGACCGTCGGATTCTCCTAAAACCGGAACCGTTGGGTTCGTATCGAAAAGAGCTTTCTAACGAATGTGAGAAATTTGAAATCTAACGGTTGGATTTGGAGACACGTCCAAATCAAATTCGAAAAAGGTCGCTGTAAGTGCAGTTCGATGGCCATTGATGGAAATCGACTGTACGGGCCTTGATAAAATTATTAAAAATAGTAATAATTTGTGTAAAATCATAAGAAATGATTTGTGAAAGTTTGGGATGAAAAACTCCATATTTGAAAAGATAAAAATAGATTTTTATCGAAATGAACTAGTTTTGAACTAGAATTATAATTCTATTTATTTTTAAATAAATAAATTGAATTTGAAATGGTTTTGAAAATAACCAAAATTTCCAATGATTGCATTGGAGTGGATTTGAATCGAAATTGTCTTCGGAATATTTCGATGTTGGAATTCGTGATATTACAGGTGTGGTTATGGAAATTTGAAAGATATATATTTATATCGTTATTTCCAATACGACATTTGTTAATCGTAGAATTTGATATTGAATATAAGCCGATATATTTTCTATTCAGAGCCTTATATTGAATATCAAATGGGATTTGGGTTTGTCGTGAATGGTGTCTTCACTAACACTGTTCTTGAACCCAGTTGAGAAAAGATTAAATCTTTTTATTTAGATTTAATGAAGTGTACCAATTAAATGATATTTAATTGGAATTGAATTGATATTGATTTTTGGGTTTATCGTGAACAGTGTTTTAAATAACACTTGTTCTTTAACCCGATAATTAATGAATGTGATTTGGGTTTGTCGTGAATGGTGTCTTCACTAACACTGTTCTTGAACCCAGTTGAGAAAAGATTAAATCTTTTGATTTAGATTTAATGAAGTGTACCAATTAAATAATATTTAATTGGAATTGAATGAATATTGATTTTTGGGTTTATCGTGAACAGTGTTTTAAATAACACTTGTTCTTTAACCCGATAATTAATGGGATGTGACTTTGGGTTTATCGTGAACCGTGTTTTAAATGACACTGATTCTTTAACCCAGTCACAGATTAAAACTAAGTGGAGTTTTAATGAATCTTTAATTAGATTGAAAAGGTCGAGAATGGAGTATCACCAGTTTTGCTCCAGGCGATAGTTAAATCTTTAATTAGATTTGAATGTGAAATTTAGAAACTAACTGTCGGTTAGCCAAGCAGAATGGTTTTCTGGATATTGATCTGATGTTGGTTTCGGCCTTCGGGGTTAATATTTGGGGAATTATTCTCTTGATTAATTTACGGTTAGTGACTAATGAATTGGAATGAGGCGTATGTTGTGTTTGTGTAACACTTTTATAATATATACGCGAGTTATTCGGAAAGACCGGGTTTATCCCATTCTGAATAACTGATACGACGATAAGTCGAAGATGAAGACGATGGTCGAAGACCGGAAGTCTTCACGTCGTTTGGGTGATAACTGATGATCTTGATTGGGCTGTACACCCAAGAAGATGGAAACAGTTGGGGATCGTCCAGACGTACTTGGAGATCGATGGATATGCGGGGTACTAGGTGCCTCCGGTTTCGTTCAGACCCAGAACGGACTTGTAAATGGACTGTGTGTCTGACACCGGATTTCATTCTGTGTGACTGATATCGGTTGCATAGGATGGTTTGCCTGTGTGGCATGCTAAGATGCAAATGATCAAGGCTTCTGTTGAAAAGCAAAGTCTTGTGGTGATGATCAAAGCACGGCCTTTGTGGCGTAGCTTTGTGTAACGTTTACCTCGCGTGTTTCGCACCAGGTATGAACCAAAAACGGGAGACGGACCTCAGGGAGGACTTGCGTTTCTTTCTAGTTAGAAGTGGCGTCAGTGGTTTTTCACGCCCTGACGAGTTTGACTTATGTGGTTGTTGCTGTTGCGAGGCGCCTCGGTTATATCGGTTTCGGCCGATGCTTCTGGTCGGCTGACGGACCAGACTTACACCCCATAGGGTGGGGAAACGTAGTGTTCAGGCATTTTAATCCACATCGGTGGACTGGCCCTAACGATCCAAGGGCCCACCTGAGTCTGGGTCCTGTGGCTCGGGCTAGAGAGTCACGAATCGGTTGAGGACTATCTTTTGCCTCGGTTCATAGACGGAAATCCAATTTCCAAATACGTGACATTTGCGGTTTTACTTGTAAACCTATATATGGCGACATGATATATGGTACCCATGTCGCCTATGATTGATACTTATGATTTGAAGTTGTTTCATACACTATGCACTTATAATAGTATCAAATGATTTGTTTTAAACGTATCAAGCATTCTTTGGCTGTTATAAGGGAAAACCCTATCCCCCGGCTTGCGTTGCATTGTGTGATAGGACCTGGGTCTTATAACAGCTTCATTCTTCTTTATTTAGCATTGCGCTGTTGTTTTATGCACTGGTATTCTTGGGAGGAAACCCGTTCCGTGTTATACGGCGTGGTCCCTTGATTTACCTAATGATTTAAAATAAAGATTAATAACTGTTTTAGTTCTCACACCAGTCACATGACTGACCTGGAGTTTATTGTTTTAACCTAAACTCTGGGTGCCCTTATTTTCGACACGGGCAGCTAGTAGTTTTGGTTTTGCAGATTTATATTCACAGGATCCTGGTTTACAGCTGGAACGATATCCGGAAAGCTTTGTATCCGTATATCTCTTCTAGTTGTGTATTGTATTATTTTCCGCTGCTATGTATTTAAATGTAATTTAAATCTCTGATATTTCTGTGTAATATTCATTTATACTCTGTATATTCTTGTAATCTGATGCACTGTTGTTATATATAGTGAAATGTTCTTCTGTATGCGTTCTATTTTGTCATGTTCTCAAACGATAGGGCGTTTCGAACGGTCTGGGTCGGTTTAGCGACTGGTTCGGACCGAGCGAAATTCCTTGCCGTCACATTTGGTATCAGAGCTTTGGTTTACAAAGCAGAGAACAAGGCACATTAGAACCATACGAAAGAATTCATCAGATATTGGATTAGTAATATCCAATCAGAATGACTCGTTAGAGATGGGATCAGTAGTATCCTAGAACGAGTGTGAAGAGTATATTTTTAAAGTAAAAGCAAATTTAGTTTTGAGAATCTAAATCAATTATTCGTATTTGATTATTTATTTGCATTGATTTGGACAGTCCAGTATGTAAAGAATTTGCATATGCGCCTTGCAAACGTATATTCAAAGTTTTAATATATTGGATAGATATAGCATCACACTCTAGTCGCCCGAAGATGGTATTGATGATGGTGCATCATCATCAGCATTTATATTCGAGTGTCGAAGGTGTGATATCTATATATTTCCTATTGACTGGTGTGAGAACCAAAAACTATATAGGATCTATTGTTGTGATTTGGCACCAAAAATCTGATTTTTGTATATGTATCAAAATTATGAATTTGAAACTCTAATTCACTAATTGATTGAGGTTTGTGTTGTTTGTTCATTTGTTTGCTCATTTTGAACCATTTAGCCTAATTGAATCAAATTATGAATTATATTGAAAATTGGTTGCGTTTGCTAGCATATACATATATATCATTGAACAGGTCATAGCAAGGAGGCTAGAGCCAGAGAATAAAATTTGTTTGCCCGACAAATAGGTACATGTTTACTACATAATTTCCTGTTTTGTTTGGGTGATGATGATTTTGTGAGCCTATTGGCTAGCCGCTTGGCTTTTTCTTTTTCTTTTTGAGATCTGAAGGACCGGGGAAGCTATTTGAAATTCCCCGATGCTCCCGGTGCAGGGGAGGTTATGGCGAAATTTTTCAAAAATTTAGGGTGTTAGCCAAATTTTTGAAATTTTGAAAATTCTCAGAAACTAAAGAGTTGGAGAATGGAAGCCAGATCGAACGTAGAACTGAATAATCAAACCACTTTCGACTTTGTTCCTTTTCGGGGACGAAAAGTTTTAAGTGGGGGAGATTGTAACAACCCGTAAAATCTGGGCCAGTTTAAAATTTTTATTTTGGCAATTTTAGCGAATTTTGATTATTTAAAATGAATTATTTTAAATAATATGGTCGAAAAATTTAGTTTGAATAGAATTCGAACGAATATATTTATATACGTCGTCGTTAGAATATATAATAATTATATATAATTATAAAAGGAATTGAAAATGGCGCGGTAGTTCGAAAATTCGATTTCTAATTTCAAATGAATATACAGAATTCAATATAAGTTAGAATTGAACGAAACAAGAAATATTTGAATCTGTATAACTATATCTTTGTAACGAAGTTGACAAACTGAGATTTCACTTTAGAAATGATAAGATATGTCCAGTAGAAAATTTAGAATAGTCGCTGTGGAATTTATATATATATTTTATATAATATATAGCCCTTAAAAATAGCCGTTTTGCAAACGACCTCGGATTTCGACGAAACCAGTTTTGTTGGGTCCGAGATGTGAAGTTATTGCTATGTTTCAAATTTCATAATTTTTCGAACCAATGTGTGAGCGTGGTAAAAGAAAACGCGTTTGACCATTTCAGTTGAATTTAATCGACTGGAAATTGGCCATTTTTCCAACGGTCTCAGAATTCGACGAAACTAGTTTTGTTAGGACCGTATCGTCAATACGAAGCTAGAAAATATTTTTCTGGAATTTTTCTAGTTAGTATGTGACCCCGGTAATTTGAAATGTACGTTTAAAATTCAATATAATGATTTAAATGTAAATGCAACGGAAACTGATCAAAACGGTCGATTCAGCTTGCGGTACATATCCCATTGTGTTCGGAATGGGGGTGAAACGCTATGGGCGACAGGCGGTGGACCTCGTTTAGAGGTCGTATGTGAAAGTCAACTTTTTGAAAAATAAAATAATTAAATTAATAAAAAAAAAATCTCTCTTCCCCTTTAACTACCCAGGCCCCCCCCCCCCCCCGTTGAAATCAAATCAGAAAATCAAGAAATAAAAAAAAAAAAAAAAAAAAGAAGACGAAGGGGGGAGGAGCGCCGTCGCTCCTCCCATCGGAGCGCCACCGCGCCTCCTGAGGCCGACCACACCCACATCGCGCCGCCCCCTTCTCCTCCTTCCACCCCTTCTTCTGCTCGACGCGACCCCCCCCATCCTCCAGCGTGTCGCACGAAAATCCCCCCCCAGCTGCTCCGACGAAGGTGAAACCCCCCCCCCCCCCCCGCTGCTCAGTTCGACGAAGACGAGACCCCCCCCCCCCGATTCGAAACCGCCGACGGACCCCCCCCCCCCCCCTCTCTCTCTGTAAGTCCATTTTTTTTTATTATTATTTATTTACTAGATTTAAAACTGAGTTTATTTTATAGATTTAAAACTGAGTTTTTTTTTCTTTTTAGTATTAAAAACAGAAATTTATATAAAATTAAAAACTGGTTTTTGAAGTAAAGGAAAAACTGATTTTTGTTTTTAATAAAAAGAAAACTGATAGAAAAAATATGAAAACTGATTTTTTTTCTGAAAATATAAAAACTGATTAGGTTTTTTTTTTAGAAAGTAATACTGATATTATTTTAGAAAGTAAAACTGATTTTAGATTTAAACTTTAAAATTAGAAAAGGTGAAAACTTTAAAAATAGAAAAGGCGGAATCTTTATTATGTGGAAGAAAGAAAAATATGATTTTTATATTTTTAAAGTATTAAAAATATGATTTTTATATTTTTAAAGTATTAAAAATATGATTTTTATATTTTTAAAGTATTAAAAATATAGTCTTTACTATATAGAAGAGGTAAAAATATGATTTTTACATGATAGGAATATTAAAAATATCATCTTTATATGTGTAGAAAAATAAAAATGAGATATTTAAAAAGATGAAATCTTTAAATTTAAAAAGGTGAAATCTTTATTTTTTGAAAAGGCGAAATCTTTATATAGAAAATAGCGTGATAAAAATAGAATTTTTATATGTTGAACTTCGAATTAAAAATAGAATTTTTATATGTTGAACTTCGAATTAAAAATAGAATTTTTTTATGTTGAACTTCGAATTAAAAATAGAATTTTTATATGTTGAACTTCGAATTAAAAATAGAATTTTTATATGTTGAACTTCGAATTAAAAATAGAATTTTTATATGTTGAACTTCGAATTAAAAATAGAATTTTTATATGTTGAACTTCGAATTAAAAATAGAATTTTTATATGTTGAACTTCGAGATAAAAATCAGATTTTTATATATTGAATAGCATAGTAAAAGTTCGATTTTTACATATGTAGTGAAAGCGGACAACGAAGGTGACAAAAAGGCGAAACGACGAAGACTTCTGCAAAAGAAGAGCCGTGGAGCTGGATAGCTATAATGTGAGAATTTCTCACCTTTCTATTTTATTTCTAGTTATATATATATACTAGGATGCAGACGGTGCTTAGTAGCACCCGACACAATCGTCCACAGACCATGGACTTGTTTGTTTGACTGTTTGGTGATTGATTGCGATATTGGTTTGAATGTGGTTTGTGGTGTGAAAAAAAATCGAATCGATAAATTGGTTAGGATTAGACGTGCGCCGTTATAAGGCGAAGGAGTAAGGCTAGGTTAGATCCTTACTTCAAAGTTTGTGGTTTGCATAACGAATTGATTTGATTGATGTGTGAATGGCGTGGGCCTTCACTAGACCGGGGATAAGGCTAGGCCTTGTCCCGTTTCTAGTATCGTGCGTTATGCCGCCGAAATTTTCTAAAATAAGTTAGAAAAAAAAAATAGCATTTTATTTAACGAATGAACCGAATAGAAATTCATATGTTAAAATAAAATGTGTTATCGTTAAAAATATAATTTTTAACGTGAATGTGAATAAATAAATATTCATTTACAAACCAGACGGTTTGTTTATGTACACCTATTTGAATGACGTTGATTGGGTCGATAAATTTTACACATCGCCTAACTGCACAAATAAGATATGTGTTTGATTGTTTGAAACCCCACACGGGTGTTAGGATGAAATTTGAAGTTCACTCATCCTGATTGATTAAATATGTCGATCGATTGATTGACAAGCTGCTATAAGCGTTAAATGTCTATATTTGATGCTTATACAGTGTAGTGCACTTTGGTTGATGGTTGATTATTCATCGTTGTTGATATATACATGTGTTGTAGAAAATCCATATAATTAACTTTATATGGTAATTGATTGGGCCTCATTCCAGTTTTAAAATAGAAATATTTGAAAAAGAAATATTTGAAATAGAATATTTGAAAATAGAACTTTATGAAGCCGTGTTGATTAGATTGACGCCATTTTGACGTGAACGATATTTATATCGATTTTATCGATTTCGAATTGAATTGAAAACGATTTCGAAATGAATTGAATTGAAAACGAATTCAAAATGAATTGAAAACGATTTCGAAATGAATTGAATTGAAAACGATTTCGAAATGAATTGAATTGAAAACGAATTCAAAATGAATTGAAAACGATTTCGAAATGAATTGAATTGAAAACGAATTCAAAATGAATTGAAAACGATTTCGAAATGAATTGAATTGAAAACGAATTCAAAATGAATTGAAAACGATTTCGAAATGAATTGAATTGAAAACGATTTCGAAATGAATTGAATTGAAAACGAATTCAAAATGAATTGAAAACGATTTCGAAATGAATTGAATTGAAAACGATTTCGAAATGAATTGAATTGAAAACGAATTCAAAATGAATTGAAAACGATTTCGAAATGAATTGAATTGAAAACGATTTCGAAATGAATTGAATTGAAAACGAATTCAAAATGAATTGAAAACGATTTCGAAATGAATTGAATTGAAAACGAATTCAAAATGAATTGAAAACGATTTCGAAATGAATTGAATTGAAAACGAATTCAAAATGAATTGAAAACGATTTCGACATGAATTGAATTGAATATGAATTCAAATTGAATTGAAATTTGAATTGAATAGAAATGAATTTTAAAACGAATTTATAAAGAAGAATTCAATTTTAAATTGAATTGAAATGGAAGTTGAAATTGCTTTTGAAACGAATTTTAAAACTATTCATATAAATCGTTTTAAATAGAAATCGACGAAATATATATTATATATATTATATATATAATATAATGGCCTGAATAGAACGCGCCGCGCCGCGGCAGTTCGCGAATTTCGACCATTTATTTCAAACGGGCATTACGGGAGATCCGACCGTCGGATTCTCCTAAAACCGGAACCGTTGGGTTCGTATCGAAAAGAGCTTTCTAACGAATGTGAGAAATTTGAAATCTAACGGTTGGATTTGGAGACACGTCCAAATCAAATTCGAAAAAGGTCGCTGTAAGTGCAGTTCGATGGCCATTGATGGAAATCGACTGTACGGGCCTTGATAAAATTATTAAAAATAGTAATAATTTGTGTAAAATCATAAGAAATGATTTGTGAAAGTTTGGGATGAAAAACTCCATATTTGAAAAGATAAAAATAGATTTTTATCGAAATGAACTAGTTTTGAACTAGAATTATAATTCTATTTATTTTTAAATAAATAAATTGAATTTGAAATGGTTTTGAAAATAACCAAAATTTCCAATGATTGCATTGGAGTGGATTTGAATCGAAATTGTCTTCGGAATATTTCGATGTTGGAATTCGTGATATTACAGGTGTGGTTATGGAAATTTGAAAGATATATATTTATATCGTTATTTCCAATACGACATTTGTTAATCGTAGAATTTGATATTGAATATAAGCCGATATATTTTCTATTCAGAGCCTTATATTGAATATCAAATGGGATTTGGGTTTGTCGTGAATGGTGTCTTCACTAACACTGTTCTTGAACCCAGTTGAGAAAAGATTAAATCTTTTTATTTAGATTTAATGAAGTGTACCAATTAAATGATATTTAATTGGAATTGAATTAATATTGATTTTTGGGTTTATCGTGAACAGTGTTTTAAATAACACTTGTTCTTTAACCCGATAATTAATGAATGTGATTTGGGTTTGTCGTGAATGGTGTCTTCACTAACACTGTTCTTGAACCCAGTTGAGAAAAGATTAAATCTTTTGATTTAGATTTAATGAAGTGTACCAATTAAATAATATTTAATTGGAATTGAATGAATATTGATTTTTGGGTTTATCGTGAACAGTGTTTTAAATAACACTTGTTCTTTAACCCGATAATTAATGGGATGTGACTTTGGGTTTATCGTGAACCGTGTTTTAAATGACACTGATTCTTTAACCCAGTCACAGATTAAAACTAAGTGGAGTTTTAATGAATCTTTAATTAGATTGAAAAGGTCGAGAATGGAGTATCACCAGTTTTGCTCCAGGCGATAGTTAAATCTTTAATTAGATTTGAATGTGAAATTTAGAAACTAACTGTCGGTTAGCCAAGCAGAATGGTTTTCTGGATATTGATCTGATGTTGGTTTCGGCCTTCGGGGTTAATATTTGGGGAATTATTCTCTTGATTAATTTACGGTTAGTGACTAATGAATTGGAATGAGGCGTATGTTGTGTTTGTGTAACACTTTTATAATATATACGCGAGTTATTCGGAAAGACCGGGTTTATCCCATTCTGAATAACTGATACGACGATAAGTCGAAGATGAAGACGATGGTCGAAGACCGGAAGTCTTCATGTCGTTTGGGTGATAACTGATGATCTTGATTGGGCTGTACACCCAAGAAGATGGAAACAGTTGGGGATCGTCCAGACGTACTTGGAGATCGATGGATATGCGGGGTACTAGGTGCCTCCGGTTTCGTTCAGACCCAGAACGGACTTGTAAATGGACTGTGTGTCTGACACCGGATTTCATTCTGTGTGACTGATATCGGTTGCATAGGATGGTTTGCCTGTGTGGCATGCTAAGATGCAAATGATCAAGGCTTCTGTTGAAAAGCAAAGTCTTGTGGTGATGATCAAAGCACGGCCTTTGTGGCGTAGCTTTGTGTAACGTTTACCTCGCGTGTTTCGCACCAGGTATGAACCAAAAACGGGAGACGGACCTCAGGGAGGACTTGCGTTTCTTTCTAGTTAGAAGTGGCGTTAGTGGTTTTTCACGCCCTGACGAATTTGACTTATGTGGTTGTTGCTGTTGCGAGGCGCCTCGGTTATATCGGTTTCGGCCGATGCTTCTGGTCGGCTGACGGACCAGACTTACACCCCATAGGGTGGGGAAACGTAGTGTTCAGTCATTTTAATCCACATCGGTGGACCGGCCCTGACGATCCAAGGGCCCACCTGAGTCTGGGTCCTGTGGCTCGGGCTAGAGAGTCACGAATCGGTTGAGGACTATCTTTTGCCTCGGTTCATAGACGGAAATCCAATTTCCAAATACGTGACATTTGCGGTTTTACTTGTAAACCTATATATGGCGACATGATATATGGTACCCATGCCGCCTATGATTGATACTTATGATTTGAAGTTGTTTCATACACTATGCACTTATAATAGTATCAAATGATTTGTTTTAAACGTATCAAGCATTCTTTGGCTGTTATAAGGGAAAACCCTATCCCCCGGCTTGCGTTGCATTGTGTGATAGGACCTGGGTCTTATAACAGCTTCATTCTTCTTTATTTAGCATTGCGCTGTTGTTTTATGCACTGGTATTCTTGGGAGGAAACCCGTTCCGTGTTATACGGCGTGGTCCCTTGATTTACCTAATGATTTAAAATAAAGATTAATAACTGTTTTAGTTCTCACACCAGTCACATGACTGACCTGGAGTTTATTGTTTTAACCTAAACTCTGGGTGCCCTTATTTTCGACACGGGCAGCTAGTAGTTTTGGTTTTGCAGATTTATATTCACAGGATCCTGGTTTACAGCTGGAACGATATCCGGAAAGCTTTGTATCCGTATATCTCTTCTAGTTGTGTATTGTATTATTTTCCGCTGCTATGTATTTAAATGTAATTTAAATCTCTGATATTTCTGTGTAATATTCATTTATACTCTGTATATTCTTGTAATCTGATGCACTGTTGTTATATATAGTGAAATGTTCTTCTGTATGCGTTCTATTTTGTCATGTTCTCAAACGATAGGGCGTTTCGAACGGTCTGGGTCGGTTTAGCGACTGGTTCGGACCGAGCGAAATTCCTTGCCGTCACATTTGATCATTTGCATCTTTGCATGTCACGCTGTCAATCCACACCATACCATTGATGTCTACCTATATACAACCTCTGAACTCGTACGTCTCAGAGAAGGGAGTTAAGCAAGAGAGTAAATTCTCCGCCGCCAAACAGATGTAGATTTAGTAGAGATCAACAAATACGGCACAAAATACACGTCAGACACACATCCATTTACAAGTCCGTTCTAGGTTTGAACGAAACCGTGGCACCTTATTCCTCGTTCCATATGTCCAATATAAAAGAGAGGCTCTCACACATCCGGATGATCAACAAGTACATCCAGACCGCTACCACTGTAACCTCGTCAAGGGAGCTACCCATATCTAAGGCATCAATAATAATCCATACGATGTGAAGATCACCGGTCCTGCACCGTCTTCATATCTTCGACTTTTATTCGTTGATCAATTATTTAAAATGAGAATTAACTCAGCCTTTTCAAATAATTCACGTATACATATACAATTCAAATCAATTCTTTCTATGGTTAAATTATTTGACATCCACATTTTAGTTTATTAATTTAATTTTCATGTAAAACACATCCAACCATCAAAATATCTGATAAACCAAGTAAAATCGGTTTATTTCCATTCCATATTTCTATATATTTTTTTATAATGATTCATCGCTATTTTTATTTATTTAAAAATAGCTCGTTTTAATTAAACGACGCTTCGGGCCATAACGCGGCCCTGGCGCTGTTTTTTCCCAAATTTGATTTACACATTTCTCAAAATCTAACCATTGGATCTTAACAAAATTTATATCGTTGGAAATTTATTTCCAAAGCGAACCCAATGGTTTTGGTTTCGGGAAAATCCGACGGTCGGATCTCTCGATGTAATCATTTAAAGTTACGATTTCAAAACACAAACTGCAACGGCGCGATTTGTTTTATTTTAATTTACAGATTTATATATATATATATATATATATATATATATATATATATATAATTCATTCTGGCACTGTTTTTATTCAGATTTGAATAAAACATTTCACATAATCTAACCGTTGGATCTTAAAAAAAATTATAACGTTGGATAGATATTTCCAATGCGAACCCAACGGTTCCGGTTTCGGGAAAATCCGATGGTCGGGTCTCTCGGTATAATCGTTTAAAGTTACGATTTCAAAACACGAACTGCAGCGGCGCAATTCATTTTAATTTAATTTATATATATATATATATATATATATTTATAATTCATTCGACGAATTCCAAATCGTTTCTACTTCAAAAATATGGCTGACGTCTTGAAATTTTGGAAAATTTCGCCAAAGCCTCCTTTATCTGGAGAGGGGTTTGGAAATCCGTAACTCACCTCGTAGGGCTCTCATCCATCTAAAAGAACAGAAAGTGCCGAGCGGCCAGCCTTAGGGTTATAAATCATTTAAAAAAAAAAAGAAAATTGCCCAGCGGCCAGCCATAGGCTCATAAATCATTTAAAGAAAAGAAAATTGCCAAGCGGCTAGCCTTAGGCTCATAAATCATTTAAAGAAAAGAAAATTGCCAAGCGGCCAGCCTTAGGCTCATAAATCTTTAAAAGAAAAAGAAATTTAGTAAGCCCGTACCTATTTGTCGGGCATAAAATTTTATTTCGCTTCTTAGCAGTTTATCCATAACCTGTTCAGCATGTGTATATATATGCATAACTTTGCTAAATTTAATATTTTTAGCGAGCAAATATTTATTTCCATACATGACTATTTTTAACACTTTATATACATGTTAAAAATATTATTTTCAATCGAAAAATGTTTATTTCAACCATTCGTTATTTTTAACACTTCAAATACATGTTAAAAATATTATTTTCAATCAATAAGTATTTATTTCAACCTGTGGTTATTTTTAACACTTCAAATACATGTTAAAAATATTATTTTCAATCAACAAATGTTTTTTAAACCATTCGTTATTTTTAACACTTCAAATATATGTTAAAAATATTATTTTCAATCAACAAGTATTTATTTCAACCTGTGGTTATTTTTAACACTTCAAATACATGTTAAAAATATTATTTTCAATCAAAAATTAGTTATTTCAACCTTCTTTATTTTCAAAGGTTCATACATACAATAAAAATATGATTTTTATTGTTAAAACACTTTATTTGAAATATGAATATTTTTAGCGATTCATATATATAATAAAAATGTGATTTTGATTGTTCAACTAATTTATTTCAAACATGAATATTTTTAGCGATTCATATATACAGTAAAAATGTGATTTTTATTGTTCAACCAATTTATATCAAACATGAATATTTTTAGCAATTCATATATATAATAAAAATGTGATTTTTTATTTTTCAACCAATTTATTTCAAACATGAATATTTTTAGCGATTCATATATACAATAAAAATGTGATTTTTATTGTTTGACCAATTTATTTCAAACATGAATATTTTTAGAGATTCATATACACAATTAAAATGTGATTTTTATTGTTCGACCAATTTATTTCAAAAACGAATATTTTTATATACAATAAAAATGTGATTTTTATTGTTCCAACAATTTATTTCTAACATGGATGTATTATCAACACATGAATATATTTCAACACATGAATAAAATTCAAATACATGAATATTTCAGAAAAATTCGACATTATAAAGGCAGGGTAATTAAAACCGGCACTGTCCCGATGTACGACTCCTCGCACTACCTTAGGCCTCGCGGCGTTTACAAAGGGTTTCATTTTCCTAATGCAATTTCTTTTCACTATACAATCTATTTTCACAAAAATGTGAATTTACCACAAACCAAACATCTTTGTTTCAACCACAATCAATCATTCCAAACCACAGTCCAAACAATCACAATCCAAACAATTTATATCGCCCATGGTTTGTGGACGAGGGGAGTATATATATATATATATATATATATATATATATATATATACACACACACACACAGACACACACACACACATATACATATACATATATTTCATTTCCATTTCAATTACATTTCAATTACATTCAACGCACATATGATTTATACAATGAATATATAACTTATACATTGCATATATAGTTTATACAACGCTTGTATGTGAGATATACAACGCATATATAACTTATACATTGATTATATAATTTATACATCGTTATTCCATTCAAATTTGAATTTAGAAATCTCATATTTGGTTTCCACTCCTCCAAAAATTGTAGGAAGCTCCAAATGCATTCTAGACCTCTTCTAGAATGTAGTCGACGTCGCTACGAGTCCGATGTCTCCGGTTTCACTGGATTTTGACAACATATGTTGAAGATATGATTTTTATACCAAAATCATCAATCAAAATGCTTTAAAGCGTTATAATCAATTAAATAAAAACAGGCCGTTACCCTCTGCAAATGGTTCAAAGCTAGGTTTTCGATTCTCTTCAAAACTGTTGCACGAGGTTGAAATCAAGTTGTACCACGTCGAAGAGGTTGGAATGGCGCTCAGATAGATGGTAGGGGGTCCCACTCGGTGGAGCGGCTGAGGCAAGGCGGCGAACTGAAGTGGCCGACTTTGAGGAGGTGGTTCTCGATGGATACGCAACGAGGGGGGTGAACCAAGTATTGATTTGAAGAGGAGGAGAAGATCTTCAAAATCTTCAAGTGGCTCGACGGATTCTGATGAACGGATTCGCTGGAATCGGGCTGGGAAGGTTCGAAAGGTGGCGGCCATCAAGTACAAGGAGTTTACGGTTTTTTTTTTTGTTTTTTTGGAAAATATATTTATGAAGGAAAAATCTCATTGGCCGGTATATATTAATTTGAGAATTAGGGTTTTCTAATCCGGACTCCAAGTTAAACACAACGAGTGTCGCCCTGAACTAAATACCCCCATTCCAAACACAATGGAATATGTTTTATAAGCCCATTCAGCTGTTACAGTCAGTTATTCTTCAAATTAATATATAAAACATTTAACTTTAGATTTGAACGTACATTTTAATTTTCCAAGGCCACATAATGATTCTAAAAATTCTTGAAAAATAAATCTAGCTATGTTGGGACGATACGGTCCCAACAAAATTAATTTTGCCGAATTTGGAGACCGTTTGAAAAATGGACTTTTTCTGGTCGATCCAATTCAAATTGAAATTACCAAACGCGTTTTCCTTTGCCACGCTCATATGTTAAATCCAAAAATTATGGAATTTGAAACCTAGAAATAATTTGACATTCCGGATCCAACCAAAGTGGTTTCGTCGAAAATGGTGGTCGTTTGCAAAATGTCTACTTTTACGGGCTATATTTAAATTAAATTTCATAGCGACTATTCTGAATATTCAACTGGCCATAACTTTTTATTACTGCTATGAAATTTCAATTTTTCGCATTCATTAGAAAGATATTTTCAAGCAGATTTAAATATTTTTGGTTTTACTAAAATCCGGTTTATTTTGAATCTTGTACATTCAGTCAAAGTTCAAAGTCAATTTTCAAACTGTCGCGCCATTTCAGGCCCGTTATATAATTAAAATAAATTTATTCTTTCTAACTTCGATTTAAATAAATTTTTAGTCGTTATTATTTAAAATAAATCATTTTAAATATTCCAAATTCAATAATATATCCAAATTTAAAATTTTAAATTGGTTCTAATTTTTCGGGTTGTTACAAATTAACTAACACTTTGATAGTCCCAAATTGAAGAACAAAAATTTGGAATCTTAAAATCTTGGGTTGATTTACAAAAGCAATGTTTTCGAATCAAAACTTGAAAACATCAAGAAATTTGGGAACTCCAACTGTAAAAATTATTCAAATTTAGAAATGAATTTTGCTCATCTTAATTAAAATTTTAGGCAGCTTGAAAAGGAAATTTTGATTTTGAAAAATCATAAGGATTTGCTAATTCGTAAAAATAATGTTTTGTAAAAGGAGTGAGAAAATTTTAAGATGGTTAAAATTTCCAAACATGAAATTATTGAGAAAGAAAATTTGTTGAAAACTGAATTGCTTTTTAATGTGCTTGAAGATGAAATCGAGAAATTTAGAAATATCAAATGTGACAATTGTGTGACTTTTCAAAAGGAATTATTTGAAATAAAAGAGATTTTCAAAACCATTGAAAACAAAAATGTGATTTTGGAAAATAATGAATCTGAAATTTCTCAAATAAATCACAATTTGAAAAATGTTATTAACGAATTCAAGGATTTTGAAAAACTTCTAATTGAAAAGCATAAACAAATTGAAATCTAGATTTCTGAGTGAATTGCTAAAATCAAAGCCTTGAAAATGAAAATTTGGTTTAACTAACTGATGTTGAAAAGTGAAATATCGATATTAATCATTGTTCAAATTTGATAACGGAAAATATAGATCTTAAATCTAAAATTCAAGGACTTCAGTCAACTTTGGCTAAATTTTCTAATGGAGAAAAACTGTTGAATATGTCATTGAAAAACCAATTTTCTCTTGGAAATAAGAGTGGACATGGTTTTGGGAAATTGGATGGATTTGATCAAAAGAAAATTTCAAATGATTTGAAAAACTCCTCAAACAGCTTGGTTTATGATCGATTTGAAAATTTGAACTCAAATGTTTTTAATGGAATTTCTAGTTGTGTGATTTGTGGAAAATTTGGATATAATCAAGATAAATGCTCGCTTAGAAATAAAAGTAATCCAATTAAATGATTTTGGATCCAAAAAGACAATAAGATCAATGCGAGTAAGATTAAATAAATTTGGGTTCCTAAAGGTACATCGGTAAATGAAAATGGATTGTTATATAAATAAGTGTGGGTACCAAAACGTGTAAACGAAGTTAGGAGTGGTAAAACATCTTTTGTTGGACCACTCGATCCTATCAACAATTAGGTACCGAAGGTGGCTAAGGAACAACTTTAAGAGAGATAAAATTCAAGTTGTACCAAATTTTTGTTGATTTAATTTTTTAGAGTTCCATAGTCATGATTGATAAGTTAGAGAATCAAGTCAGGTATGATCTCAAAACACATGTTTCTTTTTCTTTTTTTATTCTTCCTTTCTGTTAATGTTGGTACGCTTTGACACTGCCATAGCAATTTTGACATATATTGTGATTCTTAACTTTAAATTGCAAAATTCTTGATTTTTTGTAAATTATATTCAATTGTCTACAACTTTCACGTTTTGATGATTTCAAGTATGAAATTTAATTGGTGAAAATCTGCAATTCATTTGAAGTTTAATTTTTAGACTGGACCCTGAATTTCTGACAGTGTTGTAGTATTTTGAGCATATCTTGAACACTGTTATTCGGAATTATGAAAATTTTGATGATCTGAAAAGCTAATGAAATTTCACACATCTTTGTTATTTTGAGTTTCAACTAATTCTCCTTGGTAAGACCTGAAAAACTGCACTCAATACGACGTACTACTTGAAAGCTATGATTGATAAATTGTGATAATTTCATAGTTTTTGGATTGGCTTGCCTTTTTTGTTTTGAAAATTATTTGACTTGTGTTGTTGTGATGAACCTTGAATGAATCTCGATCTAAACTCACTTCTAAATCTTGATTGATATATTGATAGGGTTGATGTTTTTAAATTTCTAAACCATCTATTTGACTTGAGCTGTTGATATGTTAAATCTAAGATTGTCATCTTGGCTTGAATATTTGATTTTGAAATCATTTGCAATTGTTAATATGTTGGATCATATACACTATTTGGACTTGAAATTGATAATCTTGTGTGATTGATGTTTCGTCTGGCTTCATGGATCATCGTGCTTTGTTTTGATTTTTGAAATTAACACATCTCATCAAGTAATTTCAAATGAAATGTTTTAGCCCTGGATCATGGATTGTCTCTTGGGCTTGATGTAAATATTGTGAAAAATTATCTTGTTAAGCTTGTTCTGATATACTTCTGCTATGATAAAAGAAATTGAAGTATTTAAGTGAACTTGATGACTGCACAATATGTTGAAAATCAGTGTACAGACTTCATTGACTTCTATGGGCATTCCAGAGCCATAAGTGGTATGAGTCTTAGAAATATTAGAAATTTTCATTCAAGTGATTTATTTTTGAAACTAATTTTCAACTTTCATAGTTCTATCAGTATCCCTCTTGAAACTGATATTTTCAAATTTAAAATCATTTTTGATTATTTATTCAAAAATTGAAATTATTGACCAAATTGAACCATTTTGTAACTCATCAAAATTATTATTAGAATTATGAAATTGTGATGAGTTGTGACTTTATTACATTCCATAACAAGAGGAGGTATTATTTAAATTCTCATGATGATTGCACAGATTTTATAATATCTCCGAATTAGTGCTTATTTCACGATCTTCTTCTTTTTCTACCATCTTTCTATCATTCATCATGGTTTTATATAATGTGGAGAGTTTATTTTTTGGACATCATTAAACAAAGCGTAGTTTTAAAAAATTTAGTGATGGAACATTGACTATACTATTTTTTAGAATGAGAAAGAGAGAGCCGAAAATTTCCAAAAATCTTGATATGGTCGAACCTATTTCATGATATGATTAATTTAGAGATTTATTTCACAACCATCTCTATCCCAACCATATTTCTATCATTCATTATGATTTTATATAATATGGAGATTTTTATATAATAAGTGTTACTCTAATCTCATTTAAAAAATATCGTGGTCATGCATGGTTAGAGAATGCTTATAATTTAAGCTACTACAGACCCCATTTAAAAATATTTATGGTTATGTGTGGTTAGTGAGTTCTTAATAAAGGAAAGAAAATAAAAAAAGGAAAAGAAAAGAAAAGGAAAAATTGTTTGTGTGTATATATATATTTATATATATATATACATGTATATATATATGTATATATATAATCCTCCTCGATATGTAGAAACTGATTTATATTGATCCATTCTCTCAAATGTGAAATGTTTTAGTATGTTACAAAATATTATGATCTTTTGTTTGATTGTTTTGGGATTTGCGGCATTTGAATTTTTTCTCTTGATTTGAATTTATAAATATAGTCCAAATCCATCGCTATTTTTTTTATTTTAATCATAATGTTCTTAATCTTAAAATTTATTTGAAATTTTTTTTGGAATTCATATTCGTATATTTATAGTTTTATAACTCTCTCCATTTAATAAAATCCATCGTAAATCCATCATTCTGAAAAATTAAATTTGCTTCTAGTTTGAAGAATGTTATGATGGTTGTTTGATGATAACAAAAGGGAAAAATGGTTAAGATTTTGATCGAAGAGTGAATAATTCAAGAATATTTTAATACTGGAAATTCGAATGATTTTAAACTAACTTATCTACACATATGTAGGGGGAGTTCAGTTGTAGGGGAGCATAGAAATATAGGAGTACTATATTTCGTATTCAAACGCATTTATCACTTTCAAAATCTTTGTGTAAGTTTGTCATCATCAAAAAGGGGAGATTATTGAGTATAGCAATATGATTTTTGTTTGATGATAACAAACATATATAGTATTATACAAATGTGTTTGTATCAGTACTATTCTATATCGCACCACATATAGAAATAAATATTTATTTTGAATAAAATGTTATTGCGCAAATTTTAATATTCATATAGTGTTTTTATTCAAATTAATATTTTATTCCAACATTTGAAATAGTACAAACTATTGACTCCACTATTGTACATTTCAATGTGATATAATACATTCAATTCACATTTACTTTCATTACATTCATTCCTCACTACAACACACATTTCACTCAGATTTCACTCAGTTATACATACATATGCACACAATAGACACACACTGAGTCTTTAACTGCTTCAGATCCAGTCCAGTGGACTGTATACCTGTCACAGAAACACATTTGGTAAAATGGAACAAAAATAGAATTAACTATAGACAAATATAAATTTATTTTAAATTTTATAGACAAATAGTTTATTTTTGTTTGGAATGGATGTCTAATTCACATTACAAGCTATTCGGGAAATTGGGCTTTGAGAGTTTTCTGATTAAGGTCAGATTTAATTTGTATCTATTTATTAGAATCAGTAGTTTTTTCGTAATAGATATCGTATTGGTTGTTAATTTCTTTTATTAGTTTTTTCATTGTATTTTTCTTCTACACGTATATGTATGGTAGATAAATATGTATGAATATATATATAAGCTTATATAATATATATATATATTTCTACACATATATTTCCATATATGTATATGTGTGTGTGACAAATTATTAATAGTTTGTTGAGTTTTCGCAGATTCCGGTTGTTGATTAAGAGGAAGTACTTAGCGGATAGCTGGATGGATTGTACTTTTCAGGTTTTCAGGTTGATTGATAGTATTGTGGAGCTTAGAAGATTGTTGTTTGGATTGAAGATTTGCATTTCATTTGTAGTCTTTTGGGCTTATCGTTAGAGAGTTTTTGATGTTGTACTTCATTATTTTTGCCTTTACATAGAGAGCATGGGTTATTGTATTGGAGTAAATATACTTCAATATCGGGTGGTGGCCTTGCCGGAATTCGATATTGGAGTACATGGGCGGTGGTTTATCCGGAGCTCATCTATCTATGATCCTTTACATCCCTAGAGTAGTGTTAGGTTTTATCTCGTATTCTTATGTACTATAGTCGGACTCTGTATCTTTGTTTTTATTATATATATGTGTGCTCTCTTCTCTTCAGAAGATCACATATTTTTGTTTCAAAAAAAAAAGATTTGGTCTGATATATATACATTTATTTGGGTCTAGACTGCTTGTGATATTCATGGTGATTCACTATAAATACCACAAGGTAGACTGAATAACTTGTGCCTGCAGATCATCCTCAAAACAGCTATAGTGGTCTGCTGATCAAGACCAGTCTCGACTTACCTTTTTTGTATGTTGATCTTCACCTGCCACGACACATCGTACAGTGGTTTGCTAATTTATATAGAAATATTTTTGCACTTGTATACGGTTATTTTTCAGGTGAACAAATAAAAATCTCAAACATGCACAGTGGCACAAGCACACATGTACAAGGCATTTCTCAAGTCAATGCAATAGTCTCATATACAAATGGAAATGTGTACAAGACAGTGACATGCATGTATGAAAGCATAGCTAAGTGACAACAACAAATGTACATGGAATCATTTTTCAAGTTTCAAGAGTGAAGCAGCACAGCGTACAAGAGGCAAGTGCAAATCAAAATGATCAAGACACAACATGCCAATAACTCAAGTGCATTTCAGGTAATTGTTAGCAAGTAGTGATGCAACCATCAACACAAATAGTTCAAGACAACAATGGAACTGCACTAAAGGGTGCACAACAAATAAAAAGCAACAATGCACATAGGATCTACAAAATGGCTTCAAAACAGAAAGTCAAGTACAATATGGTTCAACACTCAGCATCACTAAAGAATGTGCAAAGCAGAGTATTACAAGCCAAATTAAATGACCAATGACAAAAGAGCAAAAAAATATAACAAAGCACATGAAAAAGTTTACAAATACAAGCTCAAGCAAGGTTCAAATGCACACCAAAGAAGGTTCAGTGTCAGGTTTAAAAACCCCAAGCTGAAACAATAAAATATACAAACCCAAATACAAAAGGAAATTAAAATGGCCCAGCAAAATGTACAGGAACACGGTAGTAAAGATTATAGTGGTGTACAGAACTTCAATGAATACAAGTATGATGCATGCATATGCATATCATCACAGTAAGATGATCAGTAGCAAACAACAAGCTATAATTGAATAAAACAAGTGAAAATGGACACGTGATCAATATATAGCATAGGAGCATGCTTAGCGATCAAGAATACATCAGCTCAAATACATGCACAGAATAAAGGTATATAAGCATGCAACTTCACATACACATGCATATGAAAGCATTGAGGAAGGCAAAGTAAAAAAAAATGAACTGGAAGTGGCATGTACGCACATAGTAGAAGATGTAACGCAGTGGCCACAAAATGAATTAATATGGCATGAACTCCAACGTTAAGCAAGTAATGCATACTTATTTCAGGATCAAATGTACACGACAACACGTGATGGCATGCATGAATACAAAATGGCATATACAGACATCTACATCAAAAAAATATGCACTCTCATTTACACTAGGTCAAACCAGACTTAAAATTTGTGTGTATAAAGGTCTATATATCAACCAAAAATGACACAGAGAAATGCTACAAAGGCAACTAGACATGGTGACACAATAGAAGTGCATCAAGCAAGCACAAAAGCATGGTCGAGTGCAGTATCATGTTCAGGGATAAATAAAGGCCGAATTTCTTATTTCAAATAGAGATTAAAGAGCCAAATTTAAGGAAGGTTATTTTCAGAAAGATTTGAACTATTTAATCTATTATTTTTGGCAAGAAGGACAAATTCTGAAATTCCATATTTCCCCAAATATACAAAATAGGAAAGCTCAACAAAAATGTATTGTTTTAGATTGGTGTAAACAATACTAGAAAATCATGCATAAAATTATCAATGTTTTCAAAGATGTTAAGTTTGGTGAGAATGATGTCACAGTTTCAAAACCTTCCAGAAATTCACATGAGTTAATTTTGATTGCAAAGTTTCTAGAAATTGATTCAAGAACATTTGGAAAGAAGATTTTTTTTTTAAATACAAAATTTAGTATATTTGGAAAAAAGGGAATTTCTCCAGAAATCAAAATGTAGTATTAACGGCAAGTTTTATTTTAAACAAGTGCTAAAAAATTCAATAAGTGCATCCATGAAAATATCGGGACCAAATCAATTAGGGAAATCATAAGGATTTTTAAACCCTACATAAACACCAATTTCATCACAGGCAATGTATCGAAAAGCACAAGCATTCAATCGAAAAAGTAAATTAGAGAAACTCACATACTTTGGAAATTCTCAATCAAACTACTGTGCCAAATCATATGACCAAAAAGCATCAAATAATCGGAGCCACAGGGAACAAAATCAAATCAAAGTTTGAAGTCGCGATATGGACGGAGGAGGCAAACCCTAATTCGGTCACCATTGAAAGTGAAAAACGACATTTAGTAAAATAGCATAAGAAAAGGGGGACAGGCTCATTTATACTTAACTTTGTTTTAAAGGGAGGTTTTTGTTTTTATTTTGTTTTAAGTTGATCTTTCTTTGGTAATCGATCTATAGTTTCTAATTTTTCTTTAAACTAGGGCTTTAGCTACAGGGTTTGTTGTTAGGGAAAATCTGATCTCGGGGATAGGGACCAGTGCAGGGTTTTGAGCGTAAGATTAGAACAATAGCGAGGGGTTGCCAATGTACAGGTATTATACTCAGGATATTGCTTTTATTACCAAGTAGAAACCTTGGGGAATGCAACAGTAGTCAGGGGTTTGCGGACGTTGGTAAATTCTGTGTCGTTTATTTTCTGTATTTATTTATTCTGTTGTGATCTATGTTGTGATAATTTTTATATTTCGCAAAACTGCAATAATCTTTATTCACCCCCTAGAGTTAATTTTGATCCTACAGGGTCGTCCTGGTTATGGTCTAGGCATGGGTTAACGTAATTAATTATTACCTTATATATTTTATTTTGATTTATTTATTTTCCATCCAATTTCATATTTCATCCATAAAATTTTCATATTGAATCCGTTCGCGAAGTTCCATACATGAATGTTGACCAGAATTCTGTCACGAATGCAATAGTGCAGGTTTTTGGGTCAAATTCCATTATTTGCAGAAATTCCATTTTCGTAACTTGATTAAATGACTATATTAACTATTGCCAAAATTCCAGGTTGTTGCAGAAACATCCTCTTCAACATTCCCCAATCCCCTAACTGTTGTTTTTAAACCCACATCTTGAAAATTCAAATCAAAAGAAACATTACTACCCAAATCACTAGTACAAGTGTCGTAGTCATCATTTAACGTGTTTTCTTGCAATTCAATAGAGGTCATCGACCAACGTTTCCTAACATCTGAAGCAGCCAAAAGTAGAGATAGAGCAATCTTACTAGAAACTCCAACTAGGCAAGATCGGGGTTCAGGCAAGGAAAAGCCTCCACTACCGGATCTGAAAGTGTGAAGCTAGTCCTCCAGATGTCGACTCAACGACCATGGTATCTAAAGCAGGTTTCTCTATAGATCTGGATCTAATAAGCGGGTCAGGACGCAGTTCGAAGTCAACAGGAGTTGGCTTGTTGCGCGAGAAGGAACGACCAGATTTCATAGTTGAAGATGGTAGAGCTTCAATCCCAGCATAGATCGATTTGTCACCATGTTTCCTCACCATAGAAGAAGGCGTCCCTAACGAAAAAGGAAAGGTAGAGGAGAAGGGTGTGTGGGGAATATGGAGGTAACGTACGAGGGAAATTGGGCGGAAAGGAAGAAAAATGTGAAGTGAAAGTTAGCATGGAGATGAAATCGCCAAAGCGAATAATATATCGGCATTAAAAACACTATTAAATATAATTAAAATTTAATTGTTTTTGGACAAAGATATTAATTTCATAACTAATAATACCAAGTTTCATTTATTTTAATAAAATACTGAATAAAATAAATCAATATATAACTCATTTTTATCAACAAAAATGGTAATTTACTTTTTGTTCAAAATATAAAATAAAGAAGTCTTATAAAAATATTACACACTTAGAAATACAGCAAGTTCAATTTATACCTTATTTACTATATCAAATTTTACCATATATTGCATAAGAGATTATATTCTTTAACATACTTATATCACAATTTTCTTAAACATAGAATGTGCAATTACGGGTTACACACTAGTATTTAAGAATATTTTATATATTGAATCTCATATTTCTTGAATATATTACATGGATTAATGAATATTAGTTTATGGTTTTATAGTTAGTAACATATATGAACATGATTGCTAAGCATTAGGAGATAATTAAGACGAGTCAATAGAATTTACAGCGTAATGTATGTGTAATACCCCACATTTCTTAACGATACCCATATGACAGTATGCAATAAACGGTCTAGTGCAACAATTTTGCAAGGTGTTGCTAGCCAAAATGTGATGATAGGTATAATATTTTGGTCCTACTACAACATTCTATTTTGGATGTTACCTTAGCCATAAAAATGTGTTGGCCTAGCTAAACAAGTGTAACACGATGCAACATTTTATATAATGTTGTTATAGTAGACATTTCCATATCTTAGCACCGATCCATGTGAATCAGATCCTACATTGTAGGACATGTCACCTCATCAATCCTGATCACTTCTGATTCAAACAATATTTTTTCTTTGGCACAATTCATTTCGTACCCCGCCGTCTTATTTTCATTTCCCCTTCCTAATTTTGTTAACAAATTAACATTTTCTTTTGCAATTTGAAATAACATTTTGAATCTTTGGTTCGATTAGGGCTTTGATTTGGGGGTTTAGGCTTTGTTCAATGATTTCGGTTCAATTAGGGCTTTGATTTGGGGGTTCAAACTTTGTTCAAAGATTTCGGTTCAATTAGGGATTTGATTTGGGGTTCAAGCATCACTTTAGGGTTTAGATTCTGAGGTATAATTCTCTCTCACATCACTTTAGGGTTTCGATTTAAACTACTTATAAATTCTTAGGTCGGCTTGTATTAACAATTCGACTTGTCTTAGGTTTCCTCTTATTGGACACACACAAGCACATTTTGTATAGGATGGGGGATCCATGCATCTCACATTTCATCACAAGGGTACATTTTAGAAGGAAAATATGTTGGTGGAACCATTACCATAGTAAAGGGCGTTGATCCTGACTACTTCTCGTACATAGTGCTCATGGAGTTCGTAAAGGAGGGCCTTCTCTACAATGAAATATGAAGGATTTATATAAAAAAATGGTGAGAAGGGTGGGTGGAAGTCACTGAAGAATGATGCGAACCTCATAGAGTTTGTCAATGGAGCTAACAATGGTGGCAACTTGGAATTTTATATCGACAACGTTGTCGATACTGCAATTGAGTCACTGAAGCAAATGCAACCGCATGTAATCATTCGACCAAGGTCACTGAATCTTGTTACAGGTATATATATAGGTAATATCATTTAAAAATTTGTGATATTTTGATATAGCAAAAAAATATTGATTGTGATATTATATCATTTAAAGATCATGATAATAACATCATTACATGATTTATTGTAGTTACAAAACCACTGAAACGACAGTACGTGACGACTCATTAACTAAAACAAAAACAAAAACAAAAAAACAAGAAGTTAACTGAAGTCAACAGTCCTCGGATGTCGGCACGTCTCAATAATCTAGAACCTAACAAAACCACGAACCAAAAGATAGCTGAGGTAAACAGTCCTCGGAAGTCGGCACGGCTCAATAATCCATAACCCAACACAACACGAATCAAAATACACCTGAGGCGAATAGTCCTCGGAAGTAGGCACGGCTTAATAATCCAAAACCCAACAATGCAACCACGAATCAAAAGATAGCTGAGGTGAAAAGTCCTCGAAAGTCAACAAGGCTAAATGTAACACCCTGTATTTCTATGTTTATTAAAGTAACGAATTAAAGAATATTTAATTTTTAAAAAGTGAGAATTAAGGTAAATGGGTTATGCCGTTGCATTCGTCTCGGAATTCTGCTTGAGATAGAGTCCGAGTTTGCATGAATCGGACTCCGTATGAAGAAGTTATGGAGTTCAGAAGATTTCATGTTTAAACCGAAAATTATATAATTAAATAATTAAATAAACAAAAGTGTTCGAATTTCAAAAATCACGTAGATCAGCTGGGGGGAACCCCCCCCCCCATAGGGGTCGACTCCCCCCAGTGGGGTCGACATAGGTGTCGACCCCCCAAGATGGGTGTCGACTGGGGTGTCGACCCCCCTATAGGGGTCGACCCCCTCGCCCAGATCCAAACAGTGATGATTTTCTGACTTGTTGCTGAGTCACTAGGGCATAGGTGGCGATTCTGGATAGCTCTATCTAGTCTGGATCTTTGTGATTGCTCCTAGGTTGATCTAACGGTTCACTTAAGTCTAAAACTCTATAAAAGCAACCATAGTCCTCAACCCTAAATCACACAATTTCATTCCAAGGAGCCACCATGCTGTCCATGGTCAAGCTAGCATAGCCACCATTTCTTCTCCAACTAGGAAGCAAACTAGAAAGCAAGTTAGAAGCTACGAATCAAATCAAAATTAGAGAATCGATAGTCTACGTCAAGGGATAGCTAATCAGATTCAGAAATCAGATCCCAGAATTCAAGACCGTTCTGTAATTTGTAAGTTCATGTTACTTTCAGAAATAAAAGTTAATTGTGATTCTGACAGTGTAATAAACCTGAATCTGAGATTATGCCTATTTCTGTCCGTCTTTCTATATCCATTAGATCTATCACATTTATAATATTATGTCCATTCTTTGTATCTTCTTTCCTTCTTCCCTTTTTGTTTTTATAGCCAGGCTACCGCGAGCCTGAGTCAAATCTCATAAGAGATGAACGTACGTTGGAAATAAAATTAGGCATAATATATGATTTGAACATGACCAGCGCTAAAATTGGGCATAATATATGATTTGGACATGACCAGCGCTTAAATTGGAAAAAGTATTAAATTATGTATAATTGGGCATAACTGATTTGTAACTGATTTGAGGACATAACATATGTTGTATTTAAAACATAAAGCGGATCGAACATTTGACTTGAAAATTGAGGCATAAAGTATATTGGACATAGGACTTGGGATTTGGAGCGTAAATTGAACTGGAAACATGTAAGGCATAGTACATGTTGTGGTTTAAGACCTAAAATTGGGGCATATTATATATAATAGTTTATGACATGGAAGAAGGAGATTATGCATGAAAACCTATAGCAAGATAGGGATAACTGTTAAATGTGAACAGGCCTAAATTTGGGATTTTGGGTAAATTGGCATGCACTGTAGTTAAAGGCTATAATTTGGCATAGTTTATACCGTGAATCATTGTAACAACCCGGATTTTTATAACATGCTAAGACAAGAATCAAGGAAGAATTTAATTATAATATCTAAATCAGGAGAAACGGGTTGCGCCATTGCGTTCGTCTCGAAAAAATACGTGAAATAGTGTTCGAGTTTTCGTAAATCGGAGTCCGTATGACCAAGTTATGGCCCGTCAAAGTTTTCAGAAAATTTCAAGTTCAAAAACAGTTCAAATTTGAATTCAGAATTCAAATTAAGCCAAGCAGAAGAGGCGGAAAAATTCCCGCCACCCCCAAGTCGACTGGGGAGTCAACTTGGGAGTCGACACACCCCAGGTGGTGTCAATTGCCCAGTCGACACCCCTGTCAACTTGGGTGGTCGGCCAGTTTGGCCTGGGTGCACCTGAGTTGTTCCTCAAGACATGTTTGGAGGCTTATGACGGATTTTGAGGGCTCAGATCTATCATAGGGTTTATCCTATGGCCTAAACTACTCCTAATCTCTATAAAAACACCCTAGGACCTAACCTATATCACTAAAAATCAATCTAACAACGAAGTGCTGCCCAAATCCCTCTTGATCATGGCCTCCATCTCCAACTCCAAGAGCTTATGCATTCAAATCGGATCCGAATCAAAGGTGCTAGCTTGCTACATCAAATCAAGGGAGTGGATCAACGTTGCTACGCAAATTTCATGAAGATTCTTCAACAAAGGAGCCACCTTTCTTCATCAAGACGATGCATGATCCTTCCCTAAGCCTCACTTTGTAAGTTCTAGCTACTTGTACATTCTAACGGTGGTTCTAATGTGACATGGAATAAAATGCGATGAAACATAAGTATGCTAGCCTATGTGAACCTAATTTTTCCCCTTTTCTATGATCTATGACCTTGGGCTAAGTTTTAGCGACTTAATCATGCCACTCATGTTATGTTTAACCTAGTTTATCTTGCAAGTTTGAATCTTTATCTATGGAATGTTAGCATGAACCTTTGGGAACCATTTGACTTGGGAAACATTGGCAAAGACTTGACTTTGGGGCTTATGCATGTAAATAAACCCAAACTCCTTATGTTATCATGCATGTTTGTGGCCAAATTCCCTTATGATACTATGCATGTTTGTGGCCAAATTCCCTTATGATACTATGCATGTTTGTCGCCAAATTCCCTTATGATACTATGCATGTTTGTGGCCAATCCCTTTTTGGCATCGTGCATGTTTTGAGGCCAATATGTAGCATAGTATCCTTACTATGTTGACTCGCTTTTACTTGGGTTGGAAACACGATTTGGGGTAGGTTAGACGAGCTTGATTATGACATGGGATTTCATGAAAATATGACACTCATGATACATCTAAATGTGGACATGACATGTGGGGTAAAACATGGGACTTGAAACTAGACACGTATGGGTTGTAAGTGTAATATGACACTAGACCAAACATGAAAGTGGCCAACTCGAGGTTGGGTTGAGTTTGTAGCATAAATCTACCCGGACCCGCCCGGCTTAACTAGTGGCTACAAACAATAGGACCCAATGTGAGTAGTTGGTCATATAGCACTTAAAACCCGAGGTTAGACTAGGTTGTGGTGTAAAGCTACCCGGACCCGCCCGGCTTAACTAATAACCACAACAAAGTCTAATGTGAGAGGTTGGGGTGCATTAATCTAATTAATGCCACATGAAAAGGTTAAGTAATTTTGACTAATGATACTTAACCGATATGACACGAATGGGTAGGTTAAGTTAAACCGGACTTGATTTCTTAATGACACTTAACCATATAAGACAATTAGGGGATGGGGTTAAGTAATTCACACTTAACTAATCTGACTTGGTAATTAGATGGGGTTAAGTAACCTACACTTAACTAATCTAAACACGGTAATTCGATGAGGTTAAGTTAAACACTCGACCAATCTAAACTTGGTAATTCAATGAGGTTAAGTAACCAATACTTAACCAAATTAACATGATAATTTAATGGGGTTAAGTGACTTATACTTAATTAATTATACAAGATGATTTGATGAGGTTAAGCAACCATACTTAACCAATCTAATATGAGAACTTGATAGGGTCAAGTCATAAGACCGTTTAAATATACTTAACCATTCTAATACGATTAGTGGATGGGGTTAAGTTAACCTATACTTAACCAATCCGACTCGATAATCTGATGAGGTTAAGATAATATATGCTTAACCAAACTAACACGATAATCTGATAAGGTTAAGATAAACAAATACATAACCAATTTGACTTGATGATTGAATAGGGTTAAGTCATGAGCTTTTTGGTATACTTAACCAACTTGTAGGGCTAGGTCTTGGACTTGAATACTTAGCCAAATCTTGACACGATTCGTAGGCGGGTTAAGTCATGAACTTGAATGACAACACTTAACCCATTAGACAAAACCCTAGCTCAGGGGACTAGGTTGAAAATTGTAGTTAACAAGGGTACCGGGAAGTGAAGCTAAGTGGTAAACCTTAGTTAAGGATAACTAAGTAATAATTCTTAGTCAAGGAAATTGGACCAGTTCACAGATAGATGAGTAACCCGATATGGTAGGTCATCGCTTGAACACACGTGGAGGAGCGAATTATCTGACTTAGATAAAGGCTCCAACGAACTGGGTGACGAAGCGGTAGCTTCGGGGGACGTGAGGGTACTCTTGGTATCCCTCTGTGAGGTGGCAGATGGTCCATGAAACCTGGCCTCCAGAGGTTAAGGTCTGCGGTAGAAGAGCCAAGAGTATGCCTTGGTTGCTATGCGAGCAACCTAAAGACTGGGATGGATTAGCGTGGAGTCGTCGATTCTTGTTTTTGCCCTGGATAGCGCGTCGTCGACTACCTACCATCTTTAGTCAATCGTGTACGTACGAAAAGGCAGAGAACTCCCAACAGACCATATACTTGCTATCGAGTTATGGGTGAGGTTGGCCAATAGGTAAGTGGGGCATAGTGGGGCCGGGATGTAGTTCTCATACATGATTTTTCTTGGATTGCCTTTCAGTAGTTGAGGGAGGGGTCACGTGGGACCATAGCCACGGATACAAAAACAGACCTTGATATCTGCATCACCGGACGACTTAAAGCTCCCGACCGAGTTCCGTATTTCTTGATTTTCCCTGGCACGGAACTCGGATGGCACATTGAGATACATGTGCGTCTAGACATGGAAAACGATTCACGATATATACATGGGACAAAGGGCGTGGTTGACGGGTGGCATAATCCCTAGTGGTCCTAGGTGGCTATGACCCAAACCAAGTTACGGAAACGTTCATTAGGTAGCATAATCCCTAGCGGTTCTAGGTGGCATAAATCCTAAGTGAACACGCGATAGTTCATGGTAAGAAAACATATCCAGGTCAAGGGTAGCAGTCCAAAACAACATCAAGGATAAAATGGTACTCCGTTGAGGTGGTATAAATTTACATGGGAAAGCCCGTACGGACTACGGCAAAGGACTGAACTTATACATGGAAGAAAACATACGAGTTGGGAAAAACCTACATATGCTATATATTAGGTTGACATGGACCATTACATGACATTGGGCAAGGGACATTCATAGTTAACACATAACGCGGGTTGGGATACTAGTACGAGAGGTGCAGAGAAAATATACATGATAAATACCGTGGGATGTTATATATGATAGATACCTTGGGATTGTATACTTGATAGAAACCTGATGATGTGATACCTTGATTTATCTTGACATCGTAGTTTATCATGATACCTTAGTTTATCTTGCTACAGTAGCTCATCCAGTTATCTTGGTTTAGCTTATCTATCTTGTCATCATTCTTATGTTTACTTTCAGTTTATGCATGTCATGTTACCTTTACCTGTTTTTATACTGGAAGTAGATAGGACTTACCAGTCTTTATGACTGACCCTGTTTTCTTTCGCCTCTTTGTCTTCCGTTTCCCCCTCAGGTTTCAGGGAGGAAATGATGTTGTTTAGTTCAGACCTCTTATACTTGAAGGTCATCATGTATAGCTCGGTCTTCTCTTGGCTATGGCTGCTTCACCGTTTTATTTTGGGGAATAACTTATGAAAAGGTTTTATGCTTCTTTACTATTGCAAGACAGGTTTTGATGTATTCTGATGTAAAAGGCTTTAGACCTTATTTTATAAGGTAATGAAATTTGTTTTACTTCCGCTGTTTTATATATGTTCTGTCTTGTAATATTTCTGTGCATGTTTACCTCGATAATGCTTCACCAAACCTAGTGCATTCCCTTTGTGAGTGACCCTAGCGGAGGTGGGGTGTTACATTTGGTATCAGAGCAGAAGGTTACCAGACTGGGCAAAAGTTTTTAAAACCTTCTGAAAACTATTTGAGAAACCGTTTACAAAGAAGCATTTTTCAAGAAAAGTATTTAAAGGTTATTCCCCAAAAGCCATTAGCACTATCCTTTGTTTCCTTGATTGAATCTCTTTTCCTTTCTTTCCTCCATCTGTAGTCACAGTAGATTTAACTTCGACTAATCCTTGTCTAGCTACGAAGTGTTTTCCCGTGCGATGGAGGAAGTTCTCGAGAGACCTGTTACCGAAGTTATAAGAAGGGATAATAAGAGCAAGGATAAAGGACACGAGCTTAAGAATAAGCAACTTGTTGGTATGACTGGATCCACGAAGGGAGGCAAGGACAAGATCAGCGAGAGGACAATTGTATGCTCTCATTCCTAGCGTACCTAAGAGGGATGGTATCGTTTCTTTTAAAGGTTTAGCCTTTCTTTTCTATCATCCCGTCCAGACTTTGTTTTGATCATCGCATCATTTAAGTCTGCCTCGATAGTTAGGTCTCTGCACCTTAGTACTAGCATGGTAGAAGATCCCACTTTAGTCCCAAAATCTGGTTGGAGAGTCGGTCCATTTATTCATGACTTGTTTGGAATTGAGAGGGTAAATGCCAAGTGTTGAGATTAGAAGCAATGCTTCTATTGTTGAGCTATGGATGGATTCTAGATATGAAGTGGTTATCCAGTAAGGGATGCCATTCTCGGTCTTGAAAGGAGGGTAGTTAAACTCTTAACTTGCCTTGGTAATACCCTCGAAGTCTCGTGTAACCTTATGAGTTCTGTCATGGTTAGTTACCTAGATTCTCTTGATGCATTTATCGGAAATCTCTGATCCGATCGAGCAACGTTCGCCAATAAGGCGGATGGTTCATCCCGCTTAAGCATGGGTTATAGGAATCACCCTAGTAGGTGCACGTGGTAACATGGATTGGCATCGGTAAACAAGATCCAGAATTCACTAGTGAATTGTTGGGAAGCTTGCATGAAACCATGAGTACGCAGTTATGGTCGAACCAAGGAGTCTATAAAAGAATAAGTGAAAAGGGAATGAGAGGCGACAGTGAAATGAGTTCCAACTCATACCTTGGAAATAGCAATCAAGGAGCTACGAAATCATGAAGCCAAAGGCGGTCAAGGCACAATGGAATTAAGCTCATGGAAATGCGGCTTAGACGCGTGCATCATGTCTCTTTTTAAGAGTATATCTTTGATCCCTGGTTCACCTGTAGAGCTTACTTGCATGCTATCGCTTGGTGGATATCCTCTCGGTCCTGTTTCTGTTGCAAACCCCGTAAGGAGTTTGTCTTGTTTATCTTCTCGATCCTATCTTGGGAACCTTAGGTAGAACTCTATGGATGTAAACATGTATTTGAGACATGTTATGATTTATATGGTTGCAAATGGTTGCAAGTGGTTGCTCGTGGATGCGCAAATACACGTTAGATACTAGATCGACGCACTCACATTTTGCATTGCATATGCACGAGTATTTATACTTGTTTGAAAGTTAATGTCTTGTCATGTGGATGTTGCATTTGAATGAATGTTTGTGCACGCATGTAGTACTTATATGACTAGGACTATTTGCATACATGTTGGATTCATGGCACTAAACATATTTTGCATTAGAAAGATCATTCTGGCCTGATTATTAGCATTAGCTAAGGAGCATATACACACACGTTCTGCATATGTTCATATGGCATTAGAAATCGTCTAAGGACAATGGTTGCCTATGAATGATGTTTTGAGTAGATAGATGATGGATGGTAGGATATGTTCTTCCTAACTTGGAGATTTCGGGGACGAAATCCTTTAAGTTGGGGAGAATGTAACAACCCGAATTTTTATAACATGCTAAGACAAGAATCAAGGCAGAATTTAATTATAAAATCTGAATCAGGAGAAACGGATTGCTCCATTGCGTTCGACTCGGAAAAATACGCGAAATAGAGTCCGAGTTTTCGAAAATCGGAGTCCGTATGACCAAGTTATGGCCCGTCAAAGTTTTCAGAAAATTTCAAGTTCAAAAACAGTTCAAATTTGAATTCAGAATTCAAATTCAGCCAAGCAGAAGAGGCGGGAAAAATTCCCGCCACCCCCAAGTCGACTGGGGAGTCGACTTGGGAGTCGACACACCCCAGGTGGTGTCGACTGCCCAGTCGACACCCCTGTCGACTTGGGTGGTCGGCCAGTTTGGCCTGGGTGCACCTGACTTGTTCCTCAAGACATGTTAGGAGGCTTGTGACGGATTTTGAGGGCTCAGATCTATCCTAGGGTTTATCCTATGGCCTAAACTACTCCTAATCTCTATAAAAACACCCTAGGACCTAACCTAAATCACTAAAAATCAATCTAACAACGAAGTTTTGCCCAAATCCCTCTTGATCATGGCCTCCATCTCCAACTCCAAGAGCTTATGCATTCAAATCGGATCCGAATCAAAGGTGCTAGATTGCTACATCAAATCAAGGGAGTGGATCAACGTTGCTACGCAAATTTCATGACGATTCATCAACAAAGGAGCCACCTTTCTTCATCAAGACGATGCATGATCATTCCCTAAGCCTCGCTATGTAAGTTCTAGCTACTTGTAGATTCTAACGGTGGTTCTAATGTGACATGGAATAAAATGCGATGAAACATAAGTATGCTAGCCTATGTGAACCTAATTTTGCCCCTTTTCTATGATCTATGACCTTGGGCTAAGTTTTAGTGACTTAATCATGCCACTCATGTTATGTTTAACCTAGTTTATCTTGCAAGTTTGAATCTTTATCTATGGAATGTTAGCATGAACCTATGGGAACCATTTGACTTGTGAAACATTGGCAAAGACTTGACTTTGGGGCTTATGCATGTAAATGAACCCAAACCCCTTATGTTATCATGCATGTTTGTGGCCAAATTCCCTTATGATACTATGCATGTTTATGGCCAACTTCCCTTATGATACTATGCATGTTTGTGGCCAAATTCCCTTATGATACTATGCATGTTTGTGGCCAAATTCCCTTATGATACTATGCATGTTTGTGGCCAATCCCTTTTTGGCATCGTGCATGTTTTGAGGCCAATATGTAGCATAGTATCCTTACTATGTTGACTCGCTTTTACTTGGGTTGGAAACACGATTTGGGGTAGGTTAGACGAGCGTGATTATGACATGATAATTTGACATGGGATTTCATGAAAATATGACACTCATGATACACCTAAATGTGGACATGACATGTGGGGTGAAACATGGGACTTGAAACTAGACACGTATGGGTTGTAAGTGTAATATGACACTAGACCAAACATGAAAGTGGCCAACTCGAGGTTGGGTTGAGTTTGTAGCATAAATCTACCCGGACTCGCCCGGCTTAACTAGTGGCTACAAACAATAGGACCCAATGTGAGTAGTTGGTCATATAGCACTTAAAACCCGAGGTTAGACTAGGTTGTGGTGTAAAGCTATCCGGACCCGCCCGGCTTAACTAGTAACCACAACAAAGTCTAATGTGAGAGGTTGGGGTGCATTAATCTAATTAATGCAACATGAAAAGGTTAAGTAATTTTGACTAATGATACTTAACCGATATGACACGAATGGGTAGGTTAAGTTAAACCGGACTTTATTTCTTAATGACACTTAACCATATAAGACAATTAGGGGATGGGGTTAAGTAATTCACACTTAACTAATCCAACTTGGTAATTAGATGGGGTCAAGTAACCTACACTTAACTAATGTAAACACGGTAATTCGATGAGGTTAAGTTAAACACTCGACCAATCTAAACTTGGTAATTCAATGAGGTTAAGTAACCAATACTTAACCAACTTAACATGATAGTTTAATGGGGTTAAGTGACTTATACTTAATCAATTATACATGATGATTTGATGAGGTTAAGCAACCATACTTAACCAATCTAATATGAGAACTTGATAGGGTCAAGTCATAAGACCGTTTAAATATACTTAACCATTCAAATACGATTAGTGGATGGGGTTAAGTTAACCTATACTTAACCAATCCGACTCGATAATCTGATGAGGTTAAGATAATCTATGCTTAACCAAACTAATACGATAATCTGATAAGGTTAAGGTCAACAAATACTTAACCAATTTGACTTGATGATTGAATAGGGTTAAGTCATGAGCTTCTTGGTATAATTAACCAACTTGTAGGGCTAGGTCTTGGAATTGAATACTTAGCCAAATCTTGACATGATTCGTAGGCGGGTTAAGTCATGAACTTGAATGACAACACTTAACCCATTAGACAAAACCCTAGCTCAGGGGACTAGGTTGAAAATCGTAGTTAACAAGGGTACCGGGAAGTGAAGCTAAGTGGTAAACCTTAGTTAAGGATAACTAAGTAATAATTCTTAGTCAAGGAAATTGGACCAGTTCACAGATAGATGAGTAACCCGATATGGTAGGTCATCGCTTGAACACACGTGGAGGAGCGAATTATCTGACTTAGATAAAGGCTCCAACGAACTGGGTGACGAAGCGGTAGCTTCGGGGGACGTGAGGGTACTCTTGGTATCCCTCTATGAGGTGGCAGATGGTCCATGAAACCTGGACTCATAGAGGTTAAGGTCTGCGGTAGAAGAGCCAAGAGTATGCCTTGGTTGCTATGCGAGCGACCTAAAGACTGGGATGGATTAGCGTGGAGTCGTCGATTCTTGTTTTTCCCTGGATAGCGCGTCGTCGACTACCTACCATCTTTAGTCAATCGTGTACGTACGGAAAGGCAGAGAACTCCCAACAGACCAAATACTTGCTATCGAGTTATGGGTGAGGTTGGCCAATAGGTAAGTAGGGCATAGTGGAGCCGGGATGTAGTTCTCATACATGATTTTTCTTGGATTGCCTTTCAGTAGTTGAGGGAGGGGTCACGTGGGACCATAGTCATGGATACAAAAACAGACCTTGATATCTGCATCAGCAGACGACTTAAAGCTCCGGACCGAGTTCCGTATTTCTTGATTTGCCCTGGCACGAAACTCGGATGGCACATTAAGATACATGTGCGTCTAGACATGGAAAACGATTCACGATATATACGTGGGACAAAGGGCGTGGTTGACGGGTGGCATAATCCCTAGTGGTCTTAGGTGGCTAAGACCCAAACCAAGTTACGGAAACGTTCATTAGGTAGCATAATCCCTAGCGGTCCTAGGTGGCAAAAATCCTAAGTGAACACGCGATAGTTCATGGTAAGAAAACATAACCAGGTCAAGGGTAGCAGTCCAAAATAACATCAAGGATAAAATGGTACTCCGTTGAGGTGGTATAAATTTACATGGGAAAGCCCGAACGGCCTACAGCAAAGGACTGAACTTATACATGGAAGAAAACATACGAGTTGGGAAAAACTACATATGCTATATATTAGGTTGACATGGACCATTACATGACATTGGGCAAGGGACATTCATAGTTAACACATAACGCGGGTTGGGATACTAGTACGAGAGGTGCAGAGCAAATATACATGATAAATACCGTGGGATGTTATATATGATGGATACCTTGGGATTGTATACTTGATAGAAACCTGATGATGTGATACCTTGATTTATCTTGACATCGTATTTTATCATGATACCTTAGTTTATCTTGCTATAGTAGCTCATCCAGTTATCTTGGTTTAGCTTATCTATCTTGTCGTCATTCTTATGTTTACTTTCAGTTTATGCATGTCATGTTACCTTTACCTGTTTTTATACTGGAAGTAGATAGGACTTACCAGTCTTTATGACTGACCCTGTTTTCTTTCGCCTCTTTGTCTTCCGTTTCCCCCCCAGGTTTCAGGGAGGAAATGATGTTGTTTAGTTCGGACCTCTTATGCTTGTGTATAGCTCGGTCTTCTCTTGGCTATGGCTGCTTCACCGCTTTATTTTGGGGAATAATTTATGAAAAGATTTTATGCTTCTTTACTATTGCAAGACAGGTTTTGATGTATTCTGATGTAAAAGGCTTTAGACCTTATTTTATAAGGTAGTGAAATTTGTTTTACTTCCGCTGTTTTGTATATGTTCTGTCTTGTAATATTTCTGTGCATGTTTACCTCGATAATGCTTCACCAAACCTAGTGCATTCCCTTTGTGAGTGACCCTAGCGGATGTGGGGTGTTACAATCATGATTGGGGGTTTATGGAGAATATTTTGTATAGTGCAATATGACTAAACCTTAGGGCATGTGTTATATTGTGATTTTTGTGGCATGACTATTATTGCAAGTTTGGGAAAATTTGGTGTAACCTATTTTGAGTAATAACTTGAATTTGAATTTGTGGGGCATAACTTGTAATTAGCTTTGTTGAGGTATAACTTGAGAATTGGAACATGACTAGTTTTGTGAATTTGGGATAATTAGCATATAAAATCTAGACTTGGACATGTATGGTAAGTATGCTAAAATAAAAACATGCCTAACCCGAGGATAGATTGAGTTGTGGTGTAAAACTGCCCGGAACTTCCCGGTACATCCAGTAACCGCAACAACATAGATCTATGTGAGAGGTTGGTGCATTAATAAATCAATTATTGCTAATGAACAAGACATGTTAAAAATGGTAGGGTTAAGTTAACTAAGGCAACACTTAACCGTTATACCATGTTAATTAGACAAGAAGATGGGGTTAAGTAAATTCAGATCACTTAACCGTTATAACATGTTAATTAGACAAGAAGGTGAGGTTAAGTAAATTTAGAACACTTAACCGTTATAAACATGTTAATTAGACAAGTGAGCAGGGTTAAGTTAACCAGTACAACATGATGAATGAGAAGGGTAAGTTAATAAGAATCACTTAACCAATATGACATGATGAATGGGTAGGGTTAAGTTAAAACAAGAGAGAAACATTTAACCAATATAATATGATGCATGGAAGGGTTAAGTTAACACAAGACGGCAACACTTAACCAATGTAACACAACAAATGGGTGGGTTAAGTTAACTTGAATTGATTGATGAAACTTAACCAATATAGTATGATGAATGCATGGGGTTAAGTTAATAAGAAACACTTAACCAATGTAACTTGATGAACGAATGGGGTTAAGTTAGTCGGAAATACTTAACCGATATAATATGATGAATGAACGGGGTTAAGTTAATAGGAAACACTTGACCAATCCAACATGACGAGTGAGAAGGGTTAATAAGAAACACTTAACCAACATTACATGATGAGTGGGTGGGTTAAGTTAACATGAATGGACAACACTTAAGCAATATGACATAATGCGTGGGAGGGTTAAGTACATATCGGGTTGATGGGTAATATTAGTAAATATTGGCCCACAAACTTAAGTGTTAAATAAACATGATTTAATCAGTGGGAGGGTTAAGTACATCTCGTGTAGGTGGGTAATATTTGTATATATAGGCCCACAAACTTAACCCGTAAGAAACCCTAGTAACGGAGACCCATTTCAGCAGTAACCCACATAGATGTATCAAGGTACCCTGAAACTAGGCAGGGTGGGGCATGATTACTCGGGTGATTATAAGCGGTCAAAATAGCGGTAGGGGGTGCGTCAGTGTAGGTTCCGACGGATTACAGGCATGCACGTACTCCGGAGTGGGGAAAAGCAGGCATTGGGTACTAGTAGTTATAAACTATGCATCTTGAATCGTGTCGGGTTGCTATCATAAGGATTGTTACACCTTATGGTGGGACCCGCATAGGGTATTTACACGCAAGAGAGGGACGATTGACACAAACACATGGAACATTAACACAAGTAGGGAGCCGATCGATAGGGTAGTAAGGATACATCTAACATCTTCATGGAAATTAGGATGATTGAGGTAAGATCCTCATACTAGATGTACACCTGAAGGCTACCATAATTGCGGGGATTGGGATCACTTATCATATTATTATTTTACATAGATTACTAGTTGGGACACTGGTTAGGCAATGCAGAGATACAAAAATCAGAATAACATGGTAGTGGTGAAGCAGAGAAAGAGTAGAAGCGCATTCAGTTTATCTTGCCTTATCATATCTATACTAATCGTATGTTATCTTGTTATCCTTGTTATCACGGTATTGTCTTATATTCGGTTTATTCATGTCATAATGCTTTTGCCTATTTATATGCTGAAAGTCACTGGACTTACCAGACTTATGTCTGACCTAGTTTGTTTTCGCCTCTTTTCTTCCGTTCCCCCCTCCCCCCAGGTTCATAGGGAGGAAATGTTACCACTTAGCTCGGTTTTCTTTCCAAGCTCGGAGATAGTCGATGTATTGCTTTGGACTCTCTCTTCCACTACTATGGCTGGTTCATGCTTTATTGGGGAATATCATTGTTATTTTTATGCTTCTTTTATACTTGGAAGTTTTTTAATCAAGACAGAAGTTCTATGTATTACTTTTAAGTACGATTGAGACAATTGTTGTAAAAGCTTGACTGAACCACATTATTTATAAAATGACTTTATTTTCCACTGCTTTATCTTGTCTGTCTTGTAATTTATCTGCATCTCTTACCTAAACGCTCCTCCGAAGTTAAGGCATTCCCTTTGTGAGTGACCTTAACGGAGGTGGGGTGTTACACATGGTATCAGAGTTGAAGGTTACCGGATCAGATAAAAGCTTTGAAAAATTATTTTCAAAACGGTTTTAAAAGAAGAATTTTCAAAAGAAATGTTTTGTTTTAAAGGCATATTCCCCAAAGACATATGCATTATCTTTTGATCCTCTATTTGAATCCTTGTTTCCTTCTTTTCTAAGTCTCCGGGGCTCCTGGCTTTCTGGAAGGTAACCTCATCGCGACATGGTTCCGTAGGCTTGATGACATCTGTCAAAAGGGAAAAGAAGTTCCCAACTTCCATCTATAGCCGCAATAGTTTCACCTGCGGCTAATTTTCTTTTAAGCTTTGTAGGGCTTTCCTTGCGATGGAGGGAGCTTTCAAGAGACTTGTCAACAAGTTACACAAGGATGGCAAAGATGAGATTTGGCTAAGGAACACAACCCAAGGATGATAAACTCATGGATATGGACTTGGTTCACAAAGGAGGAAAGAATAGAAAAATCTAAGACAAGAGGAAGTGTCATTATTATGGTATAATGGGTCATATAATTAAGGACAAGGGCAAGAACTAAGGACAGGATTTTCAGGAAGGCAAGTGCATGCTCTCACCCCCAGCATACCTGAGAGAGAGGTAGTAAAGTTTCTATTGAAAAAGTCTAGTTTTTCTTTTTGATCATCCTGTTAGTACTCTTTTTGATTTTAGCGCTTCACATTCGTTTATATCTGCTTCCATAGTTGAGTCTCTGCACCTTAGTACTTGTATAATAGAAGATCCCAGTATTGTCTCAAGTCCGGTTGGTGGTTTGTCTCGTTTATCTGTGGTTTGTAAGGATTTGAGAATAGCTATGTTAAGTATTGAGTTTAAGTGTAATTCTTATGTTTTTGGTTTCATGGGCTATGGGTTGATTCTAGGCGTGGATTGGTTAGTTAGTAAATGTGAAAGGAGGGTAGTTAGACTTTCGACTTGCCTCGGGAATACCCTCGAGATTTCGTGCGATCCTAAGGGATCAGTTTGTCTTGGCTACCTAGAATCACTTGATGCATATATCGACGATTTGCGATCCGTTAGAGTAGTCCATGAGTACGCAGATGTTTTTGATTAAGTTAGGGGTTTGTCCCCTAAAACGCGAGGTAGACTTCCGCATATATCTAGTTGACAGTACAAATCCAGTTGCATTACCTGTACGACACATGAATCCAAGGGAAAGGAAGGGCTTAGTAAACAAGTAAAAGAGTTACTTGAAAAAGGGTTCATAAGGCGAAGTATTTCTTAATGGGGTGCTCCAGTCGTTTTCATTACAAAAGGCGGATGGTTCACTTCGCTTGTGCATAGATGATATTTTGGAATGAGGAAGAACATGCTTTGCATCTAAGGGAAGTCTCGGATACCCTCCAAATGCATCAACTTAAGGCGTAGTTCTCCAAAAATGTCACTTATAGAGAAAAGAAGTAAGGTTTCTATGACATGTGGCACCCAAAGAAGGGATAGCAATAGATCCCGCAAAAGTAGTTGCGATGCAAGACTAGAAGGTCCCAAGGAATGCAACATAAGTAAGAAGCTTTCTTGGACTAGCAGGCTAATATAGGAAGTTAATTAAGGACTTTATGAAGGTATTGGCCCCACTTACAAGATTGACGGAGAAGAATATAATCATCTTAGTATATAAACTTGGTAACACGGTTAGCGTCTGTTTATTTTCAAGAGATAGTTCTGGGAATGTTAGCATGACACGGCAGAGGTTGTAGTGCCAAGTATGCTATAAGAAGAAAAGGTGGAACGAGAGGCGACAGTGAAATAAGTTCCAACGCATATTCTGGAAACAGAAATTAAGAAGCTACGCAAATCGTGAAGTTAATACAGTCAGAGCAATGTGGAATGAAGCTCAAGAAGATGCGACTTAGAAGACTGAAGACTAGATACGCGCATCATACCCTTTTTGAGGGTATATCCTTGATCTCTCTTTTCTGTAAAGTTTATTTGATAGTCTTTATCTTTTAAGTATATCCTCTCGATCCTATCCTCGATCCTTAGGTAGAAGCCAATGGATGTAAACATGTGTTTAAGACATGTTATGTTTGGTGGATGCAAGTGGATGTAAGTGTTTGCTAGTGGTTGCTCGTGGATGCATATACACACATTAGACACTAGATCGTCTCAGTCACTTTCATATTTGCATATGCATGAGCGAATTTTTATGTATATATGAATTGAAACTTGATGTGTTATCATATGGATATTGCATTCGTATGAATGATTGTGCACTCATGTAGAAGTTATAAAGTACGATTAGGAATAATTGCATACATGATGGACTCATGGCACAGACATAATTCACATTAAGGAGGTCAATTAAACCAGTAGACCTCCTGATTTTGCATTAGATAAGGACATGTATACACACTATGCATATGATCATGAAAGCATTAGAATTTTTTTTAAGGACAATAGACACCTGTGATTGAATGGTTGAGTATATGGATGTTGGATGTTAGGATACATTCTCCTTGACTTGGATATTTCGGGGACGAAATCTTTTAAAGGAGGGGAGAATGTAACACCCTGTATTTCTACGTTTATTAAAGTAACAAATTAAAGAATACTGAATTTTAAAAAGTAAGAATTAAGTGAAATGGGTTACGCCGTTGCGTTCGTCTCGGAACTCTTCTTGAGATAGAGTCCGAGTTTGCATGAATCAGACTCCGTATGAAGAAGTTATGGAGTTCAGAAGATTTCATGTTTAAATAGAAAATTATATAATTAAATAAACAAAAGTGTTCGAATTTCAAAAATAACGTAGATAAGCTGGGCGGGAAAAATCCCCCCCATAGGGGTCGACTCCCTCCAAGGGGGTCGACATAGGTGTCGACCCCCCTATAGGGGTCGACCCCCCCCCCCCCCCCGGCCCAGATCCAAATAGTGACGATTTTTTGACTTGTTGCTGAGTCACTAGGGCATAGGTGGCGATTCTAGATAGCTCTATCTAGTCTAGATGGTTGTGATTGCTCCTAGGTTGATCTAACGGTTCACACAAGTCTAAACCTCTATAAAAGCAACCCTAGTCCTCAACCCTAAATCGAAAAATTTCGTTCCAAGGAGCCACCATGCTGTCCATGGTCAATCTAGCATAGCCACCATTTCTTCTCCAACAAGGAAGCAAACTAGAAAGCAAGTTAGAAGCTACGAATCAAATCTAAATTAAAGAATTGATAGTCTACCTCAAGGGATAACTAATCAGATTCAGAAATCAGATCCCAGAATTCAAGACAGTTCTGTAATTTGTAAGTTCATGTTACTTTCAGAAATAAAAGTTAATTGTGATTCTGACATTGTAATAAACCTGAATCTAAGATTATTCCTATTTCTATCCATCTTTCTATATCCATTGGATCTATCTCATTTATAATATTATGTCCATTCTTTGTCTCTTCTTTCCTCCTTCCCTTTTTGTTTTTATAGTCAGGCTACCGCGAGCCTGAGCCAAATCTCATAAGAGATGAACGTACATTGGAAATAAAATTGGGCATAATATATGATTTGAACATGACCAGCGCTAAAATTGGGCATAATATATGATTTGGACATGACCAATGCTAAAATTGGGAAAAGTATTAAATTATGTATAATTGGGCATTACTGATTTGTAACTGATTTGAGGACATAACATTGGTTGTATTTAAAACATAAAGTGGATCGAACATTTGACTTGAAAATTGAGGCATAAAGTATATTGGACATATGACTTGGGGTTTGGGGCGTAAATTGAATTGGAAACATGTAAGGCATAATACATGTTGTGGTTTAAGACCTAAAATTGGGGCATATTATATATAATAGTTTATGACTTGGAAGAAGGAGATTATGCATGAAAACCAATAGTAAGATAGGGATAAATGTTAAATGTGAACACGCCTAAATTGGGATTTTGGGTAAATTGGCATGCAATGTAGTTAAAGGCTATAATTTGGCATAGTTTATACTGTGAATCATGATTCGGGGTTTTTGGAGAATATTTTGTATGGTGCAATATGACTAAACCTTAGGGCATGTGTTATATTGTGATTTTTGGGGCATGATTATTGTTGCAAGTTTTGGAAAATTGGGTGTAACCTATTTTGCGTAATAACTTGAATTTGAATTTGTGGGGCATAACTTGTAATTAGCTTTGTTGAGGTATAACTTGAAAATTGGAACATGACTACTTTTGTGAATTTGGGGTAATTAGAATATAAAATTTAGACTTGGACATGAATGGTAAGTATGCTAAAAGATAAACATGCCTAACCCCGAGGTTAGATTGAGTTATGGTGTAAAACTGCCTGGAACCGCCCGGCACATCTAGTAACCGCAACAACGTAGATCTAATGTGAGAGATTGGTGCATTGATAAATCAATTAATGCTAATTAACAAGACATGTTAAGAATGGTAGGGTTAAGTTAACTGAGGCAACACTTAACCACTATAGCATGTTAATTAGACAAGAAGATGGGGTTAAGTAAATTTAGAACACTTAACCGTTATAACATGTTAATTAGACAAGAAGGTGAGGTTAAGTAAATTTAGAACACTTAACTGTTATAAACATGTTAATTAGATAAGTGAGCAGGGTTAAGTTAACCAGTACAACATGATGAATGAGAAGGGTTAAGTTAATAAGAAACACTTAACCAATATGACATGATGAATGGGTAGGGTTAAGTTAAAACAAGAGAGCAACATTTAACCAATATAACAGGATGCGTGGAAAGGTTTAGTTAACACAAGAAATCAACACTTAACCAATGTAACACGACAAGTGGGTGGGTTAAGTTAACTTGAATTGATTGATGACACTTAACCAATACAACATGATGAACGCACGGGGTTAAGTTAATAAGAAACACTTAAACAATGTAACTTGATGAACGAATGGGTTTAAGTTAATGGTAAATACTTAACCAATATAACATGATGAATGAACGGGGCTAAGTTAATAGGAAACACTTAACCAATCCAACATGACGAGTGAGAAGGGTTAATAAGAAACACTTAACCAACATGACATGATGAGTTGGTGGGTTAAGTTAACATGAATGGACAACACTTAACCAATATGACATAATGTGTGGGAAAGTTAAGTACATATCGGGTTGGTGGGTAATATTAGTAAATATAGGCCCACAAACTTAACCGTTAAATAAACATGATTGAATCAGTGGGAGGGTTAAGTACATCTCGTGTAGGTGGGTAATATTTGTATATATAGGCCCACAAACTTAACCAGTAGGAAACCCTAGTAACGGGGAACCATTTCAGCAGTAACCCACACAGATGTATCAAGGTACCCTGAAACTAGGCAGGGTGGGGCACGATTACTGGGCTGATTATAAGCAGTCAAAATAGAGGCAGGGGTACGTCAATGTAAGTGCCGATGGATTACGGGCGTGCACGTACTCCGGAGTGGGAAAAAGCAGGCACTGGGTACCAGTAGTTATACACTGTGCATCTTGAATCGTGTCGGGTTGCTATCATAAGGATTGATATACCTTATGGTGGGACTAGCACAGGGTATCTACACACAAGAGAGGGCCAATCAACAAAGACACATGGAACATTAACACAAGTAGGGAGCCGATCGATAGGGTAGTAAGGGTATACCTAACATCTTCATGGCAATTAGGCTGATTGAGGTAAGATCCTCATACTAGATGTACACCTGAAGGCTACCATAATTGCGGGGATTGGGATCACTTATCATTTTACACAGATTACTAGTTGGGACACTAGTTATGCGGTGCAAAGATATAAAAATCAGAATAACAAGGTAGCAGTGAAGCAGAGAAAGAGTAGAAGTGCATTCAGTTTATCTTGCCTTATCATATTTGTGCTAATCGTATGTTATCTTGTTATCACAGTATCGTCTTATGTTCGGTTTATTCATGTCATAATGCTTTTGCCTATTTATATGCTGAAAGTCACTGGACTTACCAGAATTATGTCTGACCTAGTTTGTTTTCGCCTCTTTTCTTCCGTTCCCCCCTCCCCTAGGTTCATAGGGAGGAAATGTTACCACTTAGCTCAGTTTTCTTTCCTAGCTCGGAGATAGTTGAGGTATTGCTTTGGACTCTCTCTACCACTACTATGGCTGGTTCATGTTTGATTGGGGAATATCATTGTTATTTTTATGCTTCTTTTATACTTGGAAGTTTTTGAATCAAGACAGAAGTTCTATGTATTACTTTTAAGTATGATTGAGATAATTATTGTAAAAGCTTGACTGAACCACATTGTTTATAAAATGACTTTATTTTCTGCAGCTTTATCTTGTCTGTCTTGTAATTTATCTGATCTTTTACCTAAACGCTCCTCCAAAGTTAAGGCATTCCCTTTGTGATTGACCTTAACGGAGGTGTGGTGTTACACTAAATAATCCGGAGCCCAGCAATGAAACCCTTAATCTAAAGTCAGCTGCTATGGTAAATCATCAGAAGATGACATAGAAAAACAAAAAACAAAAATCAGTGATTCAACAGTGAGTCTGAACTCATCAGGTGTTAAGAAGAAGCTGGAATCACGTATTCAAACAGGAGAAGATGAAGATATGGATGAAAATGGATAGCAGGTTCGAAGAATTCTAATTATGATGATCTTATTATAATCTGAATATTTTTTACTACTCTTACAGCATACTTACTATGATTTTCCTGTTTATTATATAATTGCATAATGTTCATGTACCACCTCCACCATCTCTAAAAGACCATGAAATACAGAGAGCTTAGAATTTGATGAGGAACAACGAACTTCTCGCTTCTCTAAGTATGCCTGTAATTTCAGCTGAACTGATAAATGCAAGCCTAAAAAAAGAAAAAGGAAAAGAAAATATGCAAAAGGATGTGGATAGTGAGGAATATAATCCGGACCATGAGGAGCACAGTGAATATGATACTTCACAAATCCACGAAAGGTATGTGAGAGCTACATATCTTATTTTATATGCTTTTGAAGGTGATGACTATAAAATCAAATCTTATTTCCTACATAAATATACAATTTAAATAACTAAAAAATTTGAGAAACCCAAGCCTGTTAGTAGACCACAAACTCGTTCAACTAGCGGTAAGGCAAAAGAAAATGATATGTTTAGAACCTCAAGCCCAAGCCAAAGCCTGTTAGTAAGTTCAACTGAGAAGGATGTTGAAGGACAAGATACCATGGCTGATTATTTGGCTCTGCGGTAACGGCAAAAGAAAATTGCTACTAAATCTAGTGCAAGCGGTATGACAAATAAGGATGTGGCGAAGAATGTCTTGGCAGACATTGAAAATGAAGAAGTTGAAGCAGGTACTGAATTGATTTGATAATAATATTTAATATTACAGTGGGATTAATATTTAACTACCGAATTTACATTATGATTTATATGTTATTATTTGATGGGACTTTTCATTTTAATTAAAGATGAAGTTCCTAGAAGACACAGAGGTCAAACAAAGATGTTTAATGTTCATATAAAGGCATATGACAAAAGAGTTGTAATTGGAATGAACGAGTGGTTCCAACAGTTTCAGATGATGACAAAGTAATATCTGAATTGAGCAACTTTTTAGGAACATTAAAAAGGGATATGTCACTTACATATAAATCCTGGTCGGATGTTCCTGCAAAATTGAAGCAAACTCTATGGAATTTTGTTCAGGTAATCTATTATAATTGTAGTGTAGCTAAAATTTACTTCAATAAGTAATATTGATCTATTAACTATAATGTAGCTGGATTACGATTTTTTTTTAATCTTTGATTTATATTTTAGCAAAGGTATATTATTCCTGACGAATGTGAAAACTGGGTGTTGAAGTCTATTGTTGACCGTTGAATGGGGTACAAGAGTCGCATAAAAATAGCTTATTATAAAGCTTATGAGACCGATGAGGAGAGGCTAGAAAACAAGTCGGACAACATCCCATTGGAGGACTTGAAAGTGCTCTTGAGGTATTGAGCAGATGTGGAGATTCAGGTATGCGTACATATTATTTATTTCGCAACATAACGAGTACTTGGTTATTTTTATATATACGAGTACTTTGTTTTTTGTGTATTTTTTAGAAAAGAACCAAGAAAAATTCTGAAAGTCGTAAGTCGTATCAAGGCACACACACCGCTGGTCCAAAGTCGTTCGCCCAGCTTCGTCATAAGATGGTATGTGATACTTTATAGTTGTTTATTAATTACAGTTTTCTAGATGAGATAGCGTGGTAGCTATTGACATGAAGTAGTTAGCCTAGATGCTTTTTGACTGAAGAGAGTGTATGCTAAACTATCTGTTGAACTTGTATCAGGATACACCATCCGATGCAGCACTTTTTCTTAAATGTCGTAAGAGAATAGATGGACTTGAGTACGTGTATGGTCCTGAAGTAATGAAATACAAACTTGTAAGTAATAATTTTGTTCTTTTTTGTACATGCTGCACGTTGTTCATGTCTTGATGATGTACATGTTTGCTCAAGAACTGTATGTTTTATTTTGCATGCTACATGTTATAGTATGGATTCAATTTTATATATGTGTTAACTTGTCAACGAGAAATATTAAAATAAATATGCAATTTTGTTCCCTATGTATGATTAAAACCAAAGAAGGGTATCTTTGTTTTCTTTATATAATGAATGCTTCCCTATCATAGATTAAAATAAAATTTTAGTCTGCTTGGGCATTGTGATGGTGGCCACTGAGTGCCACAGTTCGAAGCACATAACGACTGTATTTTGTATTTATCAAATATTTACACTCCAGCCTTATTATATAAAGGTCAAGCAGTGGAAACTGGCTAAAATATACGGGATATTTCGTTCGCTAATGATATAGGAAACTGACTAAAATGCCAACAGAATTGCACGTTTCATAAAACAATTAGAAAGCAAGCTCCCATGAAGAGTCGTATGCACATTTGTTGAAACATTTGTTGAACCTGAGTTTCGCACCAGTAACCTTGTGCACTTGTGACATTTGTGCACTTGAAATTGTTTTCATGACATTTGTGCACTTGTTATCGAGATAGGCATGTAAAACCATATCTTGATTATACATGTAACATTCCAATTAGATCATGCTGCTTTTAAATCTTTTTTTTTTATCGTAAAATATTTATGTCTGTCGATAAAGACGTCCTTCTGTTATCTCTACATTATGAATGTGGCTATATATATGCCTTTTACTTGCCTATACCCATTTGACGATGTTTGATCGCAAAGGTACATTGTTTTTTTCTTCAGTTTTTACCATTATATATGTTACAAAATGTTTTTCTAATTACATGCACATAACAAATTGTTTTCCAAAATGTGGCTTTCTCTGCATTTGCTGTATGTATTTGCTGCATATGTAAGCACCATAAACCAAGTTAAGTTGTCTAGGGTCGAATATACTATCGTACCCCATATTAATCTCTGTACCCATATAAACTAGTTCCCATCAGGCACCCCATAATCAGGGTGAAGTGATCCATTTTATGATGATCGGCTCCTACTCGCATAGTTACTTGTGTCTTACGGCCCCCGATGTTGTAGTTACCTATGCTGGTCCCACCATGTGGTGTATCAAGTCCCATGGTGGCGGCCCGACACAACCCTAGAATGCACAGGTATGCTACTGGTTCCCAGTGCCTTATTTTTCTGCGCCGGAGTGAGTGCACGCCCACACCCCGTTAGAACCTACACTGCTACACCACCGCCGTCGATTTGACCTCTTACAGTCAGCCCAGTAATCGTGCCCCACCCTGCCTAGTTTCAAGGTATCATGATACGCCTTGTAGGGTTACTGCTGAAAAGGGTCCCCCGCTACTAGGTTTCCTATTTCTAGCCAACATGCTAAGTTGGTTAAGTGTTTTATAAACCTAACCCCCAATCAGTCTGTTTAGTTTAGCATGGTCCATTTTGATTAAGTCTTAATTCACTTAATCCTATCAATCCTGACTCAGCCTTAATTGTCTTATTAAAGCCTTGACCTCTCACATTAGACAGGTATTGTTGTGGCTGCCTGTTGCCGGTTGGGTCCGGGCAGTCTTACGCCACAACTCAGTCTAACCTCGGGTCCTTATTGGGCTCCGTGATTAACCACCCACATTGGATAGGTATTGTTGAGACTACTGGACAGCCGGGCGGTTCTGGGCAGGTTTACATCACAACTTTATCCAACCTCGGGTTAAACACATCGTATTTTCTACATTTACATATTTTGTCTCTTTTCTTTTTATATGTAAATATTTGCGGCCCATTATTAAAATTCATCTTTATTGATTTAGATTTATTTATGCCACTTAATTGTTTTTCAAGGTTGTTGGCATGTGTCAAACATGCCAACACATATGTTCTATATTTTAGCCCAAACGTCAATACCCCCGTTTTACACGTTCGCTCAAATGTAAGGTGTGTTGGGTTTAATACTTAAACCCAATTTAGCCATATAAAAAGGGGAGGCTTATAACATGGTGTTTATAAGGTAACATAAAAGGGGAGTGTGAACGCAAGAACTTGCAACATAACGATTCAATTAACATAAGGTAGGCGCATGTGAACTTGCAATTGTAACAACATATAATATAAGAAATATTTAAACATGAATCATTCTATTCACAAAATCATGGTATAAACAAAGCATGAATCATTCTATTCGTGTAGTCATGGCATAAATGATACTTAAACATGAACCATTCTAATCATATAATTATAGCATAATCATAATTGAACATGAGTCCTTCTATTCATATAGTCATGGCATAAACATAATTGAACATGAATCCTACTATTCATATAATCATGGTTTTTATCCTGTCTATGTAACTTGTTAGTGGGATGTAATTCTAGTGTAATTTCTAATGTAACTTATGTGCCAAATATATTATCATATGATTATGATAACAACATAAGCCTAGAAACATGTTTTCAACTAGGCATAATAACAAACATAGTATAGTCATGTTCATAAAATTAATACAAGCTTACAAAGACGCTTGCTTTTGTCACTATTACAAAATCATGATTTTTATACTTGACCTATGATGCCAATTCCAACATACCCTTTATATGAATCATAATACTTAAGTGGATCAAATTACACTAAAGATGACCATAGAATTATACATCATGTTGGCATAACAATAAATCATATACTTGCATGAATTTCAAATAAACTATTACAACATATAGTTGTTATTTTCAACATGAATCATATACTTGCAATTATCAAATGGGTGTTGTAAATAACTACCACAAACATGTAGTTTTCAATATGAATCATATGCTTGCATGAATCCCAATTAAAATTCCACAACATGTGGTTGTCAACATAAACCATATACTTGTATGAATCAAATCGTACACCATAGCATTGCCAAATCAAAATAACATACAAACATAAGTTATTATCGCCACAATTCCATTTCGTTGTTAACTTCCAACGCAAATCGCGTACTTGCAAATATCCAATCGTATACCATAATATTCCCAAATCGTTTAGCATCAAAGCAACATACAAATATAGATTATTATCGCCACAATTCCATTTCTTACTTTACACAAATCAACACAATTATTTAATTCACATCGGAATAGCACTCTACTTACAACGTGTGGCAAATCTTCAATTCAGGAATCTGAATTCTGAATTTGGTGATGCTAACCTTTGTTGTAGGCGTTGCTTTGATTTGACGTTGCTTTAAGCTTTTGATTTATCTCCTAATTGTCTCTCTATTTCTGACGGCTATCCTCAGTCTCTCCTCAGCAGCATGACGGTCTCATCTCCATTTTAGTTTATGTGAATTAGGGTTAGTCTTAGGTCCTTTTTATAGAGTTTTTGAGTTAATTTAGACCGTCAATGAAGCTTGGTTCAATAATAGTCGTTCATTCAAAGAAGAGACCAACCAGGAGCTGACACCTAGCCCTAGTGACAAGGCAAGGCTCAGAAAATCGACCAAACATAGACTAGGCCAGCCAGGGTGGGCTGGGTTCGACCTGGCTAAGGGGCCAAGTCGACTCCCCAGTCGACCCCCAGGTCGACTCTAGAGTCAACCTGCCTGGGGCAGGTCGACACCTAGGTCGACTCCCAGGTCGATCTAGCCTGGCAGGTCGACCCTAGGGTCGACCCCCAGGTCGACCTGGTGGGTTTGGGCGGGAATTTCCCCGCCTACTCTGATTGGGCTGAATTTTAAATCTGTTTTCGAAATTCGAGTTTTCTGAAACTTCATTGGGCCATAACTTGGTCATACGGACTCCGATTTTCGAAAACTCGGACTCTATTTCGCGTATTTTTCCGAGACGGACGCAATGGCATATCCCGTTTCCCTTAATACTTTAACTAGAATTTATTATACTTTAATTTGTGGATTTCACTGTTATAAAATACACGGGGTGTTACATTCTCCCCCACTTAAAAGGATTTAGTCCCGAAATCTTCAAGTTCAGGAAGAATGTACATCCTAACATCCAAACATCCATCTACTCATCCATCAAACACGAGCATCCATTTTCCTTAAAAGACTTCTAATGTTTCATGATAATATGCGAAGTGTGTGTGTACATGTACTTATCTAATGCAAAATCAGGCGGTCTACTGATTCAGTTGACCTCCTTAATGCGAATTATGTAAGTGCTATGAATCCATAATGTATGCAAATCCTCCTATTCATGATTCTACATGAGTGCACAATCATTCATACAAATGCAACATCCATATGACAACACATTAAAGTTCAACCATATACCAATGCAAACATATATGCATATGCAATATGAAGTGATTGAGCCGATCTAAAACCTAGATTGTGTGTGTATATGCAACTACGAGCAACCACTAGCAATCACTTGCAACCACTTGCAACCATCATCCATAACATGTTTCAATTACATGTTTCCATTCAAAGGGTTTCTTCCTAAAAGATAAGGTCGAGGAGATATACCTAAAAAGATAGATAAAAGCGCAACTTAAGGGAAAAGGAAAGATTAAAGATGTACCCTCGAAAAGAAAAGGGTAGGCTGCGCGTATTTTAGCTTCAGTTTCCCAAGTTGCATCTCCTTCGGCGTCGCTCCACTGAACTTTGACAAGCTTGACTTCGCGGTTGCGTAGCTTCTTTGCTTCCGTTCCTAATATGCGGGTTGGAACTTTCCTTATGGTTGCTTCGCGTTCCACTTCAACTTCTTCTAGGATATTTGGCTCTACCACTTCAGCAGACTCATGTAGACATTTTCGGAGATGTGAAACGTGAAAGACGTTGTGAACTCCGGCCAATTTTTCGGGTAGCTCTAATTTATAGGCCATTTTCCCAATTTTCTCAATGATAAGGAATGGCCCTACGAACCTTGGTGCTAGCTTTCCTGTGGTTCCAAAACGAACAACGTTCCTTAGCGGAGATACCTTAAGAAAAACTCTGTCCCCAACCTCAAATTCAAGGTCGGTCCTCCTCTTGTCGGCGTAGGACTTTTGTCTGTCTTGGGCCATCTTCATCCTTCTTTGTATTAAGTCTACTTTTTCTGAAGTCTCTCGGATCATATCTGGTCCAAGTATGAGCTTATCAGTAGACTCCCACCAACAAGTGGGCGATCGGCACGGTCTTCCATATAAAGCTTCGAAGGGCGCCATTCTGATGGTTGCTTGATAGCTGTTGTTGTAGGCAAATTCCACCAAAGGAAGATGGTCTTCCCATGTCCCTCCGAAGTCAAGGACGCACAGTCTTAAAAGGTCCTCCAAAACTCTGTTCACTCTTTCTGTTTGGCCGTCGGTTTGGGGATGATAGGCTGTGCTCAAGCATAACTGTGTGCCTTCCGCTTCTTGTAGACTCCGCCAAAACTCACTGGTGAAGATAGGGTCTCGGTCGCTTACAATGCTGGATGGTATTCCATGGAGTCGAACAATTTCCTTGAGGTAAAGAGATGCTAGGGAAGAGGCAGTTCTTATACTTTTGACAGGTAAAAAGTGGGCGCTTTTAGTAAGCCTATCCACTATTACCCAAATGCTAGTGTTTCCTCTCCTAGACCTAGGCAGCCCATCGATGAAGTCCATTGAGATGCTATCCCACTTCCACTGCGGGACCTCTAGATGATGTAGCAGACCGCCAGGCTTTTTATGTTCCGCCTTACCTATTGGCACACCATACACTTAGAAACGAATTCTGCCACGTCCTTTTTCATGCCGTTCCAAAAGAAAGTTCTTTTTATGTCCTTGTACATTTTATCTCCGCCTGGGTGTATCGTCATCTTGGAGTGATGTGCTTCCTCAAGAACCTTCTTTACTAAATCCCTTGTTTGTGGGACGCATAGTCTTTCGTCTCGCCTTAGCCAACCCTTATCGTCGATGGAGTATCTGTTGAGGTGACTTGAGGTCTCACCCCTAATTATCCTATCAATCGTCTCCACAAGCTGAGGGTCCTCGCGTTGTGTTGTCCCTATCGAGTCCACTAAAGTCGGGCGTACTTCGAGAGATGCTAGCAAGCCTGGTCCAAAATCGGAGGAAGGCCTAAAGTCGAAGCTGGCTATAAACTCTAGGCTTTGTCTTTCAAAAAACAACGGGCTTAAGGTCAGTTTCTTTCGGCTCAACGCGTCTGCCACTACGTTGCCTTTGCCTGGAGTATAGGAGATCTCGAAATCGTACGAGGCAAGAAACTCCATCCATCTTTGTTGCCTCAAGTGCTGAGCATGTTCCTCTTCACTCTTTGAGAAGATAAGGATATCGTCTACGAACTTATTGAGGAAATCTCTGAATACCCTACTCATCAGGTCTACGAAGTAAGCAGGTGCATTTGTCAAGCCGAAAGGCATGACAAGCCATTCAAAGAAGCCGTCTGGGGTTCTGAATGCCTTTTATCGATACTATCTTCAGCCACCCTTAGTTGATGAAAACCGGTCGCTAAATCGAGTTGGGAGAAAACAGACGCTCCTACAAGCTGATCAAATAGATCGTCAATTCTGGGGAGAGGGTGCCTATTCTTTTTCGTTAGCTTGTTGAGCTCCCTATAGTCAACACATAGACGGAGTGAACCATCCGCCTTTGTAGCGAACACCACTGGAGCGCCTCATTCTGAAATGCTCCTCCTAATGAACCCCTTTTATAGAAGCTCTTTAATCTGTTTACTGAGCTCTTTCCTTTCCCGTGGAGCCATGTGTCTAACGGGCAACGCAACGGGCTTTGCATTGTCTACAAGGTATATGCGGAAGTCTATCTCCCTCTTCGGAGGCAAGCCCTTTACCTCTTCGAAGACATCCGGATATTCCCGGACCACTCTAACCGATTGCAAATTTTCAACGGAGGCATCTAGCGATTCAAGGTAACTAAGCATAACCGCATACGAGGGATTACAAGAAATTTCCAAAGTATTACCGAGCTGGGTTAGGAGCCTAACAACCCTTTTCTCATAATCAAGGATGGCCCCACTACTGGATAGCCAATCCATGCCCAAAATCAAACCATATCCCGAAAAGCCCAAAACAAAGGCACTACATTTAAATTCTACGTTTAGAATAGAAATTTTCAATCCCAAACAGATCATAGACAAATGAGCTGGGCCCCCAATTGGGTTTGAAACAATTAAGGGGTCCTCTACCATACTAGTTTTTAGGTGCAGAGATTCTACCAAAGCAGACGAGATAAAGGAGTGTGATGCGCCGGAATCAAATAAAGTGCGAACGGGGTGATCATAAAGATAAACTACACTCTCTACAGAAGTATTTATACCTCGTTGTTGCAGAGGTGGCGCTTCTAGCACATGAACTTGTGCCCCTAAGGTGGATCCAGCCCTCTGCCCCTATCCTCGTTTCTTTGGGCAATCCTTAGCCATGTGGCCTGTCTCACCGCAAGAAAAGCACCCACCATTCATCTTGGCCTTCTTTTTCCGGCAATCTTTCACTAAGTGCCCCACTTTGCCACAGAAATTACACTTCCTCTTATCTTTGTTGCCTTTCCCGCCCTTCTTAAAGTCTGTCTTCTTAGGCTGCAAACCTTCTTTCTTCCCTTGAGAGTTTTCTACCTTTGTCTCCTTCTTGCCCTTATCCTCTTCGTTCAGCAACGCCATCTGTACCAACCTTTCATACGTAGCTCCCATGGGTATATGGGTCATGGCCAAACTGTGTAATGGCTCATTCAACCCTTTGACAAAACGGAGAGCCTTCTTGTGCGGGGTGTTGACTAGGTCCAGTCCGAACCTAGCCAGCTCATCAAACTGATTAACATACTCTTTGACTGTCTTGTTCCCTTGCTTAAGAAATAAGAATTTTTCCAACTGCAAACTCCTTTCCGCGTCTGAGAGAAATTTAGCCTCAAACCTTACCCTAAAGTCCTCCCATGTTTCTAATGGTCTTTCTGCATTAGTGACTTCCCACCAGTAGGAAGGCTCGCCTTTAAGTAGCCATACTGCCAGTTGTACTTTCTGTCTATCCTCTACCTCAAAGATGATGAATAAGTCCTCGGTTTCTTTCAGCCAATTTCTAGCTGCCACGAAGGACTCAGTTCCATGAAAATCCTTTCCACCCATAGCTTTAAAATCTTTACATATCTTAGCAAAGGTGTTTCCCCGTAGAGGAGGTGGAGGAAGAGGTGCTGCTGCAGCTGGATGATTTCCTGCAGCTGGGGGAGGAGGAACGGTAGGACCTGGCTGAGTGGCCCTTGCTTCTAAGAATCGTCTAAACCAACCAGGTATTGGTACACCCTCTGGCAAGTTAAGTTCTTCGGACATGCTGAAACAAAAAGGATAGATTCAAAATGAAGGATAAGAGATAGTTCCTATGGCTTTGGGGGGGACTTTGCCTTTTAAAATAAAATAATATTTTATCTTTTAAAAATGCTTCTTTAAATTTCCTTTTTGAAAATAAATTTTCAAAACTTTTTATCTTATCTGGTAAACCTATGCTCTGATACCAAGTGAAACACCCCACCTCCGTTAGGGTCACTCTCAAAGGGAATGCCCTAATTTTGGTGGAGGTTTATAAGTATAAATCACAGATATACAAGACAGATATAATAACACATATTTTTGAACAGCGGAAAAACAACAACTTTTATTTCATTAAAATACGTGTTACACCAACCATACCATAATTGTCTTACAATACTTCCAAAAACATAACATCTTCATAACTGTCTTGATTACATTATTTAAAGAAGCATAAAGAAAACATAAATAAACTGCAAAAGTCCCATAGTTGCTGTCCAAAACCATAGTCCAAAACGAAAAGATCCAAGCAATACATTCTTTCTCTTCAAGCTGGATATGTAGGCTGGTCAAGCTGTGGTATTCCCTCCCTGTGGACCTGGGGGGGGGGGGGGGGACGGAAGAAAAGAAGACGAAAGAAAAGTAGAGTCAGACATAAAGCCTGAGTAAGTCTAGGGCTATTCAGTCTATGAATAAAGAACTGGGGTATGATAATTATAAACTAGAAATGGGAAAGCACCATAAACCAAGTTAAGTTGTCTAGGGTCGAATATACTATCGTACCCTATATTAATCTCTGTACCCATATAAACTAGTTCCCATCAGGCACCCCATAATCAGGGTGAAGTGATCCATTTTATGATGATCGGCTCCTACTCGCATAGTTACATGTGTCTTACGGCCCCCGATGTTGTAGTTACCTATGCTGGTCCCACCATGGGGTGTATCAAGTCCCATGGTGGCGGCCCGACACAACCCTAGAATGCACAGGTATGCTACTGGTGCCCAGTGCTTTATTTTTCTACGCCGGAGTGAGTGCACGCCCACACCCCGTTAGAACCTACACTGCTACACCACCGCCGTCGATTTGACCTCTTACAGTCAGCCCAGTAATCGTGCCCCACCCTGCCTAGTTTCAGGGTATCATGATACGCCTTGTAGGGTTACTGCTGAAAAGGGTCCCCCGCTACTAGGTTTCCTATTTCTAGCCAACATGCTAAGTTGGTTAAGTGTTTTATAAACCTAACCCCCAATCAGTCTGTTTAGTTTAGCATGTTCCATTTTGATTAAGTCTTAATTCACTTAATCCTATCAATCCTGACTCAGCCTTAATTGTCTTATTAAAGCCTTGACCTCTCACATTAGACAGGTATTGTTGTGGCTGCCTGTTGCCGGTTGGGTCCGGGCAGTCTTACGCCACAACTCAGTCTAACCTCGGGTCCTTATTGGGATCCATGTTTAACCACCCACATTGGATAGGTATTGTTGTGACTACTGGACAGCCGGGCGGTTCTGGGCAGGTCTACATCACAACTCAATCCAACCTCGGGTTAAACACATCGTATTTTCTACATTTACATATTTTGTCTCTTTTCTTTTTATATGTAAATATTTGCGGCCCATTATTAAAATTCATCTTTATTGATTAAGATTTATTTATGCCACTTAATTGTTTTTCAAGGTTGTTGGCATGTGTCAAACATGCCAACACATATGTTCTATATTTTAGCCCAAACATCAATACCCCCATTTTACACGTTCGCTCAAATGTAAGGTGTGTTGGGTTTAATACTTAAACCCAATTTAGCCATATAAAAAGGGGAGGCTTATAACATGGTGTTTATAAGGTAACATAAAAGGGGAGTGTGAACGCATGAACTTGCAACATAACGATTCAATTAACATAAGGTAGGCGCATGTGAACTTGCAATTGTAACAACATATAATATAAGCAATACTTAAAAATGAATCATTCTATTCACAAAATCATGGTATAAACAAAGCATGAATCATTCTATTCGTGTAGTCATAGCATAAATGATACTTAAACATGAACCATTCTAATCATATAATTATAGCATAATCATAATTGAACATGAGTCCTTCTATTCATATAGTCATGGCAAAAACATAATTGAACATGAATCCTACTATTCATATAATCATGGTTTTTATCCTATCTATGTAACTTGTAAGTGGGATGTAATTCTAGTGTAATTTCTAATGTAACTTATGTGCCAAATATATTATCATATGATTATGATAACAACATAAGCATAGAAACATGTTTTCAACTAGGCATAATAACAAACATAGTTTAGTCATGTTCATAAAATTAATACAAGCTTACAAAGACGCTTGCTTTTGTCACTATTACAAAATCATGATTTTTATACTTGAACTATGATGCCAATTCCAACATACCCTTCATATGAATCATAATACTTAAGTGGATCAAATTACACTAAAGATGACCATAGAATTATACATCATGTTGGCATAACAATAAATCATATACTTGCATGAATTTCAAATAAACTATTACAACATATAGTTGTTATTTTCAACATGAATCATATACTTGCAATTATCAAATGGATGTTGTAAATAACTACCACAAACATGTAGTTTTCAATATGAATCATATGCTTGCATGAATCCCAATTAAAATTCCACAACATGTGGTTGTCAACATAAACCATATACTTGTATGAATCAAATCGTACACCATAGCATTGCCAAATCAAAATAACATACAAACATAAGTTATTATCGCCACAATTCCATTTCGTTGTTAACTTCCAACGCAAATCGCGTACTTGCAAATATCCAATCATATACCATAATATTCCCAAATCATTTAGCATCAAAGCAACATACAAATATAGATTATTATCACCACAATTCCATTTCTTACTTTACGCAAATCAACACAATTATTTAATTCACATCGGAATAGCACTCTACTTACAACATGTGGCGAATCTTCAATTCAGGAATCTGAATTCTGAATTTGGAGATGCTATCCTTTGTTGTAGGCGTTGCTTTGATTTGATTTGACGTTGCTTTAAGCTTTTTATTTATCTCCTAATTGTCTCTCTATTTCTGACGGCTATCCTCAGTCTCTCCTCAGCAGCATGACGGTCTCATCTCCATTTTAGTTTATGTGAATTAGGGTTAGTCTTAGGTCCTTTTTATAGAGTTTTTGAGTTAATTTAGACCGTCGATGAAGCTTGGTTCAATAATAGTCGTTCGTTCAAAGAACAGACCAACCAGGAGCTGACACCTAGCCCTAGTGACAAGGCAAGGCTCAGAAAATCGACCAAACATAGACTAGGCCAGCCAGGGTGGGCTGGGTTCGACCTGGCTCAGGGGCCAGGTCGACTCCCTAGTCGACCCCCAGGTCGACTCTAGAGTCGACCTGCCTGGGGCAGGTCGACACCTAGGTCGACTCCCAGGTCGACCTGGCCTGGCAGGTCGACCTGGTGTGTTTGGGCGGGAATTTCGCCGCCTACTCTGATTGGGCTGAATTTTAAATCTGTTTTCGAAATTCGAGTTTTCTGAAACTTCATTGGGCCATAACTTGGTCATACGGACTCCGTTTTTCGAAAACTCGGACTCTATTTCGCGTATTTTTCCGAGACGAACGCAACGGCATATCCCGTTTCCCTTAATACTTTAACTTGAATTTATTATACTTTAATTTGTGGATTTCACTGTTATAAAATACACGGGGTGTTACATAGTAGCTTTAATATAGTGTTGCCATCGAGTTATAAATTTTGCTGAAATAATGTTGCAATAGTCATACAAGGTGTTGTCGTAGGGATGAGATTAGATTGGGACGTGGGTCCAATGGGCCCTACATTGCGTGCCCCACATTGTCGGCCCCACAAAATATATAAGTAAAATTAATATCTATAGCAACATTTTTGGATGTTGCTACAGACACCTAAGGATGTTGCTATCGACCTAAATATGAGTCTACTTTAACAATATTTATTGTGCTGCCGTAGATAGTTAAAATGTTGCCTTTGAGGTCTGCAGCAACGGTGAAAATTACATTACCCTAAAACCATTGCCAAAGACCTATGCCAACATTTTCTGGGCCTACACCAACAATTTTTTGCGTTGCGTTAGGCCGTTTATGGCGTAGTGTGAGGATTTCATTAAGAAATGTGAAGAATTTAGGTATAGAATAACATCACAGAGGCTAGAATTCACAAGACAACATAAATAAACACCGCGTAATTTAATTTTTTCACTTAAAACAAAATAAGAAGCGTCATTACATCATAAGCCATAAAAACCATAGCTGTCTCATAAACAACACAAATTAAAGTATCAAAATGAAATGTATCCCCTTCATAATCAAATACAAAAAATAATTAAGACGTGGAAAGGTACATGTAACCACAAAGAACATGATAGATGATAATCTCCAAAGGATTGAGCTAGGTCAAAGCTCTCTAAAGTGCTAGATCCTCCACTCTGAAAACCTGGGGGAGGGGAAAGAAAGCAAGAAGAGGAATTCCAAACTATTCAGACATAAAGCCTGGCGAGTTCAGTAATTACCAACATGAATAATAAAGAGGAAATCTAAATAGGATAATAAATTGAAGCTTAACATAGTAAATATGAACAAAGTATATTTCTACAAGATAGTCGATTTTAAAATCATTCGATTTCTACACCAATTGCTACAATTCATAAATTAGGATATAACCCAATTCTACCCATCGATCGGCTTCTAAACCATAGTTGTATAACATATGCCGATTATGGCCTCTGGTTTATTAAACCTGAGACCCATCAGCTCTAAGAACATAGAGATATCACGAGCGTCACAGCGTCTTATTTCCCCTAATCGGTGCAGTACACGCTCACTGCCACGCCGGAACACGCTCACACACATCACTTTTGGACCTCTTACTACCCAATTCTGTATGAGTGTGTCTTCGCTTCATCGTGAGACCTCAGTGTAGTGATAAAAATGAATATTAACTGATACGTATCCCCAACCAAAAATATGCAATTTGACATAAGTCAACCCTAAACTTAGTCCCCAGTTTTACTATGTCTCTTATTTTCCCTAATCAGTCTACTCTCACTGTCAGAACGGATCAGTACTACGAGCCTCTTATTTTCCGTAATCTGTCGTCGCTGCCGGAACGGACTCTAAGTACACATGCTTATTAATTTATATAATTAAACATCAATCTTAAGTTTATTAATAAGCCAACTTTCCTTTATGTAACTTTTCTGTCATTTCATAGGTTGCATGTAAACTTTAATTTACAGGTTGTCAATAAACATCTTTTTTTGTTTAATTTAATTGTATAACCCAATCCCCGCCATTTGCATATATCCATATGTCATTTATAGAAACTGGAGACTGGACAACATATCAAATGCAAGCCACCACGTCAATACCAAGCATTCGATATGTTTCAGCACTAGAATCCACAACTTATTATATTGTCAAGAAGAAACCTCAAATTGTACTGGTCCTGCAATTACATAAATGTACTCATAAATTCTAAGCAATCCAAATCAATCCCCGGTAAATAGTCTCTAGCTTTGAATATCCTCGAAAATATATGTAGAATCAAGCCATAATACTCCATTATAATTTTATCTAAGAAGAGAGTTATTTGAGAGGGAGACGAAGAAGTGGAGTAGTGAAATTTGATTAGGTTTTGGATGCTATTTATAATAGAGCCAGAGCATTTAGATGCGTTAGATTATTTTAAGTTAAAATTTTAGGCCATTAGATCTAGGAATACTCCAGAATATTGCACACAAAAACGAACCAGAACGATCAACAACATGCGCACCAAAATTGTGCATGCAACCCAGGTGGGTAGACCAGCTTGGATCGACCCCGGGTCGATCCAGTCGATGGCTAGGTCGTCGGGCTACGTGTGATTTGCACTGATTTTTAATTCTGATTTTATTCGAACGTTGCGACCTTTTAAAATTTGAAATTCAAACTTGTTTCTTTTATATTTTCTTTGTTTTAAGTTCGATTTTAGTAAACAAAAAGTACACCTTAACCAGAATTTCGTAATGGACTCAATGGCTCAACCCAGTTATTCATTTCCCATTATTTTTTCTAGTTAATATTTACTTTATTAATTTTTTTAATTAATTTTCTATATTAAATTGTCAGGTTGTCACAGTATGATACATTCTTTTACTAAATAAATTATAAATAAATTTGCTATAGTCATAAACGAGTGTAATTTTCGTTGTGTGATTTCTATGGTTGCATATAAATGATTTTTTCAACCTATTTGTTGTGTAGTTTGCACTTTAAAACTTTTAACAGTTTTTTAATTTTAGATTATGTAATCAATTTAACTGTGTGGACTTTAAAGTAAAGCTTTGATTGAGAACCTTGAGAATTTTATAGATAATTGTAGAATTTTTTTTTTCTTCGTCAAAAAAAATGTACGTATTTGAGCAGAAAATAAAACATTAAGACCTAATAGAAAACTAAAGAGAATGGAGTAATTCCTTAAATTAACAATAGATGGCAAGTTTTTCAGCTGAAAAATTGGAAACAATATTAGTTTACATTTTCTTCAATCGTGACATACAAACAATCAATAGGCAGAAATATAAAACAGAAAACACACGAACAACACACCAACTCAACGACACTCAGAGTAAAAATGCAAAACAGGAAAGAAGAGCCCAACCACATGCAACCCACCTTAATCCGAACTCTCTTCCATTCCCACCATTATCATCAAAAGTAGCATCAGCACCAACATAATTTCCCCCATTACCAGAAGCACCTCCCTGTCCAAACGGCAAATTAGTCTGTGCATCACCGATGGGCTGCGCAAAGGGAGGCAGGGCAGGTCCCAAACCCGGAGAGCCAGGAAGGCCGCACCTCTGGTTAACCCTAGGATCCTCGCTGGCCCTCCAGGCAAGCTCGCCGATGTCGTCCCTCAGCCTCATGTCCCCTTCGTCCACCAGCTCCAGTCTCTGGATCGGGTTATTGTCGGTCGATTCAGCCTCGTTGTCCCATTGGAGATTACTGCCATCGTAGATGGCAAGGCCGTCGTCAGTGAAGAGGAGGGAGCAGGCGTTGGCCGTGCTGATTGGGGTGCACTCCGACTCCCACACTGGCTCGGAGGTTTCGGTCGACTGGACCTGAATGTAGCAGAAGTCGTTGCCGAAGCCACTGGAGGTTGGGGATGAGGTGGCGCGGAGGAGGTAGGCGGAGTATTTGGATGATGGGGAGATCAGGAAGGGTTCGGAAGACGCTGAGGGGGTGCCGGGTGGGATGGTGGAGATTATTTGTTGCTTTGTGGTGCGGACCAAGATGCCGCTTGTGGTTATGGCTTCGGACAAGGAGGGTAAAAGGAGGGATGAGAATGAGAGGAAGATGATGAAGGAGAAGAAGGTAGTAGTAGTCATTTTAAGATTTTGGTTGTGTTGGTTTGTGATGGAAATGAGTTGATATCTTACGAGGTTTTATAAAGGGTTGGATGATTTGGTTTTGAAATGGAGTTGGAAAGTTTTCGGAGTTGATGATTGAAGGGTTTTGCATGAGTTGGTTGTACGTAGTAGCTCTACTTGCAACATTAACTGGTTTAGTTACATCCTGTTTAGTTTAGTGCCTTTCCCACTTTAAGATGCTGTCTAACTAACACACTTCTGTGTTTATTAAAGCTATAGATGGACTGTGCGAGTTTATAAATATACATGACAGTGTTTTGATGCATATAAATAACAAGTTATCACGATCCAACAACCTCAGTTATATTAGATTAGGCATGTACTCAAAAGCAACGTGGTATAGAAGATTGAACAACGTAATGATGGTTTTCAAAATTATGAACAAAAGGAGGCATTTGCAACCAATGAAAACAGGTTATTTAAGCATTGCATCAAATAAAATCATTGTATCAAAATTTATCAGTCCCTCTATATTCAATCAATCAGCATCCCCGAATTCCACATTTTTACAATTAATTTTTTTTTTTTTTTTTTTTTTTTTGATTTAAATGTAAAAAGGTGAAAATCAGATATTCTAATTGGTTGGGATAAATGACAGAGAATTTTGGACATAGAGAATCAGCTTCGGAATGCATTTGTGGATATAACCAAAGTATTAAGCATGATTGATTGAGAATTTTAATTTAACTGATTTATAGCTAATTGATAATTTGTTTTATCATCTAATACACATTTAATTAAAATGAAGTAATGATGCGAGCATTGAAATACATGAATACTTTTAAAAATACAGCAATAAATTGCGTAGATAATACAACAAAAATACAGTTATTTATTTATTTATATATTGTCATGATCTTAGTTTATTATATAAGTTTGGTACTTTTGTGTGTTATTGTTCCACAACCACTAATGAAAACCAATTTTTCGCTAAGTTACCGTTAAGAGTGTTAACCCAAAATTGGTTTTATGTCTTTGATGTCAAGTGCAATGAGACACTTCACGTCTAAGTCATCAATAAACGAACTCATCTTGTTTCGAGTTCATCTAAATCTTAAAAGTTTCTTATCATGCTTGACTAAGTACAAGGTGGAGAGATTCAAGACGGAGTTAGAATTTCCATAAATTCTTAGAATATAGGTCGACATGCGTACTTCGCCTTATGGCTTGAAACTTCTACTTCAACTCTAGGTTGAATCGGCTAAGTCATTTGCTTCGATTTTAGGGCAAATCGACTTGTAACAAAAGTTCTTAAGTTGACTCATCTCTAAGCATAACACATTAAGGTGAAAAGTTTTAAAACATAATCTTTTTTTTGACAAAGCTGACTGGGTTGAGTGGACCCGTACCAATTTTATTAATATACGGACGACGAGTGCATGGTAACATAGAAGAAAAAGAAATACAAAAGAAAACAAGGTACACACAGCATATCAACCACTGCGAAAGACAAACATAAACAGTTAATTACAAAACAAAAGACTGCAGACAAAAGCAAAAGCAGCCTAAGGACCACAAATTTCTGGATCAAAAGCGAACTTCATATACTTTAGACCTTCTCAAATGTCATGCCATATTAGAAGCCTAAGTTTGTTTGGATTCATTGCACGGTCATGGTCAAATACACGAGTATTCCTCTCTTTCCAGATCTTGTACACTTATTTCTTCAGCACATAGTTGAATATCCTGGCAGAGGCACTTTTACCTTTCAGTTTTCTTCTACTTTTTTCCCAATCAAATGGACTGTTGAGTTGAGAGTAGGTGCCACCGATCTGAGCCAGAGTTTCCTTCCAAAGAGGTTGGATAACAAGCAATCAAAGTACATATGTTGGGCAGTTTCAGGCAAGACATTGAAGAAGCTACAAAGATGATCAACTTGCGTTCCTTGGCTTATGAGCTTATCCTTTCCATCTGCAATCATGCAGATTTGAAGTGCCGAGTAATACTGAGTAGATATTTTTTATTGTGAACTTCTCACCTTTCCATTTTCAGATGTTAGCAACATCAGAGTTGACTAAAACCATGCTGGTGTTGATTTTGTTCCACAATGACATTATATTCTGGTTAGAAGAGTTAGGCAAACAAAACTGCTTGCCAGAGATAACTCCATCAACATTGCTAGAAAGGCTTATGCCAGATTGTTGCATATCAGGATAAGATAAGGAGTTCTCAATAATAAGTCCATAGTCCAGCCATGGATCTTGCCAAAAGCTGATACTATCAAATGATTTTTTCCTATATTTAAAGTATGGCAGAAACAGGTTCCTAAGCTTGATCAGACCTTTCCAAGTCCAGCTATTACCATTGTTTACATTCAGTGTCCAAATACTTTTATCTTTAAGGACATGACTGTATGACAAGGGAACCCATAGGCTTCTTCTCTTAAAAAGAATGTCATCGAAGTGCTTGTCAAAAGCAGCTTTATTTTATTTATTCATATTGATAATCCCTAGATATCCTTTGTAAATAGGGTTTTCAAGCAGTGCAAAGGAAGTAGGCGCCAAGTACTTCATGTGTATGTTCCCCTTCTACGAAAACCTCATAAAAGCAGTTCTTAACATATAGAGAAGTTTCTGTGGAAGAATAAAAGTTCTTTCTCAATATACTTGCATTGATATCACAACAGTTTTTATAAGTGCGATTCTTCCAGCTTAACTAAGCATCTTATAGACCAACAGTCAAGCCTGGCAAGAATCTTTTCAAAAAATGGAAAGCATTGTTGTGTTATAATCCTGGAAGTCGCCAGAGGCAGTCCAAGGTACATAATAGTTGCTTCATTCCATTTGAGCCCATTTAGAACTTGAATTTGTTTGATAAGTGCAAGTATAACACCAATAACCAAAAATTCAGACTTTTCTATATTTATTTTTAGCCTAGTCATGCTATGAAATTTGTCAAGTGCATTCATGATGTTATTGAGTGTGCTAGTGTTAGGTTTGCAGAAGATAATTAGGTCATCTGCAAACATCAATGATGTTAAGCGAGGGTTCTTGCATTTGGGTCAAGTTTAAATTGATCTTTATCCATAAGAACATCAAGCATTCTAGAAAGAAGCTCCATAACTATAATAAAGATATACGCAGAGATCGGGTCCCCTTACCTTATTTCTTCTTTACTTTCAAAAAAATTAAACAAGAGTGCCATTCACATAAACAAAAAAATGAGCAGATCTTATACAAGAATAAATCCAAGCAGAGGGAAGTTCATAAAGCTCATGATTCTAGTAATAGTTATCCATTGTATTGAGTCAAAAGCTTTCTTGCAGATATCGATTTTTAGCACAATTCTTGGTGAAATATGTTTAGTTTTGTAACCTTTGAGTAATTCATGTGCTAACAAGACATTATCAAGAATATTCCTACTAGGAAGGAAGGCATATTGATTCGAGGAAATAAGATCAAGAATAACCATCTTATGTCTACTAGCAATTATCTAGGTGATACATTTGTAAATGGTGTTGCAACATGAGTTGGTCTAAAAGAATTAACAGTGCATGCATTCTTAACTTTAGGGATTTGAGCTATAACAATATTATTATAAGACACCATCATAATACCCTTTTTAGAAAAACCACTGAACAACACTACAAACATCAGTTTGTACTACATTCCAACAATGTTTAGATAAGAAAGCATTGAAGCCATCTCGGCCACCACATGAATTTTTATTAAGAGATAACATGGCATCTTTAATTTCCCCATCAGAGATGGTGAAGCATAATAAGTCATAATACTTAGCGTTAATCTTAGGAAGAAGCGTAGGGTTTATTTCCTCAATATTAGGTACAGAGTTATCTATATTACCAAAAAGATCATAGAAATACTGAACAAAAGCATTTTGTACACCTAAATGAGTAGAATGTGTCTGCCCATTCTGATTTGTGACAGAGTGAATGGTCTCTCTAGTTTACTTGGCTTTCAATATAGCATGAAAGTAAGTCATTTTCCTGTCTCCGTCATCAGACTACCTTAGCCTAGCTCTCTGTTTACTCATCAATGATCTTTGAAATTATCAGAGTATAAAGTTTCTAAACTAGCAAGATTAGGGTTGCTAGGATCATTTACCATATGAGTTTGCACTTGCTCAAGTTGTTTAAGCAACATTTAGACTGAGTACTGCACTACCAAATTTATTGTTAGCTCAGGATTTTAGAGCATTCTTAAACGCTTTCAACTTTTTATCTAATATGAACATAGGATTAACAAAACAAGGTGAATCCCATACATGTTTAACTATATCCATGAAATAAGGATCCTAAATCCATGAATTAAAATTTTTGAAACTCCGTTTCCTACTAGTTTCATTCTCACCAAGATGAAGTACTCATGGTGAACGATCTGAAAGTATGGGTAACGGCAGTTCATTGGTCAAGCTGAGCCATTTACTAAGTGAAACAACATTACAAAATGCATGGTCAATTTTAGAAAAGGTACGAGTGCCTTCTCTCTTACTATTGTTCCAAGTATAAGCAACACCATAGGTATTGAACTCTAATAGGTCAGAATCACTGATCGATTGTTGTGTTTATAGGTCTTATTTCTGATAGAGTTACAGGAGAACTCCAACTCTATCAGAATGATTAAGTGGAGAATTAAAGTTCCCATACATAATCTAAGGATGTGTGTGATGTCTTAGTGCATGTAGCATTTGAAAAAGAGAACTCCTAGCATTATAAGAGTTATGTGCATAGATAAAGGTGAAGTAGTATGAAGTGGATGGTGGAAGATGATAGTTATGACAGTGTAGTCACTACACCATAATAACAAATTTGTCACTCCTTTATCCACGAAATTTGATACTGTTTATAGCTGTATCAAATTTGATGTGGCTCGCAACCATATCTAAATATTTAGATATGAATTTTAGCCACATTCAATTTTGATATGGACACAACACTCATTAATGTGCATGTTCTCGTGTGAAAATTTCCAAGCAAAACCAACGCCTCTCCCTTTCTTTTTTTATTTCCCTCGCACCTCTCCCTCCTTTTTTATTTCCCTCTTTCATCAATATATCGTGCTCTCTTCATTTCTCAAATCGCTTCTCCTTCTTCTACTCGATCCACAAGGCATCATTTCTCCTTCTTCTCCTTTGGTTACTGTTTTAGGGTTTTAGTTTTCTTCTCCTTTGATTATTGATTTGATTTCTTGTGATCGTTACTATTTTAGGATTTTGGTGATTTCATCTACCCGATCCATAAGGCATCATTTCTCCTTCTTCTCCTTTGGTTGACAACACGATGCAAACCTGATTTCTTCGTATAATTCCAGATCTTCACCTTAGGTTTGTATTGTTTTTCCTTTTATGCACTAATTTTTCACATTATACATTAATTTAGTTCATAGATTAGGCTGTTATTTTGCCATTGTTTATAGTCCCTCTAATTCGATGGAGTGTATTCGTTATCATGCTACAATGAAGGTCATTCCTTTACTTTTAATCTGTTACTATTCTTAAACTAATTTAAATTACAAACCAAACTCTAATGAACAACAATTTGCATTACAGCTTCTTCGATTCATTCAAAATAGCTACTAGTCTTTTCCAGTTTTCCTTCTGAAATTTTCTATTTCGTTAAAATCGAAGTTCGTTGTTGGCCTTGATTCTGGTAACAAATTACAGTATTTTCTATTATTTAAATAATTCAGCCTTTTTGATTTTTAAATAACTAGTGTTTTTTCCAATGATTGTTTGTCTTTTAAATCAAGGTTTGATTGAGATTTTGCTAGTTGATTAGATGTAGGTCAATTCAATGTTCTGTTTTGCGGATGTAAACTAATAAAAGTTCTTCTAGTTCATATGATGTTTATTGTTACGAAGTTCATAGATTTCTTTTCTTTTCAATGTAGTAAATTTTTACACTAGTATTAACGTAACTGTGATTTATTGAGATTTTCTTACCTCATGAGGTGTAAGTTTATGGCATTCATAGGCGAAACAATCTCAGAAATTAAAATTTGTGTTTTCACCCACTTAAATCTTAGGGTTAACAGGATTGGAGCTTGGTTCTCCTCAGCTTGGTTCTCCCCAGTTAGGTGCAACACTGCAATCATACTTCCAAAATGTTGTGCCCCAAGGCACAACCATAATATACATTTTAATTAGCCTTTATTTATTTACTATGGTGTTATTTTCACTGAGGTTCTATTGATTACTTCAAAACAAGTCAATACATGATGCAACAACAAGTTCAAAATAACATTTTGCAACATCGAGCACACTATGATATGTATATGATGGGGTAAGCGCTAGCCTTCTACTCAAGTTTGATGTTTTCATTTGGAATTTATCGGTGTTGATATGGATTTAGAATTTGGAGTAGTTTTTTAAGTTTTTAGGGTAAGTATACTTGGTGAAGCTTTGTTAATGCTACTTTTTCTTAACTAAAGATTTTGACTTTATGATTTTACTTGGTTGACATTATTAACTGAAGTATTCGAGTTGAGAAAATTGTCATATTGACCTGTTAACTTGCCAGATAAAACCTATATTATATCAACTATTACATTTCTATATGACTATACATGATATATTTTGTTGGTAATCTAGTAGTTTTTGTTTGAATTTTTATGTGACATGTTGAGTTTTGAACAACCAAAGAACAAATTTATTGAATGCATACCATATGATGTTTTAATCTACAGTATGGATCAACTACATTGACTTTTTTTTAGTGGGTTAGATAAAAATTATAGTGTCAAACAATGAAAGCATGTAACCATACTAAGTGGCCAGAGTAAGAGGAGCGGATGCTAGAAAATAGTTTTTGGCATGGTGGTGCTAGGTTGTTCAATCATGGTCGGGTGGAGGCTCCAACAAAAAATGCAAATAGCTAGATGAATATTTAAGTAAATAGTGTGATTAGTTCTCACATATAAGAGTACATAATAAATTCTAACACCATAATCCAAAAACTGCTCACAAGGTGAACTAGTTGGATCTCAGATTTAGTGCAAATAGAGTTCCATTAGTTATTGTTTGTTTTAGCTTATTGATTCATACAGTAAAAACTTCCCATTTGCAAGGGATAGTTGCCCTCACATTTGATGAGCAAGCTGGTGCAGAAGTGGACAGGCAGCACAAGGACTTAGAAATACATGGCAAAGGAATATAAGTGAATTCCTTGAGGTAAGCATTTCCTCTTTTTTCTTTTCACCCCCTCACACATGCATTATTCCAGATGAAAATAGTGAAGAAATTTCTTTTCTAAATTTCTTGACATTAACATCGAAGAGCTCCCTCATAAATTTATCGCTATCAAATACAAGTCTGGTAGTCACTTTCTTAAATATACTTATATCTTTGTTTCATGCTACTCACAACTAGTTATGTTAATTCATCGCATATAACTCATATTCAACTATGTTGTGTTTATGACTGTAATGATTATGATGGTCTTGCTTTTTTTTGGTAATTGTGGGGATATGGATTGGGAAGAAAGAGACATTTGCGTTTTTGGACTACTGAGTAGTGAAATTGGTAGATCATAATGGTTGTATAATATTAAGATTAAATATCATGCTCTATGTTATTTGTTGCAGAATTTATTATGTTGTAAACTTAATTTTGCTGACTAGAGAATACAATAGATTTGTACACTTAACAGTTTGTCGTTTGTTTGTACACTTTAGTTATATATCAACAATATTTATTGGGTGTGCTTTAAAATTCAAGTTGTCTTAGTAGAGTATTTTGGATTAATGCTTTATATATTCAAGAAACTTTTGAGATCTCAAGCATCGTTTAATGTATATTAAAGCAACTTGAACGAGTTATGCTGCTGTGTAAAAGAAAACACCAATTTATAAATTAGATACAGCCTTCAGCCGTATCTAATTTATGAAATAAAAATGGCCAAAGGTCGTATCTAATTTAAGAATTAGGCAGGGAATACATATATTAGGCAGTGCTTAAGACTGTATCTTTTTAAGAATCAGGCAGTGCTTAAGGCCGTATCTTTTTAAGAATCAGGCAGTGCTTAAGGCCATATCTTTTTGATAGTTAGATACGGCTTAAGGCTGTATCAAACATTTAAACATTCCAAAATTTGATACAGTCCAGAGCACTACCTAATTGAAGTGGATACGACCCAAAGCACTACCTAATCGACATTTATGGTGTAATAACCCGCATTTTCAGCGATATAATAATTAATTTATTTAATTATTTAAAAGGTGATTAAAAGTATTTAATGGTTGTTGAATTAAATAATGGTGAATATTTAATTAAAATAATAAATTAAATAATATATTTAATTCTGAAATAATCAGAATTGGCTGGAATGGAGATCTGGTGTGAACTGGGCAATTCGAAATATATAATTCAGTTTGGATTTGAATTTGAATAACGAATATATTATATATACGACAGTTTGAAAATAGAATTATATTATAATTATAATCGAGTTCGAAATGGCGCGGCAGTTCGCCATTTGGCGATTTGAACTTCAACTGAATGTACAGGGTTCGTTTTAAATCGGATTTCTGTGAAAAAAGAAACATATGGAGCTGGTGAAGTATATTTTTCTAGTGGATGAGGAAAATGGGGATTTCGTCGTGTAATTTTGATTTATGTCCAAATCAAAATTTAGAAAAGTCGCTGTGGAATTCCTTTATAATTTATTTATATTTATAAAAGGAATTTCATTATAAATCGAATATCGATTTAATCAGGATTTGAAATATCAAGTTAGAAATTCATAGAGGAATATTCTAGAGCTGTATGGTATTCCACTGTGAATATATACGATAATATTTATTTTTAAATATTAAATTTAATTGTTTTTGAATATATTTATATATTTAAAAGGGTTATTTAGGACTTTAAAAATAGCCACTTTTGCAAACGAAGTCGGAATTTGATGAAACTAATTTTGTTGGATCCGCAATATCAAATTATTGTTAGATTCCAAGTTCCGTGATTTTTTGGGGTCATTGTGTGGCTGTACGGATTTTTAGAAAGCAAAAATAAATAAAAATAAAATATCTAAAACAAGACTGTGAACAAAAAGTAGCCACGCACTATCATTTTTCAGCCACATAAACATTTTGATCCCTCTATATAACTTCTTTTGAGCCGCCACCCAAACTTTACTCAACAAACCAAAAACACAGAGGAACAATTCAAACGAAAAATCAAAAGAATTCAAAAGAAAATCTATAAAATCCTCAAACAAGTTTAATTGAGTTCCTATCGGGTTTCTCATTCGTATACTCATTTCAAAGGGTGCAATGCCTTCTGTCTGTTTTCAATTTCAAACACAGAAAATTAGGGTTCGAGTTCGAGAGTAATTGGAGCTTCGATACATGAATTCGAATCTAAACTCAGGAGGTTTGATAGCTTTAGTTGTGGTTTTTTTTTGGATTTTTTAAAATAAAAAAAATGTCGATACTTCTACTTCCTGTAGCTGACGGAAGCGAAGTCGGATGGGGGTAGAACGGTGCGAGTTTGAGGGTACCAGTATGGATGGAGGGCGGTGATGAAGTGAAGAAAATTGGTGGTGTTGGTTCGGAAATCCATGAAATAACGATGGAGTTTGTGATCGGTTAAATGACGGGTTGAAGAGCAAATGGAGCACGACATTTTTCAGATATTTCGGGGAAGAAGAAACGATTTGGGAAGGTATGGGCTTTAACGGGAATTGGCTGAGAATTTAGAATGGGTGAGGCCCAAAACAAATAAGTTTAGTTTAAATTTAATTTAAATAGTTGTATAAACTTGTACAATCAATATCTTGGCCATACTGTATCAGAAATTCGAACCGTCGGTCATGTTAGGATCGTATGGACGGTTGCTACACCATGGAACTGATTGGGAGCAGATGGGAGCTAGTCTGAATTTATGGCGAAATAAATTGTTTGATTCAAATCGAATAACAATTTATCTTCCTTTAACGATGAACTGCCAAAGTGAGTAAAACTCACCAACTCTGAACAACTATATTTTTCTAACGTATATTTAGAACTGATAATTAACTGTTAATTGATATGCGTTAACTGTTTAGTTGAAATACTGATTGATTGGTTGAAATTATTGATAACGATATATATATATATATATATATATATATACATAAATTGTTAATCGAATATTGATTCTGTTTAACAGAATATTTTATATTCGTGTTGTTTAACATCTGTGATGCAAGGAAACAGGTCGGAGGAATCCAACTGGATTCCTCAACATTTATTTTACTGTTTTCATATATGGTGATATATGATGTGATATAAAATCTGTTGTTGATGATGTGTGTTTAAATGATATCGATCATTGTGATTTGGTATTTTAAATACCGTAAGAAATACTGGCATGTAGAAAGGGGATTTTCAAAGTATATTTTGAAAATAAATTAGTTATATAAAATCAATGGATTTTATATAGAAAAGGAAAAAGGGATTTTTATAAAAGAAAACATTCATAAAATCGAAAGGATTTTGAAAAGGAAATATTTATTGAAAATATATATGATAAAGATGAAAAGGGAATTATTTATAAAATCAATGGATTTTATAAAGAGAAATATTTATTGGGATAATAAATAGAAGTATAAAGGGATTATTTATTTGGGAAAATAAATAAGAGTTATAAAGGAAATATATTTGTAAAACAAATATAGAGGAAATTATTTGTAAAACAAATATAAAGGTAATATATTTGTAAAACAAATACAAAGGAAGATATTTACAAACCAAATAGAAAGAGGAATATTTGTAAAACATTTACAAATAGAATTTAAAAGGAAATATTTATAAAACATTTACAAATATAATTTAAAAGGAAATATTTTTAAAAACATTTACAAATAGATTAAATGGAAATATTTATTTATAGGAAATAAATAGAATGTTATAAATGAGATATTTATTTGTTAAATAAATAGAAAAGATAAAAGAAATATTTATTTGTTAAAAAGATAGAATTGAAAAGGGAACATTTATTTGTTAAGTAAACAAATAGAAAAGGAATAATTCAAAAGTAGATAATTCAAGGAGATAATTCAAAAGGGAATGATTCAAAGGAGTTAATTCGAAAAGAGTAAATCGAAATGAGTTAATCGAATATTAGTTATTCGGTTAGAATTAATCAGTTAAAGTTAAACAGTTAGAGTTAATCAGTTAGAGTTAACCAGTTAGAGTTAGAGTTAACCAGTTAGAGTTATTCAAATGGAGTAAATCGAGTAGAGTTATCGAATATCACTTATTCGAAGTAAAGTTATCGAATATAGTGTATTCGAGAGAAGAGTAATCGAAGATAGTTTATTCGATAAGAGTAATCGAATATAGTTCATTCGAGAAGAGTAATCGAATATAGTTCATTCGAGAAGAGTTATCGAATATAATGTATTCGAAGAGGAGTAAATCGAATATTGTTTATTCAAAAGGAGTTAATCAATTATTGGTTATTCGAAAGGAGTTATCGAATCCAGTTATTCGAAAAGAGTAAATCGAATATAGTATATTCGAATAGAATTAAAGGAGTTAATCGAATATAGTTTGTTTGAATAGAATTAAAGGAGTTAATCGAATATAGTTTATTCAAATAGAATTAAAGGAGTTAATCGAATAGAATTAAAGGAGTTAATCGAATATAGTTTATTCGAATAGAATTAAAGGAGTTATCGAATATAGTTTATTCGAAAGGAGTTATTGAATCGTGTTATTTGAAAAGAGTAAATCGAATATAGTTTATTTGAATAGAATTAAAGGAGTTAATCGAACATAGTTTATTCGAATAGAATTAAAGGAGTTAATCGAATATAGTTTATTCGAATAGAATTAAAGGAGTTAATCGAATATAGTTTATTTGAATAGATTTAAAGGAGTTATCGAATATAGTTGATTCGAAAGGAGTTATCGAATCCAGTTATTCGAAAAGAGTAAATCGAATATAGTTTATTCGAATAGAATTAAAGGAGTTAAGCAAATATAGTTTATTCGAATAGAATTAAAGGAGTTAATCGAATATAGTTTATTCGAATAGAATTAAAGGAGTTAATCGAATATAGTTTATTCGAATAGAATTAAAGGAGTTATCGAATATAGTTTATTCGAAAGGAGTTAAGTGAAAAGAGTTAATCGATTAGAGTTAAATCCAATAGAGTTAATCCAATAGAGTTAATTGATAGGAGTTAATAGAATATAGTTTATTCGAAGAAAGGTTTTCGAATCTAGTTATTCGTATGAGAGATTATCGAATATTGTTATTCGAAGGGAGGAGTTATCGAATAGAGATTATTCGAAAGAGAATTACGTAAGGAAGTTTGTTAAAGGTTTAAAAGATAAACTTTGACTATTTTGAAGTTAAAACGTTGTTCAGTTAAGGTCTAAGAGGTAATTATACCCCAACTTGATTGACTTCCTTCTTAACTAAGGAATGGTAAGGTTTGATAGTGAATGATGGTTAAGTGAATTTAGTAAATGGTTTGAGTTGGCGTCGCGATGTTTCATTTAAACATCTGTTTCAACCAAATGAAGGAGCTTTGGAAATGTTTTCCAAATAAGAATCAGAAATGTTTTCTAATATAGAAAACAAGAAATGGAAATGTTTTCCATTGTTAATAACGTATATTTTCTAAATTTAGAATATAAGAAATGTTGAAAATATGGAAATAGGAAATGATAAATGAAATAAATTAATGATAAATTAATTTAAAGGATAAAAGTTGATTGGTGATTGATCGATGTAATTTCCATTTAGAAATAATATCGTTGTTTGCACACGTGTTTTTCTTTGATAGTTAACTCACCGACTATCGAAGTTTTCAACCGTTTTAACGTTGTTAATATGGAGAGTCCGGTTGGATTATTATTCGAAAACCACTCCGTATTGGCATAAGCGTTGCGAATCATATATGCCAAAGATAATTGAAGACGGAGTAGAATGAAAGGGCTGTTGTATAAATCTTAGGTAAAGATTGCCTAAGATGGTTGTACTGAATAGTTCCTTCGGTTTGTCCAGTCCCAGGACGACCTGTATGGAAGAATGTTTGACAGAGTATATCTAATAGATCGCGTAAGTTGATCTCTTCAAACGTATTCACGTTTGGTGGCGGAGAAATTCGTTTCTCTTAGCTGTGTACTCGTGGTATTTTTGGATAAATCAATTTGTGATTTGGCGAGTATGACGATGTGACACTCTAAGTGAATGAAGATGTGGCATGCAAAAAATAATCGTAGCTTCTAGCCTCACAATCGATTATTGATTCTGTTTAACAGAATATTTTATATTCGTGTTGTTTAACATCTGTGATGCAAGGAAACAGGTCGGAGGAATCCAACCGGATTCCTTAACATTTATTTTACTGTTTTCACATATGGTGATATATGATGTGATATAAAATCTGTTGTTGATGATGTGTGTTTAAATGATATCGATCATTGTGATTTGGTATTTTAAATACCGTAAGAAATACTAGCATGTAGAAAGGAGATTTTCAAAGTATATTTTGAAAATAAATTAGTTATATAAAATCAATGGATTTTATATAGAAAAGGAAAAAGGGATTTTTATAAAAGAAAACATTCATAAAATCGAAAGGGTTTTGAAAAGGAAATATTTATTGAAAATAAATATGATAAAGATGAAAAGGGAATTATTTATAAAATCAATGGATTTTATAAAGAGAAATATTTATTGGGATAATAAATAGAAGTATAAAGGGATTATTTATTTGGGAAAATAAATAAGAGTTATAAAGGAAATATATTTGTAAAAGAAATATAGAGGAAATTATTTGTAAAACAAATATAAAGGGAATATATTTGTAAAACAAATACAAAGGAAGATATTTACAAACCAAATAGAAAGAGAAATATTTGTAAAACATTTACAAATAGAATTTAAAAGGATATATTTATAAAACATTTACAAATATAATTTAAAAGGAAATATTTTTAAAAACATTTACAAATAGATTAAATGGAAATATTTATTTATAGGAAATAAATAGAATGTTATAAATGAGATATTTATTTGTTAAATAAATAGAAAAGGTAAAAGAAATATTTATTTGTTAAAAAGATAGAATTGAAAAGGGAATATTTATTTGTTAAGTAAACAAATAGAAAAGGAATAATTCAAAAGTAGATAATTCAAGGAGATAATTCAAAAGGGAAAGATTCAAAAGTGTTAATTCGAAAAGAGTAAATCGAAATGAGTTAATCGAATATTAGTTATTCGGTTAGAATTAATCAGTTAAAGTTAACCAGTCAGAGTTAATCAGTTAGAGTTAACCAGTTAGAGTTAGAGTTAACCAGTTAGAGTTAACCAGTTAGAGTTATTCAAATGGAGTAAATCGAGTAGAGTTATCGAATATCACTTATTCGAAGTAAAGTTATCGAATATAGTGTATTCGAGAGAAGAGTAATCGAAGATAGTTTATTCGATAAGAGTAATCGAATATAGTTCATTTGAGAAGAGTAATCGAATATAGTTCATTCGAGAAGAGTTATCGAATATAATGTATTCGAAGAGGAGTAAATCGAATATTGTTTATTTAAAAGGAGTTAATCAATTATTGGTTATTCGAAAGGAGTTATCGAATCCAGTTATTCAAAAAGAGTAAATCGAATATAGTTTATTCGAATAGAATCAAATGAGTTAATCGAATATAGTTTGTTCGAATAGAATTAAAGGAGTTAATCGAATATAGTTTATTCAAATAGAATTAAAGGAGTTAATCGAATAGAATTAAAGGAGTTAATCGAATATAGTTTATTCGAATAGAATTAAAGGAGTTATCGAATATAGTTTATTCGAAAGGAGTTATTGAATCGTGTTATTTGAAAAGAGTAAATCGAATATAGTTTATTCGAATAGAATTAAAGGAGTTAATCGAACACAGTTTATTCGAATAGAATTAAAGGAGTTAATCGAATATAGTTTATTCGAATAGAATTAAAGGAGTTAATCGAATATAGTTTATTTGAATAGATTTAAAGGAGTTATATAATATAGTTGATTCGAAAGGAGTTATCGAATCCAGTTATTCGAAAAGAGTAAATTGAATATAGTTTATTCGAATAGAATTAAAGGAGTTAAGCAAATATAGTTTATTCGAATAGAATTAAAGGAGTTAATCGAATATAGTTTATTCGAATAGAATTAAAGGAGTTAATCGAATATAGTTTATTCGAATAGAATTAAAGGAGTTATCGAATATAGTTTATTCGAAAGGAGTTAAGTGAAAAGAGTTAATCGATTAGAGTTAAATCCAATAGAGTTAATCCAATAGAGTTAATTGATAGGAGTTAATTGAATAGAGTTAATAGAATATAGTTTATTCGAAGAAAGGTTTTCGAATCTAGTTATTCGTATGTGAGATTATCGAATATAGTTATTCGAAGGGAGGAGTTATCGAATAGAGATTGTTCGAAAGAGAATTACGTAAGGAAGTTTGTTAAAGGTTTAAAAGATAAACTTTGACTATTTTGAAGTTAAAACGTTGTTCAGTTAAGGTCTAAGAGGTAATTATACCCCAACTTGATTGACTTCCTTCTTAACTAAGGAATGGTAAGGTTTGATAGTGAATGATGGTTAAGTGAATTTAGTAAATGGTTTGAGTTAGCGTCGCGATGTTTCATTTAAACATCTGTTTCAACCAAATGAAGGAGCTTTGGAAATGTTTTCCAAATAAGAATCAGAAATGTTTTCTAATATAGAAAAAAAGAAATGGAAATGTTTTCCATTGTTAATAACGTATATTTTCTAAATTTAGAATATAAGAAATGTTGAAAATATAGAAATAGGAAATGATAAATGAAATAAATTAATGATAAATTAATTTAAAGGATAAAAGTTGATTGGTGATTGATCGATGTAATTTCCATTTAGAAATAATATCGTTGTTTGCACACATGTTTTTCTTTGATAGTTAACTCACCGACTATCGAAGTTTTCGACCATTTTAACGTTGTTAATATAGAGAGTCCGGTTGGATTATTATCCGAAAACCACTCTGTATTGGCATAAGCGTTGCGAATCATATATGCCAAAGATAATTGAAGACGGAGTAGAGTGAAAGGGCTGTTGTATAAATCTTAGGTAAAGATTGCCTAAGATGGTTGTACTGAATAGTTCCTTCGGTTTGTCCAGTCCCAGGACGACCTGTATGGAAGAATGTCTGACAGAGTATATCTAATAGATCGCGTAAGTTGATCTCTTCAAACTTATTCACGTTTGGTGGCGGAGAAATTCGTTTCTCTTAGCTGTATACCCGTGGTATTTTTGGATAAATCAATTTGTGATTTGGCGAGTATGACGATGTGACATTCTAAGTGAATAAAGATGTGGCATGCAAAAAATAAGCGTAGCTTCTAGCCTCACAATCGAATATTGATTCTGTTTAACAGAATATTTTATATTCGTGTTGTTTAACATCTGTGATGCAAGGAAACAGGTCGGAGGAATCCAACTGGATTCCTTAACATTTATTTTACTGTTTTCATATATGGTGATATATGATGTGATATAAAATCTGTTGTTGATGATGTGTGTTTAAATGATATCGATCATTGTGATTTGGTATTTTAAATACCGTAAGAAATACTGGCATGTAGAAAGGGGATTTATAAAGTATATTTTGAAAATAAATTAGTTATATAAAATCAATGGGTTTTATATAGAAAAGGAAAAAAGGGATTTTTATAAAAGAAATCATTCATAAAATCGAAAGGGTTTTGAAAATGAAATATTTATTGAAAATAAATATGATAAAGATGAAAAGGGAATTATTTATAAAATCAATGGATTTTATAAAGAGAAATATTTATTGGGATAATAAATAGAAGTATAAAGGGATTATTTATTTGGGAAAATAAATAAGAGTTATAAAGGAAATATATTTGTAAAACAAATATAGAGGAAATTATTTGTAAAACAAATATAAAGGGAATATATTTGTAAAACAAATACAAAGGAAGATATTTACAAATCAAATAGAAAGAGAAATATTTGTAAAACATTTACAAATAGAATTAAAAAGGAAATATTTATAAAACATTTACAAATATAATTTAAAAGGAAATATTTTTAAAAACATTTACAAATAGATTAAATGGAAATATTTATTTATAGGAAATAAATAGAATGTTATAAATGAGATATTTATTTGTTAAATAAATAGAAAAGATAAAAGAAATAATTATTTGTTAAAAAGATAGAATTGAAAAGGGAATATTTATTTGTTAAGTAAACAAATAGAAAAGGAATAATTCAAAAGTAGATAATTCAAGGAGATAATTCAAAAGGGAATGATTCAAAGGAGTTAATTCGAAAAGAGTAAATCGAAATGAGTTAATCGAATATTAGTTATTCGGTTAGAATTAATCAATTAGAATTAATCAGTTAAAGTTAACCAGTCAGAGTTAATCAGTTAGAGTTAACCAGTTAGAGTTAGAGTTAACCAGTTAGAGTTAACCAGATAGAGTTTTTCAAATGGAGTAAATCGAGTAGAGTTATCAAATATCACTTATTCGAAGTAAAGTTATCGAATATAGTGTATTCGAGAGAAGAGTAATCGAAGATAGTTTATTCGATAAGAGTAATCGAATATAGTTCATTTGAGAAGAGTAATCGAATATAGTTCATTCGAGAAGAGTTATCGAATATAATGTATTCGAAGAGGAGTAAATCGAATATTGTTTATTCAAAAGGAGTTAATCAATTATTGGTTACTCGAAAGGAGTTATCGAATCCAGTTATTCGAAAAGAGTAAATCGAATATAGTTTATTCGAATAGAATTAAAGGAGTTAATCGAATATAGTTTGTTCGAATAGAATTAAAGGAGTTAATCGAATATAGTTTATTCAAATAGAATTAAAGGAGTTAATCGAATAGAATTAAAGGAGTTAATCGAATATAGTTTATTCGAATAGAATTAAAGGAGTTATCGAATATAGTTTATTCGAAAGGAGTTATTGAATCCAGTTATTTGAAAAGAGTAAATCGAATATAGTTTATTCGAATAGAATTAAAGGAGTTAATCGAACATAGTTTATTCGAATAGAATTAAAGGAGTTAATCGAATATAGTTTATTCGAATAGTATTAAAGGAGTTAATCGAATATAGTTTATTTGAATAGATTTAAAGGAGTTATCGAATATAGTTGATTCGAAAGGAGTTATCGAATCCAGTTATTCGAAAAGAGTAAATCGAATATAGTTTATTAGAATAGAATTAAAGGAGTTAAGCAAATATAGTTTATTCGAATAGAATTAAAAGAGTTAATCGAATATAGTTTATTCGAATAGAATTAAAGGAGTTAATCGAATATAGTTTATTCGAATAGAATTAAAGGAGTTATCGAATATAGTTTATTCGAAAGGAGTTAAGTGAAAAGAGTTAATCGATTAGAGTTAAATCCAATAGAGTTAATCCAATAGAGTTAATTGATAGGAGTTAATTGAATAGAGTTAATAGAATATAGTTTATTCGAAGAAAGGTTTTCGAATCTAGTTATTCGTATGAGAGATTATCGAATATAGTTATTCGAAGGGAGGAGTTATCGAATAGAGATTATTCGAAAGAGAATTACGTAAGGAAGTTTGTTAAAGGTTTAAAAGATAAACTTTGACTATTTTGAAGTTAAAACGTTGTTCAGTTAAGGTCTGAGTGGTAATTATACCCCAACTTGATTGACTTCCTTCTTAACTAAGGAATGGTAAGGTTTGATAGTGAATGATAGTTAAGTGAATTTAGTAAATGGTTTGAGTTGGTGTCACGATGTTTCATTTAAACATCTGTTTCAACCAAATGAAGGAGCTTTGGAAATGTTTTCCAAATAAGAATCAGAAATGTTTTCTAATATGGAAAACAAGAAATGGAAATGTTTTCCATTGTTAATAACGTATATTTTCTAAATTTAGAATATAAGAAATGTTGAAAATATGGAAATAGGAAATGATAAATGAAATAAATTAATGATAAATTAATTTAAAGGATAAAAGTTGATTGGTGATTGATAGATGTAATTTCCATTTAGAAATAATATCGTTGTTTGCACACGTGTTTTTCTTTGATAGTTAACTCACCGACTATCGAAGTTTTCGACCATTTTAACGTTGTTAATATGGAGAGTCCGGTTGGATTATTATCCAAAAACCACTCCGTATTGGCATAAGCGTTGCGAATCATATATGCCAAAGATAATTGAAGACGGAGTAGAGTGAAAGGGCTGTTATATAAATCTTAGGTAAAGATTGCCTTAGATGGTTGTACTGAATAGTTCCTTCGGTTTGTCCAGTCCCAGGATGACCTGTATGGAAGAATGTCTGACAGAGTATATCTAATAGATCGCGTAAGTTGATATCTTCAAACGTATTCACGTTTGGTGGCGGAGAAATTTGTTTCTCTTAGCTGTATACCCGTGGTATTTTTGGTTAAATCAATTTGTGATTTGGCGAGTATGACGATGTGACATTCTAAGTGAATGAAGATGTGCATGCAAAAAATAAGCGTAGCTTCTAGCCTCACACCGGGAAATGACAAAAATCGGGCAGGCAGCATGGCTATGTAGGTAGCACCTATTAGGGTGTATAATCACCTGATCTAGAGTTTCATTTACTTCCAAAAATCTATTGTTGATGTTGTCCCATTCGGGAAACGGTTGCTGATCCCAACCGTTGGTGATATACATTCGATACACTCAAGCGAAATGAGTGGTCGGTCACGTGTGGCCAGGTTGCAAGATGTTATTGTTGAACCCAGTGTATTCCTCTCTAGAGGTACACTAGCGAAAGGTGGTTCCATACCTTGTCATAGTTGGAAATCCATTACCCAATTCGTGCTTGCGGTGTTGATTGTATACTATAAATGTAGAACGTGAGACGAAAGTGTTTCTGCTAGATGATTATTATATTGTGGTTGATAGACATTATTATAATATCAATGAGTTTTGATATAAAGATCTTTTTGGATTCTCATAAGGGAAAAACCCATTCCGTTATACGGCGTGGTCTTATGAGATATCGTTTAATGGCCTTAACCGTTTTAAACTGTTTTACTCATACTAGTCCCATGAATGACACGGAGTTTATTTTGTTTTGTTTTCCCTAAACTCTTGGGTGCCCAATTTTGTACGGGCAATCAAGTAGTCGGGATTTACAGATACTCGAAGAGCTGGAGCAGGAGGCTTCAGGATCATATAGCTATTGTTTATTTCCGCTGTGTTGTAAATGTTGTACTTTGAAAATGATATGTATATCCAAGTACAGATTTATATTTCAAAGTTATATTATATATTATATGTTATTCGTTCCGCTGTGAGGTTCGTGTTACTCTGATGTTGTGTTGTTCTTCTTCTTCTATTCTAAGTTTTTATCTTATCTATTCTCACCGTCTAATTTCTTTCATTTACTTTCTGGTATTTTTCGATGTTTGGTTAGTCATCATTGAGTTTAAGGCGATAACTAAAGTCGAAAAAAATCCGGGTCGTTACACTTGGTATCCGAGCTTAAGGTTAAGTGAATTACCTTGGCTCTATGGCGTGACTCGGTAGAGATAGGGTTAGTAATACCCTAGATTGAGTTTGAGTGTATATATATGAAAGCGTGTTTGTTATTCAATATAAAATGGTTTTATATTGTGGAGATTTATTGATTGAGTGGCTTATGAATTACAGGTCGATCAGTTTGATCCACTGTATCGATAGGAGTTACTAAACACTTGAAATGGTATGTTTTGAAAATAGGGTAAATGAAATAATTTACCAAAATTATATTTTGATATCAAAAATTGATATTGAAATGGATATAACATATTGGATATATTGGTTGTTATTATAATCGAGTAAGATTATTAAATGTGAAATGGTTATGTAAATAACCGATCAGAATTCAGATAAGCATAATGAATTGAATTAAATCTGAAATTAAAATCAGAGTTGAAATTTAAACCCGGGAATTGGAAAAGTGTTTGTAACACCCCACCTCTGCCAGGGTGACTCTTGCAAGCACTCTAACTTTGGAGGGGCGTTTGAATTAGGTTAACATGCATAATGATATATCAAGGCAGAACAAGAACATGTGTATATATGTAAACAGAGTAAATAACATAGATAAAACAACAGAAGATTTCAAACCATTTCAAAACCAGTCTGGTACAACATAATGTCAACTTTCCAAATAAACAAGTCTAGATAAAACAACATCAACTGAAAAACTGAAATACATAAGTACTAATCCCCAAAAGAAGTGATAGCCATAGCTAGCTTCATGTCAAACCGTACATGAGCTAAATCCCTCAAGCAAGCGGTCAGAAATCCAAGCTAAGCTCCAATATTCCCTCCCTGAGAACCTGGGGGGGGGGGGGGGGGGAACGGAAGAAAAGAGGCGAAAGAAAACAGGTCAGTCAAAAAGACTGAGTAAGCCCTACTACAATCAATGTAAACTGATAAAGTTAACTGACATGAGAAGCAGGTATAATCATAAGGGTACTAGCATGATGATTTACTAACAAGGTAGATAAAGGTGTCATCGCATAATCAGGATTAAGGTTTTGCACCACAGGTGTACTAGCAAACTAACATGACTTGAATAAACAAGTATTGATCCCTTGGCCCATGCTTTGGCCCAATAACATGAAACGACCCTAACACGAGGTCCAATAACATGAAGTGACCCTAACACGAGGTCCAATAACATGAAGTGACCCTAACACGAGGTCCAACCAAACGGTCTAGTCGATCGGCTCCCTAAACCTAACTCGTCACGTGTTGGTGTCAATACGGCCCAAACATAATTGTAGTCGAACTGTGCCGGGTCCACCCTTCGGGTGTATCAAGCCCTAGGGTGCAAACCCCTGGACACCATAAACATGAGTGCACAGTCTCGATCTACTGGTACCCATGGGTGACTTCTCCAAATACGGACTACGTGCACGACCATAGTCCGTCCGAAACTACATCGGCGTACCACACGGCCGTCATTTATTGGGTCACTTACCTCCAGCCCAGTAATCGTGCCCCCTCCCTAGCCTAGTCCCTAGGGCCTTAATGATACCAATTTTTGGGGATTACTGCGGAGTGGGCCCCCATTGCTAGGATTTTCTAGTGGGTTAAGTACGGTTTAACCCTCTTGCTAATCATGGATTAACTTGGTTAAGTGTAACGATGAGTTCACGACTTAACCCCGATTAATCTACCAAGCCCAAATTGGTTAAGTATTAAGTGGACCATGACTTAACCCTAATCACGAGGCATTAATTAATCTTAATGTGCCTTAACCTCTCACATTAGACCTTGTTGTGGTCACTAGTTAAGCCGGCCGGGTCCGGGTAGCTTTACACCACAACTTGGTCTAACCTCGGGTTCAAGGTACAACATGACCAACTTCTCACATTGGGTCCTATTGTTTGTAGCAACTAGTTAAGCCGGTCGGTTCCGGGTAGGTTTACGCTACAAACTCAACCCAACCTCGAGTTGGCCACACTTATCTTTTCTAAGTGTCATGTCCATCATGTTTCCAAAACATGTTACAAGTTTTCAAACAATTGGGTAGACCTAACTTAATAGGTAAATTCCCAATGGGTAGACCTAACTTAATAGGTAAATTCCCAAGCTTATGTTTTTATGTCTTTTACTTTTACCCAACCCCAAACGCAATCCCATCGCTTACATATCGCAATAGCGCATAAAGGATAGAAAGAGGGAACTTGGCATAATCATGACATAAAGGGTGTTGAAGCCACAAGTTCAACATGGTGGCATATGAAATGTACATATGTTCATATACTTGCATATTACATTTTTAGGCCCCAAAAGCATGCATAAAACCAAACTTGGCATATTGGAGATACATGGTGCTAAATGACATGTAGACATGGCCATAAGTTCACATTTAGCCTCACATGCAAGTTATCATAAGAGATATGATAACTTACATGTTGCCAAAATGCAACCTTTGGCATAAAGCTTGAAGCTTTATGTTCATAAACCCAAGATAAGCTTGCATAACATGATAGTATGATCAATGTGTTCAACCCAAACTTGCATAACATAACTTGGCATACTTGCATATAAACTTGCATATCACAACATGATAAACTTGCATATCACAACATGATAAACTTGCATATAAACTTGCATATCACAACATGATAAACTTGCATATAAACTTGCATATCACAACATGATAAACTTGCATATCATACATTTAACTTTAGAGTTTAAGTATGAAGGTAGAATAGGGCTTACAATGCTTAAGAAGTCACAAAAATATGACAAAGCCCTTAAGCAACTAATTAGACCCAAAATGCAAGCTCCAAATCAATAAAAATCCTTGCTTTATGATGCAAATATAAAAACTTGACTTGAATGCAAGCTAATAACACTTATACCAGCTTGAAAACACTTGTATGCATGTAAAATCTCTCATAGAAATAGTTTAGGAATTTTGTGAAGAGAGTGGAGGCCATGAGAGGATTGATTTTGCCATAGTTTAGTTGTATGATAGATTAATGATGATTTATGTAACACCCCACCTCCGCCAGGGTGGCTCTTGCAAGCACTCTGACTTTGGAGGGGCGTTTGAATCAGGTAAACATGCATAATGATATATCAAGGCAGAACAAGAACATATGTATATATGTAAACAGAGTAAATCACATAGATAAAACAGCAGAAGATTTCAAACCATTTCAAAACCAGTCTGGTACAACATAATGTCAACTTCCCAAATAAACAAGTCTAGATAAAACAACATCAACTGAAAAACTGAAATACATAAGTACTAATCCCCAAAAGAAGTGATAGCCATAGCTAGCTCCATGTCAAACCGTACATGAGCTAAATCCCACAAGCAAGCAATCTGGAATCCAAGCTAAGCTCCAGTATTCCCTCCCTGAGAACCGAGGGGGGGGGGGGGGGAAACGGAAGAAAAGAGGCGAAAGAAAACAGGTCAGTCAAAAAGGCTGAGTAAGCCCTACTACAATCAATGTAAACTGATAAAGTTAACTGACATGAGAAGCATGTATAATGACAAAGATACTGGCATGATGATTAACTAACAAGGTAGATAAAGGTTTCATCGCATAATCAGGATTAAGGTTTTGCACCACAGGTGTACTAGCAAACTAACATGACTTGAATAAACAAGTATTGATCCCTTAGCCCATGCTTTGGCCCAATAACATGAAGTGACCCTAATACAAGGTCCAACCCAACGGTCTAGTCGATCGGCTCCCTAAGCCTAACTCGTCACGTGTTGGTGTCAATACGGCCCAAACATAATTGTAGTCGAACTGTGCCGGGTCCACCCTTCGGGTGTATCAAGCCCTAGGGTGCCAACCCCTGGCATAAACATGAGTGCACAGTCTCGATCTACTGGTACCCATGAGCGACTTCTCCAAATACGGACCACGTGCACGACCATAGTCCGTCCGGAACTACATCGGCGTACCACACGACCGTCGTTTATTTGGTCGCTTACCTCCAGCCCAGTAATCGTGCCCCCTCCCTAGCCTAGTCCCTAGGGCCTTAATGATACCAATTTTTGGGGATTTACTGCGGAGTGGGCCCCCCATTACTAGGATTTTCTAGTGGGTTAAGTACGGATTAACCCTCTTGCTAATCATGGATTAACTTGGTTAAGTGTAACGATGAGTTCACGACTTAACCCCGATTAATCTACCAAGCCCAAATTGGTTAAGTATTAAGTAGACCATGACTTAACCCTAATCACGAGGCATTAATTAATCTTAATGCGCCTTAACCTCTCACATTAGACCTTGTTGTGGTTACTAGTTAAGCCGGGCGGGTCCGGGTAGCTTTACACCACAACTTGGTCTAACCTCGGGTTCAAGGTACAACATGACCAACTTCTCACATTGGGTCCTATTGTTTGTAGCAACTAGTTAAGCCGGTCGGTTCCGGGTAGGATTACGCTACAAACTCAACCCAACCTCGAGTTGGCCACACTTATCTTTTCTAAGTGTCATGTCCATCATGTTTCCAAAACATGTTACAAGTTTTCAAGCAATTGGGTAGACCTAACTTAATAGGTAAATTCCCAATGGGTAGACCTAACTTAATAGGTAAATTCCCAAGCTTATGTTTTTATGTCTTTTACTTTTACCCAACCCCAAACGCAATCCCATCGCTTACATATCGCAATAGCGCATAAAGGATAGAAAGAGGGAACTTGGCATAATCATGACATAAAAGGTGTTGAAGCCACAAGTTCAACATGGTGGCATATGAAATGTACATATGTTCATATACTTGCATATTACATTTTTAGGCCCCAAAAGGATGCATAAAACCAAACTTGGCATATTGGAGATACATGGTGCTAAATGACATGTAGACATGGCCATAAGTTCGCATTTAGCCTCACATGCAAGTTATCATAAGAGATATGATAACTTACATGTTGCCAAAATGCAACCTTTGGCATAAAGCTTGAAGCTTTATGTTCATAAACCCAAGATAAGCTTGCATAACATGATAGTATGAACAAAGTGTTCAACCCAAACTTGCATAACATAACTTGGCATACTTGCATATAAACTTGCATATCACAACATGATAAACTTGCATATAAACTTGCATATCACAACATGATAAACTTGCATTTCATAGCATAGTAAACTTGCATGTAAACTTGCATATCATACATTTAACTTTAGAGTTTAAGTATGAAGGTAGAATAGGGCTTACAATGCTTATGAAAACACACAAAACTATGACAAAGCCCTTATGCAACCAATTAGACCCAAAATGCAAGCTTCCAATCAATAAAAATCCTTTTTTTTATGATGAAAATATAAGAACTTGACTTGAATGCAAGCTAATAACACTTATACAAGCTTAAAAACACTTGTATGCATGTAAAATCTCTCATAGAAATAGTTTAGGAATTTTGTGAAGAGAGTGGAGGCCATGAGAGGATTGATTTTGCCATAGTTTAGTTGTAGGATAGATTAATGATGATTTAGGGCTAGGTTAGGGCCTTATTTATAGATTAGGCAAGTGTTTTAGGCCATAGGATTAAACCCTAGTTGCAATGTCAGCCCTTAAAACCGAATCTGGCCCCCAAGCTCAACACAATCTCAAAGTGGTGCACCAGGCTAAACAGCCCGGTTGGACCAAGTCGACAGCCAAGTCGACAGGGCTGTCGACTTGGGTCCAACCAAGTCGACTCCCAAGTCGACAGGGCTGTCGACTTGGGTACTCTGGCGGGAATTTTCCCGCCTAGCCCAAACTGGCCCAATTTTCCAAATTCAAGTTTGAATTTGAAATCTGTTTTTACTTAGAAATTTTCTGAAAACTTCGTTGGGCCTTAATCGGGTCATACGGACTCCGATTTTCGAAAACTCGGACTCTATTTCGCGTATTTTTCCGAGACGAACGCAATGGCATAGCCCGTTTCCCTTGATTCAGAATTTAGAATTAAATACTGCCTCGATTTACGTTATAATAGGTTATTGAAAATACGGGTTGTTACATTCTCCCCTTCTTAAAGGATTTCGTCCCCGAAATCTTCAAGTTAGGAAGAACGTATCCTACCATCCAACATCCATCTACTCAAAACATCATCCACGAGCAATCATTGTCCTTACAAGATTCTAAATGTTGTATGAACATATGCAGAGGTGTGTGTATATGTACTTATCTAATGCAAATATCATCAATGCAAATTATGTTAGTGAAATGAATGCATATGTATGCAATTCCTAACATAATGTATAACATCTATATGTGTGCACATAACATACATCCATATGCAACATCCATGTGATAACACAAAAATTTTCATCCATGAATAAGCATAAACACTCATGCATATGCAATATGAGGAGTGTGTGAGCCGATCTAGTGCCTAACGTGTATAATGCATCCACGAGTAACCACTTGCAAACACTTGCAACCACTTGCAACCATCAAGCATAACATGTTTCAAACACATGTTTCATCCAAAGGGTTTCTACCTAAGGTTCTCATGACAAGATTAACACGATAAACTAGATAAACATGGATAGCAAAGAGAAAGATATGCTAACAAAGAAAAGAGATTGAGAGTGTACCCTCAAAAAGGAATGGATAAAGCCCATGCATCTTCTCCTCGGTTTCCCAAGTTGCGTCTTCTTTGGCTTCACCCCATTGAACCTTCACCAACTTGACCTCTCGATTCCTTAGCTTCTTGGTCTCCGTCCCCAAGATACGAATCGGAGCTCTCCTCAAGGTAGCCTCTTTCTCTACTTCCACATCTTTCAGAACACTCGGCTCAACAACCTCTGCTGTTTCATGCAAACACTTCCGGAGATGCGAGACATGAAAAACATCGTGTACTCCGGCAAGCTTCTCGGGCAACTTCACTCTATAAGCCATCTGCCTGATCCTCTCTATAATAGGGAATGGTCCAACAAACCTCGGTGCTAACTTCCCAACGGCTCCAAATCGGACCACATTCCGCAAAGGAGAAACCTTCACGAAAACCATATCCCCAACATCAAACTCCAAATCAGATCTTCGCTTATCAGCATAGGATTTCTGTCGGTCTTGGGCCGCTTTCATCCGTCTCCGAATCAACTCGATCTTCTCGGATGTATCTCTGATCAGATCAGGCCCAAGTATAAGCTTATCTGTAGTCTCCCACCAACATGTAGGCGACTTGCACGGCCTCCCATATAAAGCTTCGAATGGTGCCATCCCTATGCTTGCCTGTTAGCTGTTAATATATGCAAACTCAACAAGAGGAAGATGGTCTTCCCAAGTACCACCAAAATCCAGAATACAAAGCCTCAACAGATCCTCGAGTTCCCTATTCACCCTTTCGGTTTGACCGTCCGTCTGTGGGTGATAAGCCGTACTTAGATTCAACCTCGTGCCCATAGCTTCTTGCAAGCTATTCCAGAATTGACTTGTAAAGATTGGGTCACGGTCACTGACAATACTAGAAGGGACTCCATGAAGTCTCACAATCTCACGAAGATATACAGACGCTAGCCAAGATGCGGTCCTCTTGCTCTTCACCGGAATGAAATGAGCACTCTTCGTAAGTCTATCCACAATAACCCAAATGCTCGTATTCCCTTTCCTTGACCTTGGTAGTCCATCGATAAAATCCAAGGAAATACTCTCCCACTTCCATAGTGGAACGTCTAGAGGATGCAATAGCCCACCGGGCTTCTTCGACTCGGCCTTAACTTGCTGGCAAATGATACATCTAGAGACAAACTCTGCCACATCCTTCTTCATCCCAGGCCAAAAGAAAATGCGCTTCATATCTTTATACATCTTATCTCCGCCCGGATGTATAGTCAACTTAGAGCGATGTGCTTCCGCTAGAACTATTCTTACTAAATCTTCTACCATTGGAACACATAACCTTCCACCTCTCCTCAGCCAACCCTTGTCATCAATAGAATATCGAGCGAGATGACTAGACGTCTCTCCTCGAATCAGCTTATCCATAATCTCAACTATCTGAGGGTCTTCTCTCTGCGAAGCCCCAACTTGATCAAGAAGGGTAGGTCTGAGTTCCAGAGATGCTAAAGAACCGGTCATCGACTTAGTCGCCAAAGAGAAATCAAAGGTTGCCACATACTCTAAATTCTTCATCTCAACGAATAGAGGACTTAGGGTCAACCTTCTTCTACTCAATGCATCTGCTACCACATTCCCCTTGCCAGGGGTATAAGCTATCTCAAAATCGTAGGACGCCAAGAATTCCATCCATCTTTGTTGCCTCAGATTCAGATCCTTCTGAGAGAAGAGATACTTCAATGACTTGTGATCGGTATAAAGCTCAAATCTTTCGCCCAAAAGATAATGGCGCCAAGCCTTGAGTGCATATACTATTGCTGCCAACTCTAAGTCATGCGTGGGATAATTCTTCTCATGCACTTTGAGTTGTCTACCGCCAAAGCATATCACCCTTCCTTCTTGCATAAGAACAGCTCCTAACCCCGTGCCACATGCATCGGTGTATACTGTAAATAACTTCCCTCCATCGGGCAAAGCTAGAACAGGTGCTGATGTAAGAGCTCTCTTGAGCTTCTGAAAAGCAAGCTCGCATTCTATGCTCCAAGCAAAAGCTAAATTCTTCTTCGTCAATTTAGTAAGAGGAGCGGAAATCTTCGCGAAGTCCTTGATGAACTTCCGGTAAAAACCCGCAAGACCTAGAAAACTTCTCACTTCGGTTGCATTCCTTGGAGTCTTCCAATCCTGAACTGCAACTACCTTAGCGGGATCCACCGCTAAGCCTTGCTTAGACACTATATGCCCAAGGAATCTAACTTCCCTTCTCCAAAAGATACACTTGGAGAACTTGGCCTTCAATTGATGTGCTCTAAGCGTATTCATCACCTCCACGAGATGCCTTGCGTGCTCTTCCTCAACCTTAGAGAAGATCAGAATATCATCTACGAAGACCACGACAAACTTGTTCAAGAACTCCCTGAACACCCTACTCATCAAGTCCATGAAATATGCGGGTGCATTAGTCAAGCCGAACGGCATGACAAGCCATTCGAAGAATCCATCTGGAGTTCTGAACGCAGTCTTGTCTATACTATCTTCAGCTACCCTGAGCTGATGAAATCCAGTAGCAAGATCAAGCTGAGAGAAAACAGAAGCACCGACAAGCTGGTCAGAGAGATCATCAATCATCGGTAACGGGTGTCTGTTCTTCTTAGTCAGCTTATTCAACTCTCGATAGTCAACACAAAGTCGGAGAGAACCATCTGCCTTGGTAGCAAATACCACAGGCGCTCCCCATTCAGATATACTTCGTCTAATGAAGTTCTTCTCAAGTAAGTCCTTCATTTGCTTACTTAGCTCCCGCCTTTCCCGCGGAGCCATGTGCCGAACAGGCAAAGAAACCGGCTTTGCATTATCCACCGGATAAATGCGGAAATCAATCTCTCGCTTAGGGGGCAACCCCCTAACTTCATCGAAAACATCCGGATACTCACGAACCACTCTCACAGACTGAAGAGTTTCCATTGACGAGTCGAGTGATTCCAGATAGCACAACATGACGGGACCTCTTGGATCACAAGAAATTTCTAGGGTGTTTCCGAGGCGAGTCACGAGCCTCACCACCCTATGCTCACAATCAAGGATGGCTCCATATCTGGACAGCCAATCCATGCCCAATATCAATCCGTATCCCCTGAAACCAAGAACATAAGCACAACACAAGAACTCTACACTCAGTATAGAGATCCTCAAATCCCCACATATCATAGACAAATGGGCGGAACCCCCAATAGGATTTGAGACACAGACGGGATCATCTACCAAGCTAGTACTAAGGTGCAAACTATCAACAAGATCAGATGAGATAAAGCTATGCGATGCACCAGAATCAAACAAGGTACGAACTGGAAAATCAGAAATATATACAAGACTCTCAATAGAAATACTACCTCGATCGGGAACTGGAGCGACATTGAGAGCATGAACTTGCCCTCCTGAAGGTCCAGCACGCTGAGTCTGACCCTGGCCTTGCCCTTGCTTCTTGGGCAATCCCTACTGAAATGTCCAGTCTTACCACAGAAAAAGCATTCACCATTCTTCCTTTTCCTCCTCTTACAATCCTTAATAAGATGCCCAACTGAACCGCAACAATGGCACTTCTCCTTGTTGTTCTTGCCCTTGTTATTGTTCCCCTTGTTGCCTTGACCCTTGTTCTTGTTCTGATTGCCTTGACTGCTTTGACCACTTGGATTACCCTGATTTCCTTTTCCCTGGGAATCTGTCTTCTTGGCTTGAGTATCATTCATCTTGGTCTCTTTCTTGACATCTCCCTGAAGTAACGCCATATCAACCAAACTCTCAAACGTGGCCCCATGGGGAATATGTGACATAGCCAGTCCCTGCAATGGCTCATTCAATCCTCTAGCAAAACGAAGAGCCTTCTTCTGAGGAGTATTCACCATATCCAAGCCAAAACGAGCTAACTGATTGAACTTATTCACATACTCTTTGACAGACATATCTCCTCTTCTCAAAGTTATGAACCTCTCCGTTTGCAGATTCTCCTCAGCAGAAGATAAAAACTTAAGCATGAACCTAGCCCTGAAATCGGCCCAAGTCTCAACAGGCCTAGTACCATTGGTGACTTCCCACCAATAAGCGGCTTCATCCTTCATAAGCCAAACCGCCAACAAGATCTTCCTCTGATCGTCTATCCCAAAGATAGCAAATAAATCCTCGGTCTCTTTCAACCAATTTCTGGCCTCTACAAAAGTCTCAGTGCCTTGAAAGTTCTTGCCACCCATTGCTTTGAAATCTTTGCAAGTCTTTGCGAAGTCAGCTTGAGGATGCTGAGGGGGAGGAGGAAGAGGAACCTCAGCGACAGGAGGAGGAGGAACATTGACTACAGGAGGAGGAGGAGGAGGAACATTAACTACTGGAGGAGGAGGAGGGACATCTGCGGGGCCGGCTTCGGTCGCCCTAGCCTCCAAAAGTCTCCTATACCAAATAGGTACGTGCACTCCCTCCGGAATAGCAAAGTTATCGGCCATACTGAAAACGAAAAAAAAGACAGATTCAGAATGGAGAAAAACGAAGGAATTTTGCTAATGGCTTTTTGGGGAATAGCTTTTAAAATAAACTAGACTTTTCATTGGAAAATACTTAGTTTTGAAAATAGTTTTCCAAAAGTTTTCTAAAAACCTTTTTGTTCCTTCTCGTAAACCATATGCTCTGATACCAAATGTAACACCCCACCTCCGCCAGGGTGGCTCTTGCAAGCACTCTGACTTTGGAGGGGCGTTTGAATTAGGTAAACATGCATAATGATATATCAAGGCAGAACAAGAACATATGTATATATGTAAACAGAGTAAATCACATAGATAAAACAGCAGAAGATTTCAAACCATTTCAAAACCAGTCTGGTACAACATAATGTCAACTTCCCAAATAAATAAGTCTAGATAAAACAACATCAACTGAAAAACTGAAATACATAAGTACTAATCCCCAAAAGAAGTGATAGCCATAGCTAGCTCCATGTCAAACCGTACATGAGCTAAATCCAACAAGCAAGCAATCTGGAATCCAAGCTAAGCTCCAGTATTCCCTCCCTGAGAACCGGGGGGGGGGGGGGGAACGGAAGAAAAGAGGCGAAAGAAAACAGGTCAGTCAAAAAGACTGAGTAAGCCCTACTACAATCAATGTAAACTGATAAAGTTAACTGACATGAGAAGCAGGTATAATCACAAGGATACTGGCATGATGATTAACTAACAAGGTAGATAAAGGTGTCATCGCATAATCAGGATTAAGGTATTGCACCACAGGTGTACTAGCAAACTAACATGACTTGAATAAACAAGTATTGATCCCTTGGCCCATGCTTTGGCCCAATAACATGAAGTGACCCTAATACAAGGTCCAACCCAACGGTCTAGTCGATCGGCTCCCTAAGCCTAACTTGTCACGTGTTGGTGTCAATACGGCCCAAACATAATTGTAGTCGAACTGTGCCGGGTCCACCCTTCGGGTGTATCAAGCCCTAGGGTGCCAACCCCTGGACACCATAAACATGAGTGCACAGTCTCGATCTACTGGTACCCATGGGTGACTTCTCCAAATACGGACTACGTGCACGACCATAGTCCGTCTGGAACGACATCGGCGTACCACACGGCCGTCGTTTATTTGGTCGCTTACCTCCAGCCCAGTAATTGTGCCCCCTCCCTAGCCTAGTCCCTAGGGCCTTAATGATACCAATTTTTGGGGATTTACTGCGGAGTGGGCCCCCCATTACTAGGATTTTCTAGTGGGTTAAGTACAGATTAACCCCCTTGCTAATCATGGATTAACTTGGTTAAGTGTAACGATGAGTTCACGACTTAACCCCGATTAATCTACCAAGCCCAAATTGGTTAAGTATTAAGTGGACCATGACTTAACCCTAATCACGAGGCATTAATTAATCTTAATGCGCCTTAACCTCTCACATTAGACCTTGTTGTGGTTACTAGTTAAGCCGGGCGGGTCCGGGTAGCTTTACACCACAACTTGGTCTAACCTCGGGTTCAAGGTACAACATGACCAACTTCTCACATTGGGTCCTATTGTTTGTAGCAACTAGTTAAGCCGGTCGGTTCCGGGTAGGTTTACGCTACAAACTCAACCCAACCTCGAGTTGGCCACACTTATCTTTTCTTAGTGTCATGTCCATCATGTTTCCAAAACATGTTACAAGTTTTCAAGCAATTGGGTAGACCTAACTTAATAGGTAAATTCCCAATGGGTAGACCTAACTTAATAGGTAAATTCCCAAGCTTATGTTTTTATGTCTTTTACTTTTACCCAACCCCAAACGCAATCCCATCGCTTACATATCGCAATAGCGCATAAAGGATAGAAAGAGGGAACTTGGCATAATCATGACATAAAAGGTGTTGAAGCCACAAGTTCAACATGGTGGCATATGAAATGTACATATGTTCATATACTTGCATATTACATTTTTAGGCCCCAAAAGCATGCATAAAACCAAACTTGGCATATTGGAGATACATGGTGCTAAATGACATGTAGACATGGCCATAAGTTCGCATTTAGCCTCACATGCAAGTTATCATAAGAGATATGATAACTTACATGTTGCCAAAATGCAACCTTTGGCATAAAGCTTGAAGCTTTATGTTCATAAACCCAAGATAAGCTTGCATAACATGATAGTATGAACAAAGTGTTCAACCCAAACTTGCATAACATAACTTGGCATTCTTGCATATAAACTTGCATATCACAACATGATAAACTTGCATATAAACTTGCATATCACAACATGATAAACTTGCACTTCATAGCATAGTAAACTTGCATGTAAACTTGCATATCATACATTTAACTTTAGAGTTTAAGTATGAAGGTAGAATAGGGCTTACAATGCTTATGAAAACACACAAAACTATGACAAAGCCCTTATGCAACCAATTAGACCCAAAATGCAAGCTTCCAATCAATAAAAATCCTTTTTTTTATGATGCAAATATAAGAACTTGACTTGAATGCAAGCTAATAACACTTATACAAGCTTAAAAACACTTGTATGCATGTAAAATCTCTCATAGAAATAGTTTAGGAATTTTTTGAAGAGAGTGGAGGCCATGAGAGGATTTATTTTGCCATAGTTTAGTTGTAGGATAGATTAATGATGATTTAGGGCTAGGTTAGGGCCTTATTTATAGATTAGGCAAGTGTTTTAGGCCATAGGATTAAACCCTAGTTGCAATCTCAGCCCTTAAAACCGAATCTGGCCCCCAAGCTCAACACAATCTCAAAGTGGTGCACCAGGCTAAACAGCCCGGCTGGACCAAGTCGACAGCCAAGTCGACAGGGCTGTCGACTTGGGTCCAACCAAGTCGACTCCCAAGTCGACAGGGCTGTCGACTTGGGTACTCTGGCGGGAATTTTCCCGCCTGGCCCAAACTGGCCCAATTTTCCAAATTCAAGTTTGAATTTGAAATCTGTTTTTACTTAGAAATTTTCTGAAAACTTCGTTGGGCCTTAATCGGGTCATACGGACTCCGATTTTCGAAAACTCGGACTCTATTCCGCGTATTTTTCCGAGACGAATGCAATGGCATAGCCTGTTTCCCTTGATTCAGATTTTAGAATTAAATTCTGCCTCGATTTACGTTATAACAGGTTATTGAAAATACGGGTTGTTACATTCTCCCCTCCTTAAAGGATTTCGTCCCCGAAATCTTCAAGTTAGGAAGAACGTATCCTACCATCCAACATCCATCTACTCAAAACATCATCCACGAGCAATCATTGTCCTTACAAGATACTAAATGTTGTATGAACATATGCAAAGGTGTGTGTATATGTCCTTATCTAATGCAAATATCCTCAACGCAAATTATGTTAGTGAAATGAATCCATATGTATGCAATTCCTAACATAATGTATAACATCTATATGTGTGCACATAACATACATCCATATGCAACATCCATGTGATAACACAAAAATTTTCATCCATGAATAAGCATAAACACTCATGCATATGCAATATGAGGAGTGTGTGAGCCGATCTAGTGCCTAACGTGTATAATGCATCCACGAGTAACCACTTGCAACCACTTGCAACCATCAAACATAACATGTTTCAAACACATGTTTCATCCACAGGGTTTCTACCTAAGGTTCTCATGGCAAGATTAACACGATAAACTAGATAAACATGGATAGCAAAGAGAAAGATATGCTAACAAAGAAAAGAGATTGAGAGTGTACCCTCAAAAAGGAATGGATAAAGCCCACGCATCTTCTCCTCGATTTCCCAAGTTGCGTCTTCTTTGGCTTCACCCCATTGAACCTTCACCAACTTGACCTCTCGATTCCTTAGCTTTTTGGTCTCTGTCCCCAAGATACGAATCGGAGCTCTCCTTAAGGTAGCCTCTTTCTCCACTTCCACATCTTCCAGAACACTTGGCTCAACAACCTCTGCTGATTCATGTAAACACTTCCGGAGATGCGAGACATGAAAAACATCGTGGACTCCGGCAAGCTTCTCGGGCAACTTCACTCTATAAGCCATCTGCCCGATCCTCTCTATAATAGGGAATGGTCCAACAAACCTTGGTGCTAACTTCCCAACGGCTCCAAATCGGACCACATTCCGCAAAGGAGAAACCTTCACGAAAACCATATCCCCAACATCAAACTCCAAATCAGTTCTTCGCTTATCAGCATAGGATTTCTATCGGTCTTGGGCCGCTTTCATCCGTCTCCGAATCAACTCGATCTTCTCGGATGTATCTCTGATCAGATCAGGCCCAAGTATATGCTCATCTGTATTCTCCCACCAACATGTAGGCAACTTGCACGGCCTCCCATATAAAGCTTCGAATGGTGCCATCCCTATGCTTGCCTGATAACTGTTATTATATGCAAACTCAACAAGAGGAAGATGGTCTTCCCAAGTACCACCAAAATCCAGAATACAAAGCCTCAAAAGATCCTCGAGTACCCTATTCACCCTTTCGGTTTGACCGTCCGTCTGTGGGTGATAAGCCGTACTTAGATTCAACCTCGTGCCCATAGCTTCTTGCAAGCTATTCCAGAATTGACTTGTAAAGATTGGGTCACGGTCACTGACTATACTAGAAGGGACTCCATGTAGTCTCACAATCTCACAAAGATATACAGACGCTAGCCAAGATGCGGTCCTCTTGCTCTTCACCGGAATGAAATGAGCACTCTTCGTAAGTCTGTCCACAATAACCCAAATGCTCGTATTCCCTTTCCTTGACCTTGGTAGCCCATCGATAAAATCCATGGAAATACTCTCCCACTTCCAAAGTGGAACGTCTAGAGGATGCAATAGCCCACCGGGCTTCTTCGACTTGGCCTTAACTTGCTGGCAAATGATACATCTAGAGACAAATTCTGCCACATCCTTCTTCATCCCAGGCCAGAAGAAAATACGCTTCATATCTTTATACATCTTATCTCCGCCCGGATGTATAGTCAACTTAGAGCGATGCGCTTCCTCAAGAACTCTTCTTACTAGATCTTCTACCATAGGAACACATAATCTTCCGTCCCTCCTCGGCCAACCCTTGTCATCAATAGAATATCGAGCGAGATGACTAGACGTCTCTCCTCGAATCAGCTTATCCATAATCTCAACTATCTGAGGGTCTTCTCTCTGCGAAGCCCCAACTTGATCAAGAAGGGTAGGTCTGAGTTCCAGAGATGCTAAAGAACCGGTCACCGACTCAACCGCCAAAGAGAAATCAAAGGTTGCCACATACTCTAAATTCTTCATCTCAACGAATAGAGGACTTAGGGTCAACCTTCTTCTACTCAATGCATCTTCTACCACATTCCCCTTGCCAGGGGTATAAGCTATCTCAAAATCATAGGACGCCAAGAATTCCATCCATCTTTGTTGCCTCAGATTCAGATCCTTCTGAGAAAAGAGATACTTCAATGACTTGTGATCGGTATAAAGCTCAAATCTTTCACCCAGAAGATAATGGCGCCAAGCCTTGAGTGCATATACTATTGCTGCCAACTCTAAGTCATGATTCTCATGCACTTTGAGTTGCCTACCGCCAAAGCATATCACCCTTCCTTCTTGCATAAGAACATCTCCTAACCCCGTGCCACATGCATCGGTGTATACTGTAAATAACTTCCCTCCATCGGGCAAAGCTAGAACAGGTGCTGATGTAAGAGCTCTCTTGAGCTTCTGAAAAGCAAGCTCGCATTCTATTCTCCAAGCAAAAACTAAATTCTTCTTCGTCAATCTAGTGAGAGGAGCGGAAATCTTCGCGAAGTCCTCGATGAACTTCCGGTAAAAACCCGCAAGACCTAGAAAGCTTCTCACTTCGGTTGCATTCCTTGGAGTCTTCCAATCCTGAACTGCAACTATCTTAGCGGGATCCACCGCTAAGCCTTGCTTAGATACTATATGCCCAAGGAATCTAACTTCCCTTCTCCAAAAGTGACACATGGAGAACTTGGCTTTCAACTGATGCTCTCTAAGCGTATCCATCACCTCCACGAGATGCCTTGCGTGCTCTTCCTCATCCTTAGAGAAGATCAGAATATCATCTACGAAGACCACGACAAACTTGTTCAAGAACTCCCTGAACACCCTACTCATCAAGTCCACGAAATATGCGGGTGCATTAGTCAAGCCGAACGGCATGACAAGCCATTCGAAGAATCCATCTGGAGTTCTGAACGCAGTCTTGTCTATACTATCTTCAGCTACCCTGAGCTGATGGAATCCAGTAGCAAGATCAAGCTGAGAGAAAACAGAAGCACCAACAAGCTGGTCAAAGAGATCATCAATCCTCGGTAACGGGTGTCTGTTCTTCTTAGTCAGCTTATTCAACTCTCGATAGTCAACACAAAGTCGGAGAGAACCATCTGCCTTGGTAGCAAATACCACAGGCGTTCCCCATTCAGATATACTTCGTCTAATGAAGTTCTTCTCAAGCAACTCCTTCACTTGCTTACTTAGCTCCCATCTTTCACGCGGAGCCATGTGCCGAACGGGCAAAGAAACCGGCTTTGCATTATCCACCAGATAAATGCGGAAATCAATCTCTCGCTTAGGGGGCAACCCCCTAACTTCATCAAAAACATCCGGATACTCTCGAACCACTCTCATAGACTGAAGAGTTTCCATTGACGAGTCGAGTGATTCCAGATAGCACAACATGACGGGACCTCTCGGATCACAAGAAATCTCTAGGGTGTTTCCGAGGCGAGTCACGAGCCTCACAACCCTATGCTCACAATCAAGAATGGCTCCATATCTGGACAGCCAATCCATGCCCAATATCAATCCGTATCCCCTAAAACCAAGAACATAAGCACTGCACAAGAACTCTACACTCAGTATAGAGATCCTCAAATCCCCACATATCATAGACAAATGGGCGGAACCCCCAATAGGATTTGAGACACAGACGAGATCATCTACCAAGCTAGTACTAAGGTGCAAACTATCAACAAGATCAGATGAGATAAAGCTATGCGATGCACCAGAATCAAACAAGGTACGAACTGGAAAATCAGAAATATATACAAGGCTCTCAACAGAAATACTACCTCGATCGGGAACTGGAGCGACATTGAGAGCATGAACTTGCCCCCCTGAAGGTCCAGCACGCTGAGTCTGACCCTGGCCTTGCCCTTGCTTCTTCGGGCAATCCCTACTGAAATGTCCAGTCTTACCACAGAAAAAGCATTCGCCATTCTTCCTTTTCCTCTTCTTACAATCCTTAATAAGATGCCCAACTGAACCGCAATAATGGCACTTCTCCTTGTTGTTCTTGCCCTTGTTGTTGTTCCCCTTGTTGCCTTGACTCTCGTTCTTGTTCTGATTGCCTTGACTGCTTTGACCACTTGGATTACCCTGATTTCCTTTTCCCTGGGAATCAGTCTTCTTGGCTTGAGTATCATTCATCTTGGTCTCTTTCTTGACATCTCCCTGAAGTAACGCCATATCAACCAAGCTCTCAAATGTGGCCACATGGGGAATATGTGACATAGCCAGTCCCTGCAACGGCTCATTCAATCCTCTAGCAAAACGAAGAGCCTTCTTCTGAGGAGTATTCACCATATCCAAGCCAAAACGAGCTAACTGATTGAACTTGTTCACATACTCTTTGACAGACATATCTCCTTATTTCAAAGTTATGAACCTCTCCATTTGCAGATTCTCCTCAGCAGAAGATAGAAACTTAAGCATGAACCTTGCCCTGAAATCGGCCCAAGTCTCAACAGGCCTAGTACCATTGGTGACTTCCCACCAATAAGCGGCTTCATCCTTCATAAGCCAAACCGCAAACAAGATCTTCCTCTGATCGTCTATCCCAAAGATAGCAAATAAATCCTCGGTCTCTTTCAACCAATTTATGGCCTCTACAAAAGTCTCAGTGCCTTGAAAGTTCTTGCCACCCATTGCTTTGAAATCTTTGCAAGTCTTTGCGAAGTCAGCTTGAGGATGCTGAGGGGGAGGAGGAAGAGGAACCTCAGCGACAGGAGGAGGAGGAACATTGACTACCGGAGGAGGAGGAGGAGGAACATTAACTACTGGAGGAGGAGGAGGAGGGACATCTGCGGGGCCGGCTTCGGTTGCCCTAGCCTCCAAAAGTCTCCTATACCAAACAGGTACGTGCACTCCTTCCGGAATAGCAAAGTTATCGGCCATACTGAAAACGAAGAAAAAGACAGATTCAGAATGGAGAAAAGCGAAGGAATTTTGCTAATGGCTTTTTGGGGAATAGCTTTTAAAATAAACTAGACTTTTCATTGGAAAATACTTTATACTTCGTTTTGAAAATAGTTTTCCAAAAGTTTTCTAAAAACCTTTTTGTTCCTTCTCGTAAACCATATGCTCTGATACCAAATGTAACACCCCACCTCTGCCAGGGTGACTCTTGCAAGCACTCTGACTTTGGAGGGGCGTTTGAATCAGGTTAACATGCATAATGATATATCAAGGCAGAACAAGAACATATGTATATATGTAAACATAGTAAATAACATAGATAAAACAGCAGAAGATTTCAAACCATTTCAAAACCAGTCTGGTACAACATAATGTCAACTTTCCAAATAAACAAGTCTAGATAAAACAACATCAACTGAAAAACTGAAATACATAAGTACTAATCCCCAAAAGAAGTGATAGCCATAGCTAGCTTCATGTCAAACTGTACATGAGCTAAATCCCTCAAGCAAGCGGTCAGAAATCCAAGCTAAGCTCCAATATTCCCTCCCTGAGAACCTGGGGGGGGGGGGGGGGGAACGGAAGAAAAGAGGCGAAAGAAAACAGGTCAGTCAAAAAGACTGAGTAAGCCCTACTACAATCAATGTAAACTGATAAAGTTAACTGACATGAGAAGCAGGTATAATCATAAGGGTACTAGCATGATGATTTACTAACAAGGTAGATAAAGGTGTCATCGCATAATCAGGATTAAGGTTTTGCACCACAGGCGTACTAGCAAACTAACATGACTTGAATAAACAAGTATTGATCCCTTGGCCCATGCTTTGGCCCAATAACATGAAACGACCCTAACACGAGGTCCAATAACATGAAGTGACCCTAACACGAGGTCCAATAACATGAAGTGACCCTAACACGAGGTCCAACCAAACGGTCTAGTCGATCGGCACCCTAAGCCTAACTCGTCACGTGTTGGTGTCAATACGGCCCAAACATAATTGTAGTCGAACTGTGCCGGGTCCACCCTTCGGGTGTATCAAGCCCTAGGGTGCCAACCCCTGGACACCATAAACATGAGTGCACAGTCTCGATCTACTGGTACCCATGGATGACTTCTCCAAATACGGACTACGTGCACGACCATAGTCCGTCCGAAACTACATCGGCGTACCACACGGCCGTCATTTATTGGGTCGCTTACCTCCAGCCCATTAATCGTGCCCCCTCCCTAGCCTAGTCCCTAGGGCCTTAATGATACCAATTTTTGGGGATTACTACAGGTGGGCCCCCATTGCTAGGATTTTCTAGTGGGTTAAGTACGGTTTAACCCTCTTGCTAATCATGGATTAACTTGGTTAAGTGTAACGATGAGTTCACGACTTAACCCCGATTAATCTACCAAGCCCAAATTGGTTATGTATTAAGTGGACCATGACTTAACCCTAATCACGAGGCATTAATTAATCTTAATGCGCCTTAACCTCTCACATTATACCTTGTTGTGGTTACTAGTTAAGCCGGGCGGGTCCGGGTAGCTTTACACCACAATTTGGTCTAACCTCGGGTTCAAGGTACAACATGACCAACTTCTCACATTGGGTCCTATTGTTTGTAGCAACTAGTTAAGCCGGTCGGTTCCGGGTAGGTTTACGCTACAAACTCAACCCAACCTCGAGTTGGCCACACTTATCTTTTCTAAGTGTCATGTCCATCATGTTTCCAAAACATGTTACAAGTTTTCAAGCAATTGGGTAGACCTAACTTAATAGGTAAATTCCCAATGGGTAGACCTAACTTAATAGGTAAATTCCCAAGCTTATGTTTTTATGTCTTTTACTTTTACCCAACCCCAAACGCAATCCCATCGCTTACATATCGCAATAGCGCATAAAGGATAGAAAGAGGGAACTTGGCATAATCATGTCATAAAGGGTGTTGAAGCCACAAGTTCAACATGGTGGCATATGAAATGTACATATGTTCATATACTTGCATATTACATTTTTAGGCCCCAAAAGCATGCATAAAACCAAACTTGGCATATTGGAGATACATGGTGCTAAATGACATGTAGACATGGCCATAAGTTCGCATTTAGCCTCACATGCAAGTTATCATAAGAGATATGATAACTTACATGTTGCCAAAATGCAACCTTTGGCATAAAGCTTGAAGCTTTATGTTCATAAACCCAAGATAAGCTTGCATAACATGATAGTATGATCAAAGTGTTCAACCCAAACTTGCATAACATAACTTGGCATACTTGCATATCAAAACATGATAAACTTGCATATCACAACATGATAAACTTGCATATAAACTTGCATATCACAACATGATAAACTTGCATATAAACTTGCATATCACAACATGATAAACTTGCATATCATACATTTAACTTTAGAGTTTAAGTATGAAGGTAGAATAGGGCTTACAATGCTTAAGAAGTCACAAAAATATGACAAAGCCCTTAAGTAACCAATTAGACCCAAAATGCAAGCTCCAAATCAATAAAAATCCTTGCTTTATGATGCAAATATAAAAACTTGACTTGAATGCAAGCTAATAACACTTATACAAGCTTGAAAACACTTGTATGCATGTAAAATCTCTCATAGAAATAGTTTAGGAATTTTGTGAAGAGAATGGAGGCCATGAGAGGATTGATTTTGCCATAGTTTAGTTGTAGGATAGATTAATGATGATTTAGGGCTAGGTTAGGGCCTTATTTATAGATTAGGCAAGTGTTTTAGGCCATAGGATTAAACCCTAGTTGCAATCTCAGCCCTTAAAACCGAATCTGGCCCCCAAGCTCAACACAATCTCAAAATGGTGCACCAGGCTAAACAGCCCGGCTGGACCAAGTCGACAGCCAAGTCGACAGGGCTGTCGACTTGGGTCCAACCAAGTCGACTCCCAAGTCGACAGGGCTGTCGACTTGGGTACTCTGGCGGGAATTTTCCCGCCTGGCCCAAACTGGCCCAATTTTCCAAATTCAAGTTTGAATTTGAAATCTGTTTTTACTTAGAAATTTTCTGAAAACTTCGTTGGGCCTTAGTCGGGTCATACGGACTCCGATTTTCGAAAACTCGGACTCTATTCCGCGTATTTTTCCGAGACGAACGCAATGGCATAGCCCGTTTCCCTTGATTCAGAATTTAGAATTAAATTCTGCCTCGATTTACGTTATAACAGGTTATTGAAAATACGGGTTGTTACAGTGTTTGTAAATGGATTTAGATTAAATATAAGTGAATTTTAAAATCCTGGGAGATTTTAAATTGATTTACAAACATTGGAAGGATATTTTGAAATAAATTTCAAAGTGGAAATGTTAGAAATGGTTTTGAAAAGCGATATAGTATTGAACTCACTTCGAAAGCTGGAAATATATTCTGATGACGATCATGACATCATCGGTGTTCAATTTTGAGTTGTAAGTGATGGATTACTACCGAAAAGATTTTGTTTTTGAATTTTTTTGAGAGAAACAAGTTGTTTGAAATCCAAAAAGGAATATTTGGTGTTAGAAAAGCAAAGTTGTTTAAAACTCCTAGGAAGAGACTGTTTGAATTAAAAACAAATTTTAAATAGAAATGTGTGAAACCAAGCTGGAACTGAATTGAAACCAATTAACTGGAAATTGAATTGGATACGATATATCAAGTAGAATCAGATTTTGAATTGTGAGATAGAATCTGAAATGGTATTGGATTAATGAGTTAAGAATAAAAAAAATCGAAAATGGAACTTTGATTTGAAATTGAATTCGACTTAGGTATAAGTGAATGGTTGGATTTGTGGATAAAAACTTATTGGAATTTGATTTGGATGACCCTTGTATCTGCTGAATTGATAATAGGTGGAAAGGATATAATGATATGCCGACAAAAAGGTGCAAGTCTACATTTAATATGGTATGAGATTTTTATGAGCCGATTTGGTAAGCCGCTTGGCTGTTCGATTTTCTTTTGGGTTGGAAAAGGCCTAGAGAGGCGAGTGGTGGTTTGACGTATTGACCAGTAGAAAGGATATGCTGGCGAAATTTTTCGAAAAGTTAAGGCATTAGAAAATTTTCAGGATTTTTGAAAATTTTCGTTGATAAGAATTAATTAATATTTTAATTTGAATTTACGTGGTTCAGTTAAAACTGAAGTAAGAAGTAAACAAATAATTTCAACCCAGTTGGTGGAGTTTGTTTCCTACCATTAGCAATTTCGAGGACGAAATTATTTTAAGTGGGGAAGAATGTAATGACCCGCATTTTCAGTGATATAATAATTAATTAATTTAATTATTTTAAAGGTGATTAAAAGGATTTAATGGTTGTTGAATTAAATAATGGTGAATATTTAATTCTGAAATAATCAGAATTGGCTGGAATGGCGATCTGGTGTGAACTGGGCAATTCGAAATATATAATTCAGTTTGGATTTGAATTTGAATAACGAAGATATTATATATACGACAGTTTGAAAGTAGAATGATAATATAATTATAATCGAGTTCGAATTGGCGCGGCAGTTCGCCATTTGGCGATTTGAACTTCAACTGAATGTACAAGGTTCGTTTTAAATCGGATTTCTGTGAAGCAAGAAACGTATGGAGCTGGTGAAGTATATTTTTCTAGTGGAAGAGAAAAATGGGGATTTCGTCTGTAAATTTTGATTTATGTCCAAATCAAAATTTACAAAAGTCGTTGTGGAATTCCTTTATAATTTATTTACATTTATAAAAGGAATTTCATTATAAATCGAATATCGATTTAATCAGGATTTGAAATATCAAGTTAGAAATTCTTAGAGGAATATTCTAGAGCTGTATGGTATTCCACTGTGAATATATATGATAATATTTATTTTTAAATATTAAATTTAATTGTTTTTAAATATATTTATATATTTAAAAGGGTTATTTAAGACTTTAAAAATAACCACTTTTGCAAACGTAGTCGGAATTCGACGAAACTAATTTTGTTGGATCCGCAATATCAAATTATTGTTAGATTCCAAGTTACGTTAGTTTTGGGGTCACTGTGTGGCCGTACCGATTTTTGAAAGCAAAAATAAATAAAAATAAAATATCTAAAACAAGATTGTGAACAAAAAGGAGCCACGCACTATCATTTTTCAGCCAAACAAACATTTTGATCCCGCTATATAACTTCTCTTGAGCCGCCACCCAAACTTTACTCAGCAAACCAAAACACAGAGAAACAATTCAAAGAAAAACAAAATAACTCAAAAGAAAATCCATAAAATCCTCAAACAAGTTTAATTGCGTCCCTATCGGTTTCTCACCATTCGTATACCCATTTCAAAGGGTGCGATGGCTTCTGTCTGTTTTCGATTTCAAACACAGAAAATTAGGGTTCGAGTTCGAGAGTAATTGGAGCTTCGGTACATGAATTCGAGTTCGAATCTGAACTCAGGAGGTTTGATAACTTCAGTTGTGGTTTTCTTGGAATTTTTAAAATAAAAAAATGTCGATACTTCTACTTCCTGTAGCCGACGGAAGCGAAGTTAGATGGCGGTAGAACGGTGCGAGTTTGAGGGTACCAGTATGGATGGAGGGCGATGATGAAGTGAAGAAAATTGGTGGTGTTGGTTCGGAAATCCACGAAATAATGATGGATTTTGTGATCGGTTAAATGATGGGTTGAAGAGCAAATGGAGCATGACATTTTTCATATATTTCGGGGAAGAAGAAACGATTTGAGCGGGTATAGGCTTTAACAGGAATGGGTTGAGAATTTAGAATGGGTGAGGCCCAAAACAAATAAGTTTAGTTAAAATTTAATTTAAATAGTTGTATAAATTTTTATAATCAATATCTTGGCCATACTGTATCACAAATTCGAAACGTCAGTCACGTTAGGATCATATGGACGATGGCTACACCATGGAACTGACTGGGAGTGGATGGGAGCTAGTTTGAATTTATGGTGAAATAAATTGTTTGATTCAAATCGAACAATAGTTTATCGTTCTTTAACGATGAACTGCCAAAGTGAGTAAAACTCACCAACTCTGAACAGTTATATTTTTCTAACATATATTTAGAAATGATAATTATCTGTTGATTGATGTGTGTTAACTGTTTGGTTGAAATGCAGATTGATTGGTTGAAATTATTGATAATGATATATATATAAATCGTTAATCGAATATTGATTATGTTTAACAGAATATTTTATATTCGTGTTGGTTAACATCTGTGATGCAGGGAAACAGGTCGGAGGAATCCAACTGGATTCCTCAACATTTATTTTACTGTTTTCATATATGGTGATATATGATGTGATATAAAATCTGTTGATGATGATGTGTGTTTAAATGATATCGATCATTGTGATTTGGTATTTTAAATACCGTAAGAAATACTGGCATGTAGAAAGGGGATTTTAAAAGTATATTTTGAAAATAAATTAGTTATATAAAATCAACTGATTTTATATAGAAAAGGAAAAAGGGATTTTTATAAAAGAAAACATTCATAAAATCGAAAGAGTTTTGAAAAGGAAATATTTACTGAAAATAAATATGATAAAGATGAAAAGGGTATTATTTATAAAATCAAAGGATTTTATAAAGAGAAATATTTATTGGGATAATAAATAGAAGTATAAAGGGATTATTTATTTGGGAAAATAAATAAGAGTTATAAAGGAAATATATTTGTAAAACAAATATAAAGGAAATTATTTGTAAAACAAATTTAAAGGGAATATATTTGTAAAACAAATACAAAGGAAGATATTTGCAAATCAAATAGAAATATAAATATTTGTAAAACATTTACAAATAGAATTTAAACGGAAATGTTTGTAAAACATTTACGAATGTAATTTAAAAGGAAATATTTGTAAAAACATTTACAAATAGATTAAATGGAAATATTTATTTATAGGAAATAAATAGAATGTTATAAATGAGATATTTATTTGTTAAATAAATAGAAAAGATAAAAGAAATATTTGTTTGTTAAATAGATAGAATTGAAAAGGGAATAGTTATTTGTTAAGTAAACAAATAGAAAGGGAATAATTCAAAAGGAGATAATTCAAGGAGATAATTCAAAAGGGAATGATTCAAAGGAGTTAATTCGAAAAGAGTAAATCGAAATGAGTTAATTGAATATTAGTTATTCGGTTAGAATTAATCAGTTAGAATTAATCAGTTAAAGTTAACCAGTCAGAGTTAACTAGTTAGAATTAATCAGTTAGAGTTAACCAGTTAGAGTTAGAGTTAACCAATTAGAGTTATTCAAATGGAGTAAATCGAGTAGAGTTATCGAATATCACTTATTCGAAATAGAGTTTTCAAATATAGTTTATTCGAGAGAAGAGTAATCGAAGATAGTTTATTCGATAAGAGTAATCGAATATAGTTCATTCGAGAAGAGTAATCAAATACAGTTCATTCGAGGAGAGTTATCGAATATAATGTATTCGAAGAGGAGTTAATCGAATATTGGTTATTCGAAAGGAGTTAATCGAATATTGGTTATTCGAAATGAGTTATCGAATCAAGTTATTCGAAAAGAGTAAATCGAATATAGTTTATTCGAATAGAACTAAAGGAGTTAATCGAATATAGTTTATTCGAATAGAATTAAAGGAGTTAATCGAATATAGTTTATTCGAATAGAATTAAAGGAGTTAATCAAATATAGTTTATTCGAATAGAATTAAAAGAGTTAATCGAATATAGTTTATTCGAATAGAATTAAAGGAGTTATTAAAATATTTTATTCAAAAGGAATTATCTAATCCAGTTACTCGAAAAGAGTAAATCGAATATAGTTTATTCGAATAGAATTAAAGGAGTTAATCGAATATAGTTTATTCGAATAGAATTAAAGGAGTTAATCGAACATAGTTTATTCGAATAGAATTAAAGGAGTTAATCGAATATAGTTTATTCGAAAGCAGTTATCTAATCCAGTTATTTGAAAAGAGTAAATCGAATATAGTTTATTCGAATAGAATTAAAGGAGTTAATCAAATATAGTTTATTCAAATAGAATTATAGGAGTTAATCGAATATAGTTTATTCAAATAGAATTAAAGGAGTTATCGAATATAGTTTATTTGAAAGGAGTTAAGTGAAAAGAGTTAATCGATTAGAGTTAAATCCAATAGAATTAATCCAATAGAGTTAATTGATAAGAGTTAATTGATAAGATTTAATTGAATAGAGTTAATCGAATATAGTTTATTCAAAGAAAGGTTTTTCGAATCTAGTTATTCGCATGAGAGATTATCGAATATAGTTATTCGAAGTGAGGAGTTATCGAATAGAGATTATTCGAAAGAGAATTACGTAAGGAAGTTTGTTAAAGGTTTAAAAGATAAACTTTGTCTATTTCAAAGTTAAAACGTTGTTCAGTTAAGGTCTGAGAGGTAATTATACCCCAACTTGATTGACTTCCTTCTTAACTAAGGAATGGTAAGGTTTGATAGTGAATGATGGTTAAGTGAATTTAGTAAATGGTTTGAGTTGGCGTCGCGATGTTTTATTTAAACATCTGTTTCAACCAAATGAAGGAGCTTTGGAAATGTTTTCCAAATAAGAATCAAAAATGTTTTCTAATATAGAAAACAAGTAATGGAAATGTTTTCCATTGTTAATAACGTATATTTTCTAAATTTAGAAAATAAGAAATGTTGAAAATATGGAAACAGGAAATGATAAATGAAATAAATTAATGATAAATTAATTTAAAGGATAAAAGTTGATTGGTGCTTGATGGATGTAATTTCCATCTGGAAATAATATCGTTGTTTGCACACATGTTTTTCTTTGATATTTAACTCACCGACTATCGAAGTTTTCGACCATTTTAACATTGTTAATATGGAGAGACCGGTTGGATTATTATCTGAAAACCACTCCGTATTGGAATAAGCGTTGCGAATCATATATGCCAAAGATAATTGAAGACGGAGTAGAGTGAAAGGGATGTTGTATAAATCTTAGGTAAAGATTGCCTAAGATGGTTGTACTGAATTGTGCCTTCGGTTTGTCCAGTATCAGGGCGACCTGTATGGAAGAATGTCTGACAGAGTATATCTAATAGATCACGTAAGTTGATCTCTTCAAACTTATTCACGTTTGGTGGCGGAGAAATTCGTTTCTCTTAGCTGTATACCCGTGGTATTTCTGGATAAATCAATTTGTGATTTGGTGGCTATGACGATGTGACATTCTAAGTGAATGAAGATGTGGCATGTAAAAGATAAGCGTAGCTTCTAGCCTCACAACCGGGAAATGACAAAAATCGGGCAGGCAGCATGGCTATGTAGGTCGCACCTATTAGGGTATATAATCACCTGATCTAGAGTTCCATTTACTTCTAAAAATATATTGTTGATGCTGTCCCATTCGGGAAACGGTTGCTGATCCCAACCGTTGGTGATATACATTCGATAAACTCAAGCGAAATGAGTGGTCGGTCATGTGTGGCCGGGTTGCAAGATGTTCTTGTTGAACTCTGTGTATTCCTCTCTAGAGGTACACTAGCGAAAGGTGGTTCCATACCTTGTCATAGTTGGAAATTCATTACCCAATTCTTGCTTGCGGTGTTGATTGTATACTATATATGTAGAACGTGAGATGAAAGCGTTTCTGCTAGATGATTATTATATTGTGGTTGATAGACATTATTATAATATCAATGAGTTTTGATATAAAGATTATTTTGGATTCTCATAAGGGAAAAACCCGTTCTGTTGTACGGCGTGGTCTTATGAGATATCGTTTAATGGCTCAAACTATTTTAAACTGTTTTACTCATACCAGTCCCATGACTGACCCGGAGTTTATTTTATTTTGTTTTCCCTAAACTCTTGGGTACCCAATTTTGTACGGGCAGTAAAGTAGTCGGGATTTACAGATACTCGAAGAGCTGGAGCAGGAGGCTTCAGGATCATATAGCTGTTGTTTATTTCCGCTGTGTTGTAAGTGTTGTACTTTGAAAATGATATGTATATCCAAGTACAGATTTATATTTCAGAGTTATGTTATATATTATATGTTTTTCGTTCCGCTACTAAGTTCATGTTACTCTGATGTTGTATTGTTCTTCTTCTTCTTTTATAAGTTTCAATCTTATCTATTCTCGCCCTCTAATTTCTTTCATTAACTTTCCGGTATTTTTCGATGTTTGGTAAGTCATCATTGAGTTTATGGCTATAACCAAAGTCGACAAAAATCCGGGTCGTTACATATGGTTTAATGTGTGCTGACTCAAGGAGGTAATTCTTGTAAATTTGTGAATTGATGGATAAAAAATGAGCATTATTTTACCATAGCTAGAATCATATAAGTTGTAAATAATATCCCAACTGGAATTAATATACCTAGTCTCTCAATGTTAGGGCTTCATACAATTTAGTTTCCAAGATTCCACGAGCACTAATGTTAAATTTTCTGATCATGAATTTGCATTGATCCAACTTGATTTCTAAGTGAGCACCCCTAACGTTCCAACGAAGATGTTTTGCAACATTGAGTGACTTAGTAAGTTTGTTAAGGAAGTTTGCCTTACATCTCGTCTAGATCTGATTTGAATCATTAGCTAGAGATTTTATCTTTTTGCTACTATGCAGATCTTTCATCACCTTATCAGCATCATACAAGTGAGATTCAGAAGTTGCTTCGTGTCCAATAGGTGGAGTTGTTTTTTTTGGAAGGATGAGTACGAATTTCCTTAGGTAAGGTTTCTTTACCAGTAGCAGATGTAGTAATGTTTCCATTGTTTTTTTCAGTTTTAGGACGGTAACGTAATGGTAATACCTGCTCATTAGTTTCCACCTTGTTATCATATTTTTCCTCAGTTAAATTTATTGCACACAAAGCGGGTAGGACAACAAGTAAAACAAGATCATCTTCATTGTCTTTAGTGTCATTGTAGCTTTCATCAACATGCATAACTTGTACATCATAATTGTTCTCGGAATTTTCAAACTCAATGTTGTCTTTTTCATTGCTTTGCACTGGAGACTTTGACATTTTGTTCACTTCAACAACTCTTGCTTCAGCATTTTTAATTACCATACACATGGCATTGTTCACTATTTCATCTCTTAACCTTCCTTCAATGCTTTCATTGCTTTTATCTATTTTGTTATTGCTGAGTGATTCATTCTTACTTTGTGCTCTTCTACTATGTCTTGTAGTATATCAAAGCTATTGTTAGTGAAAAGATATCCATTACTATCTCTAGCACAGAAGTCTAAACTTACACTAGCAACTTTCTCTTTCAATTTTTGTAGCACATTAGTCATTTCATTTGTACCACCTTTGTAATTTCTTATTTCCCCTTCTTCAAACATACTTTAATCCTGAATAGGTTTTACTTCATTTCTTTCCAATAATTGACTGTTTCTGGCAGTAGGCCGATAGTTTCCAATAATACTCTTGCTCATATGGTTAGTTTTTTTTTTTTTTTTTTTGCCAATTATCTTCCATGTTTGTACATTCGGTGCAAGGGGACTTCCACATAATTGTTCTCTACAATTTTCATAGGGATATTAGGCGAAAAAACCCTGCTTCCATTATCACTAGAAGTGCTCACCTAGAGATTTCTCTTATGGGTTCCATCTTTATTTACTTTCTTGCCTTTGATTCCATTTAGGTTTGGTTTCTCTACTTTATTCGCATCAAAGTTTTCAGTACTATGGCCAAAAACTTTGCATGTATTTCACACTAGTGGTTCCCATAGGTATTTCACCCTTATTCTTTGGGTTCCACCATCAACCACGTTAACTAAAAAGTCATCAACTAGCTCTTCTGAATGAACTCTCATGCAAATCAAGTCATTTCTAAATGTTAGTCTAGACAATTTTCCTTGTCAAGTTTAATCTCAATGAGGCATTTTGCATACTCTAATCTCTCTCTTTTCTATCATCTCATCTAAACCGATTAACTTACCAATTCAGCTAGCTGGCCAATTTATTCCAGTATGAGACCATGCAAATAAGGGAATATTGGAGAATTGAACCCATATTGGAATAGCCTCGACCAAACCACATAGGTTACTAACTTGAGGATCTTACGACTTTATGGTGAATAACTTCTTCCTCATAATGATGGGATCACACATCAAGATTTTCTGCCTATCTTCCTCACTGTGAGTTGAAAAAAGAATAACTCTCCATTTGATTTAACTATAAGAAAGCATTTCAGTTTCCAAATTGATTTGATTTTCTGAAGCACAACAATGAAAGACAGAGGGGAATCTAACAAAAACCAACGGTGATTCTTTCCAAATAAGTGAACTAGCCTCAATAACAACTTCTGTATTCTCCATGGCATAATCAAAGTATGTTGGTTTCACGTCAACGGGGATGTACTTCCCAGCATTGAAATGAAAATGCTTAAATAGGGGAGTCCATTCACATTTCAATTGGTAGTTTTCATGAGGTAATGACGGAGAAGAATCAGATGCGGTCATCGGGTCAGGTGGCGTTGGAGGCAGCGAAGGAGGATGAGAGATGATGGGAGGGATGATAGACGGTAGATTTGTTTGTTGGCTCGAGAAGTGAATAAAGGAAATTGAGGAAGGGACGTTTGCTTCCATTTTCAAACATTCGAATGTCAAAACATAACCTTTGTTTAACATTTATGTCACAAATGGCGATATAAAAACCTACATATAGTTTGTGTTGACTTAGCTTGTTTTAAGGACTTTTGACGTACGTCTCGACGAAACTAGGCACAAATTGTAAGAATCCTAGTTTTTAAGACATAGTAATTAGTTAAAAATAATAAACATAAAAATTGTTAGAATCTAGCTAGTCGAATTGCGCCATTGTTTCCATGGCAAACTTCTGATCAATTTTCATGTTTGATTCGTCAGAAACGAAGTCGAATGAAGAAGTTACGACAACAACAAAAATTATATATATACATATATATCAACACACATGGGCAAGTCGACCCATAGGTCGACCTAGCGGGGATCGGATCGACTCGACCGAAGTCCTGGGCGAAAATTGCCCAAACATGAGGGGTGACGAACGTTTTATTTGAAAGTGCTAACATGGCTTGCTTTAATTTGCTAGTTTTGAAAGTTTTGCTGACTTGACATGCTCCTATTGGCCGTGCAACATGGTTTTTTAGATTTAATCTAGAAATCCAACGTCTTAAGATCCCTAGTCTAACCTATAAGTAGACCCCTAGATCTAGCTATCTTCACAACATAATCTCTTCCCCACTGAGTTCTCTCTTTTTGAGACGGACCCAACCTAAATTTTTTTTGGGAAAGAATTATTGAAATACACACATATACGCTTTGGTGGAGGTATCTTCAGAGGCCACGGAGAAACGCTTTGAACCACATGTGAGTTTGTAATTATTTTAGATGTTTGGTAATTTAGAAAAATAGGGTTTATAATAATTATAGAATTTTCTACAGTTTTTCTTCTAGTTTTTATTAGTTTTCTGCAAGTTAATGTTTTCTATAAGTATTTTTCTATAAGTTGTTTTCTATAGTATTTTTCATTCGTTTTCTTGTAGTTTTATTTTAACCTAAGTATTATATGATATTCATAAAATTTTCTTCCCTCTTTTTGTGTTTATGCCTGTGAGTTATTTTACAGTTCTATACATATTTGTAATTTATGCCTAAAACATGCTTAGATCTGTACATGTTAGTATTTTAACAAATGATGTGATCATTTATATATTGTGCATGGAAAAATAGAATTAGATAAATAATTGTGCAAATTTAGATTAACCATATGAGACTGAATTTGCAAAAAAGGGTGCATAAAATATAGATCTGTAAATAAAAAGAGACTGGGCTAAAATAGGAAAATTAATGTATTTCGTAATTAAATTAGGGTGTGGTTTGTAATTGGAAAAGACTGAACATATTTCAGAGAGCATGTAACATCCCAAAATTTAATACACTATAACCATAGTTGAAGATAATAAATTGAGAATAACTTAATTAAATATCCAGAATTAAGTGGAACTGACATCACCCTTGCATTCGTCTCAGAATTCTAGTTCAGATAAACCCCAAGTTTGCGTAAAACAGATAACACATGAAGAAGTTAGGAGCTTTAGAAGTTTGTATACACATAAGGTTCATATATATAAAGATATTAATAATAAAATATTCCAAAAGCAAAATGAGACAGTGCGGGGGAAAATGGCCCATTAGGGCTCGACCTATGGGTCGACCCAGGCAAGGGTGTCTCGACCCACGGGTCGACCCATCCCTGATGTGGGAAGATTTGTTTGATGAATCTGGACTGTTTTTCAGACCATATTCGTTGCTGACTCAGCGCTGCATATGCAAGAACACCTATAAATAGGCTAGCAAAGCCTAACCTAAATCTCATATTTTCTGAGAGGACGTCTTGACTCTGCCATTCTCTTTCCTCCTCAAATCTCTTAGAAAATAGAATAATTAGTCAAAGGAAATTCTTATTCAAGATTTGGAGGAAAATAATGTATATCTGCAAATGGGTGTTTAGAGTTCTAATCGAAGTGATGTAAATTCTTAGATCTGGTCAATTTAGATTTCTTGTAACACCCCGAATTTTTTACATTTGTCTCGAAATTCTGTTCAAGATAAATACCTGGTTTGTGTAAAACGGATAACATATGAAGAAGTTATGGACGATAAAAGTTTGACAATCAAAACAAGATAATTGGCGCACTTGACAAGTGCGCCAAGGCAATTTTACACTGGCGCACCTGTAAAGTGTTCCCATAGAGGTTTTTGGGTATCTGGGCCTTTTTCAAGTGGCTAGCGACCCATGACCTGATTTACTCTAGGGCTGAGGTGGAATTTGAATTCTAGATGGAGGCAGCTATAAATATACCTCAATTCTCTTGTTTTCTTCACAAAGAATCAAGGGCGGCCAAACTCTACCGGTGTTTGAATTGAACTGGATCCCTTATCTTCTGCTACCAAATAAAGCAAATCAATTGGAGATTCAAGATCTAATCTTTTCTAGTTCTATATTCTAATCCGTACTTAGTGAATTCTTAGTTACTTTTAGAATTAAATATTTTAAAGTAAACTTGATAGGATTATAGTTTGAATTTGTTCATGTGCCGTTATTATATTGGATCCATTGTAAATTATGAACATAAGACTTTTTGGATTGGTTATAACTCGGATCTAAGTTTCTATGATGTAGATCTTAATCCCTATTTGTGTTAGATCTACTTTTATCTATTAGATCTGAATTATGTGGACATTATATGATGAAGATCATATCCCTATTTGTGTTAGATCTACTTTTATCTGTTAGATTTGAATTATGTGGACATTCTATTAGGTAGATCTTATTCCTATTTGTATTAGATCTACTTTTATCTATTAGATCTGAATTATGTGGTCACTCTATGATGTAGATCTTAATCCTTATTCGTTAGATATACTTTTACCTATTAGATCTATATTATGTAGACACCAAAATTATTAATCAGATCTAGTTTATTATTTGGATCCCCTTGTGCTTCTCATATTAGATCTGAACGTGTTGGACATCTAAATTAAATTTAGATATTGTCAGGTTCATCTTATCACCTTTGTTATGTTACAACTAGTTAACTGCCACAAGTTCATTAGATCTATGCTTATACGTTCACCATGTTAGTATATGTTTATGCTAGTTATGTTAGAACATTCACCTTTGTCATATTTCCATTACCTTCCCTTTTTATCGTTTATGATTAGGCTATTTTTAGCCCATACATGCCGTAAATTATGTGAACACGCTAGTTAGGGAACGGGGAGGGGAAAAAGGTTAATATTGGCATAATTTGAATATAAACATGAGTTGGCCATCTAATTCAATAATTGGTTAAATGGGAATAAATACCTAATAAATCATAGGTACAAGTAATTGGACATATAATTCAAAAAGGGGGGAAGTGGGGACATAATTACCTATAAAGACATAGGTAAGAATTGGATAAAAATGGAATGTTTAATAATTACAATTAGAAATTGTAATTGCACTTATGACACGAGGTTAGGTTGAATTAGTGGTGTAAGTCTGCTCATATTCGACTGGCATATCTAGCAGCCACTAATGTTGAACTAAATGTGAGAGGTCTAAGTACGCCAATACGAATTGAGCTAAGACATGAGGTTAGGCCCAACTTATGGAATAAGACTGCCCAGACACGACTGGCATATCCAGCATCCACAAGTTGTAGGCCTAATGTAAGCGGTCTAGCCCATTATAAACCATAACTGGACATGATAATGAATTGGACTACGTAACCTAATTTAATCCATAGGGACTGTATGATTATGAACTAAAGTTAGCATTAAGTAAAAATTGGTTGGAAAATGGGTGGGTTAACTAAATTTGAGGTGGTGGGTAATATTTACAAATAGGCCCACGAACTTAACCTAATAAGGTTACGTAATTAAAGACACCTAGTGGTATACATAGCCGGTGGAAAATATAAAAGTTATGTAATTAAAGACACCTTTTAGGGTAAGCATAACTAGTAGAAATGAATAGGGCTATGTAATTAAAGATACCTAGTGGTATACATAGTCAGTGAAAACCTAGTGGGGGATACAAGACAAAGGGGAGAGCTTGTATCATATTGTATGGGACCTATTTTGGTCAGTAACCCGGAGTAGGTATCAAACAAAGTACTTCGTACTAGGCGCAGAAGGGGGACGCTTACCAACTGATTGTAAGAGATCTAATCGTGGAGGACAGTGTGGGTGGTACAAACCGACTAGGTCATGTGCGTGCATGAGCCGGGCAGAGGGGGATAAGATGACCATGACACCTGTAGATATGGGGCTGTTGTGACGGCTCGCCCCGCACCAGCCTGCATTTCCTCCGAAAGCGCGCTGTACACATGCCCGACTAGCACGGGACGGTCGTTAGAAGAAAAGAAAGAAGAGAATGAACTAATCAAGGAACCTGTAGAATGTCTCACAGCGCATGGAACAAAATATAATAATAACACACTTGACATAAAACAGGTGAGACAGTGTATAAGCTGATAATTAAAATCAACATCAATCATCAGAGCAGCGGAAATCCATATACAGCTTATTACAATTTTCCAAATTTACTGTCTCTAAACAAAAGAAGGCTAAAGTAGAAGATGCACCACCAATGCCCAAGCAGTGATCTTCAACAACACAGGGAGAATATCATATATATATATTACGTGGAAGCCTCCTGCTCGTCTCCGGATCATCTACCCGTGCATCACCAGCTAACATGTCTCTAGTCTGCTCGTGTGAGCACCCAGAGTAATAAGAGGAGACATAAAACTCTGGGTCAGACATAAAGCCTGGTATGAGCGATAAGCATCTAAACAAAATGATGACAGGTATACTAAACCATACCTGAACCTGGACCTGCAACCAAAGAGTTAGTACCACATACCGTACAATACTCTAAGGTGCCATAATAAATAGTGTAAGGATACGGGGGTGGGGTGTGCATGTCACAATGATAGCAAACAAATCATCCATAGCAACCATCCTCACATCTCTCACTCAGTGCATAAAGCATACGATATCTACCACTTTGGAACACTAGACAAACTGAGGCAACGACGAATCCCGACTTGTAGAAACCCTGCTATGACCAAGCTAAACATATGGAGTCATGACCAAACATTTCAATGACCCACTTCATTGGTTGTAGCCCTTGGTTCTACCGATGCCATAATGGCCCTGAATCCGCCTTCATATCTCCTACCATAGTGGTCCAAAGCTATAGACGTCGATAACTCCTTGGCACGCCTCCCGCAGCAAAGCCCAACCATGAAGCGAACTCGTTGATTCCCATCTGAATCTTAAGCTCTAACTTCTCATTTGGACTTCCTTTGCATCTCGGGTTTGGTCGAATTGGAGTGGGTCTACAGAAGAGTTGTCGCGCATTAACAGTCCTAGAATTCGGTTCGGTTCGGTAGTCATCACCTTCATCGGTTCGGGTCGGTCCTCCTTTCTTGTCATCTTTCCATTCGGTTCGAGTCGGGTACTCCACTTCGGGTCGGGTCGGTGTCCTCCTCCGGGTCGGGTCGGGTGTCCTTCCTTCCAGTGCTCTGATCCATTCCCTCATTTCTTCACGTATTCCGATCCGATCCCTCCTTGCCATCTGATCCGCGTGGCCTTCCCTCTTGCTAGTTCTCCCAAATGTTTACTTCCGATCCGATCCCCTTGTCCACTCCAACTCTAAGTAAAACGGCCTTCCTTCTCGCCAAGTCTCCTAGGTGTCAAACTCCAGTTTGGGTCGGTTTTCTTGCCCAGTTCACATATCCGATCCGAGCCTCATCCGATCCGAACCGGTTAGGAACCTGCACATTTCTGCAACTTTCCAGCGAGCTTTCTACGCCATTCGACGACGTTTTCGACCAATTTAACTATTCTAATCAATCATAAAACATACCATAGAGTCATAGCAACATGTAATAGCAACCACAAACAGCAAACAACAATTCAAATGAATCAAAATGGATCAAAAGTGACTAAAAACTTCATATTTTCCCATAGCATGTTTAAGTAGAACTAATCATAGGGTTAACAAAACTTAATCAAATTGAACCAAATTTCTAACAGAAGCATAAAATATTATTTGAAAATTTCTAAGCATTTTTCCAGAATTTATTAGTGTATAAATTCGCTAATCTTCACTAATTACCCTTAATTACCGTAATTAGTGCAAAAACTATGCAAATCACTCACCTTTGCCACAACTAAAACCCCAAAACTGAAATATTCTCTGATTTGGCGCTGTTCCCAATCTTACACAGCAGCTCTACCTCGGTTCTCGTGCTAATACTCCTTGATTTGATGTTTGCTAAGCCTAATCTTCAATTAGAAAGTGATTAAGAGGTGTTTTGAAGAGATTTAGAGGGTGGATGCCATGGCTAGGCTAAGAGGAATGAAAGTGGTGGCTGGAAAATGTCTAAAGGAATGTTTTCTAACCCTAATCAGCCCCTATATACCCCTAAACCCGAAATTCCCCTCTGGGCCTAGCTGCTAATCACCCGGTTAAGCCCTATTAAGTTGTTTTTCACCATCTGAAACTTGTTTCAGCCATATCTCCCAAACGGTGAGTCCGTTTGGCTAATGTGACCACTCTACGGAAAGAGAAACCATCATCCAGAGCCAATGGAAGTGGTTTCAGGTCAAAATTCCTTTCCAGTCAAAAGTTATGGCCAAAACAGTGCCAACTAGGGGTAAAATGGTCATTTAAAAATCGAGAAAAATCATGAACATGGGAAATGACCCCAATAGTCGTCTACCAAAGTTACATGACCATACGACTTCGTATGTGACAGAAATAAATATCCTACGATCCTATGATGCGTAGAATGCGGGTCGTTACACTCTTCCCCCCTTAAGAAATTTCGTCCCCGAAATTCTTTAACCCAAAACATACAAAGGATCCCGCATGCCTAACAACCACATATAACAATCAAACATACAAAACAACCAAACAAGCCTATCCTAGCATGCGGAAAACTAAATCGCTAATAAAATCTTACCAGACAAAGAGTTCTGGATACTTCTTCCTTATGTCCTCCTCTGTTTCCCAAGTACAATCATTCTCGTCCTCGCTCCACTGTACCTTGACTAGCTTCACCGCCTTCCTTCGAAGTTGCTTCAAGTCGTGTGCGACAATACGGGCCGGCTTACGGTTCCCAACCGCCTCGGGTTCTACTTCGAAGTCCTCTAACTGATCAGGTGAAATAGTCATATCTGAGTCGTGAACGAACTTCCTTAGTTGGGAAACATGAAATACGTTGTGAACTCCCACCATCTTCTCTGGTAAGTCAATTCTATATGCCAAATTCCCGACTAGTTCGAGAACAGGGAATGGGCCAACAAATCTTGGTGCCAACTTACCTCTCTTGCCAAATCGTATTACGCTCTTCAACGGAGAGATCTTAACAAACACCAAGTCACCAACGGAGAATTTTAAGTCTCTTCTTCTCTTATCAGCATAACTTTTCTGCCTATCTTGGGCTGCCTTTATTCGTTGTTGAATGATCTTGATCTTATCTGAAGTTTCCGTCACCACATCTGGTCCAAGCATAAACTTCTCGCCAGTCTCTATCCAACATGATGGTGAGTTGCACGGTCTTCCGTACAAAGCTTCAAACGGAGCCATACCGATACTGGATTGGTAGCTATTATTATATGCAAACTCTACTAGATGCAAATGGTCATCCCATGATCCACCAAAATCCAATATACAAGCTCTCAAGAGATCTTCCAAAATACGGTTCACTCTCTCCGTCTGACCGTCGGTCTGAGGATGATATGCGGTACTGAGATGTAACTCTGACCCTAGAGCCTCTTGTAAGCTCTTCCAAAACCCACTAGTGAACAACGGGTCTCGGTCGCTCACAATGCTTTTGGGTATTCCATGAAATCTCACTACCCACTTCATATATAATTCTGCTAACTTAGCTGTCGTTCTGGTCGATTTGACTGGTATGAATCTTGCACTCTTAGTCAACCGATCCAAAATTACCCAAATGCTATCATATCCCGATCTAGTCCTTGGTAAACCATCGATAAAATCCATCGAGACTTGCTCCCATTTCCATTCGGGAATTTCTAATGGTTGCAACAACCCACTAGGCTTCTTTTGCTCGGCTTTAACTAGCTGGCAATTCATGCATTTGGATATAAACTTCCCAATGTCTCTTTTCATCCCTTCCCAGTAGTAAGTCTGCTTCATATCTTGATACATCTTGTTACCACCGGGGTGTATAGTTAGCTTTGAGTGATGACATTCTCTAAGCACTTCATCTCTCAATCCATTGACATTGGGTACAACAAGCTTTCCATTCTTTCTAAGCCATCCATCTCGATCAAGCCCAAACTTTTTCATCTCCTCATCAACACCCATCTCTAACTTGGAGATGACTTCCAATAGGTTAGGATCGTCCCTCTGACTAGAGCTGATCCGCTCAATCAAAGTGGGTCTGATCGTCAAACTTGCTAACATTTCTGGATCTAATTCGCACTTTGGTCTGAAATCAGACCCCGCGATAAACTCCAGTTGCTTCCATTCAAGGAACATAGCCCCTAAGCTGGCATGTCTTCTACTCAATGCATCGGCCACCGCATTGCCCTTTCCCGGCGTGTATGCGATGTCAAAATCATAGGAAGCTAAGAACTCTAACCATCTCTGCTGACGGAGATTCAGATCTTTCTGAGAGAAGAGATACTTTAACGACTTATGATCTGTAAACAACTCAAATTTTTCTCCCAAGAGATAGTGTCTCCACATCTTTAACGCGAACACGATCGCTGCCAATTCTAAATCATGGGTAGGGTATCTTCTCTCGTGTGGCTTCAATTGCCGACTTGCGTAAGCTACAACCCTACCGCCTTGCATCAATACAGCACCCAGTCCGGTACCACAGGCATCCGTGTATACCATCATCTCTTCATCCCCCTTAGGAATGACTAACACTGGTGCGCTCGTCAACTTGTCCTTTAGACTTTTGAATGCATTCTCGCACCTTTCATCCTAGACAAAAGCTTGATTCTTCTTGGTCAACTGGGTCAATGGTGCTGCTATCTTGAAGAAACCTTGGATAAACTTATGATAATATCCCGCTAACCCCAAGAAACTTCTTACATCTGTTGCATTCTTGGGCGTAGGCCAATCCTGTACCGTAGCCACCTTTGCCGGGTCCACGGCAATACCATTCTCTGATACAACATGGCCCAAGAACCTCACTTCCCTCTTCCAGAAGTGACACTTAGAAAACTTTGCTTTCAATTGGTGTTTTCTTAACACCTCCATCACTACTCTTAAATGTTCCTTGTGTTCTTCCTCTGTCCTCGAATAGACCAAAATATCATCAACGAACACAAGGACAAACTTATTCAACTGATCTCTGAATACCCTATTCATAAGATCCACAAAATATGCTGGGGCATTGGTCAGCCCGAATGGCATGACCAACCACTCATAAAATCCAGACGGCGTCCGAAATGTCGTTCTAGCTATACTCTCAACTTCCACTCTAAGCTGATGAAAACCTGTCGCGAGATCCAACTGAGAAAATACTCTCGCGCCACTCAATTGATCGAACAAATCATCTATCCGCGGTAGAGGATACTTGTTCTTCCTCGTCACTTTATTCAACTCGCGGTAGTCTACACACAAACGAAGGGAACCATCCGCCTTGGTAGCAAACACAACTGGTGCTCCCCATTCAGAAACACTCCTTCTGATAAATCCCTTCTTCAAAAGATCGCTGACTTGCACCTCGAGCTCTCGCTGCTCCCTTGGTGCCATACGACGAAGTGGCATCACTATAGGCCTGGCATCCTTTACCAAATCAATACGAAACTCAATCTCTCGGTGTGGTGGAAGTCCGGTCACTTCTTCGAAAACATCCGGGTACTGGCCAACCACGGGCAAACCTGACAACTCACTATGCGGAATGTCGAGGGAGTTTAGAAAACTAGCCAATACCCCCTTACTGGGTAGACCACCAAACATTATCCTCCGCCCATCATCCACTCTAGCTGTCACCAACAAGCCCTCACAGTCTACCACCACCCCGTATCTTTGGAGCCAATCTACTCCCAAAATAATGCCAAACCCAGTAAAGCCCAAAACAAAGCAATCGCAAACAAACATGCATCCATGACTCGATAAGACCACATTACGACAAATCATGCTAAGGCTAGTAGAACCACCAATCGGGTTTGTCACTACTAAAGGTCTATCGACAATCTCGGGCTCCAATCCCAACCTATCTACCAGGTCACTAGATATGAAAGAACTGGAAGCTCCGGTATCAAACAAAACTCTAACAGGAACATCATAAACAGAAAGCATACCTTGAATGACGACATTCTTTCCCTTCTCCGCCGCTGTTGGGGCACTCGACGAAGAAGGAATAGCATTAAGAGCGTAGGCTTTCACCATTTGCTTTTCTTTAGGGGGCTGTGGACACTTGTCCTTGTGATGTCCCATTTGGCCACAGTTGAAGCACTTCCTATCCGCTGGCTTGGCCCGACAATTACTAGCATAATGGCCCTTCTTACCACAGCTGAAGCACTCAACATCTTGCTTATTCTTTTTCTTCTGGCCATCCTTAGTCTGATTCTGCTTTCTCTTATTCTGGGAACCACCCTTGCCTCCACCACTTGCTTGTGGCTTTGGCTCATCTGCGGATGCAACCTCCGTCTTCGGCTTAGGGTAGAGACTCTCTGATCTTAATGCTTTCCCCACAATCGACTCAAACGTCTCATCGATGTGGTTAATAAGCCTTTCCCCTAAGTACTGATCTAACCCAGTTATGAATTTCTCATTCTTCTTCTCGGCAGTATCAATAAGAGATAACCCATACTTTGATAAAGTGTCGAATTCAGCAATGTACTCCGAGACAGCTCTGCCATTCTACTTGAGCTCTAAGAATTTCTTAAACAGTACTGACTTCTGAGCAGCTGGAATGAACTTCTCGCTAAAACGAGCTTTAAACTGCTCCCAAGTAATCTGATCTTCGGGAGTAGCTGCCTTTATAGCATTCCACCAATTCATTGCCCGCCCTTGCAGCTGACGGGACGCTAGCTTTCTTTTCATCGCATCCTCGATACCCAAATCCTCGAAGATACGTTCGCAACTATCCAACCAATCTTGAACATCCGTGGCCGACTCCGTTCCGTGAAACGGCTTCCCACCAAGGCTAGTATAGTCCTTGTTTAGCTTGGCGAAGTCGACCCTCGGCGCCTGCACTATTGGACCACCACCATTTCCACCATTGGGAGCTGCCCTCTGTACATCTCTAAGCATCTCTCTCATGAGGTCAGTAAACATCGTCCTCATGTCAGCAGCATTCCCATTATTGGCCCCTCTACCAGTACCTCTAACATATCGGCTCATCGTCAATCTGAAAAAGGAAACGATTAACGACTCCATAGCGGTGCTAGTGCAGTGCGACTTCATCCTTATACTACTAATAGTATATATATAGCTTTTGAAAACCAAAGTAATCACAAATACGCTCTCTCGTATACGTATATTATCTCTCCCTGATAACTTCCCTAGGTTAACTACGCAACCTAGAGCTCTGATACCAAGTGTAACAGCCCTAGGCTTTGCAACCATCAGGCAGTGGGCTAACCTCCCACCGTGACATACAATGATACTTCAGAACTGATTTTACGGCCAGCCTCTCGACTGCAACAACCAACCCAATCTTCCCATTGGGACGTGTAAGGGTAAGAGTCTCCTGCTCGCCACCAAACAGCCAAGCGAGAACCCCCTATCACGTTCTCTAACCAGCTCTGATACCAAGTGTGACGGCTCGCCCCGCACCAGCCTGCATTTCCTCCGAAAGTGCGCTGTACACATGCACGACTAGCACGGGACGGTCGTCAGAAGAAAAGAAAGAAGAGAATGAACTAATCAAGGAACCTGTAGAATGTCTCACAGCGCATGGAATAAAATATAATAATAACATACTTGACATAAAACAGGTGAGACAGTGTATAAGCTGATAATTAAAATCAACATCAATCATCAGAGCAGCGGAAATCCATATACAGCTTATTACAATTTTCCAAATTTACTGTCTCTAAACAAAAGAAGGCTAAAGTAGAAGATGCACCACCAATGCCCAAGCAGTGATCTTCAACAACACAGGGAGAATATCATATATATATATTACGTGGAAGCCTCTTGCTCGTCTCCGGATCATCTACCCGTGCATCACCGGCTAACATGTCTCTAGTCTGCTCGTGTGAGCACCCAGAGTAATAAGAGGAGACATAAAACTCTGGGTCAGACATAAAGCCTGGTATGAGCGATAAGCATCTAAACAAAATGATGACAGGTATACTAAACCATACCTGAACCTGGACCTGCAACCAAAGAGTTAGTACCACATACCGTACAATACTCTAAGGTGCCATAATAAATAGTGTAAGGATACGGGGGTGGGGTGTGCATGTCACAATGATAGCAAACAAATCATCCATAGCAACCATCCTCACATCTCTCACTCAGTGCGTAAAGCATACGATATCTACCACTTTGGAACACTAGACAAACTGAGGCAACGACGAATCCCGACTTGTAGAAACCCTGCTATGACCAAGCTAAACATATGGAGTCATGACCAAACATTTCAATGACCCACTTCATTGGTTGTAGCCCTTGGTTCTACCGATGCCATAATGGCCTTGAATCCGCCTTCATACCTCCTACCATAGTGGTCCAAAGCTATAGACGTCGATAACTCCTTGGCACGGGTCCCGCAGCAAAGCCCAACCACGAAGCGAACTCGTTGATTCCCATCTGAATCTTAAGCTCTAACTTCTCATTTGGACTTCCTTTGCATCTCGGGTTTGATCGAATTAGAGTGGGTCTTCAGAAGAGTTGTCGCGCATTAATAATCCTAGAATTCGGTTCGGTTCGGTAGTCATCACCTTCATCGGTTCGGGTCGGGAGTCATCACCTTCATCGGTTCGGGTCGGTCCTCCTTTCTTGTCATCTTTCCATTCGGTTCGGGTCGGGTACTCCACTTCGGGTCGGGTTGGTGTCCTCCTCCGGGTCGGGTGTCCTTCCTTCCAGTGCTCCGATCCGTTCCCTCATTTCTTCACGTATTCCGATCCGATCCCTCCTTGCCATCTGATACGCGTGGCCTTCCTTCTTGCTAGTTCTCCCAAATGTTTACTTCCGATCTGATCCCCTTGTCCACTCCAACTCTAAGTAAAACGGCCTTCCTTCTCGCCAAGTCTCCTAGGTGTCAAACTCCAGTTCGGGTCGGTTTTCTTGCCCAGTTCACATATCCGATCCGAGCCTCATCCGATCCGAACCGGTTAGGAACCTGCACATTTCTGCAACTTTCCAGCGAGCTTTCTACGCCATTCGACGACGTTTTCGACCAATTTAACTATTCTAATCAATCATAAAACATGCCATAGAGTCATAGCAACATGTAATAGCAACCACAAACAGCAAACAACAATTCAAATGAATCAAAATGGATCAAAAGTGACTAAAAACTTCATATTTTCCCATAGCATGTTTAAGTAGAACTAATCATAGGGTTAACAAAACTTAATCAAATTGAACCAAATTTCTAACAAAGCATAAAATATTATTTGAAAATTTCTAAGCATTTTTCCAGAATTTATTAGTGTATAAATTCGCTAATCTTCACTAATTACCCTTAATTACCGTAATTAGTGCAAAAACTATGCAAATCACTCACCTTTGCCACAACTAAAACCCCAAAACTGAAATATTCTCTGATTTGGCGTTGTTCCCAATCTTACACAGCAGCTCTACCTCAGTTCTCGTGCTAATACTCCTTGATTTGATGTTTGCTAAGCCTAATCTTCAATTAGAAAGTGATTAAGAGGTGTTTTGAAGAGATTTAGAGGGTGGAGGCCATGGCTAGGCTAAGAGGAATGAAACTGGCGGCTGGAAAATGTCTAAAGGAATGTTTTCTAACCCTAATCAGCCCCTATATACCCCTAAACCCGAAATTCCCCTCTGGGCCTAGCTGCTAATCACCCGGTTAAGCCCAATTAAGCTGTTTTTCACCATCTGAAACTTGTTTCAGCCATATCTCCCAAACGGTGAGTCCGTTTGGCTAATGTGACCACTCTACGGAAAGAGAAACCATCATCCGGAGCCAATGGAAGTGATTTCAGGTCAAAATTCCTTTCCAGTCAAAAGTTATGGCCAAAACAGTGCCAACTAGGGGTAAAATGGTCATTTAAAAATCGGGAAAAATCATGAACATGGGAAATGACCCCAATAGTCGTCTCCCAAAGTTACATGACCATAAGACTTCGTATGTGACAGAAATAAATATCCTACGATCCTATGATGCGTAGAATGTGGGTCGTTACAGCTGTGCATATCAGTGAGAGGTTGCCACTTTAGGATGTGATACATCCCAGCACAAAGTATCTACGGAGTAGGGAGCCGATCCATTAGGGTAGTAGTTATGGTATATTTGGACATATACCCAAGTCTACCACCTTGAAGTGTAATGGATCATCTCATTCTGTTTGTAGTAGTAATAGTGCAGAGTAATCATTAGAAGCATATAAACCTTATCCCGTCTTCCTTTTTCTTTTCAGCATGTCTGGGGTACTAAACATTCCTAATTTCCCAGAGGACATTTCAATAACCGGATGGTTTCGAAGGTATCTAGGGGCCACGGCGCCTGCCGAAGGCCAGGGAAACGTTCCTACCCCAGCTGCACTAGTCATTCCTCCTCCTCCCCCACCAAGAGTAGAAAATTTAGCTAAGATCTGCAAAGACTTCCATGCTATGGGAGGAAAGCCATTTCATGGGAATGAGACATTCGTAGAAGCGCAGAATTGGCTCCAGGAGACCGAGGACTTGTTCGTAATCTTTGAAGTATAGGATAGAAGGAAGATTCAGTTAGCTGCTTAGCTACTAAAAGACGAAGCCACATTTTGGTGGGAAGTCACCCAAGCTGGACGTCCAGTGGAAACTTGGGAAGATTTTAGATAGAGGTTCGAAATGAAATTTCTCTCCTAAGCTGAGAGAAGCATGCAGATGGAGAGGTTGTAATGACCCGCATTTTCAGCGATATAATAATTTATTTATTTAATTATTTAAATAGTGAATTAGAGAATTTAAATGGTCGGTTAATTAAATAAGAGTGAATATTTAATTAAAATAATAATAAAATAATATATTTAATTCCAAAATAATCAGAATTGGCTGAAATGGCGATATGGTGTGAATTGGGAAATTCAAAATATATAATTCACTTTAGAATTTAATTTGAATAATGAATATATTTAAATAACGTCAGTTTGAATGTATAATTATATTATAATTAAAATCGAGCTCGAAATGGCGCGGCAGTTTGCTATTTGGCGATTTGAACTTCAACTGAATGTACAGAGTTCGTTTTAAATCGGATTTCTATGAAACAAGAAACCTACGGAGCTGGTGGAGTATATCTTTCTAGTGGAAGAGAAAAATCGGGATTTCGTCGTGTAGATTTTGAATTATGTCCAAATCAAATTTTAGAAAAGTCGCTGTGGAATTCCTTTATAATTTAGTTATATTTTAAAAAGGAATTTCATTATAAATCGTATATCGATTTATATCGGGATTTGGAATATTAAGTAGAAATTCATATAGGAATATTGTGGAGCTGTATGGTATTCCACTGTGAATATATACGATAATACAAATTTATTTATATTTAATTTAATTATATTTAAATATATTTATATATTTAAATGGGTCACTCAGAGCTTTAAAAATAACCAGTTTTGCAAACGACCTCGGTTTCGATGAAACAAATTTTGTAGGATCTGCAATATTAAATTATTGTTAGATTCCAAGTTCCGTGATTTTTAGAGTCACTGTGTGGCCGTACGGATTTTTAGAGTGAAAAACAGTCAGTATTTTGATGGTTAAAAATAATCTGTGTGAGCAATAGGAGTCGTAATTCGATGACCAGTTTCGTTGGGACCGTAACGTCGAACTTTAGCTACATGACCATTTTCATGATTTTTAGGTATCGTGTGTGATCACACGAACTTTAAGAAAGGAAGAACGAATATAAAATAATAAAAGAAAAAAAAAATCTAAAACTCATTTTGAGGTCAAAACATGGCCACCTACTGCCTTCTTCAACCACACAAGAAATCTCATCCCTGTATAAAACACCCTTTGGCCGCCGTATTTCATTTTTCAGCAAAACAAAAGTTTTGAAAATCAAATACAAATCAAAATAAATCCTTTAAATCACCACATAGACATATCGGTTTCACATTGGTTTCCTCTTCAATCTGCTGTACTTTTTGTGGGGTGCGACGTTTGTTTCCTGATGCTCGAAAACACGCAGCGAACTAGGGTTCGTTTGTTTGGGCATTTTGAGCTTCGATTCGAGAAACTAATGGTATATTTGAGTTACTGGGAGGATTTAGTGCAATATGTGGTTTAGTTTGTGAGGTGCGATGGGATTTTGGTCGGGTCTGTCACCGTGAATGGCTCGACAACGGAATGTACTAATGGGGTGCGAGATGAACTAAATGGTGTGGTAGTTGAAGAGAGTGAGATGAGAATCATTTTGGTAGTTTTGTTTTTGGAATTCATGGGGTGAAGATTGGGATTTGTGATGGAGGAAACAATTCGAAATGGTGTTTGGGTTTACTGGAGCGTACGGGTTTGGGGAGGAGAGGAAGAAGAGTGGAGCGGGTTTGGTACTTTAGAAGGGTAATGGGCCGGGGAAAGTTTAGTAAGCCCAAAAGAAAATAATCCATGTTTTATTTAATTTCAATTCATGTACTAACTTTAATGTACCGTAACTTTATAATACGATATCAGAATTAGACGAAACTAGATCCGTTAGGATCGTTTGGACGGACACTACCCAATGGAACTGACTGGGTGTGGATTGGAGCTCGTTTGAATTTATGGCAAAATAAATTGCTTGATTCGAATCAAACAAACAGTTTATCGTTCTTTAACGATGAACTGCCAATGTGAGTAAAACTCACCAACTCTGAACAGTTATGTTTTCACAACATATTGTTAGAACTGTTAATCATCTGTTGATTGCTGTGTGTTAACTGTTTGGTTGAATTGCTTGTATTGGTTGAAATTTCATATATATATATATATGTATATATATATATTGTTAATCAAATAGTGATTCTGTTTGACAAAATATTTCATATTGAAATGAAATCGATGTTAATTATGTTGTTTAACATCTGTGATGCAAGGAGACAGGTTGGAGGAATCCAACAGGATTCCTCAACATTTATTATACTGTATTCATATATTGTGATATATGATGTGATCAATAATCTGCTATTGATTATGTGTGTTTGGACAATATCTATCATTGTTATATGGTATGTTAAATACCATAAGAAATACCAGAATGATAAAAGGGGAATTTCAAAGTATATTTTGAAACAATTAATTTATATAGGATTTTATATATAAAAGGAAAAAGGATTTTTATATAAGGAAATAATTATAAAATCAAAAGAGTTAAAAAGGAGATATATTTGTCAAAACAAATATAAAGAAAAATATTTGTAAAACAAATAGAAAGAGGAATATTTGTAGAACATTTACAAATAGAAAATAAAAAGGAACTATTTGTAGAATATTTACAAGTAGATTAAATGGGATTATTTATTTATTAAGGGAATAAATAAAAGTAAAAGGATTATTTATTTAGAAAATAAATAGAACAAAGGATTTATTTATTTAGAAAATAAATAGAGGAGTTAATTGAATCGAGTTAATCGAAAGGAGTTAATCGAACATAGTTAATCTGAATACAGTTAAGCAAAAATTAGAGACTGACTAGAGATTAATAAGTTGAATGGTTTCCTAAGTATAGATCTGATGTTGGTTTCATCCTTTGGGGTTTATATTTAGGAAGTTGTTCTCTTGTTAGTTTATGGTTAGAATGGTGAGAGTCTGATAGGTGTGGAAGGATAGTGATACGTAATTAAGCCATGGAAATGTTTTCCAGTGTTAATAACATATATTTTCTAAACATAGAAAAGAAGGCAATATGAATATATATATATACATATACATATATATATATGGTTGATGATTGATCGATATAATTTCCATTTGGAAATAATATCGTTGTTTGCACACGTGTTTCTCTTTGATAGTTAAATCACAGACTAACAAAGTTTTGACCATTTTAACGTTGCTAATATGGAGAGACCGGTTGGATTATTATCCGAAGAACCACTCCGTATTGGCATAAGCGTTGCGAATCAAGTATGCTGAATATATTGAAGACAGAGTAAAATGCAAGGGCTGTTGTATAAATCTTAGATAACAATTGCCTAAGATGGATGTATTGAATAGTGCCTTCGGCTTCTCCAGTCCCAGGACAACTTGTATGGACGAAGGTCTAACAGGGTATATCTGATAGATCGCGTAAGTTGATCTCTTCAAACGTATTCACGTTTGGTGGCGGAGGAATTCGTTTCTCTTAGCTGTATACCCATGTTATTTTTGGATAAATCAATTTGTGATTTCAAGGGTATGACCATGTGGCATTCTAAGTGAATGAAGATATGATATGTAAAAAGATAAGCGTAGCTTCTAGCCTCACATCCAAAAATGACAGAAATCGGGCAGGCAGCATGGCTAAGTCGGTCGCTCCGAAGTAGTGTGTATAATCACATATCTAGAGAATATTCATTTGCTTCTTTAATCTATCAATGTTGTCCCATATATATATATATATATATATATATATATATATATATATATATATATATATACGGGAACGGTTGCTGATCCTAACCGTTGGTGACATACATTCGATACACTTAAGCGAAATGAGTGGTCGATCATGTGTGGCTGAGTTGCAAGATGTTCTTGTTGAACTCCAGTGTATCGTTCCTAGAGTACACTGATCGGAAGGTGGTTCCATTCCTTGTCATAGTTGGAAATCCATTACCCAGTACGTGCTTGTGGTTTTGATTGTATACTATATATGCAGAACATGAGATGAAAGCGTTTCTGCTAGATTGATATCTATTTGTATTTAGACATTATTATAATATCAGAAGGATATTGTTTACAAAGTTGTTTGGATTCTCATAAGGGAAAACCCGTTCCGTTTTCACGGCGTGGTCTTATGAGATATCTTTTATTTAACCAAGTTTTTGGAGTTTTATTCACGCCATTCCCATGACTGACCCAGAGTTTATTTTGTTGTTTTCCCTAAACTCTTGGGTGCCTAAATTTGTACAAGCAGTCAAGTAGTCGGGATTTTACAGATATACTTGGAGAGCTTGGAGCAGGAGGCTTCAGGATTATATAGCTATTGTTTATTTCCGCTGTTGTTGTAATTGTTGTACTCTGCAATGTTATTGTTTACATATACTGTTTGTATTTCAAAAGTTAAGTTATATTTTATTCGTTCCACTGTTAGATTCATGTTTACTCTGATGATGATGTTCTTCTTCTTCTTCTTCTTCTATTCTATAAGTTCTATCTTATCTATTCTCACGCTCTAACTTCTTTCATTAACTTTCTAGTTATTTTTGATGTTTGGTTAGTCGTCATTGAGTTTATGTCGATAACCAAAGTTGTAAAAACCGGGTCGTTACAGTTGGTATCAGAGCTTAAGGTTAAGTGAATTACCTTGGCTCTGTGGCGTGACTCAGTAGAGATGGGGTTGGTAATACCCTAGATTGAGTTTGAGTGTATATATACGAGAGCGTATTTGTTATTCAATATAAAATAATTTTATATTATGGAGATTTATTGATTGAGTGGCTTATGAATTTCTGGTCAATCAGTTTGATCCACTACATCGATAAGAGTTAGTAAACACTTGAATACGATGAACCGTCATGGTATGTTTTGAAAAGAGGGTAAATGAAATAATTTAACCCAAATTTGATTGATATGAAGGATTTATATTGGAATGATTATAATATATAGGATATGTTGGTTGTTATTGTAATTGAGTAAGATTATAAAAGTGAAACGGTTATGTAAATAACCAATTAAGATTCGTATAAGTGTTAGGAATGAGTTAAATCTGAAATTAAATCAAAATTGAATTAAAATTCTGGAAAATTGGATAAGTGTTGGTAAATGAATTGGATTGAATATACGAAAATTTTAAAATCCTGGGAGATTTTAAATTGTTTAGATAATGATATTTTGAATTGATTTCAAAATGGAAATGTTTAGAAATGGTTTTATAGTATTGAACTCTCTCGATCGCTGGGAAATAGATTCTGATGATGACAGCTGCATCATCAGTATTCATTTTCGAGTTGTAAGTGATGGATTACTACCAAAAAGATTTTTGCTTTTGAATTATTTTGAGAGAAACAAGTTGTTTGAAATCCAAAAAGGAATATTTGGTTTTAGAAAAGCAAAGTTTTTTAAAACTCCCAGGAAAAGATTGTTCGAATTAAAAAAAATTAAATAGAAATTTGTGAAAGTAAGCTGGAATTTAATTGAAATCAGTTAAGTTGAAACGGAATTGGTTTGGTAAACCAAGATTTGGAATCAAGAAGTGAACTTGAGTTGGAAATGGAATTTGGGTTAGTTAAAACCGAATGGTTGTATTGAGCTAAAAGTAATTGGAGTTTGACCGGAAGGACTTTGGTATATGCTAAATTGGTAGCAGGTGTAAAGGATATAACGATATGCCCGACAAAAAGGTACCAATTTATATTTTATATGGATAAGATGATTTATGAGCCTGATTGGCAAGCCGCTTGGCTGTTTGGTTTTCTTTTGGGTTGGAGATGGCCCAGAGAGGCGAGTTGCAGTTTGACCTATTGACCAGTACAAAGGAGATGCTGGCGAAATTTTTTGAAAAATTAAGGTGTTAGAAAATTTTCAGGATTTTTGAAAATTTTCATTGATAAGGATTAATTAATACTTTAATTAAAATTAAATTGGTTCAGTTAAAACTTAAGTTAAGAAGTGAACAAATAAGTTCTAATCGGTCAATAGGGTTTGTTTTCTACCTTAGCAATTTCGAGGATGAAATTATTTTAAGTAGAGCAGAATGTAATACCCGCATTTTCAGCGATATAATAATTAATTTATTTAATTATTTAAATAGTGAATTAGAGAATTTAAATTGTCGGTTAATTAAATAAGAGTGAGTATTTAATTAAAATGATAGTTAAATAATATATTTAATTATGAAATTATCAGAATTGGCTGAAATGGCGATATAGTGTGAATTGGGAAATTCAAAATATATAATTCAGTTTAGAATTTAATTTGAATAACGATTATATTTAAATAACGTCAATTTGAACTTAAAATTATATTATAATTAAAATCGAGCTTGAAATGGCGCGGTAGTTCGCTATTTGGCGATTTGAACTACAACTGAATGTAAAGAGTTCGTTTTATATCGGATTTCTGTGAAACAAGAATCGTATGGAGCTGGTGGAGTATATCTTTCTAGTGGAAGAGAAAAATCTGGATTTGGTCATGTAGATTTTGATTTATGTCCAAATCAAATTTTAGAAAAGTCGCTGTGGAATTCCTTTATAATTTAATCATATTTTAGAAAGGAATTTCATTATAAATCGAATATCGATTTATATCGGGACTTGAAATATTGAGTAGAAATTCATATAGGAATATTGTGGAGCTGTATGGTATTCCACTATGAATATATACGATAATATAAATTTATTTATATTTAATTTAATTATATTTAAATATATTTATATATTTAAATGGGTCATTCAGAGCTTTAAAAATAGCCAGTTTTGCAAATGACCTCGGTTATCGACGAAACCAATTTTGTTGGATCTGCAATATTAAATTATTGTTAGATTCCAAGTTCCGTGATTTTTAGAGTCACTTTGTGGCCGCACGGATTTTTAGAGTGAAAACAGTCTGTATTTTGATGGTTAAAAATACGCTATGTGAGCAAACGGAGTCGGAATTCGACGAAACTAGTTTCATTGGGACTGTAATGTCGAACTATAGCTACATGACCATTTTCATGATTTTTAGATATCGTGTGTGATCACACGAACTTTTGGAAAGGAAGAACGAATATAAAATAATAAAAGAAAATATCTAAAACTAATTTTGAGATCAAAACAAGGCCACCTACTGCCTTCTTCAACCACACAAGAAATTTCATCCCTGTATTAAACACCCTTTGGCCGCCGCATTTCATTTTTCAGCAAAACTCAAGTTTTGAAAATCAAATACAAATCATAATAAATCCTATAAATCACCACATAAACATATTCAGTTTCACATCAGTTTCCTCTTCGATCTGCTATACTTTTTGTGGGGTGCGATGATTGTTTCCTGATGCTCGAAAACACGCAGCGAACTAGGGTTCATTTGTTTGGGCATTTCGAGCTTCGATTCAAGAAACTGATGGAATATTTGAGTTGCTAGGAGGATTTAGTGCAAGTTTGGTTTAGTTTGTGAGGTGCGATGGGATTCTTGTCTGGTCTGTCACTGTGAATGGCTCGACGACGGAATGTGCTGATGGGGTGCGAGATGAACCAAATGGTGTGGTAGTTGAAGAGAGTGGGATGAGAATCATTTTGGTAGTTTTGTTTTTTGGAATTCATGGGGTGAAGATCGGGATTTGTGATGGAGGAAGCAATTCGAAATGGTGTTTGGGTTTACTGGAGCGTAAGGGTTTGGGGAGGAAAGGAAGAAGAGTGGAGCGGGTTTGGTACTTTAGAAGGGTAATGGGCCGGGGAAAGTTTAGTAAGCCCAAAAGAAAATAATCCATGTTTTATTTAATTTCAATTCATGTACTAACTTTAATGTACCGTAACTTTATCATACGAAATCAAAATTAAACGAAACTGGATCCGTTAGGATCGTATGGACGGACACTACCCAATGGAACTGAATGGGAGTGGATTCGAGCTCGTTTGAATTTATGGCAAAATAAATTGTTTGGTTCGAATCAAACAAACAGTTTATCGTTCTTTAACGATGAACTGCCAATGTGAGTAAAACTCACCAACTCTGAACAGTTATATTTTTACAACATATTGTTAGAACTGTTAATCATCTGTTGATTGCTGTGTGTTTACTGTTTGGTTGAATTGCTTGTGTATTGGTTGAAATTATAGATAACGATATATATATATATATATATATATATATATATATATCGTTAATCAAATAGTGATTCTGTTTAACAAAATATTTCATATTGAAATGAAATCGATGTTAATTATGTTGTTTAACATCTGTGATGCAGGGAGACAGGTTGGAGGACTCCAACTGGATTCCTCAACATTTATTATACTATATTCATATATTGTGATATATGATGTGATCTATAATCTGCTATTGATTATGTGTGTTTGGACGATATCTATCATTGTTATATGGTATTTTAAATACAATAAGAAATACCAGAATGATAAAAGGGGATTTTCAAAGTATATTTTGAAATAATTTATTTATATAAAATCAATGGATTTTATATATAAAAGGAAAAAGGATTTTTATATAAGGAAATAATTATAAAATCAAAAGAGTTAAAAAGGAGATATATTTGTCAAAATAAATATAAAGAAAAATATTTGTAAAACAAATAGAAAGAGGAATATTTGTAGAACATTTACAAATAGACAATAAAAATGAGCTATTTGTAGAACATGTACAAATAGATTAAATGGGATTATTTATTTATTTAGAGAATAAATAAAAGTAAAAGGATTATTTATTTAGAAAATAAATAGAATAAAGGATTTATTTATTTAGAAAATAAATAGAGGAGTTAATTGAATCGAGTTAATCGAAAGGAGTTAATCGAACATAGTTAATCAAAATAGAGTTAAGCAAAAATTAGAATCTGACTAGAGATTAATAAGTTGGATGTTTTCCTAAGTATCGAGCAGATGTTGGTTTTGGCCTTCAGGGTTTATATTTAGGAAGTTGTTCTCTTGTTAGTTTATAGTTCGAGTCTGATAGTTGTGGAAGGATAGTGATACGTAATTAAGCCATGGAAATGTCTTCCAGCGTTAATAACACATATTTTCTAAACATAGAAAATAAGGCAATATGAATATATATATATATATATATATATATGGTTGATGATTGATCGATATAATTTCCATTTGGAAATAATATCATTGTTTGCACACGTGTTTTTCTTTGAAAGTTAAATCACAGACTATCAAAGTTTTGACCACTTTAACGTTGTTAATATGGAGAGACCTGTTGGATTATTATACAAAGGACCACTCCGTATTGGCATAAGCGTTGCAAATCAAGTATGCTGAATATATTGAAGACGGAGTAAAATGCAAGGGCTATTGTGTAAATCTTAGATAACAATGCCTAAGATGGATGTACTGAATAGTGCCTTTGGTTTGTCCAGTCCCAGGACAACTTGTATGGACGAAGATCTGACAGTGTATATCTGATAGATCGCGTAAGTTGATCTCTTCAAACGTGTTCACATTTGGTGGTGGAGGAATTCGTTTCTCTTAGCTGTATACCCATGTTATTTTTGGATAAATCAATTTATTATTTAAAGGGTATGACGATGTGGCATTCTAATTGAATGAAGATATGATATGTAAAAAGATAAGCATAGCTTCTAGCCTCACATCCGGAAATGACAGAAATCGGGCAGGCAGCATGGCTAAGTCGGTCGCTCCGAAGTAGGGTGTATAATCACCTATCTAGAGAATATTCATTTGCTTCTTTAATCTATCAATGTTGTCTCATATATGTATATACGGGAACGGTTGTTGATCCCAACCGTTGGTGATATACATTCAATACACTCAAGCGATGAGTGGTCGGTCATGTGTGGCTGAGTTGCAAGATGTTCTTGTTGAACTCCGGTGTATCGTTCCTAGAGTACACTGATCGGAAGGTGGTTCCATACCTTGTCATAGTTGGGAATCCATTACCCAATACGTGCTTGCGGTTTTGATTGTATACTATATATGTATAACGTGAGGTGAAAGCGTTTCTGCTAGATTGATATCTATTTGTATTTAGACATTATTATAATATCAGAAGGATATTGTTTACCAAGTTGTTTGGATTCTCATAAGGGAAAAACCCGTTCCGTTTTCACGGCGTAGTCTTATGAGATATCTTTTATTTAACCAAGTGTTTGGAGTTTTATTCACACCGGTCCCATGACTGACCCAGAGTTTATTTTGTTGTTTTCCCTAAATTCTTGGGTGCCTAAATTTGTACGGGCAGTCAAGTAGTTGGGATTTTACAGATATACTTAGAGAGCTTGGAGCAAGAGGCTTCAGGATTATATAGCTATTGTTTATTTCCGTTGTTGTTGTAAGTGTTGTACTCTGCAATGTTATTATATATATATACTGTTTGTATTTCAAAAGTTAAGTTATATTTTATTCGTTCCGCTGTGAGATTCGTGTTTACTCTGATTATGATGTTCTTCTTCTTCTATTCTGTAAGTTCTATCTTATCTATTCTCACGCTCTAACTTCTTTCATTAACTTTCCGGTTATTTTCGATGTTTGGCTAGCCATCATTGAGTTTATGTCGATAACCAAAGTCATCAAAAACCGGGTCGTTACAGAGGTTCTTAGCACTCAAACAAGGAAACTTGACGGTGAAAGAGTATGTGAACAAATTCAACCAACTAGCAAGGTTCGAGTTAGAGTTAGTGGATACGCTGCATAAAAGGCTTTGCGGTTTGCTAAAGGGATAAATGAACCCCTTTATGGGTTAGCCATGTCCCATATTCCAATGGGATCCACTTTAGAAAAGCTTTTTGATATGACCCTAATGCATGGGCAAGACATGGGAGAAAAGAAGGAGGTTAAAGTCGAGGAAACAACGCAAAACAAGAAGACATGGCACAAGAAGGGACAACAGCAACAACAACAACAAAAGAAAGGTGGCAACAATGACAAGGGTAAGTAGAAAAGGAAGTGTCACAGTTGTGGGAAATAGGGTTCAAAGACTGTAAAAGAAGGAAGAACATTTGCTTTAATTGCGGAGAAGTCAGACACTTTGATAGAGAATGCCCGAAGAAACGAGGATCACAGGGACAAGGTCAAAGGGCAGGAACTTCTGGAGGGTAGACGCATGCTCTCACGACTAATGTTCCTGAGAGAGGTAGAAAATTTCCGTGGAAGGTTTAATTTTTCTTTCAAACCATCCTATTAGAACAATTTTCGATTCTAGTGCCTTTCATTCATTTATATCAAGCTCTGTAGTTGAATCTCTGCACTTAATCACTAGTATGATAGTGGATCTCGTAGTTGTTTCAAACCGCATTGGTGGTTTGGCTCATTTATCTATGATTTGTCAGGGTTTGAAAATATATGTGTCAGGCATCGGGTTTGAATGCGAGCATATGTGCTTGGGTTTATGGGCTATGGGTTGATTCTAGAAATGGATTGGCTTACCACATATGTTGCCATTTTGGACTGTGAGAAGATGGTCGTTGGGCTTCTGACTTGTCACGGAAGGACCCTCAAGATTTCTTGTGACCCACAAGTGTCGATTATGCTTAGTTTCCTAGAGTCTCTTGATGCATCTATTGATGACTTGCAATATGTTCCAGTAGTCTGAGGTTATTCCGATATTTTTGATGAGGTTTGGGGTTTACCTCCGAGGCGCGAGATCAACTTTCATATATATATTTGGTGGACAATGCAAAGCCAGTTGCATTGCCAGTGCGCCATATGGCTCCAAGGGAAAGGTGGGAGATGAGTAAGTAAGTAAGGGAGCTACTTGAGAAAGGGTTTATCTGATGAAGCATATCTGAATGGGGTGCTCTAGTAGGATTTGCAACTAAAGCAGATGGTTCGCTTCATTTTTGTGTTTACTATAGAGAGTCGAATAAACATACTAAGAAGAATAGGCCCCACTTCCAAGGATTGATGATTTACTTGATCAGCTTATTGGTGCCTCGGTATTTTCTCAGTTAGACTTGGCCATGGGATTTCATCAGTTGAGGGTGATTGAGGATAGTATAGACAAGACTGCTTTTAGGACTCCAGATGGTTTCTTAGAATGGCTAGATATGCCTTTTGGGTTGACGATTGCACCCTCCTATTTTGTTGAATTGATGAGCAAGGTGTTTTGGGAGTTCCTAAACAATTTTATCATGGTCTTTGTTGATGATATCTTGATCATCTCCAAGAGCAAAGAAGAGCATGCCCAACATTTGAGAGAAGTTTTGAAAACTCTCCGTGACCATCAGCTTAAGGAAAAGTTCTCCAGATGCAATTTTGGAGAAAGGAGGTGAGATTCTTAGGGTATGTAGTCTCCAAAGAAAGAATAGCCGTTGATCTCGCGAAAGTAGTTGCGGTGGAAAATTGGTAGATACCTAAAAATGGAACAGAGGTGAGAAGATTTCTTGGGTTGGCAGGTTACTATAGGAAGTTCGTTAAGAACTTCGAAAAGATATCGGCCCCACTCACCAGGATGACGAAGAAGAACTTGGCGTTTTCATGGGATATAGACTGTGATGTTGCTTTCCAACATTTAAAGATGGTTCTTACAACAGCCCCAGTCTTGAGCTTGCCAGATGGGAGTAAAGTGTTTACCATTTACACTGATGCATGGGGTACATGGCTTGGTGCGGTTCTGATGCAAGAAGGGAAAGTAGTATGTTATGATGATAGACAGTTGAGAGTTCGTGAAAACAACTACCCCACCCATGATCTAGAGCAATCTATCATATTATTCGCATTAAATACGTGGTGTCATTATTTACTTGGAGAGAAGTTCGAGTTATACATCGATCATAAATCTCTCAAGTATTTGTTCTCGCAGAAAGACCTCAATTTAAGGCAACAACGGTGGATGGAGTTCCTAGCTTCTTATGATTTTAAGATTGCTTATACCCCTGGCAAGGGTAATGTCGGAGCAGACGCACTGTTAGCCTACTTTGTGAACTAGGCAACACAAAGTCAAGAAACCAACCATTGAAGAGTATTTTGAGTTATAAGACTCCGGATCGGATCGGAAGAAAACACCACACTTCAGATTGATAGCAGCATATCGGTTCGGATCGGATAGAATTCCCTGTTCGGATCGGATAGAATTCCCTGTTCGGATCGGATGGCTCTTACTGGGTAAATTGGCAAAGCATATCTGATCGGATCGGAAGACCAGTAAAGTTCAAATGGATCGGAAAGCCTTTTGCTTGCCACGACGTTGCAGCGGAGCGGAATATGATTAGAGAAGGAGAAGACGTCCCAGTCACTCCGGTTCGGATCGGGTATTCCGATCCGACCTCAAACCTGCACGCCTCCGACCCGCGCCCATGATCCAGGTTAATCTCCTATAAAGTCGCCTGGAGAACCGGACCGGATATGACTAATTCCTACCCCTAGCGTCCATCTCTTTAATGTGTTGTCAGCTTGATAGTCCATCCGAACCCGAAGAGAGTGCGATGGGTGACACGTGTTCCGACCCGGATTGAATCTCAGGCAAATTCACACCTATAAATACCCCATCTAGAGACAAAGAGAAGGATCTTTTTCAGCACTTTTGAGAATCCAAGTACCTCCATCATCCGAATTCCTTTACTCCCGGAAAATCCAAACCATCTTTCATTTCTTGTTTTAATCATTTGAGTGAACAAAAGTGAGTTGTGAGTGAATCTTACATTGCCTTTGTAACTGAATTACTGAATATAGTTAGAACTAAGTGGACATAGGCATTTCTTCGCCGAACCACTATAAATCTTGTGTGTTCATTTTTATTTCTGTTTTATTTTATCTTGTTTCTAATCAATTTGGGTGTTAGAACCACATTTGGGTCTAACATTTTGGTGCTTTCACTGAGAACAACCTCATCCAAATTCTTTATTTTCCGGGATCTCTTTCTACTTTTTGGACCGTTGAGTTCAAAGAAGTGAATCCTTAAGTTTCTCCACTTTTTTACATTCATTGAAGCAATTGTCAAAGACTAATGGCCAAAGGAAAAGGCAAGGAAGTTCAGTCTGTTCAAGGAAATGGAGCTGGCGAAGATCAGCAACATGCTGTTGTAACAAGGTCTCGGGGGCAGAGTTCAGCAGCAGGAAGAATCAATGCAGGAAATCCGAACCGACAGCAAGGGGAGAGCTCCGATCCGATCCGGGTAGGGGACTCCGAAGCAGTGCACTCCCCCAGTCTGAACCGACCCGACTTGCTCGCTGCACACCGATCCGACCAGGCACCCCAGCTCCGATCCGACCCGACTTCCTACCTCCGATCCGACCCGATGCTTGGTGAAGCTGGAACATCTACTCGAGTCCCCGCGAATGCTCCAATTCCAGCTGCCAGGGTTGGAGACCAGGTCAATCCATCTGCTCCCATCACTCAAGGAGATTTCTCGCGCTTGCTTGATATGCTTGAGAGCACGAGGGAAGCTATGAGAGTTCATGAGCGCACCAATCTCATGATGCAGGAAAATATGAGGCTCATGAGTCGGGAAATCAATGAGCTCCGCCGGCAAAGAACTCCATCACCGGTTCGTCACACACCCGTAGATCAATCTTCATCTTCCGAGGAAGAGAGGCCCCGTGAACGAAGGCCACTCGAACGACCTCAGAACGTGGAGCAGCTAACGTTTGGATCTTTGGGATCTCGCGAGGATATCGCACGAGCATTAGGAAACGATAGCCCCACTCGGGGGCAAAGACTCCAGTCCCCTCTTCCCGAGATCGACCGGGAACACAGGGAAAGGAATCGAGTAGAGACAGCTCGAAGAAGAAGGGCATCTCCAGAGCAAGAGCCCCGAAGGAACTCAGACACTAGGGCCAGGGGACCTGAGCAGCCCCTAACTAGTGCCGATGTGCAGGCAATGGTTCGCCGAATTATGTCCGAGAGCCGGAATTATACGAATGAAGACTATGGCATTGAGCGAAGCCATACACCGTTCACTGATGATATCCTAGATTTCCAGTTTCCCCGACGCTTTAACTTGCCGCAGATGGACAAATACAACGGAAGGACTGATCCGGGACAGCATTTGATGCGGTATTCGTGGCTCATGAACGCCGCTGCTGCCCCTGATGAAGTAAAGTGCAAAGCATTCCCAATCTACCTGGAAGATGTGGCATTGTTCTGGTTTACCCGGCTTCCTCCTCGTTCAATTTCTAATTACAAAGAACTAAGCGAGCGTTTCATGAACCAGTTTCGACTACATGCCCGCAAGTCCAAGAGTGTTATTGAATTGTCGAGGATCAAACAGGCACCAGGAGAATCTTTAAGGGCATATCTAGATCGTTTTAACCAAGCTGTAACTGAGGTCAGTGACCCGCATGAACCCACTATTCTAATGGCATTGAAGGAAGGAGTCGATCCTGAATCTGAGTTTGGAGACTACCTTTCTGGGAAGACACCCCCCACAAGGGCAATATTCTACGAAAAAGCCGATATTTATCTGAGACGAGAGGAAGCCAGGGCAAACCGAAAAAGAAAGTCTGATACAGCTTCAAAGGAGAATGTGCAGAGTAATATTGCCATGAAGCAGTCTGGGGAAAGTTCTGGCAAGGTCGAAGTAAATGTAGGAAACAAGGGTGGAAACAGCAATACTGGAAACAGGGGAAACAACAACAACCGTAATTCGAACGGCAACAGGAGAAACAGAAATAGGGGAAGCGACCCTAACAAAAGGCCCCGATTCCAAAACTACGAGAACTATACACCATTGAATGACACCCTGGAAAATATTTACCTGGATACATACAACGTGTTGCAGTATAAAAGACCGCCACCTCGTGATTCGACCGAGAAAGAAATGGCGACAGGGAAATTTTGCTTATTTCACGGAACACATGGACATTCGACCAATGAGTGTCGACATTTGAGGGATGTAATTGAAAAGCTGCTGCGTGAAGGAAAGTTGGATGAGTACAAGGTTGCCCCGAGGGACAGGGGGCAAGGAGAGCAGGCTCCAAAACAGATTCTACCTGCTCCTAAGCCTACCACGCAGCAGAAAGGTAAAGGGATTGTCATCAACTCCATAGTAGGTGGACCTCACCCGGCAATCCGAAGTTTTAGGTCAATGAACCAATATGTGAATGCTGCCAAGCATCTGGATGTGAACGAAGGTGATGATTTGGAAGATGTCACCCCCATAAAACAACAAAAAACCATGTTCGATGACGTGGTATTTCGCAGCCGAGACAATACGGGGATACAATCTCCCACCAATGATCCGTTGGTTATTACTACCACTATTGGGCCGGCCTTGGTCCATAAGGTATTAGTAGACAACGGAAGTTCCGTTAATATTTTGTTCAAGAAGTCATTTGATCAGATGAAACTTGAGCCCGAAGATCTGAAACCTTGTGAAGGATGGATTAGAGGCTTCAACGGAGCGACGACAGCTCCCATGGGATATATAGAGTTGCCCGTGACCCTAGGGCAAGGAGAACGTAGAAGAGTGCGAATGCTTCAGTTTGTAGTACTGGACATAGATTCGCCATATAACGCATTTTTAGGGAGACCTGCCCTCGCTGAATTTAGAGTTTGTATTGCCCCTTGGTGCTTGTTACTAAAGTTCCCAACCGAAGCCGGAACTGGAGTAATAAGAGGGGATCAGGTTTCTGGACGGGCCTGCTATGTGGCCGAACTGAAGATGTTGATGAAAGGAGTAAATGCTGAGAGTAAGGATGCCTCATCTCCCTCAAAGGGGGACTCGGCATAGCAATTAGAGAGATTGAACCCAAGGGAGTTGCCCAAAGGAACGCCTGAAGACCTGGATCCTAGAAAAGACGAGGAACCAGAGGCTAGAAATGCAACTCCTAATGAAGCGACAGTGGAAATTCCTGTTGATAAAGCTGATCCGACGAAATTTTTGAAGATTGGTTCCCAATTGGATCCACGTCGTGCTGAAGAACTGACGGACTTCTTGAAGGCAAACTTAGATGTGTTCGCCTGGACCCATGCTGACATGTGTGGGATATCGCCTTCCATTATTAGTCACAAACTGAATGTAAATCCGAAGCATCCGCCTGTGAAGCAAAAGAGACGCATGCTGGGCCCAGAAAGGTCGGCTGCTCTCAAAGAGGAAGTAGAGAAATTGAAGCAAAATGGATTTATTCGAGATTCGACTTATCCCGACTGGATATCGAATCCTGTCTTGGTAAAGAAGCCAAACGGAAAGTGGCGAACTTGTATTGACTTTTCAGATTTAAATAAGGCTTGCCCAAAAGATAGTTTCCCGCTTCCCAGGATTGACCAGCTAGTAGACTCGACAGCAGGTCATGAACTTCTCTCTTTCATGGATGCATACTCTGGATACAATCAAATTCCTATGCATGTGCCAGACCAAGAGCATACAAGTTTCATTACGAATTTGGGATTATATTGTTATGTTGTAATGCCGTTCGGATTAAAAAACGCTGGAGCTACTTATCAGCGGTTGGTAAATAGAATGTTTTATGATCAGATAGGAAAAACTATGGAAGTTTATGTGGATGATATGCTTGTTAAATCAAAGCAGTCCTCCAATCATACGCAAGACTTAGCAGAAATGTTTGGTATCTTGCGAAAATACCGTATGAAATTGAATCCTTTAAAATGTTCATTTGGAGTGGCGTCGGGAAAGTTCCTTGGCTTCATTGTGAGTTACCGAGGAATTGAGATCAACCCTAGCCAGATAGCGGCGATTAGAAATATCAAAGAACCAAGGAAAATTAAAGACGTCCAAAGTCTGGCAGGGAAGGTAGCGGCGCTAAGTAGATTCATCTCCAAAGCCACCGATAAATGTGTTCCATTTTTTGATTTGATAAAAAGGGGAAAGAAGAACTTCCAGTGGACTCCCGATTGTGTCGAGGCTTTTCAAAATCTGTTAGAGCTGTTAGAGAAACCGCCAATCTTATCAAAGCCCGTAGATCACGAAGAACTATTTGTTTATCTAGCAGTCTCGGCTCACGCCGTCAGCACAGTTCTGGTTCGAGAAGAAGACAAAGTACAAAGGCCAGTATACTATGTGAGTAAGAAATTAGCAGCGGCAGAGCGCAACTACCCAAAGATCGAGAAGCTCGCTTACAGCCTCCTGATTGCATCCCGAAAACTTCGTCACTACTTCCAAGCCCATCCAATAACCATATACACCGATCAGCCGTTAAAACAGGTGTTGCAGAGACCCGAAGCGTCGGGAAGGTTGATTAAATGGAACATAGAACTAAGCCAGTTTGATTTGAATTTTCAACCACGAAAGTCAATCAAGGGGCAAGCTCTAGCAGACTTTATTGCGGAGTTCACCATTCCAGAGGAAGAAATAATCAGTGACCGAGTGGTTAAATCCGAGGATAAGCTAGAGATGAATCCGTGGAAATTATATACAGATGGAGCTAAAAATGACCGAAGATCCGGAGCTGGAATTGTCTTAGTCACTCCGGAGGGACGGTCGTTATATTACGCCCTGCGATTAGAATTTTCGGCAACAAACAATGACTCTGAGTATGAAGCCCTGATTGCCGGGCTGAAACTCGCTAAAGACCTCGGAGTAAAAGTGATGGACATATTTTGTGACTCTAAGATTGTTGTTTGTCAAGTGCGAGAGGAGTTCGCGGCTCGAGGACCTCGACTTGTCGCTTACCTCAAGAAAGTGAAAGAGCTATTAAGTAGCTTAGAGCGGTACAACATAACGCATATTCCCAGAGAAGAAAACCAGAAAGCGGATAGACTAGCAAAATTGGCTAGTTCTGACAATCCAGAAGAGACTGAGGTAATTCCAATTGAAACGTTGGAGTCACCAAGCTTTGAGTCAATGGAAATTGAATTCGTTCATGAAGCGGAATCAGAGAAGGAGTCATGGATGACTCCAATCAAGAGTTTTCTTAAGAATGGGACTCTCCCATCGAAGAAAAGTGAGAAAAGAGCTGTAGTTCGCAAAGCTGCCAGATATGTTATACAAGACGATACCCTCTATAGACAGGGATTTTCTATGCCCCTGTTACGATGTATCGCACACGACGACATCAAGCGTGTACTGAGAGAAGTGCACGAAGGTGAGTGTGGAGATCATACAGGAGGTCAAACTTTAGCAAAGAAAATATTGCGGTATGGATACTTCTGGCCTACGATTAACAAAGATGCAGCTGATTATTCACGACGCTGCGATAAGTGCCAGAGATTCGCCAAAATCCCCAGGGCACCGTCAACTCAGCTTAAATCGATGGTGAGTCCTTGGCCGTTTGCCACATGGGGAATCGATATCATTGGAGTTTTACCGATTGCTAAAGGGGGAGCTAAGTATGCCATAGTAGCCGTGGATTATTTCACAAAGTGGGTGGAAGCTGAACCCTTGACTAAGATCACCACAAGAAAGGTGATAAGTTTTGTGGTCCGAAATATTATATGCCGATTCGGGATCCCGAGGATGATTATTACCGACAACGGAACCCAATTTGATAGCACTGAATTCAGAAACTTTTGCCAAAAATATAAGATAGACAAACGATATACTGCAGTTGCCTATCCACAATCTAATGGGCAAATAGAGGCAATAAACAAGGTAATAAAATCCATCCTCAAGAAGCGATTAGAGCGTGCAAAGGCAAAATGGGTTGATGAATTGCCCCTAGCTTTGTGGGCATATCGAACAACGTTTAAAACGGCTACCGGTCATACCCCTTTCTCTCTCTCCTTTGGCTCAGAAGCAGTAATTCCAGTTGAACTGGAAGTTCCTTCCCACAGGGTTACGTATTATGACCCGATGACGAATCGGGCACTTTTACTTGAGTCTCTTGATGAAGTCGAAGAGAAGAGGGACGAAGCAGACTTGCGTGCAGCAAGACATCGACGTCAGATGGCGCGCTATTATGACAAAAAAGTTCGCCTCAGAACTTTTGAACCAGGAGATGTGGTGCTAAAGAGAGTTTTTCCATCTCTTCCTCACCTCGGCCCAAAATGGGAAGGACCCTTTGTCATCCAACGGAAACTTGATAAAGGAACATTCAAGTTAACGACCGTAGATGGCGAAGAAGTCCCTCGAGCATGGAATGCCCAACACTTAATGCGATATTTGGATTAGAAATGCTATACTTTTTGCTGTTCTTCCTGTAAACTCTGTAATAAGGCACGACTTGCCTTTGGAAAATATGACGATATGAATAAAGGACTATAAAGTGGATGTAGGCTATGACTTAGCTGAACCACTATAAAATATTGTGTGTTATTTACTTTTATGCATTTACATTCGTTAGTTGTTCTGTTGTGATTATAAAATACAGGATAACTTAGAGCCTAAAAAGGTTGAAACAGTTTGGGCATAAAAAGAAGCACAATGATTATTTGTGCAATAAGACATAAAAGAATGAGAAAACGACATTCTGAACTCTAACTCTCCAAAGAAAGAGAGAGAGTATAAAAGCGTCTCCGACTGAGCGCTGAGAAAGGAGGATCAACTCCGAACTCTAACTCTCCAGAGAAAGAGAGAGAGAGTATAAAAGCGTCTCAAACTGAGCGCTGAAAAGGAAACTCTATTCTGAACTCTAACTTTCCAGAGAGAAAGAGAGTATAAAGGCGTCTCCGATCGAGCGCCGAGAAAGAAATCTTTTCCCGTTGAACGACCGGGGGATAAACAAATAGCTGAACTCGAACTCTAACTCTCGAGAGAATGAGAGGGAGTATAAAAGAAATGCCAGGAAAAACAACAGGTGTTGATGACACCGGAAATGCTATCCCGTTGGAGAATCGGGAGCATTCAGATTGCATGGTTAAGCACTGAATAACTTATGGAGACTGACTGGGGACACATACACATACACATAACTCCCCTCTCCACAACTTTGTTTCATAACTATAGATATGCATTTTTACATAAGTGCAGAACTGCTAACAAATAAACATTGCAGAAAGTGAATTATTTTTATTTACAAATGAATGAATTTGTACAGGGAAATAACTGAAAAAGAAAGTGCGGAAGCTGCTGGTGTAGCAGCACTTATTGATTTACAAAGATGCTGAAAAGATACAGGAGAACCCACTATTTGGGTTTGGGATGAGCCTTTGATTTCTTGGCAGCTTTTTCCGCATCTTTTGCTTCCTTCTCGGCTTCAGTCAAGATCCGCTTTGATTTCTTTTTCCCCGAAGATGTAGTACTGGAGCCAGCAAACTTTTTTCCGGAGGGCGGGGCACTGGAATCAAGAGAAGATTTTTTAGCAAGTTCTTCGGTAATAGATCTAGTGGAGAGCTTAACAACTAACCTTGAACCTGCATCCACAACTGCGAGGGGCTTGAGGACCTCAGGGTATAATTCTTCAGCCTTTAATTGCAAGCGCTTGTCTTGATCAGCCTTCATGGCAGCTAAGGTAACGTCATCAGCGCTTTTCGATTCCCCGGTTATTACAATCTCCGGTTCCTCATCATGCCCCTCGTCTCCTCCGTCGTCTTTTAAAGCTGCAATCATTTCTTCATCATGGGGAGTAGTGACCTTGGTTGGCTCACTTCTTTCCCCCAGGTCTGTTGAAGCAGCCTTGTCTTCCCCTTCTTTGACCCTGTCAGCGGGTTGTGTCCCAGCGGTAGCTCCTTGAGCTACATCTGTCTTCGCGGATGATTCAACGCCTACAAAATGAGAAACATTGGTTATCAACTCAGGCGAGAGCAAAGGATTTCTCATTGAACGTTCAGTCATGTAGCCAAAGGTAGTAGTAGCCTTGACAAATTGAGGAGAAAAGATAGGGATACCTTCTGAAGACTTTTCAGCGGGGGTGACTACTACCTCTGGAGTTATTTCAGGAATGGGAGATAGCAAAGTTGTTTGGGGAATTCCTGGGTTTTCGGGATCATACCCTTCTACTTCAGGAGTTACAGGAGCAGAAGAAGAGGAACCAGCTTCAGGAATGGTTTTCTGTTTAGACTTCCGCCTCTCTTCTTCCATGGCCTCAGCAATTAGGCGGCGCCCTTCAGCTAGGCGCTCCGGTTCGTCGTCTCTCAAATATTTCTCCATCAGCTTATCTTCATCGAGGGAATCAACCTTAAGCTCTTCTTTTTCCCACTCGACGATTTGATTCCACACATGAACCAAAGTGGATGGATAGTCCTCGATCCAGGAAATGTTTCGACGACGAATAATGTGCGCGAAGAATTCGATCATTAGCTCGCCGAAACCCTGAATATCGGCCTCCGCCTCTGATAATTGTTTGCGGGTTTCTTCCGCAGATTTAATAGCGCATTCCACGTTGCCCTCAGCCAGAGCAGCCCTGTTTTCCGCCTCTAACAATTTTGAAGCCAAGTCTGCGTTTTTCTTTTCTAACTCGGCACTCCTTTTCGCTAACTCGGCGTTTTTCTGCTCAAGCTCAGCATAAGCAAGGCGTGTCTTCGCAGCCTCTGATTTGGCCTCGTCAGCTTGTTTTTTCAACTCAGAACGCTCCTGAGTGTGGGATTCTAGCAAATCATGATAGCGCTTTTGCATGTCCTCAAACTGTTGTTTGAAGTTAGAAGCGTTCTTCTGAGCGATAGCTAGTTGGGCTTGAGTATCTTCTAAATTTTTTCCTAAGGTTTTTAGGGCCTTAGCATCCTCCTCTGCAGTCTTTTGCATTGAGTCAGCGTTTGTCATTAGAGTGCGGATGATTCTAGAAAGAGTGCGGGAATACTTGAACATCTCGGTATATTGTTTTTCCACCAAATCAATCTTTGCTCTGGCCTCCTCTGCCCAATTAGAAGAAATAGGTTCAAGGGAAGGTAGAAAGGTCAGAGTCTCGAAGTAGTGCTCGGGAAATTGCTCCTTTAAGTATGCCAGCCTTACTGCGGTTCCCGCATCTGGTGGAGGAGGGGCGAGGATTGTTAGTTCAGTGTCCCTTCCTGAAGAGGATTCTGTAGAACCCTTGTCTGTCCGAGGTCGCTTGGTAGCAGGGACTTTTTGCTTACTTTTAAACCCAGTTTCCTTTGGAGGAGTTTTCTCTCTACTCCGCTTTTCATGGGAGGAAGTGGAATCCCTAGATTGTGGTCTATCCTCCTCCCTACGACCTTGATAACTTTTGTATTTTTCTTGTTCCGGTCGAACTGGTGAGCGGGAGCGTGAGGATCGAGATCGATAAGGATCATAGGGTCTTCTTTCCTCCCTACCACGGTCATCCCGGCGATTATACTCAGCATCCTGAGGAGGATTGGACATGCTACGGCGAAGCTTTCTTATATCGTAAGAGGAGCGAGACATTGTACCTGCACGATAAATTAAACAAAGTTTAGAATCGACGGATCCATGGAGAAAGAAGTGCAGTGAATGCTAGTGCTATGGTGTAAAGTGCATCCTATGCGGTGTGTGTGTCCCCCCAACCAACCCGAGTCTGAAGCTAGACTGGTGCGGGCAGGCTCTTTGGCCTTAGCAGGAGTAGTCTCTTCAGAAGAAGTGAAGACTAAAGGGTCCTTTCTGAAATCTTCTGAAGTATATATAGTCTCGGGTAAGGGGAGATCCCCCAAACCCTGAAATATGTGCTCGTCGGTGCTAGGAACATCCCCTTCGGAAGCGTGAAGTGGCGACCCTTGGGGAGATTTTGATTTGTCTACCGAGGTGGTTTCCTCGGGGGCAATATACCCTTCACGATGTTTTTTGGCCAGATTAGCCAGTTCATCATCTTGAGTGGAAGAGGGAGAGGGTGAAGTTTGAAGAGAAGCTGCAGGAATTCCCGAGCCTTCTCCTATTTCTGGAACTGTTTCCACTGGAGGAATATATGCATAAGGGACCGTCCCATGACCGATGCTACGGAAAACGGATAGCAGCCCGTGAAAATGAAGGTACTCATCTTTGAGAACCTCGTCAATAGTAAGGAATTTTTGGTCGCCATTGAGGAGACGGTGCATTCGATCAAAGAACGCTTGGTCTGATACCTGTTTGGGATTGTCGACTGCAAATAAAAAGGAAAACAGGTCAGGGTGATGATTCAAGTGTACAGAGTCCAGGGTCAGAAAATCAGTGCTTTACTTGATTTTGTCCATCTTCTGGCGCATCCAGACTGTTGCTTTATATAGAACCACTCTAGTCTGGAATCTCCAGCTTTGCTGCTAAACGGCGTAGAGATTATCTTCCTCTTTGGGACCGACTCAAAGTAACAGAAAGAAGGGGTTTCTCTAGTCCGATGTTTGAAATTATAGAAGAAATGAACATCGTCAAACGTAAGCTCCACGCCCAGAATTTCACGATATGCTATGAATAAGGTATGCAGATAGGCATATGAATTGGGATGCAGCTGCATGGGGGCAATCCGCATTTGTCTTAAGAAGTCGACGTTGAAAGGCGAGAATGGAGGAATGGCGCCAACCATGCACATCAGACGAGTGACCGTCATATATCCTTCTGGAGGGTTATGGGGACGGTCAGAACGTGAAGGCACTAAAGTGTCTCTCTTCATTATTCCATACTTCAAGCAAATTCTCACGAGTCGGTCATTGTCAATTGTTGATTCTACGGAATCTGGAGGTGATTCCAATATAATGGCTGAGTCAAATTCATCGGGTGCTCGATTGTCACCAATCCCTCCTTCCTCCTCAAAGCCTAGGGAAACTTCATTTTCTGAAGACATTTCATCGCTTTCCCGATGACCAACTCCGTAATCCGGACCCTCGCTGTCCCATTCTGGGTCAGATGAAGAAGATATATCCTCGAGAGTGATTTTGTTGGAAGTTTCTGGAGCTTTTTTCCTTTCAGCTAAACGAGAAGAGCGTCTGGGCCTCATTGTCATGGAACTATTGAAGAAGCAATAGCACGGATTAGAGTGAATTATCCCGTGTCCCCTTTTTTGTGTATGTGTGTGAACTAAAGTGTGTGCAACAAATGTGGGAAATACAAAATAGAAGTACAGCAATGCAAGACGAAGCTTTAAAGAGAAAGTAATAGTCAGAGTTGTCCTTGATTCTCGTTTATGTTCGCAAGGCACTATCCTAACTGTTCGCGAAGCATATTCGTTTAGAGTAAGCGTTAGTTGAATTAATTGGGTAGTCTTTATGTGCCAAGTTTGATATGTTCGGTTCGGTTCGGATATACGTATGATGGCTGGCTCAATACAAACACAGATAGTAATCGGTTCGGATGCGTCATTAGAGCAGGGCCAGTTCAAGACAAGGGAGGCAATGGGTTCGGAAGCAGGACTGATCGGATCGGATCGGATGGACCGATCCGAACCGAACTAGCACCACTCAACCGATCCATTTACTTCAACCTTCACTTCTCCGACCCGAACCGACGTTTTCTATCCTCCCTGTCTTTCTAAAGTGTGCAACCCGGACCGACCCCTTATCCTACTTCTTCCTTTCCGTTCCTCCGTCTTCTACCCGAACCGACTTCAGTTGGTCACCACGCTCCTCGTCTTCTTCCTCTTTCCCCCCTTTCTCACGAACGAGTCCGTTTCATCGCCAAAGCTATTGTTAAGGGCAGAAATTTGCCCTCTCCAGCCTCGCGACGCCTCGAAGTGACGGCGCATCCACCAGTAACGACGTGGAATTCAAGCGAAGCTCTGTGCCTAAACCGTTCCAATCGACCGCAAAGTGAAATCAAGAACGTTTATTACGATGTTATTCGAGATTAAAAAACTACCTATGTGCTTGATTTGAGGAATCTACAAGAAAGGAGTTCGGAGTTTTAGAGTTTTTAAAGTTTTCAATGCTTAGGTCCGAGCGGCAATAGAAACGAAGAAGGAAGGAATGAAGACGGTGATGGGTTTATATAAAGAATGGTGTTGACTCCTCGTCTCCCTATTTTGTCTCGCCCGCTCGGACCGGAGTGGAAGCCCAGTAGCACAACTCTCTCTGAAGGCCCAATGTTTAAGAAATAAATCCACGAATACGCTTCGGATCGGAATCCGAACCGAGTGGAAGCTTCACATGTTGATTTAGCATCCGACTCGAATTGAAGAGAAGGAGAGTAAAGAAGGAGCATACCTGCAAGAGGCATTACATGGCGAGATGAATACCCAAATTTGCTCACAAATGAAGAAAATGTGTTCGGGTCGGACGCCGAACCGAACAGAAATCTGTGCATTACTCCTGACAATTCTGGTTAAACGACATCAAAGCACGCTTTGTACAACGAAAGCATCCTTTGAGGGGGCAAAATGTTAGCCTACTTTGTGAACTAGGCAACACAAAGTCAAGAAACCAACCATTGAAGAGTATTTTGAGTTATAAGACTCCGGATCGGATCGGAAGAAAACACCACACTTCAGATTGATAGCAGCATATCGGTTCGGATCGGATAGAATTCCCTGTTCGGATCGGATAGAATTCCCTGTTCGGATCGGATGGCTCTTACTGGGTAAATTGGCAAAGAATATCTGATCGGATCGGAAGACCAGTAAAGTTCAAATGGATCGGAAAGCCTTTTGCTTGCCACGACGTTGCAGCGGAGTGGAATATGATTAGAGAAGGAGAAGACGTCCCAGTCACTCCGGTTCGGATCGGGTATTCCGATCCGACCTCCAACCTGCACGCCTCCGACCCACGCCCATGATCCAGGTTAATCTCCTATAAAGTCGCCTGGAGAACCGGACCGGATATGACTAATTCCTACCCCTAGCGTCCATCTCTTTAATGTGTTGTCAGCTTGATAGTCCATCCGAACCCGAAGAGAGTGCGATGGGTGACACGTGTTCCGACCCGGATTGAATCTCAGGCAAATTCACACCTATAAATACCCCATCTAGAGACAAAGAGAAGGATCTTTTTCAGCACTTTTGAGAATCCAAGTACCTCCATCATCCGAATTCCTTTACTCCCGGAAAATCCAAACCATCTTTCATTTCTTGTTTTAATCATTTGAGTGAACAAAAGTGAGTTGTGAGTGAATCTTACATTGCCTTTGTAACTGAATTACTGAATATAGTTAGAACTAAGTGGACGTAGGCATTTCTTCGCCGAACCACTATAAATCTTGTGTGTTCATTTTTATTTCTGTTTTATTTTATCTTGTTTCTAATCAATTTGGGTGTTAGAACCACATTTGGGTCTAACACGCACTAAGTAGGCAGAGGATGGCCTTAAGTCCTCTGTTTGTGGAGAGGAAGAGCTTGGAATTCATATCAGCTTTTGATTTTAGACCCTCCATCGAGATTTTTCCTGATTTGTTTGCATCATTAGAAATATGACCAACTCTTACGGATCAGATAGGAGCTTCGCAGCAAGGTGACCCACAGATTTTAGACGTCATGGAAAAGCTCAGAAAAGGGGATATTTCTAGTTACCTCAGTCGATATGCCATAGATGAAAAGGGGTGGTTGCGACGAGAAGGAAGGCTTTGTGTTCCTCAAACTGGAATCTTGATAAAAGCAGTCCTAGAAGAAGCCCACCATTCTAAGATGACCATTCATCCAGGCGGTGATAAGATGTACAGAGACGTGAAAAGGGTTTTCTTTTGGGCTGGGATGAAGAAAGATGTGGCCAAATTTGTTTCTCACTGTTTAGTCTGCCAGCAAGTTAAAGCTGAGAAAAAGAAGCCTGGTGGTTTACTTCATCCTTTGGAGGTTCCACAGTGGAAATGTCAGAGCGTCCCTATGGATTTCATAGATGGTTTGCTTAGATCGAAGAAAGGCAACACCAGTATCTGGGTTGTGGAAGATAGACTCACTAAGAGTGCTCACTTTATTCCAGTTAAGAGTAAGAGGACAGCACTATGGTTGGCAGCAATTTATGTCCGAGAGATAGTTCGTCTTCATGGAGTACCTTCGAGCATCGTGAGCGATCGTGATCCCATCTTCACCCGTGAATTTCAGAGGAGCTTGCAAGAAGCGTTAGGTACAAAGTTGTTTTTTAGCACCGCTTATCATCCTCAGACCGACGGACAAACGGAGAGGGTGAATAGAATTCTTGAAGATCTTTTAAGGCTGTGTATGCTAGACTTCGGAGGGACTTAGGAAGGGCATCTTCCTTTAGTATAGTTTGCCTATAATAACAGTTATCAAGCTAGCATCGGCATGGCACCCTTCGAAGCATTGTACGGACGACCCTGCAAATCACCAACTTGTTGGTAGGAATCTACAGAAAGATTATTACTTGGACCAGATATGGTTAGAGAAATGTCCAAAAAGATTGACGTAATTCGACGGCGGATGAAGACAGCTCAAGATAGGAAGAAATCCTATGCAGACAAGAGAAGGACCGACATCGAATTTGAAGTGGGAGACTTAGTTTTTGTCAAAGTATCACCTCTGAGGAATGTGGTTTGTGTAACAACCCGCAAATCTGGCAACATTACAGTTGACTACATACATCATACGTCCAACCCAAATATCACGAAAATATGAATCATTTTTTTAGAAGAAAAGGATTGAAGAAGAACAAAAATAATAAAACAGAATCTCACATCGCATCAGAACAAAATATAATATAATATATCATATCTTTGAAATACAAAATCTCCACTCTATAACATATAATTATTAGAGTACAACACTTACAACACGGCGGAACAAAACTCTATATAAAAAACGCTGAAGCCTCCTGCTCCATGCTCCTTTATATAGATCTGTAAAATCCTGAACTTCTTGACTGCTCGTACAAATTTAGGCACCCAAGAGTTTAGGTAGAACAAAACAAAATAAACTCTTGGTCAGTCATGCGACTGGTATAAGTAAACAGTTTAAAACAATTTCAGAAAACTAAATGATATCTCATAAGACCACGCCGTATAACACGGAACAGGTTTTTCCCTTATGAGAATCCAATCACTTGACTTATCTTTCAAAATCCTTTTGAAAGGAATAACAATATTTATATCAAAACTATTTTGATATTATAATAATGTCTAAATCAAGTAAATAACAATCTAGTTGAACGTTTGCATCTCACGTTCCACATATATAATATACAATCAAAACCGCAAGCACATATTAGGTAATGGATTTCCAACTATGACAAGGCATGGAACCACCTGCCGCTGGTATATCTCTAGAGGAGAATACACCAAGTTCAACAAGAACATCTTGCAACTCAGCCACACATGACCGACCACTCATTTCACTTGAGTGTATCGAATGTATATCACCAACGGTTGGGATCACCAACGGTTGGGATCAACAACCGTTTCCAGAATGGGACAACATCAACAATAGATTTTTAGAAGTAAATGTAACTCTAGATCAGGTGATTATACACCCTAATAGGTGCGACCTACATAGCCATGCTACCTGCCCGATTTCTGTCATTTACCGGTTGATGAGGCTTGAGGTTACACTTTATCATCACATCAGATTCACTTCAAATGCTACATTGTCAGATCCATCGTGAGACGACCCGAACTTCCCGGTGAAGGAAAGCACGGATAGAATTGAGGACAAAACAAAATAGAACGCATACAGAAGAACATTTCATTGTTATTACAACAATTCCATCAGATACAAGAATATACAGAGTATAAATGAATAAATTACATTCGATAAATATCAAAGATTACAATAAATTACATAGCAGCGGAAAATAATACAAAGCACAACTGAAGGTGATATACGGATACAGAGCTTTCCGGATATCATTCCAGCTGTAAACCAGGACCCTGTGAATATAAATCTGCAAAACCAAAACTACTAGCTGCCCGTGCGGAAAATAGGGGCACCCAGAGTTTAGGTCAAAACAATAAACTCCAGGTCATACATGGGACTGGTGTGAGAACTAAAACAATTATTTAAAACTTTACTTTAAAAGAGAGTAATTCAAGGGACCACGCCGTATAACACGGAACGGGTTTCCTCCCAAGAATACTAGTGCATAGAATAAATAACGCAATGCTTTTTCTAAAAATGAAGCTATTATAAGACCCAGGTCCCATCACACAATGCAACGCAAGCCGGAGGATAGGGTTTTCCCTTATAATAGCCAAACATGCTTGGTACGTTTAAAACAAATCATTTGATACTATAATAAGTGTATAGTGTCAAAACAATTTCAATCATAAATATCAATCATAGACGGCATGGGTACCATATATCATGTCGCCATACTAGTTCTACAATTAAAACCGCAATATCACGTATTGGATTCCATCATGAGTCGAGGCAAGGGGAAAGCTCCTCTCCGCGTTCGAGACACTCTAGCAATGCCTCAGGACCCCACTCTGATCCTTTGGAACCTCCAAGGCCGGTCCTCTCTTACTTTTGAGGATTAATTATTCCTGAACACACGTTTCCCGGTCCTTACAGACCTATATCCGAGGCGCCTCGTATCCAATAACCACACAGGTGAAAAGTATATAAATGTCAGGGCTGGTAGGTAACTGACACCACCCAAGCTAGAAAGAAACGTCGTGCACTCCTTGGGTCCGTATCCCGTTTTTGACTCATACCGAGGTGTGAGGCTCGCGAATTCACGTTATACACAAAGCTATGCCACACAGGCCGTGCTTTGATCATCAACCACAAGACTTTGCTTTTCAACAGAAGCATTAATCAATTGCCACTTACGCGTGCCACACTGGCAATTCACTCTATGCGACTGATGTCCATCGATATACAACCTCTGAGCTCGTACGTCTCAGAGAAGGGCGTTAAGCAAGAGAATAAATTCTCCGCCGCCAAACAGATGTATATTTAATAGAGATCAATCAACACAGAATAAAATCCAATGTCAGACACACAATCCATTTACAAGTTCGTTCTGGGTCTGAACGAAACCGGAGGCACTTTCCTCGCATATCCATCCATCTCCAAGTACGTCTGGACGATCACCAACTGATTCCCTCATCCTGGGTGTACAGCCCAATCAAGATCATCAGTAATCACCCAAACGATGTGAAGACTTCCGGTCTTCAACCACCGTCTTCATCTTCGACCTCTCGTCGAATCGGTTATTCAGAATGGGTATAAACCCGGCCTTTCTGAATAACCCACGTATATAATAAACGAATGTTACACAAACAAAACAAATGCCTCATTCCAATTCAGAATATTCTTTTATTCACAAAATCACATTCTTAGGGAAAGGTTCCCATTAATTTTATCCAAGATAAATTCTTCTAAATTTATTCTTTAATCTTCCTTTGGATATCATTTCAAATCATTTTATGGTTTTCCAAACTAGTCGGGATTAGCGAACCACACCGAAGTAATTATTTATTTTATTTCCCAATCCCAACCTATATATCCCATGGAGCAAAACTGGTGATACTCCATTCCTAACACCACGGTGTTATCGGTAAAATTAATTACCATTTCACGTTCAAATCTAATTAAAGATTTAACTATCGCTTTGGAGCAAAACTGGTGATACTCTACTCTCGATCACTTTTCAGATTTGATAATTTAAATTATCAATTCACTTTTTAATCCAACTAAAGATTCATTAAACCTCCATTTAGTTTTAATCTTTTCAAAAATCAACATCCTGTCTTTAACTCGGTTAAAGAACCAACGTCATCTAAAACACGATTCACGACAAACCCAAATCCTATTTGATATTAAATACAAGGCTCCGAATAGAAAATATATCGGCTTATATTCAATATCAAATTCTGAAACTAATATATATCGTATTGGAAATAACGATATAAAATATATCTTTCAAATTCCCATAACAATATCTGTATAGTCACGAAATCCAACATTGAATATTCCGAAGATAATTTCGATTCAACTCCAGCCCAATTCACGTATTGGGAATATTGATTATTTTTAAAATCACTTTCAAATTCAATTTATTTATTTCAAAAATAAATTGATTTTAATTCTAGTTCGAAACTAGTTCATTTCAATAAAAATCTATTTTTATCTTTTCAAATATAGAGTCTTTCATCCCGGTTCTTTCCAATTCATATATTATGATTTTACACAAATTATTGATATTTTTAATAATTTTATCAAGGCCCGTACAGTCGATTTCCAACAACGGCCATCGAACTGCACTTACAGCGACCTTTTTCGAATTTGATTTGGACATAATTCCAAATCCAACCGTTAGATTTCAAATTTCTAATATTCATTGGAAAGCTCTTTTCGATACGAACCCAACGGTTCTGGTTTTAGGAGAATCCGACGGTCGGATCTCCCGTAATGTCAATTCGAAGTCAATGGTCGAAATTCACGACGTTTTATTCAGGCCATTATATATATATAATGTATATATATTATATATATTTTGTCGATTTCCTTTTTAAAACGTATTTTATAAATCGTTTTAAATTCCTTTTCAAAACCATTTCAACACTATATTCAATTTCAAATGGATTTGATTTCAATTCAACTCGAATTCATTTCAATTTTATTTAATTTGAACTCAAATTCGTTTCAATTCAATTCACTTTGAATTTACCTTCTATTTACTTCAATTCGAATTCACTTCAAATTGATTTCAATTCAATTTCAGTTCGTTTAAATTTCATTCAAAACGATTTCAATTCTTTTTAACTCAATTTCAATTTAATTCAATTTGAATTCATTTCTATTTTATTCGAATTCAAATTCACTTTCTATTCGATTCAAATTCTAATTTGTTTTCTATTCAATTCGAATTCATTTCATATTGATTCAATAAAATTTCAATTTGAATTCTTATCTAATTCAATTTGAATTTTATTTCAAAATATTAGATTTTGAAATCGCTTTTCAATATTCATTGTAAAACGAATAAAATCGATATAAATATAGCTCACGTCAAAATAGCGCATCTCTAATCCACACGGCTTTATATTTTTCAAAAACTTCTTTATTCTATTCAACAAATGAATATTTATTCTATTCAACACATGAATCTATATTTCTTTCAACACACGACTATTTTTGTTATGTAAAATATTTTATAAAACTATGGTATCTATCGTTTGATTTTAATTAGACTCCACCGTGAAGTAGATTCTAATTGTAAATATGATGAAGATGTAATTTTTATTATTTAAAATATTTTACTCAACACATGAATATTTTCAATACATGAACATCGTCAACACATGACTATTTTTATATTCAACACATGAATTTTCTTTTATAACATTCATTATTTTCCCAATTGGAATGAGGCCCAATCAATCACCATATAATGTTAATTATATGGATTTCCATACATCACACGTATATAATAGCATTGAAAAATAATCAACCATCAACCAAAGTGCACTACACTGTATAAGCATCAAATATAGATATCTAACGCTTATAACAGCCTGTCAATCAATCGATCGACATATTTAATCAATCAGGATGAGTGAACTTCAAATTTCATCCCAACACCCGTGTGGGGTTTCAAACAATAAAACACAGATTTTATTTGTGCAGTTGGGCGATGTGTAAAATTTATCATCCCAATCAATGTCAGTCAAATCAGTGTACATAAACAAACCGTCCGGTTTGTAAATGAATATTTATTTATTCACATTCACTATATTCATATTCACGTTAAAAATTATATTTTTTAACGATAAAACATTTTATTTTAACATATGAATTTCTATTCGGTTCATTCTCAATAAAATGATATTTTTATTTTTCTAACATATTTTAGAAAATTTCGGCGGCATAACGGCACGATACTAGAAACGGGACAAGGCCTAGCCTTATCCCCGGTCTAGTGAAGGCCCACGCCATTCACACATCAATCAAATTCACCAAACAACCAAATTCAAATCAAATCATCTAACTAATTTATGCAACCAAACAAACAAGTCCGTGGTCTGTGGACGGTTGTGTCTGGTGCTACTAAGCACCGTCGGCATCCTAATATATATACATATATTACTAGAAAAAGAAATTGAAAGGTGAGAAATTCTCACCGATAGCTATCCCAATCCCACGACTCTTCATTTTATAGAAATCTTCGTCGTTATCGCATCTTTGTCATCTTCGTTGCCCGTAGCCACTACATATATAAAAATCGAATTTTTTACTTCGCTATTCAATATATAAAAATCGAATTTTTACTATGATGTCATATAGATAAAAATTCCATTTCAAAAATATAGATTTCGCCTTTATAAAAATAAAGATTTCGCCTTTATAAAAATAAAGATTTCGCCTTTATAAAAATAAAGATTTCGCCTTTATAAAAATAAAGATTTCGCCTTTTCCAATAAAAATTATAGCTTTACTTACCTAAAAATCTAATTTTTAACTCGATATTTACTATAAAAATCCTATCTTTAATATAAATAAAACTGATTCTTTTCCTAATTTATTTACGCTATGCTTATATATAAAAACCTAGTTTTTATACTTTACAAAATAAATAAAAACAGTTTCATTAACATGGATAATTAACAAAAGAAAATAACAGCAAAAACTTACTTTTCTACATCGCTAGAAAGGAGGGAGAAAGTCGTTGTTGGCCGGGAAGGGGAGGCGCTGGGTGTTAACAGGGGGTGGCGCAGGTTTCCTCGAGTAGAAGAGGAGGGAGGAGCGGAGAAGAAGGAAGAATGGGGAATGGAAGCGGCGGTGGCTGAGGAAAGGGGTGCGGGGGTTGGACGAGGTCGGTGGATGCAAGGGGGGGGCGGCTGCGTCGTCGATGGCTCGCTGGGGGGGGGGGGGGGACCTCGAATCAGACGTGGATGGAGGGATGGGGTCCGGGGATGAGTGCGATGGATCGAGGGGGCGGCGGCGACCGCTAGGGCGCGGCTGTGCCTTCTCCCCTTTTTTTCTGTAATAATCGATTTTTGGAAATCAGGGGGGGCAGAGGATATAGGAGAGGGTTTTTTTTATTTAATTATTTAATTCTTCACCAAAAAGCAACTTTTATCTTCGACCTCAAAACGAGACCCACCGCCTGTCGTCCATAGCGTTTTACCCCCATTCCGAACACAATGGGATATGTATCGCAAGCTGATTCGATCATTACGATCAGTTTCCGTTGAATTTAAAGTATAATTCTTTATATATTCAATTTAAACGCACATTTCTATTTACCGGGGTCGCATACTAACTCTAAAAATTCTCGAAAAATATTTTCTAGCTTCGTATTGACGATACGGTCCTAACAAAACTAGTTTCGTCGAATTCTGAGACCGTTTGAAAAATGGCCAATTTCCAGTCGATTAAAATCAACTAAAACTGGTCAAACGCGTTTTCCTTTCCCACACTCACATATTGATTCGAAAAATTATGAAATTTGAAATCTAGCAATAATTTGACATCACGGACCCAACAAAAGTGGTTTCGTCGAAATCTGAGGTCGTTTGCAAAATGTCTATTTTTAAGGGCCTGAATTCCATAGCGACTATTCAGAATTTTCAACTGGACATATCTTTTGATTCCCGGTATGAAATCTCGATTTTTCGGATTCATTGGAAAGATATCATCAATTAGATCCTAATGTTTTTGGTTTCACTAAAATCCGGATTGTTTTGCACCCGGTACATTCAATTGAAGTTTGAAATCGAATTATCGAACTACCGCGCCATTTTCAATTCTATTTATAATTATATATAAATATTTATATTCTAACGACGACGCGTATAATATATACGTTCAAATTATATTAAAAATAGATTTCTCGTCGATATTATTTAAAATAATTCATTTTAAATGTTCCAACTCCGCTAAAATTGCCAAAATAAAATTTTTAAACTGGCCCAGATTTTCGGGTTGTTACAATCTCTCCCACTTAAAACTTTTCGTCCCCGAAAAGGAACGAAGTCGAATGTGGTTTGACTAATCAACTCTACGTTCGATCTGGCTTCCATTCTCCAACTTTTCAGTTTCTGAGAATTTTCAAAATTTCAAAAATTTGGCTAACACCCTAAATTTTCGAAAAATTTCGCCATAACCTCCCCTGCACCGGGAGCCACGGGAAAATCCTGAAATTGCCATATAGGCCTTCTGATCTCAAAAAGAAAAAGAAAAAGCCAAGCGGCTAGCCAACAGGCTCATAAAATCATCATCACCCAAACAAAACAGTAAATTATGTAGTAAACATGTACCTATTTGTCGGGCAAACAAATTTTATTCTCTGGCTCTAGCCTCCTTGCTATGACTTGTTCAAGGTAAGTATAGGTATATGCAAGCAAATGCGACTAATTTTCAATATAGTTCAATATTTGATTCAATTAGGCATAATGGTTCAGAATTAGCAAACAAATAGGCAAACAACACAAACATCAATCAATTAGTGAATTAGAGTTTCAAATTCATAACTTTGATATATATACTGAAAATCTTGTTTTTGATGTCAATCACAACAATGTGTTCTAGCTATATTAGTTTTGGTTCTCACACCAGTCTAATGGAAATATATAGAAATCAAACCTTCGAAACACGAACACAAATTCTGATGATGATATATCAATCATCAGAATCATCTCCGGGTGTCTAAAATGTGATTCTATATCTATCCAGTATATTAAAACTTCGAATATACGTTCATGACGCGTATATGCAAAATCTTTATATATTCGATTGTCCATATCAATAAAAATAAATTATTCAAATACGTATACTTGATTTAAATTTTCAAAACAAAATTGTTTTCATTTGAAAAATATACTCTTCACACTCGTTCTAGGATACTACTGATCCTATCTCTAACGAGTGATTCTAATTGGATATTACTAATCCAATATCTGATGAATTCTTTCGTATGGTTCTAATGTGTCTTGTTCTCGAGCTCTGTAAACCAAAGCTCTGATACCAAACTGAGACGACCCGAACTTCGCTCGATCCGAATCAGTCGTTAAACCAATCTAGACCGTTCGAAACCCCTGACTGTTTGAGAACATGACAATCAGAACGCAGACGGAAGAACATTTCATTGTTATTACAACAATTCCATCAGATACAAGAATATACAGAGTATAAATGAATAAATTACATTCGATAAATATCAGAGATTACAATAAATTACATAGCAGCGAAAAATAATACAAAGCACAACTGAAGGTGATATACGGATACAGAGCTTTCCGAATTTCATTCCAGCTGTAAACCAGGACCCTGTGAATATAAATCTGCAAAACCAAAACTACTAGCTGCCCGTGCGGAAAATAGGGGCACCCAGAGTTTAGGTCAAAACAATAAACTCCAGGTCAGTCATGGGACTGGTGTGAGAACTAAAACAGTTATTTAAAACTTTACTTTAAAAGAGAGTAATTCAAGGGACCACGCCGTATAACACGGAACGGGTTTCCTCCCAAGAATACCAGTGCATAGAATAAATAACGCAATGCTTTTTCTAAAAATGAAGCTATTATAAGACCCAGGTCCCATCACACAATGCAACGCAAGCCGGAGGATAGGGTTTTCCCTTATAATAGCCAAACATGCTTGGTACGTTTAAAACAAATCATTTGATACAATAATAAGTGTATAGTGTCAAAACAATTTCAATCATAAATATCAATCATAGACGGCATGGGTACCATATATCATGTCGCCATACTAGTTCTACAATTAAAACCGCAATATCACGTATTGGAAATTGGATTCCATCATGAGTCGAGGCAAGGGGCAAGCTCCTCTCCGCGTTCGAGACACTCTAGCAATGCCTCAGGACCCCACTCTGATCCTTTGGAACCTCCAAGGCCGGTCCTCTCTTACTTTTGAGGATTAATTATTCCTGAACACACGTTTCCCGGTCCTTACAGACCTATATCCGAGGCGCCTCGTATCCAACAACCACACAGGTGAAAAGTATATAAATGTCAGGGCTGGTAGGTCACTGACACCACCCTAGCTAGAAAGAAACGTCGTGCACTCCTTGGGTCCGTATCCCGTTTTTGACTCATACCAAGGTGTGAGACTCGCGAATTCACGTTATACACAAAGCTACGCCACACAGGCCGTGCTTTGATCATCAACCACAAGACTTTGCTTTTCAATAGAAGCCTTGATCAATTGCCACTTACGCGTGCCACACTGGCAATTAACTCCATGCGACTGATGTCCATCGACATACAACCTCTGAGCTCGTACGTCTCAGAGAAGGGCGTTAAGCAAGAGAATAAATTCTCCGCCGCCAAACAGATGTATATTTAATAGAGATCAATCAACACAGAATAAAATCCAATGTCAGACACACAATCCATTTACAAGTTCGTTCTGGGTCTGAACGAAACCGGAGGCACTTTCCTCGCATATCCATCCATCTCCAAGTACGTCTGGACGATCACCAACTGATTCCCTCATCCTGGGTGTACAGCCCAATCAAGATCATCAGTAACCACCCAAACGATGTGAAGACTTCCGGTCTTCAATCACCATCTTCATCTTCGACCTCTCGTCGAATCGGTTATTCAGAATGGGTATAAACCCGGCCTTTCTGAATAACCCACGTATATAATAAACGAATGTTACACAAACACAACAAACGCCTCATTCCAATTCAGAATATTCTTTTATTCACAAAATCACAATCTTAGGGAAAGGTTCCCATTAATTTTATCCAAGATAAATTCTTCTAAATTTATTCTTTAATCTTCCTTTGGATATCATTTCAAATCATTTTATGGTTTTCCAAACTAGTCGGGATTAGCGAACCACACCGAAGTAATTATTTATTTTATTTCCCAATCCCAACCTATATATCCCATGGAGCAAAACTGGTGATACTCCATTCCTAACACCACGGTGTTATCGGTAAAATTAATTACCATTTCACGTTTAAATCTAATTAAAGATTTAACTATCGCTTTGGAGCAAAACTGGTGATACTCCACTCTCGATCACTTTTCAGATTTGATAATTTAAATTATCAATTCACTTTTTAATCTAACTAAAGATTCATTAAAACTCCATTTAGTTTTAATCTTTTCAAAAATCAACATCCTGTCTTTAACTGGGGTTAAAGAACCAATGTCATCTGAAACACGATTCACGACAAACCCAAATCCTATTTGATATTAAATACAAGGCTCTGAATAGAAAATATATCGGCTTATAGTCAATATCAAATTCTGAAACTAACACATATCATATTGGAAATAACGATATAAAATATATCTTTCAAATTCCCATAACAATATCTGTATAGTCACGAAATCCAACATTGAATATTCCGAAGATAATTTCGATTCAACTCCAGCCCAATTCACGTATTGGGAATATTGATTATTTTTAAAATCACTTTCAAATTCAATTTATTTATTTCAAAAATAAATTAATTTTAATTCTAGTTCGAAACTTGTTCATTTCGATAAAAATCTATTTTTATCTTTTCAAATATGTAGTCTTTCATCCCGGTTCTTTCCAATTCATATATTATGATTTTACACAAATTATTGATATTTTTAATAATTTTATCAAGGCCCGTACAGTCGATTTCCAACATCGGCCATCGAACTGCACTTACAGCGACCTTTTTCGAATTTGATTTGGACATAATTCCAAATCCAACCATTAGATTTCAAATTTATAATATTCATTGGAAAGCTCTTTTCGATACGAACCCAACGGTTCCGGTTTTAGGAGAATCCGACGGTCGGATCTCCCGTAATGTCAATTCGAAGTCAATGGTCGAAATTCACGAACTGCCGCGGCGCGGCGCGTTTTATTCAGACTATTATATATATATATATATATATAATATATAATATATATATTTCGTCGATTTCCTTTTTAAAACGTATTTTATAAATCGTTTTAAATTCCTTTTCAAAACCATTTCAACACTATATTCAATTTCAATTCGATTTTATTTCAATTCAACTCGAATTCATTTCATTTTTATTTAATTTGAACTCAAATTCGTTTCAATTCAATTCACTTTGAATTTACCTTCTATTTACTTCAATTCGAATTCACTTCAAATTGATTTCAATTCAATTTCAGTTCGTTTAAATTTCATTCAAAACGATTTCAATTCTTTTTAACTCAATTTCAATTTAATTCAATTTGAATTCATTTCTATTTTATTCGAATTCAAATTCACTTTCTATTCGATTCAAATTCTAATTTGTTTTCTATTCAATTCGAATTCATTTCAAATTGATTCAATAAAATTTCAATTTGAATTCTTATCTAATTCAATTTGAATTTTATTTCAAAATATTAGATTTTGAAATCACTTTTCAATATTCATTGTAAAACGAATAAAATCGATATAAATATCGCTCACGTCAAAATAGCGCATCTCTAATCCACACGGCTTTATATTTTTCAAAAACTTCTTTATTCTATTCAACAAATGAATATTTATTCTATTCAACACATGAATCTATATTTCTTTCAACACACGACTATTTTTGTTATGTAAAATATTTTATAAAACTATGGTATCTATCGTTTGATTTTAATTAGACTCCACCGTGAAGTAGATTCTAATTGTAAATATGATGAAGATGTAATTTTTATTATTTAAAATATTTTACTCAACACATGAATATTTTCAACACATGAACATCGTCAACACATGACTATTTTTATATTCAACACATGAATTTTCTTTTATAACATTCATTATTTTCCCGATTGGAATGAGGCCCAATCAATCACCATATAATGTTAATTATATGGATTTCCATACATCACACGTATATAATAGCATTGAAAAATAATCAACCATCAACCAAAGTGCACTACACTGTATAAGCATCAAATATAGATATCTAACGCTTATAACAGCCTGTCAATCAATCGATCGACATATTTAATCAATCAGGATGAGTGAACTTCAAATTTCATCCCAACACCCGTGTGGGGTTTCAAACAATCAAACACAGATTTTATTTGTGCAGTTGGGCGATGTGTAAAATTTATCGTCCCAATCAATGTCAGTCAAATCAGTGTACATAAACAAACCGTCCGGTTTGTAAATGAATATTTATTTATTCACATTCACTATATTCATATTCGCGTTAAAAATTATATTTTTTAACGATAAAACATTTTATTTTAACATATGAATTTCTATTCAGTTCATTCTCAATAAAATGATATTTTTATTTTTCTAACATATTTTAGAAAATTTCGGCGGTATAACGGCACGATACTAGAAACGGGACAAGGCCTAGCCTTATCCCCGGTCTAGTAAAGGCCCACGCCATTCACACATCAATCAAATTCACCAAACAACCAAATTCAAATCAAATCATCTAACTAATTTATGCAACCAAACAAACAAGTCCATGGTCTGTGGACGGTTGTGTCGGGTGCTACTAAGCACCGTCTGCATCCTAGTATATATACATATATTACTAGAAAAAGAAATTGAAAGGTGAGAAATTCTCACCGATAGCTATCCCAATCCCACGACTCTTCATTTTATAGAAATCTTCGTCGTTATCGCATCTTTGTCATCTTCGTTGCCTGTAGCCACTACATATATAAAAATCGAATTTTTACTTCGCTATTCAATATATAAAAATCGAATTTTTACTACGATGTCATATAGATAAAAATTCCATTTCAAAAATATAGATTTCGCCTTTATAAAAATAAAGATTTCTCCTTTGTAAAAATAAAGATTTCGCCTTTATAAAAATAAAGATTTCGCCTTTATAAAAATAAAGATTTCGCCTTTATAAAAATAAAGATTTCGCCTTTATAAAAATAAAGATTTCGCCTTTGTCTAATAAAAATTATAGCTTTACTTACCTAAAAATCTAATTTTTAACTCGATTTTTACTATAAAAATCCTATCTTTAATATAAATAAAACTGATTCTTTTCCTAATTTATTTACGCTATGCTTATATATAAAAATCTAGTTTTTATACTTTATAAAATAAATAAAAACAGTTTCATTAACATGGATAATTAACAAAAGAAAATAACAACAAAAACTTACTTTTCTACATTGCTAGAAAGGAGGGAGAAAGTCGCTGTTGGCTGGGAAGGGGAGGCGCTGGGTGTTAACAGGGGGTGGCGCAGGTTTCCTCGAGTAGAAGAGGAGGGAGGAGCGGAGAAGAAGGAAGAAGGGGGAATGGAAGCGGCGGTGGCTGAGGAAAAGGGTGCGGGGGTTGGACGAGGGAGGTCGATGGAGGGGGGGGGCTGCGTCGTCGACGGCTCGGTGGGGGGGGGGGGGGACCTCGAATCGGACGTGGAGGGAGGGAGGGGGTCCGGGGATGAGGGCGATGGATCGAGGGGGCGGCGGCGACCGCCAGGGCGCGGCTGCGCCTTCTCCCCCTTTTTTTTCTGTAAGAATCGATTTTTGGAAATCAAGGGGGGGGGGCAGAGGATATAGGAGAGGGTTTTTTTTATTTAATTATTTAATTCTTCACCAAAAAGCAACTTTTATCTTCGACTTCAAAACGATACCCACCGCCTGTCGTCCATAGCGTTTTACCCCCATTCCGAACACAATGGGATATGTATCGCAAGCTGATTCGATCACTACGATCAGTTTCCGTTGAATTTAAAGTATAATTCTTTATATATTCAATTTAAACGCACATTTCTATTTACCGGGGTCGCATACTAACTCTAAAAATTCACGAAAAATATTTTCTAGCTTCATATTGATGATACGGTCCTAACAAAACTAGTTTCGTCAAATTCTGAGACCGTTTGAAAAATGGCCAATTTCCAGTCGATTAAAATCAACTAAAACTGGTCAAACGCGTTTTCCTTTGCCACATTCGCATATTGATTCGAAAAATTATGAAATTTTAAATCTAGCAAAAATTTGACATCACGGACCCAACAAAAGTGGTTTCGTCGAAATCCGAGGTCGTTTGCAAAATGTCTATTTTTAAGGGCCCGAATTCCATAGCGACTATTCAGAATTTTCAACTGGACATATCTTTTGATTCCCGCTATGAAATCTCGATTTTTCGGATTCAATGGAAAGATATCATCAATTAGATCCTAATGTTTTTGGTTTCACTAAAATCTGGATTGTTTTGCACCCGGTACATTCAATTGAAGTTTGAAATCGAATTATCGAACTACCACGCCATTTTCAATTCTATTTATAATTATATATAAATATTTATATTCTAACGACGACGCGTATAATATATACGTTCGAATTATATTCAAAATAAATTTCTCGTCGATATTATTTAAAATAATTCATTTTAAATGTTCCAACTCCGCTAAAATTGCCAAAATAAAAATTTTAAACTGGCCCAGATTTTCAGGTTGTTACAATCTCTCCCACTTAAAACTTTTCGTTCCCGAAAAGGAACGAAGTCAAAAGTGGTTTGACTAATCAACTCTACGTTCGATATGGCTTCCATTCTTCAACTTTTCAGTTTCTGAGAATTTTCAAATTTTCAAAAATTTGGCTAACACCCTAAATTTTCGAAAAATTTCGCCATAACCTCCCCTGCACCGGGAGCCACGGGAAAATCCCTTAATTGCCATATAGGCCTTCTGATCTCAAAAAGAAAAAGAAAAAGCCAATAGGCTCATAAAATCATCATCACCCAAACAAAACAGTAAATTATGTAGTAAACATGTACCTATTTGTCGGGCAAACAAATTTTATTCTCTGGCTCTAGCCTCCTTGCTATGACTTGTTCAAGGTAAGTATAGGTATATGCAAGCAAATGCGACTAATTTTCAATATAGTTCAATATTTGCTTCAATTAGGCATAATGGTTCAGAATTAGCAAACAAATAGGCAAACAACACAAACATCAATCAATTAGTGAATTAGAGTTTCAAATTCATAACTTTGATATATATACTGAAAATCTTGTTTTTGATGTCAATCACAACAATGTGTTCTAGCTATATTAGTTTTGGTTCTCACACCAGTCTAATGGAAATATATAGAAATCAAACCTTCGAAACACGAACACAAATTCTGATGATGATATATCAATCATCAGAATCATCTCCGGGTGTCTAAAATGTGATTCTATATCTATCCAGTATATTAAAACTTCGAATATACGTTCATGACGTGTATATGCAAAATCTTTATATATTCGATTGTCCATATCAATAAAAATAAATTATTCAAATACGTATACTTGATTTAAATTTTCAAAACAAAATTGTTTTCATTTGAAAAATATACTCTTCACACTCGTTCTAGGATACTACTGATCCTATCTCTAACGAGTGATTCTAATTGGATATTACTAATCCAATATCTGATGAATTCTTTCGTATGGTTCTAATGTGTCTTGTTCTCGAGCTCTGTAAACCAAAGCTCTGATACCAAACTGAGACGACCCGAACTTCGCTCGATCCGAATCAGTCGTTAAACCGATCTAGACCATTCGAAACCCCTGACTGTTTGAGAACATGACAATCAGAACGCAGACGGAAGAACATTTCATTGTTATTACAACAATTCCATCAGATACAAGAATATACAGAGTATAAATGAATAAATTACATTCGATAAATATCAGAGATTACAATAAATTACATAGCAGCGGAAAATAATACAAAGCACAACTGAAGGTGATATACGGATACAGAGCTTTCCGGATATCATTCCAGCTGTAAACCAGGACCCTGTGAATATAAATCTGCAAAACCAAAACTACTAGCTGCCCGTGCGGAAAATAGGGGCACCCAGAGTTTAGGTCAAAACAATAAACTCCAGGTCAGTCATGGGACTGGTGTGAGAACTAAAACAGTTATTTAAAACTTTACTTTAAAAGAGAGTAATTCAAGGGACCACGCCGTATAACACGGAAGGGGTTTCCTCCCAAGAATACCAGTGCATAGAATAAATAACGCAATGCTTTTTCTAAAAATGAAGCTATTATAAGACCCAGGTCCCATCACACAATGCAACGCAAGCCAGAGGATAGGGTTTTCCCTTATAATAGCCAAACATGCTTGGTACGTTTAAAACAAATCATTTGATACTATAATAAGTTTATAGTGTCAAAACAATTTCAATCATAAATATCAATCATAGACGGCATGGGTACCATATATCATGTCGCCATACTAGTTCTACAATTAAAACCGCAATATCACGTATTGGAAATTGGATTCCATCATGAGTCGAGGCAAGGGGCAAGCTCCTCTCCGCGTTCGAGACACTCTAGCAATGCCTCAGGACCCCACTCTGATCCTTTGGAACCTCCAAGGCCGGTCCTCTCTTACTTTTGAGGATTAATTATTCCTGAACACACGTTTCCCGGTCCTTACAGACATATATCCGAGGCGCCTCGTATCCAACAACCACACAGGTGAAAAGTATATAAATGTCAGGGCTGGTAGGTCACTGACACCACCCTAGCTAGAAAGAAACGTCGTGCACTCCTTGGGTCTGTATCCCGTTTTTGACTCATACCGAGGTGTGAGGCTCGCGAATTCACGTTATACACAAAGCTACGCCACACAGGCCGTGCTTTGATCATCAACCACAAGACTTTGCTTTTCAACAGAAGCCTTGATCAATTGCCACTTACGCGTGCCACACTGGCAATTCACTCCATGCGACTGATGTCCATCGATATACAACCTCTGAGCTCGTACGTCTCAGAGAAGGGCGTTAAGCAAGAGAATAAATTCTCCGCCGCCAAACAGATGTATATTTAATAGAGATCAATCAACACAGAATAAAATCCAATGTCAGACACACAATCCATTTACAAGTTCGTTCTGGGTCTGAACGAAACCGGAGGCACTTTCCTCGCATATCCATCCATCTCCAAGTACGTCTGGACGATCACCAACTGATTCCCTCATCCTGGGTGTACAGCCCAATCAAGATCATCAGTAATCACCCAAACGATGTGAAGACTTCTGGTCTTCAACCACCGTCTTCATCTTCGACCTCTCGTCGAATCGGTTATTCAGAATGAGTATAAACCCGGCCTTTCTGAATAACCCACGTATATAATAAACGAATGTTACACAAACACAACAAACGCCTCATTCCAATTCAAAATATTCTTTTATTCACAAAATCACATTCTTAGGGAAAGGTTCCCATTAATTTTATCCAAGATAAATTCTTCTAAATTTATTCTTTAATCTTCCTTTGGATATCATTTCAAATCATTTTATGGTTTTCTAAACTAGTCGGGATTAGCGAACCACACCGAAGTAATTATTTATTTTATTTCCCAATCCCAACCTATATATCCCATGGAGCAAAACTGGTGATACTCCATTCCTAACACCACGGTGTTATCGGTAAAATTAATTACCATTTCACGTTCAAATCTAATTAAAGATTTAACTATCGCTTTGGAGCAAAACTGGTGATACTCCACTCTCGATCACTTTTCAGATTTGATAATTTAAATTATCAATTCACTTTTTAATCCAACTAAAGATTCATTAAACCTCCATTTAGTTTTAATCTTTTCAAAAATCAACATCCTGTCTTTAACTGGGTTAAAGAACCAATGTCATCTAAAACACGATTCACGACAAACCCAAATCCTATTTGATATTAAATACAAGGCTCTGAATAGAAAATATATCGGCTTATATTCAATATCAAATTCTGAAATTAATATATATCGTATTGGAAATAACGATATAAAATATATCTTTCAAATTCCCATAACAATATCTGTATAGTCACGAAATCCAACATTGAATATTCCGAAGATAATTTCGATTCAACTCCAGCCCAATTCACGTATTGGGAATATTGATTATTTTTAAAATCACTTTCAAATTCAATTTATTTATTTCAAAAATAAATTGATTTTAATTCTAGTTTGAAACTAGTTCATTTCGATAAAAATCTATTTTTATCTTTTCAAATATAGAGTCTTTCATCCCTGTTCTTTCCAATTCATATATTATGATTTTACACAAATTATTGATATTTTTAATAATTTTATCAAGGCCCGTACAGTCGATTTCCTACAACGGCCATCGAACTGCACTTACAACGACCTTTTTCGAATTTGATTTGGACATAATTCCAAATCCAACCGTTAGATTTCAAATTTCTAATATTCATTGGAAAGCTCTTTTCAATACGAACCCAACGGTTCCGGTTTTAGGAGAATCCGACGGTCGGATCTCCCGTAATGTCAATTCGAAGCCAATGGTCGAAATTCACGAACTGCCGCGGCGCGGCGCGTTTTATTCAGGCCATTATATATATAATATATATATATTATATATATTTCGTCGATTTCCTTTTTAAAACGTATTTTATAAATCGTTTTAAATTCCTTTTCAAAACCATTTCAATACTATATTCAATTTCAAATCGATTTGATTTCAATTCAACTCGAATTCATTTCAATTTTATTTAATTTGAACTCAAATTCGTTTCAATTCAATTCACTTTGAATTCACCTTCTATTTACTTCAATTCGAATTCATTTCAAATTGATTTCAATTCAATTTCAGTTCGTTTAAATTTCATTCAAAACGATTTCAATTCTTTTTAGCTCAATTTCAATTTAATTCAATTTGAATTCATTTCTATTTTATTCGAATTCAAATTCACTTTCTATTCGATTCAAATTCTAATTCGTTTTCTATTCAATTCGAATTCATTTCAAATTGATTCAATAAAATTTCAATTTGAATTCTTATCTAATTCAATTTGAATTTTATTTCAAAATATTAGATTTTGAAATCACTTTTCAATATTCATTGTAAAACGAATAAAATCGATATAAATATCGCTCACGTCAAAATAGCGCATCTCTAATCCACACGGCTTTATATTTTTCAAAAACTTCTTTATTCTATTCAACAAATGTATATTTATTCTATTCAACACATGAATCTATATTTCTTTCAACACACGACTATTTTTGTTATGTAAAATATTTTATAAAACTATGGTATCTATCGTTTGATTTTAATTAGACTCCACCGTGAAGTAGATTCTAATTGTAAATATGATGAAGATGTAATTTTTATTATTTAAAATATTTTACTCAACACATGAATATTTTCAACACATGAACATCGTCAACACATGACTATTTTTATATTCAACACATGAATTTTCTTTTATAACATTCATTATTTTCCCAATTGGAATGAGGCCCAATCAATCACCATATAATGTTAATTATATGGATTTCCATACATCACACGTATATAATAGCATTGAAAAATAATCAACCATCAACCAAAGTGCACTACACTGTATAAGCATCAAATATAGATATCTAACGCTTATAACAGCCTGTCAATCAATCGATCGACATATTTAATCAATCAGGATGAGTGAACTTCAAATTTCATCCCAACACCCGTGTGGGGTTTCAAACAATCAAACACAGATTTTATTTGTGCAGTTGGGCGATGTGTAAAATTTATCGTCCCAATCAATGTCAGTCAAATCAGTGTACATAAACAAACCGTCCGGTTTGTAAATGAATATTTATTTATTCACATTCACTATATTCAAATTCACGTTAAAAATTATATTTTTTAACGATAAAACATTTTATTTTAACATATGAATTTCTATTTAGTTCATTCTCAATAAAATGATATTTTTATTTTTCTAACATATTTTAGAAAATTTCGGCGGCATAACGGCACGATACTAGAAATGGGACAAGGCCTAGCCTTATCCCCGATCTAGTGAAGGCCCACGCCATTCACACATCAATCAAATTCACCAAACAACCAAATTCAAATCAAATCATCTAACTAATTTATGCAACCAAACAAACAAGTCCATGGTCTGTGGACGGTTGTGTCGGGTGCTACTAAGCACCGTCTGCATCCAAGTATATATACATATATTACTAGAAAAAGAAATTGAAAGGTGAGAAATTCTCACCGATAGCTATCCCAATGCCACGACTCTTCATTTTATAGAAATCTTCGTCGTTATCGCATCTTTGTCAGCTTCGTTGCCCGTAGCCACTACATATATAAAAATCGAATTTTTACTTCGCTATTCAATATATAAAAATTGAATTTTTACTACGATGTCATATAGATAAAAATTCCTTTTCAAAAATATAGATTTCGCCTTTATAAAAATAAAGATTTCGCCTTTATAAAAATAAAGATTTCGCCTTTATAAAAATAAAGATTTCGCCTTTGTACAATAAAAATTATAGCTTTACTTACCTAAAAATCTAATTTTTTAACTCGATGTTTACTATAAAAATCCTATCTTTAATATAAATAAAACTGATTCTTTTCCTAATTTATTTACGCTATGCTTATATATAAAAACCTAGTTTTTATACTTTATAAAATAAATAAAAACAGTTTCATTAACATGGATAATTAACAAAAGAAAATAACAGCAAAAACTTACTTTTCTACATCGCTAGAAAGGAGGGAGAAAGTCGCTGTTGGCCGGGAAGGGGAGGCGCTGGGTGTTAACAGGGGGTGGCGCAGGTTTCCTCGAGTAGAAGAGGAGGGAGGAGCGGAGAAGAAGGAAGAAGGGGGAATGGAAGCGGCGGTGGCTGAGGAAAGGGGTGCGGGGGTTGGACGAGGTCGGTGGATGGAGGGGGGGCGGCGGCTGCCTCGTCGATGGCTCGCTGGGGGGGGGGGGGGGGGGGGCCTCGAATCGGACGTGGAGGGAGGGAGGGGGTCCGGGGATGAGGGCGATGGATCGAGGGGGCAGCGGCGACTGCCAGGGCGCGGCTGCGCCTTCTCCCCTTTTTTTTCCTATAAGAATTAATTTTTGGAAATCAAGGGGGGGCCAGAGGATATAGGAGAGGGTTTTTTTTATTTAATTATTTAATTCTTCACCAAAAAGTAACTTTTATCTTCGACCTCAAAACGAGACCCACCGCCTGTCGTCTATAGCATTTTACCCCCATTCCGAACACAATGGGATATGTATCGCAAGCTGATTCGATCGTTACGATCAGTTTCCGTTGAATTTAAAGTATAATTCTTTATATATTCAATTTAAACGCACATTTCTATTTACCGGGGTCGCATACTAACTCTAAAAAATTTCGAAAAATATTTTTTAGCTTCGTATTGACGATACGGTCCTAACAAAACTAGTTTCGTCGAATTCTGAGACCGTTTGAAAAATGGCCAATTTCCAGTCGATTAAAATCCACTAAAACTGGTCAAACGCGTTTTCCTTTGCCACGCTCACATATTGATTCGAAAAATTATGAAATTTGAAATCTAGCAATAATTTGACATCATGGACCCAACAAAAGTGGTTTCGTCGAAATCCGAGGTCGTTTGCAAAATGTCTATTTTTAAGGGGCTGAATTCCATAGCGACTATTCAGAATTTTCAACTGGACATATCTTTTGATTCCCGCTATGAAATATCGATTTTTCGGATTCATTGGAAAGATATCATCAGTTAGATCCTAATGTTTTTGGTTTCACTAAAATCCGGATTGTTTTGCACCCGGTACATTCAATTGAAGTTTGAAATCGAATTATCGAACTACCACGCCATTTTCAATTCTATTAATAATTATATATAAATATTTATATTCTAACGACGACGCGTATAATATATACGTTCGAATTATATTCAAAATAAATTTCTTGTCGATATTATTTAAAATAATTCATTTTAAATGTTCCAACTCCGCTAAAATTGCCAAAATAAAAATTTTAAACTGGCCCAGATTTTCGGGTTGTTACACATCGAAAATCACTAATTGATGTCTACAACAGTACATTACGTGTTAGCTAAAGAAGTTTCCTTCTCCGCTTCCACTCTTGGTACGGTTGAAGAAATCAATGTACATGACCTTTCTGGAAATACTCTGTCAGACCTTCATCCATACAAGTCATCCAGGAACATGATGAACCGAAGGCACTATTCAGTACATCCATCTTAGGCACTGTTATCTAAGCCTTATGAAATAGCCCTTGCACTTACTCCGTCTTCAATTTCCTTTGGCATATATGATTCGCAACGCTTCTGCCAATACAGAGTGGTTCTTTGGATAATAATCCAACCGGTCTCTCCATATTGACAACGATGGTAAAAACTTCGATAGTCTGTTATTTAACTATCGAATAAAAACAAGTGTTTCGATAGTCAATGATTTAACTATCGAAGAAAACAAGTGTTCACCCAGTTATCAAACAATCACTGAGCCCTTAATTAATATTCCATTAATTAAATCACTTCTCTACTTCTTTATCAATATTTGTTAACCAAAAATTTTCAATAACCATATTGGCCTTTTACGTTATTTGGAAAACATTTCCAAATATCGCCTTCCTTTATTTTCTAAACTTTAGAAAATATATGCTATTTATAATTGGAAGATATTCCAATTACTTATCTCTTTTCCGATCTCATTTATTTCTATACTTAGGAAATATTTATTATTCTATTTCCAAGTTTACACTTATTTGGGTTAAAACGGATGTTGTGTAAAACATAGTTACGACAACCCAAATACTATATTCAACTAACTCTTATCCAACATTGATATTCGAGCCTGGAATCTTACTGTTTATTTGTTAATAATGAAATCAATCAAGTTGGGGTATAACTACCTCTCAGACCTTGACTGAATAACATTTATAACGTCAAAACAAATAAGACTGCTTACTCGAATAATCAATACCATACAACTACTTATTCAATTTTAAACACGTACAACTTCTCTTTCTATTCTTACGATATTTTATTCTTAGTCTTCCTTTTTGTTTATACTATTCTATTTTTAAGTTCTCTTCCTTATCGACTTCTATATATATCGATATGTTGATTTCTAACTATCAAATTATCTTAAAAATATTCTAACTCCTTAAATTCCTGGAAAAATTCGCCATAACCTCCTTCATACCGGGAGCATCGGGATATTTCAAATAGCCTACCATGGCCCTCACCAATCCAAAAGAAAATGAAAAAGCCAAGAGGCTTGCCGATACGGTGCATAAAATCATATATATGAATTAAATACATACCTTTTTGTCGAGCACTCCATCTATTTCACTTCTATACTTTATTCCAAACCTGTCTCATGCATATCCATACATTTCTAATTCGTTTCAACTTAATCCAATTGTTTTAACTTAATACAATTGTTTTAACTTAGTTCGTTAATTGATTTGCAAATTAACTGGTTTGCCTATTTCACCTTCATACTTGAGTATAACATGTTCAAATATATTTTAACTTACTTATAAACCAAATCTAATTCTATTTTTAAGCTCGTTTCCTTATCGACTTCTATATTCAAATCCCAATTCACTTCTATTTGAATTCCTTATATTCAATTCTATTTTCAACTCTATTTGAATTCTCTATTCAATTCTATTATTCAATTCTATTTGAATTCTCTTTATTCAAATTCTATATTCAATTCTATTTGAATTCTCTTTATTCAAATTCCATATTCAATTCTATTTGAATTCTCTTTATTCAAATTCCATATTCAATTCTATTTGAATTCTCTATTCAAATTCTATATTCAATTCTATTTGAATTCTATATATCAATTTCTATTCAAATTCAATATATCACATTTCTTTATTCAAATTCCATTTTACTTTTATATTCAAATTCTATATTTGAATTTCCTTTATATTTTCTATATTCAAATTCTATATTTGAATTCCATTTGAATTTCTATATTCAAACTCTATTTCAAACTTTCTTTATTCATTCTTTAAACAAGTCTCGATTTCAATTCCTTTTGAAATCGATATTTATTCTTTTGGAAAATAGATACCCCTTTTCAATTTCACACTTGTATTTTTATTTCTGAGTTATCCAATGATAATTCTTTTTACTTGATTTATAAACTTCATTTATAAAAGAACTATTTATAAACTTCGTTTATAAAGGAACAACTTGTTTTATTTTTCAAAACAAGTTTTATATTTCAAATCTATTTAAAATTTAAAATTCTATTTAAAAAAAATAGAATTTCCCCTTTTAAACAAATACCCCTTTCAGGGTATTTTATAAATTAACACTCAGGCCCAGCGATACTTAAACACCAAACAACCAATTATCTATTTCAGGTTTTGTAACACATTATATATGACAGTATATGTGCAAACAAATAAACAACAGATAATATATTTTTGAAGAATCCAGCCGGATTCCTCCAACTTGTTTTCCTGCATCCACAGACCTTAGTCAGCATAGTAATACTCATCCTGCTTCGAGGCAGGATATCGCGGTACGAAGGTCATCCACTAATATATATTTGTGGGGCGCATAGGGAAATCATCCGCTATGAAACTATGGGCATCCGCTAATGAGACTGCGGGAACAATCCAACCATTAACCGAATATATATATAATAGTCAACCTTAAATAACTAATATATTTCAAACAATCAGAAAGCATTCAACAAGCAACAAACAATTATTATTAACGATATAAAAATAATTCTAAATAAACAGGTGAGTGAGATTTACTCACCGATGATTTTATTTTTTTGATCTATTCTGATTCCCATTTTAATTCCATTCAGAAGTACTTGACAATGCAAAGCCAATGCATCTCGTTTTCACCGAGATCTGTTATCGTGTAAATAAATTATATTCGTTTACAAGATTCATATTAAAAATAATTTATTTATTTTATTTAATTTAACCACTATAAATCACCTTAAATTAAATAACTATTATATTCTGCTTCTTTTAAAATGGTCTAGTCAAGTTTAAATTAAATAAATTACTAGACTTATAAAATAATGAATTTAAGCATAAAAAGGGTATAAATGAATTACCTAATCCCTTTTTCAATTCATGAACACAGCAAATTTTGAACTTGAACACCTTCCGAAGACAACATCATTCACCTCCTTATTGACCACCGAATACAAGCAACATCTACTATCACCAACTCCTCACTGCCTTTACATTCACCAGTTTACACTTCGGCCATCTTTATACGAACTCCAGCCTCACCATTTCCATTGTTGAAAATCTGGTCAACTCCGGTACCACTAAAATTCCTTCACTATTACATCCCCAGTTATCCCCAACCCTTATCAGTACATTGCACTTCGCATTGCCATCTTCTAGTTAAAAAAAACCCAATTCGATTACTGTAAAAACCGTGAGACCCTCCTGTACCTAAATCAAAGTTCGATCCTTGCATCTTCTTCCTGACAAACCCCATAGTACGAACTCCGACCCCTTTTGCCTGCATCGCGATTTCCATCGCCGATTGGTTCGAGTCTCCCTTTCCTTCTATCGCACCAAAAATTACTCACTCTCCTCAACTTTGACTTCATCTACAGAGTGACAGACCATGTCGGCATCTCTCAGACATCATCGCGAACATCTCGACGTCGCTGAGTCATGGTTCCAGGTCCCGTAGCATCCCCAAGTTGCATCGCACCGTGCGATTCGGCTCCCAATCAAAGAGCTTGACCTCACAAAACGATTGATCCAAGTTTTAGGAATTTAGGGATTTTGTATGACTTATTTTGAATTTATTGATAGTAAAAGGGGGAGCGGTTTTCAGATTTCAAAAGAGTGAAAATGGGATTAAGAGAGGGTGATGGTCGCGATTTATAGATGAACACAAATGGAATAGAAGAGGCCAGGATTTGTTTTCTCTTGCGGTTTTGAATCTGAACAGCACGCCGTTTCTTTTGCTCCTTGTTGTTTCTTTTATGTCCACAAGGAAAAGAAAATCATGATTTTTATTTTATTTTATTTCGGTATCCTTTAAACTAAAATATCCCACGTCTTCGAACTCCTTTCTGAACCCAACAACTATCAATTCTAGGGTAAAACCACTATTCTGATCCCATTGGGATAAGTATCGAAGTCCAGTTTGATCATCTGGAACAGATATTAATTTAAATTGATATAAATTTAATTTTAAACCATTTAAATTCTTCGATAATAATTTAATATTATTATTCGAATTCAAACAGAAGTCTGAACTGTATTTAATTCAGTTGTAAATCTCGGACTGAATTATTTTTCGCATCACGATGATTTAATATATTCGATATTAAACCGAAATTGATTATTAAATTTATAACTTAATATAAAATTCCATTTATATTATCCACCCAATATTTAAATCCGTATTAAATATTTAAAATTAACCCATAAGAATCTGGGTCATTACAATCTTCCCCACTTAAAATAATTTCGTCCTCGAAATTGCTAAGGTAGAAAAAGTGCTACAAACCCATTTATCTTCTCAAAACTTATTTATGTTCATACTCAACATTTCAAACTTCCTTACATAACTCTCTTTCGAATAAATCCTTATTCGATAACTCCTCCCTTTGAATAATTATATTTGATAATCTCTCTTTCGAATAACTAGATTTGAAAACCTTTCTTCGAATAAACTATATTCGATTTACTCTATTCAATTTACACTTATCAATTAACTCTATTGGATTTAACTCTTATCGATTAATCCTATTTGATTAGCTCTTTTCACTTAACTCCTTCCGAATAAGCTATATTCGATAACTCCTTTAACTCTATTCAAATAAACTATACTCGATTAACTCCTTTACTTCTATTCGAATAACTAATTTTCGATAACTCCTTTTAAATTTATTCGAATAACTAATATTTGATTTAATTCCATTCGCCTGACTCTAGATCGCAGCGATCACAATGGTTACGCTGATTCCCTCAGGAAACATCCGACCGCCCTAGGCTATCTGTAGCCCTTTGAATTACGCTAGCTGTCATATGAAATGGCAACTTATCCTGAGTAACTATGTTTGACTAACACTATTTCAATAACTATATTTGATCAACTTTAATTGAATAACTAACATTCAATTAAATCCTAATTCGATTAACTGTGTTCAATTAACTCTATCTGGTTAACGCCAAATTTGAATAACAAATATTCGATAAATTCTAATTGAATAACAAATATTCAATGAACTCTACGGATTAACCCTAACTGATTAACTCTAATTGGTTAATTCTTACTCTAATCGATTTATTCTAACTCTAATCGATTTATTCTAACTCTAATCGATTATTTCTAACTCTAATCGACATCTCCTATTCGAATAACTTCTTTTGGATAACGTTTATTCATTTATAAAGATTTACTTTTAGTAACGGTTCTTCACTTTATAAATGTTCTCTTTAATAACGTTACTTCACTTATACAAGTGTTGTGTACCTCTTCTATTTAAAACTATCGGTGTTGAAAACCAGTATCTCTTCTTTATATAAGTTCAGAGTTATATATTCCATTTATCGAATGATAAATATTTAATTTAATTTATAAACTGTTTTTTATAAACTAATCTTTTCTATTTATCTGTTAAAAATAGATTTCCATTTTCTATTCATCTTCTAAATATTCCTTTGATTAAATTCTATTTATTTAACAAATAAATATCTCATCTATAACATTCTATTTATTTTCTATAAATAAATATTTCCATTTAATATATTTGTAAATGTTTTAAAAATATTTCCTTTTAAATTCTATTTGTAAATGTTTTTACAAATATCTCTCCTTCTATTTGTTTGCACATAACTTCCTTTGAATTTGTGTTACAAATATAATTCCTTTATATTTGTTTTACAAATATATTTTCTTTTTAACTCTTTTGGTTTTTCCTTCACACCCAATTCATATTTCATTCACATTGATTTTACTCAATTTATTCATTTCGATCCATTTAACTTACTTAAGTTAAATTTAATTTCAATCATTCAAATTCCCAGGGTTTTTATTTCAAAACTCCTTTGAAGTAATATAAATATATACATATATTTATATCCATATCCATCTCAAATTCAAAACATTTGAATTTTCAAACAACTTATTTTCTTTACAAACAAATTTCCATCAAAAACTTTTCTAAGGCAACAATTCATCACTTAGAAACTTGAAAATGAACACTGATGATGTTGCAACCATCATCAGAATTATTTCCCAGCCACTGAAGTGAGTTTAGTGCTTTATCATATTCAAAATCCATTCAAATGATTTTTATTCAAAAATCCTTCCAAAATAAAGCTATATTGTTTTAATAAAATTCGGAAAATATTTTCCAACTTCCCAGGATTTTAAATTCTGAATTCTGGTTGGAATTCAATTTCAATTTATCACATTTGTATATTTGATTTCATATACAAATTCCATTGGTTATATATATATATATATATATATATATATATATATATATATAACTATTTCAGTTTTTATAATCTAATTTGATTATAATCCTAACAATCAACCCAACCATTTAAAACAATATCATGTCCAATCTTCTGTTCAAGTGTTTATAAACTCCTATCGACATCGTGGTGTCCCACGATTCGATCAGAATTCATAATTCACTCAACAGACTAGTCAACACAATATAAAAAAGTTTTTATATCAAATAACAAATACACTCTCTCGTATATATATACACTCAACTCATTCTAGGGTACTACTGACCCTATCTCTAATGAGCACATTCGAACAAGACTAGGTGTTCTCTCAACCTAAGCTCTGATACCAACTGTAACAACCCGCAAATCCGGCAACGTCAGAGTTGACTATATACATCATACGTCCAACCCAAATATCACGAAAATACGAATCTTTTTTTTAGAAGAAAAGGATAGAAGAAGAACAGAAATAACAACACAGAATCTCACGTCGCAGCAGAACAAAATATAATATATCATATCTTTGAAATACAAAATCTCCACTGTATAACATATACTTATCAGAGTACAACACTTACAACACAGCGGAACAAAACTCTATATAACTAACACTGAAGCCTCCTGCTCCAAGCTCCTTTAGATAGATCTGTAAAATCCTGAACTGCTTGACTGCCCGTACAAATTTAGGCACCCAAGAGTTTAGGTAGAACAAAACAAAATAAACTCCGGGTCAGTCATGGGATCTGTATGAGTAAACAGTTTCAGAAAACTAAATGATATCTCAGAAGATCACGCCGTATAACACGAAATGGGTTTTTCCCTTATGAGAATCCAAACACTTGACTTATCTTTCAAAATCCTTTTGAAAGGAATAATAATCTTTATATCAAGACTCTTTTGATATTATAATAATGTCTAAATCAAGTAAATAACAATCTAGTGAAACGTTTGCATCTCACGTTCCACATATATAATATACAATCAAAACTGTAAGCACGTATTGGGTAATGGATTTCCAACTATGACAAGGTATGGAACCACCTGCCGCTGGTATATCTCTGAGGAGAATACACCGAGTTCAACAAGAACATCTTGCAACTCAGCCACACATGACCGACCATTCATTTCGCTTGAGTGTATCGAATGTATATCACCAACAGTTGGGATCAGCAACCGTTTCCCGAATGGGACAGCATCAACAATAGATTTTTAGAAGTAAATGGAACTCTAGATCAGGTGATTATACACCCTAATTGGTGTGACCTACATAGCCATGCTGCCTGCCCGATTTCTGTCATTTACCGGTTGATGAGGCTTGAGATTACGCTTTATCATCACATCAGATTCACTTCGAATGCCACATTGTCAGATCCATCGAAAATCACTAACTGACGTCTACAACAGTACATTACGTGTTAGCTAAAGAAGTTTCCTTCTCCGCTTCCACTCTTGGTACGGTTGAAGAAATCAATGTACGTGACCTTTCTGGAAATACTCTGTCAGACATTCATCCATACAAGTCATCTAGGAACAGGATGAACCGAAAACACTATTCAGTACATCCATATTAGGCACTGTTATCTAAGCCTTATAAAATATCCCTTGCACTTAACTCCGTCTTCAATTTTCTTTGGCATATATGATTCGCAATGCTTATGCCAATACAGAGTGGTTCTTTGGATAATAATCCAACCGGTCTCTCCATATTGACAACGATGGTAAAAACTTCGATAGTCTGTTATTTAACTATCGAATAAAAACAAGTGTTTCAATAGTCGATGATTTAACTATCGAAGAAAACAAGTGTTCATCCAATTATCAAACAATCACTGAGCCCTTAATTAATATTCCATTAATTAAATCACTTCTCTATTTCTTTATCAATATTTGTTAACCAAATATTTTCAATAACAATATTGGCCTTTTACGTTATTTGGAAAACACTTCCGAATATCGCCTTCCTTTATTTTCTAAACTTTAGAAAATATATGCTATTTATAATTGGAAAATATTCCAATTACTTATCTCTTTTCTGATCTCGTTTATTTCTATACTTAGGAAATATTTATTATTCTATTTCCAAGTTTACACTTATTTGGGTTAAAACGGATGTTGTGTAAAACATCGTTACGACAACCCAAATACTATATTCAGCTAACTCTTATCCAACATTGATCTTCAAGCCTGGAATCTTACTATTTATTTGTTAATAATGAAATCAATCAAGTTGGGGTATAACTACCTCTCAGACCTTGACTGAATAACATTTATAACTTCAAAACAGATAAGACTGCTTACTCGAATAATCAATACCATACATCTAATTATTCACTTTTAAACACGTACACTTTCTCTTTCTATTTCTTATGAGATTTTATTCCTAGTCTTCCTTTTTGTTTATATTATTCTATTTTTAAGTTCGCTTCCTTATCGACTTCTATATATATCGATACGTTGATTTCTAACTATCAAATTATCTTAAAAATATTCTAACTCCTTGAATTCCTGGAAAAATTCGCCATAGCCTCCTTTGTACCGGGAGTATCGGGATATTTCAAATAGCCTCCCATGGCCCTCACCAATCCAAAAGAAAAAAAAAAGCCTAGCGGCTTGCCGATACGGTGCATAAAATCTCATATATGAATTAAATACATATCTTTTTGTCGAGCATCTATCTATTTCACTTCTATAATTTATTCCAAACATGTCTCATGTATATCCGTACATTTCTAATTCGTTTCAACTTAATCCAATCGTTTTAACTTAGTTCGTTAATTGATTTGCAAATTAACTGGTTTGCTTATTTCACATTCATATTTGAGTATAACATGTTCAAATATATTTTAACTTACTTATAAACCATATCTAATTCTATTTTTAAGCTCGTTTCCTTATCGACTTCTATATTCAAATTGCAATTCAATTCTATTTGAATTCCCTATATTCAATTCTATTTTCAACTCTATTTGAATTCTCTATTCAATTCTATTATTCAATTCTATTTGAATTCTCTATTCAAATTCTCTATTCAAATTCTATATTCAGTTCTATCTGAATTCTATATATCAAATTCTATTCAAATTCTATATATCACATTTCTTTATTCAAATTCCATTTTACTTTCTATATTCAAATTCTGTATTTGAATTTCCTTTATATTTTCTATATTCAAATTCTATATTTGAATTCCATTTGAATTTCTATATTCAAACTCTATTTCAAACTTTCTTTATTCTTTCTTTAAACAAGTCTCGATTTCAGTTCCTTTTGAAATTGATATTTCTACTTTTGGAAAATAGATACCCCTTTTCAATTTCACACTTGTATTTTTATTTTTGAATTATAAAATGATAATTCTTTTTACTTCATTTATAAACTTCGTTTATAAAAGAACTATTTATAAACTTTGTTTATAAAGGAACCACTTGTTTTATTTTTCAAAACAAGTTTTATATTTCAAATATATTTAAAAATTCAAATTCTATTTTAGAAAAAAAAATAGAATTTCCCTTTTTAAATCTCAAATACCCCTTTCAGGGTATTTTATAAATTAACACTCAGGCCCAGTGATATTTAAACACCAAACAACCAATTATTTATTTCATTATTTCTAACACATTATATATGACAGTATATGTGTAAACAAATAAACAATAGATAATATATTTTTGAGGAATCCTAGATTCCTCCAACCTGTTTTCCTGTATCCACAAACGTTAGTTAACATAGTAATACCCATCATGCTTTGAGGCAGGATATCACAGTATGAAGGTCATCCACTAATATATATTTGTGGGGCGCATAGGGAAATCATCTGCTATGAAACTGCGGGCATCCGCTAATGAGACTACGGGAACAATCCAACCATTAACCCAATATGTATATATATAATAGTCAACCTTAAATAACTAACATAATTAGAAAGCATTCAACAAGCAACAAACAATTATTTTTAACGATATAAAAATAATTCTAAATAAACATGTGAGTGAGATTTACTCACCGATGATTTTATTTTTTCGATCCATTCTGATTCCCATTTTAATTCCATTCATAAGTACTTGACAATGCAAAGCCAATGCATCTCGTTTTCACCGAGATCTGTTATTGTGTAAATAAATTATATTCATTTACAAGATTCATATTAAAATAATTTATTTATTTTATTTAATTTAACCACTGTAAATCACCTTAAATTAAATAACTATTATATTCTTCTTCTTTTAAAATGGTCTAGGCAAGTTTAAATTAAATAAATTACTAGACTTGTAATATAATGAATTTAAGCATAAAAAGGGTATAAATGAATTACCTAATCCCTTTTTCAATTCATGAACACAGCAAATTTTGAATTTGACCACCTTCCGAGGACAACATCATTCACCTCCTTATTGACCACCGAATACAAGCAACATCTACTATCACCAACTCCTCACTGCCTTTACATTCACCAGTTTACACTTCAGCCATCTCTTTACGGACTCCAGCCTCACCATTTCCATTTTTGAACAACTGGTCAACTCCAGTACCACTAAAATTCCTTCACTATTACGTCCCCAGTTATCCCCAACCCTTATCAGTACATCGCACTCCACATTGCCCTCTTCTAGTTAAAAAAATCCAATTCGATTACTATAAAAACCGTGAGACCCTCCTGTGCCTAAATCAAATTTTGATCCTTATATCTTCTTTCTGACGAACCCCATAGTATGAACTCCGACCCACTTTGCCTGCATCGCGATTTCCACCGCCGATTGGTTCGAGTCTCCCTTTCCTTCTATCGCACCAAAAATTACTCACTCTATTCAACTTTGACTTGATCTACAGAGTGACAGACCATGTCGGCATCTCTCAGACATCACCGCGAACATCTCGACATCGCTGAGTCATGGTTCCAGGTCCCGTAACATCCCCAAGTTGCATCACACCATGTGATTCGGCTCCCAATCAAAGAGCTTGACCTCACAAATCGATTGATCTAAGTTTTAGGAATTTAGGGATTTTGTATGACTTATTTTGAATTTATTGAAAGTAAAAGGGGAAAGCAGTTTTCAGATTTCAGAAGAATGAAAATGGGATTAAGAGAGGGTGATCGTCGTGATTTATAGATGAACACAGATGGAATAGAAGAGGCCAAGATTTGTTTTCTCTTGCGGTTTTGAATCTGAACAGCACGCCGTTTCTTTTGCTCCTTGTTGTTTATTTTATGTCCAAAAGGAAAAGAAAATCATGATTTTTATTTTATTTTATTTCGGTATACTTTAAATTAAAATATCCCATGTCTTCGAACTCCTTTCTGAACCCAACAACTGTCAATTATAGGGTAAAACCACTATTCTGAACCCACTGGGATAAGTATCAAAGTCCAGTTTGATCATTCAGAACATATATTAATTTAAATTGATATAAATTTAATTTCAAACCATTTAAATTCTTCGATAATAATTTAATACTATTACTCGAATTCAAACAGAAGTCTGAACTGTATTTAATTCAGTTGTAAATCTCGAACTGAATTATTTTTCGCATTACGATGATTTAATATATTCGATATTAAATCGAAATTGATTATTAAATTTACAACTTAATATAAAATTCCATTTATATTATCCACCCAATATTTAAATCCGTATTAAATATTTCAAATTAACCCATAAGATTCTTGGTCATTACAGTTTTCTTTGGGTCAATAGGGAAGTTGGCGCCTAGGATTGTGGGACCATTTCCCATAACCGAGAGGATAGGCCGAATGGCCTATAGATTAAAGCTTTCAGAAAATTTGTCTGACGTTCATGATGTCTTCCATGATTTTCATATGGGGAAGTGCCAGCATGACACCGCAGAAGTTGTTGAGCCAAGTGTATCGGAAGAGGTAGAAGTGGAACGGGAGGCGATAGTCAGGCAAGTTCCTTCTCGTATTATTGGATCATAAGTTAAGAAGTTACATAATAAAGAGACTAAGTTGCTGAAAGTTCAATGGGGAGATAACCCAGAGGATACGAATTGGGAGACCGAAGACAAGATTCGTGCTTCGTACCCTTTTCTTTTCGAGGGTATGTTCTTAACTCACTTTTTCCAATGCTTTATCAATACTTGTTTCTCATTTGAGTATATCCTATACATAGTATTTTCGACCTATAGATAAGAATCCTATGAACGTAAACATGCATTTGAGACATGTTATGTTTGATGGATGCAAGTGGATGCAAGTGTTTGCTAGTGGTTGCATGTGGATGCATATACACAAACATTAGGCCTGTGGATGCATATACACACACAATAGGAACTAGATCGGCTCAATCACTCTCATACTACATATGGATGTGTGTGAATTTTCTTTTCTTTTATGGATAGGAATGGATGAATCAACATATGGATGTTGCATTTGGATGAATGAGTGTGCACACATAGAGCTTACATGTTATAATAGGATTATTTGCATACGTATTGGATTCATGGAACTAACATGCTTTGCATTAAGAAGGTCAACTAAATTAGTAGACCGCCTGATCTTCGCATTAGTATTACGACATATACACACACCTCTGCATATACTCATATAAACATTAGAAACCTTTAAGGATGATGGATGCCAGTGATTGATGGATGAGTAGATAGATGATGGATGGTTGGATACATTCTTTTCAACTTAGAGATTTCGGGGACGAAATCCTTTGAGTAGGGGAAAAATGTAACACCCCGAATTTTTAACGACACTAAAAGAGGATAAATTAAAGAATAATTAATTTAATATTAAGAAGTTAGGGAAACAGACTACGTCATTACGTTCGTTGCGAAATTCTGGTCAACGTAGATACTTGGTTTGCGTAAAAGGGATAACATATGAAGAAGTTACGGACGACAAAAATTTGACAATCAAAACAGGGATAACTAGCACACTTGACAAGTGTGCCAAGGCAATTTTAGACTAACGCGCCTGTAAAGTGCACTCATAGGCCTTTTTGGGTATCCGGGCCTTTTTCAAGTAGGTAGCGACCCATGACCTGATTCACTATAGGGCTGAGGTGGCATTCGAATTCTAGATGCAGATAGCTATTAATATACCTTAGTTCTTTTGTTTTCTTCACAAAGAATCAATGGCGGCCAAACCCTGTCGGTGTCTAAATTGAACTAGAACCCTTATCTTCTACTATAAACTAAAGCGAATCAGTCGGAGATTCAAGATCCAATCTTTTCTAGTTCTATCTTCTAATCAAAACTTATTGAGTTCTTAGCTACTTTTAGAATTAAATATTTAAAAGTAAACATGATAGGATTATAGTTTGGATTTGTTCATGTGCCTATATTACATTGGATCCATTGTAAATTATGAACGTATGACATTTTGGATTGGTTATAACTCGGATCTAAATTTTTGTGATGTAGATCTTAATCCCTATTTGTGTTAGATCTACTTTTATCTATTAGATCTGAATTATGTGGACATTCTATGATGTAGATCGTATCCCTATTTGTGTTAGATCTACTTTTATCTATTTGATCTGAATTATGTGGACATTCTATGATGTAGATCTTACCCCAATTTGTATTAGATATACTTTTATCTATTAGATCTGAATTATGTGTACATTCTATGATGTAGATCTTAATCCTTATTCGTCAGATCTGCTTTTACCTATTAGATCTGTATTATGTGGACACCTAAATTATTTGTCAATTCTTGCTTATTATTTGGATCCCCTTGTGCTTCTCATATTAGATCTAATCTTGTTGGACAGCTAAATTAAATTTAGATCTTGTCATGTTCATCTTATCACCTTTGCTATGTTACAACTAGTTAACTGCCACAAGTTCATTAGATCTATGCTTATATGTTCACCATGTTAGTATACATGTTTATGCTAGTTATGTTAGAACATTCACTTTTGCCATATTTCCATTACTTACCATTTTATCTTTTATGATTGGGCTATTATTTAGCTTACACATGTCATAAATTATGTGAACACACTAGTTAGGAAACAAGGAGGGGAAAAAGAGGTTAATATTGGCATAATTTGAATATAAAAATGAGTTGGACGTATAACTGAATAATTGGGTAAATGGGAATAAGTACCTAATAAGGCATAGGTACAAGTAATTGGACATATAAATCAAAAGGGGGGAAACGGGGGACATAATTACCTATAAAGACATAGGTAAGAATTGGATAAAAATGGAATGCTTAATAATTACAATTAGAAATTGTAATTGCACTTAACACGAGGTTAGGTTGCATTAGTGGTGGAAGTCTGCACGGACCCGACCGGCATATCCAACAGCCACTAATGTTGAACCTAATGTGAGAGGTCTAAGTGCGTGAATACGAATCTGGCTAAGACACTAGGTTAGGCCCAACTTGTGGAATAAGACTGCCCGGACCCGACCATCCTATCCAACATCCACAAGTTGTAGGCCTAATGTGGGAGGTCTAGCCCATTATAAACCATACTTGGACATGGTAATGAATTGGACTACTTAACCTAAATTAATTCATAGGGATTGTATGATTATGAACTAAAGTAGGGTTAAGTAAAAATTGGTTGGACAATGGGTGGGTTAAGTAAATTTGAGGGGGTGGGTAACATTTACATAAAGGCCCACGAGTTTAACCCAATAAGGTTATGTAATTAAAGACACCTAGTGGTGTACATAACCGATGGAAGATATAAAAGTTATGTAATTAAAGACAACTTTTAGGGTAAGCATAACTAGTAGAAATGAATAGGGCTATGTAATTAAAGATACCTAGTGGTATACAAAGTCAGCGAAAACCTAGTGAGGGATGCAAGACAAAGAGGAGAGCTTGTATCATATTGTGTGGGACCCATTTCAGTCAGTAACCCAGAGTAGGTATCAAACAAAGTACTCCGTACTAGGCGGAGAAGGGGCACGCTTACTGACTGATTGTAGGAGACCCAAAAGTGGAGGACGGTGTGGGCGGCGCAAACCGATCGAGCCATGTGTGTGCTTGAGCCGGGTAGAGGGGGATAAGATGATCATGACACCTGTAGATATGGGGCTGTGCATATCAATAAGGGGTTGCCACTTTAGGACGTGATGCATCCTACTGAGGAGCAGACATAGAGTAACTGCGGAGTTGGAAGCCGATCGATTAGGGTAGTAATTAGGGTGTATTTAGACATATACCTAAGTCTACCACCTTGAAGTATAAGGGATCATCTCATTCTGGTTGTACTAGTAATAGCGCAGAGTAATCATTAGAAGCATATACACCTTATCCTATCTACCTTGTCACACCTGCCATTTATGTACTGATCTCTCTTATCCACTTTATATGTCTGTCATGCTACTTTTATTTATTTACTTGCTAAAAGTCACTCAGATCGCCAGACTTTATGTCTGACCCTTTTTGTTTCTCCTTCTTTTTTCCGCTCCCCCAGGTTCTCAGGGAGGAAAAACTCAGGCTTAAATGTGATTCTGCTTATCTTACTAGAGCTGCCGATATGTATGGCTCGAGCTCCTATCCTTGTAGCTATGGCTATATTTTGTTCTTGGAGAATTTTATTTCTTTTATGTACTCTGATATTTTTGAAGTACAATACAATAAATTTTAGGTTGTAATGGGCTTTTATGTTTCAAACATGTGATGTTTATGGACCACGGTATCTTATGATATATAAAGTTTTTATTCCGCTGTTATTCTATATATCTGTTTTGTAATATTCTACGTCTGTTTACCTATAATGCTTCACGAAACTTAATGCATTCCCTTGGTGAGTGACATTAACGAACGTGGGGTGTCAAATTTCTCTTCTTTCTTCCCTTTTCTTTTACTTTGAAAATCATTGAATCCATGGTTATTTAGGTTCTAGATTCAGTTAGGGGAGCCATGGAATGTTAGGTCTGGACCAGATTCATGAATTGGAAAGCCATTAGTTGTGGATTTAATTTAGGCCTTTTTGATAACGTATATTTATCGTTTGGCATTCTCCGTTAATATGTATAATAAATCTGCTAAAATGTTTTAATCTGCTAAAATGATTAATCTGCTGAACTGTAAACCTGCTGAAATATGTTGAAATTAAGTATTGTGGAATATGACTGAACATGTAAACCTATTGGCTTAATTCAAGGTTCTGTGGAACATGTTAATGAAACTGTAAGTAACCTTTGGAATCTGTTAAATCTGTGGAGTTAAGTAAATCCATTTAATTTGTTAGGGTTATATGAAACTATTAACTTGTAATACTTAACCTGTTTAATCTGTTAGGATTATATAAAGCCTATTTCCATTAATCACCTGCCTGAATTGGGAATTTATGCTGTGAACACTGTAATTTTGAAATTTACAACGAACATTTAATAAGAATATTATTGTGCCAAAAGATTGTAAATAAGAATTACAGTAAAATTTGGAAGAATGAATATGCCTAAATTTACAGTAAATAGAAAACTATAACCGCACTTGGACAAATTCAACTTGTGGCAGAAGTCTGCCCGGAACCGTCTGGCAAATCCAGAATCCACAAGTGGTAAATTTAATGTGAGGGGTCTAGTGCGTAAATATACATGTAACTGTGCTAAGACGTGAGGTTAAGTCCAACTTGTGGTAGAAGTCTACTAGAACCGTGCTGCAAATCCAGCATCCACAAGTGGTCTTCTTAATGTGAGAGCCTAGTACATAAAAATATATATGAATATATGTATATAATAGGATAGAAATATATGGAATTAATCGTAATTAATGAAAATGAATGAAAGTAACAATAGTAAAAGAAATGGAATGAATGAGGATTGATAATCACCTATTATGAATACACTTGAAGGGGAAAAGGAAAGATAATAGATAGGCTTGTCCTAGGGACAAGTGGAAACCTGAAAATTGCTGTTTGTAATAAGTAGAAAAAAGAAGAACATATTGTTGGTAAACCTGAGAAACTAAAATCTGTTGATAAGAATAACATATTAAAGGCTTATTAAAGAACATAAATGGGTTAAGTCATATAATTGAAATTAATTAGCAAGAAGAACTTGGTATCTTGAATAAAAAGTTAATATGAATTGAAATAACCAAGTTAGCTGGGAATCTGGTGAGGTTAAGCAAGCACGTAATTAAATGTTTAGGCATCGGGTCTAATAAAACATCAACCTAAGGTGCTTGGGCTAGTCCGTACATCTTAAGGTGAATAACCTAACGGGGTAGATCATTGTGGTGTCATGAGAAAAAAAAAGGGGAGCACACGTCCATCTGATTATTCTGCCTGTTCTACTGGCTCCGAAGGACCGGAAGGGGAAGCACGCAGCTTCCTAGCACATGGAGGGTACTTTAGGTAGTCCTCTGTACGCTGGCAGCACTAGGATGTTCTTGAATAGGTTGGGTCCGCGCGTCACTACCCGGCGTGTATAACTTGATTGCCATGATAGGGGGCAGTCAAAAGGCTATAGTGTGGCATAGGTGATTCAATGATCTTGTTTCCTTATGACTAGGCAGGTTACAACCATTTTATCTATTTTTTTAATACCCCGTATTTTCTATGAACATAAAAGTAACAAAATAAAGTATACTTAATTTTTAAAAGTAGAATCAAGGGAAACGGGTTATGCCATTGCGTTCGTCTTGGAATTCTACTTGAGATATAGTCCGATTTTGCGTAAATCGGACTCTGTATGAAGAAGGTATGGCCTTCAGAAGTTTCAGAAAATTTAAATTAATTAAAACAACTCAGTTCAAAATACTAAATTCGAATTGAAATGCAGAACAGGGTGGGTGCGATTTTTCCTGCCCAGGGGCCAGGTCGACGAGGGGGTCGACCTGGGGTGGTCGACCTGGGGGTCGACCTACCATATACAGGTCGACCGTGGGGTCGACCTCCCCGTACAGGTCAACCTGTTTCAGATCCGAGGAAGATTCGGATTTTTGTATCTGGACATGTTTTATGGGCAGATTCTTTGGCTCCTAAGCTATTTAAACACCCCCAAACCCCACTTTCTCTCCACACCAAACCATTGTAACATATGCTGCCTCAATACTAATTAAAATAAATCAATGGCGTCACTACTCTGTTGAAACCTAAGCTAGAACTAGTGCTTCTTCTTCTTCCAATCTGAATAGGATTAAAAGAGAACAACTACAACCCTTTTTCTTTTAAAATCCAACCAAGGTGCGTACAGTTATTTTCAGATAAGAAATTTAATTATGATCTTGGCATGGTTATAAATCTGAATTTGAGATTATGCATATTCTTTTTTATCAGATCTGTTTTTCTGTGTAGATCTATCTTATTAATATTATAGTAACTATTCTGTATCTCTTCCTTCCTTCTGTTCTATAGCCAGGCTACCACGAGTCTGAGCCAAATCTCATAAGAGATTGACGCACGAACGCTAAATTTGGGGAAAATAGTGAATGATGCATAATTAGACATGACTGATTTGTGACTGATTAGAGAAAAGAACATATATTGTAATTTAAGATCTAGATCTGGGCATACTATACATGATAGTTTGTGATTTGGAATGTAACACCCCGTGTTTTCTGTTAACATAAGCTAATGAATTAAACAATACATAACTTTAAATTTGAGAATCAAGGGGAACGGGTGATGCGATTGTGTTCGTCTCGGAATTCTAGTTGAGATAGAGTCCGAGTTTACGTAAATTGGACTTCGTATGAAGAAGTTATGGCTGTCGAAAGTTTCCAGAAATTCGAATTTAAATTCAAAAACGAATTCAAACTCAGAACTGGGCAATTTCCCGCCCAAGGCCAGGTCGACCAGGGGGTCGATCTTAGTGTCGACCTCCCATATACAAGTCGACCGTAGTGTCGACCTAGGGGTCGACCTGCCCCCTGGGAAGATCTGAAAGATGACAATTTTGTGACTCATTGCTGAGTCATTAGGGCTGAGGTGTCAGCCTATCTTGACTGGATGGTCCTGATTGATTCTAGGTTGATCGGATGGCCTAAATTAATCTTAAAATCTATATAAACACATGTAGACTCAAACCCTAAAACCTAATCAAAATTAGAACCATGGCCATCATGCTATCACCTTGCAACCTTGAATAGCCGTCCTCAACTAGAGGAAAAGTAAAGCTAATCAACTCAATTCAACTCAAGTCTATAACAACAACAACAACAAATTTGTCTACTTCAAAGGCGAGTTAAATCAATTTCAGAACTCAAGACCTTCTTTGAGTTGTGAGTTTAATTTCTTTAATAAGATAATCAATAAGTTAATTGGGTTGAGGTATAAATTGGATTATATGGCTATGTTTGTGAGACATTGAAAAAATGTGATATTTTGTGAATATATGCTAGTTTTTCTTAATGATAATTTTGTTGTGGATCCCTTTTCATATGCCAAATCACCAATATTCAACTTTATTCATGTTTGACATCATTTTATATGCAAGTTTGGGTGTTGATTATATGCTAGTTTGTACATGAATTATACAACAGTTTACATGTGAACCAAACAAAGTGACTATATGCAAGTTTAGATAGAAATTGGATTCACATATATGCAAGTTTACCGCTTTAGATTTAGATCTATGACATACATAGTTTTATGCAAGTTTGTGAATATGGCTTATGCAAGTTTTGGGTGAAAACTATATACATATATGCATGTTTACCCCTTTAGATTTAGATCTATGACATACATAGTTTTATGCAAGTTTGTGACTATGGCCTATGCAAGTTTTGGAATGAAAATTATATTCATATATACAAGTCTTAGGTGAAAAACTATATTATATATATGCAAGTTCACACCTTTAGGCCTATGTTTAGATTCATGACAATACAAAGTTTATGCAAGTTATGTTGTAATCCTTATTTGCAAGATTATATCCATTTTGTGTGTTATGCAAATTTGCGATGTTTCTTCCCATTTATGTGCTAGACTAATTGCTAGTCTAATATACATATATGTCATGATAAATGAACGAACAACGTGGGGACGATGGGGGTAATTTTGAATATACACATATTGAAAATTGGCATAATGGCCTTGAAAAGGCATATAATTAATTTAAGTCATTAATTGGAAAAATTGGCATTTATGGACATACGTATATTTGGAATTCATTGAAAATTTTGAATAGGGATATTAACCCAATTTGGGGTTAAATGAAGACGTGTAATAATAAACCACCTAAGACACGAGGTTAAACTCTTTTGTGGTGTAAGACTGCCCAGACCCGCCCGGCAAATCCAGCAGCCACAAATGCCAGTCTAATGTGAGAGGTCGAAGGCATGAATTAAATGTGTAACAGTTGTAAAGACATGAGGTTCGGCTCGTTTGTGTTGTAAGACTGCCCGGACCAGCCCGGCAAATCCAGCAGCCACAAATGCCAGTCTAATGTGGGCGGTCTTTACAAGGTTACGGTGTTAATGAATTAAGAAACACTTAACTAGATAAACATGTGGTGGGACATGAGGGGGTTAAGTGAGTGCCTTGGGTGGCATGTGGAGTTAAGAGGGTGCCTTGGGTGGCATGCGAAATACGATTAGATGCACTTAATCAAGATAGAAACATGTAAGAAGACATGAATAAGAATGGGGTTAAGTTGGGAAAACCTTAGAGGGGACCAGGCATAGGTGGAAAGCTTGTGTCATGCATGGGGGCCCTTTTCAAACCAGTAACCCATTAAGTATCTTTATGGTCTCGACCCAAGTCGAGAACGGGACACGCATACTGGGTTTGATTGTAAGAGGTCAAAACGGGTTAGCGGTGGCAACGCAAATCCAACGGGGTCATGTGCGTGTGTGGCCCCGGGCTGGTAGGTAAAACGTTGTTGCATCGTGTAGATATAAGTCGTGCATTTTTGGTGATATTGGGTTGCCACTTTGGGGAGTGATACACCCCACTGTGGGGCCCGCACGGGTATCTATGTAACGACCCAGATTTTGAGCGGCTTTGGTTATCGACGTAAGCTCGACGTCGATAACCAAAACATCGAAAAATCCCGGTAGTTAATGAAAGAAATTAGAAGGTGAGAATAGATAAGATAGAAACTTAGAATAGAAGAAGAAGAAGAACACAACATCAGAGCAACACGAACCTCACAGCGGAACGAATAACATATAATAGATAACATAACTTTGAAATATAACAGTTATGTATACAATAGCACTTATCAGAGTACAACACTTACAACACAGCGGAAATAACTATAGCTATATGATCTTGAAGCCTCCTGCTCCACGCTCTTCCAGTATATCTGTAAAACCCGACTACTTGACTGCCCGTACAAATTTAGGCACCCAAGAGTTTAGGGAAAACAACAAATAAACTCTGGGTCAGTCATGGGACTGGTGTGAGTAAAACAGTTTAAAACAGGTATATGAACAAGTAAACGATATCTCATAAGACCACGCCGCATAACGGAACGGGTTTTTCCCTTATGAGAATCCAAAATATCTTTATATCAAAAACCTTTTGATATTAATATAATGTCTATGTACAAATAGATATCAACTAGCAGAACGCTTTCATCTCACGTTCTACATATATAGTATGCAATCAAAATCGCAAGCACGTACTGGATAATGGATTTCCAACTATGACAAGGTATGGAATCACCTTCTGATCAGTGTACTCTAGGAACGATACACTGGAGTTCAACAAGAACATCTTGCAACTCAGCCACACATGACCAACCACTCATTTCGCTTGAGTGTATCGAATGTACATCACCAACGGTTGGGATCAGCAACCGTTCCCGTATATATATATGGGACAGCATTGATAGATTAAAAGAAGCAAATGAATATTCACTAGATAGGTGATTATACACCCTACTTCGGTGCGACCGACTTAGCCATGCTGCCTGCCCGATTTCTGTCATTTACCGGTTGATGAGGCTAGAAGCTACGCTTTATCATCACATCAGATTCACTTCGAATGCCACATTGTCAGATCCATCGAAAATCACTAATTGATGTCTACAACAGTACATTACGTGTCAGCTAAAAGAAGTTTCCTTCTCCGCTTCCACTCTTGGTACGGTTGAAGAAATCAATGTACGTGACCTTTCTGGAAATACTATGTCAGACATCCATCTTCATTCACTTAGAATGTCACATCGTCATACCCGCCAAATCACAAATTGACTTATCCAAAAATAACACGGGTATACAGCTAAGAGAAACGAATTCCTCCGCCACCAAACGTGAATACGTTTGAACAGATCAACTTACGCGATCCATTGGATATACTCTGTCAGACCTTCGTCCATACAAGTTGTCCTGGGACTGGACAAACCGAAGGCACTATTCTGTAAACAGGATAGCCCTTGAATTTTACTCCGTCTGCAATTATCTTTGGCATATATGATTCGCGACGCTTATGCCAATACAGAGTGGTTCTATGGATAATAATCCAACCGGTCTCTCCATATTAACAACGTTAAAATGGTCAAAAACTTCGATAGTCTGTGAGTTAACTATCAAAGAAAACCAAGTGTGCAAACAACGATATTATTTCCAAATGGAAATTATATCGAACAAACATCATTTAACATAAATCTCTTTAGTTCATTTATTTACTTATCTCCTGTTTCCCTATATTCTAAATTCTCATTTTCTTTTATCAGAAAACATTTCTGATTCTCGTTTGGAAAACATTTCCAAAACTCCTTTATGATCAAACCTTACCATTTCTTAGTTAAGAAGGAAGTCACTCAAGTTGGGGTATAATTACCTCTCAAACCTTAACTGAACAACGTTATAACTTCGAAATGGTCAAAGTTTATCTTTTAATCTTTAACAACTTCTTTACGCCTTTCTCGGATTCAATTTTACTGATCCACTTCTATATTTAAAACATTGGTTATAACGATAACGTTATAACCCCTACTTTCGAATTATCTAACTTAAATTTTAACTTCTATTCTTATTAGTGAATAATTAACCTAACACTTATTTATTTATAAATAAATAAGTCTCTATTTAAACACTGGAAAGTATAAGTACTTTCCCGAATTCGATATAATCGAATTTGCTGATTAACTCTCTTCGAGAAATCTCTATTTGATTAACTCTTCTTCGAATAACCTATATTCGATTAACTTCTTCTCGAATAAACGATATTCGATAATCTCTCTTCGAATAACTAATATTCGATAACTCTTCCTTTTCAAATATCTCATATTTAAAAATCTCACTTCGATCAAACTATAATCGATAACTCCTTCGAATAAACTACATTCGAAAATTCCTCTCGAATAAACGATATTCGATAATCTCCCCTTTCGATTTAACAAATCGATAACTCCTTTTCGAATAACTAAATTCGATAACTCCTTTCGATTTAACTAATCGATACTCCCTTCGATGAAACCATCGATAACTCCTTTCGATGAAACTAACATCGATTTATTTAACTTAACTAACTTAACTCGACTAACTTAACTTACTTGGTTCGACCAATTCGATTCAATTAACTAGGCTCGACTAACTTGGTTTATTTAACTCAACTTGATTTACTTCTATCGAATAACTAATATTCGATTTAACTCCATTTAACTCTATTCGAATAACTACTATTCGATTAACTCTGTTCAACTCTATCCGAATAAACTATATTCGACTAACTCTATTTAACTCCATTCGCTTGACTCTAGATCGCAGCGATCACAATGGTTACGCCTGATTCCCTCAGGAAACATCCGACCGCCTTAGGCTATTTGCAGCCCTGCGAATTACGCTAGCAGTCGTGCTAAATGGCATATTATTTGGATTAACTCTAACTGATTAACTCTATTGGTTTAACTCTAAACTGATTACTCTAACCGATTAATTTTAACTGATTAACTCTAACTGGTTAACTCAAATCGATTAATTCTAACTGATTAACTCTATTTGACTGACTCGACTCGACTAACCCCTTTCGAATAACATATTCGATTAACTAACTTCGAATACCATATTCGATTAACTAACTTCGAATACCATATTCGATTAACTAACTTCGAATACCAAATTCGATTAACTCTTCCTTTTCATAACGTTTTATCCATTTTAGAGAGATCCCCTTTTTAACATGTTTATTCATTTTAGAAAGATCCCCTTTTTAACACGTTTATTCATTTTAGAAAGATCCCCTTTTTAACACGTTTATTCATTTTAGAAAGATCCCCTTTTTAACACGTTTATTCATTTATAAAGATTTACTATTAGTAACAGTTCTTCACTTTATAAATGTCCTTTTAATAACGTTTTCCTTTTCATAACGGTTTCCTTTATAAACCAATTTCCTTTTTATTTACTTTATTTATTTTCTAAATATTACCCTTTCAATTCTATTTGTAAATGGTTTACAAATATTTCTTTTCTCTATTTTATTCTATTTGCAAATGGTTTGCAAATATTCCCCTTTTAAATTTATTCTTAAAAATATTCTAACTCCTTAAATTCCTGGGAAAATTCGCCATAACCTCCTTTGTATCGGGAGCATCGGGAAAATCCCCAAACTCGCCACACAGGCCTTTCCATTCAACAAGAAATGTTTTGAATTTATTTCCTTTTAAAATATCTCCTATTTATAAATATCCCAATTTATAAATATTCCTTATTTATAAATATTCCACTTTATAAATATTCTATTTTTCAATATCACTTTGAAAAATCTCCTTTATCTACATTCCGGTATGTCATGGTATTCAATCATATCAAATCACGATGTTCAATATCGTCCATACACACACAATCAACAACAGGTTATAATTCGCATCATATATTAAAATATATGAAAAACAATAAAATAACTGTTGAGGAATCCAGTCGGATTCCTCCAACCTGTTTCCCTGCATCACAAATGTTAGACAGTATAGATAACATCACTTTCAGTTCCATATGATATATTCTGTTAAACAAAATCAATATAGAAATTTTACTAACTGACTAGCAGTTCAATCAAACAGTCAACACACAATCAATCAGTCCATATTTAACAGTTCTAAAAAGATATAACATGAAAATATAAACTGTTCAGAGTTAGTGAGATTTACTCACTTTGGCGCGTTAATCGTTAAATAACGATTTGCGTTATTTGATTCGATCGGACAATTTATTTCTCCATAAATTGTAACGAGCTCGGATTCACTCCCGGTCAGTCTCATTGTGTTGCTCCCGTCCATACGATCCCAGTGCAACTTACGGTTCTCAATTCTGACCTCGTATGGATGAGATATCATATTTATAAGTTAGTGTATATTATTGAAATTAAATTAAACTTTAAATCATTTAAAAACCGGGCTTAACCTCCTTTACCCGGCCCACTAACCTTTATAAACCCGGACCCGACACCCTTCTTCCTCAATTTGGTTTTCTCGTCGCTCCAGTATTACATCACGTCCAAAATCATGGCCAACACCGATCCTTCAAGCCATCACCATTTCAAAAACCGACCTCACCAACGTCACCCTTCACACCTCTCGAAGAATTCAACAAATAATACCTTTATTCTCCTCGTTTAAATCTCTACCTTCTCAACCCATTTATACCTAACTCGAACTCCCTCTTCCTCCTTGAGATCGAGAGTACCCTCGCGCCCATTTCAGCAGGTATCGGCACTTCTGTTTGTCGAAAGTTCCCAAAAATGAACCACATACTCTACTCGATCTCTTCCTTCACCGATGGGAGCCTGTCCTAGCTACTGTCGTGGTTCTTGAGTGACCAGAGATTACGCACTGAACTTCCACGAGACAAACCAACATCGAGACTTCAATTTCCTGGAATGACAAGCCCTAGCTCACGTTGTCTTTTAGACCAGCAACAAATATGAATCGAACCCGGTAAATCATATATTGTTGAGAAGAGAAAGTGGACTGGAGTTCGAATATACATGTACCTCCATTTATAGTTTTGTGTTGGATTTTCTTTTGATTTATTTGCTCTCACTGTATTTGGATTTGCTGAGGCAACCGGCGGCTCACAAATATCGTTGACCCCAAATTCTAGGTTTAGAAGAGAATTGGTGATGTATTTTATAGAGGAACGGATTGGAAATATATATAATATATTATTATCAAATTCCTTACACATGAAGTACCGTCTTAAAACAAGTCCATACGATCTCTGTTTTTGATAAACTAAGCTATTCCTAGCATAGAAAAATATTCCGGATCCAATGGGACAGGTTTCGTCGAATTCCGACGCCGTTTGCGAAAATCCTTTAGAAAATATCGATGAAAAACACCGAGCAATAATTTCTAACAATTTCAGAAAAAATCCTAAAAATATGAGGCCTTGATGTTTCACTAGACCTCTTCCTAAGGTTTCGTATGAAACTTGTTTCGATGAATTTCGAGTTCGTTTGACCAGCTAACCATTCAGTTTAGTTTGTTTTAAGTTAAAAACATAGCGTATCCCACTATGAAATATTCTGTTCACGTAGGGACTGTTATGGGCAGAAACAAAAATACCATTGAAATGAATGACATGTTTTGGTCCCAAAAATGTAATAATACCGGTAGATGGACTCATATTGTGAAACCCCGAAATGTCGATACAGGGTGCCAAATACTCCAAATAAAAAGTTGCTTATTAATTTAATTAAAAATTACCATAAAATTCTAAAAATTAAATTATCACTATTTCCCAAAAGAACCTTGTCTAAATTCAAACCCGATCTCTAGTTATATCAAATAAACCGATACGGTTGATAAACGATTCTATAGCGACTATTTCAAAATTTGATTTGGACGTAACTCAAAATCTACACGACGAAATCCCGATCTTTCTCTTCCACTAGAAAGATATACTCCACCAGCTCCACACGTTTCTTGTTTCACAGAAATCCGGCTTAAAACGAATCCTGTACATTTAGTTGAAGTTCAAATCGCCAAATCGCGAACTGCAGCGCCCTTTCGAGCTCGATTTTAATTATAATATAATTATACGTTCAAACTGTCGTCGATTCAATATAATCGTTATTATATTTCGAATCAAAACTCCACCAAATCTCGTATGCTATTAAATTCACATGATATTGTGAATTTCACTATTTCCGACTATTTCGACATTATAATATATTATTATATTATAATTATTAATTAAATATTCAATATTATTTAATTAAACGATCATTAACTTCTCTAAATCACCAATTATAAAATTAAATAAATTAATTATATATCTCTAAAAATGCGGGTCATTACATTCTTCCCCACTTAAAATAATTTCGTCCTCGAAATTGCTAAGTTAGAGGACGACCCTATCTATTGGAATTCCTAAGATTTGTTTACCCCTTATTTCTGATTTTAACTGAACCAATCAATTTCACTAAATTATTTATTCTATTCGACCAACTAAAATTTTCAAAAATTCTGAAAATTTTCTAACACTTTAAATTTTAGGAAAATTTCGCCAGCACCTCCTTTGTACTGGTCAATATCTCAAACTCCAACTCGCCTCTCTGGGCCTTCTTTAACCCAAAAGAAAATCAAAACGCCAAGCGGCTTGCCAATTCGGCTCATAAATCTTATATCCAATATATAATATAAACTGGTACCTTTTTGTCGGGCATATCGTTATATCCCTTCCATCTGTTATCATTCCAACCCATACCAATGTCATCCCAATCAAACTCAATCACTTTTATATCATCAAACCAAATCATTCGCTTATTCTCAAGTCGAATTCCATTATCAATCTCAAGTTTCATTCTTGATTTTCAAATTCTAAGTCTAGCTAAATTTCAAATTCTAACTCATCAACTTAATACCATTTCCAGATTATCCATTAATCAATTCCATTTTCATTTAACTTAGTCAAGGTTAAATTCTAATTTATTATTCACTTTCACCCTTTAAATCCATTTAACTTCATGAGTTAAATTTTAAATTTCAAATTTCAAATTCCTGGGTTTATTTCAAATCAATTTGAAATCATAATACCAATTCAAAACCTTTGAATCTCCAAACAGCTTGTTTTCTCAAAACAATTCAAAAACAAAACCTTTGGTAGTAATCCACCACTTAGAAACTCGAAAATCACACCGATGATACTGCGCAGTCATCATCGGAATTATTTCCCAGCGACCCAAGTGATTTCAATACTATATCATTTCCAATACCATTTCTAAATACTTCCATTTTGAAAACATTTCAAAATCTCCCAGGAAATTAAAATTTCCTCATTTTAATTCCAAATCTGATTTAAATTCATATTTAATTCATCTTATTTCATATACTTTACTTATATGAATTCTGATTGGTTATATATAACCGTTTCACACTTTATAATCTTACTCGATTATAATCACAACCTATATATGATAATATATCACATATCCATACTGTGTCGGTCCATTGTATTCAAGTGTTTATTTACTCCTACCGATACAGTGGATCAAACTGATCGACCAGAACTCATAAACAACTCAGCCAATGAATCTCCACAATATAAAACCATTTTTATATCAAATACAAATACGCACTCGTATATATACACTCAACTCAATCTAGGGTATTACTAACCCTATCTCTACCGAGTCACGCCACAGAGCCAAGTAATTCTTAACTTAAGCTCTGATACCAACTGTAACGACCCGGATTTTGAGATGTTTTGGTTATCGACGTCGGGCTTACGTCGATAACCAAAGCCGCTCAAAATCCGGGTCGTTACAATCTACGAGTTAGGGAGCCGATCGAATGGGGGTAATGGGTACACCTAGTGGAGATAGGGGCAGGCGGCACCTATGAAGGTAGCTAGGGGTACACAAAACTAGCATTATCATTATTAAGTTTGGTAGACAGGATCAACTTTTAGGGTGTTTGGTGTGGTGTAGTGTAGTAATTATCTTATAGTGATTAGGTGCGCCTTTAAAGTTATTCTTGTTCATTTTATTTCCTTTGTTTGCTCTATCATACCCATTTGTTCACAGTCGTTTCCTTATTTTCCAGCTTATGCCTTGTCCTAGTTAATTAATGATTATATTGTTAAAGTAATTGCACTCGCCAGACTTTATGTCTGACCCCTTTATTTCCACCTCTTTTCTCCCTTTCCCCCGCCCCAGGTGCTCAGGGTGGGACTAGTACTAGTGGAGCTTGATTTTGGATAGTTTATCTCTTTCTTCGGAAGTTGCTTGGATCGCTAAAGTAAAACTTTAGCCTATCTTACTTATGGCTATTTTATGTTGGGGTTATGTCTTCCATTTTCATGTACTCTGATTTAATCAAGATGGATATTATGTACTTGACTCTAGTCTTTGGGTTTTTTTTGTTGATGTTACAAACCTATTTGTTTACCGCTGCAATGAATGAAGTTTTAAATTTTTAAGTACTGTTTTATATCTTTCTTGTTGTTATGTTTCTGTTCTATACACATTAAAACGCCCCATGGAAGTTAATGCATTCCCTTTGTGAGTGACATTAATGGACGTGGGGGTGTCACACGTGGTATCAGAGCAGAAGGTTACTTGAACAGATAAGATATTTTGAAAACTATTTTTCAAAAACATTTTATAAATAAATACTTTCAAAGGTATGTTTTGAGGAGAATATCTTAAATAGAAAAGTTTATTTTAAAAACATAACCCCAAGAGCCATATATCTTTATTTCGAATTTTTCATTTGAATCTCTTCATTTTCTTTTCAGCATGTCTGGAATTCCGAGATACCCGAGGGGATACCGATACCAGGATGGTTTAGAAGGTAACTGGAAGCTAGGGCCCATGTCGCAGGCCCGACAAATGCTCCTCCTCCTCCTCCCCGAGTTGACACTTTCGCAAAGATATGCAAGGACTTTCGGGCAATGGGCGGGAAACCTTTTCATGGGTCGGAAACGTTTGTTGAAGCTCGAAATTGGCTAAAGGAGGTGGAATAACTGTCTGGAATCTTTGAGGTAGAAGATGGAAGAAAGGTCCAGTTAGCTGCCTGGTTAATGAAGGATGAGGCCTCGTTTTGGTGGGAGGTTACTAATGGAGAGCGTTCAGTTGATACATGGCCGGATTTCAGGCGTAGGTTTGAGGCGAAGTTTCTCTCATGGGCTGAAGAGAATCTATACATGGAAAGGTTTTTGGCATTGAGACAAGCGAATCTATCAGTGAAAGAATACGTCAACAAGTTAAATCAGTTGGCAAGATTTGGCTTGGACTTGGTGAATACTCCCGAAAAGAAGGCCCTGAGATTTGTTAAGGGTTTGAACAAGCCGCTACATGGGTTAGTTATGACCCACATCCCTATGAGGGCCACCTTTGAGAGACTAGTTGACATGGCGCTTATGCATGAAGAGGAGAAAGGCGCCAATGCTAATAAGGCACCTGAGAAGAGAGGGGATCAAAAGAAACCACAACAGCAACAGCAGAACAAGAAGGGTGGTAAAGAAAACAATGGTAAGGGAAAGAAAAGATGCTTTAACTGTGGGACACCAGGCCATCTAAGCAAAGACTGTAGGAGAAGAAGAAGACTGGTTGTTTCCACTGTGGCGAGGCAGGACATCTTGTAATGACCTGCATTGGCAGAGGTATTATAATTAATTTATTTAATTATATAAATAGTGATATAGTGAATTAAAGGGTCATGGAATTAAATAATGGTGAATATTTAATTAAAATAATAAATTAAATAATATATTTAATTCTAAAATAATCAGAATTGGCTGAAATGGCGATATGGTGTGAACTGGATCATCTGTGATATTTAATTCAGTTTAGAATTGAATTAGAATAACGAATATATTTAAATAAAGGCAGTTTGAACGTAGAATTATAATATAATTAAAATCGAGCTCGAAATGGCGCTGCAGTTCGTAAATTGGCGATTCGAACTTCAACTGAATGTACAGGATTCGTTTTAAGCCGGATTTCTATGAAACAAGAAACGTGTGGAGCTGGTGGAGTATATCTTTCTAGTGGAAGAGAAAAAATCGGGATTTCTTCGTGTAGATTTTAATTCACGTCCAAATCAAATTTCAGAAAAGTCGCTGTGGAATCCCTTTATATTTTATAAAGGAATTATTTATATTTTAAAAAGGAATTTCAATATAAATCGAATATCGGGTTGACCCTGTTTTGAAATATCGAGTTAGAAATCCATATAGGGTTTTCTGAACTGTATGGTATTCCACTGTGAATATATACGACAATATATATTTATTTATATTTAATTTAATTATATTTAAATATATTTATATATTTAAATGGGTCATTCAGAGCTGTAAAAATAAGCCACTTTTGCAAACAAAGTCGGAATTTGACGAAACCAGTTCCGTTGGGTCTGTAATGTCAAACTATAGCTACATGAGTATTTTCATGATTTTTGAATACTGTGTGTGATCACACGGATTTTTAGAAGGAAAAATGAAATATAAAAATGAAAATATCCTAATAAATATCTAACTAAAATATCTAATTCCGTCCCTTATAAGTACCCACCCCTTCTAAACCTAATTCCCTCATTTTACTCAGATTTTATCCGCCGCCATTCATTCCATCCTCAGCAAAAATGCAATCAACGAAAATAAAAAATAAAACAATTGGAATAAATTTCCATAAATTGCAAAGCTTGTGTCTTTGATTCCGTGAAGGCTTCAGCTACTCTCTCATACAATTTTTAAAGGGTTTCGAAACTTTTCTGTTCGCTGGAAATTCCAGCGTTGTCTAGGGTTGTTGATTGGCAAATTTGGGAGCATCAATTCGAGAGCTGGGCACTTGGTGCGAGGGTCGGGTAGGGCTAGGCGCAGGCGTCGAAGCCTTCTGATGAAGTTCCGGCTATTAGAACCGGTGCGGGGCTGATGAACTCGGTGGCGGGTGTACTGGAGACGAGGTGCCGAACTATTGAATGGGTTTTTGGAAGTCGAATACCTGGAGCTTACGTACCGTTTTATTCTAGAATGATTTACCTGACTTTCAAGAAACAAAGCAGTCATCACAGGGAGAAGACACCGAATGAGATACTGGAATTTAAGAAAAACAATGCCAAATATATAATTGTGCCAAAACTACAGTAATTACCCAGGTTTGAATTTGACATGGGATAAGTTTGAACGATTGCGGGGATGACTGAAATAACAGGAAGAAGAAAAGGTGAGATGATGCTGATGAGTGCAATCTGGAGCGTCAGTCGAAGCCGTTGGTGCAGGAAGTTGGAAGGTATACTGCCTGTATAAGGAGTGGTGGCAAGTTTGCTGAGCTTGCGGAAGAATGTTTTGAGGGAAGTAGCAGGTGTAAGGGGGTTTGTTTCAATCATGGAAAATGGAGCAGCATGGTTTTACTGTTGAACGACGTGAGAATGGAATGAGCAATATGAAACGGTGATGAGTTTTGCTATGGAAAAACAGTACTGGAGTCTTTCTTTGTGTACTGGGCTTGCAGGAGGAGTTTGTATTTTGGGAAAGAAGATGGGATACGTTGTGGGATTCTAAACAGATAGTGGGCCGGTTTATAAAGCGTAAGGCCCAAAATTTAATTCAATTAAGTTTTAAATTTAAAGAAAATTTGTGTATTAACTTATAAAATGTACATCTGTGTCATATGATATTCGGATCTGCCAAAACAAGAGGCGTCAGGATCGTCTCAAAAAAATACTACAACATGGAACCCGTCTGGAATGTTTTGGAGCTTATCTGGATTTAAGGCAGAATAAAACGTCTGAATCAAACCAACGACCGTCGATCGTTATTTAACGATTACGGACAATGTGAGTAAATCTCACTAACTCTGAACAGTTTATAATTTCATGTTGTATTTTTAGAACTATTAAATATTGGATGATTGACTGTGTGTTGACTGTTTGATTGAACTGCTAGTCAGTTAGTTGAATTTCTATATTGATTCTGTTTAACAGAATATATCATATGGAACTGAAAGGGATGTTACCTATATTGTTTAACATCTATGATGCAGGGAAACAGGTTGGAGGAATCCAATTGGATTCCTCAACATTTATTTTACTGTGATTCATATATTGTGATATATGATGTGATATATAATTTGTTGTTGATTATATGTGTTTGGACGATTTTTATCAATGTTATATGGTATGTTAAATACTGTAAGAAATACTGGATGTGGGAAAGGGGATTTTCAAAGTGTATTTTGAAAATGAATTATTTATATAAAATCGATGGATTTTATATAGAAAAGGAAAAGTGTTTTATAAAGGAAATAGATTTATAAAATCGAAGGATTTTATAAAAGAAGGAATTTATAAAATTGAATGATTTTGTAAAAAGGAGATATTTATTTAGAAATAAATAAATAGGATTGGAAGGTAATCATTATAAGTGAATAAACGCTGTAGAAGGAAATCATTATAAGTGAATAAACGTTGTAGAAGGAAATATTTATAAAGCATATAAAGTTAGTGAATAAGGGTAAATCGACAAGTAGAGTTAATTGAATATCAGTTATTCAATTAGAGTTATCGAATTAGTTATTCGATAGGAGTTAATTGAGATAGAGTTAGGCAAACTAAGTTAATCAAATATTAGTTATTCGAATAGAGTTAAAAGGAGTTATCGAATATTAGTTATTCGAATAAAGTTAAAAAGGAGTTATCGAATATTAGTTATTCGAATAAAGATTAAAAGGAGTTATCGAATATTAGTTTTTCGAGTAGAGTTAAAATGAGTTAATCAAATATTAGTTTATTCGAATAGAGTTAAATAAAAAGAGTTATCGATTAGTTTAATCGAAGTGAGTTAACGATTATAGTTTATTCAAAAAGAAATATCGAATTTAGTTATTCGAAGGAGTTATCGAATTTAGTTATTCGAAGGGGTTATCGAATTTAGTTATTCGATGGAGTTAATCGATTTAAGTTAAATCAAAGGAGTTAATCGAATATAGTTATTCGAATAGAATTAATGGAGTTGGACTCGTAAATTATATCCGGAAGTTACGTAAGGAAGTGTTAAGGAGTTAAAAGATGAACTTACCCTATTTCGAGATTTGAAATGTTGTTCAGTTAAGGTCTGAGAGGTAATTATACCCCAACTTGATTGACTTCGTTTTTAATTTAGAAATGGTTAAGGTTCGAGAGTGAAAGTGGTTAAGTGAATTTAGTAAATAAATATAGTGGTTTGAGTTGTCGTCGCGATGTTGATTTAAAACATCTGTTTAAATCCAAGTATAAAAGATTTGGAAATGTTTTCCAAATAGAAGCAGAAACGTAATCAAATATTGAAATAAGGAAAATATGAATATATATATATATATATGATTGATGATTGATTGATAGAATTTCCATCTGGAAATAATATCGTTGTTTGCACACCTGTTTTCTTTGATAGTTAACTCACCGACTATCGAAGTTTTTGACCATTTTAACGTTGTTAATATGGAGAGACCGGTTGGATTATTATACAAAGAACCACTCTGTATTCGCATAAGCGTTGCGAATCATATATGCCAAAGATAACTGAAGACGGAGTAAAGTGTAAGGGCTATTGTATAAGTCTTAGATAACAGTGTCTAAGATGGATGTATTGAATAGTGCCTTCGGTTCATCCTGTTCCTAGATGACTTGTATGGACGGATGTCTGACAGTGTATTTCCATACGATCATGTATATTGATTTCTCCAACCGTACCAAGAGTGGAAGCAGAGAAGGAAACTTCTTTTGGCTAACACATAATGTATGGTTGATGGCGTCAATCGGTGATTTGATGGATTTGACGATGTGGCATTCAAAGTGAATCTGGTGTGATGATAAAGCGTAGCTTCTAGCCTCACATCCGGTAAATGACAGAAATCGGGCAGGCAGCATGGCTAAGTCGGTCGCTCCGAAGTAGGGTGTATAATTACCTGATCTAGAGTTTCATTTACTTCTAAAAATCTATTGTTAATGCTTTCCCATTCGGGAAACGGTTGCTGATCCCAACCGTTGGTGATATACATTCGATACGCTCAAGCGAAATGAGCGGTCGGTCATGTGTGGCCGTTTTGCAAGATGTTTTTGTTGAACCCAGTGTATTCCTTTCTAGAGGTACACTAGCAAAAGGTGGTTCCATACCTTGTCATAGTTGGAAATCCATTACCCAATACGTGCTTGCGGTTTTGATTTGTATACTGTATATGTAGAACGTGAGATGAAAGCGTTTCTGCTAGATGATTATTATATTGTGGTTGATAGACATTATTACAATATCAAAAGGTTTTTGATATAAAGATAATTTGGATTCTCATAAGGGAAAAACCCGTTCCGTTATACGGCGTGGTCTTATGAGATATCGTTTACTTATTCGAACTGTTTTAAACTGTTTTACTCATACCAGTCCCATGACTGACTCGGAGTTTATTTTGTTTTGTTTTCCCTAAACTCTTGGGTGCCTGAATTTGTACGGGCAGTCAAGTAGTCGGGATTTACAGATATACTGGAAGAGCTTGGAGTAGGAGGCTTCAGGATTATATAGCTATAGTTTATTTCCATTGTGTTGTAAGTGATGTACTCTGATAATGTTATTGTATACATATAATGATTTTATTTCAAGGATATATTATCTATTATATGTTGTTCGTTCCGCTGTGAGATTCGTGTTACTCTGATGTTGTGTTCTTCTTCTTCTATTCTAAGTTTCTCTCTTATCTTTCCTCACCCTTTAATTTCTTTCATTAATCATCTGGTATTTTTCGACGTTTGGTTAGTCATCATTGAGTTTATGGTGATAACCAAAGTCGACAAAAACCCGGGTCAATACAGTTGGTATCTGAGCTTAAGTTAAGTGATTTACCTCGGCTCTGTGGCGTGACTCGTTAGAGATAGGGTTAGTAATACCCTAGACTGAGATTGAGTGTATATATACGAGTGAACGTATTTGTTATTGATATAAAAATTTGTTTTATATTGTGGAGATTCATTGGTTGAGTTGTTTATGGGTTCTGGTCGATCAGTTTGATCCACTGTATCGGTAGGAGTTTATAAACACTCGAATACGATGGGTCGACACGATATGTTTTGAAAAGAGGGTAAATGAAATAATTTTCCCCAAAGTATATTTGTTATTATAATCGAGTAAGATTATAATGGAGATGGTTATATATATAACCAAGTAGAATTCGTATAAGTGTTACGAAATGAATTAAATCTGAATTTAAACCAGAAATTGAGTTAAAACTCTGGAGAATTGGATAAGTGTTTGTAAATGGATTTGGATTAAAAATAAGGAAAATTTAAGATCCTAGGAGATTTTAAATTGTTTTACAAGCAGTATGAATTATATTTTGAAATGAATTTCAAAGTGGAAATGTTTAGAAATGGTTTTATAGTATTGAACTCACTTCGATCGCTGGAAAATAGATTCTGATGATGTCAGCTGCATCATCAGTATTCATTTTCGAGTTGTAAGTGACGAATTACTACCAGAGATACTGGTTTGAATTTGTTTTGGGAAAGACAAGTTGTATTGAATTTCAAAATGGGATTTTTAATAAAGAATTAATAAAGAAAGTTTGAAATAGAAATTGAATATAGAAATTCAAATGGAATTCAAATATAGAATTTGAATATAGAAAATATAAAGGAATTCAAATATAGAATTTGAATATATGGAATTTGAGTATAGAATTCAAAAGGAATTCAAATATAAAATTTGAATATATGGAAATTTGAATATAGAAATTCAAATGGGATTTATAATATAGAAGTGAAATAGAATTAGAATTTGAATAGTAGAAGTGATATAAAAATTTGAATAGAATTAACTAGGTCGAAGAGGAATTAGTTAATCGAGTTTTGAATTTGAAGTTGAACTTTGAAAGGTGGATTGGATCTGTAAATGGATATTCGAAATTGAATATAGAACTTAAATTTGAAATTTGGATTCAAATTAGTTAATAAGCAAGTTAAAATATAATTGAACATGTCATGTTCAAACATAAAAGTGAAATAGACTAAAGAGTTAATTAACAAATTAATTAACGAAGTGAGTAAAACGATCGGGTATAGTTAAATTAAAATTGGACAGGTATAGATATACATGAGACAGGTTTGGAATATAGTATATAAGTGAAATAGATAGAATGCTTGACGAAAAGGTATGTATTTAATTCATATATGAGATTTTATGCGCCGTAACGGCTAGCCGCTTGGCTTTTTCTTTTCCTTTTGGATTGGTGAGGGCCATGGGAGGCTATTTGAAATATCCCGATACTCTTAGTACAAAGGAGGTTATGGCGAATTTTTCCGGGAATTTAAGGAGTTGGAATATTTTTAAGATAATTTGATAGTTAGAAATCAACGTATCGATATATATATAGAAGTCGATAAGGACACGAACTTAGAAATAAAATAGTAAAAATCAAAAAGGAAGACTAAGAATAAAATCTAGTAAGAATAGAAAGAGGAAGCGTATACGTGTTTAAAAGTGAATAAGTAGTTGTATGGTATTGATTATTCGAGTAAGTAGTCATATCTGTTTTGACGTTATAAATGTTATTCAGCCAAGGTCTGAGAGGTAGTTATACCCCAACTTGATTGATTTCATTATTAACAAATAAATAGTAAGATTTCAAGCTCGAAGATCAATGTTGAATAAGAGTTAGTTGAATATAGTATTTGGATTGTCGTAGCGATGTTTTACACAACATCCGTTTTAACCCAAATAAGTGTAAGCTTGGAAATATAATAAAGAATATTTCCTAAGTATAGAAATAAACGAGATCGGAAAAGAGATAAGTAATTAGAATATTTTCCAATTATAAATAGCATATATTTTCTAAAAGTTTAGAAAATAAAGGAAGGTGATATTCGGAAATGTTTTCCAAATAACATAAAAGGCCAATATGGTTATTGAAAATATTTGGTTAACAAATATTGATAAAGAAATAGAGAAGTGGTTTAACTAATGGAATATTAATTAAGGGCTCAGTGACATGTTCAAAAGGAAAATTTGATTTTTGAAAAGAGTAATCTGTTTAAAAACTCCCAGGGAAAGACTGTTTGAATTAAAAACAAATTTAACAGAATTTTGTGAAAGCAAATTGGAATTAAAAATAAAGCCAATTAAAGTGGTAACTGAGATTGAATTAGAATGATATCGAGACAAATTGCATTTGTGAGATTTGAATTTGAAGTGTAATGGGATAATCAAGTTAGGAGTTGGGAATCAAGAAGAAACTCGAGTTGAAATGATATTTGGCTCGGATATAAGCGAATGGTTGTATTTAAGGATAAACGCAGAGTGGAATTTGATTGGGATGACCCTTGTATCCGCCAGGTGGAAAGGATATAATGATATGCCGACAAAAGGTACAAGTTCATATTTCATATGGCCTGAGATTTTGATGAGCCGAATTGGCAAGTCGCTTGGCTGTTTGATTTTATTTTGGGATGGAGATGGCCCAGAGAGGCGAGTTGGAGTTTGACGTATTAACCAGTACAAAGGAGGTGCTGGCGAAATTTTTCGAAGAGTTAAGGCATTAGAAAATTTTCAGGATTTTTGAAAATTTCCGTTGATAAGAATTAATTAATAATTTAATTGAAATTAAATTGGTTCAGTTGAAACTGAAGTTAAGAAGTGAACAAATATGTTCTAACCAGTCGATAGGGTCGTCCTCTACCTTTTAGCAATTTCGAGGACGAAATTATTTTAAGTAGGGAAGATTGTAATGGCCCGCATTGGCAGAGATATTATAATTAATTTATTTAATTATATAAATAGTGATATAGTGAATTAAATGGTCGTGGAATTAAATAATGGTGAATATTTAATTAAAATAATAAATTAAATAATATATTTAATTCTAAAATAATCAGAATTGGCTGAAATGGCGATATGGTGTGAACTGGATCATCTGTGATATTTAATTCAGTTTAGAATTGAAGTAGAATAACGAATATATTTAAATAACGACAGTTTGAACGTAGAATTATAATATAATTAAAATCGAGCTCGAAATGGAGCTGCAGTTCGTAAGTTGGTGATTCGAACTTCAACTGAATGTACAGGATTCGTTTTAAGCCGGATTTCTGTGAAACAAGAAACGTGTGGAGCTGGTGGAGTATATCTTTCTAGTGGAAGAGAAAAATCGGGATTTCTTCGTGTAGATTTTGATTCACGTCCAAATCAAATTTCAGAAAAGTCGCTGTGGAATCCCTTTATATTTTATAAAGGAATTATTTATATTTTAAAAAGGAATTTCAATATAAATCGAATATCCGGTTGACCCTGTTTTGAAATATCGAGTTAGAAATCCATATAGGGTTTTCTGAATTGTATGGTATTCCACTGTGAATATATACGATAATATAGATTTATTTATATTTAATTTAATTATATTTATATATTTAAATGGGTCATTCAGAGCTGTAAAAATAAGCCACTTTACTCAGATTTTACTCAGATTTTATCCGCCGCCATTCATTCCATCCTTAGAAAAAACGCAATCAACGAAAATAAAACAATTCGAATAAATTTCCATAAATCGCAAAGCTTGTGTCTTTGATTCCGCGAAGGCTTCAGCTACTCTCTCATACAATTTTTAAAGGGTTTCCAAAACTTTTCTGTTCGCTGGAAATTCCAGCGTTGTCTAGGGTTGTTGATTGGCGAATTTAGGAGCATCAATTCGAGAGCTGGGCACTTGGTGCGAGGGTCGGGCAGGGCTAGGCGCAGGCGTCGAAGCCTTCTGATGAAGTTCCGGCTATTGGAACCGGGTCGGGGCTGATGAACTCGGTGGCGGGTGTACTGGAGACGAGGTGTCGAACTATTGAATGGGTTTTTGGAAGTCGAATACCTGGAGCTTACGTACCGTTTTATTCTGGAATGATTAGCCTGACTTTCTGGAAACAAAGCAGTCATCGCAGGGAGAAGACACTGAATGAGATACTGGAATTTAAGAAAAACAAAGCCAAATCTATAATTGTGCCAAAACTACAGTAATTACCCAGGTTTGAATTTGATATGGGATAAATTTGAACGATTGCGGGGATGACTGAAATAGCAGGATGAAGAAAGGGTGAGATGATGCTGATGAGTGCAATCTGGAGCGTTAGTCGAAGCCGTTGGTGCAGGAAGTTGGAAGGTATACTGTCTGTATAAGGAGTGTTGGTAAGTTTGCTGAGCTTGCGGAAGAATGTTTTGAGGGAAGTAGCAGGCGTAAGGGGGTTTGTTTCAATCATGGAAAATGGAGCAGCATGGTTTTACTGTTGAACGGCGTGAGATTGGAATGAGCAATATGAAACGGTGATGAGTTTTGCTATGGAAAAACAGTACTGGAGTCTTTCTTTGTGTACTTGGCTTGCGGGAGGAGTTTGTATTTTGGGAAAGAAGATGGGATACGTTGTGGGATTCTAAACAGATGGTGGGCCGGTTTATAAAGCGTAAGGCCCAAAATTTAAATCAATTAAGTTTTAAATTTAAAGAAAATTTGTGTATTAACTTTTAAAATGTACATCTGTGTCATATGATATTCGGTTCTGCCGAAACAAGAGGCGTCAGGACCGTCTCGAAAAAATACTACAACATGGAGCCCGTCTGGAATGTTTTGGAGCTTATCGGGATTTAAGACAGAATAAAACGTCTGAATCAAACCAACGACCGTCGATCGTTATTTAACGATTACGGACAATGTGAGTAAATCTCACTAACTCTGAACAGTTTATAATTTCATGTTGTATTTTTAGAACTGTTAAATATTGGCTGATTGACTATGTGTTGACTGTTTGATTGAACTGGTAGTCAGTTTGTTGAATTTCTATATTGATTCTGTTTAACAGAATATATCATATGGAATTGAAAGTGATGTTATCTATATTGTTTAACATCTATGATGCAGGGAAACAGGTTGGAGGAATCCAATTGGATTCCTCAACATTTATTTTACTGTGATTCATATATTGTGATATATGATGTGATATGTAATCTGTTGTTGATTATATGTGTTTGGACGATTTTTATCGTTGTTATATGGTATGTTAAATACCGTAAGAAATACTGGATGTGGGAAAGGGGATTTTCAAAGTGTATTTTGAAAATGAATTATTTATATAAAATCGATGGATTTTATATAGAAAAGGAAAAGGGTTTTATAAAGGAAATAGATTTATAAAATCGAAGGATTTTATAAAAGAAGGAATTTATAAAATCGAAGGATTTTATAAAAAGGAGATATTTATTTAGAAATAAATAAATAGGATTGGAAGGTAATCATTATAAGTGAATAAACGCTGTAGAAGGAAATCATTATAAGTGAATAAACGTTGTAGAAGGAAATCTTTATAAAGCATATAAAGTTAGTGAATAAGGGTAAATCGACAAGTAGAGTTAATTGAATATCAGTTATTCAATTAGAGTTATCGAATTAGTTATTCGATAGGAGTTAATTGATATAGAGTTAGGCAAACTAAGATAATCAAATATTAGTTATTCGAATAGAGTTAAAAGGAGTTATCGAATATTAGTTATTCTAATAAAGTTAAAAAGGAGTTATTGAATATTAGTTATTCGAATAGAGATTAAAAGGAGTTATCAAATATTAGTTATTCGAATAGAGTTAAAATGAGTTAATCAAATATTAGTTTATTCGAATAGAGTTAAACAAAAAGAGTTATCGATTAGTTTAATCGAAGTGAGTTAACGATTATAGTTTATTCGAAAAGAATTATCGAATTTAGTTATTCGAAGGAGTTATCGAATTTAGTTATTCGAAGGGGTTATCTAATTTAGTTATTCGATGGAGTTAATCGATTTAAGTTAAATCGAAGGTGTTAATCGAATATAGTTATTCGAATAGAATTAAAGGAGTTGGACTCGTAAATTATCTCCGGAAGTTACGTAAGGAAGTGTTAAGGAGTTAAAAGATGAACTTACCCTATTTCGAGATTTGAAATGTTGTTCAGTTAAGGTCTGAGAGGTAATTATACCCCAACTTGATTGACTTTGTTTTTAATTTAGAAATGGTTAAGGTTCGAGAGTGAAAGTGGTTAAGTGAATTTAGTAAATAAGTATTGTGGTTTGAGTTGTCGTCGCGATGTTGATTTAAAACATCTGTTTAAATCCAAGTATAGAAGATTTGGAAATGTTTTCCAAATAGAATCAGAAACGTAATCAAATATTGAAATAAGGAAAATATGAATATATGTATATATATATATATATATATATATGATTGATTGATGGAATTTCCATCTGGAAATAATATCGTTGTTTGCACACCTGTTTTCTTTGATAGTTAACTCACCGACTATCGAAGTTTTTGACCATTTTAACGTTGTTAATATGGAGAGACCGGTTGGATTATTATCCAAAGAACCACTCTGTATTGGCATAAGCGTTGCGAATCATATATGCCAAAGATAATTGAAGACGGAGTAAAGTGCAAGGGCTATTGTATAAGTCTTACATAACAATGTCTAAGATGGATGTATTGAATAGTGCCTTCGGTTCATCCTGTTCCTGGATGACTTGTATGGACGGATGTCTGACAGAGTATTTCCAGACGATCATGTATATTGATTTCTCCAACCGTACCAAGAGTGGAAGCGGAGAAGGAAACTTCTTTTAGCTAACACATAATGTATGGTTGAGGACGTCAATCGGTGATTTGATGGATTTGACGATGTGGCATTCAAAGTGAATCTGGTGTGATGATAAAGCGTAGCTTCTAGCCTCACATCCAGTAAATGACAGAAATCGGGCAGGCAGCATGGCTAAGTCAGTCACTCCGAAGTAGGGTGTATAATCACCTGATCTAGAGTTTCATTTACTTCTAAAACTCTATTGTTGATGCTTTCCCATTTGGGAAACGGTTGCTGATCCCAACCGTTGGTGATATACATTCGACACACTCAAGCGAAATGAGTGGTCGGTCAAGTGTGGCCGGGTTGCAAGATGTTCTTGTTGAACCCAATGTATTCCTTTCTAGAGGTACACTAGCAAAAGGTGGTTCCATACCTTGTCATAGTTGGAAATCCATTACCCAATACGTGCTTGCGGTTTTGATTTGTATACTATATATGTAGAACGTGAGATGAAAGCGTTTCTGCTAGATGATTATTATATTGTGGTTGATAGACATTATTACAATATCAAAAAGTTTTTGATATAAAGATAATTTGGATTCTCATAAGGGAAAAACCCGTTCCGTTATACGGCGTGGTCTTATGAGATATCGTTTACTTATTCGAACTGTTTTACTCATACCAGTCCCATGACTGACCCGGAGTTTATTTTGTTTTGTTTTCCCTAAACTCTTGGGTGCCTAAATTTGTATGGGGAGTCAAGTAGTCGGGATTTACAGATATACTGGAAGAGCTTGGAGCAGGAGGCTTAAGGATTATATAGATATAGTTTATTTCTGCTGTGTTGTAAGTGATGTACTCTGATAATGTTATTGTATACATATAATGATTTTATTTCAAGGATATATTATCTATTATATGTTGTTCGTTCCGCTGTGAGATTCGTGTTACTCTGATGTTGTGTTCTTCTTATTCTATTCTAAATTTCTATCTTATCTTTCCTCACCCTCTAATTTCTTTCATTAATCATCAGGTATTTTTCGACGTTTGGTTAGTCATCATTGAGTTTATGGTGATAACCAAAGTAGACAAAAACCCGGGTCATTACACATCTGACTAAGGACTGCCCAAAGAAAGGGCAGAGGGCAGGGCCTACATCTAGAGGGCAGATTCAGGCTCTCATAGCACCAGGACAATCAGGGGGGCAGGTCCAGGCTCTCGTGGTCCCACCGCCGCAAGAACGAGGTAGAACGATTTCCGTTGAAAGTTTAGTTTATCTTTTCGATCATCCTGTTCGCACACTCTTTGATTCTGGTGCATCGCACTCTTTTATATCCACTGCTTTAGTTGAGACACTACACCTAAACACCAGTATCGTAGAGGATCCCTTAGTTGTTTCAAATCCAATTGGGGGCTCAGCCTATTTGTCGATGATTTGTTTGGATTTGGAAATTTCTATACTTAGTGTTGGGTTTAGATGTGATGCTTATGTTTTGGGCTTCACGGGCTATGGGTTAATTTTGGGGATGGATTGGATATCCATTAATGGAGCAATCCTAGATTGTGAAAAGAGAGAGGTTAGGCTTATGACTCGCTTGGGCAACACTCTTGAAATCTCTTGTAATCCCATGACTTCTGTTATGTTAAGTTATCTAGAATCGCTTGACGCGTCTGTTGAGAATTTACGGTCTGTTAGAGTGGTCCGTGAATACTCGGATGTCTTCGATGAAATCGAGGTTTACCCCCGAGGTGTGAGATAGACTTTCAAATATACTTAGTAGATAATGCAAAGCCAGTTGCATTACCAGTGCACCCCATGGCTCCGAGAGAGAGAAGAGAACTCAGTAAGAAAGTGAAAGAATTGCTTGAGAAGGGGTTCATAAGGAGAAGTATTTCGGAGTGGGGTGCTCCAGTCGTTTTTGCTACAAAAGCTGATGGTTCACTTAGATTGTGCGTGGGCTATAGAGAGCTGAAAAAGCTAATAAAGAAGAACAGACACCCGTTACCGAGGATAGACGATTTATTCGATCAATTGGTGGGAGCTTCGGTTTTCTCGCAACTGGATTTGGCTACAGGTTTTCATCAGCTAAGGGTGGCTGAAGATAGCATCGATAAGACTGCATTTAGAACTCCTGACGGTTTCTTCGAGTGGCTCGTCATGCCTTTTGGTTTGACGAATGCACCTTCATACATTGTTGACTTAATGAGTAGGGTGTTTAGGGAGTTTATGAACAAGTTTGTGGTAGTCTTTGCAGACGATATTCTGATTTTCTCGAAGAATGAGGAAGAGCATGCTTTGCATTTGAGGGAAGTCATGGATACTCTCTGTGCACATCAGTTAAAAGCAAAATTCTCCAAGTGCCACTTCTGGAGGGAAGAAGTAAGATTTCTTGGGCATGTAATGTCCAAAGAAGGGTTAGCTGTAGACCCCACAAAAGTAGTTGTGGTCCAGGATTGGAAGGCTCCAAAGAATGCAACCGAAGTCTGAAGTTTTCTTGGACTAGCAGGCTTTTATCGCAAGTTCATTAAAGACTTTGCGAAAATCTCAGCTCCACTTACAAGGTTAACGAAGAAGAACCTGACTTTCACTTGGGATTTGGATTGCGAAGTCGCTTTCCAACGATTGAAGATGGCTCTGACAACAGACCCAGTTTTGACATTACCAGATGGGAGCAAGATGTTTACGGTATACACAGATGCATGCGGTACGGGACTAGGCGTTGTTTTGATGCAGGAGGGGAAGGTAGCAGCTTATGGTGGAAGGTAATTAAAAGTGCATGAGAAAAACTACCCAACCCACGATCTAGAGTTAGCAGCCATCGTTTTTGCTCTCAAGTCTTGGCGCCCCTATCTCATAGGTGGGAAATTTGAGTTGTATACTGACCATAAATCGTTGAAAGACCTTTTCTCATAGAAAGACCTCAATCTAAGGCAGCAAAGATGGATGGAGTTTCTCGCCTCATGCGACTTTGAGATCTCCTATACTCCTGGCAAGGGCAATGTAGTGGCAAACGCCCTAAGTAGAGAGAAGCTGACCTTAAGTCCTCTCTTTGTAGAAAGGCAAAGTTTGGAGTACATAGAAAATTTTGATTTTAGACCCTCTGTTGATTATGTAACTGGCTTGATGGCAATGCTAGAGGTGCGGCCTACTTTGTTGGACTCAATAGGAACCACACAACGTGAAGACCCGCAACTAGTTGATGTGATAGATAAGATGATTAGGAGAGAGACTTCTAGTCACCTCAATGGGTACCCCATCAATGATAAAGTTTGGTTGAGACGGGATGGAAGACTATGCATCCCGCAAGCAAGAGATTTGGTGAAGATGGTTCTGGAAGAAGCACACCATTCCAAGATGACCATACACCCCGGTGGAGACAAGATGTATAAAGATATCAAAAGAGTTTTCTTTTGGAATGGCATGAAGAGGGATGTAGCTGAATTTGTTTCGAAATGCATGATATGCCAACAAGTCAAGGCGGAGCAGAAGAAGCCTGGCGGTTTGCTTCATCCTCTAGAAGTTCCAAAATGGAAATGGGAAAGCATATCGATGGACTTTGTTGATGGGTTGCCTAGGTCAAGAAGGGGCAATACCAGTATTTGGGTAACAGTGGACAGGCTCACGAAAAGCGCTCATTTTATACTTATCAAGAGTAAGAGGACTGCCTCGTGTTTAGCCTCCATTTATCTTAAGGATATAGTTCGACTCCATGGGATACCCTCCAGCATAGTGAGTGACCGAGACCCTATCTTTACAAGCGAGTTTTGGAGGACTTTGCAAGAGGATGTAGGCACACAGCTATGTTTGAGCACAACCAATCACCCTCAAACCCGATGGTAAGACGGAAAGGGTGAACAGAGTACTGGAAGATCTTTTGAGGCTGTGCATTCTTGACTTTGGAGGATCTTGGGAGGATCATCTCCCTTTGGTGGAATTTGCTTATAACAGTAGCTACCAAGCCACTATAGGCATGGCACCCTTCAAAGCTTTATATGGAAGGCCATGTCGATCACCAATTTGTAGGTGCGAGTCCACAGATAAACTTATACTTGGGCCAGACATGATTAGATAGACTTTAGAGAAGGTGGACTTGATACGAAGGAGAATGAAGACTACCCAAGATAAACAGAAATCCTACGCAGACAAGAGAAGGACTGACCTTGAGTTTGAAGTTGGGGATAAGGTGTTCCTTAAAGTATCTCCTTTGAGGAATGTCATCTGCTTTGGGTCCGTAGGAAAGTTGGCACCACGATTTGTAGGACCATTTCCTATCATTGAAAGGATTGGAAAAATGGCCTACAGAGTAGAGCTACCTGAAAGACTGGCTGAAGTTCATAATGTTTTTCATGTCTCTCAGTTACAGAAAGTGCTTACATGAGTCGGCAGAAGTTGTGGAGCCAAGTATACTAGAGGAAGTCGAAGTGGAATGAGAAACGACTACGAGGAGAGTTCCAACTCGTATCTTGGGGATGGAAGTCAAAAAGCTATGCAACCATGAAGCTAAGCTTGTCAAAGTTCAACGGAGCGATGCCGAGGAAGACGCAACTTGGGAGGCTGAGGCCAAAATACGTGCAGCCTACCCTTTTCTTTTTGAGGGTACATCTTTGATCTCTTTTTCCTTAAGTTTATTCAAGCTTGTATCAACCTTTTTTGTGTATCTCCTCGGTCATATTCTTTATCCTTAGGTAGAGGCCAATGGATGTAAGCATGTATTTGAAACATGTTATGATTGATGGATGCTAGTGGATGCAAGTGTTTGCTTGTGGTTGCTCGTGGATGCATATACACACACATTAGGCACTAGATCGGCTCAATCACTTTCATACTGCATATAAATGCGTGTTTATGTAGATTAATGGATTTACAATGGTTGTGTTATCATATGGATGCTGCATTTGGATGAATGGGTGCACATGCATAGAGAAATAATATGTATCAATAGGTATTTTTTGCATACATAATGGACGCATGGCACTATCATAATCTGCATTAAGGTGGTCAACTGAATCAGTAGACCGCCTGATTTTGCATTAGATACGGACATGTACACACACTGTGCAAATAAACATGAAAGCATTAGAAGTCTTTTAAGGACAATGGATGCCTATGTTTGATGGTTGAGTAGATGAACGATTGGATGGTAGGATATGTATTTTTCATAACTTGAAGATTTCGGGGTCGAAATCCTTTAAGGAGGGGAGAATGTAACACCCCGTGTTTTCTGTTAACATAAGCTAACGAATTAAACAATACTTAATTTTAAATGTGAAAATCAAGGGGAATGGGTTACGCCATCGTGTTTGTCTCGGAATTCTGGTTGAGATAGAGTCCGAGTTTGCGTAAATTGGACTTCGTATGAAGAAGTTATGGCTGTCGGAAGTTTCTAGAAATTTGAATTAGAATTCAAAAACAAATTCAGACTCAGAACTGGGCAGAGCGGGAAATTTCCCGCCCAAGGCCAGGTCGACCAGGGGGTCGACCTTTGTGTCGACCTCCCCTATATAGGTCGACCTTATTGTCGACCTGGGGTCGACCTGTCCCCCATCCCCCGGGCAGATCTGAAAGATGACGATTTTGTGACTCAATGCTAAGTCATTAGGGCTGAGGTGTCACCCTATCTTGACTGGATGGTCTTGATTGATTCTAGGTTGATTGGCTGGCCTAAATTAATCCTAAAGTCTATATAAACACATGTAGACTCAAACCCTAAAACCTGATCAAAATTAGAACCATAGCCGTCATGCTATCACCTTGCAACGTAGAATAGCCGTCATCAACTAGAGGAAAAGTAAAGCTAATCAACTAAATTCAACTCAAGTCTATAACAACTACAACAACAAATTTGTCTACTTCAAATGCGAGCTAAATCAATTTCAGAACTCAGATCCCAGAACTCAAGACCTTCCTTGAGTTTTGAGTTCAATTTCTTTAATAAGATAATCAATAAGTTAATTAGGTTGAGTTATAAATTGGATTATATGGCTATGTTTGTGAGACATTGGAAAAATGTGATATTTTGTGAAAATATGCTAGTTGATCTTAATGATAATTTTGTTGGGGATCCCTTTTCATATGCAAAATCACCTATGTTCAACTTGATTCACGTTTGACATCATTTTATATACAAAGTTTGGGTGTAGAATATATGCTAGTTTCTACATGAATTATACACCAGTTACATGTGAATCAAACAAAGGGACTATATGCAAGTTTAGGTAGAAATTGGATTCACATATATGCAAGTTTACCCCTTTAGATTTAGATCTATGACATAAATAGTTTTATGCAAGTTTGTGACTATGGCTTATGCAAGTTTTGGGTGAAAACTATATACATATATGCAAGTTTACCCCTTTAGATTTAGATCTATGACATACATAGTTTTATGCAAGTTTGTGACTGTGGCTTATGCAAGTTTTGGAATGAAAATTATGTTCATATATGCAAGTTTTAGGTGAAAAACTATATAATATATATGCAAGTTCACACCTTTAGGCCTATGTTTAGATTCATGACAATACAAAGTTTATGCAAGTTATGTTGTAATCCTTATTTGCAAGATTAGATCCATTTTGTGTGTTATGCAAATTTGCGATGTTTCTTTCCTTTAATGTGCTAGACTAGTTGCTATTCTAATATACATATAAGTCATGATAAACGAACGAACAACGTGGGGACGATGGGGGTAATTTTGAATATACACATATTGAGAATTGGCATAATGGCCTTGAAAAGGCATATAATTAATTTAAGACATTAATTGTAAAAATTTGCATTTATGGACATAATTGAGACATTTATGGACATAATTGAGACAATTATGGACATAAGTATATTTAGAATTCATTGACAAATTTGAATAGGGATATTAATCCAATTTGGGGTTAAATGAAGACGTGTAATAATAAACTGCCTAAGACACGAGGTTAGACTCTTTTTGGTGTAAGACTGCCCGGACCCGCCCGGCAAATCCAGCAGCCACAAATGGCAGTCTAATGTGAGAGGTCGAAGGCATGAATTAAATGCATAATAGTTGTAAAGACAAGTGGTTAGGCTCGTTTGTGGTGTAAGACTGCCCGGACCCGCCCGACAAATCCAGCTGCCACAAATGCCAGTCTAATGTAGGAGGTCTTTACAAGGTTACGGTGTTAATGAATTAAGAAACGCTTAACCAGATAAACATGTGGTGGGACATGAGGGGGTTAAGTGAGTGCCTTGGGTGGCATGTGGAGTTAATAGGGTGCCTTGGGTGGCATGAGAAATACAATTAGATGCACTTAACCAAGATTGAAACATGTAAGAAGACATGAGTAAGAATGGGGTTAAGTGGGGAAAACTTTAGAGGGGACCAAGCATAGGTGGAAAGCTTGTGTCATGCATGAGGGCCCTTTTCAAACCAGTAACCCATTAAGTATCTTTATGGGCTTGACCCAAGTCGAGGACAGGACATGCGTACTATGTTAGATTGTAAGAGGTCAAAACGGGTTAGCGGTGGCAACGGAAGTCCAACGGGGTCATGTGCGTGTGTGGCCCCGGGCTGGTAGGTAAGATGTTGTTGCATCGTGTAGATATAAGCCGTGCATTTTTGGTGGTATCGGGTTGCCACTTTGGGGAGTGATACACCCCACTGTTGGGCCAGCATGGGTATCTACGAGTTAGAGAGCCGATCGAATGGGGGTAGTGGGTGCACCTAGTTGAGATAGGGGCAGGCGGCACCTATGAAGGCAGCTAGGGGTACACGAAACTACCATTATCATTATTAAGTTTGGTAGGCAGTATCAACCTTTAGGGTGTTTGGTGTGGTGCAGTGTAGTAATTATCTTATAGTGATTAGGTGTGCCTTTAACATTATTCTTGTTCATTTTATTTCCTTTGTTTGCTCTGTATACCCATTTGTTCAAAGTCATTTCCTTATTTTCTAGCTTATGCCTTGTCCTAGTTACTTAGTGATTATATTGTTAAATTTATTGCACTCGCCGAACTTTATGTTTGACCCCTTTGTTTCCACCTCTTTTCTCCCTTTCTCCCCGCCAGGTGCTCAGGGCGGGACTAGTACTAGTGGAGCTTGATTTTGGATAGCTTTATCTCTTTCTTCGGAAGTTGCTTGGATCGCTGAAGTAAAAGTTCAGCCTATCTTACTTATGGCTATTTTATGTTGGGGTTATGTCTTCCATTTTCATGTACTCTTATTTAATCAAGATGGATGTTATGTACTTGACTATAGTCTTTGTTTTTTTATGACGTAACCAAACCTATTTGTTTACCGCTGCAACGAATGAAGTTTTAAATTTTTAAGTATTGTTTTATATCTGTCTTGCTGTTAAGTTTATGTTCTATACACACTTAAAATGCCCCATGGAAGTTAATGCATTCCCTTTGTGAGTGACATTAATGGACGTGGGGTGTCACATGGAAGAAGGGAATTATTGTGTTTATGACTTAGGCGCAAAGATCTATATTATAATATGATAACCATTAAATGTGAATACGCCTAAATGGGGATTTTGGATATAAGGCACACGCTGAAATCAAAGGCTATAATTTGGCATAATTCGTATTGTATATCATGATTTGGGATATTTAGAGAATATTCTGTACTATGTAAATTTAACTAAAATTTGGGGTATATGTTATATTGTGAATTATGACCATAATTTGGGCATGTAAAATTAGGCTTAATTTTATGATTAAATTGCCTAATCTGCTAAATCTGTTGAAACTGAATACGGTAATTTGGGGTATGAAAATCTGTAGGCTCGATCTAAAATTGAGCAAAACAAGTAAATGGAACTTTGGATAATCTGCTGTAACTTGTAAAGAATTTTAATTTGTTGAGTTGGAATAATATTGGCATAATCTGGGAACTCTGTTTGCGGTAGAAGCCTGTCCGGACCCAACCAGCTTAACCAGCAACCGAAAACTGTCATACTAATGTGAGAGGTCGTAGGCAAAAGTAAAAGATGCTTAGACACGAGGTTAGGTATGGCTTGTGGCAGAAGTCTGCCCGGAACCGCCCGACATATCCAGCGGCCAAAAGCTACGACCTAATGTGAGAGGTCTGTGCATTAGCAATTAATTAATGCAAATCTAGGATAAATATGGTGCCAAAAACGTGTTGGGTGGATAAGGTTAAATCAACTGGGCGGATGAATCTAATAAACCCGTTTCGTAAATTTGTAGGCCAAATACAAGGTTAGGTAAAACAATCTGTAAGTCTGTTAATCTATATATCTGATCCGTTAGTCTAAAAAACTTGTTAACCTATTTGTCTTATCTGAGAACTAGTTAGTCTGAACTTTGTACATCCGAAATCTATAAGCAAGGTAATCTGAAATCTGTTAGTCTGGGGACACAAGGTAAGGAGGGGTAATTACTTGTATCATCTGTTGTGTGGGACCCATATTAGTCAGCCACCCTTTTTTGGTATCAAAACTATGACCCAACACTAGGAGGGGTCCGGGCACGCTTACTGAACTAATTATAAGAGGTCCACTCTGATAATGGCGAGGGGTGTCGATGGCACATTCCAACTGGGTCATGTGCGTGCATGGATCCGGTCTGCCCTGAGGATGTAAGGCACTGTTACATTAGTCTATGTCTATAGGTTTCCACTTTAGGGAATGATACACTCTTCTGTGGGGCTGGCACAGGGTATTTATGTATTAGGGAGTCGATCGCTTAGGGTAGAATTTAGGGTACACCTAGTTCTATTTGTTTCTGTTGGTGTACCGTCTGTTTCTGTTGGGGTGGTAAAGGCCCATTAGTTGGGGTGGTAAAGGCTCATTATTAGCATTCTATTTCTGTACCTTCTGTTTCTGTTGGGGTGGTGACGACCAATTAGTTGGGGTGGTAAAGGCCCATTATTAGCATTTTGTTTCTGTACCTTCTGTCTCTGTTGGGGCAGTAAAGGCCTATTACTAACATTCTTTTCTGTAGAGATTATTCTATTTCCGTTTCTGTTTCGGTTTAGACATTGGGGTAACACCTAATCTTGTAATACTAAGATTTAGTGCAGAGAAGTAAGATATAGGTAAGAAGCATATCTTGGTCTATATCATTCTGCTTCTTTTGTTTAACTTAAGCATACCTGCTACTTATGTTACTGTAATCCCTCATCCAGTTTTATTTACATGTCATGATACTAATATCTGTTTATATGCTGAAAGTTACTGGACTCGCCAGACTTTATGTCTGACCTTGTTTGTTTTCGCCTCTTTTTCTTTCCGTTTCCCCCTAGGTGCTCAGGGTGGAAACATAGGAGATTGATTCATATTCTATCTGCTTGATGTGCTTGAAGTATTGCTTGGCTTTGACTATACCTTCTTATGGCAGTTTATGTTGGGGATTATGGTTTTAAAATTTTGCATTCTGATGGATTTTTGTATAAGACTGATACTTGTGTACTTGGATTTTGGTATTGTGATTCTGAAGGATGTAACCAAACTTGTAATGACCCGAAAATCCGGTCCAATTTGAGCTGACCAAATAACACAAGTCCAACCCCTTTTGTACTGGAAATTCAAGAAATTAATAGAAAGAAGATAGAAGGTGAGGATAGATGAGATAGAAACTTAGAATAGAAGAAGAAAAGAAGAACTTACATCATCAGAGTAACACGAATCTCACAGCGAAACGAATAGCATATAATATATAACATAACTTTGAAATATAACAGTTATGTATACAATAGCACTTATCAGAGTACACACTTACAACACAGCGGAAATAACCATAGCTATATAATCCTGAAGCCTCCTGCTCCAGCTCTTCAGATATATCTGTAAATCCTGACTACTTGACTGCACGTACAAATTTAGGCACCCTAGAGTTAGGGAAACAAAACAAAATAAATTCCGGGTCAGTCATGGGACTGGTGTGAGTAAAACAGTTTTTAAAACAGGTATATGATATCTCATAAGACCACGCCGTGAATATGGAACGGGTTTTTCCCTTATGAGAATCCAAACATCTTTGAAAGCAATATCATTCTGATATTATAATAATGTCTAAGTACAAATAGATATCAATCTAGCAGAACGCTTTCATCTCACGTTCTACATACATAGTATACAATCTAAATCGCAAGCACGTATTGGATAATGGGTTTCCAACTATGACAAGGTATGGAACCACCTTCCGATCAGTGTAATCTAGGAACGATACACTGGAGTTCAACAAGAACATCTTGCAACTCAGCCACACATGACCGACCAATCATTTCGCTTGAGCGTATCGAATGTACATCACCAACGGTTGGGATCAGCAACCGTTCCCGTATATATATATATATATATATATATATATATATATATATATGTATATGTATATGTATGGGACAACATTGATAGATTAAAGAAGCAAATGAATATTCTCTAGATAGGTGATTATACACCCTACTTCGGTGCGACCGACTTAGCCATGCTACCTGCCCGATTTCTGTCATTTACCGGATGTGAGGCTAGAAGCTACGCTTATCTTTTCACATACCACATTTTCATTCACTTAGAATGTCACATCGTCATACCCTCTAAATCACAAATTGATTTTTCCCAAAAATACCACGGGTATAAGCTAAGAGAAACGAATTCCTCTGCCACCAACGTAAATACGGTTGAAACGATCAACTTACGTGATCTACCAGATATACTCTGTCAGACCTTCGTCCATACAAGTTGTCCTGGGAATAGACAAACCGAAGGCACTATTCAATACATCCATCTTAGGAACTGTTATCTAAGACTTATACAATAGCCCTTGCACTTTACTCTGTCTTCAATTATCTTTGGCATAAATGATTCGCAACACTTATGCCAATACAGAGTGGTTCTTTGGATAATAATCCAACCGGTCTCTCCATATTAACAACGTTAAATGGTCAAAAACTTCGATAGTCTATGATTTAACTATCGAAGGAAAATATGTGTGCAAACAACGATATTATTTTCAATTAGAAATTATATCGATCAATCATCAACCATATATATATATATATATTCACATTTCCTTATTTTCTATGTTTAGAAAACATATGTTATTAACACTGGAAAACATTTCCATTGTTTATTCATGCATCACTACCATTCCACAACCATTAGTCCCTAACTGTAAACTAGTAAGAGAACGACTACCCAAGTATAAACCCCGAAGGCCGAAACCAACATCAGATCGATACTCAGAAAACCATTCAACTTACTAATCTCTAGTCAGTTTCTAATTTTGGTTAACTCTATTTCTTTAATTTCTAATTGAATAACTCTATTTGTCTAAATCCTATTCGAATAACTAATATTGAATTTAACTCCATTCGCTTGACTCTAGATCGCAGCGATCACAATGGTTACGCCTGATTCCCTCAGGAAACATCCGACCGCCGTAGGCTATCTGCAGCCCTGCGAATTACGCTAGCAGTCGTGCTAAATGGTAACTTATCCTGAATAACTATGTTTGACTAACTTCTTTGAATAAACTATATTTGATTAACTTTTTTTCGATAACTCTATTTGATAACTCTAATCGACTAACTCTTTCCTATCTCGTTAATTTCCTTTTTTTCCTTTTATCCTATTTATTTTCTACATAAATGTTCCTTTTACAATTCCATTTATTTTCTAAATAAATATTCTTCTTTATAATATCCTATGATTTTATAAATGCTTTATTTTCAAATTATTCCCTTTTATAAAATCGGTTGATTTTATAAAATTCCTTTATTTCAATATACATTGAAATATCCCTTTTTACATCCCAGGGTCTTTTATGATATTAAAATAGCAAACCCCAATGATCGATATCGTTTAAACACACAAAATCAAACAGATTTTATATCACCTCATATTACAATATATGAACAGAACAGTATTATAAATATTGAGGAGTCCAGTTGGACCCCTCTAACCTGTTCCCCTGCATCACAGATGTTACACAATATAATCAACATCACTTTCAGTTCCATATGATATATTCGGTTAAACAGAATCAATATAGAAATTCAACTAACTGACTAGTAGTTCAATCAAACAGTCAACACATAGTCAATCAACCAACATTTAACAGTTCTAAAAATACAACATGAAATTATAAACTGTTTAGAGTTAGTGAGATTTACTCACATTGGACTGTTATCGTTAAAAACGATTAACTGTCTTTGATCCCGATGGACAATTTATTTCACTATAAATTGTAACGAACTCGGATTCACTTCTAGTCAGTTCCAGGCTATAGTCCTCGTCCATACGATCCCGTCGGATCTTGTTTCGTCAGATTTCAATAACATATGACCAAGATATTCAGTTTAGAAGTTATCGAATAATTTAAACTAAACTTAAAATCTAAATGGGCCTCACATCATTAAAAACCCGGCCCATTCAAATGCAGCCCGCCCCCTTTTGAACAGTCCTCCTCCTTCAACATCCCGACGCAACACCAATGGCCATTACAGCGCCTTCTAGCTCACCTACCCCCTTTCTTATTCAATGAAACTACGAATGGAATATACCATCGTTCATCTCTTCATCTCCTCTCCGTAACCGACCCAACATCGAAGAGATCGATCTCCTCTTGGTATTTCCGTCCCCAGGTCTCGAAGCCGTGACTTGCTGAGAACATCGACCATTTTCATCACATAAAAATCCAGAAAAATCCCGAACGAAGCCACTCGATCTTCTGATTCCAACTCTAATATCCAGACCGTGGATTAAGGCTTCAGCTTCTCAAAATCGTGAACCCTAGTTCGACTGTCCAAACTCGAGCTCGACGAACCATCACCGCACCCAACAAATTTGATACTAGAACGAAGAGATTTCCTTCACGATCTCAAATACATTAGTATTTTGATTTATAGATTTTCTTTGTATTTGTTCTTGATTTTCAAAGAGGAGGTAATTTACTGGAAGATGAAAACCGACGGCGGAAAAATTGAGAAAGAGGAAATTTAGGTTTTAGGAGAAGTTAAGGCCTATTTATAAGATTTACAAAATATCTAGACATTTTATAGAAAGAATATTCTCGGTATATTCTCTTTTTATATATTCATTTTGCTTTCTAAAAATTCTCGTGATTACATACGATACCCAAAAATCACGAAACTGGACATGTAACTAGACTTTGACATTACGGTCCCAACGAAACTGGTTTCGTCGAATTCCGACTCTATATGCTCACACATCGTATTTTTAACTGTCAAAATACTGACTGTTTCTCACTCTAAAAATCCGTACGGCCACACACTAACTCTAAAAATCACGAAACTGGAAATCTAACAACTATTTGACATTGCGGATCCAACAAAATTAGTTTCGTCGAATTCCGACTTCATCTGCAAAAATGGCTATTTTTAAAGCTTTGGATGACCCAAATATATTTAAATAAAATTAAATTAAATATAAATAAATTTATATTATCGTATATCTTTACATATGATATCGTACAGCTCCAGAATATCATATCAGAATTTATAGCTTGATATTTCAGATTCCAGATTATCTCGATATCCAGTTTATACTGAAAATCTATTTATAACGTATATAAAGCGTCGCAAATTATAAAGGTATTCCACAGCGACTTTTCTGAAATTTGATTTGGATGTACATCAAAATCTACACGACGAAATCCCGATTTTTCTCTTTTACTAGAAAGATATACTCTACCAGCTCCACACGTTTCTTGTTTCACAGAAATCCGATTTAAAACGAATCATATACATTCAATTGAAGTTCAATTCGCCAAATTACTAACTGCAGCGCTATTTCAAGCTCGATTTTAATTATATTATAACTCTACGTTCAAACTGTCGTTTATATGATATATTCGTTATTCAAATTCAATTCCAAGCTGAACTAAATACCACAGATGATCCAGTTCACACCATATCGCCATTTCAGCCACTTCTGATTATTTCAGAATTAAATATATTATTTAATTTATTATTTTAAATAAATATTCACTATTATTAATTCCATGATCATTTAATTCACTATATCACTGTTTATATAATTAAATAAATTAATTATAATACCTCTGCCAATGCGGATCATTACAAAACTTATTTCTGTTTCTGCTGTAATAAATTTATAAAATTTTCAAGTACTACTTTACGTATCTGTCTTGTAATATTCTATTCTGTTTACTAATAATGCTTCAAGGAAGTTAATGCATTCCTTTTGTGAATGACATTAACGGACATGGGTGTTTCACTTGGTATCAGAGGAGAAGGTTACCAGATTTGATAAAAAGTTTTTAAAAACTATTTTAAAAAATGTTTTAAAGAAGTAAGTATTTTCAAGAGTAAAGTTTATTTTGAAAAAAAAAATCCCCAAAAGCAATATATCTGTCTTTCGATTCTCCGTTTTTGAATCTCTTTTCTTTCGTTTTAGCATGTCTGGAGAACAAAACATCCCTTACATCCCAGAGAGAGTCAACATACCCGGGTGGTTCCGTAGATATTTGGAGGCCACGGCACCCGCCGAAGGCCAAGGAAACTTTCCTCCAGTTGTACCCATCGCTCCTCCTCCTCCTCCGCATGTGAATACTTTCCTGAAGACATATAGAGACTTTCGAGCTATGTGAGAAAAGAACTTTAATGGGACTGATTCTTTCGTGGAAGCAAGAAACTGACCCAAGGAAACAAAAGATTTGTTTGTTATCTTCGACGTGGATGATAGGCAGAAGATACAGTTGGTTGTATGGATACTTAAGGACGAAGCTTCATTCTGGTGGGAGCTCACGAATGGAGAACGAGCAGTGGAGACTTAGATGGATTTCAGGCATAAGTTCGAGATGAAATTTCTCTCACGAGCAGAAGAGAATTTATACATGGAGAGGTTATTGGCGTTGAAGCAGGGGAATTTATCAGTGAAAGAGTACGTTAACAAGTTCAATCAGTTGGCGAGATTCGGCTTAGACTTGGTGAACACACCTGATAAAAAGGCCCTGAGATTCGTTAAAGGTTTGAATGAGCCGCTACATGGGTTGGCTATGACCCACATTCCTATGGGGGCTACCTTCGAGAAATTGGTTGACATGGCATTGATGCATGAAGAGGAAGACAAAAGTGAGAAAAAAGAGGAAAAGCTCGAAGGACCATAGAACAAGAAAGCGTGGCCTAAAAAGGAAACACAAAAGAAGGATGAAAAGTCTGAAGATAAGAAGGAGAAAAAGTGCTTTACTTGTGGATGCTTGACTCATCTGAACAAGGATTGCAGAAAGAGGAAGGGTACTTGCTTCAACGGTGGTGAGATGGGACACTTCACTAGGGATTGCCTGAAGAAACGAGGGCAATGGCAGAGGACAGGACCTACTTCTGAAGGGCAGGTGAATGCTCACGTGGTTGGTGGATAGGATAGAGATAGGAAAATTTCTGTAGAAGGTCTAATTTCCTTATCTGATTATTGAGTTAAAACTCTTTTTGATTCTGGCATTTTGATTTTGTAATTGAGACTCTGCACTTTAATACTCGTCTTGTTTCTGATCCCGCTATAGTCTCAAATCCCATAAGGGTTACGACTCATCTATTTGTGAAGGTTGGGGTTTGATCATACCTGTGTTGGGCGTTAAGTTGACTATGACACATACATTCTGGGTTTTGTGGGATATGGTGGGGTTTTATCATGCTTAGTTTCCTAATAATCATTTGATAATCTGATTTGTACCAGTAGTCTATAAGTATCTGAATATTTCTGAAAAGGATAGGGGTTTTTACTCGAAGCGTGAAGTAGATTTCTAGTTTTGACATGGTTTAATGGGAGTAATTCTCTGAGTGTCAATCTGATGTTGATTTCGGTCTTCGGGGTTGATACTCAGAGAATTATTCTCTTATCCGATGTCTAATGGGAACAAAACTTTTATTTTAATTGTATGTGCTTCTATCACTCGGATGTATCCTATCGATCGAGTTTTAGACCTTTAGGTAGAAACTAATGGGTGTAAACATGTGTTTGAGACATGTTATGTTTGATGGTTGCAAGTAGATGCAAGTGGTTTCTATTGGTTGCTCGTGGATGCATATACACACACTAGGCACTAGATCGGCTCAAAAGCACTCTCATACTGCATATGGATGTGTGCGCATTTTTCAATTTTTGTGGATGCAAAATAATTGACTCATCACATGGATGTTGCATTTGGATGAATGGTTATGCACTCATATAGAAATGATGTGTATAAAAATAGGATTTCTTGCATACATAATTGGACTCATGACACTAACATAAATTTGCATTGAGGAGGTCAACTGAATCAGTAGACCGCCTGATCTTTGCATTAGATAAGAGACATATACACACACTTTTGCATATGTTCATACAACATTAGAAGTTTTCTAAGGATAATGGATACCTGTGGATGATGGTTGAGTAGATGGGTGATTGGATGGTAGGACACATTCTTCTTAACTTGAAGATTTCGGGGACGAAATCCTTTAAGGGGGGCAGAATGTAACACCCCTTATTTTCTGTGAACATAAAAGTATCAAAACAAAGTATACTTAATTTTTAAAAGAAGAATTAAGGGAAACAGGTTATGCCATTGCATTCATCTCGGAATTCTGCTTGAGATAGAGTCTGAGTTTGCATAAATCGGACTCCGTATGAAGAAGTTATGGCCTTCAGAAGTTTCAGAAAAATTAAATTAATTAAAACAACTTAGTTCAAAATCCAAAATTCGAATTCAAACGTAGAACAAGGTGGGAGGGTCTTTTCCCGCCCAGGGGCCAGGTCGACCTGGGGGTCGACCTACCCTATATAGGTTGACCATGGGGTCGACCTCCCCCTACAGGTCGACCTGTTTTAGATCCGAGGCAGATTCGGATTTTTGTATTTGGACATGTTTTCTGGACAAATTCTGGCTCCTAAGCTATTTAAACACCCCCGAACCCCACTTTCTCTCCACACCAAACTATTGTAACGCTATGCTGCCTCAATACTAATTAAAATAAATCAATGGTGTCTCTACTTTGCTGAAACCTAAGTTAGAACTAGTGCTTCTTCTTCTTCTAATCTGAATAGGATTAAAAGAGAACAACTACAACCCTTTTTCTCTTAGAATCCAACCAAGATGAGTACAGTTATTTTCAGATATGAAATTTAATTATGATCTTGACATGGTTATAAATCTAAATTTGAGATTATGCATATTCTTGTTTACCAGATCTGTTTTTCTGTGTCTCTTCCTTCATTCTGTTTTATAGCCAGGCTATCATGAGCCTGAGCCAAATCTCATAAGAGATTGACGCACAAATGCTAAATTTGGGGAAAATAGTGAATGATGCATAATTAGACATGATTGATTTGTGATTGATTTGAGAAAAGAACAAATGTTGTAATTTAATATCTGGATCTAGGCATACTATATATAATAGTCTGTGATTTCGAATAAGGAGAATTATTGTGTATACGACTTAGGCGCAAAGATTTATATTATAATAGGATAACTATTAAATGTGAATACGCCTAAATGGGGATTTCAGATATTAGGCATACGCTGAAATCAAAGGATATAATTTGGCATAATTCATATTGTGTATCATGATTTGGGTTTTTTAGAGAATATTCTGTACTGTGTAAATTTAACTAAAATTTGGGGCATATGTTATATTGTGAATTATGATCATAATTTGGGCATGTAATATTAGGCTTAATTTTATGATTAAATTGTCTAATCTGCTAATCTGTTGAAACTGAATACGGTAATTTGGGGTATGAAAATCTGTAGGCTCAATCTAAAATTGAGCAAAACAAGTTAATAGAACTTTGAATAATCTGCTGTAACTTGTAAAGAATTTTAATTTGTTGAGTTGGTATAATATTGGCATAATCTGTGAATGAATACTCTAGCTAAAAATAAGAATGCTGAGACACAAGGTTAGACTCTGTTTGCGGTTGAAGCCTGTTCGGACCGAACCGGCTTAACCAGCAACCACAAACTGTCAGACTAATGTGAGAGGTCGTAGGCATAACTAAAAGATGCTTAGACATGAGGTTAGGTCTAGCTTGCGGCAGAAGTCTGCCCGGAACCGCCCCGCACATCCAGCGGCCACAAGCTACCGACCTAATGTGAGAGGTTTGTGCATTAGTAATTAATTAATGCAAATCTAGAATAAATATGATGCCTAAAACGTGTTGGGTGGATTAGGTTAAATCAGCTGGGCGGATGAATCTAATAAACCCGTTTCGTAAATCTATAGGCCTAATACAAGGTTAGGTAAAACAATCTGTAAGTCTGTTAATTTGTATATCTGATCCGCTAGTCTAAAAAACTTGTTAACCTATTTGTCTTATCTGAGAACTAGTTAATCTGAACTTTGTACATCTGAAATCTGTAAGCAAGTTAATCTGAAATCTGTTAGTCTGGGGACATAAGGTTAGGAGGGGTAATTACTTGTGTCATCTGTTGTGTGTGACCCATATTAGTCAGTAACTCTTTTCTAGTATCAAAACTATGACCCAACACTAGGAGGGGTCCGGGCACGCTTACTGAACTAATTTTAAGAGGTTCACTCTGATAATGGCGAGGGGTGTCGATGGCACATTCCAACCGGGTCATGTGCGTGCATGGATTCGGTCTTCTCTGAGGATGTAAGACACCGTGACATCTGTAAATAGGTCTGCGTCTATAGGTTACCACTTTAGGGAATGATACACCCTTCCGTGGGGCCGGCATAGGGTATTTATGTATTAGGGAGCCGATCGCTTGAGGTAGAATTTATGGTACACCTAGTTCTGTTTGTTTTTGTTGGTGTACCGTCTGTTTCTGTTGGGGTGGTAAAGGCCCATTAGTTATGGTGGTAAAGGCCCATTATTAGCATTCTGTTTCTATAGCTTCTGTTTTTGTTGGGGTGGTAAAGGCCCAGTAGTTGGGGTGGTAGAGGCCCATTATTAGCATTCTATTTCTGTACCATCTGTCTCTGTTGGGGTGGTAAAGGCCCATTACTAGCATTCTGTTTCTTTAGAGATTATTTTATTTGGATTTCTGTTTCGGTTTAGACATTAGGGTAACACCTAATCCTATTATACTAAGTATTAGTGCAGAGAAGTAAGATATAGGTAAGAAGCATATCTTGGCCTATATCATTCCGTTTCTTTTGTTTAACTTAAGCATACCTACTACTCTTGTTGCTGTAATCCCTCATCTAGTTTTATTTACATATTGAAACACCCCACCTCCGTTAGGGTCACTCTCAAAGGGAATGCCCTAATTTTGGTGGAGGTTTATAAGTATAAGTCACAGATATACAAGACAGATATAAAAACACATATTTGTAAACAGCGGAAAAAACAACAACTTTTATTTCATAAAAGCAAATACGTGCTACAACAATATCACCATAATTGTCTTACATCTTTTGTCAAAAACATAACATAACACTTTCCTAATCTGTCTTGATTACATTATTTAAAGAAGCATAAATAAAACATAGATAAGCTGCAAAAGCCCCATAGTGGTTGTCCAAAGCCATAGTTCAAAACGAAAAAGTCCAAGCAATACATTTCTCTTCTTCAAGCTGGATGTTAAGGCTGGTCAAGCTGTTGTGTTCCCTCCCTGTGGACCTGGGGGCGGGGGGGGGGGGGGGGAAACGGAAGAAAAGAAGACGAAAGAAAAGTAGAGTCAGACATAAAGCCTGAGTAAGTCTAGTACTATTCTGTCTATGAATAAAGAACTGGGTATGATAAGTATAAAGAAGAAGTGGGAAAGCATTATAACTTGGTTAAGTTGTCTAGGGTCGAATATACTATCGAACCCCATGTAAATCTCTGAACCCATATAAACTAGTTTCCAACTGGCACCCCATAATCAGGGTGATGTGATCCATTCTATGATGATCGGCTCCTACTCGCATAGTTACATGTGTCTTACGGCCCCCCGATGTTGTAGTTACCTATGCTGGTCCCACCATGGGGTGTATCAAGTCCCATGGTGGCGGCCCGACACAACCTTAGAATGCACATGTATGCTACTGGTGTCCAGTGCCTTATTTTTCTGCCCCGGAGCGTGTGCACGCCCGCACCCCGTTAGAACCTACACTGCTACACCACCGCCGTCGATTTGACCTCTTACAATCCGCCCAGTAATCGTGCCCCACCCTGCCTAGTTTCAGGGTATCCTGATACACCTTCTAGGGTTACTGCTGAAAAGGGTCCCCCGTTACTAGGTTTTCTATCTCTAGCCAACATGCTAAGTTGGTTAAGTGTTTTCTAACCTAACCCCCACCAGTCCGTTTAGTTTAGCATGTTCCATTTTGATTAAGTCTTTAGTTCACTTAATCCTAACAATCCTGACTCAGCCTTAATTGTCTTATTAAAGCCTTGACCTCTCACATTAGACAGGTATTGTTGTGGCTGCCTGTTGCCGGTTGGTTCCGGGCAGTCTTACGCCACAACTCAGTCTAACCTCGGGTCCTTATTGGGCTGCATGTTTAACCTCCCACATTGGATAGGTATTGTTGTGACTACTGGACAGTCGGGCGGTTCCGGGCAGGTTTACATCACAACTCAATCCAACCTCAGGTTAAACACATCGTATGTTCTACATTTACATATTTTGTCTTTCTTCTTTATTTTCTTATATGTAAATATTTGCGGCCCATTATTAAGTTAATGGTGTAAAGGTTACACCAATCATGGGCCCAACCCATACTTGAATTTGGGCCCTTCTACTTTATATTTTCATTTATTAATAAATTTAACCCAACGTTATTTTCCCCCGTTTAACACGTTCGTTTATTATATATATGTTGGGCTTAGCCTCTTTAAGCCCAACTTAGCCATGAGAAAAAGGGAGGCTTAAAGCGTGATTACATACACAAAAAGGGGAATGTGAACGCATGAACTTGCAACATAACGTTGGAACTACAAAATAGAAACTGGTGTACTTGCATAGTAGTAATGTATACTTTGGTCATAAAGCATAAGTGACATGAATCAAACTATGTAAACTTGTAGTTAAGTTAAGAATATCACTATTGACACATAGGCTTAACTACAACATAAACCTATACTTTTATTCAGGCATAATGTCAAACATAAGCAAATCATGTTCATAAGACTACTACATGTTTACAAAGGTGCTTACTTTTGTTACTAACACAAAAGTATGGTTCAACTTAATCATGATTTTAAATCTATTCTCATAACCATGGCATAAATATTTCTAACATGAAATCATGATTTTTACTGTAGTCATGCAAACTTGCAAAAGGGATTTTTGAATCTAACCTAGCTATGTACCACATATGTCATCATATAATTCTTGTTAACAATATGGATTTCAATTATGCAAAATGTCCATCATAGCCTAGTCATATTCATAAGTTTGCAAATAGGTTTTCTAGTACAAAAGCATGGCTTAATACATAGGTCATGGCGCCAAAATTTCAACATAGTTTCATACGAACTATAATAACCCAAATTTGTTCCAATTACGTACAAAATGATTTATGTACAAAAATATACATTATGATGGCATAGTAGCAAAACCCCAAACTTGCATGAATTTCATTTAATCAACTACATACATGTAGCTTCAACATGGATTACATAATTTGCGAATATTCCAAACGTATACTTGCATAAAACTACCGCATGTAGTTTTTAATAATGAATAACATAATTCGAGAATATCCAAACGTATACAATATTCCAAATCGATAAGGATCATAGTAACGCACAAATATGAATTACTTTATCGCCACAAATCAAGTATACAAACCAACACAATTATTTGTTCATACCAAAATAATACTCTACTTACAATTGTATGGCGAATTCTCCAATTTAGGAATTTGGAGATGCGATTCCTTGTTGATTTGATTTGTTTTAGGTTGCTTTATGCTTTAGAATTTGCCTCCTAATCCTCTCTCTAATTGGCGGCTACTCTTAGTCGTTCCTCAGCAACATGGCGGCTTTGTTCTTATTTTTGAATGAATAGATTAGGTTGAGTCTAGGGTTATTTTTATAGAGGTTATGAACTGATTAGGACCATTGATGTTGCTTGGATTGATCGTAGCCATTCATTCGAAAGAGAGACCAATTAGAGCCTGCCACCTAGCCCTAATGACAAAGCAGACTATAGAAAATCGACCAACATAGAATAGGCCAGCCAGGTTGGGCTGGGTTCGACCTGGCTCTGGACCAGGTCGACAGCCCTGTCGACCTGGCTAGACCAGGTCGACAGCCCAGTCGACCTGGGTGCATTAGGCGGGACTTTTCCCGCCCTGGCCAATTGGGCCCGATTTCTGAATTAAAACTTGTTTTTCTGAGCTGCTTTATTCTGTTCGAATTTTAAACTTAATTCAGTAACTTCCGAAGGCCATATCTTCTTCATACGGACTCCGTTTTTCGAAAACTCAAACTCTATTTCGCGTATTTTTCCGAGACGAACGCAATGGCGTATCCCGTTTCGCTTAGTTCTTTGATTTGAAATTAATTATACTTTAATTTGTGAATTTCACAGTTATAGAATTCGCGGGGTGTTACATTCTCCCCCACTTAAAAGGATTTCGTCCCCGAAATCTTCAAGTTAGGAGGAATGTATATCCTAACATCCAATCATCCATCTACTCATCCATCAAACACGAGCATCCATTGTCCTTAAAAGACTTCTAATGCTTCATGATCATATGCGAAGTGTGTGTGTGTACATGTACTTATCTAATGCAAAATCAGGCGGTCTACTGATTCAGTTGACCTCCTTAATGCGAATTATGTAAGTGCCATGAATCCATTATGTATGCAAATTTTCCTATTCATGATTCTACATGAGTGCACAATCATTCATTACAAATGCAACACCCATATGACAACACATTAGAGTTCAACCATATACGAATCCAAACATATATGCATATGCAATATGAAGTGACTGAGCCGATCTAAAACCTAGATTGTGTGTGTATATGCAACCACGAGCAACCACTAGCAATCACTTGCAACCACTTGCAACCATCATCCATAACATGTTTCAATTACATGTTTCCATCCAAAGGTTTCTACCTAAAAGATAAGGTCGAGGAAATATACCTAAAAAGATAGATAAAAGCGCAACTTAAGGAAAAGGAAAGATCAAGGATGTACCCTCGAACAGAAAAGGGTAGGCAGTACGTATTCTAGCTTCAGTTTCCCAAGTCGCGTCTCCCTCGGCGTCGCTCCACTGAACTTTAACGAGCTTGACTTCGCGGTTGCGTAGCTTCTTCACTTCCGTTCCTAATATGCGGGTTGGAACTTTTCTTATGGTTGCTTCGCGTTCCACTTCGGCCTCTTCTAGGATATTTGGCTCTACCACCTCAGCTGACTCATGTAGACATTTTCGGAGATGTGAAATGTGAAAAACGTTGTGGACTCCAGCCAACTTCTCGGGAAGCTCTAATCTATAGGCCATTTTCCCAATTTTCTCGATAATAGGGAATGGCCCTACGAACCTTGGTGCCAGTTTTCCTGTGGTTCCAAAACGAACAACGTTCCTTAGCGGTGATACCTTGAGAAAAACTCTGTCTCCAACCTCAAATTCAAGGTCGGTCCTTCTCTTGTCGGCATAGGACTTTTGTCTGTCTTGGGCCGTCTTCATTCTTCTTCGTATTAAGTCTACTTTCTCTGAAGTCTCTCGGATCATATCTTGTCCAAGTATGAGCTTATCAGTAGACTCCCACCAACAAGTGGGCGATCGGCACGGTCTTCCATATAAAGCTTCGAAGGGCGCCATTCCGATGGTTGCTTGATAGCTGTTGTTGTAGGCAAATTCCACCAAAGGAAGGTGGTCTTCCCATGTCCCTCCGAAGTCGAGGACGCATAGCCTTAAAAGGTCTTCCAAAACTCTGTTTACTCTCTCTGTTTGGCCGTTGGTTTGGGGATGATAGGCTGTGCTCAAGCATAATTGCGTTCCTACTGCTTCTTGCAGACTCCGCCAAAACTCACTGGTGAAGATGGGGTCTCGGTCACTAACATTCCTAGATGGTATTCCATGGAGTCAAACGATTTCCTTGAGGTAAAGTGATGCTAGGGATGAGGCAGTTCTTTTACTTTTGACAGGTAAAAAGTGGGCGCTTTTAGTAAGCCTATCCACTATTACCCAAATGCTAGTGTTGCCTCTCCTAGACCTAGGCAGCCCATCGATAAAGTCCATTGAGATGCTATCCCACTTCCACTGCGGGACCTCCAGAGGATGTAGTAGTCCGCCAGGCTTTTTTTGTTCCGCCTTAACCTGTTGGCACACCATACACTTAGAAACGAATTCGGCTACGTCCTTTTTCATGCCGTTCCAGAAGAAAGTCCTTTTTATGTCTTTGTACATTTTATCTCCGCCTGGGTGTATCGTCATCTTGGAGTGATGTGCTTCCTCGAGAACCTTCTTTACTAAATCTTTTGTCTGTGGGACGCATAGTCTTCCGTCTCGCCTTAGCAAACCCTTATCGTCGATGGAGTATCTGTTGAGGTGACTTGAAGTCTCACCCCTAATTATCCTATCAATTGTTTCCACAAGCTGAGGGTCTTCGCGTTGTGCTGTCCCTACTAAATCCACTAAAGTTGGGCGCACTTCGAGAGATGCTAACAAGCCTGGTACAAAATCGGAGGAAGGCCTAAAGTCGAAGCTGGCTATAAACTCTAGGCTTTGTCTTTCAACAAACAACGGGCTTAGGGTCAATTTCTTTCGGCTCAACGTGTCTGCCACTACGTTGCCTTTGCCCGGAGTATAGGAGATTTCGAAATCGTACGAGGCAAGAAACTCCATCCATCTTTGTTGCCTCAAGTTAAGATCCTTCTGCGAGAAAAGATATTTCAACGATTTATGGTCAGTGTAAAGTTCGAACTTCTCACCTAGGAGATAGTGTCGCCAAGACTTGAGTGCAAAGACGATGGCGGCTAACTCAAGATCGTGGGTTGGGTAGTTCTTTTCGTGCACCTTCAACTGCCTCCCGCCATAAGCTACTACCCTTCCTTCTTGCATTAAGACGGCGCCTAGCCCTGTCCCACTTGCATCCGTATAAACAGTGAACATCTTGCTCCCATCCGGCAGCGTCAAAACTGGGGCTGTTGTAAGAGCCCTTTTCAGTCGTTGGAAAGCAAACTCGCAATCCAAATCCCAATTGAACACTAGATTCTTCTTAGTCAATTTCGTGAGTGGAGCTGAGATTTTTGCAAAATCCCTTATAAACTTTCGATAGAAACCTACTAGTCCTAGAAAGCTTCGGACCTCAGTTGCATTCCTTGGTGTCTTCCAATCCTGTACCGCCACTACCTTAGCAGGGTCCACTGCTAACCCTTGTTTGGATACTATATGCCCAAGGAACCTCACCTCTTCTCTCCAAAAGTGGCATTTGTAGAATTTGGCTTTTAGTTGATGGACTCGCAAAGTTTCCATGATTGCCCTTAAGTGCTGAGCATGTTCCTCTTCACTCTTCGAGAAGATAAGGATATCATCTACGAAGACCACTACGAATTTGTTGAGGAAATATCTAAATACACTACTCATCAGGTCCACGAAGTAAGCAGGTGCATTTGTCAAGCCGAAAGGCATGACAAGCCATTCAAAGAAGCCGTCTGGGGTTCTGAACGCCGTTTTATCGATGCTATCTTCATCCACCCTTAGCTGATGAAAACCGGTTGCTAAATCGAGTTGGGAGAAAACAGACGCTCCTACAAGTTGGTCAAACAAATCGTCAATTCTAGGGAGAGGGTGCCTATTCTTTTTCGTTAGCTTGTTGAGCTCCCTATAGTCAACACATAGACGGAGTGAACCATCCGCCTTTGTAGCGAACACCACTGGAGCGCCCCATTCTGAAATGCTCCTCCTAATGAACCCCTTTTCTAGAAGCTCTTTAATCTGTTTACTGAGCTCTTTCCTTTCTCGTGGAGCCATGTGTCTAACGGGAAATGCAACGGGCTTTGCATTATCTACAAGATATATGCGGAAGTCTATTTCCCGCTTTGGAGGCAAGCCCTTCACCTCTTCGAAGACATCCGGATATTCCCGGACCACTCTAACTGATTGCAAATTTTCAACAGAGGCATCTAGCGATTCAAGATAACTAAGCATAACCGCATACGAGGGATTACAAGAAATTTCCAAAGTATTACCGAGCTGGGTTAGGAGCCTAACAACCCTTTTCTCACAATCAAGGATGGCCCCATTACTGGATAGCCAATCCATACCCAAAATCAAACCATAACCCGAAAAGCCCAAAACAAAGGCACTACATTGAAATTCTACACTTAGAATAGAAATTTTCAATACCAAACAGATCATAGACAAATGAGCTGGGCCCCCAATTGGGTTTGAAACAATTAAGGGGTCCTCTACCATACTAGTTTTTAGGTGCAGAGATTCTACTAAAGCAGACGAGATAAAGGAGTGTGATGCGCTAGAATCAAATAAAGTGCGAACGGGGTGATCATAAAGATAAACTACACTTTCTACAGAAGTATTTATACCTCGCTGTTGCAAAGGTGGCGCTTCTAGCACATGAACCTGTGCCCCTGGGGTGGATCCAGCCCTCTGCCCCTGTCCTCGTTTCTTTGGGCAGTCCCTAGCCCTGTGGCCTGTCTCACCGCAAGAAAAGCACCCATCATTCTCCTTGGCCTTCTTTTTCCGGCAGTCCTTTACTAAGTGCCCCACCTTGCCACAGAAATTACACTTCCTCTTCTCTTTGTTGCCTTTCCCGCCTTTCTTAAAGTCTGTCTTCTTAGGCTGCAAACCCTCTTTCTTCCCTTGAGAGCTTTCTGCCTTTGTCTCCTTCTTACCCTTATCCTCTTCATTCAGCAATGCCATTTGCACCAATCTTTCATACGTGGCTCCCATGGGTATATGGGTCATGGCCAAACTGTGTAATGGCTCATTCAACCCTTTGACGAAACGGAGAGCCTTCTTGTGCGGGGTGTTGACTAGGTCAAGCCCAAACCTAGCCAGCTCATCGAACTGATTCACATACTCTCTGACTGTCTTGTCCCCTTGCTTAAGAAATAAGAATTTTTCCAACTGCAAACTTCTTTCCGCATCTGAGAGAAATTTAGTCTCAAACCTTGCCCTAATGTCCTCCCATGTCTCCACTGGTCTTTCAGCGTTAGTGACTTCCCACCAATAGGAAGCCTCGCCCTTCAATAGCCACAATGCCAATTGTACTTTTTGTCTATCCTCTACCTCAAAGATGATGAATAGGTCCTCAGTTTCTTTCAGCCAATTTCTAGCTGCCACGAAGGACTCAGTTCCATGGAAATCCCTTCCTCCCATAGCTTTAAAATCTTTACATATCTTAGCAAAAGTGTCTCCCCGTGGAGGAGGTGGAGGAAAAGGTGCCGCTGCAGCTGGATGATTTCCTGCAGCTGGGGGAGGAGGAACGGTAGGACCTGGCTGAGTGGCCCTTGCTTCTAAGAACCGTCTAAACCAACCAGGTATTGGCACCCCTTCTGGCAAGTTAAGATCTTCGGACATGCTGAAACAAAAAGGATAGATTCAAAACGAAGGATAAGAGATAGTACCTATGGCTTTGGGGAGTGGACTTTGCCTTTTAAAATAAAATAATATTTTTCTTTTAAAAATGCTTCTTTAAATTTCCTTTTTGAAAATAAATTTTCAAATCTTTTTATCTTATCTTGTAAACCTATGCTCTGATAACAAGTGAAACACCCCACCTCCATTAGGGTCACTCTCAAAGGGAATGCCCTAATTTTGGTGGAGGTTTATAAGTATAAGTCACAGATATACAAGACAGATATAAAAACACATATTTGTAAACAGCGGAAAAAACAACAACTTTTATTTCATAAAAGAAAATACGTGCTACAACAATATCACCATAATTGTCTTACATCTTTTCCCAAAAACATAACATAACACTTTCCTAATTTGTCTTGATTACATTATTTAAAGAAGCATAAATAAAACATAGATAAGCTGCAAAAGCCCCATAGTGGTTGTCCAAAGCCATAGTTCAAAACGAAAAAGTCCAAGCAATACATTTCTCTTCTTCAAGCTGGATGTTAAGGCTGGTCAAGCTGCTGTGTTCCCTCCCTGTGGACCTGGGGGCGGGCGGGGGGGGGGGGGGGGAAACGGAAGAAAAGAAGACGAAAGAAAAGTAGAGTCAGACATAAAGCCTGAGTAAGTCTAGTACTATTCTGTCTATGAATAAAGAACTGGGTATGATAAGTATAAAGAAGAAGTGGGAAAGCATTATAACTTGGTTAAGTTGTCTAGGGTCGAATATACTATCGAACCCCATGTAAATCTCTGAACCCATATAAACTAGTTTCCAACTGGCACCCCATAATCAGGGTGATGTGATCCATTCTATGATGATCGGCTCCTACTCGCATAGTTACATGTGTCTTACGGCCCCCCGATGTTGTAGTTACCTATGCTGGTCCCACCATGGGGTGTATCAAGTCCCATGGTGGCGGCCCGACACAACCTTAGAATGCACATGTATGCTACTGGTGTCCAGTGCCTTATTTTTCTGCCCCGGAGCGTGTGCACGCCCGCACCCCGTTAGAACCTACACTGCTACACCACCGCCGTCGATTTGACCTCTTACAATCCGCCCAGTAATCGTGCCCCACCCTGCCTAGTTTCAGGGTATCCTGATACACCTTCTAGGGTTACTGCTGAAAAGGGTCCCCCGTTACTAGGTTTTCTATCTCTAGCCAACATGCTAAGTTGGTTAAGTGTTTTCTAACCTAACCCCCACCAGTCCGTTTAGTTTAGCATGTTCCATTTTGATTAAGTCTTTAGTTCACTTAATCCTAACAATCCTGACTCAGCCTTAATTGTCTTATTAAAGCCTTGACCTCTCACATTAGACAGGTATTGTTGTGGCTGCCTGTTGTCGGTTGGTTCCGGGCAGTCTTACGCCACAACTCAGTCTAACCTCGGGTCCTTATTGGGCTCCATGTTTAACCTCCCACATTGGATAGGTATTGTTGTGACTACTGGACAGTCGGGCGGTTCTGGGCAGGTTTACATCACAACTCAATCCAACCTCGGGTTAAACACATCGTATGTTCTACATTTACATATTTTGTCTTTCTTCTTTATTTTCTTATATGTAAATATTTGCGGCCCATTATTAAGTTAATGGTGTAAAGGTTACACCAATCATGGGCCCAACCCATACTTGAATTTGGGCCCTTCTACTTTATATTTTCATTTATTAATAAATTTAACCCAACGTTATTTTCCCCCGTTTAACACGTTCGTTTATTATATATATGTTGGGCTTAGCCTCTTTAAGCCCAACTTAGCCATGAGAAAAAGGGAGGCTTAAAGCGTGATTACATACACAAAAAGGGGAATGTGAACGCATGAACTTGCAACATAACGTTGGAACTACAAAATAGAAACTGGTGTACTTGCATAGTAGTAATGTATACTTTGGTCATAAAGCATAAGTGACATGAATCAAACTATGTAAACTTGTAGTTAAGTTAAGAATATCACTATTGACACATAGGCTTAACTACAACATAAACCTATACTTTTATTCAGGCATAATGTCAAACATAAGCAAATCATGTTCATAAGACTACTACATGTTTACAAAGGTGCTTACTTTTGTTACTAACACAAAAGTATGGTTCAACTTAATCATGGCATAAATATTTCTAACATGAAATTATGATTTTAAATCTATTCTCATAACCATGGCATAAATATTTCTAACATGAAATTATGATTTTTACTTTAGTCATGCAAACTTGCAAAAGGGATTTTTGAATCTAACCTAGCTATGTACCACATATGTCATCATATAATTCTTGTTAACAATATGGATTTCAATTATGCAAAATGTCCATCATAGCCTAGTCATATTCATAAGTTTGCAAATAGGTTTTCTAGTACAAAAGCATGGCTTAATACATAGGTCATGGCGCCAAAATTTCAACATAGTTTCATATGAACTATAATAACCCAAATTTGTTCCAATTACGTACAAAATGATTTATGTACAAAAATATACATTATGATGGCATAGTAGCAAAACCCCAAACTTGCATGAATTTCAATTAATCAACTACATACATGTAGCTTCAACATGGATTACATAATTTGCGAATATTCCAAACGTATACTTGCATAAAACTACCGCATGTAGTTTTTTATAATGAATAACATAATTCGAGAATATCCAAACGTATACAATATTCCAAATCGATAAGGATCATAGTAACGCACAAATATGAATTACTTTATCGCCACAAATCAAGTATACAAACCAACACAATTATTTGTTCATACCAAAATAATACTCTACTTACAATTGTATGGCGAATTCTCCAATTTAGGAATTTGGAGATGCGATTCCTTGTTGATTTGATTTGTTTTAGGTTGCTTTATGCTTTAGAATTTGCCTCCTAATCCTCTCTCCAATTGGCGGCTACTCTTAGTCGTTCCTCAGCAACATGGCGGCTTTGTTCTTATTTTTGAATGAATAGATTAGGTTGAGTCTAGGGTTATTTTTATAGAGGTTATGAACTGATTAGGACCATTGATGTTGCTTGGATTGATCGTAGCCATTCATTCGAAAGAGAGACCAATTAGAGCCTGCCACCTAGCCCTAATGACAAAGCAGACTACAGAAAATCGACCAACATAGAATAGGCCAGCCAGGTTGGGCTGGGTTCGACCTGGCTCTGGACCAGGTCGACAGCCCTGTCGACCTGGCTAGACCAGGTCGACAGCCCAGTCGACCTGGGTGCATTAGGCGGGACTTTTCCCGCCCTGGCCAATTGGGCCCGATTTCTGAATTAAAACTTGTTTTTCTGAGCTGCTTTATTCTGTTCGAATTTTAAACTTAATTCAGAAACTTCCGAAGGCCATATCTTCTTCATACGGACTCCGTTTTTCGAAAACTCAAACTCTATTTCGCGTATTTTTCCGAGACGAACGCAATGGCGTATCCCGTTTCCCTTAGTTCTTTGATTTGAAATTAATTATACTTTAATTTGTGAATTTCACAGTTATAGAATTCGCGGGGTGTTACACATATCATGATACTATTATCTATTTATATGATGAAAGTTATTTGACTTGCTAGACTTTATGTCTGACCTCGTTTGTTTTCACCTCGTTTTCTTTCCGTTTCCCCCCTCCCCAGGTGCTCATGGTGGGAACATAGGAGCTTGATTCATATTCTCTCTGCTTGAAGTGCTTGAAGTATTGCTTGGCTTTGACTCTACCTTCTTATGGAAGTTTATGTTGGGGATTATGGTTTTAAAATTATGCATTATGAAGGATTTTGGTATAAGACTAATACTTGTGTACTTGGGTTTTGGTATTATGATTTTGAAGGATGTAACCAAACTTATTTCTGTTTCTGCTGTAATAAAGTTATAAATTTTTCAAGTACTACTTTACGTATCTGTCTTGTAATATTCTGTTCTGTTACTTATAATACTTCATGGAAGTTAATACATTCCCTTTGTGAACGACATTAATGAATATGGAGTGTTTTAGTTTTCCAATGGCGTGTCTAACCATCTGTTTGGTAGCAACCTTCAGATACCATCAACTGACAGTCAATGTGATGTATGATGCGGAAAGAAGGGGTGCTAAACCAACAAATCATTGAGCTTTCGCTATCAAGGATTTATTTGCGGGACAAGCCAATTAGGATGTTGTTTGTTATTTTTCTGGGCTACATTACTAGCTCTCAATTCTCTTTATCATTCATTAGTTGAGGGAGGGGTATGGTGAGACAATAACCACCATGAAAATGCAGACCATAACATTTGTGTATATAGATATCTGAAAAAGTTGTTGTATATAACAGTGTTGTATACACAATTATATGATTCTTGTTTGATGATAACAACCAAATATATTTTATTATTTAATGTGTTTGTAACTGTACCGGTATACTACACAACAAACAAGAATGTAATATTTCTATTTAAATAAAATACAATTGTACAGAAATTTAAATATTCATATAGTATTTTATTTGAATAAGAATATTTTATTTCAATATTTAAACAGTACAGATTTAGAACTCCACTATTTGTATATACTTCACTGATATACATTTCAATATATTCAATTTCATACTCAGCTTCTCTCTAAAACATTTACACTCACATATACAAACACTCTCATTAATTCATACATTGACATTGTTATTGTCTTCTGTCTTCTGTCTTCACTGCGTCTTCACTGTCAGTCCAGTCATCATCTGCTTACCTGTCACATGAAACACACACAGTACACTGCAATAGAAAAGAAACTAAATACAAAAAAATAAAAATTTATTTATTTTTTAATTTTATTTGCCTCAGAATTACGGTGTGTTTTTCATCATTTTTCTAGACTTGGTCTGATATGCAGTGATATAAAATGTAATGGCCCGAATTTCTGTACCCTTTGAGTCGACTAATAACATTACATGTCCAACTCAAATTGCTCAGAAATACGAATCATTAGTAAAAAGAAGTTAGAGGATAAGAAATAGAAGGAAAGAAATATTAGAATAGAAGAAAGCGAAGATCACAGACTCACATCGGAACGAATAAAATATATTAGATAACATAACTTTGAAATACAATTCAATAACTTTATATACATACCATCATCAGAGCACAATAGCTATTTCTAGAACAGTGATAAACACCTGTTTCTAGATACAAACATGGTACGCATCGGAATATATGATAATCTATAGCTAACTGGTGAAGCCTCCTACTTCCAGTTCTTCCAAGTGAATCTGAAAAATCCTGACTACTTGACTGCCCGTACAAATTTGGGCACCCAAGAGTTTAGGGAGAACAAAACAGAAATTTTAGGTCAGTCATGGGACTGGTGTGAGTAAACTACAACCGTTTGTTTAACTTTCAAAATCCTTTTGAAAGAAATGATAATCGTAAGACCGATCCACACATAAACATGGATGGTTTTTATCTTACGATAACCAATTTTTTTTTGATATCAAATCCAGTGATATTATAATAATGTCTACATCAAATAAACAGAATCTAGAGGAACGCTTCCATCTCACGCTCCATATATAATATAAAATCAAAAACCGTAGGGCACTTATTAGAGATTGGATTTCCAGCATGACAAGGTATGGAACCACCTTCCGATAGTGTCTCTCTAGATGGGAATACACTGGGTTCAACAAGAACGTCTTACAATCGGGCCCACACATGGCTGACCACTCATTTAACCTGAGTGTATCGAGCATATTATCACCAACGGTTGTGATCAGCAACCATTACCGAAAGCATACAGCAGCGAATAGAATAAGAAGCAATTGGAATTTCTCTAGATCAGGTGATAATACCCCTAATGGGAATGACCCACATGGCCATGCTGCTTGCCCGATTTCTATCATTTCCCGAGTGATGAGGCTTGAGGTCACGATTATATTTTAGAACATATTTCCATCATTTCCTTTGAATGCCACGTCATCATATCTTCCATCTACGTTGTCCTGCGACTGAACAAACCGAAGGCACTACTCCATCAATCCATCTTGGGCAATTTCTACCTAGGATTAACAGAACAGCCCTCGCATTTTACTCCTTCTTCAATCATCTTTAGCATAAGTTGATTCGTAACGCTTATGTCAATATGGAGTGGTTTTCAGATATTAAATCTGTTCCCGGTCTCTCCATACTGACAACAGAATTATAAAGTAAATCAAAATTTTGATAGTCGGTGATTTAAATATCAAAGAAACATCCATACAATCAACGATCATATTTCCTAATTGGAAATTTCTACCGATCAACCATCAAACAACATAAGCCCTTTTTAAATTAATTCCTTATTATATTATCATTTTCAATTACCATTTCCCATCTTTCGTATTCTTTTGAAGCTCTATTTTCTCTGTTGATTCTTGGAAAAATTTCCAATATCCTAATTTCTTTATTCGAGAAAATATTTCTTATTCCAATTAGAAAACATTTTTAAATATTCATGAATCCTTGTTTTCTATATTCAAAAAATATACCTTATTAATATCGGAAAATATATCCATATTCCATTTATTAATTCCTCATTGACCAATTCATTTCATTTTCTATGCATAGAAAATATCTCTCATTTTATTTTGTGAATCATTTCAAAATCCTTTAAATTAACCTGATGTTATAAAAACATCGTTATCATAACTCAAACCATTTAACATTTATTAACTAACCATATTGCTAACCATTCTTCACTATTGAACCTTAACCATTCCTCCATCAATCATGAAGTCAATCAATTTGGGGTATAATTACCTCTCAGACCTTAATTGAACAATATTCTCAATTTTGAAGTAGTCAAAGCTCACAATTTCAAACAAAACATCACTCTTAGATTCAATCTAAGGATCCATTTATTTTACGAAAACATTTGATTATAATGGTAACGTTATAATCGTTGTTTCCGAGTATTTGATTTATAAAACATTTATTATAACGGTAGCATTAAAATCGCTGTTTAGATTTATAACGGCAGCGTTAGAAAGGTTGTTCCCAAATATTTGGTATATGAAAATATTACTTGTACTTGTTAATTCAACTGATAAGTAAATAAAGAAAAAAAAATTGATTCAAAGGATAGTAAAAATTAACTACTTTCCTAAATTTGATATAATCAAATTCCAATAAATAACTCTCATTTGAATATTCCATATTCGATTAATATTCCGAACTTCGGAATAAATCTTATTATTCCAGGCTAACTAAATTTCCCTTATGATTATTTCCATCCGCAAATATTTGATTTCAATCGTTTTCATTTAAAAATATCATTATCTTTCCTTAATAGGAATCTCGACTTGTTTAATAATTCTAATTTAAAATAAATCATAAATTTATCAAAACATGGAACTGTATTTCCATAGCTATAAATATTGAGATATTCACTTCTTAATACATTTCATTTAAACTATAGTTTTATACTAAATAGAATTCAAATATCCTTCCTGAACTAAACCATTATAATAAAATTCGACCTAATCAAAGCATAATTATAGTTCCCTTGGATTCTATTTCAATTTGTTTTATATTCTGAACTTGGAATAAAATCCAACGTTTCCTTTCGAAAACGATTTCCATTTCCCTTATCATTCAAATTTCTATTGAATTTACATTTCCAACCCAAATTTCTTTTATAGATGCTTCTATTTGCAAAATATCTGCTTTAAACGATTATTCACTTTAATTGTGAATAATATTTTCTTTTACATAATCTAATCCATTTGATTTTACCCTATCAAATCCAAATTCCATTTATAAATTCTATTTTCAATTGTTTATATACAATCTTTTTATTAATTCCAAACATTTATAATCTCATTTATAATTTCCTTTATAATTTGATAAGTTCAAATTTCATTTCAAATATTGGTTTCAAAACCCATTTTCACTTTCACATATAAATTCATATTTGAACTTATATTTCAATTTATCCAATGATTAACTTAATTTATATTCTTATTTGTAAACAACTCCTTGATTTATCCACTTGAACAGGTTTCTATTTTAACTCTATTCGAAATTTTATTTCTATTTTGAAAATAAATTGCATTTTAAATCCCAATTTCCCTTTTCGCATTCAAAAGTATTTTACGGTATCTAAAATACCAAGTTTCTAGGGCCAAGTGATTCAAACACAACATATCCAATCATGGATTATATAATACATCATATGGCACAATCAAATAAAAACAGTAATATATAAATATTGAGGAATCAGTTGGATCCCTCCAACCTGTTTCCCTGCACCCGCAGATGTTAATCAACATCAATAATATTATTTCACATCAATATGAAATATCAGAACTAATAATCGATCAACGATGTAATAATATCAACCATTTCAACCAATTTTATCAACTATTCAACCAATCAACCATCACATAGTATAAAAATACTGTAAATAAATTTAAAACTTGTTTACATAAAAATATAAACAAGTCAGAGTTAGTGAGTTTACTCACATTGTTTTGCAGTTGACGGTTCTGCTTTTTGTTTCGTTTAAAAATCAAGCAAACATTTGTTTTTATCATGAAATTCCAGTAAATCTCTTCTTAGCTACATCAGTTCCATAATATAAATCTTGTCGTTACTGTCCCAACGTGGTCTTATTTGTGAAATTATATTTACATATGACTCCATTAATAATTATATCATCCAAAATTTTAAATTAATATAACTTATTCTTAAATTTTATTTAATTAAACTGATCATTTCATATTACGTTTAATGGTCGATCCTTCTAGCTACTTCTCATCTTCATACTCGTGCAAACCTGAAACTGATTTAATCATCATTAGTTAGTAGATAATTAAATTAAACGTTTATTACTTTTAAATGTGAAATCTTTTTCCATGTTTTCTTCCTTTCCAAGGAAAAGTTCACGATCCTCTTCTCACTTTCGAACCCAAGAGGAAAAAAGAACCCCTGAACTCCTTCTTCAACGTTATTGTTTGAGGCTGAAACTTCCCCAAACAAATAACATGGTCGATCCCCGTCATTTTACACCATCACCCATCCTGCTAATCTGGTCAAACAATACACTCCACTACTTCCATCTATTCACGTCCCCCTTCTCCTTCCATTTTTGCACCACCCCAGGCAACACAATGATGACCTATCTCCACAATACACTAGTTCATGACCATTTTCCCCATGCCCCAAAACTTTCGCACCACATTCCTCTTACCGCAACCTTTTCTGCACCCATTACCCAGTCAACACCATCTTCTCAGCTGAATACACCTTCGTGTTGACCCGGTCAGCCTCCACCCGAACGCCCCTCTTCCTCGTTTGTCCTCTAGCATTTCGAACTGCATGCTACAGTGAGGTTGCGGGATAAATCGCATGAAACTCTCCAACAAAATACCATCGAGGCGCATGTTCACCTAAAACCTAACCGTGTACTTTGTTTTACCCTTCAGTAATCACATCTTCCAAAAATCCGTGCCCCAGCCAATACTGCAACTGCCACCTTCCTGTAAGGGTCATCGAACTGTACATATATCAGGCAGCATCTCCATATTCCCACCATAGACCAGGCCATCAAACAGTTCAAATGCCTTTCTTCCAAATTGTGTTTCCCAGATGAAACTCACGCACCAAAAAAAGCATTGACACTTTCATATGGGAAAAACTCCAACTCACGCAACTTACTTACCAATCTCCTATGTTGAATGGTAATCCCGCCCATCCATCTAGAATTACCCATCCATGTCGAAGGCTTCGTCTTCCATCGTAACTCAGGCCATTCACGCAACCAACAGTGAACCGTCGACCAAAAACTACACCAAACCTTCTTAAAATTTGCCCCGAAGAGCGTGTCCATCCCATTAATCCATAATAGAACTCTACTAGATCTAAAATCTCTTCATTCTGCCGATATCGTGACCCCTAGTCCGCTGAGTAATTTCAACGAACACAAATTTAGTGCACCCCCTTACAGACTACTGGAGAATGAATATTTATCCTCTTTAAACTCAAAACGATGACCTTTTTATTTTTATGATTTATCCCCAAATTGATTTTCGAATTTGAACGTGAGTTTTACTTTTCGTTTATTTCTACTAGAAGAAAATTTTGAGTATCAAAGTAAGAGATGGGAAGGGGAGAGAAATTGGGGATCGGAGATGGCTTATTATATAGATATAAGTGTACTATTTTTTTAATAGAATACTTTATGTTTATTCAAGTTTTCCCATTGTTTCAGCCGACAATTTTTGACTTAGAACAAAAGCTATAGATCGATATTTTCTTTGGATTTGAAAAGATCTGATACAGACTGGCCAAGATTTGTTTTGTTGTCGTGGTTTCCAACATTCGTACATGTAATGGAGATTTGAAAATATTTCACACAAATTTTGTTGAATTTCGTGTTACTGTTTCGAAAGAGAATGGACATGGAGTTTCTTTACCTAACAAAAGAAAAGGTGATATGGAAAAGATTTGTTCAACCAAAATGTTGACTGTAAAGAAAATAATAATAATATGTCAGTGTCTAATGTGGGATTTTATTGCATGTGCTAAATGTGATAACCCGTTACTTCCCCGTGAAGGAAAGAACGGATACTTTGAGAACAACACACAAAAGAACGCAGACAGAAGACATTTCATTGTTATTTACAACAATTCCATCAGATACAAGAATATACAGAGTGAAAATGAATATTAAACAACAACAAAATACCAGAGATTACAATAAATTACATAGCAGCAGAAAAAAATATAAAACACAACTGAAAGTAATACACGGATACAGAGCTTTCCGAGCATCGTTCCAGCTGTAAATCAGGATCCTGTGAATATAAATCTGCAAAACCAAAACTACTAGCTGCCCGTGCGGAAAATAAGGGCACCCAGAGTTTAGGTTAAAACAATAAACTCCAGGTCAGTCATGTGACTGGTGTGAGAACTAAAACAGTTATTTATCTTTATTTTTAAAGAGAGTAATTCAAGGGACCACGCCGTATAACACGGAATGGGTTTCCTCCCAAGAATACCAGTGCATAGAATAAACAACGCAATGCTTTTTCGAAAAATGAAGCTATTATAAGACCCAGGTCCCATCACACAATGCAACGCAAGCCGGAGGATAGGGGTTTCCCTTATAATAGCCAAACATGCTTGGTACGTTTAAAACAAATCATTTTGATACTATTATAGTATGAAGTGTCAAAAAAACTTCAATCATAAATATCAATCATAGACGGCATAGTATCCCATGCTACTATATCGCCATACTAGGCTCTACAAATAAAACTGAAACATCACGTATTGGAAATTGGATTTCCATCATGGTGGCTCCTGATTCGAAAGATCGATCGCGTAGTGCAATTCCCCACGGCTGACGTCCCAACATTAAAAAAAACACCGTAATGCACATCCGCACTTTTGGGAACCGAGTATCACCGCGGCTTACGTCCCAGCGAGAGAAAACACCGCTTACTCTATCCTCTGAGAACTAAGCTCATCTCAGTCGACCGAATCCACGACACTACTAAGGTGCCCATCCACTAAAAAGCATACTGATCAAACCATCAGTTTACCACCATACCGGGGTGTGAGGCTCGCGGATCAACGCTATACACAAAGCCATGCTATATTAAAGCTGCGCTTTGATCATCATCCACCAAACTTTGCTTTTCAACAAAAGTCTGGATCACTGCATCTCAGCATGCCACACTATCAATCCATATCGTACCACTGATTTCTACCAATATATAACCTCTGAGCTCATATGTCTCAGAGAAGGGCGTTAAGCAAGAGAATAAATTCTCCACCGCCAAATAGATATATATTTAGCAGAGATCATCGAATACAATATAAAGGAATACAGTGTCAGACACACCATCCATTTACAAGTCCATTCTAGGTCTGAACGAAACCAGAGGCACATTCCTCGCATATCCGTCGATCTCCAAGTACGTCTGGACGACCACCAACTATTTCCCTCCTCTTGGGTGTACAGCCCAATCAGGATCATCAGTAATTATCCAAACGATGTGAAGACTTCCGGTCTTCGACCACCGTCATCATCTTCGATTATCGTCGAATCGGTTATTCAGAATGGGTATAAACCCGGCCTTTCTGAATGACCCACGTATATAATAAACAAATGTTACACAAACACCACATACGCCTCATTCCAATTCAGCAGTCGCTAATCGTAAATTAGCAAGAGAACAATTCCCCAAATATTAACCTCGAAGGCCAAAACCAACATCAGATCAATACCCAGGAAACCATCCCTCTTAGCTAACCTACAGTTAGTTTCTAAATCTCGCGTTCTTAGGGAAAGGTTCCCATTAATTTTATCAAAGATAAATTCTTTAAAATTTATTCTTTAATCTTCCTTTGGATATCATTTCAAACCAAATTATGGTTTTCCAAACTAGTCGGGATTAGCGAACCACACCGAAGTAGTTATTTTATTTTATTTTCCCATCCCAACCTATTCATCCCATGAAGCAAAACTAGTAATACTCCATATCTAACACCACGGTGTTATTGGTAAAATTAATTACCATTTCATGTTCAAATCTAATTAATGATTTAACTATCGCTTTGAAGCAAAACTGGTAATACTCCATTCTCGCTCACTTTCCAAATTTGATAATTTTCATTATCAATTCACATTCCAATCTAATTACAGATTCATTAAAACTCCTTTTACTGGGTTAAAGAACTAATGTCATTTAAAACACAATTCACGATAACCCAAAATCACATTCTATTTGTTATCGGGTTAAAGAACAAGTGTTATTTAAAACACCGTTCACGATAAACCCAAATCACATTCTATTTCTTATCGGGTTAAAGAACAAGTGTTATTTAAAACACCGTTCACGATAAACCCACAAATCAATTCTAATTCAATTCCAATCACATATATTAGAAACTCCGATTATTTAAAACCCCTTTCAAATCCAATTTATTTATTTAAAAATAATTGGGTTTTAAATTTAGTTCAAAACTAGTTCATTTCGGTAAAAATCCATTTTTACCTTTATGAATGTGGGATTTTCCATCCCAGTTCTTCACAAATCATTTCTTCTGATTTTACACAACTTATTACTATTTTTAATAATTTTATCGAGGCCCGTACAGTCGATTTCCAACAACGGCCATCGAACTGCACTTACAGTGACCTTTTCCAAAATTGATTTGGACGTATCTCCAAATCCAACCGTTAGATTTCAAATTTCTAATATTCGCTAGAAAGCTCTTTACGATACGAACCCAACGGTTCTGGTTTTAGGAGAATCCGATGGTTGGATCTTCCGTAATGTCCGTTCGAAGCCAATGGTCGAAATTCACGAACTACCGCGGCGCGTTCTATTCAGGCCATTATATTATATATATATAATATATATTTCGTCGATTTCTATTTAAAACGAATTTTATAAATAGTTTCAAATTTGTTTCTAAAACAATTTCAACCTTCATTTCAAATTCTTTCCCTTATAAATTCGTTTTAAATTCATTTCAATTCAAATTCATTTTCTATTCAATTCAATTCAAATTCGTTTTCTATTTAATTCAAATCAAATTCGTTTTCTATTCAATTCAAATCAAATTCGTTTTCTATTCAATTCAAATCAAATTCGTTTTCTATTCAATTCAATTCAATTCGAATTCATTTTCTTTTCACTTTTCATTATAAAAACGAATATAATCGATATAAATATCGTTCGCGTCAAAATAGCGCATCTCTAATCAACACAGCTTTATATTTTTCAATAATTCCGTTATTCTATCCAACAAATTAATATTTATCCTATTCAACACATGAATCTATATTTTTGTCAACACATGACTAATCTCAACGAATGAGTACTGTCCACGTGTGACTATTTTTGTTATTTAATATATTTAATAAAAATCATGGTATCTATCGTTTGATTTCAAATCAGACTCCAACCGTAAATTAGTAAGAGAACGATTCCTTAAATATTAACCCCGAAGGCCGAAACCAACATCAGATCAATATCCAGGAGACCACTCATCTTATCTATTTTCCAGTTAGTTTCTAATTTTATATATGATAAAGATGTAAATTTTATTGTTAAAATATTTCGTTCAACACATGACTAATCTCCACGAATGAGTACTGTCAACACATGAACCTTTATTTTATAATATTCTTTATTTTCTAAATTGGAATGAGGGCCAATCAATCACCATATAGTGTTAACTATATGGATTCCATACAACACATGTATATAAATAGCAACGATAAATAATCAACAATCATCCAAAGTACACTACTTTGTATAAGCTTCAAATATAGATATCTAACGCTTATAACAGTCTGTCAATCAATCGATCGACATACAACTAATTAATTGGGATTAGTGTACGCCAAATATCCTCCCAACACCCGTGTGGGGTTTCAAATCAACAAACACAGATTTTTATTCGTGCACCTGGGCGATGTGTAAAAATTATCGTCCCAATCAATGTCCTTCAAATAGGTGTACGTAAACAAACCGTCCAGTTTGTAAATGAATATTTATTTATTCACATTCACGTTAAAAATTATATTTTTAACGATAAAATATTTTTAACTATCTACATTTTTATCGATTTCACACCAACATCATAAACAAATTTTACAACACATCAAACAAGCATACAAGCCGTCCATGGTCTGTGGACGACGGGTGTCGGGTGCTACTAAGCACCGTCTACATCCTAGTATATAATTTAAACTAGAAAAGAAAATTCAAAGTGAGATTCTCACCAAAAGCTAAATCCAACGCCGCGACTCTTCATACGTAGGAAGTCTTGTCGTTCCCGCCCTTTTATCCCTTTCGTTGCCCGTGTTCGCTACATATATAAAAATCACATTTTTATATTCTCTCCACTTCACGATAAAATAAAGTTTAGATTTCTATTTCACTTCATATATTTAAAACGCTTCTTTCTATATAAAAATTATATTTTTATATTTCTACTTCTTATATAAAGGTCGAATTTTTATTATCATACGTATAAAAAATCATATTTTTTATATGCCACTAGTATAAAAATTATATTTTTAATATGCCACTAGTATAACAAGTATATTTTTAATCTTCACATCATATAAAAATCACATCTTTCTATAGATAAAAAATCGAACCTTCCATATTTTTATTCTTGCTAAAACCATGTTTATATAAATTCTATTCATTTTGAAAATCACGTTTTTAAATCAATGCTCTTTATATAAAAGTCATGTTTTTAAGCTAAAACTATTTCGTATAAAAGTAATATTTTTACAATGCTAATTTATTTTTAAAACCATATTTTTAACCAAGTTATCTATACTTTTTAAAACTAATTTCAAACTTTGTATATGTATTTTTAAAAACGATTTTAAATCACTGTTAAATTTTATGTAAAAGAAAAATAAAATTGAGCAACATTGTTATTAAAAAGAAAATAAGAAATGCTCACTGTTAATCAGACTATTTTATTCCCGTCGTCTTCAGCATTGAGAAAACCCGCCTTCACCGTGAACCTTCCACCGTCGCACGAAACCCAACGCCCCGGACCTAGATCGGAGCACTCCATCTTGTTCGTCGTCGCCGAAGCTCCCCTCAACCACCACCACATCGCAATCGGAGGTCCCCATCGCCCTGGAATTCACCGCGAACCGGCGGTTTTTGTACCTGAATCCCATCGATTTCTTCAACGACAATTGGTCAATCTTGTATGGATGTGAAGGCCTCACTTTCCTCTTGAATTTGGGTTTGGAATTTTTGAAGATCATACAGCGAATTTGAAGAATAGCGAGGAGGAATTTCCGGAAATTTCTGAGCGTCGAAATTGAGAGGGTAGCGGTTGCGTTCTATATGGGCTAGGGTTTCCTTTTTTATAGATTTATATATATATATATTTTATATTATTTTTCTCCTTTGGATTTTAAAAAGTAAATTTTTATTTCGAACTCCAATCTGAGCGCCCAACGACTGTCGCCCCTAGCTAATTAACCCCATTCCGAACACAATGGGATATGTTTCGTAATCCAATTCGACCGTTACGATCAGTTTCCGTTGAATTTAAAGTATAAATCTTTATATATCCAGTTTAAACGCACATTCCAATTTACCGAGGCCACATTCAAATTCAGAAAATTCCAGAAAAATTATTTTTAGTTTCGTATTGACGATACGGTCCTAACAAAACTAATTTCGTCAAATTCTGAGACCATTTGAAAAATGGCCATTTTCCAGTCGATTAAAATCAACTGAAACTGGTCAAACGCATTTTACTTTGCCACGCTCAAATATTTATTCGAAAAATTATGAAAATTGGAATCTAGCAATATCACGGATCGAACCAAAGTGGTTTCATCGAAATCCGAGGTCGTTTGCAAAATGGCTATTTTTAAGGGCCAGAATTCCATAACGACTATTCAGAATTTTCAACTGGACATATCTGTTGATTCCCGCTATGAAATTTCAATTTTTCGGGTTCGTTGGAAAGATAGTCACAATTAGATTCCCTTATTTTTGGTTTCACTAAAATCCGGTTTATTTTGCACCCCGTACGTTCAATTGAAGTTTGAAATCGAATTATCGAACTACCGCGCCATTTTCAATTCCTTTTATAATTATATATAAATATTTGTATTCTAACGACGACGTATATAAATATATACGTTCTAATTATATTCAAAATAAATTTCTCGTCGATATTATTTAAAATAATTCATTTTAAATGTTCAAAATTCATTAAAATTGCCAAAATAAAATTATTAATTTGGCTCGCATTTCCGGGTTATTACAATCTCCCCCACTTAAAACTTTTCGTCCCCGAAAAGGAACGAAGCCGAAAGTCGTTTTACTAATCAACTCAACTTCCATTATTTTCGTTACGGCTTAAGTTCTTCAACTTTTCAGTTTCTAAGAAAATTTCAAATTTTTCAAAAATTTGGCTAATACCCTAAATTTTTGAAAAATTTCTCCATAACTTCCCCTGCACCGGGAGCACCGGGAAAATCCCGAAATTGCCATATAGGCCCTCTGATCTCAAAAAGAAAAAGAAAAAGCAAAGCGGCTAGCCAATCAGCTCATAAAATCATCATCACCCAAACAAAACTGTAAATTATGGTAAACATGTACTTATTTATCGGGCAAACAATTTTATTTCTCTGCTCTAGCCTCCTTGCTATGACCTGTTCACACACATATATATGCACATGCATGCAACTGCAAATAATTTTTGATATAATTCGACATTTGATGCAATTAGGCATAATGGTTTAAATTATCAAACAAATAAACAAACAACATAAACATCAATCAATTAGTGGATTAACATTTCAAATTCATAATTTTGCTACATATACAAAAATCATGTTTTTTGATGCCAAATCACAAAAATAAACCTATGTAATTTTGGTTCTCACACCAGTCTAATGGAAATATATAGATATAACACCTTCATCACTCGAAAATAAATACTGGTGATGGCGCGCCATCATCAGGATCGTGTCCGGGCGACTAGAATGTGATTCTATATCTATCCAGTATATTAAAACTTCGAATATACGTTCATGACGCGTATATGCAAAACCTTTATGTATTGGATTGTCCAAATTCAATATAAATTAGTAATCAAATACGTTTACTCTAGTTTAAATTTTCAAAACAAAATTGTTTTCATTTTAAAAACATACTGTTCACACTCGTTCTAGGATACTACCGATCCTATCTCTAACGAGTAACTCTAATTGGATATTACTAATCCAATATCTGATGAATTCTTTCGTATGGTTCTAATGTGCCTTGTTCTCGAGCTCTGTAAACCAAAGCTCTGATACCAACTATGATAACCCGTTACTTCCCGGTGAAGGAAAGAACGGATACTTTGAGAACAACACACAAAATAATGCAGACAGAAGAACATTTCATTGTTATTTACAACAATTCCATCAGATACAAGAATATACAGAGTAAAAATGAATATTATACAACAGAAAAATATCAGAGATTACAATAAATGACATAGCAGCAGAAAAACAATATAAAACACAACTGAAAGTAATACACGGATACAGAGCTTTCCGAGCATCGATCCAGCTGTAAATCAGGATCCTGTGAATATAAATCTGCAAAACCAAAACTACTAGCTGCCCATGCGGAAAATAAGGGCACCCAGAGTTTAGGTTAAAACAATAAACTCCAGGTCAGTCATGTGACTGGTGCGTGAACTAAAACAGTTATTTATCTTTATTTTCAAAGAGAGTAATTCAAGGGACCACGCCGTATAACACGGAACGGGTTTCCTCCCAAGAATACCAGTGCATAGAATAAACAACGCAATGCTTTTTCGAAAAATGAAGTATTATAAGACCCAGGTCCCATCACACAATGCAACGCAAGCCGGAGGATAGGGTTTTCCCTTATAATAGCCAAACATGCTTGGTATGTTTAAAACAAATCATTTTGATACTATTATAGTATGAAGTGTCAAAACAACTCCAATCACAAATATCAATCATAGACGGCATAGTATCCAATGCTACTATGTCGCCATTCTAGGCTCTACAAATAAAACTGAAACATCACGTATTGGAAATTAGATTTCCATTATGGTGGCTCCTTATTCGAAAGATCGATCGCATAGTGTAATTCCCCACGGCTTACGTCCCAACAAGAGAAAACACCGTAATGCACATCCGCACTTTTGGGAACTGAGTATCACCGCGGCTTATGTCCCAGCAAGAGAAAACACCGCTTACTCTATCCTCTGAGCACTAAGCTCATCTCGGTCGACCGAATCCACGACACCACTAAGGTGCCCATCCACTAAAAAACATACTGATCAAACCATCAGTTTACCACCATACCGGGGTGTGAGGCTCGCGAATCAACGCTATACACAAAGCCATGCCATATTAAAGCTGCGCTTTGATCATCATCCACCAAACTTTGCTTTTCAACAAAAGTCTGGATCACTGCATCTCAGCATGCCACACTATCAATCCATATCGTACCACTGATTTCTGCCAATATATACCCTCTGAGCTCGTATGTCTCAGAGAAGGGAGTTAAGCATGAGAATAAATTCTCCACCGCCAAACAGATATATATTTAGCAGAGATCAACGAATACAATATAAAGAAATACAATGTCAGACACACCATCCATTTACAAGTTCGTTCTAGGTCTGAACGAAACTGGAGGCACTTTCCTCGCATATCCGTCGATCTCCAAGTACATCTGGACGACCACCAACTATTTCCCTCCTCTTGGGTGTACAGCCCAATCCGGATCATCAGTAATTATCCAAACGATGTGAAGACTTATGGTCTTCGACCACCGTCATCATCTTCGACTTATTGTCGAATCGGTTTTTCAGAATGGGTATAAACCCGGCCTTTCTGAATGACCCGCGTACATAATAAACAAATGTTACACAAACACCACATACGCCTCATTCCAATTCAGCAGTCGCTAACCGTAAATTATTAAGAGAACAATTCCCCAAATATTAACCCCGAAGGCCGAAACCAACATCAGATCAATACCCAGGAAACCATCCCTCTTTGCTAATCTACAATTAGTTTCTAAATCTCACGTTCTTAGGGAAAGGTTCCCGTTAATTTTATCAAAGATAAATTCTTTAAAATTTATTCTTTAATCTTCCTCTGGATATCATTTCAAACCAAATTATGGTTTTCCAAACTAGTCGGGATTAGCGAACCACACCGAAGTAATTATTTTATTTTATTTTCCCATCCCAACCTATTCATCCCATGAAGCAAAACTGGTAATACTCCATATCTAAACCCATGGTGTTATTAGTAAAATTAATTAGCATTTCACGTTCAAATCTAATTAAAGATTTAATCATCGCTTTGGAGCAAAACTGGTAATACTCCATTCTCGCTCACTTTCCAAATTTGATAATTTTCATTATCAATTCACATTTCAATCTAATTACAGATTCATTAAAACTCCTTTTACTGGGTTAAAGAACTAATGTCATTTAAAACACAATTCACGATAAACCCAAATCACATTCTATTTGTTATCGGGTTAAAGAACAAGTGTTATTTAAAACACCGTTCACGATAAACCCAAATCACATTCTATTTCTTATCGGGTTAAAGAACAAGTGTTATTTAAAACACCATTCACGATAAACCCACAAATCAATTCTAATTCAATTCCAATCACATATATTAGAAACTACGATTATTTAAAACCCCTTACAAATCCAATTTATTTATTTAAAAATAATTGGGTTTTAAATTTAGTTCAAAACTAGTTCATTTCGATAAAAATCCATTTTTACCTTTACGAATGTGGGATTTTTCATCCTAGTTCTTCAAAAATCATTTCTTATGATTTTACAAAAATTATTACTATTTTTAATAATTTTATCGAGGCCCGTACAGTCGATTTCCAACAACGGCCATCGAACTGCACTTATAGCGACCTTTTCCAAATTTACTTGGACATATCCCCAAATCCAACCGTTATATTTCAAATTTCAAATATTCGCTAGAAATCTCTTTACGATACGAACCTAACGGTTCCGGTTTTAGGAGAATCCGACGGTCGGATCTTCCGTAATGTCCGTTCGAAGCCAATGGTCGAAATTCACGAATTGCCACGGCGCGTTCTATTCAGGCTATTATATTATATATATATAATAAATATAATATATATTTCGTCGATTTCTATTTAAAACGAATTTTATAAATAGTTTCAAATTTGTTTCCAAAACAATTTCAACCTTCATTTCAAATTCAAATCAAAATTGAATTTTCCCTTATAATTTCGTTTTAAATTCATTTCAATTCAATTCAAATTTCAAATTCATTTCAATTCGAATTCATTTTCTATTCAATTCAATTAAAATTCATTTTCAATTCAATTCAAATCAAATTCGTTTTCTATTCAATTCAAATCAAATTTGTTTTCTATTCAATTCAAATCAAATTCGTTTTCTATTCAATTCAATTAAATTCGAATTCATTTTCTTTTCAATTTTCATTATAAAAACGAATATAATCGATATAAATATCATTTGCGTCAAAATAACGCATCTCTAATCAACACGGCTTTATATTTTTCAATAATTCCGTTATTCTATCCAACAAATGAATATTTATCCTATTCAACACATGAATCTATATTTTTGTCAACACATGACTAATCTCAACGAATGAGTACTGTTCACGTGTGACTATTTTTGTTATTTAATATATTTAATAAAAATTATGGTATCTATCGTTTGATTTCAAATCAGACTCCAACCATAAATTAGTAAGAGAACGATTCCCTAAATATTAACCCCGAAGGCTGAAACCAACATCAGATCAATATCCAGGAGACCACTCATCTTATCTATTTTCCAGTTAGTTTCTAATTTTATATATGATAAAGATGTAAATTTTATTGTTAAAATTTTTCGTTCAACACATGACTAATCTCCACGAATGAGTACTGTCAACACATGAACCTTTATTTTATAATATTCTTTATTTTCTAAATTGGAATGAGGCCCAATCAATCACCATATAGCTTTAACTATATGAATTCCATACAACACATGTATATAAATAGCAACGATAAATAATCAACAATCATCCAAAGTGCACTACTCTGTATAAGCATCAAATATAGATATCTAACGCTTATAACAGTCTGTCAATCAATCGATCGACATAAAACTAATTAATTGGGATTAGTGTACGCCAAATATCCTCCCAACACCCGTGTGATGTTTCAAATCAACAAACACAGATTTTTATTCGTGCAGTTGGGCGATGTGTAAAATTTATCATCCCAATCAATGTCCTTCAAATAGGTGTACATAAACAAACCGTCTGGTTTGTAAATGAATATTTATTTATTCACATTCACGTTAAAAATTATATTTTTAACGATAAAATATTTTTAACTAACTACATTTTTTTATCGATTTCACACCAACATCACAAACAAATTTCACAACACATCAAACAAGCATACAAGCCGTCCATGGTCTGTGGACGACAGGTGTCGGGTGCTACTAAGCATCGTCTGCATCCTAGTATATAATTTAAACTAGAAAAGAAAATTCAAAGTGAGAGATTCTCACCAAAAGCTAAATCCAACGCTGCGACTCTTCATATGTGTGAAGTCTTGTCTCTCCCGCCCTTTTATCCCTTTCGTTGCCCGTGTTCGCTACATATATAAAAATCACAATTTTATATTCTCTCTACTTCACGATAAAATAAAGTTCAGATTTCTATTTCACTTCATATATTTACAATGCTTCTTTCTATATAAAAATTATATTTTTATATTTCTACTTCTTATATAAAGATCGAATTTTTATTATCATACATATATAAAAATCATATTTTTAATATGCCACTAGTATAAAAATTATATTTTTAATATGCCACTAGTATAAAAAGTATATTTTTAATCTTCACATCATATAAAAATCACATCTTTCTATAGATAAAAAATCGAACCTTTCATATTTTTATTCTTGCTAAAACCATGTTTATATAAATCCTATTCATTTTGAAAATCACGTTTTTAAATCAATGCTCTTTATATAAAAGTCATGTTTTTAAGCTAAAACTATTTCGTATAAAAGTAATATATTTACAATGCTAATTTATTTTTAAAACCATATTTTTAACCAAGTTATCTATACTTTTTAAAAGTAATTTCAAACTTTGTATATGTATTTTTAAAAACGATTTTAAATCACTTCTAAATTTTATGTAAAAGAAAACAGAAATTGAACAACATTGTTATTAAAAAGAAAATAAGAAATGCTCACTGTTAATCAGACTATTTTAATCCCGTCGTCTTCAGGATTGAGAAAACCTTCCTTCACCGTGAACCTTCCACCGTCGCACGAACCCCAACGCCCCGGACCTAGATCGGAGCACTCCATCTTGTTCGTCATCGCCGAAGCTCCCCTCAGCCACCACCACATCGCAATCGGAGGTCCCCATCGCCCTGGAATTCACCGCGAACCGGCGGTTTTTGAACTCGAAATCCCATCGATTTCTTCAACGACAATTGGTCAATACTGTATGGATGTGAAGGCCTCACTTTCCTCTTGAATTTGGGTTTGGAATTTTTGAAGATCATCCAGCGGATTTGAAGAATCGCGAGGAGGAATTTTCGTAAATTTCTGAGCGTCGAAATTGAGAGGGTGGCGGCTGCGTTCTAAATGGGCTAGGGTTTCCTTTTTTATAGATTTATATATATATATTTTATATTATTTTTCTCCTTTTGATTTTAAAAAGTAAATTTTTATTTCGAACTCCAATCTAAGCCCAACGACTGTCGCCCCTAGCTAGTTACCCCCATTCTGAATAAAATGGGATATGTTTCGTAATCCAATTCGACTATTACGATCAGTTTCCGTTGAATTTAAAGTATAAATCTTTATATATTCAGTTTAAACGCACATTTCAATTTACCAGGGCCACATACAAATTCAGAAAATTCCAGAAAAATTATTTCTAGCTTCGTATTGACGATAAGGTCCTAACAAAACTAATTTTGTCAAATTCTGAGACCGTTTGAAAAATGACCATTTTCTAGTCGATTAAAATCAACTGAAACTGGTCAAACGCGTTTTACCTCGCCACGCTCACATATTGGTTCGAAAAATTATGAAAATTGGAATATAGCAATAACTTGACATCACGGATCCAACAAAAGTGGTTTTGTCGAAATCCGAGGTCGTTTGCAAAATGGATATTTTTAAGGGCCAGAATTCCATAGCGACTATTCAGAATTTTCAACTGGACATATCTTTTGATTCCCGCTATGAAATTTCAATTTTTCGGGTTCGTTGGAAAGATAGTCACAATTAGATTCCCTTATTTTTGGTTTCACTAAAATCTAGTTTATTTTGCACCCCGTACGTTCAGTTGAAGTTTGAAATCGAATTATCGAACTACCGCGCCATTTTCAATTCCTTTTATAATTATATATAAATATTTATATTCTAACGACGACGTATATAAATATATACGTTCTAATTATATTCAAAATAAATTTCTCGTCGATATTATTTAAAATAATTCATTTTAAATGTTCAAAATTCATTAAAATTGCCAAAATAAAAATTTTAAATTGGCTCGCATTTCCGGGTTGTTACACTAAAGATGTTAAGATAACCACAAAAACTGACTTCAGCACAGTTAGTATTTAGATAAGATAAGATATAACAAGATTATGTTTAATTTTTTCCAAAGATTTTTGTTTCTCTTCAATTTGTTGTGGCAGCCGAGAATCCCTATCCCAGATTTTAAATTGACGGATAACCAGTGGGTAAATATTTGATAATGACAATGTAACGACCCAGAAAATCTAAACCAATTTAAAAAATTTAATTTGGCTAAAATAGTGGATTTTAAATATTTTAATTAAATATTTTAAATAATAGCAATGAAAAGTGAGTTTGAATCGACGTTTGTAAACGAATATAATTAATTCTAATTATAAACAAGGCCTGAAATGGCGCGGTAGTTTCAAAATTTGAATACAAACTTCGACTGACTGTACCGGGTGCAAAACAAAACGGATTTGAGTGAAACCAAAAATATTTAAATCTGTTAGTGAATACCTTTCTAACGAATCTGAAAAATCGAAGTTTCATAGTGGAAAGCAAAAGTTTTGGCTGAATGAATTTTCAGAAAGTTCGCTATGGAATTTATATAGCTCGTGAAATTGGCCATTTTGCAAACGACCTCGGAATTCGACGAAACCACTTTTGTTGGATCTGGGATGTGAAGTTATTGCTAGGTTTCAAATTTCATAATTTTTGAAGTCAATATGTGAGCGTGGCAAAGGAAAATGTGTTTTGGTCAATTACAGTTAAATTGGATCGACCAGAAATGGGCCATTTTTCAAACGGTCTCAGAATTCGACGAAACTAGTTTTGTTGGGACCATATCGTCAAAACATAGTTAGATTTATTGTAACACCCCACACCTGCTAAGGTCACTCACTAAGGGAATGCCTTAACTTCGATGGAGTATTTTAAGTGAATATAGAACAGAAAAATTACAACAAGACAGATATAAATAATACTTGAAAATCTAAAACATCATTACATTGCAGCAGAAGGTAAACATGTTTAGTTACAACACCATAAAAGAGTCAAGTACTAAATATCCATCCTGATAAAAACATAAGTACATAATCCCACTGCATAAACAATAGCCATAATAGAAAAGATAAGCTGGGCTTTACATCAACGTCCAAGCTCCAAAAGATAGATAAAGAAATCTGATCAAAGCCCACTAGTACTAGGCCCAACCTGAGGACTTGAGGGGGAAAAGATAAAAACAACGGGGTCAGACGTAAGTCTGAGTGAGCCCTATAACTTTAACAATACAATCATTAAAGTAATTAGGGTATGATATGAACTTGGTACGGTGATGACTGGGGATAAATGACTGCACTAAGCAGCCAACTAGACATAGGATGAACTAAGATAACGGTAAAGACGCATCTACCCACCCAAGGGTAATTACTAACTGCACCACACCAGTCATTCCTACTTAAAGGTTGATCCCACCCAAGGACTTAGAAAATTTAACTAGTAGTTTCGTGTACCCCTAGCTGACTACATAGGTGCCGTCTGCCCCTATCACCACTAGGTGTACCCACTACTCCCCAAGCGATCGGCTCCCTACCGTAGATACCCGTGCTGGCCCCACAGTGGGGTGTATCACTCCCCAAAGTGGCAACCCGATACAATCAACGGTGCACGGCTTATACCTACACGATGCAACAACGTCTTACCTAACAGCCCGGGTCCACACACGCATATGAAACCCGTTGGACTTGCGTTGCCACCGCTAACCCGTTTTAGCCTCTTATAGTCAAGCCCAGTATGCGTGTCCCGTCCTCGACATGGGTCGAGCCCAATAAGATACATATGGGTTACTGGTTGAAATGGGCCCCCACAAGCTACCCACCTAAGCTTGTCCCTTTTTCTAGTGCATCCCACTTAACCCATTAATCATGTTTAATTACATGTTTCCACTTGGTTAAGTATTCTAATCGTATTTTCTATTGCCACCCAAGGCAACCCACTAGATTTCCACATGCCATCCAAGGCACTTACTTGATTTCCACATGCCACCCAAGGCACCCACTTAACCCCTCATGCCCCACTACATGCTTATCTGGTTAAGTGTTTCTTAATTGATTAAGACCGTAACCTTTGCAAAGACCTCTCACATTAGACTATCTTTTATGGCAGCTGGATTTGCCGGTTGGGTCCGGGCGGCCTTACGCCATAACCGAGTCTAACCTCGTGTCTTTACACTTGTCACGTATTTAGTTTGTGCCTAAGACCTCTCACATTGGGCCAATCATTTGTAGCCACTGGATTTTCCGGTCGGTTCCGGGCAGTCTTATGCTACAAAAGGGTCCAACCTCGTGTCTTAGTCGATTAATTACACCTAATTAATCACCTCCATAATTTGTATTAATTATCCCTAATTAATTACAAATTTAACGATGTACATAATTGACTCAATTATGTCCATCCACTTTATGGTATGCATAATCATACCAACTTCACACCATTTCATTAACAGGGATATTAACCCCATCGTTCCCCACGTAATTCGCTAACATGACATACTTAAGAGGGAAGATTCATCACAAATACCATGCGTTCAACTTGCATAACATTAGCATCAACATGGGTTTTAAATGTGTCAACATGCATCTAGCATCAAACCCAACTAGCATAAATAATCAACCCAAACTTGCATGAATCACATATGTCATAAAAAGGATAACTTGCATAAGCTACTTATGTCATACAAAAGGGTAAACTTGCATATGTATGTATGACATACAAAGGGATTAACTTGCATATGTATGCATATCATACAAAGGTGAAAACTTGCACATGTTACTTGCATATAATCAAACACCAAACTTGCATAACATGTCATATATGAACTTGCATATAATCAAACACCAAACTTGCATAACATGTCATATATGAACTTGCATATAATCAAACACCAAACTTGCATAACATATCATATATGAACTTGCATATAATCATACACCAAACTTGCATAATCATGGTGTCATAGTGGATCAATGTTTATCATAGTGATTTGCATAACTAGGATCATGAACATATAGCATAAAACTTGCATAACTTGCATATCATCATGAACACATAGCATATGACTTGCATAACTTGCATAACATCATGAACACATAGCATATGACTTGCATAACTTGCATAACATCATGAACACATAGCATATGACTTGCATAACTTGCATAACACATAGCAGATGACTTGCATAACTTGCATAACATCATGAACACATAGCATATAACTTGCATAACTTGCATAACATCATGAACACATAGCATATGATAACATAACTTGCATTGATCCACATACATAACCATAACCTCATTATATCCTATCATAATTAGTTTAGCAATTGCTTGCTAAAGGCATAGAAACTCACAACTTGTTGATTAGCACTTCAATGAAGAAGATTAAGTTGCTAGAGTTGATTAGAAGTTGATTTGAGAAGTTATCTTCCTCTTTAATCTGTTGGTGGCTCCTTCTAGTTGCATTTTGATGGCATAACGACGTTGTCTCCAATTTTAGTATGAATTAGGGTAGTCTTAGGGTGTATTTATAGATTAGTTAAGTGTTTTAGGCCATTAGATTAATCCTAAATCAGATTAGAGCCGTCAGATCTCGTCACTAGCCACCAACCATAGCCCAAATCCCAAATCAATGCACCCAGGTCACACAGACCGACAGGGGGGTCGACCCCTGGGTCGACCCATGGGTTGACCCCAGGGGGGGTCGACACCCATGTAGACCCTAGGGTCGACACCCTCTGCCTGGCGGGAATTTTCCCGCCTCTTCTGAAATGTGAAATCTGACTATTTTAAATCTGTTTTGAATTTTCTGAAAACTTCTTCGGGCCTTAACTGGGTCATACGGACTCCGATTTTCGAAAACTCGGACACTATTTCGCGTATTTTTCCGAGACGAACGCAATGGAATAGCCCGTTTCCCCTGATTCAGATTTTAAAATTTGATTCTGCCCTGATTTATATTATAGCAAGTTATTCAACATACGGGGTGTTACATTCTTCCCTACTTAAAGGATTTCGTCCCCGAAATCTCTAAGTCAAGAAGAACGTATCCTACCAACCAAACAACCATCTACTCAAACCATCAAACACTGGCATCCATTGTCCTTAATGTTTCTAATGTTGTATGAACATATGCAACGAGTGTGTGTATATGTTCCCTGTCTAATGCAAAATCAGGCGGTCTACTGATTCAGTTGACCTCCTTAATGCAAACCATGATAGTGCCATGCATCCAATATGTATGCGAAAGAACCCTATCGACACATACTATTTATACATGTGTGCACAACCATACACCAAAATGCATCATCCATATGATAGCACAACCATTATACATCCATTAATATAGCTACCTACACACAGTTATATGCAATATGCAATATGAAGTGACTGAGTCGATCTAGTGTCTAAAGTGTGTGTATATGCATCCACGAGCAACCACTAGCAACCACTTGCATCCACACGCATCCATCAAACATAACATGTCTCAAACACATGTTTCAACCATAGGTTTACCCTATTTAAAGGTCAAAGATACTAATGAGAGGACATACTAAAGATAAGATAAGTACTAGACAAACGATAAAGGAGAAGTTAAAAGACATACCCTCAAAAAGGAATGGGTACAGTGAACGCATCTTCGCTTCTGTCTCCCAAGTAGCATTGCTCTCATCCTCTCCCCATTGCACTTTGACTAGTCGAACCTCTCTGTTTCTCAACTTCCTAATCTCTGACCCAAGGATGCGGGTAGGAGCTCGTCGAATAGTCGCATCACGCTCTACCTCCACTTCTCTAAGCAATCTCGGCTCTACCACCTCTGCGGTCTCATGTAGGCACTTCCTCAAATGTGACACATGGAATACGTCATGTACCCCACTAAGTCTCTCGGGTAGATCCACTCTATATGCCATCCGTCCAATCCTTTCCTTAATAGGAAACGGTCCTACAAACCTTGGTGCTAACTTCCCAACGGACCCAAAGCGAACAACATTCCGTAATGGAGATACTTTGACAAAGACCATGTCCCCAACATCAAACTCCAGATCCGTCCTCCTCTTATCCGCGTAAGATTTCTGTCTGTCTTGCGCCGCTTTCATCCTTCTTCGAATCAAATCAATCCTCTCCGAAGTCTCTCTAACCATATCAGGCCCGAGCAAGATCTTATCCGTAGATTCCCACCAACATGTAGGTGATCGACAAGGCCTTCCATAAAGAGCTTCGAAAGGAGCCATACCAATACTAGACTGAAAGCCGTTATTATACGTGAACTCCACTAATGGAAGATGCTCTTACCATGTACCCCCAAAATCTATGATACAAAGCCTAAAAAGGTCTTCTAGAACACGATTCACCCTCTCGGTTTGGCCGTCCGTCTGAGGATGATATGCGGTGCTCAAACACAACTGAGTCCCTACCGCCTCTTGCAAACTCTTCCAAAACTCGCTAGTGAAGATAGGATCTCGATCACTCACTATACTAGAAGGTACCCCATGCAATCGAACTATCTCTCGAAGTTAAACTGAAGCTAGCCATGGAGCAGTCCTCTTGCTCTTCACGGGTATGAAATGGGCGCTCTTAGTAAGTCTGTCTACCACAACCCAAATTCCCGTATTACCCTTCCTCGATCTCGGTAACCCATCAATAAAATCCATCGAGACGCTATCCCACTTCCATTGCGGAACTTCCAATGGGTGAAGCAACCCACCAGGTCTCTTTTGCTCCGCTTTCACTTGTTGGCACACCAAGCATCTAGCGACATACTCGGCCACATCTTTCTTCATACCGGCCCAAAAGAAAACTCGCTTCATGTCTTGGTACATGTTGTCCCCACCGGGATGAATGGTCATCTTCGAACGATGCGCATCATCAAGTATAGCCTTCCTCAAACCCTCGTCCTGCGGTATACAAAGTCTACCGTCTCTACGCAAGCACCCCCTATCGTCTAGGGTGTTCCTACTCAAATGGCTGGACGAATTCCCCCTTATGAGCCTATCTACCAACTCAACCAACTGTGGGTCATCCCGCTGTGCCTCGCCAATCCGTTCCAAAAGAGTAGGTCTGACCTCTAAAGATGCTAGCAATCCGGGTACAAAGTCAACGGAAGGTCCGAAATCAAACATCGAGATAAATTCCAAGCTTCGTCGTTCCACGAACAATGGACTCAAGGACAACCTTTTTCTACTTAAGGCGTCTGCCACCACGTTACCCTTGCCAGGGGTATACGCTATCTCGAAATCAAAGGATGCTAAGAACTCCATCCACCTTTGCTGTCTCAAGTACAAATCCTTCTGAGAAAACAAGTACTTCAATGATTTGTGGTCAGTGAACAATTCGAACCTCTCTCCAAGAAGATAATGGCGCCAAGTCTTAAGCGCAAAAACAATAGCGGCCAACTCTAAATCATGGGTAGGATAATATTTCTCATGCTTTCTCAACTACCTTCCCCCATAGGCTATTACCCTTTCCTCTTGCATTAAGACTGCGCCCAGTCCTGTCCCACAAGCATCGGTATAAACAACAAATGGCTTACTCCCATCTGGCAACACTAAGACTGGAGCTGTGGTTAAAGCTCTCTTTAACCGTTGGAACGCATCATCACAATCTACGTACCATGCGAAGACTAGATTCTTCTTTGTCAAGCGAGTTAATGGGGCTGATATCTTCGCGAAGTCCTTGATAAACTTCCTATAGTAGCCATCCAACCCCAAGAAACTCCTCACCTCGGTAGCATTCTTCGGAACCTTCCAATCTTGGATGGACACTGCCTTCGCGGGATCCACAGCTATCCCTTCTTTGGAGACCACGTGCCCCAAAAACCGCACTTCCTTCCTCCAAAAGTGACATTTAGAGAATTTAGCCTTAAGGCTATGCGCTCGAATAGTCTCTAACACTTCCCTAAGATGTAGGGCATGCTCTTCTTCACTCTTAGAAAAGACTAAGATGTCATCCACAAAGACCACCACGAACTTATTAAGGTACTCCCTGAACACCCTACACATCAAATCAACAAAGTATGCGGGGGCGTTCGTCAACCCAAATGGCATCACAAGCCACTCATAAAAACCATCCGGAGTCCTAAAGGCAGTCTTGTCTATGCTATCATCAGCCACTCTCAACTGATGAAACCCCGTGGTTAAGTCCAACTGCGAAAACATTGAGGCGCCAACCAACGGATCAAAAAGATCATCAATCCTCGGCAATGGGTGTCTATTCTTCTTTGTGAGCTTGTTGAGTTCTCTATAGTCTACACAAAGTCTGAGGGACCCATCCGCCTTCGTGGCAAAAACTACTGGAGCACCCCACTTCGATATACTTCGTCTTATGAACCCCTTCTCAAGCAACTCCCCTACTTGCTTATGGAGTTCCCTCCTCTCACGAGGAGCCATGTGGCGCACTGGTAAAGATACTGGTTTAGCATTGTCCACCAGATATATTCGGAAGTCTATCTCCCGCTTCGGCGGTAAGCCCTTCACCTCCTCAAACACATCCGAGTACTCTCGGACCACTCTAACAGATCGCAAACTCTCGACCGAAGCGTCAAGCGATTCAAGATAACTTAGCATAACAGAATCCATGGGATTACAAGATATCTCGAGAGTGTTACCCAAGCGGGTCATGAGCCTAACAACTCTCCTTTCGTAATCAAGAACGACACCATTACTGGATAACCAGTCCATGCGCAAAATCAACCCATAGCCCGTGAAGCCCAAAACAAAAGCATCACATCTAAATTCAACGCTAAGTATGGAAATCTTCAAACCCAAACATATCATGGACAAATAAGTGGAGCCCCCAATTGGGTTTGAAACAACCAAGGGATCATCTACTAGACTGGTGTCTAAGTGCAGTGACTCAACTAATGATGATGAGATAAACGAATGCGACGCGCCAGAGTCAAACAAAGTACGGACAGGATGATCAAACAGAAAAACCAGACTTTCAACGGAAATAGTTCTACCTCTTTCCTGAATCGGTGGAAACGCGAGAGCCTGAACTTGCCCCCTTGCCTGACCTGGTTCCATAAGAGCTTGCACCTGTCCTTCTGAGGTAGATCCCGTCCTTTGCCCCTTCTTAGGGCAGTCCTTCACTAGATGCCCTGCTTTGCCACAGTGGAAGCAGCCCGTCTTCTTCTTCTTCCGACAATCTTTGCTTAGGTGGCCTGGTGTCCCACAATTGAAGCACTTCTTCTTTCCCTTGCCACCGTTGCCTTTCCCACCCTTGTTTTGCTGTTGCTATTGAGGTCTCTTCTGATCTCCTTTCTTTTCGGGTGCCTTATTAGCATTGGGACCCTTCTCTTCCTCATGCATGAGTGCCATGTCTACTAGCTTCTCAAAGGTGGCCCCCATAGGGATGTGAGTCATAGCCAATCCATGCATTGGTTCATTCAAGCCCTTAACGAACCTCAAAGCCTTCTTCTCCGGTGTATTCACCATGTTTATCCCAAACCTTGCCAATTGATTAAACTTGTTGACATATTCCTTCACTGACAGGTTTCCTTGCTTTAGAGTCAAAAACCTTTCCATATACAAGTTTTCTTCCACCCTTGAAAGAAACTTTGCCACAAATCTTTGCCTGAAATCCGCCCAAGAGTCAACAGGGCGCTCTCCATTAGTGACCTCCCACCAGAATGAGGCCTCTCCCTTCATTAACCAAGCGGCTAACTTGACTTTCTTTCCTTCTTCCATCTCAAAGATATCTATCAACTCTTCTACTTCCTTAAGCCAATCTCTAGCTTCCACAAAATTTTCTGATCCTTGAAAAGGTTTCCCTCTCCATAGCCTTGAAATCCTTGCAAGTCTTAGCAAAAGTATCCGTGCGAGGAGGAGGAAGGGGAGGAAGATGGGGTGCTACTGTTGGTGGAGGAACATTTGCTGGACCTGCAGTGGCGGCCCTAGCCTCCATCAATCTCCTATACCATACTGGTATCGTCACACCCTCCGGAAAGTTAAGATCTTCAGCCATGCTGAAACGAAAAAGGAAAGATTCAAAACGGTGAATTCGAAAGATAAGGATATGGCTATTGGGGATTATGCTTTTCTTTCAAAAACTTTTCTCTTAAAAGACATGTTTTTGAAAATACTTCTTCCAAAAATATTTTTAGAAAAATAGTTTTCTAAAAATTTTATCTGTTCCGGTAACCTTCAGCTCTGATACCACGTGAAACACCCCACACCCGCTAAGGTCACTCACTAAGGGAATGCCTTAACTTCGGTGGAGTATTTTAAGTGAATATAGAGCAGAAAAATTACAACAAGACAGATATAAATAATACTTGAAAATCTAAAACATCATTTCATTGCAGCAGAAGGTAAACATGTTTAGTTACAACACAATAAAAGAGTCAAGTACTAAATATCCATCCTGATAAAAACATAAGTACATAATCCCACTAAATAAACAATAGCCATAATAGAAAAGATAAGCTGGGCTTTACATCAACGTCCAAGCTCCAAAAGATAGATAAAGAAATCTGATCAAAGCCCACTAGTACTAGGCCCAACCTGAGGACCTGAGGGGAAAAAGATAAAAACAACGGGGTCAGACATAAGTCTGAGTGAGCCCTATAACTTTAACAATACAATCATTAAAGTAATTAGGGTATGATATAAACTTGGTACGGTGATGACTGGGGATGAATGACTACACTAAGCAGCCAACTAGATATAGGATGAACTAAGATAACGGTAAAGACGCATCTACCCACCCAAGGGTAATTACTAACTGCACCACACCAGTCATTCCTACTTAAAGGTTGATCCCACCCAAGGACTTAGAAAATTTAACTAGTAGTTTCGTGTATCCCTAGCTGACTACATAGGTGCCATCTGCCCCTATCTCCACTAGGTGTACCCACTACTCCCCAAGCGATCGGCTCCCTACCGTAGATACCTGTGCTGGCCCCATAGTGGGGTGTATCACTCCCCAAAGTGGCAACCCGATACAATCAACGGTGCACGGCTTATACCTACACGATGCAACAACGTCTTACCTACCAGCCCGGGTCCACACACGCATATGAAACCCGTTGGACTTGCGTTGCCACCGCTAACCCGTTTTGGCCTCTTATAGTCAAGCCCAGTACGCGTGTCCCGTCCTCGACATGGGTCGAGCCCAATAAGATACATATGGGTTACTGGTTGAAATGGGCCCCCACAAGCTACCCACCTAAGCTTGTCCCTTTTTTAGTGCATCCCACTTAACCCTTTAATCATATTTAATTACATGTTTCCACTTGGTTAAGTATTCTAATCGTATTTGCTATTGCCACCCAAGGCAACCCACTAGATTTCCACATGCCACCCATGGCACTTACTTGATTTCCACATGCCACCCAAGGCACCCACTTAACCCCTCATGCCCCACTACATGCTTATCTGGTTAAGTGTTTCTTAATTGATTAAGACCGTAACCTTTGCAAAGACCTCTCACATTAGACTATCTTTTATGGCAACTGGATTTGCCGGTTGGGTCCGGGCGGCCTTACGCCATAACCGAGTCTAACCTCGTGTCTTTACACTTGTCACGTATTTTGTTTGTGCCTAAGACGTCTCACATTAGGCCAATCATTTGTAGCCGCTGGATTTGCCGGTCGGTTCCGGGCAGTCTTATGCTTCAAAAGGGTCCAACCTCGTGTCTTAGTCGATTAATTACACCTAATTAATCACCCCCATAATTTGTATTAATTATCCCTAATTAATTACAAATTTAACGATGTACATAATTGACTCAATTATGTCCATCCACTTTATGGTATGCATAATCATACCAACTTCACACCATTCATTAACATGGATATTAACCCCATCGTTCCCCACGTAATTCGCTAACATGACATACTTAAGAGGGAAGATTCATCACAAATACCATGAGTTCAACTTGCATAACATTAGCATCAACATGGGTTTTAAAGGTGTCAACATGCATCTAGCATCAAACCCAACTAGCATAAATAATCAAACAAAACTTGCATGAATCACATATGTCATAAAGAGGATAACTTGCATAAGCTACTTATGTCATACAAAAGGGTAAACTTGCATATGTATGTATGACATACAAAGGGGTTAACTTGCATATGTATGCATATCATACTAAGGTGTAAACTTGCACATGTTACTTGCATATAATCAAACACCAAACTTGCATAACATGTCATATATGAACTTGCATATAATCAAACACCAAACTTGCATAACATGTCATATATGAACTTGCATATAATCAAACACCAAACTTGCATAACATATCATATATGAACTTGCATATAATCATACACCAAACTTGCATAATCATGGTGTCATAGTGGATCAATGTTTATCATAGTGATTTGCATAACTAGCATCATGAACATATAGCATAAAACTTGCATAACTTGCATATCATCATGAACACATAGCATATGACTTGCATAACTTGCATAACATCATGAACACATAGCATATGACTTGCATAACTTGCATAACACATAGCATATGACTTGCATAACTTGCATAACATCATGAACACATAGCATATAACTTGCATAACTTGCATAACATCATGAACACATAGCATATGATAACATAACTTGCATTGATCCACATACATAACCATAACCTCATTATATCCTATCATAATTAGTTTAGCAATTGCTTGCTAAAGGCATAGAAACTCACAACTTGTTGATTAGCACTTCAATGAAGAAGATTAAGTTGCTAGAGTTGATTAGAAGTTGATTTGAGAAGCTATCTTCCTCTTTAATTTGTTGGTGGCTCCTTCTAGTTGCATTTTGACGGCATAACGACGTTGTCTCCAATTTTAGTATAAATTAGGGTAGTCTTAGGGTGTATTTATAGATTAGTTAAGCGTTTTAGGCCATTAGATTAACCCTAAATCAGATTAGAGCCGTCAGATCTCGTCACTAGCCACCAACCATAGCCCAAATCCCAAATCAGTGCACCCAGGTCACACAGACCGACAGGGGGGGTCGACCCCTAGGGGGGGTCGACACCCATGTAGACCTTAGGGTCGACACCCTCTGTCTAGCAGGAATTTTCCCGCCTCTTCTGAAATGTGAAATCTGAATATTTTAAATCTGTTTTGAATTTTCTGAAAACTTCTTCGAGCCTTAACTGGGTCATACGGACTCCGATTTTCGAAAATTCGGACTGTATTTCGCGTACTTTTCCGAGACGAATGCAATGGCATAGCCCGTTTCCCCTGATTCAGATTTTAAAATTTAATTCTGCCCTGATTTATATTATAGCAAGTTATTCAACATACGGGGTGTTACATTTATTTTTCTGGAATTTTTCGAATCAGTTTGTGGCCCTGGCAAATTGAAACGTACGTTCATATTGAATATTGAATGTTATATATTTTAAATTGAAGGAAAACAGACTGAAATAGTCGAATGGGCCTTCAAAACATATTCCATTGTGTTCGGAATGGGGGTAAAATGCTAGGGACGACAGTCGTTGGGTTTGGATTGGTGTTAGTGCGTAAATAGGGGTATTTTTGGATTTTAAAAATTTACAAATATAAAAAAAAATCATTGGTCAAACTAATTTCTCTCTTCCCGTCAGACCCACGATTAAAGGCGAAAAGCCATTCAAACCTTCCAGCCCCGATTCCGACCGCCACACGCAAAATTAGCCCCTCCTCCAGTTGAAGATTTTGTAGAGCTCCTCGAGATCTTCAAATCCATATATAGTTTGGAATTTTTCGTGACCTGTGGAGTGCGAATCGAAGCCAGGAAGACCGCGCGTTCAAACCGCCGCCGCGCCGCCTATAGGCCGTCGAACTGGCCCCACCTCCAGGCGAACAGGCGCCTCTCCGTCCTCTTCCACGTGGCATCTTCCGATCGTCACCAAACCTCACGGATTGCAAGAAAACTCCGACCTAGTTTCGAAACAAACTGTTGAGGTATCGGCTATATATATTTTCAACAGTTTTAACACCTTTAAACGATTGCAAACTTTGAAAAATCATATCTTTTTCGTTTCTTGTCGAAATCCAGTGAAACAAGAGAGAGTGGACTCGTGTGGATGTCTTCTACATTATATAAGAGACCGCATATTTTTCTGAGCCTTCAGCTATTTTGGTGGAGTGTAACCCAATGTGAGATTTCTATATTATAAACAATATGGAAAAAGACGATGTATAAATTATATAGTCGACGTATGAGTTATATAAGCGGTGTACACCTCTTGTATAAGCGTTGTATAAGTTGTATGTTCGATGTATAAGTTGTATATGCGTTGTAAAATTTATATATGTGTTGAAATAGAAGTGAAATGCTATATATATATATATATATATATATATATATATATATATATATATATATATATATATACACGCCCCTCGTCCACAAACCATGGACGATATTTATTGGTTGTGATTGGTGTGAAAATTGATTGATAGCGAATGGTTGATTGAAATTGTTTGTGGTTGAAATTGATTGATTGTGGTTGAAAAATAACCGTTTGTGGTTGAGAAATATTTGGTTGAAACCACATAGGATTAGTTTGTGGAAATCAAAAAAAATATACATGCCGCCTGTGTGCGAACTAGATTCCTGATTCCCCATTGTCAAAAGCTGGGAGGCTTTAAGGTAGAGCGAGGAGCCGTACTAGGGACGGTCCCGGTTTTAATTACCCTGCCGTTATGCTGCCGAAATTTTGAATAATATTCATGTGTTAGAATTATTTTCATTTGTTGAAACTATATTTATTCGTTGAATAGAAAACCTTCATGTGTTGAACTGAAATTCATTCGTTGAATAGAATTCATGTGTTGAATGGTGTTCGTGTTTTAAATATAAAAATCACATTTTTATCCATATATATAAACTATAGAAAACCTTCATGTGTTGAATAGAAATTCATTCGTTGAATCAAATTCATGCGTTGAATGGTATTCGTGTTTTAAATATAAAAATCACATTTTTATCCATATATACAAACTATAGAAAACCTTCATGTGTTGAATTGAAATTCATTCGTTGAATCAAATTCATGTCTTGAATGGTATTCGTGTTTTAAATATAAAAATCACATTTTTATCTATATATATAAACTATAGAAAACCTTCGTGTGTTGAATAGAAATTCATTCGTTGAATCAAATTCATGTGTTGAATGGTATTCATGTTTTAAATATAAAAATCACATTTTTATCTATATACATAAACTATAGAAAACCTTCATGTGTTGAATCGATATTCATTCGTTGGATTGAAATTCATGTGTTGAATGGTATTCGTGTTTTAAATATAAAAATCACATTTTTATCTATATATATAAACAATAGAAAACATTCATGTGTTGAATAGAAATTCATTCATTGAATCAAATTCATGTGTTGAATGGTATTCGTGTTTTAAATATAAAAATCACATTTTTATCTATATATATAAACTATAGAAAACCTTCATGTGTTGAATCGATATTCATTCGTTGGATTGAAATTCATGTGTTGAATGGTATTCGTGTTTTAAATATAAAAATCACATTTTTATCCATATATACAAACTATAGAAAACCTTCATGTGTTGAATAGAAATTCATTCGTTGAATCAAATTCATGTGTTGAATGGCATTCGTGTTTTAAATATAAAAATCACCTTTTTATCTATATATATAAACTATAGAAAACCTTCATGTGTTGAATCGAAATTCATTCGTTGAATTGAAATTCATGTGTTGAATGGTATTCATATTTTGAAAGAAATTGTTTGATAATAAAAATCCAATTTTTATCATCGATATGAACTATATAAAATAATCTTGTTTTGAAATAAATTGTTTTATAATAAAAATCCTATTTTTATCACCTATATTAACTATATAAAATAATAGTGTTTTGAAATGAATTTTTTTACAATAAAAATCACATTTTTATTATAAACATGAATTGCTAAAAATAGTGAAGTGTTGAAATAGAAGACAGTTAGATAAAAATATCATTTTTATCAAATGTAAGAAAACCATATAGTTTTGAAATCGAAGAATCGATATATATAAATAAATAGAATTGAAATATATCGAATAACGAAGCTGCAGTTCGTATTTTCAAACCGTGATTTCAAACGATTAGTGCAGGAGATCCGACCATCGGATTTTCCTGAAATCGCCACCGTTGGGTTCGCTTTGCAAATATCTTTCCAACGGCACCAACTTTGTAAAAATCCAACGGTTGGATTGTCTTGAATGTTTAATTCAAATCTAAAGAAAAACAGCGCCAGAATCGATTAAATATATATAATTATATTAAATCGAATAACGACACTTCAGTTCGTATTTTGAAATCAAAACTTCAAACGATTATACCAGGAGATCCGACCGTCGGATTTTCCCGAAACTGGAACCATTGGATTCGTTTTGAAAAGATCTTTCTAATGATGTAAATTCTATGAAAATCCAATGGTTAGATTTTCAGATATGTGTAAATCAAATCTGAAGAAAAACAGCGCCACGGCCGCGTTATGGCCCGAAGCGTCGTTTGAATAAATTGGCTATTTTAAAATAAATAAAAATAGCGATAAATCGTTATAAAATATTATAAACAATATGGATGTGAAATTTATAAATTAACTGAAGGTTAGCTAAGTCGAATGGTTTCCTGGATTTTGATCTGATGTTGGTTTCGGCCTTCGAGGTTAATATTTGGGAAATCGTTCTCTTACTGATTGACGGTTAGTGACTAATGAATTGAAATGATGCGTAGTAGTGTTTGTGTAGCACTTGTTTATTATATACGTGAGTTGCTCAGAAAGACCGGGTTTATCCCATTCTGAATAACTGAATCGACGATAAGAAATCGAAGATAAAGACGGTGGTCGAAGACCGGAGATCTTCACCTCGTTTGGATGGTAACCGAGGTCCTGATTGGGAGGCATCCCGAAAAATGGATAATGAGTGGTGATTGTCCAGAAGTACGTGGTGATCGATGGGTTTGCGAGGTATATAGTGCCTCTGGTTTCGTTCAGACCCAGAACGGACTAGCAAATGGACAGTGTGTCTGACATTGGAATTTATTCTGTGTGATTGATAGCTATCAGTTGCCCGGTGTGAATTGCCTGTGTGGCATGCTAAGATGCAGTGATCAGGGCTTCTGTTGAAAAGCAAAGTCTTGTGGTGATGATCAAAGCACCGCCTGTGTGGCATAGCTTTGTGTATAACGTGAAATCGCGAGCCTCACACCCCGGTATGAACCAGAAACGGGAGAGGACCTCAGGGGGGACGTGCATTTTCTTTATAGCTAGAAGTGGCGTTAGTGGTTTTACACGCCCTGACGAGTTTGACTTATGTGGTTGTTACTGTTGCGAGGCGCCTCGGTTATATCGATCGATCCGGGACCGATGGAGTCATTCGTTGGCTCATTTACGCCCCAAAGGACGGAGAGACGCATTGTTCAGGCATTATAATCCACTTCGTGTGGACCGGCCCTGACGATCCAAGGTACGGTTGCGGCTGTGCCTCAGGCTCGGGCTAGAGAGTCTCGAAGGCGGTAAGGACTATCTTTTGCCTTGGTTCATGATGGAAATCCAACTTCCAAATATGTGCCTGTGCGGTTTTGATTGTATATCTATATATGGCAACATAGTGGTATGGGGCATTAATGCCGTCTATGATTGATACTTATGATTTGAAATTGCTTTTGAAATATACAAACACTAGTAATAATACCAAATGCTTTTGTTTTATTCGTATCAAGCATATTTTGGCCATTATAAGGTAAAAACTCCATCCTTCGGTTTGCGTTGCATTGCATTGTGTGATGGGAACCGAGACTTATAATGGCTTCCTTTTTATAAAAAGCATTGCGATGTTTAACAGAATGATTTGTTTTAAAGCACTGGCAATCCAATGGAGTAAACCCGTTCCACGAAAGTGGCATGGTCCTGTGATTAGCCATATTATAACTGTGTCGAGTAGATTTCTCATACCAGTCCCATGACTGACTCGTAGTTTGTTTCACTTTCAAACTCGGGTGCCCCTTTTTCTACATGGGCAGCCTTGTATTTAGGTTTTATCTGGCTCTTTCTGGATAGCTGGAGCTGAAGATGGATTCTTCATTTATCTCTTTTTATGCTGTTCAGCTCCTGTTGTACATATTATGTTTGTTTCCCCTGTAGACATTTATGTATAGCTGAACTGTATTTGTACTAAGTAAGATCCTGTATACTGTGTAACTCTGATGATTATGTTTATTCAGTGTATTATTTGTACATTATCTGGTGTATTTATTTTATTCTGTTCTGCTGTTATCTGTTTATGTGTTATATTCCAAGGATTACCCTTGCCACCGTCAGTACGGGGTTTGGGGTCGTCTCATTTGGTATCAGAGCTTTGGTTAAGCTTAGCTCTGGAATATAACATATTAACGAACTCGTCATAGATAGAACCGGTAGTGCTCTAGGACGAGTAACTCAATATAGATAGGATCAGTAATATCCTAGTAAGAGTACAGCAGAATCAGAACTACTCGTTAGAGATGGGGTCAGAAGTGCCTCAGAACGAGTCGAGGGTAATATGTTTTTAAATAACGTATTTGTGATTATATATAATGTTTGGTTTTAGAAATATAATTTTTGAATATATAAAAGATATATAATTGAAAAGTAAAGGAATATTTGAATTAATTTGTATGATTTTGAAAAGTTAAAAACAATTTGATTGTTGTTTGCATTGTGTGATAGTAAATTGGATTAATTAAATTATAGAAACGATAGTTAATTTAATTAATAAGAGAATAATGGTAGAATTTATTCATTTAAATCACATATTGAACTGATTTAAAAAATAGATAGAAATATATATACATGTGCATTATATATGTTTGAACAAGTAATTGGATAGCTGTTGAGTAAAGAAATTATTTGCGTGCCCGACAAATAGGTAAACCTTAATGAGTTGGATGCGAAATATTATTATATCAACTCCTGTGAATGCCATTGGATGCGGAGTGCTTGTTATTCTGTGTGTAATAATAAACGTCACCATAGGATAGTAACAATTAATGTTGAATGGTATTCATGTTTTAAATATAAAAATCACCTTTTTATCTATATATATAAACTATAGAAAACCTTCATGTGTTGAATCAAAATTCATTCGTTGAATTGAAATTCATGTGTTGAATGGTATTCATATTTTGAAAGAAATTGTTTGATAATAAAAATCCAATTTTTATCATCGATATGAACTATATAAAATAATCTTGTTTTGAAATAAATTGTTTTATAATAAAAATCCTATTTTTATCACCTATATTAACTATATAAAATAATTGTGTTTTGAAATGGATTGTTTTACAATAAAATCCACATTTTTATTATATACATGAATTGCTAAAAATAGTGAAGTGTTGAAATAGAAGACAATTAGATAAAAATATCATTTTTATCAAATGTATGAAAACCATATATTTTTGAAATCGAAGAATCGATATATATATATATATACACATATATATAGAATTGAAATATATCGAATAACGAAGCTGCAGTTCGTATTTTGAAACCTTGATTTCAAACGATTAGTGCGGGAGATCCGACCATCGAATTTTCCTGAAATCGCAACCGTTGGGTTCGCTTTGGAAATATCTTTCCAATGGCACCAACTTTGTAAAAATCCAACGGTTGGATTGTCTGGAATGTTTAATTCAAATTTGAAGAAAAACAGTGCCAGAATCGATTATATATATATATAATTATATTAAATCGAATAACGACGCTGAAGTTCGTATTTTGAAATCGAAACTTCAAACGATTATACCGGGAGATCCGACTGTCGGATTTTCCCGAAACTGGAACCGTTGGATTCGTTTTGAAAAGATCTTTCTAATGATGTAAATTTTGTGAAGATCCAACGGTTAGATTTTTAGATATGTGTAAATCAAATCTGAAGAAAATAGCGCCACGGCCGCGTAATGGCTCGAAGCATCGTTTGAATAAATTGGCTATTTTAAAATAAATAAAAATAGTGATAAATCGCTATAAAATATTATAAATGATATGGTTGTGAAATTAAGAAATTAACTTAAGGTTAGCTAAGTCGAATGGTTTCCTGGATTTTGATCTGATGTTGGTTTCGGCCTTCGCGGTTAATATTTGGGAAATCGTTCTCTTACTGATTGACGGTTAGTGACTAATGAATTGAAATGGTGTGTAGTAGTGTTTGTGTAGCACTTGTTTATTATATACGCGAGTTGCTCAGAAAGACCGGGTTTATCCCATTCTGAATAACTGAATCGACGTTAAGAAATCGAAGATGAAGACGGTGGTCAAAGACTGGAGTTCTTCACCTCGTTTGGATGGTAACCGAGGTCCTGATGGGAGGCATCCTGAAATATGGTTAAGGAGTGGTGATCGTCCAGACGTACGTGGTGATCGATGGGTTTGCGAGGTATATAGTTCCTCCGGTTTCGTTTAGACCCAGAACGGACTTGCAAATGGACAGTGTGTCTGACATTGGAATTTATTCTATTTGATTGATAGCCATCAGTTGCCCAGTGTGAATTGCCTGTATGGCATGCTAAGATGCAGTGATCAGGGCTTCTGTTGAAAAGCAAAGTCTTGTGGTGATGATCAAAGCACCGCCTGTGTGGCATAGCTTTGTGTATAACGTGAAATCGTGAGCCTCACACCCCGGTATGAACCAGAAACGGGAGAGGACCTCGGGGGGACGTGCGTTTTCTTTCTAGCTAGAAGTGGCGTCAGTGGTTTTACACGCCCTGACGAGTTTGACTTATGTGGTTGTTACTGTTGCGAGGCGACTCGGTTATATCGGTCGATCCGGGACCGATGGAGTCATTCGTTGGCTCATTTACGCCCCAAAGGGCGGAGAGACGCATTGTTCAGGCATTATAATCCACTCCGTGTGGACCGGCACTGACGATCCAAGGTACGGTGCGGCTGTGCCTGAGGCACGGGCTAGAGAGTCTCGAAGGTGGTAAGGACTATCTTTTGCCTTACTTCATGATGGAAATCCCACTTCCAAATACGTGACTGTGCGGTTTTGATTGTATACCTATATATGGCGACATAGTGGTATGGGGCATTAATGCCGTCTATGATTGATACTTATGATTTGAAATTGATTTTGAAATATACAAACACTAGTAATAATACCAAATGCTTTTGTTTTATTCGTATCAAGCATATTTTGGCCATTATGAGTTAAAAACTCTATCCTCCGGTTTACGTTGCATTGTGTGATGGGAACTGAGTCTTATAATGGCTTCATTTTTATAAAAAGCATTGCGATGTTTAACAGAATGATTTGTTTTAAAGCACTGGCAATCCAATGGAGTAAACCTGTTCCACGAAAGTGGCGTGGTCCTGTGATTAGCCATATTATAACTGTATCGAGTAGATTTCTCATACCAGTCCCATGAATGACTCGTAGTTTGTTTCACTTTCAAACTCGGGTACCCCTTTTTCTACACAGGCAGCCTTGTATTCAGGTTTTATCTGGCTCTTTCTGGATAGCCGGAGCTGAAGATGGATTCTTCATTTATCTCAGTGCAACCAGTACACGTGTAAGTAAAATGTGGTCGAGCACAAGTAAACATGGCATGGTCGAGCCTAGTTCAAACACAAATGGTGGTGGAAGACAACAAGCATGTGCAAGCCTATGGTCAAAGTCATGCAATCAAAATGGTGAAGACAAGTATGATCAACTTAGCACAGCAAAATACGCATGTGTAGAAATGTGAATAATCAAGAAAATAATAATAATAAATTAAAGGGTAAAATAAATATTTTGTCAAGCCAGTTTGAACAAAGCAATGAATAAGGCAAATATGGACAGCAAGCATGGATCAGAATAGTCAAGACTCAAAAAATGCTACAGCATGCACATGAACACAACATGGTCGAGTAGCAATGGCAAAGTACACAAGTGCATGGTCGAGTAGCAATGTTTCAAGTTCAAGTTCAGAATCATAACCATGAATGGTAAATTTTGGGACATAGCAAGGGATTTATACAAGTATATCAGACAACAACAGGTGCACGGCAAAATAAGACGTACAAAATATAGTATCCAAACATGTGTCAGTGAATGTGATGCAAGTCAGTAAGGAGGAGTATACATAGTGTCAAAGTGGTCAAGACTGAAATACACATGTGATACTTGCAGCAATTTCATGCAAATCAAGTGTCATGCGAATGCAAATCTGGTCAACACAGCAAAACATAGATGGCAAAGAATATGCTCACAGCAAGTGTAACATGTATACACAAAACAATGTGTATGACAACAGGAATCAGAGCAAGTGCATATAAGGATGTGAAAGTAATACATAGCAAGATGATCACATAGCAGCATAGTGCGACAGTTTTAACAAAACTACAGGCAGTAACAAGATGATGAAGACATGGCATGGATGACATAGGTGATGTAGCTCAAGTACAAAGAAGCATTTACAAGTGCAATCACAAAGAGGAGCAACATCATCGAGCATAGGTGTATTCGTGTACATCGTTGCAGTATGTAGAAACATGTACATGTATTTTCAGTGGGAAATGAATTTTGATCAAGACTAGAGCCACAACAAATCAAATCCGTATACAACAACTATGAGTTCAAGTTAGCATAAACAAGTGTGAAAACATTCATTCACAAAAACTGGTGCAATGTAAGTCAGCAAAGCTGAAGCAAAAGTATACACAACAAGTCCAAAACAAGCTCTCATATTGGTCGAGTATACTACGAGCAACAACCAGTAATACTGCAAGCACACTAAAAAACTGTTCAATGGTACAATAAAAATGGTGCAAGATGGAGAGAGTTCAAGTACCGGTTCACACCCCAGAAAATCACGAGCATATCAAATACAAAGAAATCAAGTGCAAAGAACAGTATGGAAAATAAAGTATTTGTTTTTTTTAAAAGGGAGAAGTATTGAAAATGCGAGGTAGTATCTGCTCAATGAAAATAGTAAAGGATTTAAAAAAAGGCCAGATAGAAATTTTCAAAGAGAAAGAAAAATCGAAGTTCCAGAAAAATGTATATGGTTTTGTTTAAACAAGGATCAATTCAAAACAATAAAATCTCCGGAAGTTTGAAGATTTCAACGTCCATGAATACAAAGCCAAGGATATCACAAGCCCCAAAAAATACACGCAACAATCGTAGGCCAAGACCAAATAAAATTACGAGATCAGAGCACAATTTTTAGGATTTTTAATCCTATAAATACACCAATCATCATCGGCGGATAACTATCCAAGTTGGAACAAGCTAAAATCAAAAATCCAAAACGAATTCTTACCAGGAAAAAGGAGAGTACTTGGATCCTTCAACTCAATTAAAAGAGATCGCGACTACAAATTGAAGAACATCAGAGACGATAGAGCATCAAGGGTCTCGTGCTACAGAGATTAAGGAATTCATCAAGTATCGAATCAATTTGGGAGATTTCAATAAACCCTAGCAAAGCCGTCGCCATTTTTTATTTTAGAGAAAAGAGATCGGGCTAAAGTGAAGTAATTAAACGGGGTCGGCCAAGTTTTCATATAAAGGGGATAACCCTTATTTCAATTTCTAGGGTTTTAAAATCTAGGGTTTTGTTTGTTTTTTATTTTTGAATTGTTTTTCAGTTTATAAACCATCAATCGGTTTCTAGATCTATAAAATCTAAGGGAGATGAATTATGGATTTGTAATTTGGGGAATTCTGGTTTTGGGGATAGAAAGCAGTGTAGGGTTTTAAGCGTAGGGTTAAGAACAGTTGGGAGTAAGTGTCGTGAGTTTACATGGGATTGTAAATGTAGAGATTGTTTTAACTCCTAGTAGAAACCTTGGGGAACGCAGCAGTAGGTAGGGTTTTGACGAAGCTGGGTATATCTATGTGTTATTTATTTTTTGCATTTATTCTGATTATTATCTATGTTGTTGTTATTTAATTACTCTGCTAAAATTTGTGATAAACCCCATTCACCCCCCTCTAGGGTTAATTTAGATCCTACAAGTGGTATCAGAGCAGGTATTTTTTATATTTTATTTTAACTCTAGAGTCATGAATCTATCTAATAACGCTTTTTCTTAGGGTCAGTCCATAGCTAGGCCATCAATGTTTAATGGAACTGATTATGCATATTGGAAAGCTAAGATGAAAATTTATTTGAGTTAGTCGATTATGATGTATGGGATATTATTGAAATGGGTTACAGATCACCCACTGTTATTGTTAGTGGTGTTGAAATTCCTAAATCAAAAGACAGGTGGGATGCTAATTATAAAAAATTATTTTCAACTAATGCCAAAGCAATGAATGCTTTAATTTGTGCTCTTGATAAATCTGAATTTAATCGAATTTCTCATTGTGAAACTGCATAGGAAATATGGCATACATTGGAGGTCACACAAGAAGGAACATCACAAGTGAAGGAATCCCGTCTCGCTCTACTCAGCAACGAATATGAAAATTTCTCTGTGCAAAGAGACGAAGATATAAAAGAGATGTATGGACGCTTCTCATCACTAGTCTATAATGCAAAATCTCTTGGAAAAACTTATATCGAAGTGGAATTGAGCAGAAAAATATTGAGAGTGCTACCAATGAATTTTGAAGCAAAAGTGATGACGATTCAAGAATCAAAAGATCTAAATAAAATAAGCATGGAGGAGTTGACTGGAAATTTCATCACTTACGAGATGGAGTTAAAAGTAAGAGAAGAACGAAAGAATTCTGAATCAAAGAAAAAGACGATCACTCTAAATAATACAGTTGAAAGTGATGATGAAGATCCCGTTGAAGAGCTAGCCATGATTTTGAGAAGGTGGGACAAAGGAAATTACAAACCACAAAAGAAAAATTCAAAAACTAACAAGTTCAGAAAGTTCGGATGATGAAGTGTTTTGCTACAGCTGCAAGAAACCCAGACATATCAAAACGATTTTCCCACAGCATAAAAATGAAAAGAATAAGAAGTTCAGAAGAAAGAAGAAGGATTTTGCTTCTACTTGGGATGATAAGGAAGGAGAAGAAGTTTCTGAAAGTGAAGAAGAGGAAGCTAATTTGTGTCTTATGGCATGATCCGATTCAGAAAGTAGTGAAGAGGATTCAAGCGAGGTATCGAATTTTACTTATAAAGATTTAATTTTAATGTGTCACGATCTCACAAAAACCATTGATGCTCTTGAACTAAAAGTTAAGAAATTGAAATATGATAGGTTAAAACTAGTTCAATAAAATAACAGTTTAGAAAGAAAAGTTGAAAAAGTTAAGAATTCACCATTTCAGAATGCGAAAAATGTCAGTTTTTGAGTAATGATCCTATGAAATTCAAAACTAATTTTGAATTACTTAAAAGTGAAAACGAGAATTTGAAAAACGAAAATCGTAATTTTGAGAAGGAGATTGAAAAGTTTAGATAATCTGAAAAACTTGATTTTGAAAAGCAAAAACAATTTGAAATTGAAATTTCTAAGTCCAATGCTAAAGTCAAAGCACTTGAAAAAGAAAATTTGATTTTAAAACAAACTAATGCTGAAAAGAGGAAAATTGCTATTAATCGTTGTTCAAATTTAATGAAAGAAAATTGCGATCTTAAATTTAAAATTCAACGACTTGAGTCAGCTTTGACTAAATTTTCTAAAGGAGAGAAATCGTTGAATATGTTGTCAAAAAATCAATTTTTTGTTCAGAATAAAAAGGGACTTGGTTTTGGATTTGATCCAGTTGAAAAACAAAATCCTAATGATTTTTAAAATCCTTTAAATGGCTTTGAAATTGATCAAATTGGAATTTTGAAATCTAATAATTTCAAAGGGTTTTTAAATCATAAACAAAATGATAACTCATTTAAAAACAATTCATTTAAACCTGTTTGGATTCCAAAAAAATAACAAAATGAATCTGAATAAGTCTAAATGAATTTGGGTTCCAAAGGGTATGCTAGTGGATAGTAATGGATTGTTATATAAACGGGTTTGGGTACCAAGACGTGTAAACGAAGATAAGAGTGGTAAAACAATTTTTGTTAGACCACTCGATCATACAAACATTTAGGTACTGTGGGAGGCTAAGGAACAACTATGCTTAAGTGAGATAATATTCAAATTGATTCATATTATCGAATTATTTGGAGTTCCTTAGCCATAGATTCCGAGTTGGAGATTCATTGGATCACATCGATTATGGTAAGATAGGTATGATCTCTAAACTCTTGTTTTTATTTTATTTATTTTATGCCGATTTATGTTGACTTACTAGTTGTAAAAAAAAAATCATTTTTTATTTGGCTTGATTTTGAAATCATTTGTTATTGATTGTTGAATTTCTTGGATTATAAAAATTTGATTTTTTTCAAGTGATTTCAAATAATTACCTTCAGATTTGATCGTTGACTGTTTCATGTACTTGTCTAAAAATTCTCTAAAAAAATTCACTTGTGATTCTTGCTTTGAAAATTATCTTGTGCTGCTCTGATAAGGAAATTGATTTGACTTGTTTGAATACCTTGGAACTTGGACAATGAGCGGAACAATCAGTGATTAGATTTCTGTAAAATTTAAATTTCATATACAAGTATCTTTTAAAATTGTCTAGGAGAAATCAGTGGCAGAAATATTCGAAAATTCCATATTCTACTGATTGATTTTTTGAAACTAACTTTCAACCTGCATTGATATTTTCAAAAACTCCTCTTGAAATTGATATTTTCAATTTTAGAATTATTTTTGATTATTTATTCAAAAATTGAAATTATTGATTGATTTGAACTGTTTTGTGACTCAACAAAATTATTAATAGATTTATAAAATTGTGGTGAGTGGTGACTATGGTATAATTCATAATTAGAGGAGATGTTATTTCAAAATTCATGATGATCTGACAAATTTTATAATATCCTTGAATTAGAGCTTATTTCACGACCATCTTCTATATCTACCATATTTGTGTCATTCATCATGGTTTTATTTAATTTGGGGAGTTCTAATTATTCTTGGAATTAAAAATAAAAGAATAATAAATAAACAAATAATTTATCCTTGGTATTCACTCCCATTTAAAAGTCCTCACGGTTATGTGTGGGTGAATTACCTTAATCTCTATGAGCTTCCATTCTCACCTAAAAGACCTTTGGGCTGTGCATGAATGGAACACATTAGAGATGATATAGTTAAGTTACTACTAACCCCATTTAAAAGTCCTTTCGGCTCTGCTTGGTAAGCAAGTGCTTAACACATTTTTGAGCTTATTTAAATTCTTTAAAATTCGTATTCAAATATTCAAATTTATTGATCTCTCCTCATTCTATAAAATCCATCGTAAATCCATTCATTCTGAAAGTGAAATTTGTTTCTGATTTAAAGATTATTATGATTTTTGTTTGATTAAATGGGATTTGCAATACATATTCTCTCTCTGAATTTGAATTTATATTTATGGTCTAAATTTGTCACTATTTCGATCTCTATTATCTTTTTGATGATAACAAAAGGGGGAGAATGGCCAAGATTTTGATTGATGAGTATTTAATTCAAAAATATTTTAAGATTGAAAAATAAATATCTAGGGGCAGAATGGTCAATTAAATTTCAATTATTTTCCACATATATAGAGGGAGTTCAACTGTAGAGGGAGCATGCAAATAGGGGGAGTAATATATTTCACGTTCAAACACGTTCAAAATCTTTTAATTGTTTGTCATCATCAAAAGGGGGAGATTGTTATATATAACAGTGCTGTATACACAATTATATGATTTTTGTTTGATGATAACAACCAAATATATTTTATTATTGAATGTGTTTGTAACTGTACTGGCATACTACACAACAAACAAGAATATAATATTTCTATTTAAATAAAATACAACTGTACAGAAATTTAAATATTCATATAGTATTTTATTTGAATAAGAATATTTTATTTCAATATTTAAACATTATAGATTTACAACTCCACTATTTATATATACATCACTAATATACATTTCAATATATTCAATTTCATACTCAGCTTCTCTCTATAACACTGACACTCACATATACAGACACTTTCATTAACTCATACATTGACACTATTATCGTCTTTTGTCTTCTATCTTCACTACATCTTCACTGTCAGTCCAGTCATCATCTGCTTACCTGTCACACGAAACACACACACGGTACACTGCAATAGAAATGAAATTAAATACCAAAAAATAAAAAATAAAAAAAATTTAATTTTGTTTGCGTCATAATTACGATGTGTTTTTCATCATTTTTCTAGACTTGGTCTGATATGCAGGGACAGAAAAACTCGTCTGGATGGTTGCATATACACATGTGTACACATACACGTGTGCACTGCCTCGCCAATTCAGTGTGCAACTGAGAGTAGCCATGTGGACCATCTCGACTCAGTGCAACCAGTACACGTCTAAGTCAAAAGTGGTCGAGCACAAGTAAACTTGGCATGGTCGAGCCAAGTTCAAACACAAATGGTGGTGCAAGGCAAAAGGCATGTGCAAGCCTATGGTGAAAGCCATGCAATCAAAATGGTGAAGACAAGTATGATCAACTCAGCACAGCAAAAAACAGATGTGTAGAAATGTGAATAATCAAGAAAAAATAATATTAATAAATTAAAGGGTAAAATAAATATTTTGTCAAGCCAGTTTGAACAAATCAATGAATAAGGCAAATATGGACAGCAAGCATGGATCAGAATAGTCAAGACTGAAGAAATGCTACAGCATGCACATGAACACAACATGGTCGAGTAGCAATGGCAAAGTACACAGGTGCATGGTCGAGTAGCAATGGTTCAAGTTCAAGTTTAGAATCATAACCGTAAATGGTAAAATTTGGTACATAGCAAGGGATGTATACAAGTATTTCAGACAACAACAGGTGCATGGCAAAATAAGACATACAAAATATAGTATCCAAGCATGTGTTAGTGCAAGTAATGCAAGTAAGTAAGGAGGAGTATACATAGTGTCAAAGTGGTCGAGACTGAAATTCACATGTGATACTTGCAGCAATTTCATGTAAATCAAATTGTCATGTGAATGTAAGTATGGTCAACACAACAAAGCATACTTGGCACAGAATATGCGCACAGCAGGTGTAACATGTGTACACAAAATAATGCGTGTGACAACAGGAATCAGAGCAAGTGCATATAAGGATGTGAAAGTAATACATATCAAGATAATCACATAGCAGCATAGTGCGGCAGTTTTAACAAAACTACTGGCAGTAACAAGATGATGAAGACATGGCGTGGATGACATAGGTATGTAGCTCAAGTACAAAGAAGCATTTACAAGTGCAGTCACAAAGAGGAGCAACAGCATGGAGCATAGGTGTATTCGTGTACATCATTGCAGTATGTAGAAACATGTACATGTATGTTCAGTGGGAAATGGATTTTGATCAAGACTAGAGCCACAACAAATCAAATCCGTATACAACAACTATGAGTTCAAGTTAGCATAAACAAGTGTGAAAACATTCATTCACAAAAACTGGTGCAATGTAAGTCAGCAAAGGTGAAGCAAAAGTATACACAACAAGTCCAAAACAAGCTCTCATATTGGTCGAGTATACCACGAGCAACAACCTGTAATACTGCAAGCACAATAAAAAAATGTTCAGTGGCACAGCAAAAATGGTGCAAGATGGAGAGAATTCAAGTACCGGTTCACACCCCAGATAATCACGAGCATATCAAATACAAAGAAATCAAGTGCAAAGAATAGTATGGAAAATAAAGTATTTGTTTTTTTTTAAAAGGGAGAAGTATTGAAAATGCGAGGTAGTATCTGCTCAATGAAAATAGCAAAGGATTTAAAAAAAGCCAGATTGAAATTTTCAAAGAGAAAGAAAAATCGAAGTTCCAGAAAAATGTATACGGTTTTGTTTAATCAAGGATCAATTCAAAACAATAAAAATCTCCGGAAGTTTGAAGATTTCAACGGTCATGAATACAAAGCCAAGGATATCACAAGCTCCAAAAATTCACGCAACAATCTTAGACCAAGACCAAATAAAATTACGAGATCAGAGCACAATTTTTAGGATTTTTAATCCTATAAATACACCAATCATCATCGGCAGATAACTATCCAAGTTGGAACAGATTAAATTCAAAAATCTAAATTGAATTCATACTAGGAAAAAGGAGGGTACTTGGATCCTTCAACTCAATTAAAAGAGATCGCAACTACGAATTGAAGAACATCAAAGACGATAGAGCATCAAGGGTCTCGTGCTTCAGAGATTAAGAAATTCATCAAGTATCGAATCAATCTGGAGATTTCAGAAAACCCTGGTAAAGCTGTCGCCATTTTTTATTTCAGAGAAAAGAGATCGGGCTAAAGCGAAGTGGTGAAGCAATTAAAAAGGGCCAGCCAAGTTTTCATATAAAGGGGATAGCCCTTATTTCAATTTCTAGGGTTTTAAAATCTAGGGTTTTGTTTGTTTTTTATTTTAAATTATTTTCAGTTTATAAACCATCAATCAGTTTCTAGATCTATAAAATCTAGGGGAGACGAATTACAAGATTTGTAATTTAGGGAATTCTGGTTTCGGGGATAGAAACCAATGCAGGGTTCTGAGCGTAGGGTTAAGAACAGTTGGGAGCAAGTGTCGCTAGTTTACAGAGGTTGTAAGCATTGAGATGGTTTAACTCCTAGTAGAAACCATGGGGAATGCAGCAGTAGGCAGGGTTTTGATGAAGCTGGGTATATCTGTGGGTTATTTATTTTCCGCATTTATTCTGATTATTATCTGTGTTGTTATTATTTAATTACTCAACTAAAATCTGCGACAAACCCTTTTCACCCCCCCCCCCCTCCTCTAGGGTAATTTAGATCCTACAAAAGATCCCGACCAAGTTCCATGTTGCTGACACAGTCTGTCACGGAACTCGTTGCACAGTTGATAATATGCGCAGATACATGCATACCGTTTCCGGATGGTGTATCGTAAAGGTTAAGGCATCGAGTATGATTGACGATACGTACATGAGAAAGTTTCGATACATGCATGTCTGCTCTGGGTGGTGTATCGTAGACTCTAGTGCATTACTCTGTGATGGAATCTGATTCGATCAAAGGTGGCAGTTCGTACACTTACATTGCATGGTGATGGAGGTTCTATGCGGAACGTAGCATTGTTATAAAGAGATCCGTAAGTTATTCCAACTTAGGATGAGGGACTGCCTATATTTTTGTTGGTGTTACGGCGGTGACCATGTGAGTGGGGTACTATGGGGTGTACCTTAATGTTGTTGGTGGCAAAATGTATAGTGTATTAGGTTAATCCACTGGGAAGTAGATGGATACGATTTGTATGTAAGCATTGAGTGATGCTAACCCAAGTAACCAAATAAATAAGAAAATGTAACTGAACGGTATATGAAGGGTTATCCAAAATGTGTAGTTTAAATCCGGTCATCAGAACTTGTGTTCTGACCCCCTCCTCATAACATACTCGCAGGTTAGAATTATGGCAGAGATATGATAACTTTTGATACTAGTTAGGCAGTATTATTATCTGGGTAAGGCTATATTTTTATTATTATATTTTATCCATTCTGCTGTGAGATGTTTTCTAAGCATTGATATATTTATATCTTTGTCTTTTCTACAGAATACCGGAAAAACTAACACGAGTTTCGATAGATTAGAATTTTGAAAAAAATTCGATCTATCAGAATTTAGGTTGTTACATCTGGTACCAGAGCTTATCTGGTATCAGAGCTTAGGATTAGAATTCCTGTATAGATAGCGAGTGAGCGTATTTGTATTTTTAAAATATAAATATAAATTATATATACACACACACACACACATATATACACCTAGATCCATAGAGGAACCTACTAAACAGAAAGAGCATAATATGGTGAGAATTGGGAAATCTATTTTGTATACTAAAGGAACGAATATGGAAATCTGAATTTGGGTGGAAAGCATATAATATACTTTGAATGGAAGAAAGGTGAATCCCATGTGTTAGTATTTCAGGTTAGTGGGTTTGGCAGTAAAACCTTATAACTTGGAAAAGATTAAAAGGAGAAAAATGGATTAGGAATATATATGGTTGAGAGAATTGACTTTGTGGAAGTGTCTAGGAAAGCCTAGGTAAGTTGGAAATCCACTTTGAGCCTAACCCCATTTTTTTACTTTTGAGAACTTGAAATTGTAAAAGCTTTTGGAAGGTGGTTTATAGTGTTTTCAAGTTTTGATCTTAAAAGTTACAGTTTTAAAAATATGTAAAGAAGTACAAATTGCATTTTGAAGTAAGATGGGTTATATTTTGGAAATAGTGATTTCTTGTGAAAATTTTGTCTAAAACAAATTCTCTTAGTAAAAGATGCATATTATAGACCATGTATAACTCGCAAGTTTTCAAGTTGTATGGTATGAAAGGATTAAAAAGTAAAACATAGAAAATGTTGCATTTTGGTGTGGCATTTTGTTGAAAATTAGAATTTTCAGTAAAGAAAGCTTTGAAATCTCTATTATTTTAACAAACATTTTTAATAAATTGTTTTAACAAGAAAATTTTGTTGGGTGGACAACATAAGTTGTAGAAATCAAGAATAGAGTAGATGTTTGCACCTTGTAGTAAATAACTAAACCGATCATATAGGCAAGAACAAGTTGTAAACCTGATTAAGAAATAGTTGTCCTTATATACTCCAGTTTTTGTGATCTAAAAAAAACAATTTAACTTTATTTTTATAAAATGAAATGTTTTACAGTTTGGAAAAAATAAATTTTGATGAGGAAAATAAAGTTTTAACATTTTTAACATTTGGAAGGAAAGTAAAATGAGGAAGTCAAACCATGTTTTAATAAAAGTATGGAGTAGATAAGGATTAGTGCCTAGGGAAGATGGGAAAAGTTTTGAGGCTATGAAGTAGATAGCGAGAATTATCTTAGAATAATGGTAAGTTTCCGTAGAATGCGTAAGTGTTGAGAAGCCTAGGAAGTTGCTTGATAATGACTGTTGGTACACAGCTAGGACTAATGGTGAATACTAGATAGTGAAGGGCAGGTAAGTGTTTGGATCTTGTTGCTAGTTTTCCTGTTAGGGGTAAAACTCGTTATTACATTTCTGTGGGGATCGATCTATTATTTTATTCTTGTTGGGTAGTTAAGGTAACACCTAAACCTGTTATTGATCCCATAGGTTGAACTTTTATGTCTGAGGAGGACATAGTCCTGAGATTCCTGGCCCATAGTAATAGCTGCGTAGAGCGTTTGTTTTCCTATTTTAGTTGAAGGACTAGAAGGCTTATTTAAAATTATTCTTAGATTGGAGAATTAAGTTAAATAAGCGAAGAAAAGAGTAATGGCACAACTAAAAAGGAAGCAACAAATTCAGTAAAATAAGAAACATGGCAGTTAAAGAAAATCCGCAACAAATAAAATTTTCTTATGCGGGCTGTGCTTGAATAGGAAAATAGGGAATCTTTAAATAATAGTTTCAGAAAATCCAGGTACAGTTAGGAAAATGTACATTAAATGAAAACGAAATATGTGGAGTTTTTTGTTTTCCACCTTTTTGTAACATAAGAAATCGAATTTAGAAAATTAGATTTTTCAGAAATTCGAAAACTAAAGTTTCTTTATAGAGTTTTGGATGCAAAAGTTGGATGAACTTCTCTCTTGCTCTGTAAGAGTATGGGAAAATTTGAATGAAAATGTATTTTGATTTTCAAAATATTGCATTCATGTAGAATAGCCAATATATTTAAAATGTGTGCATCATGTTTTTAAAAGGATTTCTGAAAAATTTTCATACATATAGGAGGTATCGCTTAGGCATACATGTATTGCTATGTTGTATTACACTTTGCACGAGTACACAAATGGTTGCAGAAATTGGATGTACACATGATGGATGTATATTATGTGAGGGATTATTTAATTTTACCCTTATCAAATTTCGAGGACGAAATTTCCTAAAGGTGGGAGAATGTAACATCTCAAATTTTAATACACTATAACCATTCTTGAAGACAATAAAATAGGGATAGCTTAATTATATATTCAGAATTAAGTGGAATCAGCATCACTATTGTATTTGTCTCAGAATTCTAGTTCAAATAGACCCCAAGTTTGCGTGCAATGGATAATGTATGAAGAAGTTAGGGGCTTTAGAAGTTTGTATACATGTAAGGTTCATACATACAAACATATTAATAATAAAATATTCCAGAAGCAAAACGAGATAATACGCGGGAAAATGGCCCGTTAGGGTTTGACCCACATCTCTCAAAGAGTCGGCCCGTAGGTTGACCCACCCATGGAGGGATCGCCCACCCCAGACGAATCTAGACTATTTTCAGACCATATTCGTTGCTGACTCAGTGCTGCATGTGCAAGAACACCTATAAATAGGCTAGTATAGCCTAGCCTAAATCTCATATTTTCTGAGAGGACGTCTAAACTCTGCCATTCTTCTTCCTTCTCAAATCTCTTCGAAAAAAAGGATAAATAGTGAAAGAAAATTTTGATTCAAAATCTGAAGGAAAAGAATGTATATCTGCAAATGGGTGTTCAGTGTTCTAATCGAAGCGAGGTAAATTCTTGGATCTAGTCAATTTAGATTTTTCTTCTTTCTTCCCTTTTATTTTGTTTGAGAGTTTGTGAATTCATGGTTATTTAGGTTCTAGATTCAGTTAGGGGAGCCATGGAATACTAGGTCTGGACCAGATTCATGAATTTGAAAGCTATTTGTTAAGCGGATTTAAGTTATGCCTTTTTGATAATGGTATATTTATCGTTTGGCATTCCCTCTTAATATGTATAGTAAATTTGGTGAAATGTTTTAATTTGCTGAAATGATTAATTTGCTGAACTTTAAACCTGCTGAAATCTGTTGAAATTAAGTACTGTGGAATATGACTGGAAATTTGGGGTTGTATGAGCATGTAAATCTATAGTCTTAATTCAAGATTAAGTGGAACATGTTAATGAAACTGTAAGTAACCTGTGGAATCTGTTAAATATGTGGGATCAAGTAAATTCGTTTAAATTGTTGGGATTATACGAACTTGTTAACTTGTAATACTTAACCTGTTTAATCTGTTGGGATTATATAAAGCCTATTTCCATAATCACCTGCCTGAATTAGGAATTTCTATTGTAAACGCTGTAATTATGAAATTTACAATGAACATTTGTTAAGAATATTATTGTGCCAAATGATTGTAAATAAGAATTGCAGTAAAATTTGGAAGAATGAATATGCCTAAATTTACAGTAAATAGAAAATTATAACCGCACATAGACATGAGGTTAAATTCAACTTGTGGTTGAAGTCTGCTCGGAACCGCCCAACAAATCCAGCATCCACAAGTGATTAATTTAATGTGAGGGGTCTAGTACGTAAATATATATGTAACAATGCTAAGACACAAGGTTAAGTCCAACTTGTGGTCGAAGTATGCTCGGAACCGCTCGGCAAATCCAACATCCGCAAATGGTCGGCTTAATGTGAGAAGCCTGGTACATAAACATATATATGAATATATGTATATAGCAGGATAGAAATAAATGTCATTACTTGTAATTAATGAAAATGAATGAAAGTAACAATAGTAAAAGAATTGGAATGAACGGGGAATGATAATAACCTATTATGAATAAACCTAAAGGGGAAAAGGAAAGATAATGGTATGCTTGTCCTAGGGACAAGAGGAAATTATAACTTAGGTTATAATAAATGATAAAGGGAAACAAGATAAGTTGTGCTTAACGATGAATTAAGTAATCTGTAAAATCTAGAAACATGTAACCTGTTGTTTGTAATAAGTTGAGAAAAGAAGAACATGTTGTTTGTAAACTTGAGAATCTGAAATCTGCTGATAAGAACAAAATGTTGAAGGCTTATTAATGAACTTAAATGAGCTAAGCTATAAAACTGGAATCAATAAGAAAGTGGAACTTGGTAACATGAATAAAAAGTTAATATGAATTAAAATAACTAAGTTTACTGGAAATTTGATATGGTTGAGCAAGCGTGTAATTAAATGTTTAGACATAGGGTCTAATAACACATCAACCTGAGGCGCTTAGACCAGTTCGTACGTCTGAAGGTGAATAACCCAACTGGTAGATCATCGTGGTGTCATGAGACAATAGGGGGCGCACGTCCATCTGATTATTATTCCTATTCTTCCTGTTGTTCTGTTGATATTCTGCTAGCTCCGAAGGATTGGAAGGGGAAACACGCGGCTTCCTGGGAGGTGGAGGGTACTCCTGGTAGTCTTCTGTTCGGTGGCAGCACTAGGCTGTGCTTGCAGATGTTGCGTCTACGCGTTACTACCCGATGAGTATACCTTGACTGCCACGATAGGGGGCAGTCAGAAGGCGGTAGGGTGACATAGGTGATTGGACGATCTTGATGCCTTGTGACTAGGCGGGTTACGACCATTTTATCTGTTTTACTTGGCAGTTCTAACCATCTGTTTGGTAGAAATCGTCAGATACTAGCCATCGATTGTCAATGTGATGCATGATGCGAAAAGACGGGGAGCTAAACCTACAGATCATCGACCTTTCGCTATCAAGACTTTGGTTGCAGGACATGCCAACTAGGATGTTGTTTTTCTGGGCGATCTCAATTTTCTCTTTCACTAGTTGAGGGAGGGGTCTGGTGGGACCATAGACACCGTAAAAATGCAACCATAACATCTGTGTATACAAATATCTGAAAAAGCTCCCCACCAAGTTTCGTGTTTCTGATACATCCCTGTTACGTAACTTGGTGCACAATAGACAATACGTGCAGACATATGCATACCATTTCCGGATGGTGTATCGTAAAGGTTAAGGCATCGAATATGATTGACGATATGTATATGAGAATGTCTAGATACATGCATGTCTTCTTTAGGTGGTGTATCGAGACTCTAGGGCATTACTCTATGATGGAATCTGGTTCGATCAAAGGTGGCAGTTTGTACACTTACGTAGCATGGCAATGGCGGTTGTATGTGGAACATAGTGTTGTTATACAGAGATTCGTACGTAGTTCCAGTGTAGGATGAGGGACTGCATATATTTCTATTGGTGTTACGGCGGAAACCATGCGAGTGGGGTACCATGGAGTGTGCCTTAATATTGGGGGTAGCTACATATATACTGTATTAGGTTAATCCACTGGGAAGTGGATGGATACGACGTGTATGTAAGACTTGAGTGTTGTTAACCCAAGTAACCTAATAAATAAGAAAATGTTACTAAATGATATATGTCGGGTTATCCCAAATGTGTAGTTTAAATCTAGTCACCAGAACTTGTGTTCTGACCCCCTCAACATAACATACTCCCAGGTAAGATTTGTGGCAGAGATATGACAGCTTTGGATACTGATTATGTAACAATCTGAATTCTGACAGACCAAGTTTTTTTTTAAATTCCAATCTAGATAAACCCGAATTGGTTTGATCTGGTATCATGCAGAAAAGATAGAGACAAAGAATATGTTAGAGCTAAGAAAATATCTCATAGCGGAATGGATAAAATATAATATACTCAAAGTATAGCCTTACCGTAATAATGATACTGCCTAACCAGTATCCAAAGCTATCATGTCTCTGCCACAAATCTAACCTGCAAGTATGTTATGAGGAGGGGGTCAGAACACAATTTCTGGTGACTGGATTTAAATTATACACTTTGGATAATCCCACATATATCGTTCAATCATATTTTCTAATTTATTAGGTTACTTCGGTTAACAACACTTAAGGCTTACGCACACGTCGTGCCTATTTACTTCCCGGTGGATTAACCTAATACAGTATATATGTAGCTATCCCTTAATACTGAGGTACACCCCATGGTACCCCACTCGCACGGTCTCCGCCATAATACTACCGGAATGTACATAGTCCTTCATCCTACGCTGGAGTGACGTACGGATCTATAAATAACAATGTTATGTTCCACATATATCCATCAGAACTATGCTATGTAAGCATACGGACTGCCACCTTTTATCGAATTAGATTTCATACTAGAGTAATGCCGTCAAGTCTATGATACACCACCCAGAGCCGTCATGCATGTATCTAAACTGTCCCACGTACGTACCGTTAATTGTAGCTCGATGCCTCAACCACACGTCCACTAATGTGCACCGAGTTCCGTGGCAGGGCGATACAAGAAACACGGAACTCAGTCGGGAGATTTTCCTTATCTGCACAAGCCCGCCTTTAAGAGCCTCAAAATACAGATATTCCTCGGGTCTGTTTTTCATGGTGGCTATGGCCCCGCCTCGGCCCCTCCCTCAACTAGTAAAGACTACAAGAGCTAAATGACTGGCCCCTAACAAACAATCTAAATACCCAGTTGGTGTCTTCCCTCAAACACTGTACCTCGATAGTGAAACTGAATGGTCTATTGGTTTTAGCTCTAGTCTTTCCGCAAACCACTGGCTGTAGATGACGGTTATCCGACGATCTACTATTCTTATTGGTTGCAACCCTCCGCCTCCCCATTGAGGCAACCGCCGTTCATCCTAGTATCACCATGTCTCAGCATTATGACTGCAAAGCTACTTCTGCGGTCAAGGCCTACCCATCTAGTAGTTACGCACAGACCCAACCTCTGCGAGCATAGCTTAAACATTTGCCACCACACAGAGGACTACCAGGAGCACCTTACGTACCTTAAGAAGTCGTGTGCTTCCCCTTTCAGTCCATCGGAGCTGCCAGAATAATCAGATGGATGTGCGCTCCCTTTGTGCTTCATGAAACCTCGATGATCTATCCCGTTGGGTTATTCACCCTAAAACATGTGAACTGGTCCAAGCGCCTTATTTTAACATGTTATTGGACCCTTTGTCTAAACATTCTTTTATACATTTGCCATACCTCATCAGGATTCCATTTAATTTGGTTATTCTCATTCATATTGAATTCTTAATCAAATTACCAAGTTCCTCTTGCTTATTAGTTTTAGTTACATAACATAACCCATTTAAGTTTATTAAAAAGCCCACAACATGCTATTCTCTAGATTGTGGTCCAAGGTCTGTAATCCACAATCACTTTTATGTTCTTGTTTGATTTCATCATTACAATAACATGTTCTACTTAATATGTAATTAAATATATTCTAATTCACATGTTTTCTGTTTAACAGTCATTCATTATTTAAGATTAAATATAACTTATTTCATAAGTTTTCCTCATTCTTTATCATTTAATCATAATTCCATTTTACACTGTTACCACAACTTATTGTTGTTCACCTATTAACTTAGTTCTCTTAACTAAGGTCCATTAATAAGTTTCTCTACCCATTTATTGTAACTTATGTTATAATTTCCTCTTGTCCCTAGGACAAGTCCAAACATGTTATTCTTATCAGCGGGTTTCAGACTTCCAAGTTTACAGATTAATTTATAATTAAGTACAACTTCTTATATTTCATAAATTTTCCCCTTTTTCTCAACTGGATTCAGCTTTTCCCCCATTTACTAATTACTTAATTTACAATTAAGTGTCCTTTATCACATTTCACCAGTTATCCCATTTCCTTACTAGTTTATTATATCCTAAGTTATAATCTTCACTTGTCCCTAAGACAAGTCTACCTATTGTACAACATTCTCATTAATGTAATTTATTTATAATAGGTGATTATCATGCCCCGTTTAAACCATTTACGGTTGTAACCCATTATTCTTCATTCACTGTAATATATGTCCCTTATTGTATTAAGGAAAACACTTCATGCATCTTATCAGTTTGATTTATAGAAGGAATCAGTGATTTATTTTCATAATGTATTCCCTTCTAAATCCATGGTGGCAAGTAGTTTCTTTCCACTCTTTTTTACATTATTCATTGTGGCTTACTTGCAAAAACGTTCTCGAAAATGGGTCATTTAGGAAAATACATCACTTTTCCTTCGTATCGCACTAACTCAGTCCATTACATCCCTTCCTTTCTTATTTTTTGAGTTAGACATTTAATTACCATCATTTCCATTTATTCATATTTTGTTATATACATATATTTATATATATGCACTAGACCTCTCACATTAAGCCTACACTTGTGGACGTTGGATTTGCCGGGCGGGTCTGGGCAGATTTCAACTATAAGTTGACTTAACCTCATGTCTTAGCACCATTACATGTTTTATTTATGCACTTAGATCCCTTACATTTGATTTACCACTTGTGAATGCTGGATATGCCAGGCTGTTCCGGGCAGACTTCTATCACAAGTGTAATCTAACCTCGTGTCTAAATACGGTTTAGCCTTTTTATTTAAGTGTTCTTCCAGAAATTTAAAAGTGTCAAAACTTTATTTTTCTCATCAAAATTTGTTTTTGCCAAATCATTAAAAAAACATGTCATCTTAAAAATGCAGATCATCATTTTTTTTTTCAAATCACAAAAACTGGAGTAGATACGGACAACAATTTCTGAATCGGGTTTACCACTTGCTCTTACCTATATAAGGTCAGTTCAATCTCTTACTACAAGGTGCAACCACTGACTCTACTCTTAATTTCTACAACATATTTTTCCCATCCAAAATAATTTATCAAAAAGGATTATCATAAGAATAAACACTTCAAAACTTCCTTTATTAAAGGTTCTTGCATAAAATATAAGAAGAAAACTAGCGAGCTATACGTGCTCTGTAATGTGCACCTTTTAGTGAGAGAATTTTATCTTAGACAAAACTTTTGCAAGAAATCACAATTTGCAAAATATATCCCATTTTTACTTCAAAAACCAATATGTACTTCTTTACATATTTTTGAACTATAACTTTTAAGATTAAAACTTGAAAACACCATAAATCATTTTCCCATAACTTTTATAATTTCAAGTTCTTAAAAGTTAACAAGGGGGTTAGATTCAAGGCGGGTTTCCAATTTTGCCGGGCTTTCCCAGACACTGCCACAAAGTTAATTCTCTCAACTACATATATTCCTAATCCATGTTTCTCTTTCTAACCTTTTCCAATCTATAAGGTTTTCAAGCCCACTAACCGAAAATACAAATCATATGGGATACACTTTCCTTTGATACAAAGTACATTATACGCTATCCACCCAAATTACCTAAGGGTCTCAGATTTACATATTCATTCCTTTAGTGTACAAAACAAACATCCCATTTCTTACCATTATAATCTTTCTATTTAGTGGGTTTCTCTACAGATCTAGGTATACACATAATATATTTATATTTATAAAAATACAAATACGTTTACTCACTATTTATACAGGAATCCTAAACCTAAGCTCTAATACCAGATGTACCAACCCGAATTCCGACATATCGTTTTTTTTTTTAAATTCCAATCTATCAAAACCCGGATTGGTTTGCTCTGGTATCCTGCAGAAAAGACAGAGACATAAAATATGTCAAAACTCAGAAAATATCTCACAGCGGAATGGATAAAATATAATATACTCAAAATATAGCGTTACCGTATTAATAATATTGCCTAACTAGTATCCAAAGCTATCATGTCTCTGCCAAAAATCTAACTTGCGAGTATGTTATAATGAGGGGGTCAGAACACAAGTTCTGGTGACTAGATTTAAATTATACAATGTGGATAACACAACATATATCATTCAATCACATTTTCTTATTTATTAGGTTACTTGGGTTAACAGCACTCAAAGCTTACACACACGTCGCACCCATTTACTTCCCAGTGGATTAACCTAATACAATATATATGTAGCTACCCCCAATATTAAGGTACACCCCATGGTACCCCACTCGCACGGTCTCCGCCAAAACACCACTGAAATGTACGCAATCCTTCACCTATGCCGGAGTGACGTACGGATCTCCAAATAACAATGTTACGTTCTACATATATCTGTCATTACTATGCTATGTAAGTGTATGGACTACCAGCTTTTATCGAATCAGATTCCATACTGGAATAATGTCGTCAAGTCTACGATACACCACCCAGAGCCGACATGCATGTATCTAGATTGTCCTATATATGTACCATTAATTGTAGCTCGATGCCTCAACCACGCGTCCTCTAATGTTCACCGAGTTCCATGGTAGGGCGATACAAGAAACACAGTACTCGGTCGGGAGGTTTTCCTTATTTGTACATGCCTACCTTTATGACCTCACAATACAGATATTCCTCGAGTCTGTTTTTCATGGTGGCTATGGCCCCACCTCAGCCACTCCCTCAACTAGTAAAGACTACAAGAGCTAAATGACTGGCCCCTAACAAACAATCTAAACATCCAGTTGGTGTCTTCCCTCAACCACCGTACCTCGATAGTGAAAGGTGAATGGTCTATTGGTTTTAGCTCTAGTCTTTCTGCATCCCATGGGTTGCCGATGACGGGTATCCGATGAACTACTATCCTTGTTGGTCGTGACCCTCCGCCTCTCCGTTGAGGCAATCGCTGAATCACCCTAGTGTCACCACATCATAGCATTCTGACTGCAAAGCTACTTTTGCAATCAAGGCCCACCTACCTAGTAGTTACGCGCAGACCCAACCTCTGCGAGCACAGCTAAAACATCTGCAAACACAGAGGACTACCAGGAGCACCTTATGAACCTCATGAAGCCGTGTTCTTCCCCTTCCATTCCTTTGGGGCCGCCAGAATAATCAGATGAATGTACGCTCCCCTCGTGCCTCATGACACCTCGATGATCTACCCCGTTGGGTTATTCACTGTAATGACCCAGCGGGTTCGATGCCCGGATTTTGACAATAATACATAAAACCCATATTACTTGCCAAAAACCCAAGTATCGAAAACACCAGATAGTTATTAGAAATAAATTTGAGGGTGAGATAAGAAAGAAAGAAATATTAGAATAGAAGAAGAAGAAGAACCAACACAACACAAAGTCTCACATCGCAGCAGAACAAAATATAATACATAAATAAATCTTTATTGAGAGCATTCAAAAATACTTACAATATCATAGTACATTAACACCTCTGGACAGTTATAACAATCTACCCTATACATAGCACATAATAGAATAGTAGCTATACAATATCATACGTCTTAACGTCTCCAACTCATCTTTGGACTTCGCAACATCTTGATAATCTAGACCTGTGCACCCGGCCTAACCTGAGCATTTACAAAACACTGGGTCAGTCTGGTGAATCAGAGTGAGGAAAACTCGCACAGTATTAAAGGGAATCATCCAACTTGATTTTTAACGTTCAATAATCATAAGAACAAATCCACACATAAATACATGCGGTTTTTACCTTACGATAACCCAAAACAGTTTTGAAATCAATATCTTGTTCTACTATTATAATAATGTCTTAATACAAGTAAATATCAATCTTTTGGAACGCTTGCATCTCATGCTCCACACATATAGTATATAATCAAAAACCACGGGCGCTTATTGGAGATTGGGTTCCGACTATGACAAGGTATCGGACCACCTGCCGATACACTGGGTTCAACAAGAACGTCTTGCAACCTGTGTACCAACCCGTATTTTGAATAACATGTTATAACATTAATCAAGGCAGAATTAAATGTTAAAGTCTGAATCAAGGGAAACGGGCTATGTCATTGGTTTTGTCTCGGAAAAATACGCGAAATAGAGTCCGAGTTTCCGAAAATCGGAGTCTGTATGACCCAGTTATGGCCCGTCAAAGTTTTCAGAAAATCCAGAGTTTAAAAACAGTTCGAAAATCAAATCTGGAGCCAAACAGACTGGGCGGGAAAATTTCCTGCCCAGCCCGAAGTCGACTAGGGAGTCGACTTGGGAGTCGACTTGCCTCAGCTGGTGTCAACTACCCAGTCAACACCCCTGTCGACCTGGGTGGTCGGGCCAGTTTGGCCTGGTGCACCTGTTTTGGCTCCTGGGTCTTGTTTTGTTGGCTTGTGACGTGATTTAATGGCTCAGATCTGAATTAGGGTTAATCCTATTGCCTAAACTAACATAAACTTCTATATAAGCACCCTTAGACCTACCCTAAACCCTCATTAATCATTCCTACAACAAAATTCTGCCAAAATGCTCCCTAATCATGGCCTCCATCTTCAACTTGAGAGTTTGAGAGCCTAAGCTTGATCTAAAGCAAAGGAGCCATCTTTCTTCATCAAAATAAGGATCTTTCTTCTTATTTCTCAAGGCTTGGAGTGGATCTTATCTTTATTTGGGGATTTCTAGTGTGGTTTCGTCTCAATCTTGTTCTATTATATTCTAGATCTCATAGCCGCGATTTGTAAGCCCCACTCTACTCTTAGATTTAAACTATGAAGTTAATATGATCATGTAGCAAGTTGAAATGAGACTTTTGGGTATAATACTTGTCTTGGGGCTATATTTGTATGCATAGATCCATTTATGACTCTTTTGATCTATGATTGTGGCACTATCATGAACCTAGTATCATTTACCTTGATTTTTGGGTAGAAAGCTATGAGCTTTATTTGGTGGTTATGCATAATGCAACATAGAACTTGGTAGTTATGCATAATGCAACATAGATCCTCTCATAACCTCGATGATAACTTGGATATGATGTTGAACTATATGATAATCACAAGTTATCACCCTATGTTAACTATGACCATGTTATCACGTATTTGCTAAGTTGATGTCATACATGTTTTGAGGCCAATAATGCCATATGCTAGTTGTGATGAACACATTTGCCTCATATATCACCATGTTAAACTTGTGATAGACTTTGCCACTTTATGCCCAACTTATCATATCATTATGTTCACCCTTTTGATCTATTTGTGTTGATGCGAACTTACGTGCGATGGGGTTACGTTATGGGTAAATTTAAATGACATGAAACATGACTTGAAAATATGACATGTGATTATGCTTGAAAACATGAACGTGGACATGACATGTAGAAAACATGAAAGTGGCCAACTCGAGGTTGGGTTGAGTTTGTAGCATAAATCTACCCGGAATCGACCGGCTTAACTAGTGGCTACAAACAATAGGACCCAATGTGAGTAGTTGGTCATATCGCACTTAAAACCCGAGGTTAGACTAGGTTGTGGTGTAAAGCTACCCGGACCCGCCCGGCTTAACTGGTAACCACAACAAAGTCTAATGTGAGAGGTTAGGGTGCATTAAGTTAATTAATGCCACATGGTAGGGTTAAGTCATGGACCACTTGAATATACTTAACCAGTTGAACACGATGTATCGATAGGGTTAAGTCATGAATTTCTTGGACACACTTAACCAACTCGATACATGGTTAGGATAGGGTTAACCACACTTAACCCATTTGAAATCCTAGTTACATGGTCCTTTTCAGTAGTAACCCTCTTGGATGTATCAATGATACCCTAGAGACTAGGCTAGGGTGGGGCACGATTACTGGGCTGATCGTAAGAGACCAAAAAGAGATGGCTGAATGAGTGCACCAGTTAAGTTCAGGCGGAACATGGTCATGCACATGAGTCTGGGGTTGAACATGGGCACCAGTAGGTTTAGACTGTGCGTGCTTGTTTGTGTCAGTGGTTAACACCTTAGGGCTGGATACACCCTAGGGTGGACCTTGCACAGTTAACTACATTTCATGATTAAGCCGTATGACACCAATACACGACGAGTTAGGCTTATAGGGAGCCGATCGACTAGGTCGTATGGTTAGACCTTGATTTAGATCATCTCATGATATTGGGCCAAGGGGTCATTTCTTGTTTATACTTGACATGGGTCAGAATACTAGTACACTTGGTGCAACTTAACCTTGTTTATGCGATGCCACACTGGATCTATCTTTTTAACTATTTACCATGCCAGTTTAGTTACCATCCTTTTGTTTCATCTCAGTTTCTCATGTCCAGTTAATTTTACTAGTTTTTATACTAATAGTAGGTAGAACTTACTAGTCTTTATGACTGACCTATTTTCCTTTTGCCTCTTTTCTTCCGTTCCCCCCCCCCCCCCTCCCCCCCCAAGGCTCTTAGGGTGGGAACACTAGCACCTAGCTTGAATCTTTGGCTTGCTTTTCTGACAGCTCATGTACGGTTTGGACTTGAGCTTTGCTATGGATACACCACTGTTATCTTTAGGGAATAATTTACTTATGTATTTTTCAGTTTATGTTTTCTAGACTTGTAGTAGCTGGAAAAATGATGACTAAGTACTTCGATGTAACTTGACTATGGTTTTGAAATAGTAATTTTATCCGCTGCTTTATTTACTCTATTTTACTCATATGTTCTGCCTTGTGATATCTTCATGCATGTTTACCCTTTCCAACACCCCTCCAAAGCTAGTGTACTTGCAAGAGTGACCCTGGCGGAGGTGGGGTGTTACATTTGGTATCAGAGCATAAGGTTTACAAGATTTGAGCAAAAGGTTTTTAAAACTTACCTTTTGAAAAACTATTTTCAAAACCAATTAAGTATTTTCCAAGAAAAGTCTAGTTTATTTTAAAGGGATATTCCCCAAAAGCCATTAGCACTATCCTTTGTTTCCTCATTCTAAATCTATCTTTTCCTTTTTCAGTATGGTCGATCTTAACCTTCCCGAGGGAGTACCCATACCCGGATGGTTCCGAAGGTACTTGGAAGCTAGGGCCAACGATGCGGGCCCAGCAAACACTCCCACTCCTCCTCCTATACCTGAGGTTCCTCCTCCTCCTCCTCCTCAGCGTCCACAAGCGGATTTCGTGAAGATTTGCAAGGACTTTAAGGCGGTGGGTGGCAAGAATTTTATTGGGACGGAGACTTTTGTTAAGGCAAGAAATTGGTTAAAAGAAACTGAAGACCTCTTTGCCATCTTTGATGTGGAAGACCGTAGAAAAGTTCTGTTGGAAGTATGGCTATTGAAAGAGGAAGCTGCTTATTGGTGGGAGGTCACCAACGCTACTAGGCCTATAGAGACTTGGGCCGACTTTAAGATGAGGTTTGGGCTTAAGTTTCTATCATCTGCTGAGGAGAATCTACAAATGGAGAAGTTTATATCTTTGAAGCAAGGGGACATGACCGTGAGGGAGTATGTGAATAAGTTTAACCAGCTTGCTCGATTCGGTTTAGACATGGTTAACACACCTCAGAAGAAGGCTCTACACTTTGCACGAGGATTGAATGAGCCATTACAAGGTTTAGCCATGTCTCATATACCCATGGGGGGCCACTTTTGAGAGCCTAGTAGATATGGCATTGCTTCAGGGAGATGATAAGAATGGCAAGAAAGAAGTCAAGCCTAATGAGACTCAAACCAAGAAGGCAGACTCCAAGTGGGGAGGAAATCAGAGCAACCAGAGCAATCAGAACAACAAGAACAACAAGGCCAACAAGGCCAACAACAACAAGGCAAAGGAGACAAGGAAGTGCAACTTCTGTGGGATCACTGGACACATAGCCGAAGATTGTAGGAAGAAGAAAAGGAAGTTAGGAGAATTCTTTCAGTGCGAGGAGTCTGGACACTACAGTAAGGATTGCCCAAAGAAGCAAGGACAAGAGCAAGGACAGACTCAGTGGGCAGGACCTTCTGGAGGGCAGATGCATGCTCTCAACACTACTCCAGCTCCGGACCGAGCTAGTATTTCTGTAGAAAGCCTTGTTTACATTTCTGGTTTTCCTGTTCGAACTTTATTTGATTCTGGCACATCGCATACCTTTATTTCTTCTGACGTTGTTGAAAGTTTGCACCTAAGTACTAGTCTAGTTGAGGATCCTGTTAGTGTTTCAAATCTAATTGGGGCTTCCGCCCATCTATCTATGATTTGTATGGATTTGAGGATTTCTATCTTGACCGTAGAATTCACATGTAATGCGTATGTTCTCGGGTTCATGGGATACGGGTTGATTTTGGGCATGGATTGATTGTCCAGTTATGGAGCCATTCTCGATTGTGAGCATAGGGTAGTGAGGCTTATGACTCGCCTTGACAATACCCTAGAGATTTCTTGTAACCCTCTGGATCCCATCATGTTATGTTATCTTGAATCCCTCGACTCGTCTATTGACAATCTCCAATCTGTGAGGGTGGTCCGAGAATATCCTGATGTTTTTGATGAGGTGAAGGGGTTACCCCCTAAACGCGAGATAGATTTCCGTATTTATCTGGTTGATAATGCCAAACCAGTTTCATTGCCTGTTAGGCACTTGGCCCCGCGAGAAAGAAGAGAGCTTAGCAAGCAAATCAAGGAGTTGCTTGAGAAAAATTTCATTAGGCGAAGCATTTCAGAATAGGGCGCTCCGGTGGTATTCGCTACTAAGGCGGATGGTTCGCTTCGTCTATGTGTTGATTATCGTGAGTTGAACAAGCTGACAAAGAAGAATAGACACCCGTTACCGAGGATTGATGATCTCTTTGACCAGCTTGTTGGTGCTTCTGTTTTCTCTCAGCTCGATCTAGCCACCGGATTCCACCAGCTTAGAGTGGCTGAGGATATTATTGATAAGACTGCGTTTAGGACTCTAGATGGATTCTTTGAATGGCTAGTCATGCCGTTCGGTTTGACTAATGCACCCGCATACTTTGTTGATTTGATGAGCAGGGTGTTCAAGGAGTTCCTTAACAAGTTTGTGGTTGTCTTTATGAATGATATTCTGGTCTTCTCTAAGGACGAGGAAGAGCATGCTACACACCTCAAGGAGGTTATGGATACGCTTAGAGCTCATCAGTTGAAAGCCAAGTTCTCTAAATGCCATTTCTGGAGAAAGGAAGTTCGGTTCCTTGGGCATATAGTTTCTAAGCAAGGCATAGCTGTGGATCCCGCTAAAGTGGTGGTGGTACAAGACTGGAAAGTTCCGAAGAATGCAACTGAAGTGAGAAGCTTTCTCGGTCTGGCAGGATTTTATAGGAAGTTCATTAAGAACTTCGCTAGGATTTCAGCCCCTCTCACTAAGTTAACGAAGAATAACTTAGTCTTTGCATGGGACTTAGAGTGTGAGCTTGCTTTTCAAAGGCTCAAGAAAGCCCTCACCACAGCTCCAGTTCTAGCATTACCAGATGGAGGGAAGATGTTTACCGTGTACACCGATGCATGTGGCACGGGATTAGGCGCTGTCCTAATGCAAGAAGGGAGAGTGATATGCTTTGGGGGTAGGCAACTCAAAGCTCATGAGAAGAACTACCCCACTCATGATTTGGAGTTGGCGGCGATTGTCTTTGCACTCAAATCCTGGTGCCACTATCTTCTATGCGAAAGGTTTGAGTTATATACTGATCACAAGTCGCTCAAGTACCTCTTCTCGCAGAAAGATTTGAATCTAAGGCAGCAAAGGTGGATGGAATTCTTGGCATCATATGACTTCGAGATAGCTTATACCCCTGGCAAGGGTAATGTTGTGGCGGATGCGCTAAGCAGATGAAGGTTGACTTTGAGTCCCTTGTTTGTTGAGATGAAGAGCCTAGAGTTCTTGGCAACCTTTGATTTTGCACCTGCTGTTGGGTCGATGACTGGTTCGTTAGCATCCCACGAGCTTAGACCTACACTTCTTGATCAAGTTGGGGCTTCACAGAGGGAAGACCCGCAGATAGTCGAGATCATGGACAAGTTGATTCGGGGTGAGACGTCAAGTCACCTCGCTAGATATACTATTGATGACAAGGGATGGCTAAGGCGTGATGGAAGACTATGTGTCCCACGAGTGGGTGACTTAGTAAATAAAGTTCTTCAAGAGGCGCATCACTCGAGGATGACCATACATCCTGGAGGGGATAAGATGTACCGGGACATGAAGCGCATTTTCTTTTAGGATGGGATGAAAAAGGATGTGGCAGAGTTTGTTTCTAGATGCATTGTTTGCCAACAAGTAAAGGCCGATTCGAAGAAGCCCGGTGGGGTACTGCATCCATTGGGGGTTCCGCTATGGAAGTGGGAAAGTATCTCTATGGATTTTGTGGATGGATTGCCGAGATCAAGGAAGGGGAATACTAGCATATGGGACATAGTTGATAGACTTACGAAGAATGCTCACTTTATTCCAGTGAAGAGCAAGAGGACCGCATCATGGCTAGCATCTGTTTATCTTCGAGAGATAGTGCGATTGCATGGAGTTCCTTCTAGCATAGTTAGCGATCGTGACCCAATCTTCACTAGCCAATTTTGGAGTAGTTTGCAAGAAGCGATGGGTACGCGATTGAATCTAAGTACAGCCTATCACCCACAGACGAATGGCCAGACCAAAAGGGTGAATAGGGTACTAGAAGATCTGTTGAGGCTATGCATTCTTGACTTTGGTGGCACTTGGGAAGACCACCTTCCTCTCATAGAGTTTGCTTATAATAACAGCTACCAAGCAAGCATAGGGATGGCACCATTCGAAGCTTTGTATGGGAGGCCGTGCAAGTCACCAACATGTTGGTGGGAGACGACGGATAAGCTTATACTTGGGCCCGACATGATAAGGGACACATCCGAGAAGGTTGAGTTGATTCGAAGGCGGATGAAAACGGCCCAAGACAGACAGAAATCCTATGCAGACAAGCGAAGGACAGACTTAGAGTTTGAAGTTGGAGATATGGTCTTTGTGAAGGTTTCTCCCTTGCGTAGTGTGGTTCGTTTTGGAGCAGTTGGGAAGCTGGCACCAAGGTTCGTAGGACCCTTCCCTATCATAGAGAGGATTAGGAAGATGGCTTATAAGGTGGAATTGCCCGAGAAGCTGGCCGGAGTGCACAATATTTTTCATGTCTCGCATCTCCGAAAGTGCCTACATGAGTCAGCCGAGGTAGTTGAGCCTAGCATTCTTGAAGACGTGGAGGTAGGGAAAGAGGCAACCCTAATGCGAGCTCCGATTCGTATCTTGGGAACGGAGATCAAGAATTTAAGGAATCGAGAAGTTAAGTTAGTAAAGGTTCAGTGGAGTGAAGCTGAAGAGGACGCAACTTGGGAAACCGAGGAGAAGATGCGCGCGCTTCACCCATTTCTTTTTGAGGGTACATTCTCAATCTCTTTTCTTATAAGCTAGCATATCTATCTTTTGCTATCCATGTTTATCTGGTTACTTCGTTAATCATGTCATGAGAACCTTAGGTAGAAACCCTTTGGATGAAACATGTATTTGAAACATGTTATGCTTGATGTTTGCAAGTGGTTGCAAGTGTTTGCAAGTGGATACTCATGGATGCATGATACACATTAGGCACTAAGATCGGCTCATACACTTTCATATTGCATATGCATGAGTGCTTATACTTATTCATGGCTGAAACTTGGTATGCTATCACGTGGATGTTGCATATGGATGAATGTTATGTGCACTCATGTAGAGATTATGAATTATGTTAGGAATTTGCATACATATGGACTCATTTCACTAACATACTTTGCATTAAAGAGGTTTACTGAATCAGTAACCACCTGATTTTCGCATTAGATAAGTACATATACACACACCTTTCGCATATGATCATACAGCATTTAGAATCTTTTAAGGACAATGACTGCTCGTGGATGATGTTTTGAGTAGATGGATGATGGATGGTAGGATACGTTCTTTCTAACTTGAAGATTTCGGGGACGAAATCCTTTAAGGTGGGGAGAATGTAACAACCCGTATTTTGAATAACATGTTATAACATTAATCAAGGCAGAATTAAATGTTATAATCTGAATCAAGGGAAATGGGCTACGCCATTGCGTTCGTCTCGGAAAAATACGCGAAATAGAGTCCGAGTTTTCAAAAATCGGAGTCCGTATGACCCAGTTATGGCCCGTCGAAGTTTTCAGAAAATCCAGAGTTTAAAAGTAGTTCGAAAATCAAATCTGGAGCCAAACAGACTGGGCCGTAAAAATTTACCTCCAAGCCCCAAGTCGACTGGGGAGTCGACTTGGGAGTCGACTTGCCTCAGCTGGTGTCGACTGCCCAGTCGACACCCCTGTCGACCTGGGTGGTCGGGCCAGTTTGGCCTGGTGCACCTGTTTTGGCTCCTGGGTCTTGTTTTGTTGGCTTGTGACGTGATTTGATGGCTCGGATCTGAATTAGGGTTAATCCTATGGCCTAAACTAACCTAAACTTCTATATAAGCACCCTTAGACCTACCCTAAACCCTCATTAATCATTCCTACAACTAAATTCGGCCAAAATGCTCCCTAATCATGGCCTCCATCTTCAACTTGAGAGCGTGAGAGCCTAAGCTTGATCTAAAGCAAAGGAGCCATCTTTCTTCATCAAAGAAAGAATCTTTATTCTTATTTCTCAAGGCTTGGAGTGGATCTTATCTTTATTTGGGGATTTCTAGTGTGGCTTCGTCTCAATCTTGTCCTATTTTATTCTAGATCTCATAGCCGCGATTTGTAAGCCCCACTCTACTCTTAGATTTAAACTATGAAGTTAATATGATCATGTAGCAAGTTGAAATGAGACTTTTGGGTATAATACTTGTCTGGGGCTATATTTGTATGCATAGATCCATTTATGACTCTTTTGATCTATGATTGTGGCACTATCATGAACCTAGTATCATTTACCTTGATTTTTGGGTAGAAAGCTATGAGCTTTATTTGGTGGTTATGCATAATGCAACATAGAACTTGGTAGTTATGCATAATGCAACATAGATCCTCTCATAACCTTGATGATAACTCGCATATGATGTTGAACTATATGCTAATCATAAGTTATCACCCTATGTTAACTATGACCATGTTATCACCTATTTGCTAAGTTGATGTCATGCATGTTTTGAGGCCAATAATGCCATATGCTAGTTGTGATGAACACCTTTGCCTCATATATCACCATGTTAAACTTGTGATAGACTTTGCCATTTTATGCCCAACTTATCATATCATTATGTTCCCCCTTTTGATCTATTTGTGTTGATGCGAACTTACGAGCGATGGGGTTACGTTATGGGTAAATTTAAATGACATGAAACATGACTTGAAAATATGACATGTGATTATGCTTGAAAACATGAACGTGGACATGACATGTAGAAAACATGAAAGTGGCCAACTCGAGGTTGGGTTGAGTTTGTAGCATAAATCTACCCGGAACCGACCGGCTTAACTAGTAGCTACAAACAATAGGACCCAATGTGAGTAGTTGGTCATATCGCACTTAAAACCCGAGGTTAGACTAGGTTGTGGTGTAAAGCTACCCGGACCCGTCCGGCTTAACTAGTAACCACAACAAAGTCTAATGTGAGAGGTTGGGGGTGCATTAAGTTAATTAATGCCACATGGTAGGGTTAAGTCATGGACCACTTGAATATACTTAACCAGTTGAACACGATGTATTAATAGGGTTAAGTCATGAATTTCTTGGACACACTTAACCAACTCGATACATGGTTAGGATAGGGTTAACCACACTTAACCCATTTAAAATCCTAGTTATGTGGTCCTTTTCAGCAGTAACCCTCTTGGATGTATCAACGATACCCTAGAGACTAGGCTAGGGTGGGGCACGATTACTGGGCTGATCGTAAGAGACCAAAAAGAGACGGCTGAATGAGTGCACCAGTTAAGTTCATGCGGAACATGGTCGTGCACATGAGTCCGGGGTTGAACATGGGCACCAGTAGGTTTAGATTGTGCGTGCTTGTTTTGTGTCAGTGGTTAACACCTTAGGGCTGGATAAACCCTAGGGTGGACCTTGCACAGTTAACTACATTTCATGATTAAGCCGTATGACACCGATACATGACGAGTTAGGCTTATAGGGAGCCGATCGACTAGATCGTATGGTTAGACCTTGATTTAGGTCATCTCATGATATTGGGCCAAGGGGTCATTTCTTGTTTATACTTGACATGTGTCAGAATACTAGTACACTTGGTGTAACTTAACCTTTTATATGCAATGCCACACTTGATCTATCTTGTTAACTATTTACCATGCCAGTTTAGTTACCATCCTTATGTTTCATCTCAGTTTCTCATGTCCTGTTAATTTTACTAGTTTTTATACTAATAGTAAGTAGGACTTACCGGTCTTTATGACTGACCTATTTTCCTTTCGCCTCTTTTCTTCCGTCCCCCCCCCCCCCCAGGTTCTCAGGGTGGGAACACTAGCACCTAGCTTGGATCTTTGGCTTGCTTTTCTGACAGCTCATGTATGGTTTGGACTTGAGCTTTGCTATGGCTACATCACTGTTATCTTTGGGGAATAATTTACTTATGTTTTTTCAGTTTATGTTTTTTAGAATTGTAGTAGCTGGAAAAATGATGACTAAGTACTTTGATGTAACTTGACTGTGGTTTTGAAATAGTAATTTTATCCGCTGCTTTATTTACTCTGTTTTACTCATATGTTCTGTCTTGTGATATCTTCATGCATGTTTACCTTGTCCAACACCCCTCCAAAGCTAGTGTACTTGCAAGAGTGACCCTGGAAGAGGTGGGGTGTTACAACCTGGCCCACACATGACTGACCACTCGTTTTGCTTGAGTGTATCGAATGTATATCACCAATGGTTGGGATCAGCAACCGTTTCCCTAAAAAAGGGACAGCATCGAAATAGATTAAAGAAGCAAATGCATTTTCTCTAGATAGGTGATTATACACCGTAATGGGAGCGACCCACATAGCCATGCTACCTGCCCGATTTTTGTTATCTCCCGGTTGATGAGTCTTGATGTTTAAATTAACTTTTGAACACCTGGTCATCATTCACTTTGAATGTCACATCATCAGATCCGCTAGATGTAACACCCCGAATTTTCTGTTAATAATAATTTAATAAATTAAAGTATAATTATTTCTAAATGAAAGAATTAAGGGAAAAGGGTTACACCATTGCGTTCGTCTCGGAATTATGCTTGAGATGGAGTCCGAGTTTGCGTAAATCGGACTATGTATGAAGAAGTTGAGGTCTTCGGAAGTTTCAGAATTCGATTTAAAATTCAAACAGCCCGAAATAGGTTCAAATTTGAAAACTGGACCAGAATTGGGCTGGGCGGGAAAATTCCTGCCCAGGACCCAGGTCGACTAGGGGGTCGACATGGGGGTTGACCTGGGTACCCAGGTCGACCAGGAGGCCGACCTGGGGGTCGACCTACCCAGTCGACCTGGTCAGGTCTTGGCTGGCCTGGTCGGGTTCTGAGCGATTTTCTGAGTTCTAGTTGTCACTAGGGCTGATTTGTCACTTTCTGGTTGGCTCTTCTCAATGTGAATGGTCTAGATTCATCTATGATCTTCTGACGACTCTAATTAGTTTGAAATTCTATATGAACAACTCAAGTCTCTAACCTAAATTCACACAAAATTGGAACTAGAGCCGCCGTGCTGTTGGGAGAAAACTGAGAGTAGCCTCCACTTGAAGAAAGCTAAGAGACGAACAAATCTAATTCAAAATTAAAAATCAAAACAACGTTTATCTACTGATCGTCGCTAATCTATGAATCAGAAAAGCGCGAATTTTAAATTAAATACTGCAAGCGTACAGGTGTGTAGCATACAGGTCGAACACAGGGAGGTAGATTAAAATCAAATTATTTATTTAATCTCTTCGGCGAGTTAGACGATTTTCGAGGTTGGTTTTTGAAGACAATAAAAATTGAAACTGCGATCCGATTCAGAACAAATCTAATTGAACCGACAATCAAATCACAACTATCAATTGGAAATTAAAATGCAAAACAGAAATAAAATGCAGCAAGTAAAATTGCAGGAAAAGAAGAACAACAAAAAGTAAATTAGGATTGTCTTTGAAACTAATCAAACGACTAATTACTAACAAAAAAACGTAAAATACAATTGGTGCTCTTCCAAAACTAATTGCGAAGACAACACCGATTGCTAAGAAAGAAAAATGCAGAAATAGTAAAAAAGAAGAAGAACTTTTATTAATGGAGAAAAGAATACAGAAAAATGGAGATGGTGGCTACAATGACATTACAAGGGTATTTATATGACACAACCAAACCATAACCCTAATTACAAATGAGCCATGACTCAACCTCTTGAAAATAATATATTCACAAATAAAAGAGATAAGATAAACTTGAAATATTCCATGTGGCTTTCCTCTTTTGATTGGTCATGTGGCAAATTGATTGGCATTTTCCAAGAGATTTGAAGTTGATTGGTAAATTGATTGGCATCATAATTGGCATCTATTTAATCAAATCTTCATCTTTATGGAGAGTAAAAATGAAAGATTCCCTTTGATTTATCTATGAAGAATACTTCCAATTCTTGAAATATTTATTAGTGTATATCATATATTCATACATATGAATAAATATATATACACCATAAATCACTAATCCATAAATTCTTCAAAGTAAGGGAGGCAGTGTGAACGCGTTTCATTTTTCAGTAAAAAAAGAGAGTTTGTTGGGAATCGAACCCAGGTCTTTCTATACAGATTTCCATGCCTTAACCAATGTGCTACGGCTTCCTTTGTGATTGAAAACTTGTTGAGATGGGAAAGTAGCTTCTTTTTCTTATCAGTGGTCTTTTATTTAATGAAGGAGACAATTAATCAATGACCTGTAGAAACACACAAAATACCCAAAGTAGCATTTATTTATATACAATAAAGATAAGATATAAGCATAAAAATAAACACATTTCTGTGCTAATCAAATACCCCCACACTTATCTTTTACTCGTCCTCGAGTAAAAAAAGAAATGAAAAACTAAATTAGATAGGTCACACTTTCGTAGGAAACACGATTGCATTGAGCGTATGCAACAAGCCGTTAAACCTCTAGGTGTCCCTAGTAGGACGAGTGGTGTCTCGTGAGGGTTTTCAACGGATACTACCCACAAAATCCAAATGCAGTATGTGTGGATCTAATGTAACTACATGAATGCAAAGGACTTATGCAATTGAAAACAAAAATTGAAAACAAAAATTGAAAACACGACTTGTTTCAGGAAAGTGGTACAACAAATTAAATTAACAATTTCTAGTCAGTTGATTTTATTTTAGATACCTCAGCTTGTCACAAATTTTCAATATAAATCAAGTTTTCAAATGTTAAAATCTAGTTTGGCCAGTTAGTTCGGTCGATAACATAGTGCAGCCATGAAATAGATTCTTAGTTTGCTTGGCACAGTTTGTAAAGTGGTATTCTAATTTCTCATGTATGGCTAGTCAAATCAATAAGGTCAAGAAGTGTTTGGCATCATCGCTTATTCTTTATTATATAAATTTTTTAAAATTTATGATGAAGTACATACACCTAACTTAGAAGACCAAGGTTTACCACCCATGCATTGCCTCGCGGACTAACGGAGAGTGGGTAAAGAGCTAGGCGGATTGTGCAGGCCGAGTTTGACTTTGTCAACAACGTGTCGGTAATCCTTAGGTGTCCAATCTCATAAAATGAGACCAAGATATTCCAACGCTGACTTTGTCAACAACATGTCGGATAGAGATTGGCGGGTTTGCACACCAACGCTTGATATACAAGCAATGTTGGATACCCTTGGATTACTATTATTATTATCGAAAATATAAGCACAAAAGAGAGTTACGCGAATTCAACTTAACACAACTTAGTTTTAAAGATTCGAAAAGCCAATATAAGTATTTTAAGTCCTCCACTTATTTAAACAAAGTCTACAATATAGAATAGATTTCATGGCCATCACCTAAGAATCTCCCTATGTACCGGTTACACTATTATCCCTCAAAATTAAACTTTTCATTATATTTCTTATTCGATCTAAGTTGAGAGAAAAAAATACTATCAACTGATTAACAATCCTTAACTTATTTTGTTATATCAATCAAAAATGAGTCATGTTTCAAAAAAAATTTGCCATGTTACTACAGTCTAAAATGCATGATGGTCCTATTTAAATGGCTGAAAATGAAAAGAAAGAAAAAACGAAAATGAGTGAAATGCAGACTCCCCCCCACACTTGGACAAAACAGTGTCCACACTGTAAACGTTTCCTCAATTTGAAAGATCGTACCCAAAGGTGAATGAGATGCAAAATTATTTGTAGAATGAAATGCAATCTAACTATATGTAAGAATGGATCATATGTACAATGATATATGTGTTTGCGGTACACGCGATGCAAAGAATACCACCAACTTTTTCCCCTATACTTGGTTCTAGCCCTATGAGTCCCATTCCCACTGTGTCTAGGCATGTTTTCTAACAAGCAAGAGTTTTTGAAAACCATCTCATCTTTATACCTTGATTTATAGCCTAGTAAATGAATGTTTAGGGTCGTCCTAACATGAAGTTTTTCAACGAAGCTAACATTCCAAAAATAGTTCATGTGTTCAACAAATTTTTCAGTGTAATTTTTCAAAAATTTGTGATCTTATGTAAACTCAGTTGCAATCGTGAAATTTAAACTTTGAGTGTTGTTCAAGACTATGTGATCACATTTCTCATCATTAATTGACAACGTATTCTCGACACTGACAATTTCAAGTTTGTTTGAAATTTTCTCAAAGTTAAAATTTTCGAACTCGTGACGTGAATCCACTTCTTCCTCATTTGGCAACTCATCCTCATACAATCCAAATAATTCATGTTTGTTAAACTCCATTTCCACTTCAACATTTTCATTTTGTTCAATTTCTAGAATTTCAAGTTTCTCACAGTCTGAAAGAGGAAGATCAAAATCTGAGCTTAAATCTTTTTCCTGAAAAGAATCGAAGTCTAAATGATTTACTGAAATGTGAACAACTTCATTTAGATCGTCATTCTCAATTTCCAAAGTTGTAATCTGAAAATTTTCAATATCAATAAAGAATGGATTGTTTTCTAAATCATCGCATGTTTGAATTTGATTCTGTTGCTCGAGTTGTTCTTTAAAAGATGTCATTAAAGAAAAAAGTTCATCAAGTTGTCTATCTTTTTCACCAAGCTATCTATCTTGCTTTTCTACCCTATCTCTAAGAATGTTAAGGTGATATTCTTCAGAATCATTGATTTGAGAGCTCTCGTTTTGGATTTCTTGATTTTCAAAATTATTGTCCACATCAATTTCACAATCAATATTATTTCCAATGTGGTAGCTGTTCGAATTTTAGAAAAATGATATTGGAAATCATTTTGATTTTGAAAATTAGGTTCATAACCAAAACTATTGAAATTCGGCGGAAAATTGCAATTTTGGTTATTTTCAAGATGTTGATATGAGCTATAACTTTGGAAATTTTCGTTTACAACCCCATATTGATGTTGATCAAAGCTATCTTGGGTTTCAAAGCTATTTTGATATGGATGGGGCCTATAATCGAAATTATTGAAATTTGAATTGAAGTCATCATTTCGATCATAACATTGAAAATGTTGGTCATTTTGAAAATTTTGAAAATTGTTGACATTTGGCTCGCGAAATTTTAGAAAATCCTGCTTCATGAGTTGAAATTCAAAATCATACTATACAAGAGGATGTCTACTTCGACTATTATCCCACAATTCTCTCAAGGATTTTTTTGAATCAGACATTTGAAATGAAATCAAGACAGACAAAAATTATTCTTAGTTCAAAATAGTATAAAAGAATGAGTTGTGCTCTATTAATTAACTGACTCAATTAGAAGGGGGAAGAGGGTCTTATGGTAGTTCATGTATAGTATAAATAGTAAGGGATACGACCAATGTTTTACGGGTAATATGCAACCTCTTTTGCTAAAAGTTCAATAAATTGAACTACTATATATCCGCGATCCAATTATACGAGACAGTCAACTTCATAAAACACCACTTTTCAATTAAATTATTTTGCAATGTCTATTTTTATTGTTAAAAACAATGAGAATGCAGATTTCAATTATGGAAATTTCAGGCAATCAGAACAATCAGACAATGATAACTGCAGAAATTTAAAATATTGTACAAGCAAGCCGCTGCCCTGCAGAAGATTTTTTTACAAGCAATGTCTATATTTTTCTTTGCAGCAGAGCACCTGTAGAGTTCAGAAATTATTACAGTGGGGCATGGTTGTCCATCCAGAAAAAATGAGTAGCATCAATGATTGAAATCTCACTATTTGCAATTTCTTTTGATTTCTGAAATCTTGATTTGTTGCTTGAACTCCTGTCACCTTGTCCTTAGTCCGAAATCTCTTTTTTTTTTGGTTCTTTTTTTGATTGAATTAAATAACAAAAAAAACACAAGAAAAGGAAACAAAGGAATTAACAAAAAAAAAAAGCTAACTTTTTGGAGAAGATGGTGCTGAAGTGTGGATTGAAAAAAAAAACTATGGTGAAATGAGATTATGTGAGAGGAAGGGGGTATTTGATCAGAGGGAAGAAATGAAGCAGGGAAAAATAATTAAAAAAAAAAGAATGAATCTTTTTATGACCTTCCCTTTTTTTGTTATTGTTGAAAAAGTGGACAAATAGGAAAGAAACAAATGACAAAAAAAAAATTGGGAAGAGAGATTTAAGGAAAGAAAGAGAATTGTAAAGGAAGGAAGGAAAGTAATTGTAAAAGATTTGGAAAACAAATTGAGAAGGGAAAGCAATAAAAGAGAAGACAAAAACAGAAAGAATTTTTTCTTTTGTTTATTGTTGTAAAAGTAAAAGAGGATTTTTTTTTTTTTTTTGAAAATAAAAGAAATTTTTAAGAGAAGAAAAGAAATCAAATGTATTGAGAACAAGAAAGACAAAAGAAGAAAGGGAAAAAATTTGCAAAAGAGGAATCTTTTTTTTTGAAATTTGTAAAAAGAAAAAGAACGTAGATGATTGGAAAGATAGTGGAAAGATGGAAAGAATAAAGGAAAATTGAAAGTTGTTTTTTTTAATGAAGGAGAGAGCCGGAAAGAAATAAATGAAAAAATGGAAAGAGAGATTGTAGGAGGTGAATGAGAAATGCAATTGGAAAGAAATAAAAAAAAAGAATGCAAGTTTTTTTTTATGAAGATTTGAACAAGAAGAAAGGGAAAGAAATGAATGGGAAAAACCAAAACAAAAAAGGAAAAAAAATTAAAAGAGTAAGGAAATAAGAAAAAAAAAGCAAGGTTTTTTTAGTAGAGAGGAAGGGTAGAAGAAATTGAGGAAAGAAATAAAAGCAGACAAAAACAAGAAAGAAATCGAAGTAGACAGAGAACAAATTGCGAAAGTTTTTTTCCCTAGAAAGTTGTAGACAAAAGATGGAAACAAATAAAAAGAAAAGGAAAGGAAAAGAAAAATGTGAAAATCAGCGAGGTGGTAGAAAGATGGAAAGAAATTGAAGAAAAATTAGCAACTTTCTTTTTTTGTATATTTTTTTTCTTCTTGAAGGAATTAGATTGGAAGAAATGCAAAATAAAAAAAAGGAAAGAAATAAATGAAAAAAAAAGAAGGAAAATTAAAAGAAAAAGTGGCAAGATTTTTTTCCTTGTCTTAGAGATTATGATATCAATATGTGATACACAATCAACTAATCAAGATTTTTATCTATATATATCTACAAGAAAACAATAGGAAAATAAAAGAAAATTTGGCAAGAATTTTTTTTTAACAAAATCAAACAAAAAGAAAAATAACTAACACGAATCAGAAATTAAATAAATAATAAAATTCAATTGTTACCTCCCCGGCAACGGCGCCAAAAACTTGATCGTCGCTAATCTATGAATCAGAAAAGTGCGAATTTTAAATTAAATACTGCAAGCGTACAGGTGTGTAGCATACAGGTCGAACACAGGGAGGTAGATTAAAATCAAATTATTTATTTAATCTCTTGGGCGAGTTAGACGATTTTCGAGGTTGGTTTTTGAAGACAATAAAAATTGAAACTGCGATCCGATTCAGAACAAATCTAATTGAACCGACGATCAAATCACAAGTATCAATTGGAAATTAAAATGCAAAACAGAAATAAAATGCAGCAAGTAAAATTGCAGGAAAAGAAGAACAACAAAAGGTAAATTAGGATTGTCGTTGAAACTAATCAAACGACTAATCACTAACAAAAAAATGTAAAATACAATTGGTGCTCTTCCAAAACTAATTGTGAAGACAACACCGATTGCTAAGAAAGAAAAATGCAGAAATAGTAAAAAAGAAGAAGAACTTTTATTAATGGAGAAAAGAATACAGAAAAATGGAGATGGTGGCTACAATGACATTACAAGGGTATTTATATGACACAACCAAACCCTAACCCTAATTACAAATGGGCCATGACTCAACCTCTTGAAAGTAATATATTCACAAATAAAAGAGATAAGATAAACTTGAAATATTCCATGCAGCTTTCCTCTTTTGATTGGTCATGTGGCAAATTGATTGGCATTTTCCAAGAGATTTGAAGTTGATTGGTAAATTGATTGGCATCATAATTGTCATCTATCTAATCAAATCTTCATCTTTATGGAGAGTAAAAATGAAAGATTCCCTTTGATTTATCTATGAAGAATACTTCCAATTCTTGAAATATTTATTAGTGTATATCATATATTCATACATATGAATACATATATACACCATAAATCACTAATCCATAAATTCTTCAAAGTAAGGGAGGCAGTGTGAACGCGTTCCATTCTTCAGCAAAAAAAGAGAGTTTAATGGGAATCGAACCCAGGTCTTTCTGTACAGATTTCCAGGCCTTAACCAATGTGCTACGGCTTCTTTGTGATTGAAAACTTGTTGAGATGGGAAAGTAGCTTCTTTTTCTTATCAGTGGTCTTTTATTTAATGAAGGAGACAATTAATCAATGACCTATAAAAACACACAAAATACCCAAAGTAGCATTTATTTATATACAATAAAGATAAGATATAAGCATAAAAATAAACACATTTCTGTGCTAGTCATCTACTCAAAGGAAAGCATCTCAATTCCAGAACTCAGAATCCAGAACTCTAGTTCGTCGTTCGTTGTAAGTTTAGTTATGTTTTGGGATGCGAATCAAAATTAATGTCGTGCCTTGAAATAAATTGATAATAGAACAATGTTTATCATGTTATATGTGGAATTGAATGATATTGATATATGTATGTGGTTCTATTTTATTATCATGTTGAATTGGGAATTAATGGATAAGTCTATTCATATGTATATGAACTTGGAGTATAACCTGTTATGACAAGTTGTGTAGTTTATCATGTTGTGCAAGTTTTAGGTTGTAAAATCATATCACATATGTGACCAAATGTTAGATCTACATGTTTATGTATATATGTTAAACCTATGTCATATTTCAAGTTCACACTTATTCATATGTTCGTGATCGATTTGGAAATTCACATATATGTAAGTTGATTTAGGCTGTGTTGCAAATTCACATATATGTAAGTTGATTTAGCCTATGTTGCAAATTCACATATATGTGAGTTGATTTAGTCTATGTTGCAAATTAACATATGTGTATATTGATTTAGTCTACGTTGCAAGTTCACACCTATGATATTCATGTTGACTATTTTGCAAGTTCACACCTATGATGTTCATATTGACTATGTCGAAAATGCCAAGTTTACACCTATGTCATGTTTATGTTATTGAATTTATTTATGCCAATTTTGTGTATGCTAAATTAGGCTAAGCTTTTAGCTTAATATTATATGTCAAAAAACATGCGTACGAAAAATTAGTCTAAGATTGTTAGCCTAATATTTAGACGGGGTATCATTGGGAAAAATTGATAATTATAGGAAACTTGATATAAATTGGTAAGAAATCACATAGGTAATTTATGGCATGAAACGGTATAAATTATATACCTAAAATTAATGAACTTGATTAGAAACAAATTTGGGCAATGACATGAATTCTGGATAATGTACATAAATAAAAATGTAAATTTAGAAAATACGAGTATGCTTAACCCGAGGTTGGATTGAGTTGTGATGTAAACCTGCCCGGACCCGCCCGGCTGTCCAGTAATCATAACAATACATATCCAATGTGGTAGGTTAAGGCATTGAGCCCAATAAGGACCCGAGGTTAGACTGAGTTACGGTGTAAACCTGCCCGGAACCGACCGGCACATCCAGTAACTGTAACAATACCTGTCTAATGTAAGCGGTTGGTGCTTTAACTAATTAAAGCTAAGGACAGACAAGTCAGGATGGTAGGCTTAAGTTAACTAAAACACTTAACCAATTCAACATGTTAATTAAACTGATGGGCGAGGTTAGGTAAATACAGACACTTAACCACTTAACATGTTTGACTAGAAAACCCTAGTAATGGGGACCCATTTCAGCAGTAACCCAATTAGGTATCATGGTACCCTGAAACAAGGCAGGGTGGGGCACGATTACTAGGCTGATTGTAAGCGGTCAAAAGCGACGACGGTTGGTGCAGCAGTGTGGGTTCTAACGGAGTGCGGGCATGCACACACTTCGGAGCAGACAAACATGGCACTAGGCATTTGTAGTATAACCTATGCATTCTAGAATTGTGTCGGGCCACAACCAAGGGACTTGATACACCCCATAGTGGGACCAGCATAGGTATCTACAATCATGTGGGGCTGTATGACAGAGGAAGAAAACGTTGCGAGTAAGAGCCGATCGAATAAGGGATCACCTTGTCATGAACACGTGGTGCTAGTTAGGCTAGTTAGTAGGTGCAGAGAAGTAATAGCGAGTGCGTTTAGTATAGTTAGTATTTCCTGCCATATCTTGTCTTATATTCTGGTATTATCATGTTCTCGGTTTATGCAAGTCATGATCTTTTTATTGTCCTCATGCTAGAACTATAACTAGATTTACTAGGATTATGTCTGACCCATTTTCCTTTCGCTTTCTTTTCTTCCGTTCCCCCCCCCCCTCAGGTCCACAGGGAGGAAACACCTAAGCTTAGTCGGATTTTTCATCCAGCTTGAAAAGAGAGAATGTATTGCTTGGATCTCTTTCGTTTGGGCTATGGCTTTGGACATTCTATGGGGATTTATGCAGTTTTAATTATGTTTCATGCTTCTTTAAGTTTTAAATCAAGACAGTATTATGGTTGTAATAATTGGAGGTTTGTTTTGAGGAAACCATGGAAATGTTTTGTATGAACACGTATTTATGATATGAAAGTCTGGTTGTTTTTCCGCTGTTTATATATATGTGTTTATATCTGTCTTGTGTTTTATCTGTGACTTTTACTTATAAACCTCCACCAAAGTTAAGGTATTCCCTTTGTGAGTGACCTTAACGGAGGTGGGGTGTTTCACTAGATATCACAAATTGACGTCCACAAAAATACTCTAGTTAGAAGCTAAGAGAACGGTCATTCCCTTCCACCAACTATGATATGTTTGATGAAATCAGCGTATGTAATTCCTTTGGAAATACTCTGTCAGACATCCGTCCATACAAGCCATCCAGGAACAGGATGAACCGAAGGTATTCTCCTACTACATCTCATATAGGAATCACCCTAGGAATCAGTAGCGAGAAGTCCTTGCAACTCGTAGATTCCAACCGCAACAGAACCACAGTTTCTCTCTGGGAGCTCAACAAAGGTTATTAACGGTTCTTCCGTTTACGAAGATTTATGGTCTTCACTTCTCCATCTCGATCATCATCTAATATCTTCTTGTATTTGTTGGTCGGAATGGTTTTCGAATATAAATTCGATCCCGGATTTTCCGTACCAATAATCGTATTGGACAGATTTGATAGTCAGTGATTTAACTATCAAAATAAATAGTGTTTTTCAATCATGAACATCTAATGAGTTCACTGGTTCAGTATTCAGCATCACTTGGCCTTTTAATTAAAACAAACTTATTCACTTTTGCTTAATTAAAACTTCTAGCTCTTTTAATATTTAAAAATACTATAATTGAATTCTTATTTAATATACTAATGTTCTCAAAACCATTATAATCCTTAGTAAAATAACCATATTATATTTCCACTTAATTCTCCTTTCAAAACATTTGTTACATCATTCATTATTATTTAAATTTTGCAAATCAACTCATTATTCATAAACAACGTTACGTAATATCTTTTATTCCATTCTTGAAACAATAATTAATATTTATTTGTATAAAATAAAACTCAAATTTATATTTCCTTCCTAACCCAAAAATATCGTTATATTTTCTCGTAACCCCTTTTTGTTTTTCTTCTACTTTGGAATTCTTATTATCTAATTTCCCTTCTTATTAATTTCCATTACTTCGGATCTCTCGTTATATATTCTCCAAATTTCCACCAAACATTGCATTATTTCACTAATGGAAATATGAACTATCACTAACCTCTTTTACGATTACCAACTAATATCATCTCCAGATAATCCTGATGTTGTTCAAGTTGGGGTATTTTAATTACCTCTCAGACCTTAATCAACAACGTTGTTATCCTTAGATAAATATAAGTTGTAATCACCAATTAATATTCCATTTCAGTCTCAAAACAAATTCCATTATAAATCGGATTTGGTTATACAACCCTATGACCCACTTCTTTACCCAAATTCACTTTTTCCAATCTCCTTTCAAATCTATTCAACCATTCTCCACTTTGAAAATCTTATTTCAATTTTCCCCTTTCTTCTTGATCTCATTTTCAAGTAACGTTAATTTAATATTAATGCTTTACCACCTCACCTCTTTTATAAACGCTGGTTTATTATAAACCCTTTATCTTAATCTCATCTAACTTAATCCAATAACTAAGTAACATTTAAATTTAAGTTATCGTCTTTGCTTGAAATTCTCCTTATAACTTAGTTATAAAAATTCGGGTTTTAAATATAAAACCCGTTCATAACCTCCTTTCACCATTCCACTAGATTTCGTTTTAACTTTGATTACTTTTTAAATGAATTCCCATTAAAAAGTAATTTACTAAATTATCATTAAAAATAATATTTTACCCTAGTCATTAACTACAGTAGACGTAGTTAATCTTTTTATTACTAAAATAAATGGTAAATTTCTTTTTAAAACCTTATTAAAATTAAACAATATTCATTAAAATATTTTATTCAAACACAATTACTTGATAATCATTCTCGATTAGAAACGGTCGATTTTGTCAACTCAAAAATCGATTATCTCGTTAACTGATTCCCACTTAGTCCCCACTTCTAAATTTAATTAACAATATAATTACTTTAAATAACTCCATTTAATTGTTTCTTAACAAAAAAAATTGTCAAAATTTTACCATTCGACTTATTTCTTATCCTTGTACTTACAAATCTAATTAACATCGGAATTGACTTTATAAAATCAATTAATAATAATCAAATAGAATATTAATTTATTTCCCTTTTATAATCTTTTATTCAAAATAATATATTTCAGAATCTAACTCCATTTATAAAATAATTTTTTTAACTTCATCTCCATCAACTTACCTGATGGTGAATCAATATTTATAAAACGATTGATTTCATAGGCCATACGCTGCCAATTACTCAACCAATACCATCCGTTGGTTTAAACAAAACAAATTGTTGAATATTCAGTCAATAATCAATAATCAAATCAATCACCCCCATCATATCAGTTCATATGTGATAATATGAAAATAAATAATATATTTTAGGAATCCTGTTGGATCCCTCCAGCCTGTTCTTCCCTGTATCTAAAATGGTTATCTCCAATCAGATCATTCAGTTTCATTTAACCAATAAAAATAAATAATGACCATTAACATCAAACAATTCACAAGCAATTCAAACAATCTAAATACGTTTATTTTGTAAACGTGACCAATGAGGTAAGTTACCCTTATTGGATACAATCGTTAAAATAACGATTTGGTATTTCGCTGGAATTAAACACGGTTTAATTTCATCAAATAAATCAACAGATAAATATATAACTAGCAAACAGTCAATCATTAACAATCAGAGCACACAAAATAAAAACCCAATTTATATAAAATATAAATGGGAAGAACCGAGTGAGTTTAACTCACCTTGATTTCCATTGTCGCTAAAGAGGCTCGGGTTTCTGTTCCAATTAAATTAAACTAGTGTTTAATTTAACAATAAATCTCTAACAGCCTCCAGCACTATCAAGAATAATTCCAACATATCGTATTTGTCAATATGGTTCCGGTGCCTCTTGTTGGTCTAATTCTGTTAATATAAGTTATAAACATTCAAGCATACAATTTAATTTAACTAATTAATGCTTTAATTAAATATTACTTAATTGAATTACTTTTGTTATTACAGAAATAAGGCCGATCCTTTAGTTTCCCCATTGCTTTGTCCCTTGCTGTTCTGCACCATTTAAAATTATACAGAAATTTTAAATTAATTATCTTCCTAAATCTTTCACTAATTTAACTATGTAAATTTTTAATTACTTATGTATCCATCATGGCCCGATTATTGGCTTCGTTCTCTCCTTTTGCAGACCGAACCATGATGTCTTCATTTCGTTGTGCACCTACGTTCTATACTGAAAATACCGGCCTTCAAATTAACCATACTCCCAATCAACCAAAGTTTGACCCAATCGTCTGATTCGTCCCCAGCTAACAAGCAATTTCCTGTTTCAAGTTTAAACGTGAAATTTTGTTATTTATCCCTAATTAAAATAAATTTAACCATTTAAAATAAAATTTACGTTTGTATGTTAAACTGGAAACCGATCTCCTTTCTTTGATCCTAATTTCCCCTTATCATCTTTGATGTCTGGAAAGAAATAACGGGTCCTCCCATTTGCTGTGTTCCACTCCCACTTCGATACTGTTTACTCACGTCTCAATTCCTTCTGTCATCGTTCTTCTTAGTCCCCTACTTCAAATCACATATCATACTTCCGTTTAATTATATGTTTGTCATATTAAATAATCCATTAATATAACTAATTACTAATTTAAACAGAGGTCATTTACTTGTTCTCGTTCTGGTTTGGCTCCCTTCCACACCACCGTGCTCGACACTTTCACTCTATCGCTGGCGACTCCATAGTTCACCGGAGTCCAATCCATTGATGTCAGAAGAAGCGGATGACCTCCCTCGACGTCTGCTCCAAACAATTCTAAACCCGGTTGCTCCAGTCGCCATCAGTTGTTGTTCGAATGTCGGGGATTTCTGGGTGGATTCTGGTCGGCTCACCGTCCCTACTCGGTCATCACCGTCGGCTAGGGCGACCTCAATGAGTTGAAGCGGATTGGTGTTGAAACGTTTGAGATTAGATGATCCGATCAAGAGAAAAATTGGTGGAAGGTTTTGAACAATATCTGTTGTTCAATTCTTATTGGAGGTGGACATATATTGGGGCGTTGACCACGCTGAAGGAAACCTTAGGGTTGCTGACCTTTTGGAGTATTTATAGGGATAGAGGAATGTTATTTTATTAACCGAAACTTCGTCGTGAAGTAACGCAATAAAATCACTACAGACAATCTCCATTTTATAATAAAAAAACTAATCTTAGCAAAGAAAAATATTCCGGTCTCAATGGGACAAGTTTCGTCAAAATCCGAGGTCGTTTGAAAAAAAATTCCTTTATAAAACCAGCGAAAAACACGCGTTTAAATTTTCCACGATCACTAAATAAATCAAGTCAACTTGAAACTTTGAAATCCTACAATAATTAATTAATATGAACCCAAAGGCACTAGTTTCGTCGCATTCCAAGACTGTTTCCCCGGTAGGCTATTTTTACATGCACCGAATTGCCATTTTGGACACCAAATTATCCGTTCTCAAAACGTAACAAACTATATACCTATCCTGACTATAATCGATGATATGAACTCAACGGAACTGGTTTCGTAGCCTAATTCGATCGCCTTCTCAACTTACACTCAAATACCTCTCTATTAAATTAATTACGCGCTATAGAAAATGAACGGGCGTTTATGGCTACCGTGGTCACATACAACATCGGTTTGCCACACAATTCAACATAGTAAAATAATTTAACGTTACAGTTCCAATGAAACTAATTTCGTCGAAAACAGAGTCCGTTTGCAAAATGGCTATTTTAAAAGCCTATAATTAAATAATGATTTCCATAGCGACTATTTCAAAATTTGATTTAGCCATAACTAACAAAATATAATAGAAATCTAAAATTTTCTCTTTCATATGAAAATTATAATCAATATGCTTCCAACGTTTCTTGTTTCACAGAAATCCGGCTTATATCGGATCCTGTATTCTCAGTTGAAGTTCAAAACCAAATATTACAAAATGCCGCGCTATTTCGAGCTCGTTTTATATTATATAAATTTATAACGTTCAAACTTCGTTTTAATAAATGAATTAAATATTAAAATCCATTAATATTTCAAATATAATATTTAAAATAATGAATTAAATTAAATATTTGACCACCAAAATGTGGGACGTTACATTCACCCTCAAACGTGCGGACTGGTCCAAGCACCTTATTTTAACATGTTATTAGACCCTATATCTAAACATTCTTTTATGTGTTTGCCTTACCTTATCAAATTTCCATTTAACTTGGTTATTCCCATTCATATTGAATTCTTAATCAAGTAACCAAGTTCCTCTTGCTTATTAATTTTAGTTATATAACTTAACCCATTTAATTTTGTTAATAAGCCCACAACATGTTATTCTCTACATTGTGGTCCAAGGTCTGTAATCCACATTCCTTTTTATATTCTTGTTTGATTTCATTATTACAATAACATGTTTTACTTAATATGTAATCAAGTATATTCCAATTCACATGTTTTCTGTTTAACATGTCAGCCATTATTTATGATTAAATATAACTTATTTCATAAGTTTTGCTCATTCTTTCTCATTTAATCATAATTCCATTTTACACTGTTACCACAACTTATCGTTGTTTACCTATTAACTTGGTTCTCATAACTAAGGCCCATTAATAAGTTTCTATACCCATTTATTATAACCTATGTTATAATTTCCTCTTGTCCGTAGGACAAGTACAAACATGTTATTCTTATCAGCGGGTTTCAGACTTCCAAGTTTACAGATTACTTAATTTATAATTAAGTACAACTTCTTACATTTCATAAATTTTCCCCCTTTTCTCAACTGGCTTTGTGTTTTCCCATTTACTGATTACTTACTTTACAATTAAGTGCCCACTATCTCATTTCACCAGTTATCCCATTTCCTTACTAGTTTATTATAACCTAAGTTATAATCTTCACTTGTCCCTAGGACAAGTCTACATATTATACAACGTTCTCACTAAAGTAATTTATTTATAATAGGTGATTATCATTCCCCGTTTAAACCATTTACTGTTTTAACCCATTATTCTTCATTCATTGTAATATATGTTACGTATTTTATTAAGGAAAACACTGCATGCATCTTATCAGTTTGATTTATAGAAGGAATCAGTGATTTATTTTCATAAGGTATTCCGATCTGAATCCGTGGTGGCAAGTAATTTCTTTCCTTTCTTTCTTACTTTATTCACTGTGGCTTACTTGCAACCATATTCTCAGAATAGGGTCATTTAGGGAAATACATCACTTCTCCTTCGTATCGCACTAATCAGTCCATTACATCCCTTCCTTTCTTGTTTTCTGAGTTAGACATATAATCACCAACATTGTCATTTATTCATATCTTGTTATATACATATATTTATATATATGCACTAGACCTCTCACATTAAGCCTACACTTGTGGACGCTGGATTTGCCGGGCGGTTCCAGGCAGACTTCTACCACAAGTTGACTTTACCTCATGTCTTAGCACCATCACATGATTTATTTATGCACTTAGGCCCCTCACATTAGATTTACCACTTGTGAATGCTGGATATGCTGGGCGGTTTCGGGTAGACTTCTATCACAAGTGTAATCTAACCTCGTGTCTAAGCGCGTTACAGTGTGAAATTACTGTGAATCTAGGCATGTTCGTTCTTTAACAATTATTCCTATTTGATTATAGGTTTTCATGCCCCTTTCCCAAGTCATATTTATAATGCACCATATGCGCAAATTAAAATCTTTAGTCATAATTTGAGTTATGCCCCAAACCCATATTCATGTATTCAATTTTATGCTAACATGAAACCAATTAATCATATACATATTCCAATTCATACAAGTGAGGATTCATGTATATTAATGTGACTAGTTAACATGTCATTTTCCTAATTTTACATCTACATATTCAAATACAAGTGAATCATGTAATCGTAACAACAATAGTCATTAACCATACTCTAAAAGTTTGTTTTCATCATGTAAACTTTTCCACGCTTTAACTGATTCAACATATGAATTTTCCCAAAACACTCATATTAATATCTCAACTTGTAATAACAGTAATTTTCAATTATTCTGGCAAATTCACATATAGTAACGGGGAATGTTTTAAATGATTAAATATTATTATCTAAAATGTTATAGCTTAAATCCACTCACCTTGTATGTTTTACAAATCCTAGATCTGGTCCATATTTATCATTCCATTATTTTTTCCCTAATTTGATTCAAAACCTAACAACCATGGATTCATAATTTTTTACTAAAGAAAAAGGGAAGAAAGAGGAAGAAAGAAGAGAAATTGAGATAGACCAGATCTAGAAAATTACCTCATTTTGATTGGATCTAAGAAATAGAAGTGTAATTGCAGAGGTCGAATCACAGATCTCTGAATCAGTCTAATTCTTGATTGTTGAAGAAGAAAAAGGCTAGATCAAACTACATTGGAGCAGCACCATGTCATCGCCATTGAATTAGATAAATAAAACAATGGGTCTAGGGTCCTATTTATAACCTAAAGCCAACGAACCAGGTCAAGAAAGGAGTCCAGTTTCAAACAGAAGAATTCTACCTAGATCTGTCGTAGGGTGGTTGACCCTCCCCCCCTAGGTGGTCGACCCATGGGTCGACACCCCCTTGAGGGGTCGACACCCTTGAGCGGGTAATTTGCCGCCTCCCCAAATTTCGAATTTTGCGCTGATTTTTGAATTTACGGACCTATATTATATATATATATATATATAATTTTATTGTGCATATACAAACTTCAAACCTTAATAACTTCTTCCATACAGTGTCTGATTTACGCAAACCAGGTGTCTATTTTGAACAGAATTCCAAGACGAACGCAATGGTGCAGTCCTTTTCACTTAATTCTGAATATTTAATTAATTTATTCTTATTTTATCATCTTGAGTTAAAAATGTGGGGTGTTACAGGTTAGGCAGTATTATTATCTGGTAAGGCTATATTTTGATAATTTTACATTTTATCCATTCCACTGTGAAATGTTTTCTAAGCTCTGATATATTTTATATCTCTGTCTTTTCTGAAGCATACCAGACAAACCAACATGATTTCGATAGATTAGAATTTTTTAAAAAGTTCGGGTTGTTACAAAGTAATATTATGATAAATTGTACAAATACACATAAAATCATAATGGATAGATTAGGCTTATTTGCAAATACAATTATAACATGAAGTTTATAGTTGAATGAAATGAAGAAAATGCTTATTATTGACATAAACATAAATTTAAGGTTAAGTTTAATAAACATGTACTAATTATGATCCGTTCTAACAGAATATGGACGATTTGAAAAAATAAGTAACATAAGTTAATAAGTATATATTTGTTGTAGCCCATTCCAAAAACACAAAGGCTAATTCGGAAAAATAAGTGATAAAACGATGAGGCCTAGATCAAGGAGGATCCGAGCTGAGGCGCAAATTAGAATATTCGTTTATTATGATCCATACCGGCAGCATTCCTTTTCAGGTATATCACTGATGGACTCACAATCGATGGCGGGGGAGGCTGAACACACTTATGCTAATTATGATAAATAAGGGATCAACGGAGATAGGGTTGTAACACCCCACATCCGTTAAGGTCACTCACAAAGGGAATGCCTTAACTTCAATGGAGCATTATGGGTACTGGAACAGAAATATTGTAAGATAGACATATATAAAACAGCGGATGGTAAAGTAGAAGTACTTCAAATCATTTATTAAATAGAATTGTTTACAATAAAAGCCCATCAACTTCCAATACCCAAATACATAGATAAAATATCTATCTTGCTCAAAAACAAAGAAGCATAAAAATAAATTGTAGTATTCCCCAATAAAGCAAAGCAAGCCATAGCCAAGAGAAATCCAAGCAGTACATGAAAGAGCCTTGGAGCTTGGAAAGATCTGAACTAAGCTGTATTCCCACCCTGCGAACCTGGTGGGGGGGAACGAAAGAAAAAGAGGCGAAACAACTGGGTCAGTCATAAAGACTGAGTAAGTCCTAGTGGCTTCCAGCATAAAAACAGGTAAAAATAACATGGCATGATTAAACTGAAAGTAAACATAAGCATGACGACAAGATAAGCTACAGGCACGATAACTAAGAAAACATCATAGGATTTCTGTCATGTATAACATTGCAAGGTTCCCATTCAAGATGAACTAAGTATAGTTTCGCAAGATTTCTATCAATCATCGCAAGATTTCTCTGCTCCACCATTAAATGATATCTATTTTCTCTACACCACCTACTAACGTCCTAACTAGTAATCAATATAAAATGATAAAATCATAACGTGATCCCGATTCCGAAATTAAGGTTGCTTTCACGTGTACATCTATTATTTATTACCTAGATCTAATCTAGGGTTTTCTATCGAGCGCTTCCTAGATTCAACCAGGATTTATGCCACCTAGGTCCAACCTAGGGATTATGCTACCTATTGAACACTTCTCGGATTTAGGGTTTATGCCACCTAGGTCCAACCTAGGGATTATGCTACCTATGTGTGTCATACGGCCCCCAATGATTGTAGATACCTATGCTCGTCCCACCATGGGGTGTATCAAGACCCATGGTGGCGGCCCGACGCAATTCTAGAAGGCATAGGTTATACTACTGGTGCCCCCAGTGCCTTGTTTGTCTGCTCCGAAGTGTGTGCACGCCCGCACTCCGTTAGAACCTACACTGTTGCACCCACCACTATCGCTTTGACCGCTTACAATTAGCCCAGTAATCGTGCCCCACCCTACCTAGTTTCAGGGTACCATGATACATCTAGTGGGTTACTGCTGAAATGGGTCCCCGTTACTAGGGTTTCCTACTGGTTAAGTTTGTAGGCCTATATTTACTAATATTACCCCCCAACCCGATATGTACTTAACCCTCTCCGTCCATCACGTTAAGTTGGTTAAGTGTTTTCTCTTGTTTTACTTAACCCTACCACACATGATGTTATATCAGTTAAGTGTTGTTCCTTGTGTTATTTAACCCTACCACAAGCCTTATTATACTGGCTAAGTGTTCTCCCTTGTGTTAACTTAACCCCACCGCATGTCATGTCATATTGGTTAAGTGTACATTGACTTAGCCCACCTACTTATCATGTTGTGACGGTTAAGTGTTACCCTTTGTTGTTACTTAACCTTACCACGCGTCACGTTATATTGGTTAAGTGCATGTTAACTTAACCCCATCCACCAGTCATATTATAATGGTTAAGTGTTACCCGCGTGTGTTTACTTAACCCTACCATGCATCAGGTTATATCGATTGGGTGTTATCAACCTATTCAAGTTAGCCCAACCCATCCGCTAGTCATGTTATAACGGTCAAGTGTCATTAGCCTAGCCAAGGTACTTAACCCACCCATTGGTCTGATTAACAGTTATGTTGGTTAAACCCACACTTATAAGTTTTACATGTTCTTAACTCATACCAGTTAGGTCCACATTTACATGTCAAATTCCCATGTCATCCCACCTAGCCCTCTAACCATACCCACATTTTATTTTGGTTAGTATTCCTTAATTCATTCATTATGACGAACGAATCATGACCTCTCACATTAGACCGTCCACTTTGTGGCCACTGGATTTGCCGGGCGGTTCTGGGCAGATTTACACCACAAATTGAGTCTAACCTCGTGTCATAAATAGTTACGCCTACAATTCGACCTTCGACCTCTCACATTAGACAGACACTTTGTGGCTACTGGATTTGCCGAGCGGTTCCAGACTTGGTTACACCACAAACCAAGTCTAACCTTGTGTCAAAGGTTCATTAATGGTCGTATTCCACCCAAAACCCCAATATCAGTTCATGCGTTTAACATATATAAATGTTCATGATTCACGTTTTTGCCCCAAAACGTATTCCCAAATTATTATCATAATTCACTATAAGGTTATGTAAAGTTATAGCCTTTTATTTACAATACATGCCAACCACCCAAAACCCAACTTAGGCGCGTTCATATTAAACCTTTACCAAGTCATAAATTTTCATATATGTTTCTATTCCAAATTTCACATAATTAACATATGCCCAAGTTCTAGATTACATGTAAATTTTACATATGCCCAATTTGTACCAAATTTACATATGTTCAATTTATGCCGTTTTACATGTATGCCAGTTTTATACCATTTTACCATATCAAGTTCTAGCCAAAATTACATGTATTAAGTTTCATACCCAATATACCCAAGTCATGATTTATGATGTGGTTATCCCAAACTATAATCTTTTTATTACAATACATGTCAGTTGCCCAAGTTCATAATACATGTTTATGCCAATTATCAAATTTACAATTGCTTTCATGTTCAAATTCCCAATTCTACATATGCCTAATTAACATAAGCCCAATCTTTTGATTCAATTTACATAGTCCCAAACTCATAATTTAATTTACATGCCAATTCATGTATGCCCAAAATCGCAATTTCAATTATATTGACAATACCCAAATTTCAAATTTCATGTTATGCCATCAATTCCACCACACGCATATATCCGAATAGGTAATATCCCAATATTTCCCAATGTACAAATCACACGTATATCGCAGTTTAGGCCTTGGTCCGAAATTGACCAAGGTTCATCAAAAGAAAATAAATAGGGGAAGGTAGAATTTTGCATAAAAATAAGAGCAGAGAGAAAAACATCATCATAGGCATGAAGATTACAACTTGATAATGATATCAACATGAATTGAGAAAATTGATTTACAACAAGCTGAATAGATCATAGGCTTGACATTAAAATGAGAATAGAAAAGTCCCAAAACTCAAGATTCAAGAAGCAAAAGATCTGAATCAATAAACATACTTAAATCCAATTCCACTTTATTCCATGGCCATATTATAATTAAATGTTTAAATCTAAAAACAACTAGAACTTACAAAGCATGGCCAGTGAATTAGAAACTGAATTTGTTGTAAAAATGTTGCGGCGTTGTTGATTTATTGTCTTGAATCATTGTTGAAGCTTTGTTCTTCGAATTGTTTTGAGTTTGAATGCTTAAGCTTTAATTTGGGGGCGGCGGCCATGGTTCAAGGGGGAGTTCAGCATCATAATAGTGTAAGAATGATTTGATGTGAATTAGGTTAGGTCTAAGGGTGTTTTTATAGGTGTAGCAACTAGTTTAGGCTCTTAGATTAACCCTAGAATCAATCCGGACAATCAAAACATGTCTCAGGCTTCAAAAATGAGTTCTGGGTCAAAACAGGCCGACCAGGTCGACCTGTAAGGGGGGAGGTCGACACTATGGTCGACCTGGGGGGTAGGTCGACCCTATGGTCGACCTGGGGGGGTGGTAGGTCGACCCTATGGTTGACCCCCTGGTCCAGTGCTGCGTGAAAACTGCTGAAACTTGTACAAGCTAAAACTTCTTCATCCGGACTCCGATTTTCGAAAACTCGGACTCTATTTCGTGTAAAATTTCAAGCCGAACGCAGTGGCTTAACCCGTTTCCCCTGATTCTGATTTTAAAATTTAATTCTGCCTTGATTTCTTGTTTTAATATGTTATAAAAATAAGGGTTGTCACATTCTCCCCTCCTTAAAGGATTTCGTCCCCGAAATCTTCAAGTTAAGAAGAATGTGTCCTACCATCCAATCATCCATCTACTCAATCATCAATCACAGGCATTCATTGTCTTTAAGAGAATTCTAATGCGGTATGAACATATGCAGAAAGTGTGTGTATATGTTGCTTATCTAATGCAAATGATCAGGCCTGATTGATCTTCTTAATGCAAAATATGTTTAGTGCAATGAGTCCAACATGTATGCAAATAGTCCTAGTCACACAAACACTATATGTGTGCACAAACATCCATCCATATGCATCATCCATATGATAACACATCCAATTTCATCCATGAAACAAGTATAAACACTCATGCATATGCAATATGGAAATGTGTCTGAGCCGATCTAGTGCCTAATGTGTGTTATGCAATCACGAGCAACCACTAGCATCCACTTGCAACCACTTGCAACCATCAATCATAACATGTCTCAAACACATGTTTACACCCAATTGTTCCTACCTAAAGGTATAGTCGAACGATAGAAGCGAGTAAAAACCTTGTGCCCATTAGGCAATGTCAAAACTTGAAATCTATGTCACATATATACTGATTTGGAGAAGACCTCCCTAAGCACCAGCCCCGAAGACCGAAATCAACATCAGGCTGACACCCAAAGAATTAACCAACCAATATATATGTTTCTAAAAAACTAAGCATGTTGGACTCCTTTTTTGTCACAAGAAATCTCTTCCTAAGACCAACCCATATCCTATAAAACCCAAAAAGTTTAGTCAACCCAAAGGACACCCTCAAGCCCCAACATTTATTACTAACAGATGAGTCGTACTCCCTATGGGGTTTGCAACAGAAATAGGATGGGGAATAGGACCGAGAGGTTACACTTAAAAGATAGCATACAGGTAAGCTCTACAGGAAAAGAGGGATCAAGGATATACTCTTAAGAAGAGATATGATGCACATGTCTAGTCTTCAATCTTCTAAGTCGCATTTCCTTGAGCTTAACTCCACTGTTCTTTGACCGTATTCAGCTTCACAATTTCGTAGCTTCTTAATTCCTATTTCCAAAATATGAGTTGGAACTCATTTCACTGTCGCCTCTCGTTCCCCTTTCACTTATTCTTTTTCTAGTATACTCGGCCCAAACATAACTTCATACTCATGGTTTCATGCAAGCTCTCCAAAATTCACTAGTGAATCTTGGATCTCATTCACTTACTAGAAGGTATTCCACATAAATGAATTATCTCTTCAAAATAAACAAATGCCAACCATGTTGCCAAATGTACTTACTAAGGTGTTTTTCTATAATTCATGCATAAATGAACCATTCGCCTTAGTGGCGAACACTACTCGAGCGGATCAATAAATGTATCAAGAGATTCTAGGTGACTAAGCATGGCAGAACCCTAAGGGTTAAACTAGACTTCGACGGCATTACCGAGGCAAGTCAAGAGTCTAACTACCCACTTTTCATACTCAAGAATAGCACCAGTACTGGATAACTACTCCATCCCTAGAATCAACCCATAGCCCAAAAACATAAGCATTACTTCTAAACTCAACACTTAGCATAGACATTCTCAAATCCAAACAAGTTATGAATAAATGAGCCGATTCCCTAACAGGATTTGAGAATAAAATGGGATCCTCTACTATGCTAGTACTAAGGTGCAGAGACTCAACTATCGAAGCAGAATTAAAAGAATGCGATGTATAGAAACAAAGTTCTAACGGGATGATAGAAAAGAAAAGCTAAACCTTTAATTGAAACGTTACCACCTCTCTTAGGTACGTTAGTAGTGAGAGCATACAATTGCCCTCTCGACGATCTTGTTCTTTGCCCTTGTCCTTGTCCTATAATACTTAATTACATGTCCCTTTTTACCATACTAAAGATATTCTCTCTTGTCATGGGTTTTTGTTATTCTTTCACTTGGCCTCTTTCCTTTCACCTTTTTCCTCTTCATGGATTAAGCCATATCAACAAGTTTCTCATCCTTAGACTTGTGTTCTTTATCCTCGTTCCTATTATCCTTGTATAGATTGTTGAAAAGTTTCTCGAAAGCTACTTCCATCGCACGACAACCCTACAAAGCTTGAGATAAGATTAGTCGTAAGTAAAACTACTGCGGCTACAGATGGAGGTTGGACACTACTTTGCCCTCCGACATGAGTCGTACGCCTACAAACTATGGTGAAAAAGAAAGAGAGAAGAGACTCAAGGAGAGAATCAAAAGATAGTGCATATGGCTTTGAGGAATATGCCTTTCGTAAAAAAAACTTTTCTTTAGAAAAATGCTTCTTTGTAAACGTTTTGAAAATAATTTCAGAAGGTTTTTTAAAAGCTTTTGCCCAGTCTGGTAACCTTCTGCTCTGATACCAAATGTAACACCCCACATCTGTTAAGGTCACTCACAAAGGGAATGCCTTAACTTCAATGGAGCATTATGGGTACTAGAATAGAAATATTACAAGACAGACATATATAAAACAGCGGAAGGTAAAGTAGAAGTACTTCAAATAATTTATTAAAAAGAATTGTTTACAATAAAAGCCCATCAACTTCCAATACCCAAATACATAGCTAAAATATCTGTCTTGCTCAAAAACAAAGAAGCATAAAAATAAATTGTAGTATTCCCCAATAAAGCAAAGCAAGCCATAGCCAAGAGAAATCCAAGCAGTACATGAAAGAGCCTTGGAGCTTGGAAAGATCTGAACTAAGCTGTATTCCCACCCTGCGAACCTGGTGGGGGGAGGGAACGAAAGAAAAAGAGGTGAAACAACTGGGTCAGTCATAAAGACTGAGTAAGTCCTAATGGGTTTCAACATAAAAACAGGTAAAAATAACATGGCATGAATAAACTGAAAGTAAACATAAGCATGACGACAAGATAAGCTAGAGGCACGATAACTAAGAAAACATCATAGGATTTCTGTCATGTATAACATTGCAAGGTTCCCATTCAAGATGAACTAAGTATAGTTTCGCAAGATTTCTATCAAACATCGCAAGATTTCTCTGCTCCACCATTTAAATGATATCTATTTTCTCTACACCACCTACTAGCGTCCTAACTAGTAATCAATATAAAATGATAAAATCATAACGTGATCCCGAACCCCGAAATTAAGGTTGCTTTCACGTGTATATCTATTATTTATTACCGAGATCTAATCTAGGGTTTTCTATCAAGCGCTTCCTAGATTCAACCAGGATTTATGCCACCTAGGTCCAACCTAGGGATTATGCTACCTATTGAACACTACTCGGATATAGGGTTTATGCCACCTAGGTCCAACCTAGGGATTATGCTACCTATGTGTGTCATACGGCCCCCAATGATTGTAGATACCTATGTTGGTCCCACCATGGGGTGTATCAAGACCCATCGTTGCAGCCCGACGCAATTCTAGAAGGCATAGGTTATACTACCGGTGCCCTAGTGCCCTGTTTGTCTGCTCCGAAGTGTGTGCACGTCCGCACTCCGTTAGAACCTACACTGTTGCACCCACCGCTGTCGCTTTGACCGCTTACAATCAGCCCAGCAATCGTGCCCCACCCTGCCTAGTTTCAGGGTACCATGATACATCTAGTGGGTTATTGCCGAAATGGGTCCCCGTTACTAGGGTTTCCTACTGGTTAAGTTTGTGGGCCTATATTTACTAATATTACCCACCAACCCGGTATGTACTTAACCCTCTCCGTCCATCACGTTAAGTTGGTTAAGTGTTTTCTCGTGATTTGCTTAACCCTACCACGCATCATGTTATATCGGTTAAGTGTTGTTCCTTGTGTTACTTAACCCTACCGCAAGCTTTGTTATACTGGCTAAGTGTTCTCCCTTGTGTTAACTTAACCCCACCGCATGTCATGTCATATTGGTTAAGTGTACATTGACTTAGCCCACCTACTTATCATGTTGTGACGGTTAAGTGTTACCCTTTGTTGTTATTTAACCTTACCACACGTCACGTTATACTGGTTAACTGCTTGTTAACTTAACCCCATCCACCAGTCATATTATAATGGTTAAGTGTTACCCTCGTGTGTTTATTTAACCCTACCACGCATCAGGTTATATCGATTGGGTGTTATCAACCTATTCAAGTTAGCCCAACCCATCCGCTAGTCATGTTATAATAGTCAAGTGTCATTAGCCTAGCCATGTTACTTAACCCACCCATTGGTCTGATTAACAGTTATGTTGGTTAAGCCCACACTTATAAGTTTTACATGTTCTTAACTCATACCGGTTAGGTCCACATTTACATGTCAAATTTCCATGTCATCCCACCTAACCCTCTAACCATACCCACGCTTTATTATGGTTAGTGTTCCTTGATTCATTCATTATGACGAACGAATCATGACCTCTCACATTAGACCGTGCACTTTGTGGCCACTGGATTTGCCGGGCGGCTCAGGGAAGATTTACACCACAAACTGAGTCTAACCTCGTGTCGTAAATCGTTACGCCTACAATTCGACCTTCGACCTCTCACATTAGACTAACACTTTGTAGCTACTGGATTTGTCAGGCGGTTCCGGGCAAGTTTACACCACAAACCGAGTCTAACCTCGTGTCAAAGGTTCATTAATGCACGTATTCCACCAAAAACCCCTATATCAGTTCATGCATTTAACATATAGAAATGTTCATGATTCACGTTTTTGCCCTAAAACGTATTCCCAAATTATAATCATAATTCACTGTAAGGTTATGCCAAGTTATAGCCTTTTATTTACAATACATGCCCACCACCCAAAACCCAACTTAGGCGCATTCATATTAAACCTTTACCAAGTCATAAATTTTCATATATGTTTCTATTCCAAATTTCACATAATTAACATATGCCCAAGTTCTAGATTACATGTAAATTTTACATATGCCCAATTTGTACCAAATTTACATATGTTCAACTTATGCCGTTTTACATGTATGCCAATTTTATACCAATTTACCATATCAAGTTCTAGCCAAAATTACATGTATCAAGTTTCATACCCAATAAACCCAAGTCATGATTTATGATGTAGTTATCCCAAACTATAATCTTTTTATTACAATACATGTCAGTTGCCTAAGTTCATAATACATGTTTATGCCAATTATCAAATTTACAATTGCTTTCATGTTCAAATTCCCAATTCTACATATGCCTAATTAATATAAGCCCAATCTTTTGATTTAATTTACATAGTCTGAAACTAATGATTTAATTTACATGCCAATTCATGTATGTCCAAACTTGCAGTTTCAATTATACTGACAATACCCAAATTTAAAATTTCATGTTATGCCATCAATTCCACCACAAGCATATATCTGAATAGGTTATATCCCAATATTTCCCCGTATACAAATCGCACGTATATCGCAGTTTAGGCCTAGGTCCGAAATTGACCAAGGTTCATCAAAAGAAAATAAATAGGGGAAGATAGAATTTTGCATAAAAATAAGACCAGAGAGAAAAACATCATCGTAGGCATGAAGATTACAACTTGATAATAATATCAACATGATTGAGAAAACTTATTTACAACAAGCTGAATAGATCATAGGCTTGACATTAAAATGAGAATAGAAAAGTCCCAAAACTCAAGATTCAAGAAGCAATAGATCTGAATCAATAAACATACTTAAATCTAATTCCACTTTATTTCATGGCCATATTATAATTAAATGTTTAAATCTAAAAACAACTAGAACTTACAGAGCATGGCTAGTGAATTAGGAACTGAATTTGTTGTAAAAATGTTGCGGCGTTGTTGATTTATTGTCTTGAATCATTGTTGAAGCTTTGTTCTTCGAATTGATTTGAGTTTGAATGCTTAAGCTTTAATTTGGGGGCGGCGGCCATGGTTCAAGAGGGAGTTCAGCAGCATAATAGTGTAAGAATGATTTGATATGAATTAGGTTAGGTCTAAAGGTGTTTTTATAGGTGTAGCAAATAGTTTAGGCCCTTAGATTTACCCTAGAATCAATCCGGACCATCAAAACATGTCTCAGGCTTCAGAAATGAGTCCTGGGTCAAAAAGGCCGACCAGTTCGACCTGAAGGGGGGGAGGTCGACACTATGGTTGACCTGGGGGGTAGGTCGACCCTATGGTCGACCCCCTGGTCCAGTGCTGCCTGAAAACTGCTGAACCTTATACAGGCCATAATTTCTTCATCCGGACTCCGATTTTCGAAAAATCAGACTCTATTTCATGTAAAATTTCGAGACGAACGCAGTGGCGTAACCAGTTTCCCCTGATTCTGATTTTAAAATTTAATTCTTCCTTGATTTCTTGTTTTAATATGTCATAAAAATACGGGTTGTTACAAGGGTCGTGCATTCCGGTAGTACAATGAACATGCATATGTATTGACAAGGAAAAGTAAGTTACTATTGCGTCCAAATTCGATTAGTTATATCTTTACTGATGGGTCTTGTTAGATAAAACCCAAGATCCATCGCAACATAAGCTACCATGTAAAATGGTAGGCTAGTAGGCTAACGCCAATCGATGGGTAGTATTAGGAATTTATCATAATCATGTTTATCAGGTTTAGTAATCGAGAAAATGCAAACAGTCGAATAAAATCTTTTTTTATACAGTTCAAGTATATTTCCTTGTATAAAATTCAAGTATGGTACCTTCTGTTGTTATGTAGTTATACATGGACACTCAGCCTATTTGACACTAGAATTATTATTGAGTCTATCTTTACTTATTACTCAATCATGCTAGTAAGTACATCACTCACCAGATTTATTTTCTGACCCACTCCCTTTTTCTTCTATTTCTTTTCTATCAGTCTCGCGGGGTTGAGGTAATCAGTTCAAATTTCTTCGAGGATCATTCTTGAATTCTTATTCTAGTTAATGATGTATTTATCTTTTGTTTTATCTTATTCCATAGAGTTGGTTATACTGTTGGCTATTTCAAGGGAAATTTATATCATTGTACTCTGATTTTTTTGTCGGGATGTTATTTTCATGTGACATGTGGTTTGAGACTAAAATGATACGTGGTTTTTAAAATAAATGTCATGTTTTCAATTTTAAAAATGCTTCTACTATAATTATTATTTTATGTCTTGTAAACCTTAGTCTTTGTGATATATGTCTTCATACCTACAACGGTTCACATTTCTTAGCATGACCTTACTTTGGGAAATGTTAAGTGGTGGGGGTGTTTCATTTGGTCTCAGAGCCTAAGGTTAGAAGATTCCTAAAACTTTGTTTCTAAAAGAAAATATTTTTTAAGTGAAAGTAGATTTTCAAGATGAAAGCAATTTTTGAAAATAAAAGTTTATTCCCTTAAGTCAAGTACAACCTTCCTTTGATTCCTTCGAAATCAAAAATCTCTACCTTTTCATTTGCGCATTATGTCAGCGGCCCAAAATATTCCTTAGTGTGTCCCAGTTCTAGGTTAGTTTCGTAGATATCTTGAGGCTATGTCACCAGGCGAAGAGCAAGAGCTAGTGCAAGATCCAACATATGCTGTTGTGGTTCTTCCTAATCCACTAACAGCTATCGGATTCTCTAGACTTTGTAACAATTTATCAAAACATGGCGATAGGACTTTATTAGGCACAAAGACCTCTGTAGAGGCTCATACTTGGTTGTGGAGTATGAATCAAAATTTTGGATTATTGGAGCTTGGGATCATCAGAGAGTTTACCTGGCCACTAGGCAGCAGAAAGAGGAAGCATCTTATTGGTGGAAGATAGTCAAGGCAGAGGGTAGAGATATTGATTGTGCTGGATTAAGAGATCAATTTATGGGGATATTCTTGTCACATGCTAAGGAAGGGATGTAGCTAGAGAAATTTCTTGGATTGAAGTAAAAAGAACTTACTGTAAAAGAATATATCAATCATTTCAATGAGCTATCGAGGTTTGGGATGGAACTTTTTTTTTGAAACAAAAATGTTTGATCTTCCGAATAGAAGAGAGCACACACACACACACACACACACACACACACACACACACATATATATATATATATAATAAAAACAAAGCTACATAGTCCGACTATAGCACATGAAAATACAAGATAAAACCAAACCCAGCTCTAGGAATGTAAGGAACGTAGATAGATGAGCTCCGGATAAGCCACCGCCCATCTACTCCAATATCGAATTCCGGCAAGGCCACCACCCGATATTGAAGTATATCTACTCGTATACAATAACCCCTACTCTCAATGAACTATCAAAAAATAATGAGATACAACATCAAAGACTCTCTACCAACAAGCCCAAGTGAAATACGAATCAACAGTCCAAACAGCAATCTTCAAAGAAACATAAGTGCTACCGGTCCATCCTGCTATCCACTAAGCACTCCCTTAAAATCAACCACTTGAAACTGCAAAAAAACTCAACAAACTATTAGTAATTTATCACACATATATATATATAGAAATAAATGTGTCTAAGTATATATATATATATATAGATAACATAAGCATATATATATATATATTCATACACAGTTATTTACTATACATATATGTGCATTAGAAATACAATGAAATACGAATGAAAAATCAACAACCAATTCGATATCTATTATGAAAAGAACTATTAATTCTATTAGATAGATGCAAATTCAGTCTAACCTTAATCAATAAAGTCTCAAAACCTGATTTCCCAAATAACTTGTAATGTGAATTAGACATCCAATTCAAGCAAAAATAGACTATTTTAATGATTAAATTATCCGTAGAAACAGAATTAGAGGGAGGATCTCTGATTTCTCTCGGACCAAATGAACCAACATACGATAGTGATTAAAGAATCTAAAATGTATCTTTTACTAACATTATAAACAAATCTATGAGAGACCCAGTAATTAGCACAACAATTGAAAGAATTATGACAATCAAAAACAAATATCCGTAAAACCATACTAAATATATAGTTTGTGGTGTTACAAGAAAAGAATAAATGATCAACATCCTCATTCATAATATTACAGAAATAACACTTAGCATCAAAAATTATATTCTTCCTCTTAAGAAACTCAACCGTATTAAGTTTCTTATGAATGATTAACCACATTAAAAATTTAGCTTTAGGAGGAGAATTAGATTTCCAAATAAACTTAAAAGGCCTAAATGAGATACCCGAAAAAATTATAAAGTTATACATAGAATTAACCGAATAAACTTGACTTTTATCCATACCCCAACTTATAAAATCCTTACCCTCATCGATGTGATATAATGATAACTTAGCATAAAGTAAAGCTAATTGTCTTAACAATTCCCCATCTAATATGTTATCAAAAGAAAATTCCCATGGGGGATCTAAATCTCTTCTAAAGATATCTTTTATCAATGCATTTTTAAAACTACAAATATTAAAGAGCTCCCTAAATTCAACTTTAAGTGGTAAACGCGAAATCCATCTATCATGCAAAAAGTAAGTCGAATTACCAGAATGTACAATTACCTTATAACCTAAGTTATAAAAGTCAAAACACTCTAATACTGACTTCCAAAAACAAGATAATCTATTATACCAACTACCATTCGATCCAACAATGAACTCCCCTTCTGAATAATAAAATTTAGATATAATAACTTTCCACGTTGTGGATACTACAGGAGACCTAAATTTCCACAACCATTTGGCTAATAAAGAAGAGTTAAAATTAAATAAGTTAATAATCCCCAATCCCCCATCTTTCTTAGCCTTACAACACACCTCCCAATTTACTAAACATTTAAAACACCTACAAATAGCATCTCTACCCCCACCCCAAAGATAATTACGTCTTATTCCATCAATCTTATCGATAACCCAATGAGGCTGTAACACCCCACGTCCATTAATGTCACTCACAAAGGGAATGCATTAACTTCCATGGAGGTTTTAAGTGAATATAGAACAGTAAAATTACAACAAGACAGATATAAAATAGTACTTGGAAATTCAAAAACTTTATTTCATTGTAGCAGAAGTCAAAACATGTTTGATTACATCATAACACCATATTCGATGTCAAGTACAATATCTATCTTGATAAAACAAGTACATAATCCCATTACATGAATAGCCATTAAAAAGAAAGATAACAAGCTGGACTTTACTTCAGCAGTCCAAGCTTTCCAGAAGATAAGCGATCCAACTAGACTCCACTAGAACTTGGCCCAACCTGCGGACCTGAAGGGAGAAAAAGGATGGAAAAGAGGGGGTCAGACATAAAGTCTGGTGAATATGATAATTCTACAATACTATTACCAAAATAACTGGACTAAGGCATAAGCTGGAAAACAAGAAAATGTCTATGAAGAGCAGATTAAGGACATAGACAATCGCTAAAGGCAACGTTATAGGCGCTCCTAAATACTAAAGGATAAACACTATACTGCACCACACCAGTCACCCTAAAGATTCATCCCACTTAGCTTCACTTAGAAACTTTCCCAATGGCTTTACGTACCCCTAGCTGACTACATAGGTGCCGCCTGCCCCTATCTCCACTAGGTGTACCCTACTTCCCATTATTCGATCGGCTCCCTAACTCGTAGATACCCGTGCTGGCCCCACAGTGGGGTGTATCACTCCCCTAAAGTGGCAACCTGATACAACGGACATGCACGGCTTATACCTACACGATGCAACAACGTCTTACCTGCTAGCCCGGGTCCACACACGCATATGAAACCCGTTGGACTTGCGTTGCCACCGCTCCCTGTTATGGCCTCTTATAGTCAAACCCAGTATGCGTGTCCCGTCCTCGACTTGGGTCGAGCCCACAAAGATGCGTTTTGGGATACTGGTTGAAATGGGCCCCCACTATTTACCACAAGCATTCCACCTAAGCTTGTCCCCATTAGTCCATCCCACTTAACCCACTTAGTCATGTTCATTTACATGTGTGTTTGGTTAAGTCTAATCGTATTTCAAATGCCTCTAAAGGCAACCACCAGATTCCTCATGCCACCTAAGGCACCTACTTAACCCCCATGTCCCACCTTACATGATTATCTGGTTAAGTATTTCTTAGTTCATTAAGGCCATAACCTCATAAAGACCTCTCACATTAGACTGGCATTTATGGCAGCTGGATTTGCCGGGCGGGTCTGGGCAGTTTTACACGATAAAAGAGTCTAACCTCGTGTCTTTACAACTGTTATGCTTTAGTTTGGGCCTAGGACCTCTCACATTGGGCCGACATTTGTGACTACTGGATTTGCCGGGCGGGTCCGGGCAGGTTTACATCACAAACGGGTCCAACCTCGTGTCCTAAGCATTGATTATTAATAATAATCCACTTTCCCCCAATTTTAATAATTCCCTACTTGAATTATTAATTACTTCCAATTTTTAACAATGTCCATAATTGACTCAATTATGGACATCCATTCATGGTATGCAAAATCTTACAAAATTGCACCCAATTTATTAATTCCTAATATTACCCCTACCCCACGTTTGAACGTTTATTCGCAAAATATATGTTAGACTCGAATAGCCTAACTCATAGCATAAAAGAGATTATCATAATAACAACATGTATATGTGACCAAATGAATCATAATAAGGGGTGAAACTTGCATATGTCCAACTTGCATAGATTATACATGTCATGGACCTAAAGGTGTCAACTTGTTCAAAATTCACCTAATATAATCTCAATAAATTTTCATAAACTTACATATGAACATGTGTGAATCAACATCATCTAATTTTTTAACAACATGGTTTTATATGGGTACACCTAACTCAATAGGCAAATTCCCATATTCAAGTTTTATTTAATTATAGTTTCAAGTTTATGGGTACACCTAACCTAATAGGCAAATTCCCATAAACAAGATCCATTTAAATTAAAAAAACATAACTTTAAGCATGTTCCAACAACATCATGATTTTACAACATAATATAGCATGATTTATAACATGGCATAGTATGATAGTATAACATAGCTTGACATGATTCTCAACATAGCACGACATAGCATAAGAGAATTTACAACATAGCATATATAATTTACATCATACGACAACATAATAACATAATAAGAGATCCACAATATATAGAATTTACAATTACAAATCACGTCACTTTCTTGTAATCCATTCATAACTGAGTCAAATTAGTTTGTAATAGTCTTGTGAGAATCATCATACTCACCAACAAAAGAAAAGAATTAGAGAAAGAGAGATCTTTTGATTTGATTTGTGCAGATTTAGTTGTAGATGATTAGGCTTCCTCTTCTTAGTTTGTGACGGCTATGCTGAACTCCATGGCAGCAGCATGACGGTAGCTTCTCTAATTTTACAAGTGATTTAGGTCTAGGGTCTACCCACTTATTTATAGATTTTAGAATTCATTTAGGCCATTAGATTTAACCTAGAAATAACCGCAGCCGTTCAGACAAGATGGGGTTTATCTTGTTGACTCAGCAATGAGTCAGAAGTGACTTAGCAAACACTCAGCATATAAATAAACTTCTATTCATGTCATAAATATATATATATTTTCTACAATGTACATATTAGATACACCCCCCTTTACTTATTATTGTTTTTATATACATATTAGATACATCCCCTCTCTCACACACTTATTAATATTTTTATATTCATATTAGATACATCCCCTCTCTTACACACTTATTAATATTTTTATATTCATATTAAATACATCCCCTCTCTTACATACTTATTAATATTTTATATTCATAATAGATACATCCCCTCTCTTACATACTTATTAATATTTTTATATTCATATTAGATACATCCCCTCTTCTACACACTTATTATTATTTTAGCAACTTTAGTGTTAATAGAAAATTCGGGGTGTTACATTCTCCCCTCCTTTTAGGATTTCGTCCCCGAAATCTTCAAGTCTGGAAGAATGTATATCCTACCATCCAAACGTCCATCTACTCATCCATCATACACAGGCATCCATTGTCCTTACAGACTTCTAATGCTTTCATGTTTAAATGCACAGTGTGTGTATATGTCCGTATCTAATGCAAAATCAAGCGGTCCACTGATTCAGTTGACCTCCTTAATGCAACTATGATCGTGCCATGCATCCATTATGTATGCAAAAGATTCTTAATGCTACATAATACTTCTATATGCGTGCACAACCATCATCTGAATGCAGCATCCACATGATAATACAACCATCGTTCATCCATTTTACTAAATACATCCATATATATATGCAATATGCAATATGTAGTGACTGAGCCGATCTAGTGCCTAAAGTGTGTGTATATATGCATCCACGAGCAACCACTAGAAAACACTTGCATCCATTTTGCATCCATCATACATAACATGTCTCAAACACATGTTTCAACCATAGGATTATCCTAACTAAAGGTCAAAGATACTAATGAGAGGACATACTAAAGATAAGATAAGATAAGCTAAGCGATAAAGGAGAAATTAAAAGACATACCCTCAAAAAGAAAAGGGTACAACGAACGCATCTTCTCTTCTGTCTCCCAAGTTGCGTTGCTCTCATCATCTCCCCATTGCACTTTAACCAGTCTGACCTCTCGATTCCTCAACTTTTTGATCTCCGACCCAAGAATGCATGTAGGAGCTCGTCTAATTGTTGCATCACGCTCTATTTCCACCTCTTTAAGCAAGCTCGGCTCTACCACCTCCGCGGTCTTGTGCAAACACTTCCTCAAATGTGATACATGGAATACGTCGTGTACTCCACTAAGTTTCTCAGGCAACTCCACCCTATATGCCATCTTCCCAATCCTGTCTTTTACAGGAAACGGCCCTACAAACCTTGGTGCTAATTTCCCCACGGACCCAAAGCGAACAACATTCTGTAACGGAGATACTTTGATAAAAACCATGTCCCCAATGTCAAACTCAAGATCTGTCCTCCTCTTATCAGCATACGATTTTTTCCTATCTTGTGCTGCTTTCATCCTCCTTCGAATCAACTCAATATTTTCTGAGGTTTCCCTAACCATACCGGGCCCAAGTAGGATTTTATCGGTAGATTCCCACCAACATGTAGGCGAACGGCAAGGCCTTCCATAAAGAGCTTCGAAAGGTGCCATGCCAATACTAGACTAAAAGCTATTGTTATATGCGAATTCTACTAACAGAAGGTGCTCTTCCCATGTACCCCCAAAGTCTAGGATACAAAGCCTTAAAAGATCCTCTAGAATGCGATTCACCCTCTCGGTCTGGCCGTCTGTCTGAGGATGATATACGGTGCTCAAACATAGCTGAGTCCCTACCGCCTCTTGTAAACTTTTCCAAAATTCGCTAGTAAAGATGGGGTCGCGGTCGCTTACTATACTAGAAGGAATACCGTGCAAATGAACTATCTCCTTAATGTATACAGAAGCCAACCACGGAGCAGTCCTCTTACTTTTCACGGGAATAAAATGGGCGCTTTTAGTAAGTCTCTCTACTATAACCCAAATCCCCGTGTTACCCTTCCTTGATCTTGGTAATCCATCCACAAAATCCATTGAGATGCTTTCCCATTTCCATAGTGGAACTTCTTATGGGTGAAGCAACCCACCGGGTTTCTTTTGTTCTGCTTTAACTCGTTGGCACACCAAGCATCTAGCGACGTACTCGGCCACATCCTTTTTCATACCGGCCCAAAAGAAAACCCGCTTCATATTTTGTACATCTTATCCCCGCCGGGATGAATGGTCATTTTTGAGCGATGAGCATCATCAAGAATGGCCTTCCTTAAGTCTTCGTCTTGTGGTACACAAAGTCTATTATCCCTTCGTAACCAACCCTTATCGTCTAGGGTATATCTACGAAGATGGCTTGATGACTCCCCCCCCCCCTTTGAGCTTTTCTACTATCTCAACCAACTGTGGGTCGTCTCGCTGTGCCTCACCAACCCGTCCTAGAAGTGTAGGTCTAACCTCCAAGGATGCTAACAGACCGGGTACTAAGTCAACGGAGGGCCTAAAGTCAAACATAGAGATGAATTCTAAGCTTTGTCGTTCAACAAACAACGGACTCAAGGACAACCATTTCCTACTTAAGGCGTCTGCCACCACGTTACCCTTGCCCGGGGTATATGCTGTTTCAAAATCGTAGGAGGCTAAGAATTCCATCCACCGTTGCTGCCTTAAATTCAAATCCTTCTGAGAGAATAAGTATTTTAATGATTTGTGGTCAGTGAACAGTTCGAACTTCTCACCAAGAAGATAGTGACGCCAAGACTTAAGCGCGAAAACAATTGCGGCTAGCTCTAAGTCATGCGTGGGGTAATTCTTTTCATGAACCCTCAACTGCCTTCCACCATAGGCTATTACTCTTCCCTCTTGCATGAGGACCGCGCCAAGTCCCATCCCACAAGCATCAGTATAGATGGTAAACGGTTTATTCCCGTCCGGCAACACTAAGACTGGGGCTGAAGTTAAGGCTCTCTTTAAACGTTGGAACGCATCATCGCAATCTTTGTCCCACGTAAAAACCAGGTTCTTCTTCGTTAACCATGTTAATGGAGCTGATATTTTTGCGAAGTCTTTGATAAACTTCCTATAATAGCCAGCCAACCCCAAGAAACTTCTTACTTCGGTTGCATTTTTAGGAACCTTCCAATCTTGGATGGCCACCACCATTGCGGGATCCACTGCTATCCCTTCTTTGGAAACCACGTGCCCTAAGAACCATACTTCCTTCCTCCAGAAGTGACACTTAGAAAATTTTTCCTTAAGGTTATGCGCTCGAAGGGTTTCCAACACTTCCCTAAGATGTAGGGAGTGCTCTTCTTTATTCTTAGAAAAGACTAAGATGTCATCCACAAAGACTACCACGAATTTGTTAAGGTATTCCCTAAACACCCTACTCATCAAATCAACAAAATATGCAGGGGCGTTTGTCAAACCAAAGGGCATCACTAGCCATTCATAGAATCCGTCAGGAGTCCTAAAAGCAGTCTTATCTATACTATCCTCAGCCACTCTCAGTTGATGAAAGCCAGTGGCTAAGTCCAACTGCGAAAACTCTGAGGCGCCAACTAACTGATCAAAGAGATCGTCAATCCTCGGCAGTGGGTGTCGGTTCTTTTTAGTAAGCTTGTTTAGTTTTCTGTAGTCCATACAAAGTCTAAGAGACCCATCCGCCTTTGTGGCAAAAACTACAGGAGCACCCCACTCCGGTATACTACGTCTTATGAACCCCTTCTCAAGCAACTCCTTTACTTGCTTATTGAGTTCCCTCCTTTCACGAGGAGCCATGTGGCGCACTGGCAAAGATACGGGTTTAGCATTATCCACAAGATAAATTCGAAAGTCTATCTCCCGCTTTGGAGGTAAGCCCTTCACCTCCTCAAACACATCCGGATATTCCCGGACCACTTCTACCAATCGCAGGTTCTCTACAGACGCGTCAAGCGATTCAAGATAACTTAGCATAACGGAATTTATGGGATTACAAAAGATGTCGAGAGCATTACCAAGGCGAGTCACAAGCCTAACTACTCTCCTTTCACAATCAAGAATGGCCCTATTTCTAGACAACCAATCCATTCCTAAAATTAGCCCGTAGCCCGTGAAGCCCAATACATAAGCATCACATCTAAATTCAACGCTAAGTATAGGTATTTTCAAATCCAAACATATCATGGTCAAATGAGCCGAACCCCCAATTGGATTTGAAACGACCAAGGGATCTTCTACTAAACTGGTGTTCAAGTGCAGTGATTCAACTAATGATGCAGAGATAAACGAATGAGATGCGCCAGAATCGAATAAGGTACGGACATGATGATCAAACAGAAAAACTAAGCTTTCAACAGAAATTGTTCTACCTCTTTCTTGCAGCGGTGGGGCCGCAATAGCCTGAACTTGCCCCCTTGCCTGCCCTGGTGCCATAAGAGCCTGCACCTGTCCTCCCGAGGTAGACCCTGCCCTCTGCCCCTTCTTTGGACAGTCCTTTACTAAATGTCCCGCATCTCCACAATGAAAACAACCAGTCTTCTTTTTCTTTCTACAATCTTTGCTGAGATGGCCAGGCGTCCCACAATTGAAGCATTTCTTCTTCCCTTTACCATTATTGTTTTTACCACCCTTCTTATTTTGCTGTTGGGGTTTCTTTTGATCCCCTTTCTTTTCAACTGCCTTATCCTCATGCATAAGTGCCATTTCTACTAGCTTTTCAAAGGTGGCTCCCATAGGGATGTGGGTCATAGCCAACCCTTGCAACGGGTCATTCAAGCCTCTAACGAACCTCAAAGCTTTCTTCTCTGGCGTGTTCACCAACTCCAAGCCAAACCTTGCTAACTGATTAAATTTATTGACATATTCCTTTACTGATGAGCTCCCTTGCTTTATTGCCAAGAATTTTTCCATATTTAAGTTCTCCTCTGCCCTTGAAAGAAACTTTGCCTCAAACCTTCGTCTGAAATCCGCCCATGAATCAACTGGACGTTCCCCGTTAGTGACCTCCCACCAAAACGAGGCCTCTCCCTTCATTAACCAAGCAGCTAAACGGACTTTCCTCCCATCTTCCACTTCAAAGATATCCAACAATTCCTCAGTCTCCTTAAGCCAATCTCTGGCCTCCACAAACGTCTCAGTCCCTTGAAAAGTTTTTCCTCCCATAGCCTTGAATTCCTTGCACGGCTTTGCAAAAGTGTCAACACGAGGAGGAGGAGGAGGAGGAATGGGTGCAACTAGGGGTGGAGGAGTATCCGCTGGGCCTGCAATGGTGGCCCTAGCCTCCAAGTATCTCCTAAACCACCCTGGAATCGTCACACCTTCTGGGAGATTAAGATCTTCAGCCATGCTGAAACGAAAAAGGAAAGATTCAAAATGGAGAATTCGAAAGATAAAGATAAGGATGTGGCTATTTGGGATTATGTTTTTCATAAAAACTCTCTTTAAATAACATGTTTTTTTTTTTGAAAGCACTTCTTCCAAAAATACTTTAGAAATAAAATATTTTTCTAAAAAATTTTTTTTTTATCTGTTCTGGTAACCTTATGCTCTGATACCACGTGTAACACCCCACGTCCATTAATGTCACTCACAAAGGGAATGCATTAACTTCCATGGAGGTTTTAAGTGAATATAGAATAGTAAAATTACAACAAGACAGATATAAAATAGTACTTGGAAATTCAAAAACTTTATTTCATTGTAGCAGAAGTCAAAACATGTTTGATTACATCATAACACCATATTCAATGTCAAGTACAATATCTATCTTGATAAAACAAGTACATAATCCCATTACATGAATAGCCATTAAAAAGAAAGATAACAAGCTGGACTTTACTTCAGCAGTCCAAGCTTTCCAGAAGATAAGCGATCCAACTAGACTCCACTAGAACTTGGCCCAACCTGCGGACCTGAAGGGAGAAAAAGGATGGAAAAGAGGGGGTCAGACATAAAGTCTGGTGAATATGATAATTCTACAATACTATTACCAAAATAACTGGACTAAGGCATAAGCTGGAAAACAAGAAAATGTCTATGAAGAGCAGATTAAGGACATAGACAATCGCGAAAGGCAACGTTATAGGCGCTCCTAAATACTAAAGGATAAACACTATACTGCACCACACCAGTCACCCTAAAGATTCATCCCACTTAGCTTCACTTAGAAACTTTCCCAATGGCTTTACGTACCCCTAGCTGACTACATAGGTGCCGCCTGCCCCTATCTCCACTAGGTGTACCCTACTTCCCATTATTCGATCGGCTCCCTAACTCGTAGATACCCGTGCTGGCCCCACAGTGGGGTGTATCACTCCCCTAAAGTGGCAACCTGATACAACGGACATGCACGGCTTATACCTACACGATGCAACAACGTCTTACCTACCAGCCCGGGTCCACACACGCATATGAAACCCGTTGGACTTGCGTTGCCACCGCTCCCTGTTTTGGCCTCTTATAGTCAAACCCAGTATGCGTGTCCCGTCCTCGACTTGGGTCGAGCCCACAAAGATACGTTTGGGATACTGGTTGAAATGGGCCCCCACTATTTACCACAAGCATTCCACCTAAGCTTGTCCCCATTAGTCCATCCCACTTAACCCACTTAGTCATGTTCATTTACATGTGTGTTTGGTTAAGTCTAATCGTATTTCAAATGCCTCTAAAGGCAACCACCAGATTCCTCATGCCACCCAAGGCACCTACTTAACCCCCATGTCCCACCTTACATGATTATCTGGTTAAGTATTTCTTAGTTCATTAAGGCCATAACCTCATAAAGACCTCTCACATTAGACTGGCATTTATGGCAGCTGGATTTGCCGGGCGGGTCCGGGCAGTCTTACACCATAAAAGAGTCTAACCTCGTGTCTTTACAACTGTTATGCTTTAGTTTGGGCCTAGGACCTCTCACATTGGGCCGACATTTGTGAATACTGGATTTGCCGGGCAGGTCCGGGCAGGTTTACATCACAAACGGGTCCAACCTCGTGTCCTAAGCATTGATTATTAATAATAATCCACTTTCCCCCAATTTTAATAATTCCCTACTTGAATTATTAATTACTTCCAATTTTTAACAATGTCCGTAATTGACTCAATTATGGACATCCATTCATGGTATGCAAAATCTTACAAAATTGCACCCAATTTATTAATTCCTAATATTACCCCTACCCCACGTTTGAACGTTTATTCGCAAAATATATGTTAGACTCGAATAGCCTAACTCATAGCATAAAAGAGATTATCATAATAACAACATGTATATGTGACCAAATGAATCATAATAAGGGGTGAAACTTGCATATGTCCAACTTGCATAGATTATACATGTCATGGACCTAAAGGTGTCAACTTGTTCAAAATTCACCTAATATAATCTCAATAAATTTTCATAAACTTACATATGAACATGTGTGAATCAACATCATCTAATTTTTTAACAACATGGTTTTATATGGGTACACCTAACTCAATAGGCAAATTCCCATATTCAAGTTTTATTTAATTATAGTTTCAAGTTTATGGGTACACCTAACCTAATAGGCAAATTCCCATAAACAAGATCCATTTAAATTAAAAAAACATAACTTTAAGCATGTTCCAACAACATCATGATTTTACAACATAATATAGCATGATTTATAACATGGCATAGTATGATAGTATAACATAGCTTGACATGATTCTCAACATAGCACGACATAGCATAAGAGAATTTACAACATAGCATGACATAGCATATATAATTTACATCATACGACAACATAATAACATAATAAGAGATCCACAATATATAGAATTTACAATTACAAATCACGTCACTTTCTTGTAATCCATTCATAACTGAGTCAAATTAGTTTGTAATAGTCTTGTGAGAATCATCATACTCACCAACAAAAGAAAAGAATTAGAGAAAGAGAGATCTTTTGATTTGATTTGTGCAGATTTAGTTGTAGATGATTAGGCTTCCTCTTCTTAGTTTGTGACGGCTATGCTGAACTCCATGGCAGCAGCATGACGGTAGCTTCTCTAATTTTACAAGTGATTTAGGTCTAGGGTCTACCCACTTATTTATAGATTTTAGAATTCATTTAGGCCATTAGATTTAACCTAGAAATAACCGCAGCCGTTCAGACAAGATGGGGTTTATCTTGTTGACTCAGCAATGAGTCAGAAGTGACTCAGCAAACACTCAGCATATAAATAAACTTCAATTCATGTCATAAATATATATATTTTTTCTACAATGTACATATTAGATACATCCCCCTTTACTTATTATTGTTTTTATATACATATTAGATACATCCCCTCTCTCACACACTTATTAATATTTTTATATTCATATTAGATACACCCCTCTCTTACACACTTATTAATATTTTTATATTCATATTAAATACATCCCCTCTCTTACATACTTATTAATATTTTTATATTCATAATAGATACATCCCCTCTCTTACATATTTATTAATATTTTTATATTCATATTAGATACATCCCCTCTTCTACACACTTATTATTATTTTAGCAACTTTAGTGTTAATAGAAAATTCGGGGTGTTACAGAGGCAGTCTATGTAATGACATCCAATACGTTGGGATAGCCGAAAGTGCTGAATTAACCAAAACTAATCTCCCTGCTCTAGACAAAAATCTACTGTTCCAACTTGATAGTCTACAACTAATCTTATCAATTAAGGCTAACCAATCCTCCTTTAATTTTGACGGCCTAATCTTAAATCCTAAATAATCAAAAGGAAATTTCATGACAGAACAGTTTAAGGTGTTAGCAACCATAGTCTCAACATTATCAAAGTCATTAATAACCATAACAGAACTCTTGTCAAAATTAATTCTAAGACCTGATAACATCTCAAAGCAATACAGTATAAACTTAAGAGCAATAATGTGTTTAGGTAGATGAGAAGGAAATAATAAAGTATCATCCGCAAATTGGAGTACAGATAATTCGTTGTTAAATACGTCATTACCAACATAACCCAATACCCTTAATCTCCCCGCTCTCTTGATGATTCTAGAAAAAACATCAGCCGCTAAATTAAATAATAAAGGTGATAGGGGATCTCCCTGTCTAAGACCCCTCTTAGATTGGATCTTCTTTCCCATAACCCCATTGACAACGATATTAGAACTACCAGACCTAAGTAATAGCAAAATCCAGTTGATCCAACGGACACTAAAATCTCTAGTAAGACATACTTCGCATATATAATCCCAGTCGATTGAATCAAATGCTTTCTCGAAATCGAGTTTCAAGATAGCACATGGAAAATTATTCTTAACACATACATTAATGTACTCTTGTACAGCTGCAACTCAGTTTGTGAATGATCTATAAGATTATTCATCTTCCTACTAAGCCTATTCGCTAAAACTTTAGAAATGATCTTAACTGAAACATTTATCAATGAGATAGGTCGAAAATCCTTTAAAAACTTTGCACCCTCTCTCTTCTTAATGAGTATAACATTAGCAAAATTAATGCAACCTAGACACAAATCCCCGCCATAAAACTCATTAAATAAATTCACTAATTCAGATTTCAAAACCTCCAAAAACTGTTTGTAAAAAAGAACAGAGAAACCATCAGACCCCGGAGCTTTGTCACTAGGCATATCACAAATTGCCTTCCAAATCTCCTGTTCAGAAAAAGGTTCGTCTAAATCTAATAACTCTCCCTTGTCTTCATTAGGGTAGATTTCCTTCCGATTAACATTAATTCTTCTCTTAATCCTTGTCCCAAAAATTTGTTTATAATAATTGGTGAAGGCTTCATTTAAATCACGTTGAACTGTCAATTCCTCATTATTCAAGAAAATAGAATGAATAAAGTTATCACGTCTCCTCTCATTAGCCATATTATGAAAAAAAATCGTGTTATTATCCCCTTCCTTAATCCATTGAACACGTGATCTTTGCTTCCACATTATTTCTTCTTTTTCCAAAATCAATTTAAAATCATTCCTAAGATTAGAAAGCCTATATCTCTCACCTAGATTAAGAGTCTTAGATTCACTTAACTTATCTAAGTCTAACATCTCACTTAAAATCTTATCTTACTTAATTCTAAAACTACCAAAGACAAATTTATTCCACCTCTTAAGAAAAAATCTTAATTTACCAAGTTTTGACACGAAAATCTTTACCGAATTGCCACTGTACAAATTATTAAAATAGAATAACGAATTCCACTTATCAGTAACAAGTTTAATAAAACTAGCATCTAATAACCACATTCTTTCAAATTTAAAATTATTACTAATTAAAATGTTAGAATCACACGTAAGAATTAAAGGGCAATGGTCCGAATATAAAAAAGGCAGCCCTTTTACTTTACAAATTGGAAATCTATCTTCAATCTCCGAACTTATAAAAAATCAATCCAATAAAACGAAAGACGGTCTGTCACTAATATTAGACCTAGACCAAGTAAAAGATCTATTACTAAGCGGAATCTCAATCAAATTATTAACAAGAATGAAATCATTGAATTCTTCCATATCAGAGAAATCTCCTTCACGAGGAGATCTCTCTCATAAAAACCTAGTAACGTTGAAATCTCCCCCTACAATCCAGAGATTAGGGGCAAGATTCCTAAATTCTGCACATTCGTCCCACAAACATCTCCTCACAATCTTAGTGTGAGGACCATACACATTAGAAATGCCCTGCGATGAATTATCTATAAGTGAAGCTAATATAATGTGTAATGAATGTAATTTAGGAAATTCCTGCACAAGTCTATACTGATTGTCTTTCCAACCGATCATAAGCCCCCCGGCAGTACCGATTGCCGGTAGACATGACCAATTGCGGATATGGGATCCACCTAACCTAGCATAAAATCTACTATCCCCATGTCCTTTAATGTCACTCACAAAAGGAATGCATTAAGTTTCGTGAAACGTTATAATAAACATAACAGAATTACTACAAGACAGACATATATAATAACAACGAAAAAAAACTTTATTTATCATAAGATATCGTGGCCCAAAAACATCACACGTCTGCAATTCAGAATCCCATTACAACATAAAAGCTACTATCTTGTACTTCAAAAATATCAGAGAACATAAAAGAAATAAAATTCCCCAAAAAAACAAAATATAGCCATAGCAAAAGGATAAGAGCTTGAGCCATACATATCAGCAGCTCCAGCAAAAGTAAGCAGAATCACGGTCAAGCCTGAGTGTTTCCTCCTTGAGAACCTAAGGGGCAGGGGGAACGGAAGAAAGAAGGAGAAACAAAAAGGGTCAGACATAAAGTCTAGCGAGTTTATTTACTTTTAGCAAGTAAATAAATAAAAGTAGCATGACAGACATATAAAGTGGATAAGAGAGATTACTACATAAAAGACAAGCGTGACAAGGTAGACAAGATAAGGTGTATATGCTTCCCTAAAATGATTACTTTGCACTATTACTAGCATATCTAGAATGAGATGATCCCTTCCACTATAACGTTGTAGACTTAGGCATACGTCCAAATGTACCCTAGCTACTACTCTAATCGATCGGCTCTCTAATCCGCGTAGATACTCTGTGCTGGCCCCACCGTAGGATGTATCACGTCCTAAAGTGGCAACCCCTCGCTGATAAGCACAGCCTCATATCTACAGGTGTCACGGTCGTCATATCCCCATCTGCCCGACTCATGCACGCACATGGCCCAGTCGATTTGCACCGCCAACACCATCCTCCACGTTTGGATCTCTTACAATCAGTCCAGTAAGCGTGCCCCTTGTCCGACCTAGTACAGAGTACATGTTTTGATACTTACTCCAGGTTATTGGATGAAACGGGTCCTACACAATATGATACAAGCTCTCCCCTTTATCTTGTATCCCCCATTAGGTTTTCTTTGGCTATGTATACCACTAGGTGTCTTTAATTACATAACCCTATCATTTCTATAAGTTATGCTTACCCTAAAAGGTGTCTTTAATTACATAACTTTATTATTTCCACCGGTTATGTATACCACTAGGTGTCTTTAATTACATAACCTTATTAGGTTAAGTTTGTGGGCCTATACGTAAATATTACCCACCCCCTCAGATTTACTTAACCTACCCACTGTCCAACCAATTTTACTTAACCCTAACCTTAGTTTATATTCATACAATCCCCCATGGATTAGATAAGGTTAAGTAGTCCAATTTATTACCATGTCAATTTATGGTTTATAATGGGCTAGACCTCCTACATTAGGCCTACAACTTATGGATGTTGGATATGCGAGTCGAGTCCGGGCAGTCTTATTTCACAAGTTGGGCCTAATCACGTTTCTTATCCCGACTCATATTTGCGCACTTAGACCTCTCAGATTTGGTTCAACATCAGTGGTTACTGGATATGCCTGTCGGGTCCGGGCAGACTTCCACCACTAATGCAACCTAACCTCGTGTCATAAGTGCAATTACAATTTCTAGTAGTAATTATTAAACATTTGATTCTTATCCAATTCTTACCTATGTCTTTATAGGTGATTATGTCCCCACTTCCTCATTTTGAATTATATGTCCAATTCATATGAACATTATTTAAATTATGCCAATTCTATACTTTTCCCCCGTTCCTTAACTAACGCATTCACATATATTTGGCGGCATCTAGGCTATAAAGTAGCCTAGTCATAAACAATAAAAAGGTAAAAGTGATTGGAAAAATGACAATAGTGATCATTCTAAAAGTGACATAAACATATATACTTCCATAGACAAGTATAGGCATAATAAGGTAGGCATATAAACAGATCTAGTAAAAAGGGTAATAATAAAACTAGATCCAATATACTTAGGATGAACAAATCCAAATAAGAATTTATATGTCCAATAATGACAGATCTTAGTTAATCACAATATGATGATCTAGATCTAAACAAAGGTTCAATTGTCCATATAATGATAATCACAAATTAACCACAAACTTGACAAAGGTTCAGCTCCACAAAGGTGACATGATAAACTAATCACAGGTGAATTAGATCTAGCATAATAAAGCGTCTGGTCCATGAATAACATAGGTTTATGATTCAAGGCAGATCCTAGTCACAGTATGTTATACTTTTAGTCATTTAAATCTAAAAGTAACCTAGAACTCACAGTGTTTGGCTAAGAAGATAGAACTTGAAAAGAAGCTTGTTGGTTTGTAGATCTACACATGAATGTCTAATTGATTTTCAAAGTTGATAGTTGTAGAAGATAGGATCTGTCTCAGTTCAAACACTGGCAGTACTTAGCCTCCATGATTTCCAACGAATAAAACAGGAGAAATGGACGCATATTCATAGCTGCCAGCACCTCTGAAACCGACTGCCACGTCAGCCCTAGGGGTGTCAACACCCCTGTAGGGGGGTCGACCCTGGTGTCAACACACCTTAAGAGGGGTCGACCCCAGTGTCGACGCCCCTCTAGGGGGTCGACCCCCTGGAGTGGGAAATTTGCCGCCTTCTGCCATTTTGATTTTTGAACAATTTTGGATAAGGTTCTGACTCATATCTGACTCATATGCATATATATAATTCCTCTACGCATATACAAACTTATAATCCTCTTAACTTCTTCATAAGATGTCCGTTTTACCCAAACCCAATGTCTATCTTGTCCAAAATTTCGACATGCAATGGCATAATCTGTTTCCCCTAATTCCGAATATTAAATTAATTATTGTTTAGTTTATCCTCTTTAATGCTAAAAAGATTATGGGGTGTTACATTCCCCCTTACTTAAAGGATTTCATCCCCGAAATCTCCAAGTTGAGAAGAATGCATATCCTACCATACATCATCCATCTACTTATCCATCAATCACTGACATCCAATGTCCTTAACGATTTCTAATGCTTATATGAATATATGCAAAGGTGTGTGTATATGTCCCAATACTAATGCGAAGATCAGGCGGTCTACTGATTCAGTTGACCTCCTTAATGCAATGTATGTTAGTGCCATGTATCCAATATGTATGCAAATAATCCTATTATAACATGTGAGTTCTATATGTGTGCACACTCATTCGTCCAAATGCAACATCCATATGCTAATACATCCATTTCTATCCATAAAAGAAAAGAAAATGCACACACATCCATATGCGGTATGCGAGTGGTTGAGCCGATCTAGTGCCTAATGTGTGTATGTATGCATCCACAGGCAGCTACTAACAAACACTTGCATCCACTTGCATCCATCAAACATAACATGTCTCAAACACATGTTTACATCCATAGGATTCCTATCTAAAGGTTGAAAATACTATGGATATGACGTATTCAATTGATTGAAACAAGCACAGATAAAATTTTGGAAAAGGAGTTAAGAACATACCCTCAAAAAGGAAAGTGTACGAAGCACGAATCTTGTCTTCGGTCTCCCAAATCGCATCCTCTGTGTTATCTCCCCATTGAATCTATATCAGCTTGATCTCTTTATTGCGGAGCCTCTTAACTTCTGATCCAAGAATATGGGTAGGGACTCGTCTGACTATCGCCTCCCACTCTACTTCCACTTCTTCCAATATGCTTGGCTCAACAATTTCTACAGTGTCATGCAAACATTTCTAGCAGATGAGAAACGTGGAAAACGTCATGAACACCAGATAAATTTTCTAGAAGCTTTACTGTATAGGCCATTTGGCCAATCCTCTTGGTTATGGGAAATGGTCCCATAAACCTAGGTGCCAGCTTCACTACCAAACAAAGCGAACCACATTCCTCAGAGGTGACATTTTAATAAAAACTAAGTCTCTCACTTCAAATTCGATGTCAGTCCTTCTCTTGTCTGCGTAGGATTTTTTCCTATCTTGAGCTGTCTTCATCCGCCGTCGAATGAGGTCAATCTCCTCGGACATTTCTCTAACCATATATGGTCCAAGTAATAATCTTTCTATGGATTCCCACCAATAAGTTGGTGATCTACAGGGTCGTCCGTACAATGCTTCGGAGGGTGACATGCCGATGTTGGCTTAATAGATGTTGTTATAGGCAAACTCTACTAAAGGAAGATGTTCTTCCTAAGTCCCTCCGAAGTCTAGGATACACAGCCTTAAAAGATATCCTAGAATTATGTTCACCCTCTCCGTCTGCCCATCGGTCTGAGGATGATAATCGGTGCTCAAAACACAACTGTGTACCTATTGCTTCTTGCAATCTCCTCCAAAATTCACTAGTAAGGATGGGGTCACGATCGCTCACGATGTTGGAAGGTACCCCATGAAGACGAATTATCTCTCGGACATAGATTACTGCCAACCATGGTGTCGTCCTCTTACTCTTAACTGGAATAAAGTAAGCACTCTTATTGAGTCTATCTACCATAGCCCAGATACTATTGTTGCCTTTCTTCGATCTTGGCAAACCATCTATGAAATCCATAGAGATGCTCTCCCATTTCCACTGTGGAACCTCCAAAGGATAAAGTAAACCACCGGGCTTCTTTTGCTCAACTTTAACTTGTTGGTAAACCAAACATTAAGAAACAAATTAGGCCACATCTTTCTTCATCCCAGCCCAAAAGAAAACCCTTTTCATGTCTCTGTACATCTTATCACCGCCTGGATAAATAGTCATCTTAGAATGGTGGGATTCTCCTAGGACTGTCTTTATCAAGCTTCCAGTTTGAGGAACACAGAGCCTTCCATCTCGTTGCAACCACCCCTTTTCATCTATGGTATATCGATTGAGGTAACTAGAAGTCTCCCCTTTGTGGAGCTTATCCATGATGTCTAAAATCTGTGGGTCATCTTGTTGCGAAGCTTCTATGTGATCCATAAGAGTTGGTCGTATCTCCAGTGATGCAAACAAGTTAGGAAAAATCTCGATGGAGGTTTTAAATTCAAAAAGTTGATATGAACTCCAAGATCTTCCTCTCCACAAACAGAGGACTTAAAGTCATCCTCTGCCTAATTAGTGCGTCAGCCATCACATTACCCTTGCCAGGGGTATAAGCGATTTCAAAATTATAAGAAGATAAGAACTCCATCCACCTTTGTTGCCTTAAATTAATATCCTTCTGTGAGAACAGATACTTGAGGGATTTATGATTGGTGTATAATTCGAATTTATCTCCAAGTAAATAATGACGCCATGTCTTTAGCGCAAATACTATGATAGCTAGCTCTAGATCATGGGTGAGGTAGTTCTTCTCATGAACTCTCAACTGTCTACCCCCATAACACACTACATTCCCTTCTTGCATTAGAACCACACCAAGCCCTATACCACATGCATCAGTGTAAAATGTAAACACTTTGTTGCCATCGGACAAAGTCAAGACTGCGTCTGTTGTAGGAGCCCTCTTCGAACGTTGGAAAGAAACATCATAATCTATATCCCATGAAACTGCCAAGTTCTACTTCATCAGCCTGGTGAGTGAGGCTGATATCTTTCTGAAGTCCTTAACGAACTTCCTATAATAACCTAACAACCCAATAAAGTTTCTCACCTCTGTTGCATTCTTAAGAATCTGCCAATCTTGCACTGCAACAACTTTTGTGGGATCCACGGCTATCAATTCTTTGGATACTACATGCCCTAAGAATCTCACCTCCTTTCTCCAAAAATGGCATTTGGAGAACTTTCCTTTAAGCTGATGGTCACGGAGAGTTTTCAAAACCTCTCCCAAATGCTGGGCATGCTCTTCTTCGCTCTTTGAAAAGATCAAAATGTCATCAACAAAGACTATGACAAATTTCTATAGGAACTCCCGAAACACCATACTCATCAGATCAACAAAATAGGCGGGTGCACTCGTCAGCCCAAAAGGCATAACTAGCCACTTAAAGAAACCATCTGGAGTCCTAAAAGATGTTTTATCTGTGCTATCCTCAGCCACCCTCAACTGATGAAACACCATGGCCAAGTCTAACTGGGAAAATACCGAGGCACCTACAAGCTGATTAAATAAATCACCAATCCACGAAAGCGGGTGCCTATTCTTCTTATTTAACGCTCTATAATCGACACACAAATAAAGCAAACCATCCGCATAAGTTGCAAATACAACTGGAGCTCCCATTCAGATATAGTTCGACTGATAAATCCTTTCTCAAGTAGCTCCCCTACTTGCTTACTCAGCTCCCTCCTTTCCCTTGGAGCCATATAGCGCAATGGTAATGCAACTAGCTTTGCATTGTCCACCAGATATATATATGAAAGTCGATCTCGTGCCTCGAAGTTAAACCCTGTACCTCATCAAAAACATCAAAATAAACTCGGACCACTAGAGTAGATTGTAGATCATCGATAGATGCATCAAGAGAATCTAGTAAAATAAGCATAACAGACCCCTGGGGGTCACATGAAATCTCGAGGGTCCTCCCATGACAATTCAGAAGCCTAACGACCCTCCTCTTGCAATCCAGAATGGCACCATACATGGTAAGCCAATCTATTCCTAGAATCAACCCATAACCCGTAAACCCGAGCACATATGCATCGCATTCAAACTCGATGCCTAACACAGATATTTTAAAACCCTGACAAATCATAGATAAATGAGCCAAACTACCAATAGGGTTTGAAACAACTACGGGATCCACTACCATACTAGTAATTAAGTGCAGAGATTCAACCACAGAACTAGATATAAATGAATGTGAAGTACCAGAATCAAAAAGTGTTCTTATAGGATGGTTTGAAAGAGAAATTAAACCATCCACAAAAAAATTTCTATCTCTATCATGAGCACTGATCGCAAGAGCATGCACCTTCCCTCCGTAAGTTCCTACCCTTTGACCTTGTCCTTGTGATCCGTGTTTTTTCGGGCACTCTCTAGCGAAGTGTCTGACTTCTCCATAATTAAAGCAAGTGTTCTTCCTTCTTTTACAGTATTTGATCAAGTGACATTCTTTCCCACAACTGTGACACTTCCTTTTCTCCTTACCCTTGTCATTCTTTCCTCCTTTCTTCTGTTGTTGCTATTGTTGTTGTCCCTTCTTGGGCCATGTCTTCATGTTTTGCGTTGTTTCCTCGGCTTTAACCTTCTTCTTCTCCCCTTTCTCTTCCTCATACATCAAGGCCATATCAACAAGTCTTTTGAAGGTGGCTCCCATTGGGATGTGGGACATGGCTAGCCCGTGAAGGGGTTCATTCAACCCTTCAGCAAACTGAAAAGCCTTCTTATGCTGAATGTCTACCAGTTCCAGTCCAAATCTTACCAACTTGTTAAATTTGTTCACATACTCTTTAACTGTCAAGTTCCCTTGTTTGAGTGCTAAGAACCTCTCCATATGCATGCTCATCTCAGCTCGGGAAAGGAAATTCATCTCAAACCTCTATCTAAAGTCATCTAAAGTTTCCACTGGATAGCCTGCTTGGGTTACCTCCCACCGAAATGAAGCTTCATCCTTCAATAGCCAAGCAGCTGACTAAATCTTTATTCGATCCTCTACTTCAAAGATTACAAACAAGTCTTCAGTCTCCTTGAGCCTGTTCCTAGCTTCCACAAATGTCTCGGTTCCATGGAACGACTTCCCTCCCATAGCACGGAAATCTTTGCAAATCTTTGAGAAGTTGTCTGCACACGGAGGAGGAGGAACAATGTGTGCAACTGGGGGAGGAACGTTTCCTTGGCCTTCGGCCGGTGTCGTGGCCTCTATATAGCTAAGGAACCATCCTGGTATCGTAACGCCCTCTGGAATGTTGGCTTCCCCGGACATGCTGAAACAGAAAAGGAAAGAGATTCAGACAAGGGATCGAAGAATATTATTTATGGCTTTTTGGGGAATGTTTTCGAAACAGATTTTTTTTTTGAAAATGCTTTCTTTTAAAACCTTTTTGAAAATAGCATTCAAAAACTTTTATCCAATCTGGTAACCTTCATCTCTGATACCAAGTGTGACACCCCATGTCCATTAATGTCACTCACAAAGGGAATGCATTAAGTTTCGTGAAGCGTTATAGTAAACAGAAAGGAAATATTACAAGACAGACATATATAATAACAGCGGAAAAGAAACTTTATTATCATAAGATACCATGGTCCAAAAACATCACATGTCTGAAATTCAAATGCCCATTACAAAATAAAAGTTACTGCCTTGTACTTCAAAAATATCAAAGTACATAAAAGAAATAAAATTCCACCAAAAAAATATATAGCCATAGCAACAAGGATAGGAGCTTGAGCCAAACATATCAGCAGCTCTAGAAAAATTAAGCAAAATCATGGTCAAGCCTGAGTGCTTCCTCCCTGAGAACCTTGGGGGGAGGGGGAATGGAAGAAAGAAGGAGAAACAAAAATGGTTAGACATAAAGTCTAGCGAGTCTAGTTACTTTTAGCAAGTAAATAAATAAAAGTGTCATGACAGGCATATAAAGTGGATAAGAGAGATTACTACATAAATGACATGTGTGACAAGGTAGACAGGATAGGGTATATAATCTTCCCTAAAATGATTACTCTGCACTATTACTAGTATATCCAGAATGAGATGATCCCTTCCAATATAAGGTGGTAGACTTACGCATACATCCTAGTGTACCCTAACTACTACCCTAATCGATCGGCACCCTAATCCACGTAGATACTTTGTGCCGCCCCACCGTAGGATGTATCACATCCTAAAGTGGAAACCCCTCGCTGATATGCACAGCCCCATATCTACAGGTGTCACGGTCGTCTTATCCCCTTCTGCCCGGCTCACATACCCACATGGCCTGGTCAGTTGGCGCCGCCCACACCGTCCTCCATGTTTGGATCTCTTACAATCAGTCTGGTAAATGTGCCCCTTCTTCGACCTAGTACGGAGTACATGTTTTGATGCCTACTCCGGGTTACTATATGAAACGGGTCCCACAAAATATGATACAAGCTCTCCCCTTTGTCCTGTATCCCCCACTAGGTTTTCTTTGTCTATGTATACCACTAGGTGTCTTTAATTATATAACCCTATCATTTCTACAAGTTATTCTTAACCTAAAAGGTGTCTTTAATTAGATAACCTTATTATTTCCACCGGTTATGTATACCACTAGGTATCTTTAATTACATAACCTTATTAGGTTAAGTTTGTTGGCCTATACGTAAATATTACCCACCCCCTCAGATTTACTTAACCCACCCACTATCCAACCAATTTTACTTAACCCAAACCTTAGTTCATATTCATACAATCCCTTATGTATTAGATTAGGTTAAGTAGTCCAATTTATAACCATCTCCATTTACGGTTTATAATGGGCCAGACCTCCCACCTTAGGTCTGCAACTTGTGGATGTTGGATATGTCAGTTGGGTCTGGGCACTCTTATTCCACAAGTTGGGCCTAACCTCATGTCTTATCCTGATTCGTATTTGTGCACTTCGACCTCTCACATTAGGTTCAACATTAGTGGTTGCAGGATATGCCGGTCGGGTCCGGGCAGACTTCCACCACTAATGCAACCTAACCTTGTGTCATAAGTGCAATTACAATTTCTAATTGTAATTATTAGACATTTCATTCTTATCCAATTCTTACCTATGTCTTTATAGGTGATTATGTCCCCATTTCCCTATTTTGAATTATATGTCCAATTATATAAATATTATTTAAATTATGCCAATTTTAACCTTTTTCCCCCATTCCCTAACTAACGCATTTTCATATATTTGGCGGCATCTAGGCTAGAAAGTAGCCTAGTCATAAACAATAAAAAGGAAAAAGTGATGGAAAAAAGACAATAGTGTTCATTCTAAAAGTGACATAAACATATATACTTAGGATGAACATATCCAAATAAGAATTTATATGTCCAACAATGACAGATCTCAGTTAATCACAATATGATAATCTAGATCTAAACAAAGGTTCAATTGTCCATATAATGATAATCCCAAATTAACCAAAAACTTGACAAAGGTTCAGATCCACAAAGGTGACATGATAAACTAATCACAGGTGAATTAGATCTATAAAAATAGATCTAGCAAAATAAAGTTTGAGATTCAAGAATAACATAGGTTTATGATTCAACACAGATCCAAGTCACAGTACTATTACGTTATACTTTTAGTCATTTAAATCTAAAAGTAACCTAGAACACACAATGTTTGGCTATGAATATAGAATTAGAAAAGAATCTTATTAAGTTGTAGATCTACGCTTGAATCTCTAATTGATTTGCAAAGTTGATAGTTGTAGAAGATTGGACCCGTCTCAGTTTAAACACCGGCATCATTTGGCCTCCATGATTTCCAATGAAGAAAACAGGAGATATGGACACATATTTATAGCTGCCAGCACCTCAGAAACCGACTGGCACGTCAGCCATAGGGGTGTCAACAACCTGTAGCGGGATCGACCCTGGTGTCGATACCCCTTAAGGGGGGTCGACCCTAGTGTCCACACCCCTAGAGCGTGAAATTTTCCGCCTTTTACCATTTTGATTTTTGAACGATTTCGGATAAGGTTCTGACTCATATCTGACTCATATGTATATAAATAATTCTTCTACGCATATACAAACTTAAAATCCTCATAACTTCTTCATACGGTGTCTATTTTATGCAAATCAAATGTCTATCTTGACCAGAATTTCGAGACGGAAGCAATGGTGTCGTCCGTTTCCCTTAATTCCGAATATTAAATTAATTATTATCTAATTGTCCTCTTTAATGATAACAAAATTACGAGGTGTTACAGATTTATTCATTACAACTTATAAGAAAGCTGACAAGTTCATGAGAGTATCGAACCAACCTCTCCGAAGGTTGGAGATGACACATATACCCATGGGATGACTCTAGTAAAGATGGATCTTATGCATGAGAACATAAAGGAAGATGTTAATGATGGTAAAGAAGAAGTTCACAAGTTTACGAGCTCAAAGAAAGCAGTGGAAAGATAAGAAAGACAATAAAAACTACTATAGGACCTCAAAAAGTGAAAATCAAGAAGGATATCAAATGTCATAATTGTTGATTGATGGGTCATCATATCAAGGATTGTAGAAAGATCACGACGAAAGGAAAGTGATATTATTATGGACAGCTCAGAAATATTGATAGAGTCTGTTCTTAGAAGAAAGGGTAGGGAATAATGCATCAGTGGCTTAGTTATAGGTCATAGAGGTAGTCTCGTCTAACGGTAGACCAGATAGAGGTAGAAAAGTCGCTACGGAAGGTTAGATTTATATTTCCAACTTTTCCATTCGTACTCACTTTAAATTAGGAGCATCGCATTCTTTTATCTCTAGTGCTTTAGTCGATTGTTTGCACTTGGACATTTATTTAGCTACTTATCTCATAGTTGTTTTAAACCCCATAGGTGGTTCTGCACATTTTTCTATGATTTGAAGGGGTTTGAAAATATCTATATTAGGCATTGAGTTTGAATTTGATGCCTATGTGTTGGGTTCTCGAGGTATGGGATGTTCTTAGGGATGGACGAGCTATCCACGTATGGGCTATCTTAGATGATGATAGGAGGGTCATTTGATTAGCGACATGTAGTTATTGGACCCTCGGTATTTCTTACGACCCATCGGAGTCAGTCGTGCTAAGTTTTCTATGTTCCCTAGATTGACCTATCACGATATTGATTCTGTACCCGTAGTGCGTGAGATTTCAGATGTGTTTGAGGAGGTAAAAGGGGTATATCCTAGGAGAAAGATTGATTTTTGGATTTATCTCATGGGAAGCCTATAAAATTTCCTGTATGACACATGACTCTGAGGGAATGGAGATCGCTAAGTAAGAAAGTGGATGAGCTATTGGAGAAGAGATTTTTTAGGGAGTATTTTTGAGTAGGGAGCACCAGTCATCTTTGCTACAAATGTGGATGGTTCTCTTCAACTTTGTATGGACTATAGGGAGTTGAACAAGCTCATAAAGAAGAATCGCTACCCATTTCCTCGTGTTGATGATCTATTTGACCAGTTGGTTAGCGCATTAGTGTTCTCAGTTACATTTAAGCACTAGTTTCGATCAGTTGAGGATAGAAGAGGATAATACCGATATGACAGACTTTCTGGCACCTAATAGATTTTTCGAATGGTTGTTCATGCCTTTTGGGGTAATCAATGCTCTGATCTATTTTATGGATCTGATGAGAAAAGTTTTCTGGGATGTTCTCAGTAAGTTTATGGTCGTTATTGTGTATGACATTTTGGTATTCTCGACGAGTGAGGATGAGCATGCCTTACATTAGGTAGAGGTTCTACATACTCTCCAAGTGCATCAGCTTAAGGAGAAATTTTCAAAGTGCCATTTTTGGCGAGTGGAAGTGTGTTTCTTAAGGCACATGGTTTCTACAGATGGGTTAGCTATGGATCCCGCCAAGGTGGTGGTGGTACAGGATTGGATGGTCCTTAAAAGTGCAACTGAGGTAAGGAGCTTTCTAGGTTTGATGAAGTATCATAGAAATTTTATCAAGGACTTTGCATAGATTACGAAGCTGCTTACTCGCTTCATCAAGAAAAAATTAGTATTCATATAGGACATAAATTTAAGGAATCCTTCATGAGACTCAAGTTGGCACTTACTAGTGCACGGGTGTTGAAACTTCCTGATGGTTCTAAGATGTTCATATTATATATCAATGCATGTGGGACTGGATTGGGTATGGTACTGATATAGGAGGGTAGGGTCAGGTGTTATTGGAGTAGGCATCTTATGACTAATGAGAAAAATTACCCTACCCATGATTTGGAACTAGCTGTGATTGTTTTGCACTCAAGTCATTGAGGCATTATCTACTTGGCGAGAGATTCGAGCTCTATACAGATCATATGTCACTGAAGTATTTATTATTGCATAAAGATATAAATCCGAGACAACAACGTTGGATGGAATTCTTAGATCGTATGATTTTGAGATAGCTTATACCCCCAATAAGGGTAATGTAGTTGCAAATGCCTTAAGTAGGAAGAGACGACTTTGAGTCCTCTTTTCATAGAGTGAAAGATCTTAGAGTATATTTCTACTTTTTATTTTAGACCCTCTACAGACTATACCTCTGCATTGTTGGCATCTTTAGAGGTTCATCTGACATTATTGGAGCAGATTGGATTGAGACAGAAACATAATCTCGATCTTCTAGATATTTTTGATAGATTTGAAAGATGAGAGGCCTCTATGCATCTCTAATGTTATTACGTGTATAGTATAGGATAGCTTCTTAGAGATGGAAGCGTTTTGTGTCCCATGCACATGTGATTGGTGAGTGCGGTATTAGCTGAGGCACATCATTCGAGGATAACATAAATGTTGGTGGTGGTAAAATGTATAGGTGTATGAAGATATCATTCTACAGAACTAGCATGAAGAAGGATGCATCCAAATTTGAAGCAAAGTACATGGTCTGTCAAAGAGTAAAGGCGGAGCAATGAAAACCTGATGAATTGCTTAAACCGTCAGATGTGCCACTATGGAAGTGGAAGAGCATGTTAATGCACTTCATTAATGGGTTTCCTAGATCTTGAAAAGGAAACACATGTATATAAGTGGTCATAGACCGATTGGCGAAGAGCGCCTACTTTATTACTATCAACAGAAAGAGGACGACTTCTTGGATGACTTCAGCATACATTAGAAAGATCACTTGATTCTAAGCATTCCTACTAGCAAGGTGAGCGATAAGGATACTATCTTTACTAGTGAGATTTATAGGAATCTGCAAGAATTATTAGAAACATAGCTTAGGAGGAATAAAACTTATCATCCTTGGACTGATGAACAGATTGAAAGAGTGAACGGGATTCTAGAGGATTTGCTAAGACTGTGTATCCTAGAATTCATAGGGACAGAGAAAGAGCATCTACCTTTGATAAAATTCACATATAATAATAGTTTCCAGACGCGCATTGGGATGGTTCCCTTCAAGGCACTTTACGGATGATCTTACATTTCACCCTCGTGTTGGTGCGAGACGACTGATAGATTGCTGGTTAGGGTAGATATAGCGAGAGAGACTTTTGATAAGATCGACTTGATAATGAAAAGAACAAAGGCGGCCCAAGACCGGCAGATATCCTATCTTAAATGGAGGAGGACATATTACGATTTTGAGATTGGGAATCTAGTTTTCGGGAAGGTGTCATCACTAAGGAATATGGTGAGGTTTGGTTAGTAAATTGGTTCCCAGTTTTGTAGGACCATTCCCTATCGTGGATAGAGTAGGGAAAATGACGTATAGAGTCAGATTATATGAGAGACTTTCTAGAGTTCATGACATATTTCATGTTTCACACTTTCGAAAATGTAACAATCCATACTTTTCTGAGTACAAATTTCGACAAAAAATGAAACTCAATCTCATACAAGCATGGGTAATGTGAATCTTGCACATGAAAATAATGAGAATGAGCAAAATCAGAATACAATAATACTAACCCTCAGTGGAAACAAGAGAGGATAACAAGTATCGACTAAGAAAAATACCATAACATTGAATTGCCACATCAATATCGAGTATGAGAGAACAATAACCGAAACCCAAGCTGGAATACCTGGAAAGGTCTGTCGTCCCTAAGATAAACCTGAGAGTTTCTATGAGGAGGGGGTCAGAACAATAAGTCCTAGTGAGTAGAAAATGTATAACAATGTCCATAATACACAAAGACATCTCGTTTGATTACACCTAAATCATATGTCTAACAAGGCTAGTAATTTTAACCTAACCTTGCAAAGATTATGCATGATGATTAACTACCGTACCCAAGGTAGCACTTCCCAAAGACAAGTTATCGAAATATACTAAGATAGAACTTTTTACACGTAAGTATGAAACCTTTAAACCACCACACAAACTGATACCAAAACTAACATGCATACTTTCCAACTGCTTAATATTCTACTAAAAAAGGAGATGGGTTATGTGTATACATACATATAGCCACTTAGTCTTTCTCATATTATAATATATAAGGCGGATTCCAACACTTAAGGCCCCAAGGCGGATCCATTAATCACTTAATACCTTACTATGAGGTTTACATAACACTAAAATAAATTAGAGGTGACTAGATACTAAGTCCTTCTAATTCAAGGCTTCGTCATTCACACATATTCCCAACCATGCATAAGGCATGAGTTACTACGAAGCCACTTATTACCTATAGCGTAGGTAGACGGCTAATTGTCATTTATGACCTACCCCCGACCGACCCCTATGTTATTATCTAACTGACCTTATTAGATAATCCACAAGTCGCTTAATACTTCCCGCAGGGTGAGCGGACCTATAGTACTTCCATGGTGGTCATTTTATGCTTTATCGCAAGGTAGACTCTAGCTCAGGCACTTACCCACCTAATGGAAGCGGACTGTCGCAGAGATTACCGATCACACACCCAACTACCGTTTAATATTCTTATTCGGAAGTAGGCTACGCTATCGGTTAATTCCCTTTTTGGTTTTTTCTTTCAAAAGGGAGGCAGACCCTACAGGCGCTAAATACCTCAACGCTTGAAGTAAAGCTTTGAGATAAATTCGCATTTTGCAGTTAAATATCATCATGCGCACCTATGGCCAATGATATCTAACATCAGTTGTACATAATCAAATTACTTGAAAGTGCAGGTTTCTGCTGGATAACGCAAATGACCTCACATCAATAAACTACTAAATCCATTCCTTATTTATACTACTAATAATGAAAAATCTTTCCACTAAATTACTATGCGTCTTTTTGAACTTCTTAAAATGCCCTTAACCCTTCAAGAAATTCATCAATCATCCAAAAATTTCAATCTACCTTCTGTTATCTCCATTTTCTACAAAAGACCATCCCGCTTCCGTTATCTCCGTATTCCCATATTTGAAATCTTCCTACATACGAAGTCACTATTTTTTGTAAAAATTGCAATAATTTCTTCATACAGTCTGGAAACCGGATGAGACTTCGACCGATAGATTCCCGCCTAAATTACGGACAATATGAAATACTCATATGTTTTGCCCTATAATCTAACAAAGTAGTTCTCCAAGGTGACTACCAGTTTTACTTAGAAAATAACAGGTTATATTCCCATATTTGAAATTTGCCTACATATGAAGTAATTTTTTTGTAAAAACTCAAGTAATTTCTTCATACTGCCTCGGAACTGGACAAGATTCAATCGGTAGACTCTGACTTAAATTATAGAAAGTATGGAATACACAAATGTTTCATCCTGTGAATGAGCATTGTAGGTCTCCAAAGTGACTAGCAGTTGTACTTAGAAAATAACAGGCTATATTCACATATTTGAATTCTGCCTACATACAAAGTCACTATTTTTTGTGAACTGTAATAATTTCTTTATAATATATCAGAATCGAATGAGTCTTTCACCGATAGGCTCTTAGCTAAATTATGGAAAGTATGGAACACTCGGGTATTCCGTCCTATGAAAGAACAATTTAGCTCTCCACGGTGATTAATGTTTGTACTTAGAATATAACAAACTATTTCATCGGTTGCCCAAAAATTTTGATCTACCTTCTGCTGTCTCCATTTTCTACAAAATACCATCCTTCTTCCGCCGTCTCCATATTCCTATATTTGGATTCTGCCTACATACAAAGTCGCTATTTTTTCTGTAAAAATGGTAGTAATTTATTCATACTGCCTCGGAGCCGGATGAGACTTCGACCGATAGGTCCCCACCTAAGTTACGGACAATGTGAAATACTCGGATGTTTTGCCCTATGATTGAACACTGTAGTTTTCAAGTTAACTATCGGTTGTACGTAGAAAATAACAGGCTACATTCCTATATCCGAACTCTGCCTACATACGAAGTCGCTATTTTTTTTGTAAAAACTGCAGTAATTTCTTCATACTACCATGGAACTAGACGAGACTTCAACCCGTAGATTCTCACTTAAATTACACACAGTTTGGAATACTCGAATGTTTCGCCATGTGAACAAAAACTGTAGGTCTCCAAGGTGACTTACAGTTGTACTTAGAAAATAACATGTTATATTCACGTATACGAACTTTGCCTACCTATAAAGTTGATATTTTTTGTAAAAATTGCAGTAATTTCTTCATACTACCTCAGAACCGGATGAGACTTCGACCGGCAAATTCCCACCTAAATTACAGATAGTTTGAAATATTCGAACGTTTTGCCCTATGATCGAACATTGTAGTTCTCCTAGATGACTACCAGTTGTACTTAGAAAATAACAGGTTGTATTCCCATATTTGAACTCTGCTTATATATGAAGTCGCTATTTTTTTTTGTAAAAACTACAGTAATTTCTTCGTACTACCTCGAAACCGGATGAGACTTCAACCGGTAGACTCTCACCTAAATTACAAACAGTATGGAGTACTTAAATGTTTCATCCTGTGAACGAACACTGTAGGTCTCCATCGTGACTAATAGTTGTACTTAGAAAATAACATGCTATATTCACATATTTGAACATTCCTACATACAAGTCACTATTTTTTTTTTGTGAAAACCGCAGTAACATCTTTATATTACCTCGAAAACGAATGAGACTTCGACCGATACTTAACTAAATTATGGATAGCATGGGATATTTGGTTATTTAATCCTATCAACGAACACTATAGCTCTGCAAGATGATTAATGTTTATACTTAGAAAATAACAAACTAATTCACTGAACTTCCAAAGATTTCGATCTACCATCTGTTGTCTCCATTTTCCACAAAATGCCATCCTGATTCCATCCTCTCCATATTCCCATATTTGAAATCTGCCTACATGCAAAGCTGCTATTTTTTTTTTGGTAAAAATTTCAATAATTTCTTCTTACAGCCTCGGAACTGGGTGAGACTTCGACCAATATATTCCCACCTAAATTATGGACTACGTGAAATACTCAAACGTTTTTCCCTATGATCGAACACTGTAGTTGTCCAAGGTGACTACCAGTTGTACTTAGAAAATAACAGGCTATATTCTCATATTTAACTCTACCTACATACGAAGTCACAATTTAAAAAAAAACTGCAGTAGTTTCTTCATACTGCCTCGGAACCCGATGAGACTTCAATTGGTAGATTCTCACCTAAATTACGGACATTACGGAATACTAGAATGTTTCATCCTCTGAACGAACATTGTAGGTCTCCAAGGGGACTAGCAGTTGTACTTAGAGAATAACATGCTATATTCGCACATTTTAACTGCGCCTACCTACAAAGCCACTACTTTTGTGAAAACTACCATAATTTCTTTATTTTACCTCGAAGCCGAATGAGAATTCCATGATAGGCTCTCAACTAAATTACAGACAGTATGGAACACTTGGGTATTCCGCCCTATGTACGAACACTATAGCTCTCTAAGGTGATAAACATTTATACATAGAATATAATAAACTAATTCTAGTAATTGTTAATTATAACACTATAGTCTCAAGCTTTCTTCATTATCAAAGATTCTCATGTTTCTCTCTATACAGATATGACAAATCAAAGTTCTTAATGCGACATAAGCGATATCTTGCATGAAGTTTTCATTCTAAAAGTTGATTTAAGCTCTTGACTTTCTTCTTAACGATCTACAGTAACTGAATGAACAATTCTCATTTTCGGTCAAAAAAAAGAGATGGTGTATTTTTGTAATTACAACGGAAAAACTATTATTCATAAGTTTAATTCTTTCTATAACACAGTGGACACCAAATATGATGTTGGAAAAAAAATCTTCTATTTTGAAAGTCATCAGCGTTATTGTTGTTACTGTTGTGATAAAAACATTATACTACAACCGAAATTACGTGGAGGTGTTCATACTTATTTAACTTTAGTATTAGCTGACAATATTATTTGGTTTCACTGCTATGGTTTAATGAATTACATGTTCTAATGATTTAATAATTTTTATGTCATGTGCAACTTGAATAATCAAAATAATCATAGCATATATACCATAGCACGCCTGAACTTAGAAAGAATCTTATGTTTAATAGATTATTCTACATTAATTCAGTCCACAGATATATGAACGTTTATGAAGCATGATTATTGACTGTGTTATGAGACATATTGATGAATCAAGTTTATATTTATAGGGTTATCATGAGACATATGTACCATTAAGAAAGATAACAAATACACGAACATTATGGATGTTTTATTAATGGTTATAATATGGGATATATTGATGGCTTAAGTTAGTTTACATTTATGTTAATTAGCTTGCTTTGCACACTTAGGAAGTTACCGATATGGTCTTTTCTTGTAATTAATCCAACAATATAAAGAAATCTAGGCTTAGCTACTCTTATTTACTTCTTAAGTGCATGTTAAATTATAAAACATAGCTTTCGGTAACTGGATCTCTATAGGGGTATTGATAAAAAGATGTTTGCTTTGTGATTTATAACTTATCTGTTTGGAATGGTTGATTTGAAAGGTGGCTAAAAGAAGGAGACGAGTTGTTGTATTATTCTTTGTGGACAAGCTAGAATCTCTCATTTAGGGTTCGTATGAAGGTGCATTTTTATTCATATATGACAACGTACATGGATGCTTCTTTCTTGGTGAATCATCGTCAAGTTCAAGACAATGTTCTCTTTTTTTTCCATTATATTTTCCAAAACTGTAATTTTGTTAATGTCATTGCAATGTAGGAAGAAATGATACTTCTTTATAGAAATTCACTTTGTCTTGTTGAGCTTAAATTTAACACTTCATCATTTGTGTTAAATAACTTTCTGTTTACCTTAAAAAGATTGGCAATTATATCATGTCATTCATATTAGAAATGCAAAAGAGATGACATCAGATTTTAATGGCCATAGGGCAACATCATTGCTATTACTTTTTCCCTTATATGTTTACAGCTTACAGTGATTTTGTGATTCTGTCTACACATATATCCCTATCATTATTTGAGACTCACATGTCTTATGTCTTAGTACAATTAAATCATAATTTTGAATATTTGAGTTCACAAAAAGTATTAAAACACTACTATCTTCAGCTAAGAGCAATGTACACTTTCTTGAACTTGCACTTGAGTTGAAGTGGGAAATAAATATCAATTATAACTGATATAGTAGTGGACACTAAATGAACTTGAAATAATCTATATGGAAATAAAATGAACATAAATGAAATTAATGAACGTGAGAAAAACAAATAAATGTTCACCTTGAATATGAATGATTGGATAAAACTAAATTTCAATGGTCAAATAAATAATGAACAATAGTTAATAAACTATAATAGGCAATAATGAAACAATTTAATGTTAGGCAACTTCACATTCATCCACTCATTAAATATTCTATGGTAAAATATTCTAAATTGACGTACAAGCAACACTATCCATAAAGTATGAACAAAGAGTTGAAAATATATATTTCATAGGCTTTGAAATTTCTATATCAGTTACCTAAAAATGTAAATCTATAGAGGAAGCATAAAGATTGATTTAAATAAGGCAATGGATGAATATATTCAATACATTCATCCATATAATAAGGTTAATACGATCGCATAATTCTTTATCAATTCTTAACACTAATCATTCTTCTCTAATGGCAGTTGTAACATCAGAAAATAGTAATTCATTGTATATTGCTTGTTGACAGTCTTCCTAACTCCATTTAAATCCATATTTAGATCAGATTAAATTTGAAATCCAATTAGATTTGAAATCAAAATTTGTTTCACTTTCTGATATAGAATCCCAAGCAAAATGCTTGGCTATTGAATATCTCAAGTTTCTTTGTAATTTAACTAGGTATGATTCATTGTGTTTCATTTCTTATATGTGAATTAACTATATTATTTTATTACTAACTCATTAGGTGCTGCATCCATTTTCAGTTTTATATTCATTAGCCTATTGTATACATAGTATTATTAGTGATGTTTTAGCCATTAAATATATTGTTTTTTTTAATCAAAAAATGATTTTTTGTAATTTATACAACATGTAAAATAAAATATCCTCTAAGTTTTTGAAACATACATAACCAGTAAGTCTATGCTTCGCAATAATCGTTATTTATTACACTAAGTAACTACATATAAAATGTTTAGAAACCTACATGTAGTTACCAAAAAGATGTTTGCTTGGAAATAAATTGGAGTTCAATTTGAAAATTTTCATATCACGTCATGTAGGTTTACTATAAATAGTCCACACATGGTTGAACTAATGCATACATATTACGATTAGAAGCAATCCCACCTAATGCAAGCCCACCTGGACATGCTTATATACTCGTTTTAATTAAAGATATTGTTTCTAGAAATTAAAGTAGAATATGATAAGAATGATTTCCTAAGATTCACAGTTCAATTATATTTAGTCATTTACTTATTGGACATAGCACTAACTATGGCAATCAACATCCAAATTTTCCATTAAATCCCTTTAATTAAATTAACTATTATAATGGTCTCACACCATTAATGACTCCAACGGTCATATTCCCTAAAATAGTGGATACTCAATTAAATCAATTAAATTCCACAATTGTCACAGGCCATTAATGACCATAACAATCACATTTCCTAAGAAAATAGATATTTAATTAACTCGATTAATTCTTGTAATTGTCATTTGTCATTAATGACCATAACAGTCACATTCCTAAGGCAATATGTAGCCATAAAATGCCATTAACATCAGTCCCTCTTAACCATATTAATTTTATTTATGGTAACTCCCATTTGTTTATTGCTATTTTACTTTATTGGTTCTCATATGTGTATATATATATATATATATATATATATATATATACTATAAATATGTTTATTATATAAATATCTCTAATTGGAGTTACAACATTTATTCCTATTCATTATTAAAACATAACCAATTAACATTTATTTCCTTATTAATTTTCTCCATACGTTCATGGTTACAATCTTATTTCCTTTTCATTTATTTGTAACCTTTTGAATCATAGCAATTAACTTCACATTTATTGCTGATAAATATAACTATTACCAAAAATTTGTTTCCATATAACATGCATCTACCTAATTAATAATAATAACATTATTTACACATATTTTAGGACATTTGGATAGTATAACGATATGTATATATGTATATTTTTAGCGTGATAATTATGAAGTTACTAATTATTTTAAATTCTTCTTATTTTACATTCTAGTCAAACAAATGAGTAAAGCAACCTCTTTGTCCTAAGTTCTGCTGAGATCCGAAATCTCATGAAATGTTATTTACTATAATTCTTGTAAATTTTGTCAAAACAATTTAAAGAGGAAATACCGACACATTTCAAATCACAAGAAATAGGTAATATTTTATTTAGCATAAGTGATGTAAACTACATAAAAAATATATGAATTTACACATCTCTTCCTATATCATTTGCTCATATTTCTTGTAGATTTCAAACAATGCCTTTTTATGTAGAAAGAACAAAAAGGGCTAATTTACAATATCAGTCAAAACCCCAAAACAATATCAAACATAATTAGATTTACAATCCTAAGATATAAAACTCCAGAAATCTTACAAATTACACCCAATCTTTTGAATTTGGAATAACAACTACGCAAATCCATAAATATTTGGGGGCCTAATTTTCAGATTTAGGACATTCACAATAAACCCAAGATATAGAAAAATCGTAGGCAAGAAATGAATACTATAACCTGAAGCCTACAACACATTCCAAATTTATAGCATATAAGCTCAGATTAACACTAACGAAGTAAATATGATATTTTTGGGCATATCAATTTAGATTAACACAAATGAAGTAAATCTAGTATTGTCAACAATGAATAGATTTCCCACTCACCATAAGCCATTCCAAATCCAAATATAGACACAGTTTTCAGGCCTATATTCCCAAATCGCTTCAGATTTATATTATGTATAAAAAATGGGACATGTGTACATATTTAGATTTAAAAATCTAAAAAGAATTAGAAAAAGGGAAGAAGAAAATATCTAATATGCTGAATCCAATTCTTATTTTTTTGAAAAAAAACTGGTTTATATTTTTGAAGTTTTGGAAGAGAGTGGAGAAGTGGAAATGGAAGAGCTTCACTGCTGCCACTAGAAAATTTAAACAAAGAGTGGGGGTCTAGGCCATTATTTAAAGGCACTCAAATGACCCCGAACCATTATATTTAAATTAATTAGAATCCGTTCGTTTTTGTATAAATAATATAACTAAAAATACCCTATTAGTCACAAAAGGATGCAATCAGCAGGTCGCAAAGGGGTCGATCGTCGGGTCAACCACTCATTCGATCCCCTAGTCGACCTGCCATCTACGGAGGTGGGGTGATAAATGGTAATAATAATGACCAATAATATATTATCTAATTAATTATTTTTCGTCCGTTTTTGTATTTCGTCCGTAACTTTTTCATAGTGACTCCATTCGCGAAGTTTCAAACCAGAAAGTTGATAAGAATTCTGTCATGAATGAAATGGTGTATGTTTCATGGCTAAATTCCTTTTTTAATATAACTAAATAGTTGATGTAACTAATGAAAAATTTCAGGGAGTTATAATCTTTCCTCCTTAAAAGAAATTTCATCTCGGAATTTTACCAGTGACTAAGTAACGGTGATGACTCCTAATTATCCTTTACTACCTAATCAATTTATTTAAATTCAATTTTGCAACCAAACGTGCGCATGAGCACAATACTCATAATGAGTTACAACCACAAAATTTATATGCATAATGATTCTAAATCAGATCCTCTCATACGTATGTATTTTTATTTTTAAAACATGATGCAAAAACCCTAAAATATACTTGTAGTTCTACAAGAATGCGTTGTTTGAAAATACTTTTCATCAAAAATCCTCACATGACTATGAATAGAAGCAACCAATATCACATCCATATCCTAACATCAACCATGTCAATGCATCTAAAATCATCACTCCTAGTGCATTGCTCAAATCACAAAATTAACTACCCCGAATCTTTCCTACGTTTCATATATGACCATAAAATTGTTGTTTCCATAAAATAAATTTTCGCTTCTTAAAACATTATGCGAATATTGTAAAAAATTGGTAAAACATGAAAACGTGCATTATTTTATCATAAAAACTTAAATTTAAAAATTTTAAAAGCCCTTTTTTTCAAAGACGTTTGCTAAAAGTTTCAAAAGATATTTTAGGAAAACTTAAACGACTTAGATCACTTTTCAACATAGACTGAAGTCGGTTGCACAGAAAAATACACAAACCAAAACCAAACACAAAACTCAAAAATGAGACATTTATAGAAAATGGCCAATCCAAAAAAGAAATTAGCTTATAAGGAACATGCAAAAAAACAGTAATTATACCCATGGAAAAACAACGCATAACATGTTCTTCTCTTAAATTTGTCTACCACAGAATTCCATTCTTTCCATCTATAAAATAGTTATTAGTTAGATGAAGGAAAATAAAATTTCATTTTCGATTACGCTAACAAATAAACGCTAATGATATGCACAATCTTTCCAAAAAACAGAAATCCCATAGCATCAACGTGCAATTTTACGGAGACAACAAACACTAGCAGTTACAAGCACGAACTACTATTAACCCATGAAACAAATGCTTAATCTCATGGTAGCAAAATGCTAAATTTCATGTTCTTCAGATATCGGTTTTTAATTCGGATAATCTATGTCCAAACTGCCCATGTAGTTGCATGACAGTTTTTTCACAATAAACAAGGAGTTACGACCGGATTTGCTTTGTGAGACAGAATTCAATTTTAGCTTTAATCGATGGTGTAACCATTAATTAGTACTGTATCATCTTTGATCCATCTTGTTGTTTTTGTGTGTTTTTTCGCAGAGTTACTTTCTCCACTTATCCATTTTTGTCTTTAAATAAATGTTAGGTGAATTTCCATGGAAGGCAGTTTTGTGGTGAGTTTCTTTTGTCATCTCTAATTCTCTCTAAGGAGTAGTGGTGATGCGGAAACCTACAAAAACACCAGGAGCATCTAAAACATGAGATTGAGCATTTTGCTATTATGATATGACTAGTCAAAAGATTGTGGAATGGTTTGAGCTCCAGTCACGAAGAAAAACGCCTTGTTATTTATAGACAAGATCAGTCGTGTATGAGTACAACATGAATGCCTCTAAAATCTCATTGATATTATCCTTAGGAGCCATTCAAAGACAAATCCACCTCCAAAACAACAATTTCCTTCATCAAAATCTATTTCAATGAGATATGGCAAAGGTGGATGCAGTATGGGTAATAATCCCATTCACGAATCTCGAAATAAAGGATCATTGCAAAACTTATTGCTGCATTTGATTTATTTAGACCTAAAGCGATGGAACCTTATGTTTGTTCTGATACAACGAAATAGTCTCTATAGGGATGAGACCTAATAGGTGCGAGGAAAATCGAATAGTGTAAGTAAGTATTGTGGGATAAGAAATGATCGTAGAGAAGAAATTTGGTTTAGATCTTGGAGTAACAGCATGGCGAGATCTAATGCGCAAACTATCCCGGAAAAAGGAGGAGACAAGGTGACTACAAAGAAACAGAAGAAGTACAAAGATATGGATCAACTAGATAAGAAAGGATGGATGAAAGAATTATGGAGAGCGGAATTTGGACGCAATTTTTACGGTTGAGTCCTAGGTCTAAGTTGTGCCTAGACTCATCAACTAGTTGACCACTCTAGGTATATTGCTGACGGTCAACTTCTAAGAGGTCTTTAGACAAAGGTTGAACCTTGACCCTATTAGGGTCGGATTAAAATAATAATCGTCGTACGTCATCTCTTAAAATTTTACGTGATTCGAAAGATAATTATCCTCATCATGGCGGTATCATAAGCCATTGTTTAATTCCAAACCGACCTCCGAAGTTTCAAAGTAGTCTCAATAAAAGGCTGCAACCACACAACAAATAAACTCCTGAATTAAGTTCAGCTAGAAATCCATAATATAAAATAAAACAAATAGAACCCCTTTCCTAGCTGACAAATCAACGAACGATTAAGGAAATAGAATAACCTTAGTCACACAGAATTTTTCCTTAGTCCAATCAAGAGAAAAATTTAGAAAATCTTTTCAAAATTCAACTTTATTTATAAAATGTTTCGTAACCCAATTATAACGTTTCGATTAGTTTCTGTTTAAATTAAAATATAAATATATATATATATATATTCAATTCAAACGTACTTTTCAATTTACCGGGGCTACATACTAATTCAAAAAATTCCAGAAAAATAAATCTAGCTATGTTTTAACGATATGGTCCTAATAAAACTAATTTCGTCAAATTTGGAGACAGTTTGAAAAATGGCCATTTCCTGGTCGATCCATATTGACTGAAATTGACAAAACACGTTTTCTTTTGCCACGCTCACATATTGATTTCAAAAATTATGAAAATTGGAATCTAGCAATAACTTGACATCCCGGATCCAACAAAAGTAGTTTCGTCGAAAATGGAGGACGTTTGCACAATCTCCATTTTTAAGGGCTATATTTCCATAGCGACAATTCCGAATTCTCAATTGGACATAAATTTTTATTCCCGCTATGAAATTTGGATTTTTCGGATTTGTTGCTATAACGATCAAGAATTTTGCTCGATCTGAATCGATCGCTAAACCGACTAAGACTGTTCGAAACCCCTGATTGTTTTGAGAACACGACACATCGGGACGCAAACAGAAGAACATTTCATTGTATATTACAACAATTCCATCAGAATACAAGAATATACAGAGTATGAATAAATATTACATAGAAAATATCAGAGATTTAAATTACATTCAAAGCAGCGGAAAATAATACAAAACACAACTAGAAGTAATATACGGATACAGATCTTTCCGAGTATCGTTCCAGCAGTAAATCAGGATCCTATGAATATAAATCTGCAAAACAAAAACTACTTGCTGCCCATGTCAAAATAAGGGCACCCAGAGTTTAGGTTAAAACAATAAACTATAGGTCAGTCATGTGACTGGTGTGACAACTAAAACAGTTATTTATCTTTATTTTAAATTTAGATAAATCAAGGGACCACGTCGTATAACACGGAACGGGTTTCCTCCCAAGAATACCAGTGCATAAAACAATAGCGCAATGCTAAATAAAGAAATAATGAAGCAATTATAAGACCCAGGTCCCATCACACAACGCAACACAAGCCGGAGGATAGGATTTTACCTTATAGTAGCCAAGAATGCTTGATACGCTAAATTTCATGTTTTATTACTACTATAAGTGTATAGTGTCAAAACAATTTTAGTCATAAATATCAATCGTAGACGGCATGGGTACCATATATCATGTCACCATACTAGGCTCTACAATCAAAACCGCAAAGTCACGTATTGGAAGTTGGATTTCCATCTGTGAACCGAGGCAAAAGATATTCCTCTACCAATTCGAGACTGTCTAGCGCGAGTCTCAGGATCAGAACGCATCGACCCTTGGATCATCAGGGCCGGTCCACCGATGTGGATTAAAATGCCTGAACACAACGTTTCCCCGCCTTTTGGGGGCGTAAATGAGCCAAATGACTCCATCGGCTCCACACAGTCACCGATATATCTGAGGCACCTCGCAACAGCAACAACCACATAGGTGAAAATAATATAAATGTCAGGGCTGGTAGGTCACTGGCACCACCCTAGCTAGAAGGAAACGCATGCCCTCCCTGAGGTCCTCTCCCGTTTTTGGTTCACAACCGGGGTGTGAGGCTCGCGAATCAACGCTACACAAAGCTATGCCACACAGTCTGTGCTTTGATCATCAACCAAAAGACTCTGCTTTTCAACAGAAGCCTTGATCATATTGCCACTTGGGCATGCCACACAGGCAGTTCACTCCATGCGATTGATATCCATCAATATATAACCCCTGAGCTCGTACGTCTCAGAGAAGGGCGTTAAGCAAGAGAATAAATTCTCGTCGCCAAACAAATATATATTTAATACAAATCAATCACATAGAATAAAATCCAATGTCAGACACACAGTCCATTTACAAGTTCGTTCTAGGTCTGAACGAAGCCGGAAGCACCTTGTACCTCGCATATCCATCGATCTCCAAGTACGTCTGGATGATCACCAACTGATTTCCTCCTCTTGGGTGTATAGCCCAATCAAGATCATCAGTAATCACCCAAACGATGTGAAGACCTCCGGTCTTCAACCACCATCTTCATCCTCGACACCACGTCGAATCAGTTATTCAGAATGGGATAAACCCGGTCTTTCTGAATAACTCACGTATATAATAAACAAGTGTTACACAAACACAACATACGCCTCATTCCAATTCAGAATAATCTTTTATTCAAATATTCTTATACTTTCGGAAAGGTTTCCATTAATTTTATCAAAGATAAATTCTTTAATCTTCTTTTGAATATCACTTCAAACTAGTCGAGATTAGCGAACCACACCAAAGTAGTCATTTATTTTATTTCCCAATCCCAACCTATTCATCCCACGAAGTAAAATTGGCCGTACTTCATATCTAACACCACGGTGTTATCGGTAAATTCAATTACCATTTCACGTTCAAATCTTATTAAAGATTTAACTATCGCCTGGAGCAAAACTGGTGATACCCCATTCTCGATCACTTCAATCTAATTAAAGATTCATTAAAACTCCACTTAGTTTTAATCTTCCCAAAAATCAATATCCTGCCTTTAACTGGGTTAAAGAACCAATGTCATCTAAAACACGGTTCACGATAAACCCAAAATCACATTCATTAATTACCGGGTTAAAGAACATGTGTTATTTAAAACAATGTTCACGATAAACCCAAAATTCAATTCAAATTCAAATCCAATTAAATACCATTTAATTGGTACACTTCATTAAATCTAAATAAAAAGATTTAATCTTTTTCTCAATTGGGTTTAAGAACAGTGTTAATGAAGACACCATTCACAACAAACCCAAGTCACATTTGATATTATATACAAGGCTCTGAATAGAAGATATATCGACTTATATTCTATATCAAATTTTACGACCAACAAATATCGTATTGGAAATAACGATACAAATATATCTTTCAGATTCCCATAACAATATCTATATCATCACGAAATCCAACGTCGAAATATTTCAAAGACAATTTCGATTCAAATCCATTCCAATTCAATTATTGGAAAATCTAGTTATTTTCAAAACCATTTCAAATCCACTTTATTTATTTCAAAAATAAATGGTTTTTATTTCTAGTTCAATACCAGTTCATTTCGATAAAAATCTATTTTATCTTTTCAAATTTGGAATTTTTCATTCCTATTTTTCACAAATTATTTCTTATGATTCTACACAAATTATTATTATTTTTAATAATTTTATCAAGGCCCGTACAGTCGATTTCCAACAATGGCCATCGAACTGCACTTACGGCGACCTTTTTCAAATTTGATTTGGACATAATTCCAAATCCAACCACTAGATTTCAAATCTCTAATTTTCTTTAGAAAGCTCTTTTCGATACGAACCCAACAGTTCCAGTTTTAGGAGAATCCGACGGTCGAATCTCCCGTAATATCCATTCGAAGTCAATGGTCAAAATTCGCGAACTGCCGAGGCGCGGCGCGTTCTTTTCAGGCCATTATAATATATATATATTATAAATATTTCATCGATTTCCTTTCAAAACGTATTTTATAAATCGTTTTTAATTCGTTTTCGAAACGATTTCAACTTCATATTCAATTTCGAATCAAAATTGAATATTCCACATCATCAATATGCAAATGATAATATTTTCAAAATGTTATATTTTGAAATCACTTTCTTTTTTATATTCATCATAGAAATGAATAAAATCGATATAAATATCGTTCACGCCAAATGGCGTCAATCTAATTAACACAGATTTTATTCAACGCATGAATGTATTTTCTATTCGACACAAGAATATATTTTCTATACAACACATGAATATATTTTCTATTCAACACATGAATATATTTTCTATATTGGAATGAGGCCCAATCAATTACCATATAATGTTAATTATATGGATTTTATACAACACATATGTATAATAGCAACGATAAATAATCAACCATCATCCATAGTGCACCACACAACTGCATAAGCATTAAATATAAATAATTAATACTTACACAGTTTGTCAATCAAACGATTGACATACCACTAAACCATTGGGATTAGTGTACGTCAATATCACCCCAACATCCGTGTGGGGTTTCAAATCAACAAACACAGATTTTTAATTGTACAGTTGGGCGATGCATAAAATTTATCGTCCCAATCAATATCAGTCAAATCAGTGTATATAAACAAATATCCGATTTGTTTATTACTATTTATTTTATATACACGTTAAAAGTCATATTTTTAACTATAAAATATTTTTATTTCATTCCACATCACACAAACAAATTTCACAACACAGCAATCAAATAAACAAGTCATCCATGGTCTATGGACGATGGGTGTCAGGTGCTACGAAGCACCGTCTGCATCCTAGTATATATTTCAAACTAGAAATTAAAATAAAAGTGAGGAGTTCTTACTAATTAGCTAATCCAAACACCGCGACTCTTCATATGTAGGAAATCTCGCTGTACTCGCCTTGTGTCACTTTCGTCGACCGTATCCACTACATATATAAAAATCGCATTTTTATATTATTGTCATCTATATAAAAATCACATTTTTATAATTACGCTATATGGATAAAAATTCTATTTTTATACCGCTACCATATAGATAAAAATTATATTTTTATACGCTACGCATATAGATAAAAATTCTATATTTATACTCTACTTATATGAAAAAAATATTTTTATATCTTCTATTATATAAAGATCATATTTTTAATTTGTTACAAGTATAAAAATCATATTTTTATACCTTTAGAAATATTTTCAACTTGCCAACAATATTTTCTTTCAACGATAAACATCATAGCTTTATGCTATTGAAAATTCGATCTTTAACTTTAGAAATCAAATTTTTCATTATTAAAAATATAATCTTTTTATATCGCTTTAAAAATCTAAGTTGTTCATTTTTTTCTATAACATAAAAATCATATTTTTATTAGTTTAAAAATATAAACTCCCTTCTAATAAGAATATAAACTTTCTCTAATAAAAATCATGTCTCTACACTACTAAAAATATAATCATTTACCCGCTAAAAATTATATTTTTACTCGAATAAAAATCTCATTTATTCCTATATCATCGTGAATAAAATCTGAAGTTTTACCCATGTTATTTATTTCTAAAACAGAGAATAAACTAAAAGTACATAAGTAAATGAACAAAACTCACTGATTTTTTTTTAGCTTTGGGGGTTTGAAATCGAGGAGGGAGGAGCCTAATGGGGGGCTACAGCGAAGATGGCGTCGGAGGATGGTTTGGAGGCTGCGCGGTGGTGGCCTCCTACGGTGGAGGCACGATTTTCCGATGGGGTTGGGAGTTTTTTAGTTTGAAGAGGGAGGAGGAGGGAGGTGGTTGCGTGGAGGGGGGCGGCTGGCCTAAGAGGGGTATGGCGGCGGATCGGAAGGCAGCGCGGAGGGCACAGGCGGTGGCGAGAATGATGGTGCGACGGGGTAGCGAGATTGAGGTTTTTTTTATGAGTGTTGACTAAGAGAAACAGGGAGGGTAGGGATTATATAAATATATTTATTTATTTATTTTAAATCCCAAAAAGTCACCTTTTCGTTCGGACACCGAATCGAACCCAACGACTGTCATTTATAGCTAATTACCCCCATTCCGAACACAATGGGATATGTTTCATTAGCTGATTTGATCATTTCGATCGGTTTCCGTCAAAATCAAAATATAACTCTATATATTGAATTTGAGCGCACATTTCAATTTACCAGGGCCACACACTAACTCTAAAAATTCCCGAAAAATTATTTCTAGCTTCGTATTGACGATACGGTCCTAACAAAATTTATTTCATCGAATTTTGAGACCGTTTGAAAAATGACCATTTTCTAGTCGATGAAAATCAACTAAAACTGGTCAAACACGTTTTCCTTTGCCACGCTCACATATTGATTCCAAAAATTACGAATTTTGGAATCTAGCAATAATTCAACATCACGGATCCAACAAAAGTGGTTTCGTCGAAAACCGAGTTCATTTAAAATAATTCCATTTTAAGGGCTAGAATTCCATAGCGACTATTCTGAATTTTCAACTGGGCACAACTATTGATTCCCACTATGAAATTTTGATTTTCCGGATTCGTTGGAAAGAAATTCTCAAATAGATTCTAATAATTTTGGTTTCACTAAAATCCGGTTTATTCTGAATCCTGTACATTCATTTGAAGTTTAAAATCGAATTTTCGAACAACCGCGCCATTTTCAATTCCTTTTATATTTAAAATAAAATATTTATATTCTAACGACGATTCAAATAAATGTATACATTCTATTCTATTCCAAAATAAATTTCTCATTGTTTTTATTTGAAATAATTCATTTTAAATATTCAAAATTCATTAAAATTGCCAAAATAAAAAATTTAAATTGGCTTGGATTTCCGGGTTATTACAATCTCCCCCACTTAAAACTTTTCGTCCCTGAAAAGGAACGATGCCGAAAGTTGTTTAACAAACCAACTCAACTTTCCTTGTTTTCATTGTGGCTTAAGTTCTTCAACTTTTCAGTTTCTAAGAACTTTTCAAATTTTTCAAAAATTTGGCTAACACCCTAAATTTTTGAAAAATTTCGCCATAACCTCCCCTGCACCGGGGACTTCAGGATATTTCAAATAGCCTCCTATGGCCCTCATCAATCCAAAAAGAAAAAGTAACAGCCAAGCGGCTAGCCAAGCGGCTAGCCAATCGGCACATAAAATCATACAAAACCCAATAAATTAGTAAACATGTACCTATTTGTCAGGCAAACAATTTTATTCTTCTTCTCTAGCCTCCTTGCTATGACCTGTTCAATGTAAGTACGTGTATATGTATGCAAATGCGACAAATTTTCAATACAACTCACTATTCGGTTCAATTGTGCTAAAGGTTCAACATTTTAATTAATCAATCAATAATCAAACAACACAATCAGCAATCAATTTGTTGATTATCTTTTCAAATTCATAACTTTGATATATAATCAAAAAATCACATTTTTGATGCCAAATCACAACAATATATTCTAAGTATATTTTGGTTCTCACACCAATCTAATGGAAATATATAGATATCATGCTTTCGGCACTCGAATATAAATACTAATGATGTGGCCACATCATCAGAATCATCCCCGGGTGTCTAGAATGCGATTCTATACCTATCCAGTATATTAAAACTTCAAATACACGCAGATCAGACGTATACGCAAAATCTTTATATACTGGATTGTCCAAATTCAATACAAATAAATATTCAAATACGCTGAATAAGGTTTAAATTTTCAAAACAAAACTTGTTTTCATTTTTATTTTAAAAACATCACTCTTCACACTCGTTCTCGAATACTACTGATCCCATCTCTAACGAGTCATTCTCATTGGATATTACTAATCCAATTTCTGATGAATTCTTTCATTTGGTTCTAACGTGTCTTGTTCTCCAAGCTCTGTAAACCAAATCTCTGATACCAGCTATAACGATCAATAATTTCGCTCGATCTGAATCGATCGCTAAACCGACCAAGACCGTTCGAAACCCCTGATTGTTTTGAGAACACAACACATCGGGACGCAAACAGAAGAACACTTCATTGTATATTACAACAATTCCATCAGAATAAAAGAATATACAGAGTATGAATAAATATTACACAGAAAATATCAGAGATTTAAATTACATTACATAGCAGCGGAAAATAATACAAAACACAACTAGAAGTAATACATGAATACAGAGCTTTTCGAGTATCGTTCCAGCTGTAAATCAGGATCCTGTGAATATAAATCTACAAAAACAAAACTACTAGCTGCCCGTATCAAAATAAGGGCACCCAGAGTTTAGGTTAAAACAATAAACTCTAGGTCAGTCATGTGACTGGTGTGAGAACTAAAACAATTATTAATCTTTAATTTAAAGATAGGTAAATCAAGGGACCACGTCGTATAACACGGAACAGGTCTCCTCCCAAGAATACCAGTGCATAAAACAACAGTGCAATGCCAAATAAAGAAATAATGAAACTATTATAAGACCCTGGTCCCATCACACAACGCAGAACAAGCCGGAGGATAGGATTTTACCTTATAATAGCCAAGAATTCTTGATACACTAAATTTCATGTTTTATTACTACTATAAGTGTATAGTGTCAAAACAATTTCAATCATAAATATCAATCATAGACGGCATGGGTACCATATATCATGTCATCGTACTAGGCTCTACAATCAAAACCGCAAAGTCACGTATTGGAAGTTGGATTTCCATCTGTGAACCGAGGCAAAAGATAGTCCTCTACCGATTCGAGACTGTCTAGCCTGAGTCTTAGGATCAGAACGCATCGACCCTTGGATCGTCAGGGCCGGTCCACTGATGTGGATTAAAATGCCTGAACACTCCGTTTCCCCGCCCTTTGGGGCGTAAATGAGCCAAATGACTCCATCGGCTCCACACAGTCACCGATATATCCGAGGCGCCTCGCAACAGCAACAACCACACAGGTGAAAATAATATAAATGTCAGGGCTGGTGGTTCACTGACACCACCCAAGCTAGAAGGAAACACATGCCCTAAATTAGATCCTATCCCATTTTTGGTTCACAACCGGGGTGTGAGGCTCGCGAATCAACGCCACACAAAGCTATCCCACACAAGCCATGCTTTGATCATCAACCACAAGACTCTGCTTTTCAACAGAAGCCTTGATCATATTGCCACTTAGGCATGCCACACAGTCAGTTCACTCCATGCGATTGATTTCCATCAATATATAACCCCTGAGCTCGTACATCTCAGAGAAGGGCATTAAGCAAGAGAATAAATTCTCTGCCGCCAAACAGGTATATATTTAATAGAAATCAATCACACAGAATAAAATCCAATGTCAGACACATAGTCCATTTATAGGTTCGTTCTGGGTCTGAACGAAATCAGAGGCACCTTGTACCTCGCATATCCATCGATCTCCAAGTACGTCTGGACGATCACCAGCTGATTCCCTCCTCTTGGGTGTACAGTCCAATCAAGATCATCAGTAATCACCCAAACGATGTGAAGACCTCTGGTCTTCGACCACCATCTTCATCCTCGACACCACGTCGAATCAGTTATTCAGAATGGGATAAACCCGGTCTTTCTGAATAACTCGCGTATATAATAAACAAGTGTTACACAAACACAACAAACGCCTCATTCCAATTCAGAATATTCTTTTATTCAAATATTCTTATACTTTGGGAAAGGTTCCCATTAATTTTATCAAAGATAAATTCTTTAATCTTCTTTTGAATATCACTTCAAAGTAGTCGGGATTAGCAAACCACACCAAAGTAATCATTTATTTTATTCCCAATCCCAACCCATTCATCCCATGAAGTAAAACTGGTTGTACTTCATATCTAACACCACAGTGTTATCGGTAAATTCAATTACCATTTCACGTTCAAATCTAATTAAAGATTTAACTATCGCCTGGAGCAAAACTGGTGATACACCATTCTCGGTCACTTCAATCTAATTAAAGATTCATAAAAACTCCACTTAGTTTTAATCTTCCCAAAAATCAATATCCTGCCTTTAACTGGGTTAAAGAACCAATGTCATCTAAAACACAGTTCACGATAAACCCAAAATCACATTCATTAATTACCGGCTTAAAGAACAAGTGTTATTTAAAACAATGTTCACGATAAACCTAGAAATCAATTCAAATTCAATTCCAATTAAATTCCATTTAATTGGTACACTTCATTAAATCTAAATAAAAAGATTTAATCTTTTTCTCAACTGGGTTTAAGAACGGTGTTAATGAAGATACTATTCACAACAAACCCAAAACACATTTGATATTATATACAAGGCTCTGAATAGAAGATATATCGGCTTATATTGAATATCAAATTCTACAACCAACAAATATCGTATTGGAAATAACGATACAAATATATCTTTTAGATTCCCATAACAATATCTGTATCACCACGAAATCCAATACCCAAACATTCCAAAGACAATTTCGATTCAAATCCATTCCAATTCAATTATTGGAAATTCTCGTTATTTTCAAAACCATTTCAAATCCACTTTATTTATTTCAAAAATAAATGGTTTTTAATTCTAGTTGAAAACCAGTTTATTTCGATAAAAATATATTTTTATCCAGTTCATTTCGATAAAAATATATTTTTATCTTTTCAAATTTGGAAATTTTCATCCCAATTCTTCACAAATCATTTCTTATGATTTTAAACAAATTATTATTATTTTTAATAATTTTATCAAGGCCCGTACAGTCGATTTCCATCAACGGCCATCGAACTGCACTTACCGCGACCTTTTTCAAATTTGTTTTGGACATAATTCCAAATCTAACCGTTAGATTTCAAATCTCTAATATTTGTTAGAAAGCTCTTTTCAATAGGAACCCAACGGTTCCAGTTTTAGCAGAATCCGACGGTCGGATCTCCCGTAATATCCATTCGAAGTCAATGGTCGAAATTCGCGAACTACCGCGGCTCGACGCCTTCTATTCAGGCCGTTACATATATAATAAATATATTATATATATTTCGTTGGTTACCTTTCAAAAGGTATTTTATAAATTGTTTTAAATTCGTTTTCGAAACGATTTCAACTTCATATTCAATTTCGAATCAAAATTGAAAATTCCAAATCATCGATATGCAAATGATATTATTTTCAAAACGTTATATTTTGAAATCACATTTTTTTCTATATTCATTATAGAAATGAATAAAATCGATACAACTATCATTCACGTCAAAATGGCGTCAATCTAATCAACACTGCTTTTATTCAACACATGAATGTATTTTCTATTCAACACATGAATATATTTTCTATTCAACACATGAATATATTTTCTATTCAACACATGAATATATTTTCTATTCAACACACGAATATATTTTCTACATTGGAATGTGGCCCAATCAATTGCTATATAATGTTAATTACATGGATTTTCTACAACACATATATATAATAGCAACGACAAATAATCAACCATCATCCAGAGTGCACCACACAACTGCATAAGCATTAAATATAAATAATTAACGCTTACACAGTCTGTCAATCAAACGATTGACATACCACTAAACCATTGGGATTAGTGTACGTCAATATCATCTGAACACCCGTGTGGGATTTCAAATCAACAAACACAGATTTTTATTTGTGTAGTTGGGCGATGTGTAAAATTTATCATCCCAATCAATATCAGTCAAATCAGTGTAAATAAACAAATCTCCGATTTGTTTATTACTAATTATTTTACATACACGTTAAAAATCATATTTTTAACTATAAAATATTTTCCACTATAAAATATTTTATTTCATTCCACATCACACAAACAAATTTCACAACACAACAATCAAACAAACAAGTCATCCATGGTCTGTGGACGACGGGTGTCGGGTGTTACTAAGCACCGTCTACATCCTAGTATATATTTCAAACTAGAAATTGAAATAAAAATGAGGAGTTCTCACCGATTTGCTAAACACAACACCGCGACTCTTCATATGTTGGAAATCTCGCTGTACTCGCATTTTGTGTAACACCCCACGTCCATTAATGTCACTCACAAAGGGAATGCATTAACTTCCATAGACCATTTTAAGTGTGTATAGAACAAAAACTTAACAACAAGCCAGATATAAACAGTACTAAAACTTTAAAACTTTCTTTCAATGCAGCGGAAAATACATAAGTTTGATTACATCATCAAAACCAGAGTCAAAGTACATAATATCCATCTTGACCAACTCAAAGTACATAAATTGAAAGACATAATCCCCAATACAAAATAGCCATAAATAAAAGAGAGGCTGAACTTTAATTCAGCGATCCAAGCAATCTTCTAAAAGCAAGAAGCACAGCTGTCCAAAATCAAGCTTCACTGGTGCTAGTTCCAACCTGAGCACGGGGGGGGGGGGGGGGGGGGGGGGGGGAGAAAAGAGGAGGAAACAAAGGGGGTCAGACATAAAGTCTAGCGAGTGCGATAACTTTAACAATATAATTACCAAAGTAACTAGGCTAAGCCATAAGATGGAAAATCAGGAAATGACCATGAACCATTGAGTATGGCAGAGTAAACAAGGAAACAAGATGAATAACGATATCGTTAAAGCGTACCTAAACCACTATAAGATAATTACTAAACTACGCCAGCACAATAAGATAATTGCTATACTGCACCACCACTTGTCACCCTAAGGTTGATCCCGCCTACAGACTTAAATAATGATAATGGTAGTTTCGCGCACCCCTATCTGCCTTCATAGGTGTCGCCTGCCTCTATCTCCACTAGGTGTACCCACTACCCCCAATCGATCGGCTCCCTAACTCGTAGATACCCATGCTGGCCCCACAATGGGGTGTATCACTCCCCAAAATGGCAACCCGATACCACAAATAATGCACGGCTTATACCTACACGATGCAACAACGTCTTACCTACCCGCCCAGGTCCACACACGCATATGAACCCGTTGGGCTTGCGTTGCTACCGCTAACCCGGTTTGGCCTCTTACAGTCAAGCCCAGTATGCGTGTCCCACCCTCGACTTGGGCCGAGCCCACAAAGATACGTATGGGTTACTAGTTGAAATAGGCCCCCATTACCTGACACAAGCTATCCACCTAAGCTTGGTCCCCGCTAGTACATCCCACTTAACCCACTTCTTATTCATGTTCACTTACATGTTTCAATTTTGGTTAAGTATTTCTAATCGTATTTCAAATGCCGCCCAAGGCACCCACTAGATTCCATATGTCACCCAAGGCACCCACTTAACCCCCTCATGTCCCACTATATGTTTATCTGGTTCAGTGTTACTTAATTCATTAAGACCGTAACCTCATAAAGACCTCTCACATTAGATTGGCATTTGTGGCAGCTGGATTTGCCGGGTGGGTCGGGGCAGTCTTACACCACAAAAGAGCCTAACCTTGTGTCTTTACAATTGTTACGTATTTAATTTATGCCTAAGACCTCCTACATTAGATTGGCATTTGTGGCAGGTGGATTTGCCGGGCGGGTCCGAACAGTCTTACACCACAAAAGAGCCTAACCTAGTGTCTTAGACGATTAATTACTCCTAATTAATCATTCCTCAATTTGAATTACTTTCCCTATTCAAATTATCAATTTATTCCAAATTTAACTATGGCCATAATTGACTCAATTATGTCCGTCTATTTATGGTATGTAAAATCATACCAATTTTCATCATAATTTATTTTATGTCTTTTAAGGCATCTATGCCAATTAAATCTTTTAATATTATCCCCTTTTACCCCACGTTGTATGTTTATTCGTTTTAACGTAAAATATATGTTAGACTCGAATAGTCTAACTCATGGAATAAAAAGAAAACATCACAACATACATATAATTAAAACTAGATCTAAACATAAGGGGTGAACTTGCAAGTGTGAATGATGTTCTACATCTAAAACTTGCATAGGCCAAATTTACAACTTGCATAAAACTACATATGTCATAGACCCAAATCTAAAGGTGTGAACTTGTTGAGATAATGGTCACAAGCTTGCATAAATCATGTATGTCATAGATCTACATCTAAAAGTGTAAACTTGCATAGGCAATAACCACAAACTTGCATAACATGATTCATATTCCAAACTCATATTTTCATATAAACTTGCATATGTGATTTATGCAACATAACAATGGTGTAAAATTATATTTAAACATGTAAACTAGCATGTGAATTTGACATATAACTCACACATGTCAAAGCCTAACTTTAGATCTAAAATAGATGTCATGAAGCATATAAGTTTATACATACAATTTTCCCCAACTTGCATATGATTCATGTCTTAATAAAAATCTAAACTTGCATACATACTTATGATTTATCATATGAATCAACATACCCAAACTAGCATATGAACAACATGGTGATTTGATTATATATAAGCCAATCATAAAATTATAACATAGATGATCTCAACTTTACAAGATAGCATCATAGAATTTACAACATAAACATCACAATTTTACTACATGAATAATAACATGCGGTCAATAATTCACATCATATCCTAATAGTCCACATCGTAACTCAATCCAATTAATTTGCTAATTATTTTATTAAAATTATCGAACTCACAACTCAAAGAAGGTCTTGAGTTCTGAATTCTGAGTTCTAAAGTCGTAATAGCTTTCCCTTGAAGAACATTCGTTGTTATAGTTGAAAAGAATTGATTTAGACTAGCTTTCTTCCTCTCTAATTGGTGGCGGCTATGCTGAGTTGTTAGGTGACGGCATGGAGGCCATGAATCTAATTTTTATTTTGATTTTAGGATTTGAGTCTATAGGTGTTTTTATAGAGTTTAGGATTAGTTTAAGCCATCCGATCGACTCAAAATTAATCCCAACCAATCAGAGCATATCAGAAACCCGAATGAGTCAGCATCTAGTCATCAAAAGGTCATAAAACAAATCTTCTCGGGGGGGGGGGGGGGGGCAGGTCGACCCTTTGGTCGACCTGGTCAGGGTTGGTCGACCTGCACGCCGACCCTATGGTCGACCTGGCCCTGGCGGGAATTTCCACGCCTAGCCTGTCTGACTCCGAAATTTGAATTTTCTGCAATTTGTTTTGAATTTCTGAAACTTCCGATGGCCATAACTTCTTCATACGAAGTCCAATTCACGCAAACTCGGACTCTATCTCAACCAAAATTCCGAGACGAACACAATGGCACAACCCGTTTCCCTTAATTCTCACATATGAGATTAGTTATTCTTTAATTTGTGAACATTAGTGTTAACAGAAATACGGGGTGTTACATTCTCCCCTCCTTAAAGGATTTCGCCCCGAAATCTACAAGTTAAGGAGAATGCATATCCTACCATCCAAACAACCATCTACTCAACCATCAAACACAGGCATCCATTGTCCTTAAAAATTTCTAATGCTGTATGAACATATGCAAGAAGTGTGTGTATATGTTCCTTATCTAATGCGAAATCAGGCGGTCTACTGATTCAATTGACCTCCTTAATGCAAACCATGATAGTGCCATGCGTCCATCATGTATGCGTAAGAATCCTATCAATACATATTACCTCTACATGCGTGCACAACTGTACACCAAAATGCCGCATTCATATGATAGCACAACCATTATACATCCATTATCTTAAATATGCACACACATTTATATGCAATATGAAGTGACTGAGCTGATCTAGTGCCTAAAGTGTGTGTAAATGCATCCACGAGCAACCACTTGCAAACACATGTATCCACATGCATCCATCATACATAACATGTCTCAAACACATGTTTCAACCATAGGACTACCCTATCTAAAGGTCAAAGGTACTAGCGAGAGGACATACTAAAGATAAGATAAGTACAAGGTAAGCGATAAAGGAGAAATTAAAAGACATACCCTCGAAAAGAAAAGGATAATGAATGCATCTTCTCTTCCGTCTCCCAAGTAGCGTTGCTCTCATCATCTCCCCATTGCACTTTGACTATCTTGACTTCTCGATTCCTCAACTTCTTAATCTCCGACCTAAGAATGCACGTAGAGGCTCGTCGAATCGTCGCATCATGCTCGATCTCCACCTCTCTAAGCAAGCTCGGCTCTACCACTTCCGCGGTCTCATGCAAACACTTCCTCAAATGTGATACATGGAATACATCGTGTACACCACTAAGTCTCTCGGGTAACTCCACTCTATACGCCATCTACCCAATCCTCTCCTTAATAGGAAACGGCCCTACGAACCTTGGTGCTAACTTCCCAACGGACCCAAAGCGAATGACTTCCGTAATGGAGACACCTTGACAAAGACCATGTCCCCAATATCAAACTCAAGATCTGTCCTCCTCTTGTCTACATAAGATTTCTGCCTATCTTGCGTCGTCTTCATCCTCCTTCGAATCAAATCGATCTTATCCGAACGCACTCTAATCATATCGGGCCCAAGTAAGATCTTATCTGTAGACTCCCACCAACATGTAGGCGAACGACACAGCCGTCCATAAAGAGCCTCGAACGGTGCCATGCCAATGCTAGACTGAAAGTGTAACACCCCGCCTCCGCCAGGGTGACTCTTGCAAGCACTCTGACTTTGGAGGGGCGTTTGAATCAGGTAAACATGCATAATGATATATCAAGGCAGAACAAGAACATATGTATGTAATCAGAGTAAATAACATAGATAAAACAGCGGAAGATTTTTAAACTATTTCAAACACAAGTCTAGTATATCATAATGTCAATTTTCCAAATAAATAAGTCTAGTACATAAAACAACATCATCTGAAACTGAACAGAAAAACATAAGTAGCTATCCCCAAAGCAGAAAAACCATAGCGAGCTCAAGTCCAAAGCATACATGAGCTATCCAAGAAAGCAAGTAGGATCCAAGCTAAGCTCCTGTATTCCCTCCCTGAGAACCTGGGGGGGGGGGGAAACGGAAGAAAAGAGGCGAAAGAAAACAGGTCAGTCAAAAAGACTGAGTAAGCCCTACTACAATCAATGTAAACTGATAAAGTTAACTGTCATGAGCAGCAAGTATGAACATAAGGATAACAACATGATGATTAACTATCAAGGTAGATAAAGGTGTCATCGCATAATCAGGATTAAGGTTTTGCATCACGGGTGTACTAGCAAACTAACATGACTTGATTAAACAAGTATTGATCCCACGGCCCAAGCTTTGGCCCAATAACATGAAGTAATCCTCCTACGAGGCCCATGAAGTGACCCTACCACGAGGTCCGTGAAGTGACCCTACCACGAGGTCCAACCCAACGGTCTAGTCAATCGTCTCCCTAAGCCTAACTCGTCATGTGTTGGTGTCAATACGGCCCAAACATGAATGTAGTCGAACTGTGCCGGGTCCACCCGTCGGGTGTATCAAGCCCAAGGGTGTCAACCCCTGGACACCATAAACATGAGTGCACAGTCTCGGTCTACCGGTACCCGTGCTTGTTTTCTCCAGCTACGGACTATGTGCACGACCAGAGTCCGCCCGGAACTACACCGGCGTACCACTCGGCCGTCGCTTTTGGTCGCTTACCTCCAGCCCAGTAATCGTGCCCCCTCCCTAGCCTAGTCCCTAGGGCCTTGATGATACAAACTTGGGATTACTGCGGAGTGGACCCCCCCATTACTAGGATTTCTCTAGTGGGTGAAGTATGGTTTAACCCCTTCACTAATCATGGATTAACTTGGTTAAGTGTAACGGTGAGTTCACGACTTAACCCCGATTAATCAACCGAGCCCAAATTGGTTAAGTATTAAATGGTCCATGACTTAACCCTAATCATGAGGCATTAATTAATTAATGCGCCTTAACCTCTCACATTAGACTTTGTTGTGGTTACTAGTTAAGCTGGGCGGGTCCGGGTAGCTTTACACCACAACTTGGTCTAACCTCGGGTCCAAGGTACAACATGACCAACTTCTCACATTGGGTCCTATTGTTTGTAGCAACTAGTTAAGCCGGTCGGTTCCGAGTAGGTTTACGCTACAAACTCAACCCAACCTCGAGTTGGCCACACTTATCTTTTCTAAGTGTCATGTCCATCTTATTACAAGTTTTCAAGTAATTGGGTAGACCTAACTTAATAGGTAAATTCCCAATGGGTAGACCTAACTTAATAGGTAAATTCCCAAGCTCATGTTTTTATGTCTTTTAAGTTTACCCAACCCCAAACGCAATCCCATCGCTTACATATCGCAATAGCGCATAAAGGATAGAAAGATGGAACTTGGCATAATCATGACATAAAAGTGTTAGAGCCACAAGTTCAACATGGTGGCATATGAAAGGTTCATGTGTTCATACACTTGCATATTACATTTTTAGGCCCAAAAGCATGCATAACATGTTAACATGAACCACATGACCATCCCAAACTCGCATAAGCATACTTGCATATCATATGACAACTTTGCATATCAAACTTGCATAATAAAACTTGCATAACATATGTCAACTTGCATATCATACTTACATAAACAAACTTGCATAAACAAACTTGCACAACATATGATACTTGCATATCATACTTGCATAAACAAACTTGCATAACTTATGGCAACTTGCATATCATACTTGCATAAACAAACTTGCATAACTTATGGCAACTTGCATATCATACTTGCATAAACAAACTTGCATAACTTATGACAACTTGCATATCATGCTTTTAACTTCAAAGTTCAAGTATGAGAGGAATAGGGCTTACAATGCTTTTGCGGACTCAAATGAGTATAGCAAATGTAAGAAACCCCTTATGCAACAAATTAAAACCCCAAAAATGCAAGCAAACTTGATCAAGACTCCTCCTTTATGATGACAATAGAGAAACAAGACTTTAATGCAAGCTAAAGAGGATCATACAAGCCTAAATACACTTGTATGCATGGAAATCTCTTAGGAATTTGTTTAGGAATTGTATGAAGAGAGTGGAGGCCATGAGAGGTTTGATTTTGACATAGTTTAGTTGTTAGAATGAATAATGAGTGATTTAGGGTAGGTTAGGGTCTTATTTATAGATTAGGCTAGTAATTTAGACCATAGGATTAAACCCTAGTTCTCATCTCAGCCCTCCAAATCGAATCTGGCCCCCAAGCTCAACACAAACCAAGCCCAGATCAGAAATGGTGCGCCAGGCAAAACTGCCCGGCCACCCCGTGTCGACAGGGCTGTCGACAGGGCAGTCGACACCCTCAGACCCCTGTCGACATGCCTGTCGACATGGGGGTCTTGGCGGGAGTTTTCCCGCCTGACGCCAGTTGTGCCCTAACCCTTGTTTTTAACTTAAAATTTAAATCTGTTTTTAATATGGAAATTTCTGAAAACTTCAATGGGCCTTAACTAGGTCATACGGACTCCGATTTTCGAAAACTCGGACTCTATTTCGCGTATTTTTCCGAGACGAACGCAATGGCACAGCCCGTTTCCCCTTGATTCAGATTTTTAAATTAAATTCTGCCTCAATTTATATCTTAACAGGTTATTAAAAATACAGGTTGTTACATTCTCCCCTCCTTAAAGGATTTCGTCCCCGAAATCTTCAAGTTAGGAAGAACGTATCCTACCATCCAACATCCATCTACTCAAAACATCATCCACGAGCAATCATTGTCCTTACAAGATTCTAAATGCTGGATGAACATATGCAAAGGTGTGTGTATATGTACTTATCTAATGCAAATATCATCAATGCGGATTATGTTAGTGAAATGAATCCATATGTATGCAATTCCTAACATAATGTATAACATCTATATGTGTGCACAAAACATACACCCATATGCAACATCCATGTGATAACACACAATTTTCATCCATGAATAAGCATAAACACTCATGCATATGCAATATGAGGAGTGTGCGAGCCGATCTAGTGCCTAATCGTGTATAATGCATCCACGAGCAACCACTTGCAAACACTTGCAACCACTTGCAACCATCAAGCATAACATGTTTCAAACACATGTTTCATCCAAAGGGGTTTCTACCTAAGGTTCTCATGACAAGATTAACACGAAAAATTAGATAAATATGGATAGCAAAGAGAAAGATACGCTCACAAAGAAAAGAGATTGAGAGTGTACCCTCAAAAAGGAATGGATAAAGCCCACGCATCTTCTCCTCGGTTTCCCAAGTTGCGTCTTCTTCGGCTTCACCCCACTGAACCTTCACCAGCCTGACCCCTCGATTCCTTAGCTTCTTGGTCTCCGTCCCCAAGATACGAATCGGAGCTCTCCTCAAGGTAGCCTCTCTCTCTACTTCCACATCTTCCAGAACACTCGGCTCAACAACCTCTGCTGATTCATGTAAACGCTTCCGAAGATGCAAAACATGAAAAACATCGTGCACTCCGGCAAGCTTCTCGGGCAACTTCACTCTATAAGCCATCTGCCCGATCCTCTCTATAATAGGGAATGGTCCAACAAATCTCGGTGCTAACTTCCCAACGGCTCCAAATCGGACCACATTCCGTAAAGGAGAAACCTTTACGAAAACCATATCCCCAACATCAAACTCCAAATCGGATCTTCGCTTATCAGCATAGGATTTCTGTCGGTCTTGGGCCGCTTTCATCCGCCTCCGAATCAACTCGATTTTCTCGGATGTATCTCTGATCATATCAGGCCCAAGTATGAGCTTATCTGTAGTCTCCCACCAACATGTAGGCGACTTGCACGGCCTCCCATATAAAGCTTCAAATGGTGCCATCCCTATGCTTGCCTGATAACTGTTATTATATGCAAACTCAACAAGAGGAAGATGGTCTTCCCAAGTACCACCAAAGTCCATAATACAAAGCCTCAATAGATCCTCGAGTACTCTATTCACCCTCTCGGTTTGACCGTCCGTCTGTGGGTGATAAGCAGCACTTAGATTCAACCTCGTGCCCATAGCCTCTTGCAAGCTATTCCAGAACTGACTAGTAAAGATTGGGTCACGGTCACTGACAATACTAGAAGGGACTCCATGAAGTCTCACAATCTCACGAAGGTATACGGACGCTAGCCAAGATGCGGTCCTCTTGCTTTTCACCGGAATGAAATGAGCACTCTTCGTAAGTCTATCTACAATAACCCAAATGCTCGTATTCCCTTTCCTTGACCTTGGTAGCCCATCAATAAAATCCATGGAGATACTCTCCCACTTCCAAAGTGGAACGTCTAGAGGATGCAATAGCCCACCGGGCTTCTTTGACTCGGCCTTGACTTGCTGGAAAATGATACATCTAGAGACATACTCTGCCACATCCTTCTTCATCCCAGGCCAAAAGAAAATACGCTTCATATCTTTATACATCTTATCCCCGCCTGGATGTATAGTCAACTTAGAGCGATGCGCTTCCTCCAGAACTTTTCTTACTAAATCTTCTACCATGGGAACACATAACCTTCCATCTCTCCTCAGCCAGCCCTTGTCATCAACAGAATATCGAGCGAGGTGACTAGACGTCTCTCCTCGAGTCAGCTTATCCATAATCTCAACTATGTGAGGGTCTTCTCTCTGTGAAGCCCCAACTTGATCAAGAAGGGTAGGCCTGAGTTCCAGAGATGCTAAAGAACCGGTCATCGACTCCATCGCCAAAGAGAAATCAAAGGTTGCCACATACTCTAAATTCTTCATCTCAACGAATAGAGGACTTAGGGTCAACCTTCTTCTACTCAATGCATCAGCCACCACATTCCCCTTGCCGGGGGTATAAGCTATTTCAAAATCATAGGACGCCAAGAATTCCATCCATCTTTGCTGCCTCAGATTCAGATCCTTCTGAGAAAAGAGATACTTCAACGACTTGTGATCGGTATAAAGCTCAAATCTTTCTCCCAGAAGATAATGGCGCCACGCCTTGAGTGCATATACTATTGCTGCCAACTCTAAGTCATGAGTGGGATAATTCTTCTCATGCACCTTGAGTTGTCTACCACCAAAGCATATCACCCTTCCTTCTTGCATCAGAACAGCTCCCAACCCCGTGCCACACGCATCGGTGTATATTGTAAATAATTTCCCTCCATCGGGCAAAGCTAGAACGGGTGCTGATGTGAGAGCTTTCTTGAGCTTCTGAAAAGCAAGCTCGCACTCTAAGCTCCAAGCAAAAACTAAATTCTTCTTCGTCAATTTAGTGAGAGGAGCAGAAATCTTCGCGAAGTCCTTGATGAACTTCCGATAAAAACCCGCAAGACCTAGAAAACTTCTCACTTCGGTTGCATTCCTTGGAGTCTTCCAATCCTGAACTGCAACCACCTTAGCGGGATCCACTGCTAAGCCTTGCTTGGATACGATATGCCCAAGGAATCTAACTTCCCTTCTCCAAAAGTGACACTTGGAGAACTTGGCCTTCAACTGATGCGCTCTAAGCGTATCCATCACCTCCCCGAGGTGCCTTGCATGCTCTTCCTCATCCTTAGAGAAGACCAAAATATCATCCACGAAGACCACGACAAACTTGTTCAACAACTCTCTGAACACCCTACTCATCAAGTCCACGAAATATGCGGGTGCATTAGTCAAGCTGAATGGCATGACAAGCCACTCAAAGAATCCGTCTGGAGTTCTGAACGCAGTCTTGTCTATACTATCCTCAGCTACACTGAGCTGATGGAATCCAGTAGCAAGATCAAGCTGAGAGAAAACAGAAGCACCGACAAGTTGGTCAAAGAGATCATCGATCCTCGGTAACGGGTGTCTGTTCTTCTTAGTCAGCTTATTCAACTCTTGATAGTCAACACATAGTCGGAGATAACCATCCGCCTTGGTAGCAAATACCACAGGCGCTCCCCACTCGGATATACTTCGTTTGATGAAGTTTTTCTCAAGCAACTCCTTTACTTGCTTGCTGAGCTCCCGTCTCTCATGCGGAGCCATGTGACGAACGGGCAAAGAAACAGGCTTAGCATTATCCACCAGATAAATGCGAAAATCAATCTCTCGTTTAGGGGGCAACCCCTTAACTTCTTCAAAAACATCTGGATAATCTCGGACCACCCTTACAGACTGAAGGGTTTCCTCTGACGAGTCGAGAGATTCAAGATAGCACAACATGACGGGATCCTTCGGATTGCATGAAATCTCTAAGGTGTTTCCAAGGCGAGTCACAAGCCTCACAGACCTATGCTCACAATCAAGAATGGCTCCATGTCTAGACAGCCAATCCATGCCCAAAATCAATCCGTATCCCCTGAAACCAAGAACATACGCACTACACAAGAACTCTACACTGAGTATAGAGATCCTCAGATCCTCACACATCATAGATAGATGAGCAGAACCCACAATGGGATTCGAAACACAAACGGGATCATCCACTAAGCTAGTACTAAGGTGCAAACTATCAACAAGATCAGCTGAAATAAAGCTATGTGATGCACCAGAATCAAACAAGGTACGAACTGGTAGATCAGAAACATAAACAAGGTTCTCAACAGAAACACTACCTCGATCGGGAACTGGAGCGGTAGCGAGAGCATGAACTTGCCCTCCTGCGGGTCCAGCACGCTGAGTCTGACCCTGGCCTTGCCCCTGTTTCTTCGGGCAATCCTTGCTGAAATGTCCAGTCTTCCCACATAAAAAGCATTCACCGTTATTCCTTTTCCTCTTCTTACAATCTTTGACAAGATGCCCAACTGAACCGCAATAATGGCATTTCCCCTTGCTGTTCTTGCCCTTGTTGTTGTTCCCCTTGTTGCCTTGACCCTTGTTCTTGCTTTGATTGCCTTGACTATTTTGACCACTAGTATTACCCTGATTTCCCTTTCCCTGGGAATCGGTCTTCTTGACTTGAGTATCATTCTTCTTGACATCTCCGTGAAGTAACGCCATATCAACCAAACTCTCAAACGTGGCCCCATGAGGAACATGCGACATGGCCAATCCCTGCAACGGCTCATTTAATCCCCTAGCAAAACGAAGGGCCTTCTTCTGGGGAGTATTCACCATATCCAAGCCAAAACGAGCCAACTGATTAAACTTGTTCACATATTCTTTGATAGACATATCTCCTTGCTTCAAAGTTATGAATCTCTCCATCTGCAAATTCTCCTCAGCGGAAGATAGAAACTTAAGCATGAATCTTGCCCTGAGATCGGCCCAAGTCTCAACAGGCCTAGTACCATTGGTGACCTCCCACCAATAAGCGGCTTCATCCTTCATAAGCCAAACCGCCAACAAGATCTTCCTCTGATCATCTATCCCAAAGATAGCAAACAAATCCTCGGTCTCTTTCAACCAATTTCTGGCTTCTACAAAAGTCTCTGTGCCTTGAAAGTTCTTGCCACCCATTGCTTTGAAATCCTTGCAAACCTTCGTGAACTCAACCTGAGGATGCTGAGGGGGAGGAGGAGGAAGAGGAGCCTCAGCAACTGGAGGAGGAGGAACAGGAACCACCGGAGGAGGGACATTAGGGGGAGGATTCTCAACTACAGGAGGAGGAGTGGGAGTAGGGTTTGCGGGGCCAGCTGCCGCCCTAGCTTCTAGAAGTCTCCTATACCAGAGTGGTACGTTTACTCCATCCGGGATGGCAAGATTCTTAGCCATACTGAAACGAAAGATAAGATAAGATTAGGTCAACGGAACGAAGGATAACGCTAATGGCTTTTTGGGGAATAGCCTTTTAAAATACTAGACTTTTCTTTGGAAAATACTTTATACTTGTTTTGAAAATAGTTTTTCAAAAGTCTTTTAAAAACTTTTTGCTCTTTCTTGTAAACCATATGCTCTGATACCAAATTGTAACACCCCGCCTCCGCCACGGTGACTCTTGCAAGCACTCTGACTTTGGAGGGGCGTTTGAATCAGGTAAACATGCATAATGATATATCAAGGCAGAACAAGAACATATGTATGTAATCAGAGTAAATAACATAGATAAAACAGCGGAAGATTTTTAAACTATTTCAAACACAAGTCTAGTACATCATAATGTCAATTTTCCAAATAAATAAGTCTAGTACATAAAACAACATCATCTGAAACTGAACAGAAAAACATAAGTAGCTATCCCCAAAGCAGAAAAACCATAGCGAGCTCAAGTCCAAAGCATACATGAGCTATCCAAGAAAGCAAGTAGGATCCAAGCTAAGCTCCTGTATTCCCTCCCTGAGAACCTGGGGGGGGGGGGGGGGGAAACGGAAGAAAAGAGGCGAAAGAAAACAGGTCAGTCAAAAAGACTGAGTAAGCCCTACTACAATCAATGTAAACTGATAAAGTTAACTGTCATGAGCAGCAAGTATGAACATAAGGATAACAACATGATGATTAACTATCAAGGTAGATAAAGGTGTCATCGCATAATCAGGATTAAGGTTTTGCACCACGGGTGTACTAGCAAACTAACATGACGTGATTAAATAAGTATTGATCCCACGGCCCAAGCTTTGGCCCAATAACATGAAGTGATCCTCCTACGAGGCCATGAAGTGACCCTAACACGAGGTCCATGAAGTGACCCTACCACGAGGTCCAACCCAACGGTCTAGTCGATCGGCTCCCTAAGCCTAACTCGTCACGTGTTGGTGTCAATACGGCCCAAACATGAATGTAGTCGAACTATGCCGGGTCCACCCGTCGGGTGTATCAAGCCCTAGGGTGTCAACCCCTGGACACCATAAACATGAGTGCACAGTCTCGATCTACCGGTACCCGTGCTTGTTTTCTCCAGCTACGGACTATGTGCACGACCAGAGTCCGCCCGGAACTACACCGGCGTACCACTCGGCCGTCGCTTTTGGTCGCTTACCTCCAGCCCAGTAATCGTGCCCCCTCCCTAGCCTAGTCCCTAGGGCCTTGATGATACAAACTTGGGATTACTGCGGAGTGGACCCCCCCATTACTAGGATTTCTCTAGTGGGTTAAGTATGGTTTAACTCCTTCACTAATCATGGATTAACTTGATTAAGTGTAACGGTGAGTTCACGACTTAACCCCGATTAATCAACCGAGCCCAAATTGGTTAAGTATTAAATGGTCCATGACTTAACCCTAATCATGAGGCATTAATTAATTAATGCGCCTTAACCTCTCACATTAGACTTTGTTGTGGTTACTAGTTAAGCCGGGCGGGTCCGGGTAGCTTTACACCACAACTTGGTCTAACCTCAGGTCCAAGGTACAACATGACCAACTTCTCACATTGGGTCCTATTGTTTGTAGCAACTAGTTAAGCCCGTCGGTTCCGGGTAGGTTTACGCTACAAACTCAACCCAACCTCGAGTTGGCCACACTTATCTTTTCTAAGTGTCATGTCCATCTTATTACAAGTTTTCAAGCAATTGGGTAGACCTAACTTAATAGGTAAATTCCCAATGGGTAGACCTAACTTAATAGGTAAATTCCCAAGCTCATGTTTTTATGTCTTTTAAGTTTACCCAACCCCAAACGCAATCCCATCGCTTACATATCGCAATAGCGCATAAAGGATAGAAAGAGGGAACTTGGCATAATCATGACATAAAAGTGTTAGAGCCACAAGTTCAACATGGTGGCATATGAAAGGTTCATGTGTTCATACACTTGCATATTACATTTTTAGGCCCAAAAGCATGCATAACATGTTAACATGAACCACATGACCATCCCAAACTCGCATAAGCATACTTGCATATCATATGACAACTTTGCATATCAAACTTGCATAATAAAACTTGCATAACATATGTCAACTTGCATATCATACTTACATAAACAAACTTGCATAAACAAACTTGCACAACATATGACACTTGCATATCATACTTGCATAAACAAACTTGCATAACTTATGGCAACTTGCATATCATACTTGCATAAACAAACTTGCATAACTTATGGCAACTTGCATATCATACTTGCATAAACAAACTTGCATAACTTATGACAACTTGCATATCATGCTTTTAACTTCAAAGTTCAAGTATGAGAGGAATAGGGCTTACAATGCTTTTGCGGACTCAAATGAGTATAGCAAATGTAAGAAACCCCTTATGCAACAAATTAAAACCCCAAAAATGCAAGCAAACTTGATCAAGACTCCTCCTTTATGATGACAATAGAGAAACAAGACTTTAATGCAAGCTAAAGAGGATCATACAAGCCTAAATACACTTGTATGCATGGAAATCTCTTAGGAATTTGTTTAGGAATTGTATGAAGAGAGTGGAGGCCATGAGAGGTTTGATTTTGACATAGTTTAGTTGCTAGAATGAATAATGAGTGATTTAGGGTAGGTTAGGGTCTTATTTATAGATTAGGCTAGTAATTTAGACCATAGGATTAAACCCAAGTTCTCATCTCAGCCCTCCAAATCGAATCTGGCCCCCAAGCTCAACACAAACCAAGCCCAGATCAGAAATGGTGCGCCAGGCAAAACTGCCCGGCCACCCCGTGTCGACAGGGCAGTCGACACCCTCAGACCCCTGTCGACATGGGGGTCTTGGCGGGAGTTTTCCCGCCTGACGCCAGTTGTGCCCTAACCCTTGTTTTTAACTTAAAATTTAAATCTGTTTTTAATATGGAAATTTCTGAAAACTTCAATGGGCCTTAACTGGGTCATACGGACTCCGATTTTCGAAAACTCGGACTCTATTTCGCGTATTTTTCCGAGACGAACGCAATGGCACAGCCCGTTTCCCCTTGATTCAGATTTTTAAATTAAATTCTGCCTCAATTTATATCTTAACAGGTTATTAAAAATACAGGTTGTTACAGAAAGATGCTATTATATGCGAACTCCACCAACGGAAGATGTTCCTCCCATGTACCTCCAAAGTCTAAGATACACAACCTCAACAAGTCCTCTAGAATACGATTCACCCTCTCGGACTGGCCGTCCGTCTGAGGATGATATGCGGTGCTCAAACATAACTAAGTCTCTACCGCCTCTTGCAAGCTCTTCCAAAATTTGCTAGTAAAGATAGGATTGCGGTCGCTTACTATGCTAGAAGGAACACCATGCAAACGAACTATCTCTCGAATGTATATGGAGGCTAACCATGGAGCAGTCCTCTTACTCTTCACGGGAATGAAATGGGTGCTCTTAGTAAGTCTATCTACCACGACCAAAATCCCCGTATTACCCTTCCTCGATCTCGATAACCCGTCAATAAAATCCATCGAGACACTTTCCCACTTCCATTGTGGGACCTCCAATGGGTGTAGTAATCCACCAGGCTTCTTTTTCTCTGCTTTTACTTGTTGGCACACCAAGCATCTAGTGACATACTCGGCCATGTCCTTCTTCATACCGGCCCAAAAGTAAACTCGTCTCATGTCCATGTACATCTTGTCCCTGCCGGGATGAACGGTCATCTTCGAACGATGTGCATCATCAAGAATGATCTTCCTCAAATTCTCGTCCTATGGTACACAAAGTCTACCATCCCTACGTAACCAACTCGTATCATCTAGGGTATACCTACGGAGATGGCTCGATGACTCCCCCCTTTTGAGCTTCTCTACTAACTCAACCAACTGTGGATCATCTCGTTGTGCCTCGCCAATCCATCCCAAAAGCGTAGGTCTAACCTCCAAGGATGCTAGCAAACCAGGTACAAAGTCAACGGAAGGTTTAAAGTCAAACATAGAGATGAACTCTAAGCTTCGCCGCTCAACAAACAACGGACTCAAGGACAACGTTTTTCTACTTAAGGCGTCCACCACCACGTTACCCTTGCCAGGGGTATATGTTATCTCGAAGTCGTAGGATGCTAAGAATTGCATCCACCTTTGCTGCCTTAAGTTCAAGTCTTCTGAGAGAATAAGTATTTTAGCGATTTGTGGTCAGTGAACACTTCGAATTTTTTGCCAAGAAGATAATGGCGCCAAGACTTAAGCGCGAAAACAATAGCGGCCAACTCTAGGTCATGTGTAGGGTAATTTCTCTCATGCACTCTCAACTGCCTTCCACCATAGGCTATTACCCTTCCCTCTTGCATTAAGACTGCGCCTAGTCCTGTCCCATAAGCATCGGTATAAACGGTAAATGGCTTACTCCCATCTGGCAACACTAAGACTGGGGCTGTGGTCAAAGCTTTCTTTAAACGTTGGAACATATCATCACAATCTATGTCCCATGTGAAAACTAGGTTCTTCGTCGTCAAGTGTGTTAATAGAGCTGATTTTTTTGCGAAGTCTTTGATGAACTTCCTATAGTAGCCAGCTAACCCTAAGAAACTCCTCACCTCGGTAGCATTTTTAGGAACCTTCCAATCTTGGATGGCCACTACCTTTGCGGGATCCACGGCTATCCCTTCTTTGGAAACCACGTGCCATAAGAATCGCACTTCCTTCCTACAAAAGTGACATTTAGAAAATTTAGCTTTAAGGCTATGCGCTCGAAGAGTCTCCAACACTTCCCTAAGATGTAGGGCATGCTCTTCCTCGCTCTTAGAAAAGATCAAGATGTCATCCACAAAGACTACCACGAATTTATCAAGGTACTCCCTAAACACCCTACTCATCAAGTCAACAAAGTATGCGGCGGCGTTTGTCAAACCGAAGGGCATTACAAGCCACTCGAAGAAACCGTCTGGATTCCTAAAGGCAGTCTTGTCTATGCTATCCTCAGCCACTCTCAACTGATGGAAACCCATGGCTAAGTCCGACTATGAAAACACTGAGGCGCCAACTAACTGGTCGAAGAGATCGTCAATCCTTGGCAGTGGGTGTCTATTCTTCTTAGTAAGCTTATTAAGTTCTCTATAGTCCACACAAAGTTTAAGGGACCCATCTGCCTTCGTGGCAAATACTACTGGAGCACCCCACTACGATATACTACGTCTGATGAACCCCTTCTCAAGCAACTCCTTCACTTTCTTACTGAGTTCTCTTCTCTCTCTTGGAGCCATGTGGCGCACTGGAAGTGCAACTGGCTTTGCATTATCTACTAGATATATTCAAAAGTTTATCTCATGTTTTGGGGGTAAACCCCTCACTTCGTCGAAGACATCAACATATTCATGGACTATGGGAACAGAATGTAAATCGTCGTCGGATGCGTCAAGGGATTCTAGGTAGCTAAACATTACTGGACCTCTAGGGTCACAAGAAATATCAAGGGTCTTTCCAAAATGAGTCAACAATCTCACTACCCTTCTTTCGCAATCTAGAATGGCCCCGTATCTAGTTAGCCAATCCATACCTAGAATTAAACCGTAGCCCATGAAGCCAAGAACAAAGGCATTGCATTCAAACTCAACGCCCAAGATAAACACTCTCAAATCCCGACAAATCATAGAAAGATGAGCTGAACCACCAATAGGATTTGAGACTACTAAGGGATTTGTAACTAGACTAGTATCTAGGTGCAATGTTTCAACTAATGATGTAGAGATAAACGAATGTGATGCGCCAGAATCGGATAAAGTACGGACAGGATGATCAAACAGAAAAACTAAACTTTCAACGGAAATTACTCTACCTCGTTCTTGCAGTTGTGGGACCATGAGAGCCTAAACTTGTCCCCTTGCCTGCCCTGGTGCCTTAAGAGCCTGCACCTATCCTCCCGAGGTAGACCCTGCCCTCTGCCCTTTCTTTGGACAGTCCTTAATAAGATGTCCCGCTTCGCCACAGTGGAAACAACCAGTCTTCTTTTGTTCCTACAATCTTTGCTTAGATGGACGGGTGTCCCACAGTTAAAGCATCTCTTCTTTCCCTTACCATTGTTGCCTTTGCACCTTTCTTGTTCTGTTGTTGCTGTTGCGGCTTCTTTTGATCCCCTTTCTTCTCGGGCGCCTTATTAGCATTGGCGCCCTTCTCTTCTTCATGCATAAGCGCCATATCAACTATCCTCTCAAAGGTAGCCCTCATGGGGATGTGGGTCATAGCTAACCCATGAAGCGGCCAGTTCAACCCCTTAACAAATCTCAAGGCTTTCTTTTCAGGAGTATTCACCAAGTCCAAGCCAAATCTTCCCAATTAATTGAATTTGTTGACGTATTCTTTCACCGATAGATTCCCTTGCTTCAATGGCAAAACCCTTTCCATGTATAGATTCTCTTCAGCCCGTGAGAGAAACTTCGCCTCAAACCTCCGCCTAAAATCTGGCCATGTATCGACTGGGCGTCCTCCATTAGTGACCTCCCACCAAAAAGAGGCCTCATCCTTCATTAGCCAGGCAGCCAACTGGACCTTCCTTCCATCTTCCACTTCAAAGATTCCAAACAATTCTTCCACCTCCTTTAGCTAGTTTCGAGCTTCAACAAATGTCTCCCTCCCGTGAAAAGGTTTTCCACCCATTGCCCGAAAGTCCTTACATATCTTAGCAAAAGTATCAACACAAGGAGGAGGAGGAGGAGCATTTGCTAGACCTGCGGTTGCGGCCCTAGCCTCGAGATATTGACAAAACCAACCGGGTACACGAGCACCCTCTGGTATCTCAGATGCTTCAGACATGCCGAAACGAAAAAGGAAAGATTCAATACAAAAGAGCCGAAGGAAAGATATATGGCTCTTGGGGTTATGCTTTCAAAATTAAGCTTTTCACTTGAAAATACTTTCCTTAAGCATACTTTTGAAGGTACTTCCTTATAAAAATGGTTTTGAAAACAACTTCTCAAAATTCATATCTGTTCTGGTAACCTTCAGCTCTGATACCACTTGTAACACCCCACGTCCATTAATGTCACTCACAAAGGGAATGCATTAAATTCCATGGAGCATTTTAAGTGTGTATAGAATAGAAACTTAACAACAATACAGATATAAATAGTACTAAAACTTTAAAACTTTATTTTAATGCAGCGGAAAATACATAAGTTTGATTACATCATCAAAACCAGAGTCAAAGTACATAATATCCATCTTGACCAACTCAAAGTACATAAATTGAAAGACATAATCCCCAATACAAAATAGCCATAAATAAAAGAGAGGCTGAACTTTACTTTAGCGATCCAAGCAATCTTCTAAAAGCAAGAAGCACAGCTATCCAAAATCAAGCTCCACTGGTGCTAGTTCCAACCTGAGCACCTTGGGGGGGGAGGAAGAAAAGAGGAGGAAACAAAAGGGGTCAGACATGAAGTCTGGCGAGTGCGATAACTTTAACAATATAATTACCGAAGTAACTGGGCTAAGGCATAAGTTGGAAAATCAGGAAATGACCATGAACCATTGAGTATGGAAGAATAAACAAGGAAACAAGATGAACAACGATATCGTTAAAGCGCACCTAAACCACTATAGATAATTACTAAACTACACCAACACTATAAGATAATTGCTATACTGCACCACCACTAGTCACCCTAAGGTTGATCCCGCCTACAGACTTAAATAATGATAATGGTAGTTTCGTGCACCCCAAGCTGCATTCATAGGTGTCGCCTGCCCCTCTCTCCACTAGGTGTACCCACTACCCCCAAGCGATCGGCTCCCTAACTCGTAGATACCTGTTCTGGCCCCACAGTGGGGTGTATCACTCCACAAAATGGCAACCCGATACCACAAATAATTCACGGCTTGTACCTACACGATGCAACAACGTCTTACCTACCAGCACGGGTCCACACACGCATATGACCCCGTTGGACTTGCATTGCCACTGCTAACCCGGTTTGGTTTCTTACAGTCAAGCCCAGTATGCGTGTCCCGTCCTCGACTTGGGTCGAGCCCACAAGGATACGTATGGGTTACTGGTTGAAACGGGCCCCCCATTACTTGATACAAGCTATCCACCTAAGCTTTGTCCCCACTTGTACATCCCACTTAACCCACTTCTTATTCATGTTCACTTACATGTTTCAATTTTGGTTAAGTATTTCTAATCGTATTTCAAATGCCACCCAAGGCACTCACTAGATTCCATATGCCACCCAGGGCACCCACTAGATTCCATATGCCACCCAAGGCACCCACTTAACCCCCTCATGTCCCACTACATGTTTATCTAGTTAAGTGTTTCTTAATTCATTAAGACCGTAACCTCATAAAGACCTCTCACATTAGACTAGCATTTGTGGCAGCTGGATTTGAAGGGCGGGTCCGGGCAGTCTTACACCACAAAAGAGCCTAACCTCGTGTCTTTACAATTGTTACGTATTTAATTTATGCCTAAGACCTCCCACATTAGACTGGCATTTGTGGCAGTTGGATTAGCCGGGCGGGTCCGTGCAGTCTTACACCACAAAAGAGCCTAACCTCGTGTCTTAGACGATTAATTATTCCTAATTAATCATTCACCAATTTCAATTACTTTCCCTATTCAAATTATAATTAATTCCATATTTAACTATGGCCGTAATTGACTCGATTATGTCCATCTATTTATGGTATGTAAAATCATACTAATTTTCATCAAAATTTATTTTATGCGTTTTAAGGCATCTATGCCAATTAAATATTTTAATATTATCCCTTTTACCCCCACGTTGTACGTTTATTCGTTTTAACGTAAAATATACGTTAGACTCGAATAGTCTAACTCATGGAATAAAGAGAAAACATCACAACATACATATAATTAAAACTAGATCTAAACGTAAGGGGTGAACTTGCATGTGTGAATGATGTTCTACATCTAAAACTTGCATAGGCCAAAGTTACAACTTGCATAAAACTACATATGTCATAGACCCAAATCTAAAGGTGTGAACTTGTTGAGATAATGGTCACAAGCTTGCATAAATCATGTATGTCATAGATCTACATCTAAAGGTGTAAACTTGAATAGGCAATAACCACAAACTTGCATAACATGATTCATATTCCAAACTCATATTTTCATACAAACTTGCATATGTGATTTATGCAACATTACAATGGTGTAAACTTACATTTAAACATTTAAACTAGCACGTAGAATTTGGCATATAACTCAACCATGTCATAGCCTAACTTTAGATCTAAAATAGATGTCATGAAGCCTATAAGGTTATACATATAATTTTCCCCAACTTGCATATGATTCATGTCTTAATAAAATTCTAAACTTGCATACATACTTATGATTTATCATATGAATCAACATACCCAAACTAGCATATGAACAACATGGTGATTCGACTATACATAAGCCAATCATAAAATTATAACATAGATGATCTCAACTTTACAAGATAGCATCATAGAATTTACAACATAAACATCACAATTTTACTACACGAATAATAACATGCTGTCAATAATTCACATCATATCCAAATAGTCCACATCACAACTCAATCCAATTAATTTGCTAATTATTTTATTAAAATTATCGAACTCACAACTCAAAGAAGGTCTTGAGTTCTGAATTCTGAGTTCTGAAGTTGTAATAGCTTTCCCTTGAAGAAGATTCGTTGTAAAAGTTGAAAAGAATTGATTTAGACTAGCTTTCTTCACCTCTAATTGGTGGCGGCTATGTTGAGTTCCTAGGTGACGGCATGGAGGCCATGAATCTAATTTTTATTTTGATTTTAGGGTTTGAGTCTATAGGTGTTTTTATAGAGTTTAGGATTAGTTTAAGCCGTCCGATCAACCCAGAATTAATCCCAGCCAATCAGAGCATATTAGAAACCCTAATGAGTCAGCATCTAGTCATCAACAGGTCATAAAACAAATCGTCTCGGAGGGGGGGGGTCGACCCCCAGGTCAACCCCCAGGTCGACCCTATGGTCGACCTGGTCAGGGTAGGTCGACCCTATGGTCGGCCTAGCCTTGGCAGGAATTTTCCCGCCTAGCCTGTCTGACTCCGAAATTTGAATTTTCTGCAATCTGTTTTAATTTTCTGAAACTTCTGATGGCCATAACTTCTTCATACAAAGTCCAATTCACGCAAACTCAGACTCTATCTCAATCAAAATTCTGAGAAGAACACAATGGCGCAACCCGTTTCGCTTAATTCTAAAATCTGAGGTTAGTTATTCTTTAATTTGTGAACATTAGTGTTAACAGAAATCTCGACCGTATCCACTACATATATAAAAATCGCATTTTTATATTGTTGTCATGTATATAAAAATCACATTTTTATAATTACGCTATAAGGATAAAAATTCTATTTTTATACCGCTACCATATAGATAAAAATTCTACTTTTATACGCTACACATATAGATAAAAATTCGATTTTTATACTCTACTTATATAAAAATAATATTTTTATATCTTCTATTATATAAAGATCATATTTTTAATTTGTTATAATATAAAAATCATATTTTTATACCTTTAGAAATATTTTCAACTTGCCAACAATATTTTCTTTCAAATTTTTCATTATTAAAAATATAATATTTTTATATCACTTTAAAAATCTAAGTTGTTCATTCTTTTCTATAACATAAAAATCATATTTTTATTAGTTAAAAATATAAACTCCCTTCTAATAAGAAAATAAACTTTCTCTAATAAAAATCATGTCTCTACACTACTAAAAATATAATCTTTTACCTGCTAAAAATTATATTTTTACTCGAATAAAAATCTCATTTATTCCTATATCAGTGTGAATAAAATATGAAGTTTTACCCCATGTTATTTATTTTTAAAACTAAGAATAAACAAAAAGTACATGAGTAAATGAACAAAATTCACTGTTTTTTTAGCTTTGGGGGTTTGAAATCGAGGAGGGAGGAGCCTAAGGGGTGGCTACAGCGAAGATGGCGTCGGAGGATGGTTTGGAGGTTGCGCAGCGGTGGGCTCCTGCGGTGGAGGCGCGATTTTCCTATGGTGGTTGGGAGTTTTCTAGTTCGAAGAGGGAGGAGGAGGGAGGTGGTTGCGTGGAGGGTGGAGGCTGGCCTGCGGATCGGAAGGCGGCACAAAGGGCACAGGCGGCGGCAAGAACGATGGTGTGACGGGGCAGCGAGATTGAGGTTTTTTTATGAGCGTTGACTGAGAGAAACCGGGAGGGGTAGGGATTATATAAATAAATAAATATATTTATTTATTTATTTTAAATCTCAAAAAGTCACCTTTTCGTTCGGACACCGAATCGAACCCAACGACTGTCGTCCATAGCTAATTACCCCCATTCCGAACACAATGGGATATGTTTCATCAGCTAATTTGATCGTTTAGATCAGTTTCCGTCAAAATTAAAATATAACTCTATATATTGAATTTGAACGCACATTTCAATTTGCCAGGGCCACATACTATCTCTAAAAATTCCCGAAAAATTATTTCTAGCTTCGTATTGACGATACGGTCCTAACAAAACTAATTTCATCGAACTTTGAGACCGTTGGAAAAATGGCCATTTTCCAGTCGATTAAAATCAACTGAAACTAGTCAAACATGTTTTCCTTTGCCACGCTCACATATTGATTCGAAAAATTACGAATTTTGGAATTTAGCAATAATTCGACATCACAGATCCAACAAAAGTGGTTCCGTCGAAAACCGAGGTCGGTTGCAAAATTTCCATTTCTATGGGCTAGAATTCCATAGCGACTATTATGAATTTTCAACTGGGCACAACTTTTGATTCCCTCCATGAAATTTTGATTTTTCGGATTTGTTGGAAAGATATTCTCAAATAGATTCTAATATTTATGGTTTCACTAAAATCCGGTTTATTCTGAATCCTGTACATTCATTTGAACTTTAAAATCAAATTTTCGAACTACCGCGCCATTTTCAATTCCTTTTATATTTAAAATAAAATATTTATATTCTAACGACGATTCAAATAAATATACACATTCTATTCTATTCCAAAATAAATTTCTCGTCGTTTTTATTTAAAATAATTCATTTTAAATATTCAAAATTCATTAAAATTGCCAAAGTAAAAATTTTAAATTGGCCCGGATTTCCAGGTTATTACAATCTCCCCCACTTAAAACTTTTCGTCCCCGAAAAGGAACGAAGCGGAAAGTTGTTTAACAAACCAACTCAACTTTCCTTGTTTTCGTTATGGCTTAAGTTCTTCAACTTTTCAGTTCCTAAGAATTTTTCAAATTTTTCAAAAATTTGGCTAACACCCTAAATTTTCGAAAAATTTCGCCATAACCTCCCCTGCACCGGGGACTTCAGGATATTTCAAATAGCCTCCCATGGCCCTCATCAATCCAAAAAGAAAAAGAAACAGCCAAGCGGCTAGCCAATCGGCTCATAAAATCATCCAAAACCCAATAAATTAGTAAACATGTACCCATTTGTCGGGCAAACAATTTTATTCTTCTGCTTTAGCCTCCTTGCTATGACCTGTTCAATGTAAGTACATGTATATGTATGCAAATGCGACAAATTTTCAATACAACTCACTACTCGGTTCAATTGGGCTAAAGGTTCAACATTTTAATTAATCAACCAATAATCAAACAACACAATCAGCAATCAATTCGTTGATTATGTTTTCAAATTCATAACTTTGATATATAGTCAAAAAATCACATTTTTGATGCCAAGTCACAAAAATATATTCTAACTATATTTTGGTTCTCACACCAGTCTAATGGAAATATATAGATATCATGCTTTCGGCACTCGAATATAAATACTGATGATGTGGCCACATCATCAGAATCATCCTCGGGTGTCTAGAATATGATTCTACATCTCTCCAGTGTATTAAAACTTCAAATACACGCGGATCAGACGTATACGCAAAATCTTTATATACTGGATTCTCCAAATTCAATACAAATAAATATTGAAATACGCTGAATAAGGTTTAAATTTTCAAAACAAAACTTGTTTTCACTTTTATTTTAAAAACATCACTCTTCACACTCGTTCTAGGATACTAGTGATCCCATCTCTAATGAGTCATTCTCATTGGATATTACTAATCCAATTTCTGATGAATTCTTTCATTTGGTTCTAACATGTCTTATTCTCTGAGCTCTGTAAACCAAAGCTCTTATACCAGCTATAACGATCAAGAATTTTGCTCGATCTGAATCGATCGCTGAACCGACCAAGACCATTCAAAACCCCTGATTGTTTTGAGAACACGACACATCGGGACGCAAACAGAAGAACATTTCATTGTATATTACAACAATTCCATCAGAATACAAGAATATATAGAGTATGAATAGATATTACACAGAAAATATCAGAGATTTAAATTACATTACATAGCAGCGGAAAATAATACAAAACACAACTAGAAGTAATACACGGATACAGAGCTTTCCTAGTATCGTTCCAATTGTAAATCGGGATCCTGTGAATAAAAATATGCAAAACCAAAACTACTAGTTTCCCGTGTCAAAATAAGGGCACCCAGAGTTTAGGTTAAAACAATAAACTCTAGGTCAGTCATGTGACTGGTGTGAGAACTAAAACAGTTATTAATCTTTATTTTAAAGTTAGGTAAATCAGGGACCATGCCGTAAAACACGGAACGTGTTTCCTCCCAAGAATACTAGTGCATAAAACAACAACGCAATGCTAAATAAAGAAATAATGAGGCTATTATAAGACCCAGGTCCCATCACACAACGCAACACAAGACGGAGGATAGGGTTTTACTTTATAATAGCCAAGAATACTTGATATGCTAAATTTCATGTTTTATTATTACTATAAGTGTATAGTGTCAAAACAATTTCAATCATAAATATCAATCATAGACGGCATGGGCACCATATATCATGTCGCCATACTAGGCTCTACAATCAAAACCGCAAAGTCACGTATTGGAAGTTGGATTTCCATCTGTGAACCGAGGCAAAAGATAGTCCTCTACCGATTCGAGACTATCTAGCCCGAGTCTCAGGATCAGAATGCATCGACCCTTGGATCGACAGGGCCGGTCCACCGATGTGGATTAAAATGCCTGAACACTACGTTTCGCCGCCCTTTGGGGTGTAAATGAGCCAAATGACTCCATTGGCTCCACACAGTCGCTGATATATCTGAGGCGCCTTGAAACAGCAACAACCACACAGGTGAAAATAATATAAATGTCAGTGCTGGTAGGTCACTGACACCACCCTAGCTAGAAGGAAACGCATGCCCTCCCTGAGGTCCTCTCCCATTTTTGGTTCACAACCGGGGTGTGAGGCTTGCGAATCAACGCTACACAAAGCTATGCCACACAGGCCGTGCTTTGATCATCAAACACAAGACTCTGCTTTTCAACAGAAGCCTTGATCATATTGCCACTTAGGCATGCCATACAGGCAGTTCACTCCGTGCGATTGATATCCATCAATATATAACCCCTGAGCTCGTACGTCTCAGAGAAGGGCATTAAGCAAGAGAATAAATTCTCCGCCGCCAAACAGATATATATATTTAATAGAAATCAATCACATAGAAAAAAATCCAATGTCAGACACACAGTCCATTTACAAGTTCGTTCTGGGTCTGAACGAAACCGGAGGCACCTTGTACCTCGCATATCCATCGATCTCCAAGTACGTCTGGACGATCACCAACTGATTCCCTCCTCTTGGGTGTACAGCCCAATCAAGATCATCAGTAATCACCCAAACGATGTGAAGACCTCCGGTCTTCAATCACCGTCTTCATCCTCGACACCACGTCAAATCAGTTATTCAGAATGGGATAAACCCAGTCTTTCTGAATAACTCGCGTATATAATAAATCAGTGTTACACAAACACAACATACGCCTCATTCCAATTCAGAATATTCTTTTATTCAAATATTCTTATACTTTGGGAAAGGTTCCCATTAATTTTATCAAAGATAAATTATTTAATCTTATTCTTTAATCTTCTTTTGAATATCACTTCAAACTAGTCGGGATAGTTAACCACACCGAAGTAATCATTTATTTTATTTCCCAATCCCAACCTATTCATCCCATGAAGTAAAACTGGTCGTACTTCAAATCTAACACCACGGTGTTATCGGTAAATTCAATTACCATTTCACGTTCAAATCTAATTAAAGATTTAACTATCGTCTGGAGCAAAACTGGTGATACCCCATTCTCGATCACTTCAATCTAATCAAAGATTCATTAAAACTCCACTTTGTTTTAATCTTCCCATAGATCAATATCCTTCCTTTAACTGGGTTAAAGAACCAATGTCATCTAAAACACGGTTTACCATAAACCCAAAATCACATTCATTAATTACCGGGTTAAAGAACAAGTGTTATTTAAAACAATGTTCACGATAAACCCAAAAATCAATTCAAATTCAATTCCAATTAAATACCATTTAATTGGTACACTTCATTAAATCTAAATAAAAAAAATTAATCTTTTTCTCAACTGGGTTTAAGAACAGTGGTAATGAAGATACCATTCACAACAAACCCAAATCACATTTGATATTATATACAAGGTTCTGAATAAAAGATATATTGGCTTATATTCAATATCAAATTCTACGACCAACAAATATCGTATTGGAAATAACGATACAAATATATCTTTCAGATTCCCATAACAATATATGTATCATCAAGAAATTCAACATCGAAATATTCCAAAGACAATTTCGATTAAATTCATTCCAATTCAATTATTGAAAATTTTGGTTATTTTCAAAACCATTTCATATCCACTTTATTTATTTCAAAAATAAATGATTTTTAGTTCTAGTTCAAAACCAGTTCATTTCGATAAAATCTATTTTCATCTTTTCAAATTTGGAATTTTTCATCCCAATTCTTCACAAATCATTTCTTATGATTTTACACAAATTATTATTATTTTTAATAATTTTATCAAGGCCCATACAGTCGATTTCCATCAACGGCCATCGAACTGCACTTACAGTGACCTTTTTCAAATTTGATTTGGACATAATTCCGAATCCAACCGTTAGATTTCAAATCTCTAATATTCTTTAGAAAGCTCTTTTCGATACGAACCCAACGGTTCCGGTTTTAGGAGAATCTGACGGTCGGATCTCCCGTAATATCCATTCGAAGTCAATGGTCGAAATTCGCGAACTGCCGTGGCGTGGCGCGTTCTATTCAGGCCATTATATATATAATATATATATTATATATATTTCGTCAATCTCCTTTCAAAACGTATTTTATAAATCGTTTTAAATCCGTTTTTGAAACGATTTCAACTTCATATTCAATTTCGAATCAAAATTGAATATTCCACATCATCGATATGCAAATGATAATATTTTCAAAACGTTATATTTTGAAATCACTTTATTTTCTATATTCATTATAGAAATGAATAAAATCAATATAAATGTCGTTCACGTCAAAGTGGCGTCAATCTAATCAACACAGCTTTTATTCAACACATGAATGCATTTTCTGTTCAACACATGAATATATTTTCCATTTAACACGTGAATATATTTTCTATTCAACACATGAATATATTTTCTATTCAACACATGAATATATTTTATATTCAACACATAAATATATTTATGTACTGGAATGAGGCCCAATCAATTACCATATAATGATAATTATATGGATTTTCTACAACACATATGTATAATAGCAACGATAAATAATCAACCGTCATCCAGAGTGCACCACACAACTGCATAAGCATTAATTATAAATAATTAACGCTTACACAGTCTGTCAATCAAACGATTGACATACCACTAAACCATTGGGATTAGTGTACGTCAATGTCATCCCAACACCCGTGTGGGGTTTCAAATCAACAAACACAGATTTTTATTTGTGCAGTTGGGCGATGTGTAAAATTTATCGTCCCAATCAATATCAGTCAAATTAGTGTATATAAACAAATATCCGATTTGTTTATTACTATTTTTTTATATACACGTTAAAAAATCATATTTTAACCATAAAATATTTTCCACTACAAAATATTTTATTTCATTCCACATCACACAAACAAATTTCACAGCACAACAATCAAACAAACAAGTCATCCATGGTCTGTGGGCGACGGGTGACGGGTGTCGGGTGCTACTAAGCCAAACACTGCAACTCTTCATATGTAGGAAATCTCGCTGTACTCGCCTTTTGTCACTTTCATCGACCGTATCCACTACATATATAAAAATCGCATTTTTGTATTGTTGTCATGTATATAAAAATCACATTTTTATAATTACGCTATATGGATAAAAATTCTATTTTTATACTCTACTTATATAAAAATAATATTTTTATATCTTCTATTATATAAAGATCACATTTTTAATTTGTTACAAGTATAAAAATCATATTTTTATACCTTTAGAAATATTTTCAACTTGCCAACAATATTTTCTTTCAATGATAAACATCATAGCTTTATGCTATTAAAAATCCGATCTTTAACTTTAGAAATCAAGTTTTTCATTATTAAAAATATAATCTTCTTATATCGCTTTAAAAATCTAAGTTGTTCATTCTTTTCTATAACATAAAAATTGTATTTTTATTAGTTTAAAAATACAAACTCCCTTTTAATAAGAATATAAACTTTCTCTAATAAAAATCATGTCTCTACACTACTGAAAATATAATCTTTTACCCGATAAAAATTATATTTTTATTCGATTAAAAATCTCATTTATTCCTATATCATCGTGAATAAAATCTGAAGTTTTACCCCATGTTATTTATTTTTAAAACTGAGAACAAAATAAAAGTACATAAGTATATGAACAAATCTCACTGATTTTTTTAGCTTTGGGGATTTGAAATCGAGGAGGGAGGAGCCTAAGGTGGGGGGCTATAGCGAAGATGGCATCGGAGGATGGTTTGGAGGCTGCGCGTTGGTGGCCTCTTGCGGTGGAGGCGCGATTTGCCGATGGGGGTTGGGAGTTTTCTAGTTCGAAGAGGGAGGAGGAGGGAGGTGATTGCGTGGAGGGGGGCGGCTGGCCTGAGAGGGGTGCGGCGGCGGATCGAAAGGCGGCGCGAAGGGCACAGGCGGCGGCGAGAACGATGGTGCGACGGGGTAGCGAGATTGAGGGTTTTATTTTATTTTTTTGTTTTTTTTATGAGCGTTGGCTGAGAGAAACAGGGAGGGGTAGGGATTATTTAAATATATTTATTTATTTTAAATCCCAAAAAGTCACATTTTATGTTCGGACACCGAATCGAACCCAACGACTATCGTCCATAGCTAATTACCCCCATTCTGAACACAATGGGATATGTTTCATCAGCTGATTTCTTCGTTTCGATCAGTTTTCGTCAAAATCAAAATATAACTTTATATATTGAATTTGAACGTGCATTTCAATTTACCAGGGCCACATACTAACTCTATATATTCCCGAAAAATTATTTCTAGCTTCGTATTGACGATGCGGTCCTAACAAAACTAATTTCAACGAATTCTGAGACCGTTGGAAAAATGGCCATTTTCCAGTCGATTAAAATCAACCGAACTGGTCAAACACGTTTTCCTTTGCCACGCTCACATATTGATTCAAAAAATTACGAATTTTGGAATCTAGCAATAATTCGACATCACGGATCCAACAAAAGTGGTTTCGTCAAAAACCGAGGTCATTTGCAAAATTTCCATTTTTAAGGGCCAGAATTCCATAACCACTATTCTGAATTTTCAACTGGGCACAACATTTGATTCCCGCTATGAAATTTTGATTTTTCGGATTCGTTGGAAAGATATTCTCAAATAGATTCCAATATTTTTGGTTTCACTAAAATCCGGTTTATTCTGAATCCTGTACGTTCATTTGAAGTTTAAAATCGAATTTTCGAACTACAACGCCATTTTCAATTCCTTTTATATTTAAAATAAAATATTTATATTCTAGCGACGATTCAAATAAATAGATATGTTCTATTCTATTCCAAAATAAATTTCTTATCGTTTTTATTTAAAATAATTCATTTTAAATATTCAAAATTCAATAAAATTGCCAAAATAAAAATTTTAAATTGGCTCGGATTTCCGAGTAATTACTGTTGGAAAGATATTTTCAAATAGATTCTAATATTTTTGGTTTCGTTAAAATCCGGTTTATTTTGAATCCTGTTCATTTAATTGAAATTTGAAATCGAATTTTCAAACTACTGCTCCATTTCCAATTCGTTTTATAATTAAAATAAATATTTATATTCTAATTTCAATTTAAATAAATGTATACACACTAATTCAATTCAAAATAAATTTCTAGTCGTTATTATTTAAAATAAATTAATATAAAATATTTAAAATTCATTAAAATTGCCAAAACAAAAAATTTTAATTGGTTTCGATTTTCCGGGTTGTTACATGTGGTCTCTCACTATAAGTTTATAGTGCTTTTTTTAGATCTAGACGGTTGTGTAGAGCGGATCTACACACCCGATTAATTATATATATATATATATATATATATATATACACTAAGCAATAAACAAGCTTGATCGCTGGCCAAAAGACGTCAAAATATGCATGCAACCTACATGCAACTGGAGAACGTTGCGCCTAGTGCGAGTACACAAACTGACCAACTACAAGTTCAAACAAATATACATATACAACATCAACCCAAACTAACCAACTACCTACCTGAACAGACCACATAGCAAAACAAAATGAACACCCACACACGGTGGTCGACAGAACTAACTAGAAGACAACTGATAAAGCGAGGGAGCTAAAAAAGTAACTGGAGTTGGAAGATATTACCATGGTCGAGGATACTGGCATCGCTGGTGCAAGCTATCTGACTGAACACTGCCAACTGATTTGTCCCAAAGATGCATGACGTCCGTGATCATAGGCAGGAAAGGCTGCACCTGAGTGTTATTACTATTTGTTATTATTTCTTTTTAAAACAAAATCTTATTTTCATAAATAAATCTTCTAGAAAAATGGTTTAAAATCTTTAGAACCCTTTTTCTCTTCCAAAACAGTTTTAAAAATAATTCTTCTCCTGGTTATAAGGCCAAGAACTTAGGGAATAGTTGCTCTTAAAAGAATATCCAGATTGACAAAATGAAGTATTGAATGGATATACCTCATCATTGTGCTTTCGGACTAATATGACATATTAACACAAATTTTCCATTTAACTCTGAAACCAAGAAAAGGTTTTCAAATTAAATCCCCAAATGAAACTAAACACTAGAAATCACGACTATGTCAGTTGTAGCTAGGTTTTTGTCCAGGCATAAAGCTTTAGTCCATGGGATTCAACATATGACATTCTCATGCTCTTCTAGACAAATCAGCAAGCGTCCCGTGGGGTAGATCGAGTGTAACAACCCGGAAATTTGGAACCAATTTAAGATTTATTTTTAATTGAATTTAATGATAATTCAATATCTTAAATGATTTATTTTAAAAATAAACTACGAAAAATTTATTTAAATCGAAATTGAGCATAAGAATTTAAAATTTAATTAAATCGAGCTCGTAATGGCTCGACAGTTTGATAATTTAATTTTAAACTTCAAACGAATACACAAAATTCGTTATAAGTTAGAATTTGATAAAACAAGAAATGTTAGAATCTGTTTAACTATATCTTTCTAATGAACGTGAAAAAAAAATGATATTTCACTTTACAAATTGTAAGTTATGTTTAAATTAAAATTTATAATAGTCGCTATCGAATTTATACATTTTTTAATATTATTTAAGCCCTTAAAATAGCCATTTTGCGAACGACCTCCGCTTTTGATAAAACTAATTTGGTTGGATCCACAACATCAAATTATTGTCCGGTTCAAAATTTCAAAGTCAACTGGACTTAATGTGTGAGCGTGGTAAAGTTAAATGCCTGTTGAATTTTAGTTGTCAATTTAATAGGCTGGTTAAAAAAGGCCATTTTTTAAATGTTCTCCAAATTCGATGAAATTAGTTGTGTTAGAACCCTATTTCAAAAACATAGCGAGATTTCAAATTTCGTAAATTATGGAGTCAGTATGCGCCGTAGAAAATTAAAATGTATGTTCATATTAAATAAATTGATTTATATTTTAATTTTTACAAAAACTAATTAAAATATTTGAATTGACTTACGAAACATATCTCATTGTGTTCGGAACGGGGGTATTTAGCTAAGGACGAAAGTCCTTGGTGTTCGTTTGGAGTTCAGATCAATAAACAAGCAAAAATAGAATTAAATAATAATGAATAATATGCTATATATATATATATATATATATATATATTAACCAGGTCAAAACCCTTTTCTACTTCAACGTGCAGTCAACCCTTATTGAAGTCGCCTCCAAACGTTTCATGGTCATGATTTTCAGAATTTAATCCCCAAATTCCTCCAAATCTAATGATCGGATCTAAAAACTTTCAAAAATAAAATAGAAGAGCTAATCAAGATCTTCAAACTCAACAGTAGTGATCGATTTTTACTTTGTAGATTGTTCAAGTTTTTTCCCCTGAAGTACTATCATTCGGATGTATTTCTGGAGGCGGGGAGGGCTTCGAACTGACCGCCATTCACAGCGCAGGGAGGGGAGGCATAAGTGGTGGGTGTGGTAGCTGTCGATCGTAGTCAGGTGGTGTAGGCTGGCGTGCGCAAGCGCTTTCTGATATCGAGCCAAGGTTTTTCGCTCCAGCGAAATATAACGAAGAAAACAAGGCCTTAAGTTTTTAATCTAGGTTAATTAAGGGATCAAGATTTAATTAATTTAATTAATTATATTTGAAGTATCTCGAATTCTAATTATGTTTACACTGTCGTAACTTGTTGAAACAAAATCAAAATTCTACAAACAACGGTGCTTTGGAATCCTGAGGACAAACACTACATTTCATAACTAACTAGAAAAAATTTGGAGTTGGTTATGGTTTTTGATAAAATTAAACATCGGTTTAATTTTACTAAAAGAATCGTTATTTTAATGATTTCAAAATCGGCCAATGTAAGAACTCTCTCACCCAAATATTTTGTATAATTATTTATTATTATAACTGAATGTATATTTATTGCCTATGATTACAATATTTGTTTGGTATTTAATGGTGGTACGCAGTTTTACTGTTATTATTATCAAACTGTGAATATATGTGATGTCAAAAATAAACATTTAGACTATAAATTATTTTGGGATGACAATTTACTCGCCCTCTCCCAAATATTAGATAAATTCACATGGATTATGATGTAAACTCCACATGGCTGTTGGAACGATAATTTTACACATCACCCAAGTAAACAAATAATAATATTTGCTTGATGGTTGAAAACCCCACACGGGTCTGGGGATGATAAATAATTCACATCTCCCTTGGATTTAATTGTGTGTGAAACGACTGATTAACAAACTGTTATAAGCGTTATTTAATTATTTAATGCTTATACAATTTCAAATTGCACTCTTTATGTGAATTGAATGTTTAAGAGTTGTTTATCACTATTTTTAATTACATGCGAGGTATGAAATCCTTATAAACAAAATTATATGGTAATTGATTGAGTCTAATTTCAATTTAGAAATAATGAATATTTTAAATAACGAATATTTTAAAATAATATTCAGTGAAGAATCAAAATATGATTTTGAAGTCCGATTTTGGATGGATACGAAAATATTTAAATATTCATAACTGAAATGAATACAAAGTCGAGTTAAGTAGATATACGCCATTTTAACTCAAATGGAATTTTCTGTCGATTTTATTCATTTTGTAATGAATATCGAAAAGATTTGATTTCAAAATCTGGTATTTTGAAAATATTGTCATTTAAATATTATAATGATATGCAGTATTAAATTTTGATTTAAAAATGAAATGGAAGTTAGAAACGTTTTATAAAATACGTTTTGAATGGGAATCGACGAAATATTCTATATATATATTTAAATGGTTTGAATAGAACATTTCGCGCAGCGACCATTCGCGAATTTCAACCATCAACTTTGGATGGATGTAACAGGAGATCCGACGTTGGATTCCCCTAAAACCAGAATCTTTGGGTTCGTACCGAAAATAGCTTTCGAATGATGATAAGAGATTTAAAATCTAATAGTTAGATTTTAAGATATGTCCAAATCAGCTTTGGAAAGGGTTGCTTGTGATGCAGTTCGGTGGCCAATATTGGAAACCGACTATAAGGGCCTTAATAAAATTATTAAAATTATGAATAAATTATGTAAAATCATAATAAATGATTTGAAATGATTTTGGATGAAATATTCCAAGTTTGTAAAGATAAAATATATTTTTATCTGAATAAGTTGTTTATCAACTTGAGTAAAGAACTAAAAGAAATTATATGGTTTTAATATAACCAGAATTTTCCAACGTATGAATTGGAAAGAACTTGAATGGAAATAATCCTTGGGATATTTTGATGTTGGATTCCATGACTATACGGATATTGTTGAGGAATTCGGAAGATATAGATATCATTATTCCCAATACTATATCCGTTGATTTCAGAATTTGATATTGAATATAAGTCGACATAATTTCTATTTGGAGTCTTGTATTTGATATCAAATTGGACTTTGGGTTTATTGTGAATGGTGTCTTCAATAACACTGTCCTTAAACCCGGTTGAGAAAAGAATAAATCATTTAATTAAGATTAATGAAGTTTCCCGATTAATACATATAATTGGAATTAAATGGAAGTTGATTTTAGGTTCATTGTGAACGATGCTTTAAATAACATTTGTTCTTAAAACCCAGTTAATAGTGAAATTATGGTTTAGAATTTATAAATCTTTTAATTAAGAATTAACGGAATTTTTCCAAAGTAAAGTTTTCTAATCTAATATACTAAATTTGAATTGAGTGGAATTCGATTTTATAATAACTGAGATAAGCTTCTGTGAAGGAAGACCATTACTATTTATGGAATTTAAAAGACTTTGCCATTATTCCATTTATACTGTTAGTCTAATACGGAAATTTGTATTAGTTATATACTGATCAGATTTCCATGAAGAATCCATTTTGATGGAAGAGGATTTTGGGTTTATCGTGAACTTTATTTTAAATAACATTGGTTCTTTAACCTAGTTAAAGGTAGGATTAATTTCCTAAATTTGAGTAATCAAAAGTAATGATTTTTGAGATTAAAACAAAATTGGAATTTTAATGAATCTTTAATTAGATTGGAATGTGAATGAGATAATTAAATTTACCGAATTCAAGAAATGATTGAGAATGGTGTACCACCAGTTTTACTCCATGCGATAGTTAAATCATTAATTAAATTTGAAACATGAAATGGTAACTAATATTACCTATAACACAATGGGTGTTAGATATGGAGTACTAATAGTTTTGCTCTCATAGGTTGAATAGGTTGGGACTGGAAAAAATAAAATAAATGATTACTTCGTTAAGGCTCGATAATCCCGACTAGTTTGATAAACCATAATTTGGTTTAAGATTGTTAAAAGATAATACAAAATCTTTAGCAACGATTTCAAAGAAAGGTTTAAACAGTGGTTTAAGAGAATTAAATCTTCGATAAGATTTGTGGAAATAATTCCGAATGTAATGAATATTTGAATAAAGGAATATATTCTAGATTGGAATGAGGCGTATGATGTGTTATTATAACAATTGATTATAAGATACGCAAGTTATTCGGAAAGACCGGGTTTAACCCATTCTGAATAACTGATATGACGATTAAAAGTCGATGATGAAGACAGTTGTTGAAAACCGGTTATCTTCATATTGAATGGATGATTACTGATGTATTTATTGGGTTATACACCCAGGACGCGGTAATAAGTAGATTGTCCAGATGTACTTGGAGATCGACCGGATATGCTAGGGCCTCTCTCCTATATTAGACAAATAGGACAAGGAATAAGGTGCCTCTGGTTTCGTTCAGACCCAGAACGGGCCGGCAAATGGATTGTATGTCTGACACTGTATTCTGCACTGTATTCGTTGATCTCTGCTAAATATATATTTGTTTGGTGGCAGAGTATTTATTCTCTTCCTTAACACCCTTCTCTAAGATGTACACGCTTAGAGGTTATATATTGGTAGAAATCAATGGTATGGTATGGATTGGCAACGTGGCATGATGAGTTGCATGGAAAAAAACTTGTGTTGAAAAGCAGAGTCTTGTGGTTGATAATCAAAGCATAGCTTTAAATAGTGCAGCTTTGTGTAGCATTAATTCGCGAGGTTCACACCCTGGTACGAACCAGAAACGGGATGAGGAACGTACGAAAATGGACAAACGTTAATTTCTAGCTATGAGTGATGTCATGGTATGAAGCCCAGACATTTTACTTATGTGGATGTTGGATATTGTTTGATGGAAGGCGAGGTACCTCGGATTTCATTTGGGTCGCCAACGTCCCTTGATTAGTTGACGTACTAACCATTTTGGAAGTTCGATAGAACCGGCTAACGTATAGTTTATGGTATAACCAATCAGTGACGGCTGACCGACAATGCGGCTAACCTAGGGCTACCCAAAGGCGTGATCCTAAGGCATTGCTAGTGTATCTCAAATCAGAAAGGAAGATTGCTTTCCTTAGTTCATAGATGGAAACCCAATTTCCAATACGTGACTTTATTGTTTTAGTTATAAACTTATATGGCGATGTGGTAGGACAAGTACTATGAAGTATTTACGATTGATACATTTATATTGGATGTTGATATCTTCACTTATATTAACAATAAAAGATAAATTTTGTGTACCAAGAATATTTGACCATTATAAGGTAAAAATTTATCCTCTGGTTTATATTGCATTGTGTGATAGACCCTGAGTCTTATAATGGCTTCATTTTTTCGTTTTAGCATTGCGTTGTTTGTTTTATGGCATTCTTGGGAGGAAACCCATTCCATGTTGTACGGAGTGGTCCCTTGATTTACACAACATTAAAATCAAGTTAATAATTGTTTTAGTTCACACACCAGTCCCATGACTGAATCGGAGTTTATTGTTTTCCCACCTAAACTATGGATGCCCATATTTTCCAAATGGGCAACTAGTAGTTTTGGTCTCGTAGATATTTATTTTCATAGGATCCTGGATTAAAGCTGGAGCTATATATGGAATACCTGGAGCTATATATGGAATACTTTGTATCCGTGTATTTATTTCAGCTTTGGTAGTTGATGTTTTCCGCTACACATTTTATTCATGTATTATATTTTTCCGTTGTAATTTTTTATTTATACTCTGATATCTTGTACTCTGATGTAAATTGTTGAAATAAAAATGAAACGTTATCATGTTTATGTTCTGATGCGTTGTGTTCTCAAAGCAGTCCGCCTTCTCGTTCGGTTTAGGACAGCCGAGAAGTTCGAGTCGCTATAGGTGGTATCAGAGCTTTAGTTTACAAAGCTCGAGAACAAGGCACATTAGAACCGAATGAAAGAATTCTTCAGAGATATGATTAATAATATCCTATAAGAATGACTCTTTAGAGATATGGTTAGTAATACCCTATAATGAGTTTGAAGAGTGTTATTTATAAGAAAAGAATTTAATTTTGAAAATCATATCTTATTACACGTATTTGAGTATTTTATTTGATACTAATTTTCGACTATCGACTGTAGGGAGATTTTTGAATATACGTCTGATCCGCATGTGTTTGAACTCTCAAATATTCCGGGTAGATATAAAATCACATTCTAGTCGTTTGGAGATGATTCTGATGATGAGGCCTCATTATCAATGTTTTGTTCGAGTTTCGAAAGTGGGATATCTATATATATTTCCAATTGACTGGTGTGAGAACCGAAACCTAGTTATATTTTATTGTTTGTGATTTAGCATTGAAAATATGATTTTAAGTATATTGAAGTTATATATTTGAAAATCTAATTAACTACTTGATTGCTGGTTGTGATGTTTGATAATTAGTTTAACTAATAAAAATATTGAATGATAAAACCAATAAAGATAAATCAAGCCAAATCAAATTGAAAATTAGTTCAAATTGGATTTATGCACATGGATGTACATACATACATATATATATATATATATATATATATATATATGTTGAGTAGGATATTGATTTGATGCTAAGTAGAGAAATAAATTTGTGTGCCCAACAAACAGGTGCACCTTATGAGTTGGTTGCGCAATTTTATTATTATTATAACCACTGTGAGTGATTTGGATGCACTGTGATGGTTATTCTGTGTGAAATTTAAACATACACCATAGGATAGTAACAAATTAATTTTGAACTACATTGCATAACATACTACTGAAGACAGCATGGCATATCATATTCCATATAAGCATTTAGCGCTTATATGACGAGGTTTGTATTACCATATGAAAAAGATGCTTGTATGGCGAGGACTGAATTACAGCTTGAAATGAGGACTGATTATGGACTTAATAACTATAAATATAAATGGAAGGATTTAATAACAAACCCTACACATGCATTGAGATGACAAAAATGTACACATCTCTCTTGTTTTAGATACGACACATGGATCATCACTGGGTCAAGGGATGATTTTTTTTACACATCTTCCTTGAGCATAGTTAATTCACATCTGACTTGTATGCGATATATTTATTTATTTGGTGCCTAATACAGCCCAATAAAATTTTCAGATCAACCCATACAAAGAAGGTTATGGCGAATTTTTTTAAAAATTTAGGGTGTTAGCCAAATTTCAGAGAAATTTAGAATTTCTTAGAAATTGTAAAGTTGAAGAACTGAAGCTAGAATGAAACTTGACTTGGTTAGTTAAACAACTTCCAGCTCCGTTCTTTTTTTAGGATGAAAAAGTTTTAAGTGGGGGAGATTGTAACAACCCAGAAATTTGGAACCAATTTAAAATTTATTTTTAATTGATTTTAATGAGAATTAAATATTTTAAATGATTTATTTAAAAATTAACAACTAAAAATTTATTTAAATCGAAGTTGAGCGTAAGAATTTAAATTTAATTAAATCGAGCTCATAATGGCTCGATAGTTTAAAATTTTAATTTTAAACTTTAAACGAGTATACAGAATTCATTATAAGTTAGAATTTGATAAAAAAGAAACATTAGAATCTGTTTAACTATATCTTTCTAATGAATGTGAAAATTTGAGATTTCACTTTACAAATTGTAAGTTATGTTCAAATTAAAATTCTGAATAGTTACTATGGAATTTATATACATTTTAATATAATTTAAGCCCTTGAAAATAGCCATTTTGCAAACGACCACTGTTTTCGACAAAACTAATTTTATTAGATCTGAACGTCAAATTATTGTCTGTTTTAAAATTTCAAGTCAGCTGGACTTAATATGTGAGCATGGTAAATTCAAATGCCTGTTGAATTTCAGTTGTAAATTTAATAGGCTAGTTAAAAAAGGCCATTTTCAGACAGTTTCGAAACTTGATGAAATTAGTTTTGTTAGAACTGTATTTCAAAAACTTAGCAAGATTTCAAATTTCATAGTTTTTTGAGTCAGTATGTGGCCGTGGAAAATTAAAATGTATGTTCAAATTAAATAAACTGATTTATATTTTAATTTTTACGAAAACCAATCAAAACACTCGAATTGTCTTATGAAACATATCTCATTGTGTCCGGAATGGGAGTATTTAGCTAGGGTGAAAGTCGTTGGGGTTCATTTGGAGTTCGGATCAATAAACAAGTAAAATTAGAATTAAATAATAATAAACAATACGCTACATATATGAATTAACTGGGTTCAAACCCTATTCTCCTTCCACGTGCGGTCAACCCATATTGAAGCAACCTCTAAACGTTTCATAGCCATGATTTTTAGAATTTGATGCCCAAATTTCTCCTAATCCAATAATCGAATCTAAAAACTTTCAAAACAAAATACAAGAGCTAATCAATATCTTTAAACTCAACGTGTGACGACCACAAACTCTGTGTATATGAAAGTAAGGATAATCATTGGAATATAACACATAACAATAACAACAGAACAGAAATAGAAAATTACACTGAAAATAATACTCCATCAGAGTTACACAGCGTAGTCGGATCATAAATAGCAATAATACGGTTTCAGCTTAATATAAAATGTCTGCTGCGGAATAAAAACATAATATACTAAGTGAAGCTTGAACAACAAAATAGAAATGAGAATATCCATCTTCAGCTCCATAGCTATCCAGAATGAATCTGCTAAACCTGTACACAAGGCTGCCCGTGTGGGAAAGAGGGCACCCGAGTTTGCAAAGTGAAACAAACTACGAGTCAGTCATCAGACTGGTATGAGAAATCTTAGTTAACCTATTTGATAATAAGGCTAATCACAGGACCACGCCGCTAATGCGGAATGGGTTTACTCCATTGGATTGCCAGTGCACAAATAAAGTAAATCATCAAACAACGCAATGCTTTTTAGAAAATGAAACCATTATAAGACTCAAGCCCCATCACACAATGCAACGCAAACCGGAGGATAGAGTTTTACCTTATAATGGTCAAAAATGCTTGATACTACAAAACGAATTTGGTATTATTATTAGTGTGTATATGTTTTAAAACATTTCAATCATAATATCAATCATACACGGCATAGCTACCATATACTATGTCGTCGTACTAGTTATACAATCAAAACCGCATGGGTCGTATTGGGAGTTGGATTTCCATCATGAACCAAGGCAAAAGATAGTCCTTACCGAATTCGAGACACTCTAGCCCGTGCCTCAAGATACAGTCGCAACCGCACCTGGATCGTCAGGGCCGGTCCAAAAATATATTAGTGGATTAATAATGTCCAAACAATACGTTTCCCCAACCTATGGGGCGTAAATAGAGCCACTAGGGACTCAAATAACCGAGGCGCCTCATTCCATCAACCACATAAGCAAAATGTCGGGTCGTGTAAAACCCAAACACCATTTCTAGCTAGAAAGAAACGCATGTCCTCCCTGCAGTCCTTACTCCCGTTTCTGGTTCATACCGGGGTGTGAAGCTCGCGAAGTAACGCTACACGAAGCTATGCTATTTAAAGCTGAGCTTTGATCATCAACCACAAGGCTCTGCTTTCCAGCAATAAGCCTTGATCAAATGCATCTTGGCATGCCACATTGTCAATCCATACCATACCATTGATTTCTGCCAATATATAACCTCTAAGCTAATACGTCTTAGAGAAGTGTGTTAAACACCAAACAGATATATATTTAGTAGAGACCAACGAATACAGTATAAAGGAATACAACGTCAGACATACAATCCATTTACAAGTCCGTTCTAGGTCCGAACGAAACCAGAGGCACCTTATACCTCGCATATACGAACAAATCGACAATACGTCCGGACGGTCACCACATTATCCCCTTCAAGGTAGCTACTCCAATCATGGGCATCAGTAGCCACACATCCATTCGATGTGAAGATCGTCGTATATTTATTTGAAATAAGATTTAACTCAGTCTTTTCAAATAATTCTCGAATATATATAGTTCGAAATCATTTCTTTTCATTCCATATCTCTTATAATATTTTATTTATTTAAAAATAGTCATTTTCAATTAAATGGCGCTTCGGGTCATTACATGGCCCTGGCGCTGTTTCCTCAAAATTTGATTTACACATTTCTCCAAATCTAACCATTGGATCTTAACAAATTTTATATCATTAGAAAAATCTTTTCAAAACTAACCCAATGGTTCATGTTTTGGGAAAATCCGATGGTCGGATCTCTCGATATGATCGTTTGAAGTTATGATTTCAAAACACGAACTACAGCAGCGCGATTCATTTATTTTTAATTTATATATATATATAATTCATTCGATCGACGATATCAAACTATTTTCGACTCAACCTTGACTTCTATAATATATGAAATCATATATTTCATAAAAATGAAGTTTTCTTTTATTTCATCCTTATCTTACATTGAAAAATGTAACTTTTTATTTTATTCTTCTCTTTACATTAAAACATGATTTTTAATGTAAACATGTTTGTATACTTAAACATGAACATTTTTCTACTTTCATTCCTAACATTAAAAGTATGATTTTTAATGCGTACATATTTATATAATTTAAACATGAGCATTTTCCTTATTTCTTCTTTACATTAAAAACGGAAATTTTAATGTAAAGATGTTTTAATGTAGAGATGTTTGTATTTCTAAACATGCTCACTTCCACATTCCACTTTGTTACATTATTAATAGGATTTTAATGTAAACATGTTCTTTTTCTTTCTTGAAACATAAGACATTTCTATTCATTACTTAGCTTACATTGAAAAATGAAATTTCTTTGCATCGTATAAAAGTGTAATCTTTTGACACTACATAAAAATGTAACCTTCTATTCCAAACTTTGTTTATATTAAAAATATAACTTCTTATTTCAATGTGTTATTATATTGAAAAAAAAATAAAAACTTTTTATTTCAATGTATATGTACATTTAAAAAGTAAATTTTCTATTTCAATATGTATTTACATTGAAAAATGAATCTTTTAATTTCATTGTAATCTTTTCTTACATTATGTAAAATGTGATCTTTTCTTATCTTCTATTACATTTTGGAAATGTAATATTTTCTTTCTTTTATATTACATTTTGAAAATGTAATCTTTTACTATGATATTTCTTTGCATCTAAATATGCAAACAAAAATATAATCATTTAACTACAATGTTTATTTGCACCTAAATACGCAAATAAAAACATGATCTTTTAACAACAATGTTTATTTGTATCTATAGCGCAAATAAAAGTATGATCTTTTAACTACAATGTTTATTTGTATCTATAGTGCCAATAAAAGTATAACTTTTTATTTTAATATATATTTGCATCAAAGAACGCAAATAAAAGGATAACTTTTAATTTCAATATATATTTGCATCAAAGAACGCAAATAAAAGGATAACTTTTAATTTCAATATATATTTGCATCAAAGAATGCAAATAAAAGAATAACATTTAATTTCAATATATATTTGCAACAAAGAATGCAAATAAAAGTAAACTTTCACATATCCTGTACTTACATTAAAAATGATATTTTTAATGTTATCATATTTCCATGTTTAAAATATATACGTTTTTCTACTTTGCTAAAGTACATTAAAAATAAGATTTTTAATGTGATCATATTTATATTAAAAACATGTACAATTTCCATATACAATAAAAATGTAAATTTTTATTGTTTAATTTATTTCCATTCCAGATAATGAATATTTTCCATATTTCTAATTTCAATAAAAATTGTGAATTTTTAATGTTCAAACAAATTTCACTTCATATATGAATATTTCACAACACACAAAAACTTTTCAGAAAATTTCGGCAGCATAACGATAGGGTAATTAAAACCGGCACCCTCCCGATGTATGGCTCCTCGCTCTACCTTAAAGCCTCGCAGCTTTTGACAAGGGGGAATTAAATAATCTAGTTCGTACACAGACGAATTTTTCACAATATCAATTAATTTCAATTTCTTTTTTTCTTTTTCAACCACAAACAAACACCAAAATTCAACCAATCACAAATCAATCAATCAAGTCGTCCATCGTCTGTGGAGGACGGGTGTCGGGAGTTCCTAAACTCCGTCTGCATCCTAATATAAATTTTATTTATTTTATTTCAGAATTCAAATATCTTACCTTGATTTGACGATGCCAAAAATTGTAACAAGCTCTAAAAATTCTTCGGTCTCTTTTAAAATGTATGTCTCGTCGTTGTGATTCCAACGCTTTTAGTTTCGTCGAATTCTGATAAGAAACGAACGAGTTATAGTTTTACAAAGTTTGTAAACAATTTTAAATAAAATAAATTATTTAAGTAATCAAAACATACTCTTCTTCTACCTCAGTAACACAGGGTCGACGTTTTTCTCATTACATTCGAACTTAGGGTTTGTTTTTGCTCGCGAATCGAGGCACTGGGGAAGGATCAGACACCACCACCTTAATGGGCTCCGAAACGCGCGCCCCGGGATGCCCTTCTCGTTGAACTCGCACGTCGATTGGGGGGCGAAACAAAGGGCGACGCGGCCGACTTCAGGGTGAAAGTTCTCCCTGTACACACCACTTGAGGATGATCCGACCGTATAGAATTCGAGGGAGAAGAATTCTCTACAAAAATGCCAAAAGGAGAGGGAGATTTCGTCGAACGGATTCAGTTTAATTAGATGAGGAAAGAAGGAGCAGCGATGGCCATGGATTTCAAACAAAGGCGGCTGATACGATGGTGTACTGTGCTAGGGTTTGGTCGTATATACGGTGTATTTATACCATATACGTATTTTCCATTTTATTCTAATTCTTTTTAATTTTCTATATCGCTACTAAATCCAAATTAAACCCAACGAGTGACACCGCTAGCTAAATACCCCCATGACGGACACAATAGGATAGGCCCCGTGGGCCCATTCGACTGTTTCAGTCAGTTATTCTTCAAATTAAAGAATAAAATATTTAATTATTTGACTAGATCGAACATTTTAATTTACCGGGGCCACAGACTGATCCTAAAAATCCCAGAAAAATTATATCTGGCTTTGTTTTGACGGTGCGGTCTCAACCAAACTGATTTCGTCAAATTTGAAGACCGTTTGAAAAATGACCATTTTCTGGTCGATCGAAATTGACAAATATAGTCAAAACATATTTTTTTTTTTTTTGCCACGCTCACATATTAATTCGAAAAATTATGAAAATTGGAATCCTACAATAATACGACATTCCGGTTCCAACAAAAGTGGTTTCGTCGAAAAAAGAGGTCGTTTGAAAAATGGCTATTTATACGGGCCATATATTCTATTAAATTCCATAGCGACTATTCTGAAAATTCAACTAACCATAACTTCTGATTCCTGCAATGAAATTTCAATTTTTCAGATTCGTTGTAAAGATATTCTTAAGCAGATTTAAATATATTTGGTTTCACCAAAATCCGACTTATTTTGCATCCTATACGGTCAGTCAAAGTTAGAATTCAAATTTTCAAACTACCGCGATATTTCTAACTCCTTTTTGAAGTTAAAATAAATATATTCATTCAAACTTCGATTTAAATAAATTTTCAATCATTTTTATTTAAATAAATTATTTTAACTATTAGAAATTCAAAAAAATAGCCAAAATAAAAAATTTAGATTGGCTCAGATTTTCTGGGTTGTTACAATCTCCCCCACTTAAGAACTTTTCGTCCCCGAAAAGGAAGTTATAGCAAAGTAGGAAACAAAACGGAAAATGTAAATAGTGTAAATGTACCTCGCACTAGAGCTAGTCAGAGATATCCAATCTGCAATGGGGATAAGCTTGTTTGATGTTATCCTCTGTCTCCCGTTTACAGTCTCTGGGATCTCCGCTCCACTGCACTTTGACTAGATGAATTCTTTTGTTCCTCAGAACTCGAGTTTCCTTGCCAATGATCTTTACCGGCTCCCTTCTTACTGCTAAGTCAGGGGTAATTTCCAAATCTTGTTGTGCAGCTTCCTCCACAGTCAAGTTTGGATCATGCACATGCTTTTGAAGTTGAGACACATGGAATACATCATGTACCCCTGGCAACCAGTCAGGCAACTAAACCCTGTAAGCGAGAGTTCCAATTCTTTCTAGAATGGGGAATGGACCAATGAATCTAGGAGCCAACTTACCAGTCTTCCCAAAGCGGATAACTCCTCTTAATGGGGAAACTCTCAAGTACACATGATCGCCAACAGCAAATTCTAGATCCCTTCTTCTTACATCTTCATAACTTTTCTATCGGCTCTGAGCTGCTAACAATCGCTTTTTAATAAAATCAACTTTGTCTGAAGCTTCTCTAATCATGTCGGGACCTAATACCAGTCTATTGCCTGGTTCCACCCAACATGCAGGAGATCTGCAAGGCCTGTCATACAATGCTTCGAATGGCGACATTTCCAAGCTTGCTTAGTAACTGTTATTATAGGAGAACTCGACCAAATGCAATTGGTCTTCCCATAATCCGCCAAAGTCAAGAATACAAGCCCGCAATAAGTCTTCTAGTATACGGTTCACCCTCTCAGTCTAGCCATCTGTTTGAGGATGATAAGCGGTGCTCAGATTTAATGTTGTCCCCAGTTCTCCTTGGAATGGTTCCCAGAATTTACTAGCGAATATAGGGTCACGATCACTTACAATGCTACTGGGGACTCCATGTAGTCGGACAACCTCTTTGAAATAAATTTTCGCTAAACTTTGAGTTGTTCTCGTTGATTTGACAGGAATAAAATGGGCAGTTTATGTGATACGGTCAACAATCATCCATATACTATCATTGCCTTTTCTCGTTCGGGGTAAGACATCAATAAAATCCATGGAAATTTGATCCCATTTCCACTTTGGAACTGGTAGTGGTTGTAACAAGCCGGCAGGATTTTGCTGATCACTTTTGACTTGTTGGCAAGTTGAACACCTGCTAACATAAATGGAGATGTCTCTTTTCATAGATTTCCACCAGAACGTGCACTTGAGATCATGATACATCTTGCTCACCCCTAGATGAATACAAAGCTTGGATTTATGACATTCATCCATTAATTCTCTTCGGAGCTCAGGAATATTCGAGACACAAATTCGGCCTTTCAATCTCAGAACTCCTTTGTTATCAATTTGAAAACTGGAGGGTTCACCTTCCGAGACTCTTTTACTAATTCTTTGAATAAATTCATCATTCTTCTGAAGGGCAGAGATTTTATCAATCAACATAGGTGTAATGATGAGATTGGCAAGGATAAGATTGGCGATGCCCGCATTCTTCGTGCTAAGTGCATCTGCCCCAACATTGGCTTTTCTTGGAGTATACAAGATGTCTAAATCATAGGGTGCAAGGAATTCAACCCAACGTTGTTGTCTCAAGTTCAAATCTCTCTGGGTGAACAGATACTTTAAGGATTTGTGATCAGTATACAGTTCGAACTTTTCTCCCAAGAGATAGTGCCTCCATATCTTTAGAGCAAATACGATGGCCATTAGCTCAAGGTCATTGCAACAACCCGTATTTTTATAACGTGTTATAACCATAAATCAAGACAGAATTAATTTTTAAGGTAAGAATCAAGGGCAACGGGTTACGCCATTACGTTTGTCTCAAAATTCTGCTTGGAAATGAGTCCGAGTTTTTAAATATCGGAGTTTGTATGACCAAGTTATGACCCTTCGAAGTTTTCAGAAAATTTCAAGTTCAGAACAGCTCAGAATTCGAATTCAAACCCCAGAATGGACTGGGCGGGAAATTTCCCGCCCAGGACCAGGTCGACCTGGGGGTCGACCATAGTGTGGACCTGCCCAGGACCAGGTCGGCCATAGAGTCGACCTGGGTGTCGACCTGGTTGCCGAGCCCATTTTTGAGTCAGAGTTCACTCTGATGTTTCTAGTCCAATTTCTATCTAAATTCGTTGGCCAGACCCTATATAAACAGCCCCTAACTCTAGTCTCTCTACACGAATTCTCTCTGGCCTTATGTTGCTAAAACCCTGGTTGAAAAGTTAGAGAAAATGGATTGCTTCTTCTCCAATAAGGCTACGTGTAGAGTACAGCTGTTTGGGGAATTTCTGTTAGACTCGAGATTCAACATCGCCTCTTTGTTTTCTAATTCTCTAACCAGATCTGTAAGCCCCAGTTACTTTTAGATCTAAACTTTAAACTTAATATAAACATGTTGTAAATCGAGATTGAACCTAAGTATGATAATTATCTAGGATCTATCATTGTATATCTTGGATTTATCATTGTTCATTTTGGATCTATTATTTTAGATCTACTATTTGTTCACCTTGGATCTATTCATCTTGAATCTTGACTTGTAGGAATATTTGCATGAAATTGATTTGGGGCCTATACATGTTGTAAATCTAAAACCCTTAATGTCCATAATATTCATGCCTGTGATGTTGAAACGGTTGTTATTCACAAGTTTGGGGTTATTATCTTATGTCAACTTTTACCATGACTATCACCCTATTTTGCTAGATTGGATATTTGAGACCACTATTCCATATGCCAGTATTGTTCTAATCATTTATCTCAAGTTATACCATGCTTGACTTGTAATCACTTTTGCCACCTTATGCCAGTTTTTTCTATGTTATTCCCTAATTAGATTTGTTTGTATCGATTCGAGTTTACGTGCGATGGGAATGCGATTGGATAGATTAGGCAAAACCTGAATTTACTATAAACTTGAAATATGAACATTGTTATAACTTGAACCTGGATATGGACATGAACTTGACACGAAAACTTGAACATGACGCTAGAATGAATTTGAAAATGGCCAACTTGAGGTTGGGTTGAGTTTGCAGTGTAAATCTGCCCGGAACCACCGAGCGAATCCAGTGACTACAAACAATAGGATCTAATGTGGATAGTTGGTCATATCGCATGTAAAACCCGAGGTCAGAATATGTTGTGGTGTAAATCTACCCGGAACCGCCCAGCAAATCCAATGACCACAACAACTAGTCTAATGTGAGAGGTTGGGGTGCATTAATGAATTAATGCCACATGATAGGGTTAGGTCATGAACCACTTGAATATACTTAACTAATTTGACACGATGATTTGATAGGGTTAAGTCATGAACCGCTTGAACACACTTAACCAACTTGATACATGATTTCGTAGGTTTAAGTCACGAATTTGAATGACAACACTTAACCCATTAGAAACCCTAGTTACGCGGTCCTTTTCAGCAGTAACCCACTTAGATGTATCACGATACCGTGGGACTAGGCAGGGTGGGGCACGATTACTGGTCTGATTGTAAGCGATCAGAACGATGGCTGAGTAGGTGCGCCATTGTAGGTTCAGGCGGACTATGGTCGTGCATGTAGTCCGGAGTTGAAAAAGCAAGCATTGGGCACCAGTAGCTTTACACTGTGCGTGCTTGATTCGTGTCGATGGTTGGCACCCTAGGGCTTGATACACCCTATGGTGGACCTAGCACAGGTGACTACATTTCGTGATTAGGCCGTATGACACAGACACATGACGAGCTAGAACTTGTATGGAGCCGATCGATTTGTAGATCGTACTGTAGGACCCCGTAATGGGTCGTTTCATGATATTGGGCCAAGGGATCATTTCATGGTTAATACTTGACATGGGTTAGAATACTAGTACAGTTGGGGCAGCGAATCTTGAATATGCGATGATAGACTTGATTTATCTTGTTATCTTAGTTATCATGCCAGACTTATAATCATCCTTATGTTTACTCTCCGTTTATTCATGTCTTGTTAACTTTACTAGTTTTTACACTGAAAGTCACTAGGTCTTACCAGTCTTTATGACTGACCCTTTTTCTTTCGCCCCTTTTTCTTTCGTTTTCCCTCCCAGGTTCTCAGGGAGGAAACTCTAGCTCTTAGCTTGGATTTTGCTTGCTTTCTGTCAGCTCATGTACGGTTTGGTCTTGAGCTATGCTATGGCTGCACTTCTGCTATTTTGGGGAATAATTTACATTTGTTATTTTAAGTTTATGCTTCTTTATCTAGAACTTGATGTAATGGAATAATGACAATTTATACTTTGGATATATAAGGTTTTATCTCTTTACTTGAAATTAATGAGATTTGGTTTTTAATTTCTACTGCTGCTTTATTTATGTTCTGTCTTGTGATAGCTCTGTGCATGTTTACCTAGATAATGCTCCACCAAAACTAGTGCATTCCCTTTGTGAGTGACCCTAGCGGAGGTGGGGTGTTACATTTGGTATTAGAGCAGAAGGTTACCAGACTGGGCAAAAGTTTCAAAAACCTTCTTAAACTATTTTCAAAACCATTTATAAAGAAGCATTTTTCAAGAAAAGTTTTATATTTAAGAAATGGCTATTCCCCAAAAGCTATTAGCACTTTCCTTTGTTTACTCGTTTGAATCTTTTTCTTTTCGTTGTTTAGCATTTCTGACCTTAACCTTCCTGAGGGAGTACCCGCACCTGGATGGTTCCGAAGGTACTTAGAAGTTAGGGCCAACGGCGCGGGCCCGGCAGACATCCCTCCTCCTCCTCCCCCAGTGGCCGCGGTTCCTCCTTCTCCTAGTAAAGCCTTTGCCAAAGTATGCAAAGACTTTAAAGCAATGGGCGGCAAGAACTTCGTTGGAACTAAAACCTTCGTTGAGGCACGAAACTGGCTAAAGGAGACTGAAGACTTGTTTGTTATCTTCGATGTGGAGGATCATAGGAAAATTCAGTTGGCATCATGGTTGTTGAAAGAGGAAGCTGCATTTTGGTGGGAAGTCACCAACGCTACCAGGCCAGTTGAGACTTCGGCAGACTTTAGAGAGAGGTTTGGGCTTAAATTCTTATCGTCAGTAGAAGAGAACCTTCAGATGGAGAGGATCCTAGCACTCAAGCAAGGGGACATGTCTGTTAGGGAGTACGTGAATAGGTTTAATCAGCTTGCTCGGTTCGGTTTGGACCTGGTCAATACGGCCCAGAAGAAGGCTGTACGCTTTGCTCGAGGATTGAACGAGCCACTACACAGTTTGGCCATAACTCATATACCCATGGGGGCGACCTTTGAAAGCTTGGTGGATATGGCCCTACTTCATGAGGAAGACAAGAATAGCAAGAAGGATGTTAAGCCTAATGAGGCTCAGAATAAGAAGGTTGACTTCAAGAAGGGAGGCAATAAGAATAACAAGAACAACAACAACAATGCTAACAAACCACGTGAGACAAGGAAGTGCAACTTTTGTGGTATTACGGGACATCTAGCTAAAGACTGTAGAAGGAAGAAGAGAAAGTTGGGTGAATGCTTTCATTGTGGAGATACTGGACACTTCAGTAAGGATTGCCCTAAGAAGCAAGGACAAGGGCAAGGGAAGACCCAGCGAGCAGTACCTTCTGAAGGGCAGTTGCATGCTCTCAACACCACTCCAGCTCTTGACCGAGGTAGTAATATTTCTGTAGAAAGCCTTGTTTACATTTTTGAATTTCCTGTTCGAACCTTATTTGACTCTGGCGCATCGCATACTTTTATTTCTTCTGATATTGTTGAAAATCTGCACCTAAGTACTTTGTTGAGGATCCCGTTAATGTTTCAAATCCAATTGGGGGCTCTGCCCATTTATCTTTGATTTGTGTGGATTTGAGGATTTCTATCTTAAGCGTAGAATTCGCGTGTAATACTTATGTTCTCGGATTTATGGGATACGGTTTGATCCTAGGTATCGATTGGCTGTCCAATTATGGAGCCATTCTTGATTGTGAACGAAGGGTAGTGAGGCTCATGACTCGCCTTGGTAATTCCCTTGAAATTTCTTGTAACCCGAAGGGTCCGGTCATGTTGTGTTATCTTGAATCTCTTGACTCGTCCATCGACAATTTGCAATCTGTAAGAGTGGTCCGAGAATATCCAGATGTCTTTGATGAGGTGAAGGGGTTACCCCCTAAACGCGAGATAGACTTCCAAATTTATCTTGATGATAATGCCAAGCCAATTTCATTGCCCGTTAGGCACATGGCCTTGCGAGGAAAAAGAGAGCTCAGTAAACAAGTTAAGGAGTTGCTTGAGAAAAATTTCATAAGACGAAGCATTTCTGAATGGGGTGCTCCGGTGATATTCGCTACTAAGGCGAATGGTTCGCTTCGTCTATGCGTAGATTATCGTGAGTTAAACAAGCTGACGATGAAGAATAGGCACCCACTGCCAAGAATCGACGATTTGTTTGACCAGCTTGTGGGAGCATTTGTTTTCTCTCAACTCGATCTAGCTACAGGATTCCATCAGCTTAGAGTGGCTGAGGATAGCATTGACAAAACTGCGTTTAGGACTCCAGATGGGTTCTTCGAATGGCTCGTCATGCCATTTGGGTTAACGAATGCACCCGCGTACTTTGTAGATTTGATGAGTAGGGTGTTTCGGGAGTTCCTTAACAAGTTTGTGGTGGTATTTTGGAGGATATTTTGATCTTCTCAAAAGATGAAGAAGAGCATGCTAGGCATCTCAAGGAAGTCATGGATACGCTTAGAGCACACCAGTTAAAGGCTAAGTTCTTCAAATGCCATTTTTGGAGAAAGGAAGTTCAGTTTCTTGGACATGTAATTTCTAAGAAAGGTATAGTTATGGACCACGCAAAGGTAGTTGCGGTGCAAGACTGGAAAATTCCTAAGAATGCAACGGAGGTGAGAAGCTTTCTCGGTTTGGCGGGCTATTACAGGAAGTTCATTAAGGACTTCGCTAAGATTTCAGCCCCTCTTACTAAGTTAACAAAGAAGAACCTAGATTTTGCATGGGACATAGAGTGTGACGTTGCTTTTCAAAGGCTTAAGAGAGCCCTTACTACAGCTCCAGTTTTGGCATTACCCGACGGAGGCAAGATGTTTACGGTGTACACAGATGCGTGCGGCACGGGATTAGGCGTTGTCCTAATGCAAGATGGAAGAGTGATATGCTACGGGGGCAGACAACTTAAAGTTCATGAGAAAAACTATCCCACACATGACTTAGAGTTGGCCGCGATTATTTTTGCGCTTAAGGCTTGGCGCCACTATCTTCTAGGTGAAAAGTTCGAGTTGTACACTGATCACAAATCACTTAAGTACCTCTTTTCACAAAAAGATTTGAATCTAAGGCAGCAGAGGTGGATGGAATTCTTGGCATCATATGACTTCGATATAGCTTATACCCCTGACAAGGGTAATGTGGTGGCGGACGCGCTAAGTAGAAAAAGGTTGACTTTGAGCCCCTTGTTTGTTAAAAGGAAAAGCCTTGAGTTTATAGCAACCTTTGATTTTACACCTGCTGTTGAGTCATTGGCTGCTAAGCTAGCATCTCTTGAGTTAAGACCTACACTCCTAGATCAAATAGGGACTTCACAGAAGGAAGACCCACAGATAGTCGAAATCATGGACAAGCTGATTAGTGGTGAGACGTCAAGTCATCTCGATAGGTATTCCATAGATGACAAGGGATGGCTAAGGCATGATGGAAGGCTATGTGTCCCACAAGTGAGAGACTTAGTAACGAAAGTCCTCGAGGAGGCGCATCACTCGAAGATGGCCGTACATCCCGGAGGGGATAAGATGTACAAGGATATGAAACGCAATTTCTTTTGGCCTGGAATGAAAAAGGACGTGGCAGAGTTGTTTCGAAGTGCATGGTGTGCCAACAAGTAAAGGCCGAGTCGAAGAAGCCCGGTGGGCTAGTACATCCTTTGGAGGTTCCGCAATGGAAATGGGAGAGTATCTCGATGGTTTTCATGGATGGACTGCCTAGGTCAAGGAAGGGAAATAATAGCGTATGGGTCATAGTTGATAGACTCACGAAAAGTGCTCACTTCATTCCAGTGAAAAGCAAGAGGACCGCATCATGGCTAGCGTCTATTTACCTTCGAGAGATAGTACGGTTGCACGGGGTTCCTTCTAGTATAGTTAGTGATCGTGACCTGATTTTCACTAGCCAGTTTTGGAATAGTCTGCAAGAAGCAATGGGTACGCGACTGAGTTTAAGCACATCACCCGTAGACGGACCGTCAAACCGAATGGGTAAATAGGGTACTAGAGGATCTCTTGAGACTATGCATTCTTAATTTTGGTGTTACTTGGGAAGACCATCTCCCTCTCGTGGAGTTTGCATACAATAATAGCTACCAAGCTAGCATAGGAATGGCACCGTTCGAAGCCTTGTATGGAAGACCATGCAAGTCACAAACTTGTTGGTGGGAGATGACAGACAGGCTTATACTTGCGCCCGACATGATAAGGGACACTTCTGAGAAGATTGAGTTGATACGAAGACGAATGAAAACGGCCCAAGATAGACAGAAATCTTATGCGAACAAGAGAAGGACAGACCTAGAGTTCGAAGTCGGAGATATGGTCTTTATAAAAGTTTCTCCTTTACGCAATGTGGTTCGTTTTGGAGCGGGTGGAAAGCTAGCACCAAGATTCGTAGGACCGTTCCCTATCACTGAGAGGATTGGGCAGATGGCCTATAAGGTATACTTACCCGAGAAGCTGACCGGAGTACACAATGTCTTTCACGTCTCGCATCTCCGAAAGTGCTTACATGAGTTGGCCGAAGTGGTTGAGCCAAGCATCCTTGAAGGCGTAGAAGTGGAAAAAGAAACAACATTGAGGCGAGTTTCGATTCATATCTTAGGAACGGAAATCAAGAAGCTTAGGAATCGAGAAGTCAAGCTAGTTAAAGTACAGTGGAGTGAAGCCCAAGAAGACGCAACTTGGGAAACCGAAGAGAAGATACGCGCGCTTTACTCATTTCTTTTTGAGGGTACATTCTCGATCTCTTTTCCTATAAACTTGAAAACCTTTCGTATCATGCTTTTACTACCTATATTTGCCTTGTTATCTTCTTGATCTTATCCTGAGACCTTAGGTAGAACCATATGGATGTAAACATGTGATTGAAACATGTCATGGTTGATGTTTGCAAATGGTTGCAAGTGTTTGCAAGTGATTGCTAGTGGATGCATGACACATATTAGGCACTAGATCGGCTCAGTCACATTTTCATGTTGCATATGCATGAGTGCTTATACTTGTACATGGATGAAACTTGTTATGCTATCACTTGGATGTTTCATATGAATGAATGTTATGTGCACTCATGTAGAGATTATAAATTATGTTAGGAATTTGCATACATGTTGGACTCATGACACTAACATATTGTGCATTAAGGATGTTTACTGAATCAGCAACTGCCTGATCTTTTGCATTAGATAAGTACATATACACACACTTTCTGCATATGTTCATACAACACTAGAAATCTTTTAAGGGCAATGGTTGCTTGTGGATGATGTTTTGAGTAGATGGATGATGGATGGTAGGATATGTTCTTCCTAACTTAGAGATTTCGGAGATGAAATCCTTTAAGGAGGGGAGAAAGTAACAACCCGTATTTTTATAACATGTTATAACCATAAATCAAGACAGAATTAATTTTTAAGATAAGAATCAAGGGCAACGGGTTACGCCATTACATTCGTCTCGAAATTCTGCTTGGAAACGAGTCCGAGTTTTAAAAAATCGGAGTCCGTATGACCAAGTTATGACCCTTCGAAGTTTTCAGAAATTTTCAAGTTCAGAACAGCTCAGAATTCGAATTCTAATTTCGAATTCAAACCCCAGAACGTACTGGGCAGGAAATTTCCTGCCCAGGACCAGGTCGACCTGTGGGACGACCATAGTGTCGACCTGCCCAGGACCAGGTCGACCATAGAGTCGACCTGGGTGTCGACCTGGTTGCCGAGCCCATTTTTGAGTCAGGATTCACTCTGATGTTTCTAGTCCGATTTCTGTCTAAATTCATTGGCCAGACCCTATATAAACAGCCCCTAACTCTAGTCTCTCTACACAATTTCTCTCTAGCCTTATGCTGCTAAAACCCTGGTTGAAAAGTTAGAGAAAAGGGATTGCTTCTTCTCCAACAAGGCTACGTGTAAAGTATTGCTGTTTGGGGAATTTCTGTTAGACTCAAGATTCAACATTGCCTCTTTGTTTTCTAATTCTCTAACCAAGATCTGTAAGCCCCAGTTACCTTTAGATCTAAACTTTAAACTTAATATGGACATGTTGTAAATCGAGATTGAACCTAAGTATGATAATTATCTTGGATCTATCATTGAATATCTTGGATCTATCATTGTTCATTTTGGATCTATTATTTTAGATCTACTATTTGTTCACCTTGGATCTATTCATCTTGAATCTTGACTTGTAGGAATATTTGCATGAAACTAATTTGGGGCCTATACATGTTGTAAATCTAAAACCCTTAATGTCCATAATATTCATGCCTGTGATGTTGAAACGGTTGTTATTCACAAGTTTGGGGTTATTATCTTATGTCAACTGTTATCATGACTATCACCCTATTTTGCTAGATTGGATATTTGAGACCACTATTCCATATGCCAGTATTGTTGTAATCATTTATCTCAAGTTATACCATGCTTGACTTGTAATCACTTTTACCACCTTATGCCAGTTCTTTCTATGTTATTCCCTAATTAGATTTGTTTGTATCGATTCGATTTTACGTGCGATGGGAATGCGATTGTGTAGATTAGGCAAAACCTGAATTTACTATGAACTTGAAACATGAACATTGTTATAACTTAAACCTAGATATGGACATGAACTTGACACGAAAACTTGAACATGGACATGACGCTAGAATGAATTTGAAAATGGCCAACTTGAGGTTGGGTTGAGTTTGCAGTGTAAATCTGCCCGGAACCGCCCGGCGAATCCAGTGACTGCAAATAATAGGATCCAATGGTAGTTGGTCATGTAACACCCCGAATTTCGGTTAATGCTAAAATTCACTAATTACAGAATAAATAATCTCAGATGTGAGAATTGGGGGAAACGGGCTGCGTCATTGCGTTCGTCTCGGAAAAATACGCGAAATAGAGTCCGAGTTTTCGAGAATCGGAGTCCGTATGGCCCGGTTATGGCCCAATGAAGTTTACAGAAAATTCAAAGTTCAAAACAGATTTAAAATTCAGGTTCAAATTTCGAAATTGGGGCCATTGGGCGCAGGGGGGAAATTCCCGCCTAGCTAGCCAGGTCGACAGCCCTGTCGACTGGGCAGTCGACTTGGCTAGGACCAAGTCGACAGCCCTGTCGACTTGGGTGTCGACAGGGGGTGCTCGGCCAGTTTGGCCTGGTGCACCATTTCAGGGTTTGGGCTGTATTTTGGGGCCGGTTTCTGGAAGCTTCCGAGATCTGATGGTCCTAATCTAATTTAGGGTTAATCTAATGGCCTAAAACACTTGCCTAATCATATAAATAAGACCCTAAGCTAGCCCTAAATGATCATAATTCTATACTCTAACTAAACTATGCCAAAATTTTCTATGATCATGGCCTCCACTCAAAGCCCTAGCCTCCATCCTCTTATAAAACTATTTCTATGAAGGCTTTCATGTTCATACAAGCATCTTTGAGTTGTATGAGTGATCATTAGCTTGCATTCATCATCAAGTTGCAAGCTTTATGTTCAAGGCTAGAGTTTTTGGGTGATTTTTGGCAAGGGTTTGCTTATGGGAGTTTAGTGGTGAGTTTCTATTGCCTTAATAATCAATTGTTAAATTGATTATGATAGGATATGATAAGATATGGCTATGTTTGTGGATAAATGTGCTTATGCAAGTTTAGTATAGTGTATGTTATGTGTTTTGCAAGTTTTATGCTATATGCAAGTTTAATGCTATGTTTTATGATGCTCACTATGCAAAACACTATGTTGAACATTGATGCATATGTAACATGTTATGCAAACTATATGTGAGATTATATGCAAGTTATATGTAACATGTTATGCAAGTTATGTATTTGGTTTTATGCATGCTAAGTATTTGGTTTTGTGCATGCTAAGCATTTGGTTTTATGCATACTAAGTGTTTGGTTTTATGCAAGTTATGATGCAAGTTCATATGCAAGTTATGATGCAAGTTCATATGCAAGTTTGTCTCTTTTTATGATATACATAATATATGCAAGTTTGCCTCTAAGTATGGCATGTTATGCAAGTTCATATGCAAGTTATGATGCAAGTTCATATGCAAGTTATGATGCAAGTTCATATGCAAGTTATGATGCAAGTTCATATGCAAGTTATGATGCAAGTTCATATGCAAGTAATGATGCAAGTTCATATGCAAGTTATGATGCAAGTTCATATGCAAGTTTGCCTCTATGTATGACATAAGTACATGTGCAAGTTCATCCCTTTTAGACCTATGACATGTATACAAGTTGACACCTTTATGATAGGTCTATGACATGAACATTTAAGCAAGTTACCATCTTTATGACATATGTGATTCATGCAAGTTTGGGTTGGTTATTTATGCAAGTTGGGTTTATGGTCATATATACAAGTTGACACCTTTTAAACCCATGATAATGCTAATGATATGCTAAGTTGAACCCATTGTGTGTATGATGAATCTTCTCTTTTGAAGTATGCCATGTTAACATATTTACGTGGGGACGATGGGGTAAAAATTAATGAACCCATAAAATTGTGTGAAGTGGGTATGATTAAACATACCGTAAAGTGGATGGACATAATTGGGAATTTACCTATTAAGTTAGGTCTACCCATATTATGGAATTGGGAATTTACCTATTGAGTTAGGTCTACCCATATTCTTAAATATTTGTAATTAATTAGGGATAATTAATACAAATTATGGGGGTGATTAATTAGGTGTAATTAATCTACTAAGACACGAGGTTGGAACCTTTTGTAGCATAAGACTGCCCGGAACCGACCGGCAAATCCAGCGGCTACAAATGATTGGCCCAATGTGAGAGGTCTTAGTCATAAACTAAATACGTGACAAGTGTAAAGACACGAGGTTAGACTCTGTTATGGTGTAAGGCTGCCCGGAACCAACCGGCATATCCAGCTGCCATAAAAGACAGTCTAATGTGAGAGGTCTTTATAAAGGTTACGATCTTAATTAATTAAGAAACACTTAACCAAATTAGCATGTAGTGAGGCATGAGGGGTTAAGTGGGTGCCTTGGGTGGCATGTAGTAACTAGTGGGGGTGCCTTGGGTGGCATGAGGAAACTAGTGGGTTGCCTTGGGTGGCAATAGAAAATACGATTAGAATACTTAACCAAAGTGGAACATATAATTAAACATGATTAAAGGGTTAAGTAAGTGCCCTGGGGTGGCATGTGGGAATCAAGTAAGTGCCTTGGGTGGCATGTGGAAATCTAGTGGGTGCCTTAAGTGGCAATTGAAATATAATTAAATGACAAGCTTAAGTAGTAGCTTGTGGGGGCCTTAAGTGGCAATTGAAATATAATTAAATGACAAGCTTAAGTAGTAGCTTGTGGGGGCCTTAAGTGGCAATTGAAATATAATTAAATGACAAGCTTAAGTAGTAGCTTGTGGGGGCCTTAAGTGGTAATTGAAATATAATTAGATGACTTAACCAAACCTTAACATGTAAGGGGCATGATTATAAAAGGGGTTAAGTGGGATGCACTAGATAAAATGACAAGCTTAAGTAGTAGCTTGTGGGGGCCCATTTCAACCAATATCCCAAACGTATCTTTGTGGGCTCGACCCAAGTCGAGGACGGGACACGCATATTGGGCTTGACTATAAGAGGCCAAAACGGGGTAGCGGTGGCAACGCGAGTCCATCGGGTTTCATATGCGTGTGTGGACCCGGGCTGGTAGGTAAGACGTTGTTGCATCGTGTAGGTATAAGCCGTGCACCATTGATTATCGAGTTGCCACTTTGGGGAGTGATACACCCCACTATGGGGCCAGCACGGGTATCTACGGTAGGGAGCCGATCGCTTGGGGAGTAGTGGGTACACCTAGTGGAGATAGGGGCAGACGGCACCTATGTAGTCAGCTAGGGGTACACGAAACTACTATTAAAAATTACTGAGTACACCTAGTGGAGATAGGGGCAGACGGCACCTATGTAGTCAGCTAGGGGTACAAGAAACTACTGGGTAAAATTACTAAGTACACTTAGTGGGATCAACCTTTAAGTAGGAATTACCCTTGGGTGGGTAGAACTGGTGTGGTGCAGTGTAGGAATTACCCTTGGGTGGGTAGATCTGGGGTGGTGCAATCTAGTAATTATCCTTTGGTGGATAAATGCGTCTTTTCGGTTATCTTAGTACATCCTGTGTTTAGTTGGCTACTTAGTGTAGTCATTATCCCCAGAGGTACCGTACCTTGTTTATATCATACCCTAATTACTTTAATGATTGTATTGTTAGGGTTATAGGACTCACTCAGACTTATGTCTGACCCTGTTGTTCTTTATCTTTTTCCCAACCCTCAGGTTTTCAGAGTGGGCCTAGCACTAGTGGGCTTTGATCAGACTGCTTTGTCTATCTTTTGGAGCTTGGACCGTGGATGTAAAGCTCAGTTTATCTTTTCTATTATGGCTATTAGGTTATGTAGTGGGATTATGTACTTTTGTTTTTATCAGGATGGATATTATGTACTTGACTCTTATTTATGGTTTTGGTGTAACCAAACATGTTTTACTTTCCGCTGGAATGAAATGATGTTTTAGATTCTCAAGTATTACTTATATCTGTCTTGTTGTAATTTTTCTGTTCTATATTCACTTAAAATACTCCACCGATGTTATGGCATTCCCTTAGTGAGTGACCGTAGCGGGTGTGGGGTGTTACACGTGGTATCAGAGCTTAAGGTTACCAGAACAGATAAAATTTTTAGAAAAACTATTTTCTAAGAATATTTTTGAAAGGAGTATTTTCAAAAACATGTCTTTTAAGAGAAAAGTTTTTGAAAGAAAAGCATGATCCCCGATAGCCATATCTTTATCTTTCGAATTCTCCGTTTTGAATCTCTTCCTCTCTCGTTTTGAGTTTCCCCTCCGCGTATAGATGATCTTTCTAAGATAGATAAGAATGGAAAACCACTTCAAGGGACTTAGACATTAGTCGGATTAGAAGTTGGTTCAAGAAGGAGGAGGACGGGTAGGTATCTATTGGATAGACGATGGGAGGAAGGCTCAAATAGTTGTTTGGTTAATGAAGGATGAAACCTCATTGGTGGGAGGTTACGAGTGGAGAATGGGAAGAAGAAGGCGAGTAGTTATCCTTTTGGAGGAATAGGACACCTTATTAGGATTGTCCAAAAGGGCATGGGCAAGGTATGGAATCTTCTGGAGGGTAGTTGTATTCCCTCGCGGCTAGTGTACCAGATGGGGATAGACCGTCTAGGTTGGAATTTGGATTTCTTTATTATCCGGTTCGAACTTTATTTGATTCTGACGCATCGAGTTCGTTTATCTCATCATTGTTAGTTGAGTCACTGCACTTAGACACCAGTTTAGTAGATGATCCCTTAGTTGTTTCAAACCCAATTGGGGCTCCATGATGTGTTTGGGTTTGAAAGTTTCTATGCTTAGCGTTGAGTTTAGATGTGATGCTTTTTGGGCTTCACGGGCTATGGGTTAGTTTTGGGCATGGACTAGTTATCCAGTAGGGGTGCCGTTCTTGATTTTGAAGGGAGAGTTGTTAGTCTTATGACCCGCTTGGGTAACACTCTCGAGATCTCTTGTAATCCCATGGAATCTGTTAGGCTAAGTTATCTAGAATCGCTTAACACGTCGGTCGAGAGTTTGCGAGCTGTTAGAGTGGTCCGGGAATACTCGGATGTGTTTGAGGAGGTGAAGGGCTTACCTCCGGAGCGGGAGATTGACTTCCGAATATATCTAGTAGACAATGCCAAACCAGTATCTTGGCCAGTGTGCCGCATGGCTCCTCGTGAGAGGAGGGAACTCCATAAGCAAGTAGGCGATTTGCTTGAGAAGGGGTTCATAAGACGAAGTATATCGGAGTGGGGTGCTCCAGTAGTTTTTGCCACGAAGGCGGATGGGTCCCTCAGACTTTGTGTAGGCTAAAGAGAACTAAATAAACTCACAAAGAAGAATAGACACCCATTGCCGAGGATTGATGATCTCTTTGATCAGATAGTTGGCGCCTCAGTATTTTCGCAGTTGGACTTAGCCACGGGGTTTCGTCAGTTGAGAGTGGCTGAGGATAGTATAGAGAAGACTGCCTTTAGGACTCCGGATGGTTTTTTTATGAGTGGCTGGGGATGCCATTTGGTTTGACGAACGCCCCCGCATACTTTATTGATTTGATGAGAAGGGTGTTTAGGGAGTACCTAAATAAGTTCGTGATGGTCTTTTCTAGGAGCGAAATAAGTTTTTGTATGTGCTCAATAGATTGAGCAAAGCCAGTTATGGGATAAACGGTGGTTTTGGAGCGAGACTGGCGAGGACATCCAGAGTTGGACAAGGGCTTAATTATTTAGCCGTTTTTACTAGTATCATCTCACGTAGGTCGTCTGAATTCGAAGGAGGTATCCCTTGAGTGTTTGTCTGATATTGGTTTAGGCCTTTGGGGCTTGCATTTGGGGGATGTCGAGTTCGACTAGGGTGGTCTGCGTGAGAGATGGGCAGTTGTGATGATTTTGGATGGGATTCTTAGCATCCTATGAGTTTGAGATAGCGTATGCCCATGGAAAGGGTAACGTGGTAGCGGACACCTTAAGTAGAAAAAGGTTGTCCTTGAGTTCATTGTTCGTTGAACGACGGAGCTTAGAGTTTATTTCTATGTTTGACTTTAGACCTTCCGTTGACTTTGTACTCGGTTTGCTAGCCTCCTTGGAGGTTAGGCCTACTCTTTTGGGGCGGATTGGCGGAGCACAGCGAGACGACCCACAGTTGGTTGAGTTAGTGGAGAAGCTCATGAGGAGGGGGAGTCGTCCAGCCATTTGAGTAGGTACACCCTAGATGGTAAGGGGTGGTTGCGCAGAGACGGTAGACTTTGTGTACCGCAAGACGAGGGTTGAGGAAGGCTATACTTGATGATGCACATCGGTCGAAGATGACCATTCATCCCGGTGGGGACACGATGTACCAAGACATGAAGCGAGTTTTCTTTTTGGGCCGGTATGAAGAAAGATGTGGCCGAGTATGTCGCTAGATGCTTGGTGTGCTAGCAGATGAAAGCGGAGCAGAAGAAACCCGGTGGGTTGCTTCACCCATTTGGAGGTTCCGCTATGGAAGTGGGATAGTGTCTCGATGGATTACCGAGATCAAGGAAGGGTAATACGGGAATTTGGTTTGTGGTAGATAGACTTACTAAGAGTGCCCATTTCATACCCGTGAAGAGCAAGAGGACTGTTCCATGTCTAGCTTCAGTTTATATTCGAGAGATAGTTCGGTTGCATAGGAAACGTGACGTATTCCATGTGTCACATTTGAGGAAGTGCCTACATGAGACCGCAGAGGCGGTAGAGCCGAGCTTGCTTAAAGAAGTAAAGGTAGAGCATGATGTGATTATTCGACGAGCTCCTACCCGCATCCTTGGGTCAGAGATTAGGAAGTTGAGAAACAGAGAGGTTCGACTAGTCAAAGTGAAAAGGGGAGAAGGTGAGAGCAATGCTACTTGGGAGACATAAGCGAAGATGCGTTCGTTATACCCATTCCTTTTTGAGGGTATGTCCTTTAAACGTCTCCTTTATCGTTTGTCTAGTGCTTATCTTATCTTTAGTATGTCCTCTCATTAGTACCTTTGACCTTTAGATAGGGTAAACCTATGGTTGAAACATGTGTTTGAGACATGTTATGTTTGATGGATGCATGTGGATGCAAGTGGTTGCTAGTGGTTGCTCGTGGATGCATATATACACACTCTAGGCACTAGATCGGCTCAATCACTTCATATTGCATATTGCATATAATTGTGTGTAGGTAGCTATATTTATGGATGTATAATGATTGTGTTATCATATGGATGATGCATTTTGGTGAATGATTGTGCACTCATGTAGATATTGTATGTGTCGATAGGGTTCTCTCGCATACATAATGGATGCATGGCACTATCATGGTTTGCATATGTTCATACATTAGATAGGGAACATATACACACACTTTTTGCATATGCTCATACATCATTAGAAATTGTTTTAAGGACAATGGATGCCCGTGTTTGATGGATTGAGTAGATGGTTGTTTGGATGGTAGGATATGCATTCTCCTTAGCTTAGAGATTTCGGGGACGAAATCCTTTAAGGAGGGGAGAATGTAACACCCCGAATTTCGGTTAATGCTAAAATTCACTAATTACAGAATAAATAATCTCAGATGTGAGAATTGGGGGAAACGGGCTACGTCATTGCGTTCGTCTCGGAAAAATACGCGAAATAGAGTCCGAGTTTTCGAGAATCGGAGTCCGTATGGCCCGGTTATGGTCCAATGAAGTTTACAGAAAATTCAAAGTTCAAAACAGATTTAAAATTCAGGTTCAAATTTCGAAATTGGGGCCATTGGGCGCAGGGGGGAAAATTCCCGCCTAGCTAGCCAGGTCGACAGCCCTGTCGACTGGACAGTCGACTTGGCTAGGACCAAGTCGACAGCCCTGTCGACTTGGGTGTCGACAGGGGGTGCTCGGCCAGTTTGGCCTGGTGCACCATTTCAGGGTTTGGGCTGTATTTTGGGGCTGGTTTCTGGAAGCTTCCAAGATCTGATGGTCCTAATCTAATTTAGGGTTAATCTAATGGCCTAAAACACTTGCCTAATCCTATAAATAAGACCCTAAGCTAGCCCTAAATGATCATAATTCTATACTCTAACTAAACTATGCCAAAATTTTCTATGATCATGGCCTCCACTCAAAGCCCTAGCCTCCATCCTTTTATAAAACTATTTCTATGAAGGCTTTCATGTTCATACAATCATCTTTGAGTTGTATGAGTGATCATTAGCTTGCATTCATCATCAAGTTGCAAGCTTTATGTTCAAGGCTAGAGTTTTTGGGTGATTTTTTGGCAAGGGTTTGCTTATGGGAGTTTAGTGGTGAGTTTCTATAGCCTTAATAATCAATTGTTAAATTGATTATGATAGGATATGATAAGATATGGCTATGTTTGTGGATAAATGTGCTTATGCAAGTTTAGTATAGTGTATGTTGTGTGTTTTGCAAGTTTTATGCTATATGCAAGTTTAATGCTATGTTTTATGATGCTCACTATGCAAAACACTATGTTGAACATTGATGCATATGTAACATGTTATGCAAACTATATGTGAGATTATATGCAAGTTATATGTAACATGTTATGCAAGTTATGTATTTGGTTTTATGCATGCTAAGTATTTGGTTTTGTGCATGACAAGCATTTGGTTTTATGCATACTAAGTGTTTGGTTTTATGCAAGTTATGATGCAAGTTCATATGCAAGTTATGATGCAAGTTCATATGCAAGTTTGTCTCTTTTTATGATATGCATAATATATGCAAGTTTGCCTCTAAGTATGGCATGTTATGCAAGTTCATATGCAAGTTATGATGCAAGTTCATATGCAAGTTATGATGCAAGTTCATATGCAAGTTATGATGCAATTTCATATGCAAGTTATGATGCAAGTTCATATGATCTTAATTAATTAAGAAACACTTAACCAAATTAGCATGTAGTGAGGCATGAGGGGTTAAGTGGGTGCCTTGGGTGGCATGTAGTAACTAGTGGGGGTGCCTTGGGTGGCATGAGGAAACTAGTGGGTTGCCTTGGGTGGCAATAGAAAATACGATTAGAATACTTAACCAAAGCGGAACATGTAATTAAACATGATTAAAGGGTTAAGTAAGTGCCCTGGGGTGGCATGTGGGAATCAAGTAAGTGCCTTGGGTGGCATGTGGAAATCTAGTGGGTGGCTTAAGTGGCAATTGAAATATAATTAAATGACAAGCTTAAGTAGTAGCTTGTGGGGGCCTTAAGTGGCAATTGAAATATAATTAAATGACAAGCTTAAGTAGTAGCTTGTGGGGGCCTTAAGTGGCAATTGAAATATAATTAGATGACTTAACCAAACCTTAACACGTAAGGGGGCATGATTATAAAAGGGGTTAAGTGGGATGCACTCGATAAAATGACAAGCTTAAGTAGTAGCTTGTGGGGGGCCATTTCAACCAATATCCCAAACGTATCTTTGTGGGCTCGACCCAAGTCGAGGACGGGACACGCATATTGGGCTTGACTATAAGAGGCCAAAACGGGGTAGCGGTGGCAACGCGAGTCCAACGGGTTTCATATGCGTGTGTGGACCCGGGCTGGTAGGTAAGACGTTGTTGCATCGTGTAGGTATAAGCCGTGCACCATTGATTATCGAGTTGCCACTTTGGGGAGTGATACACCCCACTGTGGGGCCAGCACGGGTATCTACGGTAGGGAGCCGATCGCTTGGGGAGTAGTGGGTACACCTAGTGGAGATAGGGGCAGACGGCACCTATGTAGTCAGCTAGGGGTACACGAAACTACTATTAAAAATTACTGAGTACACCTAGTGGAGATAGGGGCAGACGGCACCTATGTAGTCAACTAGGGGTACAAGAAACTACTGGGTAAAATTACTAAGTACACTTAGTGGGATCAACCTTTAAGTAGGAATTACCCTTGGGTGGGTAGAACTGGTGTGGTGCAGTGTAGGAATTACCCTTGGGTGGGTAGATCTGGGGTGGTGCAATCTAGTAATTATCCTTTGGTGGATAAATGCGTCTTTTCGGTTATCTTAGTACATCCTGTGTTTAGTTGGCTACTTAGTGTAGTCATTATCCCCAGAGGTACCGTACCTTGTTTATATCATACCCTAATTACTTTAATGATTGTATTGTTAGGGTTATAGGACTCACTCAGACTTATGTCTGACCCCGTTGTTCTTTATCTTTTTCCCAACCCTCAGGTTTTCAGAGTGGGCCTAGCACTAGTGGGCTTTGATCAGACTGCTTTATCTATCTTTTGGAGCTTGGACCGTGGATGTAAAGCTCAGTTTATCTTTTCTATTATGGCTATTAGGTTATGTAGTGGGATTATGTACTTTTGTTTTTATCAGGATGGATATTATGTACTTGACTCTTATTTATGGTTTTGGTGTAACCAAACATGTTTTACTTTCCGCTGGAATGAAATGATGTTTTAGATTCTCAAGTATTACTTATATCTGTCTTGTTGTAATTTTTCTGTTCTATATTCACTTAAAATACTCCACCGATGTTATGGCATTCCTTTAGTGAGTGACCGTAGCGGGTGTGGGGTGTTACAGGTCATATCGCACGTAAAACCCGAGGTTAGACTATGTTGTGGTGTAAATCTGCCCGGAACCATCCGGAAAATCCAGTGACCACAACAACTAGTCTAATGTGAGAGGTTGGGGTGCATTAATGAATTAATGCCACATGATAGGGTTAAGTCATGAACCACTTGAATATACTTAACCAATTTGACACGATGATTTGATAGGGTTAAGTCATGAATCGCTTGAACACACTTAACGAACTTGATACATGATTTGGTAGGGTTAAGTCACAAATTTGAAGGACAACACTTAACCCATTAGAAACCCTAGTTATGCAGTCCTTTTCAGTAGTAACCCACTTAGATGTATCACGATACCCTGGGACTAGGCAGGGTGGGGCACGATTACTGGGCTGATTGTAAGCGACCAGAACGATGGCTGAGTAGGCGCGCCATTGTAGGTTCAGGCGGACTATGGTCGTGCACGTAGTCCGGAGTTGAAAAAGCAGGCATAGGGCACCAGTAGGTTTACACTGTGCATGCTTGATTCGTGTCGATGGTTGGCACCCTAGGGCTTGATACACCCTATGGTGGACCTAGCACAGGTGACTACATTTCGTGATTAGGTCGTATGACACAGACACATGACGAGCTAGAACTTGTATGGAGCCGATCGATTTGTAGATCGTACTGTAGGACCCCGTAATGGGTTGTTTCATGATATTGGGCCAAGGGATCATTTCATGGTTAATACTTGACATGGGTTAGAATACTAGTACAGTTGGTGCAGCGAATCTTGAATATGCGATGATAGACTTGATTTATCTTGTTATCTTAGTTATCATGCCAGACTTATAATCATCCTTATGTTTACTCTCCGTTTATTCATGTCTTGTTAACTTTACTAGTTTTTACACTGAAAGTCACTAGGGCTTATCAGTCTTTATGACTGATACTTTTTCTTTCGCCCCTTTCTCTTTTGTCCCCCCCCCCCCAGGTTCTCAGGGAGGAAACTCTAGCTCTTAGCTTGGATTTAGCTTGCTTTCTGTCAGCTTATGTACGGTTCGGTCTTGAGCTATGCTATGGCTGCACTTCTGCTATTTTTGGGGAATAATTTACTTTTTTTATTTTAAGTTTATGCTTCTTTATCTAGAACTTGATGTAATGGAATAATGACAATTTGTACTTTAGATATATAAGGTTTTGTCTCTTTTCTTGAAAGTAATGAGATTTGGTTTTTAATTTCTACCGCTGCTTTATTTGTGTTTTGTCTTTTGATATCTCTGTGCATGTTTACCTAGATAATGCTCCACCAAAACTAGTGCATTCCCTTTGTGATTGACCCTAGCGGAGGTGGGGTGTTACAGTCATGAGTATCGTAATTCTTCTCATGCAGTTTTAACTGACGGCTAGCATACGCGACTACTTTACCTCTTTGCATTAGCACTGCACCAATACCATTTTTAGAAGCGTCTGTCCAAACTTTCAGGTCCTGATTGCCATCTATGATGGTTAACACTGGAGCAGTGATCAACTTCTGTTTCTGCTCCTGGAAAGCTGCCTCACATTCGGGTGTCCCAATAAACTTTGTATGCTTCTTTGTAAGCTTCGTCAATGGGCAAGCTATCCTCGAAAAATCTTTAATGAATTTCCGACAATACCAAGCCAATCCCAGAAAGCTTCTGACTTTAATAGGGGTGGTAGGCTGCTTCCAATTTTTGATGGCTATGATTTTGCTAGGATCCACTGAAATTCCTTCCTTCGATACTACATGACCGAGGAACTTCACTTCTTCTTGCCAGAATACACATTTAGAAAATTTGGCTTTTAATACGTTCTTTCTCAGAATTTCCAAAACCTGTTCTAAATGTTTTTCATGCTCGGTAGTTGTCTTGGAAAAGATTAGGATGTCATCAATGAAGACCAGCACAAATTTGTTCAAAACATCCTGGAATACTCGATTCATCGAATCGACAAAATAGGCTGGAGCGTTGCATAAGCCGAACGACATTACTAACCATTCATAAAATGTGTCTGGACCTCTGAAAGCTGTCAAAGGAACACACTCTTCAGCAATACGCAATTGATGGAAACCTGTAGCTAGGTCCATCTTTGAAAACACTTTCGCTCCATTCAAACAATCCAACAAATATCTATACGGGGCAAGGGATACTTATTCTTGAGCGTCTGCTTATTTAAATCTCGGTAATCAACACACAGTCGGAGAGTACCGTCTAACTTGGGAACAAACACTACTGCTGTACCCCATTCTGAGAAACTGGGTCTGATCAGACCTTTCCACAAAAGTTGTTTGGTTTGATTGCTCAGTTCTTCTTTTTCTTTTGGCGCCATTCTTCAAATACAACTGGTCTTGCATTTGGAACCAAATATATTCTGAAGTCAATTTCTCTCTGCGGAGGTAAGCCATCAACTTCTTCGAACACATCCGCATTGTTCTTGACAACGGGAATATTTTCAAGAGCAGTGCGGGTGACCTCAAGAGCAGCCCAAAATTTTTTTCTATCTGAATCTGAGCTTACACAAGGTATAACAATATCTCCTAGCTTCGTTTTAACTTTAACAAACCTTTCAGCACATTTAACCTCAGCTTTATGTCTTGTTAACCAATCCAGTCCAAGAATAACATCGAACTAAGAAAAATCAATGACGATCAAATTAATAGGAAATTGGTAACAGGAAAATGAGATCGGCACTCGATAATATACACCAAGAACAAGGGAAACACCGACCGGACTATGGACATTAATCGATTCTTTAAGATCCCTCGTTTTAAGATTGAGCTTCTTGAGTGTATTACGCGAAATGAAACTTCGTGATGCACCGGTATCAAATAATACAGTGACAGGTATATTTATAATATTAAGAGTGCCTTTCAAAACATCTGCCCTTTCTTGGCTTGTTGAGGTTGTTGGAGCTTCTGCCACTTCATTTACTTGAGCCACCTTGGTCGCTTTCAAAAACCGGCAATCTTTACTTATATGACCCGGCTTATAGCAAATATTGCATTCCCTGGTCTCTTGGGACTTCTTATTGGATTTAAATCCATCGTTTCTCTGTTTCTTTAGAGATATGCAGTTTATTGCCAAATGTCCTTGCTTATCGCAGTTAGAGCATGTGGTGGTTGTAAATGGGTTTTTCTGAGATCTAGCCCTTTTCTTATTGGTTTTAGGCTTCTTGCTGACCTTAGGTTTTGAACTCACATCAGGACTGTCAGTTTCAAACTTCCTTTTGCTGCTAGAGTTGCTTTCTTTTTCATCTTCTGAATCATTTTGCTTATTGTTATCCTCATAGTGACAAGCTATAGCTATCATTTTAGAAAAGGGAGATGAATATGTGTAGTTACTCTATTTAGGTATTTTCTTTGAAGTCCTTTAATAAATCTCCGATTTTTCCTCAAAGGATCTTCGATTAGTTCTGGGGAAAAGACGGAAAGTTCCTTAAATTTCTTCTGATATTCCCGAATGGTCATATCACCTTGTTTCAGATTGTAGAACTCATCATATAGCCGATCGATTTCTCCTGGAGGAGTGAATTTTTCGGTGAATATTTCATTGAATTTATCCCAGGTAATATTACCTTCTGGATTTTCCTTGGTAACAGATCCCCACTAGAATAAAGCTTCGCATTTGAGTACCCAAGATGTTATTAGTCTTTTCTGCTCATCTTTCAGCTTTAAGCCTTCAAAAATTATGTCAGCAGAATGCATCCATGCTTGTGATTCAATAATGGGCTCCTTGCCCGAGAATGGTTCTCCTCCCAGATTTCGATACCTCTTTACTAGAGCTTCTAGATCTGGTTCTGGTTGTGAGAGCACAACTAGCTCATTTGATTGCTGAACCAAAGATTTACTCTTCTGTTTCTGCCACTCATTTCTACTATGTCTGCAAATAGCAGATAAAGAGTCAGGCCAACAGAATAGATATTGTAAAACATAGAGGCATATATTTAAATGTAAATGAATCTATAGGGGTGTATTTTTTTTCTCATTCTAGGACATTACTAGTCGTATCTATGATGAGTTACACGTTTTAGATCCAGCTGATTCTATCTCTGATGAGTTTGTCAATATGTTATATTCCGTGCTAAGTTTAACCAAAGCTCTGATACCAAATGTGACGACCCTAAACTCCGTTTATACGAAAGTAAGGATAATCATTGGAATGTAACACATAACAATAACAACAGAATAGAAATAGAAAATTACACTGAAAATAATACTTCATCAGAGTTACACAGCATAGTCGGATCATACTTAGCAATAATACAGTTTCAGCTTAATATAAAATGTCTACAGCAGAATAAAAACATAATATACTAAGTGAAGCCTGAACAGCAAAATAGAAATGAGAATATCCATCTTCAGCTCCATAGCTATCTAGAATGAATCTGCTAAACCTGTACACAAGGCTGCCCGTGTGGGAAAGAGGGCACCCGAGTTTGCAAAGTGAAACAAACTACGAGTCAGTCATCGGACTGGTATGAGAAATCTTAGTTAACCTATTTGATAATAAGGCTAATCACAGGACCACACCGCTAATGCGGAACGGGTTTACTCCATTGGATTGCCAGTGCACAAATAAAGTAAATCATCAAATAACGCAATGCTTTTTAGAAAATAAAACCATTATAAGACTCAAGCCCCATCACACAATGCAACGCAAACCGGAGGATAGAGTTTTACCTTATAATGGTCAAAAATGCTTGATACGATAAAACGAATTTGGTATTATTATTAGTGTGTATATGTTTTAACACATATCAATCATAATATCAATCATAGACGGCATAGCTACCATATACTATGTCGTCGTACTAGTTATACATTCAAAACCGTATGGGTCGTATTGGGAGTTGGATTTCCATCATGAACCAAGGCAAAAGATAGTTCTTACTGAATTCAAGACACTCTAGCCCGTGCCTCAGGATATAGTCGCAACCGCACCTGGATATTCAGGGCCGGTCCACAAATATATTAGTGGATTAATAATGCCTGAACAATACGTTTCCCCACCCTATGGGACGTAAATAGAGCCACTAGGGACTCAAATAACCGAGGCGCCTCATTCCATCAACCACATAAGCAAAATGCCGGGTCGTGTAAAACCCAAACACCATTTCTAGCTAAAAAGAAACGTATGTCCTCCCTGCAGTCCTTACTCCCGTTTCTGGTTCATTCCGGGGTGTGAAGCTCGCAAAGTAACGCTACACGAAGCTATGCTATATAAAGCTGAGCTTTGATCATCAACCACAAGGCTCTGCTTTTCAGCAATAAGCCTTGATCAAATGCATCTTGGCATGCCACATTGTCAATCCATACCGTACTATTGACTTCTGCCAATATATAACCTCTAAGCTCGTACGTCTTAGAGAAGGGTGTTAAACACCAAACATATATATATTTAGAAGAGATCAACGAATACAGTATAAGGGAATACAATGTCAGACATACAATCCATTTACAAGTCCGTTCTAAGTCTGAACGAAACCGGAGGCACCTTATACCTCTTATATCCTAACAAATCAACAATACGTCCGGACGGTCACCACCTTAGCCCATTCAAGGTAGCTACTCCGATCAGGGGCATCTGTTGCCATACATCCATTCGATGTGAAGATCGTCGGTCTTCAACCACCGTCTTCAAATCTTCGAATTCCAATCGTCCTATAATTATTTGAAATGAGATTTAACTCGGCCTTCTCAAATAATTCTCGAATATATATAGTTCAAAATCATTTCTTTTCATTCCATATCGCTTATAATATTTTATTTATTTAAAAATAGTCATTTTCAATTAAACGACGCTTCGGGTTATTACATGGCCCTGGCGCTGCTTTCCTTAAAATTTGATTTACACATTTCTCCAAATCTAACCGTTGGATCTTAACAAATTTTATATCATTGGATAGATCTTTTCAAAATGGGAAAATCTGACGGTCGAGTCTCTTGGTATGATCGTTTGAAGTTATGATTTCAAAACACGAACTAGAGCAACGCGATTCGTTTATTTTTAATCTATATATATATATATATATATATATATATATATATATAATTCATTCGATCGATGATATAAAACTATTTTCGACTCAACCTTAATTTCTATAATATATGAAATCATATATTTCATAAAAATGAAGTTTTCTTTTGTTTCATCCTTATCTTACATTGAAAATTGTAACTTTTTATTTTATTCTTCTCTTTACATTAAAACATGATTTTTAATGTAAACATGTTTGTATACTTAAACATGAACATTTTTCTACTTTCATTCCTAACATTAAAAGTATGATTTTTAATGCGGACATGTTTATATAATTTAAACATGAGCATTTTCCTCATTTCCTTCTTTACATTAAAAATGGAAATTTTAATGTAAAGATATTTTAATGTAGAAATGTTTGTATTTCTAAACATGCTCACTTTTACATTCCACTTTGTTACATTAAAAATAAGATTTTAATGTGAACATGTTCGTTTTCTTTCTTGAAACATAAGACATTTCTATTCATTGCTTAGATTACATTGAAAAATGAAATTTCTTTGCATTGTATAAATGTGTAATCTTTTGACACTACATAAAAATGTAACCTTCTATTCCAAATTTCGTTTATATTAAGAATATAACTTCTTATTTCAATGTGTTATTATATTGAAAAAAATATAAACTTTTTATTTCAATGTATATGTACATTTAAAAAGTAAACTTTCTATTTTAATATGTATTTACATTGAAAAATGAATCTTTTAATTTCGATGTAATCTTTTCTTACATTATGTGAATTGTGATCTTTTCTTATCTTCTATTACATTTTGGAAATGTAATATTTTCTTTCTTTTATATTACATTTTGAAACTGCAATCTTTTACTATGATGTTTCTTTGCATCTAAATATGCAAATAAAAATATAATCTTTTAACTATAATGTTTATTTGCACCTAAATATGCAAATAAAAATATGATCTTTTAACAACAATTTATTTGTATCTATAGTGCAAATAAAAGTATGATATTTTAACTGCAATGTTTATTTGTATCTATAGTGAAAATAAAAGTGTAACTTTTTATTTCAATATATATTTGCAACAAAGAATGCAAATAAAAGGATAACTTTCAATTTCAATATATATTTGCATCAAAGAATGCAAATAAAAGGATAACTTTTAATTTCAATATATATTTGCATCAAAGAATGCAAATAAAAGGATAACTTTTAATTTCAATATATATTTGCATCAAAGAATGCAAATAGAAGAATAATATTTAATTTTAATATATATTTGCATCAAAGAATGCAAATAAAAGGAAACTTTCGCATTTCCTGTACTTACATTAAAAATGGGATTTTTAATGTAATCATATTTCCATGTTTAAAATATATACGTTTTTCTACTTTGCTAAATTACATTAAAAATAAGATTTTTAATGTGATCATAATTATATTAAAAACATGTACAATTTCCAAATACAATAAAAATGTGAATTTTTATTGTTTAATTTATTTCCATTTCAGATAATGAATATTTTCCATATTTCTAATTTCAATAAAAATAGTAAATTTTTAATGTTCAAACAAATTTCACTTCATATATGAATATTTCACAACACACAAAAACTTTTCGGAAAATTTCGGCAGCATAACGGTAGGGTAATTAAAACCGGCACCCTCCCGGTGTACGGCTCCTCGCTCTACCTTAAAGCCTCGCAGCTTTTGACAAGGGGGAATTAAATAATCTAGTTCGAATGCAGACGAATTTTTCACAATATCAATTAGTTTCAATTTCTTTTTCTTTTTTTCTTTTTCAACCATAAACAAACACCAAAATTCAACCAATCACAAATCAATCAATCAAGTCGTCCATGGTCTGTGGAGGATGGGTGTCGGGAGTTTCTAAACTTCGTCTGCAGCCTAATATAAATTTTATTTATTTTATTTCAGAATTCAGATATCTTACCTTGATTTGACAATGCCAAAAATTGTAACAAGCTCTAAAAATTCTCCAGTCTCTTTTAAAATGTATATCTCGTCGTTGTGATTCCAACGCTTTCAGTTTCATCGAATTCTGATAAGAAACGAACGAGTTATAGTTTTACAAAGTTTGTAAACAATTTTAAATAAAATAAATTATTTAATTAATCAAAACATACTCTTCTTCTACCTCAGGAACACAGGGCCGACGTTTTTCTCATTACATTCGAACTTAGGGTTTGTTCTTGCTTGCGGATCGAGGCACTGGGGAAGGATCAGTCACCACCACCTCGACGGGCTCCGAAACACGCGCCCCGTGATGCCCTTCTCGTTGAACTCGTACGTTCATTGGGGGCGAAATAGAGGACGGCCGACTTCAGGGCGACAGTTCTCCCTGTACACACCACTTGAGGATGATCCGACCATATAGAATTCGAGGGAGAAGAATTCTCTACAAAAATGCCAAAAGGAGAGGGAGATTTCGTCGAACGGATTCAGTTTAATTAGAGGAGGAAAGAAGGAGTAGTGATGGCCATGGATTTCGAACAAAGGCGGCTGATACGATGGTGTACTGTGCTAGGGTTTGGTCGTATATACGGTGTATTTATACCGTATACATATTTTCCATTTTATTCTAATTCTATTTAATTTTCTATATCGCTACTAACTCCAAATTAAATCCAACGAGTGACACCCCTAGCTAAATACCCCCGTGACAAACACAATGGGATAGGTCCCGTGGGCCCATTCGACTGTTTCAGTCAGTTATTCTTCAAATTAAATAATAAAATATTTAATTATTTAATTAGATCGAACATTTTAATTTACCGGGCCACAGACTGATCCTAAAAATCCCAGAAAAATTATATCTGGCTTTGTTTTGACGATACAGTCTCAACCAAACTGATTTCGCCGAATTTGAAGACCGTTTGAAAAATGACCATTTTATGGTCGATCGAAATTGAAAGATATAGTCAAAACATATTTTCTTTTGCCACGCTCACATATTTATTCGAAAAATTATGAAAATTGGAATCCTGCAATAATTCGACATTCCGGTTCCAACAAAAGTGGTTTCGTCGAAAACAGAGGTCGTTTGAAAAATGGCTATTTATACGGGCCATATATTCTATTAAACTCCATAGCGACTATTCTGAAAATTCAACTGACCATAACTTTTGATTCCTGCTATGAAATTTTAAATTTTCGGATTCCTTGGAAAGATATTCTTAAACAGATTTAAATATTTTTGGTTTCACCAAAATCCGACTTATTTTGCATCCCGTACGGTCAGTCAAAGTTAGAATTCAAAATTTTAAACTGTCGCGCTATTTCTATCTCCTTTTTGAAGTTAAAGTAAATATATTCATTCAAACTTCAATTTAAATAAATTTTCAATCGTTTTTATTTAAAACAAATTATTTCAACTATTAGAAATTCAATAAAATAGCCAAAATAAAAAATTTAAATCTGCTCAAATTTTCTGGGTTATTACACAATGGTAGTGATCGATTTTAACTTCGTAGATTGTTCGATTTTTCCCTCTAATTTGATGCAATTCGAATGTATTTCTAGAGGCGGGGAGGGCTTTGGACTGACCGCCATTCATGATATTGGGAGGGGATGCATAGGCAGTGGGTGTGGTGGTTGTCGATCGTCGTCAGGTGGTGTAAGCCGGCGTGCGCAAGCGGTTTCTAATGTCGAGCTAAGGTTTTTCGCTCCAGGGAAATATAACGAAGAAGACATGGCATTAACTTTTTAATTAAGGATAATTAAGGGATTAAGAGTTAATTAATTAAATTAATTATATTTTAAGTATCTCGAATTCTAATTAATGTTTATACCGTCGTAACTTGTTGAAGCGAAATCAGAATTCTACAAGCAAGGTTGCGTTGGGATCCTGAGGACGAACACTACATTTCAGAACTAACTGGAACATATTTGGATTTGGTTATGCCTTTTATAAAATTAAACACCGGTTTAATTTTATTAAAACAATCATTATTTTAACGATTTCAAAACCAGTCAATGTGAGAACTCTTTCAATCAAATATTTTGTACAGTTATTCATTATTATAATCGAATATATATGGATTGCCTGTGATTGCAATATTTGTTTGGTGGTTGATGGTTGTTTTCAGTTTTATGGTTATTATAATCAAACTGTGAATATATGTGATTTCAAAAATAAACATTTAGATTATAAATTATTTTGGGATGACAATTTACTTACCCGTCTCCCAAATATTAGATAAGTTCAAATGGATTGTGATGTAAACCCCACATAGGTGTTGGAATGATAATTTTACACATCGCCCAAGTATACGAATAATAATATTTGTTTGATGATTGAAAACCCCACACGATTCTGGGGATGATAATTAATTCACATCTCCCTTGGATTTAATTGCATGTCAAATGATTGATTGACAAACTGTTACAAGCGTTATTTAAGTATCTAATGCTTATACAGTTGTCAATTGCACTCTTTATGTGAATTGAATGTTTAATAGTTGTTTATAACTATTTTTGAATACATGCGAGGTATAGAATCCATATAAATAAAATTATATGGTAATTGATTGAGTCTGATTCCAATTCAGAAATAACGAATATTTTAAAATAATATCCAGTGAAGAATCAAAATATGATTTTGATGTCTGATTTTGGATGGACACGACAGTATTGAAATATTCATAACTGATATGAATATGAAGCCGAGTTAAGTAGATATGCGCTATTTTAACTCGAACGTAATTCTCTGTTGATTTTATTCATTTTATAATGAATATCGAAAAGATTTGATTTCAAAATCTGATACTTAGAAAATATTATCATTTTAATATTATAATGATATGAAATATTCAATTTTTATTTAAAATTGAAATGGAAGTTGGAAACATTTTATAAAATATGTTTTGAATGGGAATCGACGAGATATATATATATATATATATATATATATATATAAATGGTTTGAATAGAACGTTTCGCACAACGACCATTCGTGAATTTCGACCATCAACTTTGGATGAACGTAACGAGAGATCCGACCGTCGGATTCTCCTAAAACTAGAACCATTAGGTTCGTTTCAAAAAGAGCTTTTTAATGATGATAAGAGATTTGAAATCTAACGGTTATATTCTAAGATATGTCCAAAACAGTTTTGGAAAAGGTCGCTTGTGATGCAGTTCGGTGGCCGATATCAGAAACTGATTGTAAGGGCCTTAATAAAATTATTAAAAATATGAGTGAATTGTGTAAAATCATAATAAATGATTTGAAATGATTTTGGATGTAATATTCCATGTTCGTAAAGATAAAAATATTTTTATCTGAATAAGTTGTTTATCAACTTGAGTAAAGAACTGAAAGAAATTATATGATTTTAATATAACTAGGATTTTCCAACGTACGAATTGGACAGGACTTGGATGGAAATAATCTTCAAAATATTTTTATATTGGATTCTGTGACTATATAGATATTGTTGAGGAATTTGGAATATATAGATATCACTATTCCTAATACGATATCCGTTGGTTTCAGAATTTGATATTGAATATAAATTGATATGATTTTTATTCAGAGTCTTGTATTTTGATATCAAATTGGATTTTGGGTTTGTCGTGAATGGTGTCTTCAATAACACTGTTCTTAAATCCAGTTGAGAAAAGAATAAATCTTTTAATTAAGATAATGAAATTTTCCAATTAATACATATAATTGGAATTAAGTGGAAGTTGATTTTGGGTTCAATGTGAATGATGAATGATGTTTTAAATAACATTTGTAATTAAAACCTAGTTAACAGTGAAATTATGTTTGGAATTTATAAATAATTCATTTAAGATTTAACATAATTTTTCCAAAGTAAAGTTTTCCAATTTAATATACTAAATTGGTATTGAGTGGAATTCAATTTACTAATAATCGAGATAAGCTTCTGTGAAGGAAGACCATTCCTATTTATGGAATTTAAAAGGCTTTTCCATTATTTTATTTATAATATTTGTCTAATACGGAAATTTATATAAATTATATACTGATCAGATTCCGTTTTGATGGAAGAGGATTTTGGGTTTATCGTGAACTTGTTTTAAATGACATTGGCTCTTTAACCTAGTTAAAGGCAGGATAAATTTCCTAAAGTTGAATAATCATTAAGTAATGATTTGGATTAAAACCTAGTTGGAGTTTTATTGAATCTTCAAATGTGAATGAGATAATTAAATTTACCAAATTCAAGAAATGACCGAGAATGGAGTACCACCAGTTTTACTCCATGCAATAGTTAAATCTTTAATTAGATTTGAAATATGAAATGGTAACTAATTTTACCAATAACACAGTGGGTGTTTGGTATGGAGTACTACCAGTTTTTCTCCGTGAGATGAATAGGTTGGGATTGGAAAAAATAAAATAAATGATTACTTCGATAAGGCTCGATAATCCCGACTAGTTTGATAAACCTTAATTTGGTTTAAGATTGTTAAAAGATAATACAAAATCTTTTGCAATGGTTTTCAAAGAAAAATTTAAATAAGAGGTTTAAATGAATTAAATCTTTGATAAGATTTATGGGATAATTCCCGATGTAATGAATATTTGAATAAAGAATATTCTGGACTAGAATGAGGCGTAAAATGTGTTATTATTGCATTGGATTATGAGATATGCGAGTTATTCAGAAAGACCGGGTTTATCCCACTCTGAATAACAGATACTACGATTAAAAGTCGACGATGAAGATGGTTGTTGAAGACCAAAGATCTTCACATCGAATAGATGATTACTAACGTATTGATTCGAATGTACACCAAAGATGAGGTAATAAGTGGTAATCGTCTAGATGTACTTGGAGATCGGCCGGATATGCGAGGGCCTCTCTCCTGTATTGGACATATGGGATGAGGAATAAGGTGCCTTTGGTTTCGTTCAAACCCAGAATGGACTTGCAAATGGAATGTATGTCTGACACTGTATTTCAAGCTGTCTTCATTGATCTCTGCTAAATATATATTTGTTTAGTGGCCGAGAATTTATTCTCTTGCTTAACTCCCTTTTTTGAGATGTACGAGCTTAGAGGTTATATATTTGTAGAAATCAGTGGTATTGTATCGATTGAGAATGTGGCATGTTGAGTTGCATGGATTAAGACTTGTGTTGAAAAGCAGAGTCTTGTGGTTGATGATCAAAGCACAGCTTTAAATAGCTCAGCTTTGTGTAGCGTTAATTCACGAACTTCACACCCCGATATGAACCAGAAACGGGATGAGGAACGTATGGAAATGGACATACATTAGTTTCTAGCTATGAGTGATGTCATGGTATGGAGCCTAGACATTTTACTTATGTCGATGTTGGATATTGTTTGGAAGGCGAGGTAACTCGGATTTGATTTGGGTCGCCAATGTCCCTTGCTTGGCGACATAATGATCATTTTGGAGGTTCGATAGAACCGACAAACGTATAGCTGTAGTATAACAAATCAACGACAGCAGATCGGCCATGCGGCTAACCTAGGGTTGCTTAGAGGCGTGATCCTGAGGGATTTCTAGTGTGCCTCGAATCCGAAAGGATGATTGCTTGCCTTGGTTCATAGATGGAAACCCAATTTCCAATATACGACTTTTCGGTTTAGTTGTAAACCTATATGGCGACATAGTAGGATGGGGTACTATGTCGTCTATGATTAATACATTTATATTGGAAGTTGATTTCTTCACTTATAATAATAATAATAATAAAAGATAAATTTCGCACACTAAGCATATTTGGCCATTATAAGGTAAAACTCTATCCTTTGGTTTGTATTGCATTGTGTGATGGGACCAGAGTCTTATAATGGCTTCATTTTTCCTTTTTAGCGTTGCGTTATTTGTTTTATGGAATTCTTGGGAGGAAAACCATTCCGTGTTATGTGGCGTGGTCCCCTGATTTACCCAACATTAAAATCAAGTTAATAATTGTTTATTTCTCACACTAGTCCCATGACTGACTTGGAGTTTATTGTTTTCCTACCTAAACTCTGGGTGCCCATATTTTCCCGACGAGCAGCTAGTAGTTTTGGTTTCGCGAATATTTCTTTTCATAGGATCCTGGATTACAGCTGGAGCTATATATAGAATGCTTTGTATCCATGTATTTCTTTAAGCTGTGGTAGTTGATGTTTTCCGCTACACATTTTATTCATGTATTATTTTTTTCTGTTGTAATTATTTATTTATGTTGTGATATCTTGTACTTTGATGTAAAGTTTGTAATAACAATGAAATGTTCTCATGTTTATGTTCTAATGCGTCGTGTTCTCAAAGCAGTCCGCCTTCTCATTCGGTTTAGGCCGACCTAGAAGTTCGGGTCGCTACATCGAGGTTTCAAGGAACTTTAACTCTAAAAATATTTCTAACATATATTCGTTTAAACCCATATTTAATGAATAGGCTCATAACTACTTCATCGTTAAAATTATTTAGAGTCAAGTGCTAAATATCAAAGGAAAAATAGGAAAGAATGATAGAAAATGTTCTCTTACTAAATCCTAATTTACTAATTCCTCTGCTCATTTAAACCTAAGCTCTGATACCAAGTGTAACACCCCATACTTTTCTGAGCTTGAATTTCAATAAAAATCGAAACTCAAACCCAACCAAGAATGGATTGTTTGAATCTGGTACATGCAAATAATGAGCAAGAGAAAAGTCAGAGTACGATAAAAATAACTCACAACGCAAACAAGATAGGATAACAAGCACAACTAAGGCCACTACCTTAATAATAAGTCTACATATCAATACTGAGCATAAGAGAACAAGAAATGAAAACCAAACTAGAATACTTACAAATAGCTTTCTTCCTCAGGATAAACATGAGAGTTTTTATGAGGGGGGTCATAACAACAAGTCCTGGTGAGTAGAAAATATATAATATTGGCCACAATACACAAATGCATCCTGTTTTGTTTCATCCGAATAATATGTCTAACAAAGCTAGTAAGTTTAAACTAACTTTCCATATATTATGCACGACTATTAACTACTATTCCCAAGGTAGAACTTCCTAAAGATAATTTATCATAATACACTAAGATAGATTTTTTTAAGCATAAGTATGAAGCCTTTAAATCACCATGCAAATCGATACCAAAACTAAGAGGCGGGCTTTCCAACAACTTATTACCTTACTAATAAAAGAGGTGGGTTATGTATGTACATGTATATAGCCACTTATTGTGACACCCCACGTTCGATAATGTCACTCACAAAGGGAATGCATTAAGTTTCATGAAGTATTATAGTAAACAGAACGGAAATATTACAAGACAGACATATAAATTAACAGTGGAATAAAAGCTTTATTTATCATAAGATACCGTGGTCCAAAAACATTACATGTTTGAAATACAAAAACCCATTACAACATAAAAGCTACTGTCTTGTACTTCAAAAATATTAGAGTACATAAAAGAAATAAAATTTCCCAAAAACAAAATATAGCCACAGCAACAAGGATAGGAGCTTGAGCCATACATCTCAGCAGCTCCAACAAAAGTAAGCAGAATCACGGTCAAGCCTGAGTGTTCCCGCCCTGAGAACCTGGGGGGGAACGGAAGAAAGAAAAGGAAACAAAAAGGGTCAAATATAAAGTCTAGGGATTCCAGTTACTTTTAGCAAGTAAATAAATAAAAGTAGCCTGACAGATATATAAAGTGGATAAGAGAGATATAACTACATAAAAGGCAAGCATGACAAGGTGAACATGATTGGGTGTATACGCTTCTAATGATTACTCTGCACTACTACTAGTACATCCAGAATGAGAAGATCCCCAACATGTATGAAATGGTAGACTTAGGCGTACTTCTGGTGAGAGGTTTTAACCCCATACAATCCACAGGCAGCCCTAATAACGGACTCCTAAACTTACCAGGGTCTAGATGTACCCTAACTAATACCCTAATGGATCGGCACCCTACTCCGAAGATACCCTGTGCTGGCCCCATGGTAGGATGTATCACTTCCTGAAGTGGCAACCCTTCGTTTTCAAGATGTGCACAGCCATATCTGCTAATGTCCTAGCGTCTTATTTCTCATGGAAAGCCGGACCCATGCATGCACATGACTACATTGGTTTCCAGCGCTGTTGACACCGCCCCTTCATTTTGGATCTCTTACAATCGGCCCAGTAAGCATGCCCCTACTCTGACCTAGTTCGGAGTACTCGTTTGATACCTAGATGGGTTACTGACTGAAACAGGTCCCACACACAAGATGATGCAAGATCCTTCTAGGCATGCATCCCAACTACTAGGATTTCAACTGGTCGTGCCTAACAGTCCAAAATGTAAAACGGGTTAAGTTGTCGAGCCTATATATGTAAATATTACCCCACCGCCACAAGATTTACTTAACCCTCACTGATCCAAGCAAGTTTACTTAACAAAGCTGTGTAACACCAAAGTATAAAATAGGTTAAGTTTGTGGACCTATATATATAAATATTACCCACCGCCACAAGATTTACTTAGCCCACGTACTGTTTCAACTAAGTTTACTTAACCCCTATTCAAGTTAATATGTTCTTACAATCCCTTTGGATTCATCTAGGTTAAGTATTCCAATTCGTTACCAAGTCCATTTATGGTATAATGGGCTAGACCTCCCACATTAGGACTACAACTTGTGGATGTTGGATATGCTGATCGGGTCCGGGCAGACTTCTTCCACAAGTTGGGCCTAACCTCGTGTGTTAGCCCGTCTCGTATTTGTGCACTTAGACCCCTGACATTAGATTTAACATTTGCGGTTGCTGGATATGTCGGTCGGGTCCGGGCAAACTTCCAGCACAAATGCAATCTAACCTCGTGTCATAAGTGCCATTACATTTATCTAATTACTATAATCCTAGGACTTTTAATTATTAACCAATAAATTTTACCTATGTATTTATGGATGTTCATACCCATTTACCCAATTATATTCATAATGGATTATATGTCCAAATTCATACTTGCCATTCAAGTTATGCCAATTCTAATGTTTTCCCTCATTCCCTAACTAAAGCATTCGCATATATTTGGTGTCATATATAGGCTAGAAAGTAGACTAGCTATAAACAATAAAAGGGAAAGATGACAATAGTGATTATTTTAACAAAAGTGACATAAACATGTAATTGGCAAAGTGATAAGGTGGACATATAAAAATAGACCTAGTGAGCATGTGATAATAAAACTAGATCTAACATACTAAGGATGTCATAATGGGCACGAATAAATAAGGAATCATATTTCCAATTAATGATAGATCTACGTTAATCACCACATGATAGGTAAAGTTTAAGATCCACAAATGTGACATGATAGATTAACCATAAGCGAATTAGATCTATAAATGTAGATCTAGCATAACACGGAAAATTAACCACAAGCGAATTAGATCTAAAAAGATCTAGCATGATAATATTTAAGATCCACATCATAGTTATGTCATAGATTCAAAAGTACCAATATATCAGATATGATAAAGATTTAGATCCAAGTCATAGAATATAATAAATTCACAAATTATGATAGATCCAATATGATTCCATCACAGGCATATATCCAAATCACAGTCATATCGCATTTACTTTTGATCATTTAAATCTAACAGTAACTAACTCATTGTGTTTGGATTTTAGAAGTTAAAAAAGAAATTGTTGGTGTTGAATCTCAGAATTATAGTTGAAACGCTTGATTCTTTTTTTTAAAACTTGATTTTGGAGAAGAATAGGCTATTTAATTGAAGTTGCAACAGAGCCTCACCGCCACCATTATTTTTCCAATGAATAAAACGTAGGTTTAGAGTCCTTTATATAGCCGCTGTACCCTAAATCTGGACATTGCGTGCATCTAGAAACATTCGGCCAATTCGACCCAGGGGTTGGCCCATACTCCCTGAGTCGACCCTGGTGTCGACCTAGCATCTGAATTTGGACATTGCGTGCATCTAGAAACATTCAGTCAATTCAACCCAGGGGTCGACCTATACTCCCTGAGTCGACCCTGGTGTCGACCTAGCATCGGTTCGACATTTTGGCTTCCTACTTTGTCGTTTTTAATTTTTTTGAATGTTTATTTATTTAATATTTGTATACCTATATTTATATTTTTCTCATATGCATACAAACTTCAAGGCTTAATGACTTCTTCATCCGTTGTTCGTTTTACGCAAACCAAATGTCTATCTTGATCAACATTTTGAGACGAACGCAATGGTATAGTCTATTTTACTTAATTCGTAGTATTTAATTAAGTTATCACACTATATTAATTATATAATGTAGCTAAAATGTATAAAATTTTTGGGGTGATACATTCTTCCCTACTCAAAGGATTTTGTTCCCGAAATCTCCAAGTTAAGAAGAATGTATATCCTACCATCCACATCCATCTACTCATCCACCAAATGTTGGCATCCATTGTCTTAAAAGATTTATAATGCTTATTTGAACATATGCAAAGGGGTGTGTGTGTGTATATGTCCCAATACTAATGCAAAAATCAAGTGGTATACTGATTCAGTCGACCTTCTTAATGCAATGTATGTTAGTGCCATGAATCCAATATGTATGCAAATAATCCTATTATAACATGTAAGTTTTATATGTGTGCACAATCATTTGACCAAATGCAACATCCACTTGATAATACATCCATTTTCATCCATTAAAAGAAAAGAAAAAAATGCACACACATCTATATGCAGTATAAGAGTGATTGAGCCGATCTAGTGCCTAATGTGTGTATATGCATCCACAAGCAACCACTAGAAAACACTTGCATCCACTTGCATCCATCAAACATAAAATGTCTCAACACATGTTTACATCCATGGGTTCCCTACCTAAAGGTCGAAAATTCGATAGATAGGATACAGACGAATTATAGAAACAAGTGCAAATAAAAGCTTTGGAAAAAAAGATAAGAACATATACCCAAAAAGGAAAGGGTATGAAGTGTGATCTTTGTCTTCAGTCTCCCGAGTCACATCCTCACTGTCTTCTCCCCATTGCACTTTCATTAACCTAACCTCTCTGTTGCGCAGTTTCTTAACCTCTGATGCAAGTATACGAGTAGGAACTTGTCTAATTGTCGCCTCCCATTCTACCTCTACTTCCTCACGCATGTTCGGCTCAACTACCTCTGTTGTATCGTGTAGACACTTTGATAAATAAGAAATGAGGAAAAACATCATGAATATCCACACATGCGAAGCGAGATGTATGCCTTAGTTGCGAATACCACCAGAGCACCCCATTTAGACATGCTTCGCCTAATAAACCCTTTCTCCAGCAGCTCTCCTACTTGCTTTATAAGCTTCCTCCTTTCTCGTGGAGCCATGTGGCGCACGGGTTATGCAACTGGCTTTGCATTGTCTACCAAATATATACAAAAATCGATCTTACACCTTGGAGATAAACTCTGAACCTCCTCAAAAACATACAGATACTCACAGACTACCACTATATACCGTAGATCATCGATAGATGCATCAAGAGACTCTAGGAAACTAAGTATGACAGACCCTTTTGGGTCATAAGAAATCTCGAGGGTCCTCCTATGGCAAGTCAAAAGTCTAACAACCCTCCCCTCACAATCGAGAATGGCACCGTACATGGCTAGCCAACTTATCCCTAGAATCAAACCATAGTCCATAAAACTGAGCACATATGCATCGCACTCGAACTTAATGCCCAATATAGATATTCTCAAATCCCGACAAATCATGGATAAATGAGCCGAACCACCAATGGCGTTTGAGACAATAACGGGATCCACTACCATACTAGTATTTAAGTGCAGATATTCAACCATCGAACTAGATATAAATGAATGTGAAACGCTATATTCAAAAAGAGTTCTTATAGGATGATGGGAAAGAGAAATCAAACCATCCATAGAAACTTTCCTACCTCGATCTGGAGCACCGATTGCGAGAGCATGCACTTGCCCCTCCCCCCCCCCCCCCAGAAGCTCCTGCCATTTGACCTTGTCCTTGTTTCTTCAGGCAATCCTTAATAAGATGCCCGGCCTCTCCACAATGGAAACAAGCATTCTTCCTTCTTCTGCAATCTTTTCTTACATAACCCACGTGTCCACAATTAAAACATTTCCTCTTGTTTCGGGCTTTGTCATTCTTTCCTCCCTTCTTTTGTGTCTCCTCAACCTTTGCTTCTCTCTTTTCAGCTTTATCTTCCTCATGCACTAATGTCATATCAACGAGTCTTTCAAACGTAGCTCCCATTGGAATATGGGACATAGCTAACCCATGAAGGGGTTCATTTAATCCTTTAACGAACCGCAAGGCCTTCTTATATGGAGAGTCTATTAGTTCTAAACCGAATCTAGCTAGTTGGTTGAATTTGTTCACATATTCTTTAATAGTCATGTCTCCTTGTTTGAGCCAAGAATCTCTCCATTTGCATGCTTTTATCAGCTTCAGAAAGAAACTTCATTTCTAACCTCTGTCTAAAGTCATCCCAAGTTTCCACCGGATGCCCCGCTTAGGTTACTTTCCACCAGAATGAAGCTTCATCCTTTAGTAGCCAGGCATCCAATTGAAACTTCCTTCAATCTTCCACTTCAAAGATTACAAACAAGTCCTCAGTCTCCTTGAGCCAATTCCTTGCCTCTACGAATGTCTCGGTTCCATGGAATGGCTTCCTCCCATAGCACGGAAATCTTTGCAGATCTTGGAAAAGTTGTCTGCATGTGGAGGAGGAGGAGGAGCAACAACGGGTGCAGCTGGGGGAGGAACGTTTCCTTGTCCTTCGGCAGGCGCCGTGGCCTCCAGATACCTACGGAACCAGCCCGGTATCGTAATGCCCTCAAGGATGTTAGGTTCCCTAGACATGCTGAAAAAGAAAAGGAAAGAGATTCAGACAAGGGATCGAAAGATAATACTTATGGATTTTTGGGGAATGTTTTCCAAAATAGACTTTTCTTTTGAAAATGCTTCCTTTTTAAAACCTTTCTGAAAATAGTTTTCAAAAACTTTTATCTAATTTGGTAACCTTCGGCTCTGATACCAAGTGTGACACCCCGCGTCCGTTAATGTCACTCACAAAGGGAATGCATTAAGTTTCGTGAAGTGTTATAGTAAACAAAACGGAAATATTACAAGACAGACATATAAAATAACAGCGGAATAAAAGCTTTATTTATCATAAGGTACTATGGTCGAAAAACATCACATGTCTGAAATGCAAAAATCCATTACAACATAAAAGCTACTGTCTTGTACCTCAAAAATATCAGAGTACATAAAAGAAATAAAATTTCCCAAAAACAAAATATAGCCACAGCAACAAGGATAGGAGCTTGAGCCATACATCTCAGCAGCTCCAACAAAAGTAAGCAGAATCACGGTCAAGCCTGAGTGTTCCTGCCCTGAGAACCTTGGGGGGAGGAATGGAAGAAAGAAGAGGAAACAAAAAGGGTCAAACATAAAGTCTGGCGAGTCCAGTTACTTTTAGCAAGTAAATAAATAAAAGTAGAATGATAGGCATATAAAGTGGATAAGAGAGAGATAACCACATAAAAGGCAAGTATGACAAGGTGAACATGATAGGGTGTATACGCTTCTAATGTTTACTCTGCACTACTACTAGTACATCAAGAATGAGATGATCTCCAACATGTATGAAATGGTAGACTTAGGCATACTTCTGGTGAGAGGTTTTAACCCCATATAATCCACGTGCAGCCCCAATAACGGACTCCTAAACTTACCAGAGTCTAGATGTACCCTAACTAATACCCTAATCGATCAGCACCCTACTCCATAGATACCATGTGCTGACCCCACGGTAGGATGTATCACTTCCTAAAGTGGCAACCCTTCATTTTCAAGATGTGCACAACCATATCTGTTAATGTCACAGCGTCTTAATTCCCATGGAAAGTCGGACCCATGCACGCACATGACTCCATTGGTTTCCAGCGCTGTGGACACCGCCCCTTCGTTTTGGATCTCTTACAATCGGCCCAGTAAATGTGCCCCTACTCCGACCTAGTTCGGAGTACTCGTTTGATACCTAGATGGGTTACTGACCGAAATGGGTCCTACACACAAGAGGATACAAGCTCCACTCAGGCATGCATCCCCACTACTAGGATTTCAATTGGTCGTGCTTAACAGTCCAAAATGTAAAACGGATTGAGTTGTCGAGCCTATATATGTAAATATTACCCCACCACCACAAGATTTACTTAACCCTCACTGATCCAAGTAAGTTTACTTAGCAAAGTCGCGTTTTCCCAAAGTATAAAATAGGTTAAGTTTGTGGACCTATATATACAAATATTACCCACCGCCACAAGATTTACTTAACCCGCCCACTGTTTCAACCAAGTTTACTTAACCCCTATTCAAGTTAACATGTTCTTACAATCCCTTTGGATTCATCTATGTTAAGTATTCCAATTCGTTACCAAGTCTATTTATGGTATAATGGGCTAGACCTCCCACATTAGGCCTATAACTTGTGGATGTTGGATATGCTGATCGGGTCCGGGCAGACTTCTTCCACAAGTTGGGCCTAACATCGTGTCTTAGCCCGTCTCATATTTGTGCACTTAGACCCCACACGTTAGATTTAACATTTGCGGTTGCTGGATATGTCGGTCGGGTCCGGGCAAACTTCCAGCACAAATGCAATCTAACCTCGTGTCATAAGTGCCATTACATTTATCTAATTACTATAATCCTAGGACTTTTAATTATTAACCAATAAATTTTACCTATGTATTTATGGATGTTCATACCCATTTACCCAATTATATTCATAATGGATTATATGTCCAAATTCATACTTGCCATTCAAGTTATGCCAATTCTAATGTTTTCCCTCATTCCCTAACTAAAGCATTCGCATATATTTGGTGTCATGTATAGGCTAGAAAGTAGCCTAGCTATAAACAATAAAAGGGAAAGATGACAAGAGTGATTATTTTAACAAAAGTGACATAAACATGTAATTGGCAAAGTGATAAGGTGGACATATAAAAATAGACCTAGTGAGCATGTGATAATAAAACTAGATCTAACATACTAAGGATGTCATAATGGGCACGAATAAATAAGGATTCATATTTCCAATTAATGATAGATCTACGTTAATCACCACATGATAGGTAAAGTTTAAGATCCACAAATGTGACATGATAAATTAACCACAAGCGAATTAGATCTATAAAGGAAGATCTAGCATGACATGGTAAATTAACCACAAACTATTTAGATCTATAAAGGTAGATCTAGCATGACATGATAAATTAACCACAAGCAAAGTAGATCTAAAAAGATCTAGCTTGACATGATAAATTTACCACAAGCGAATTAGATCAAAAAAGGTAGATCTAGCATGATAATAATTTATGATCCACAATTATGACATGACAAATTAACCACAAGCAAATTTTATCTAAAAAGATCTAGCATGATAATATTTAAGATCTGCATCATAGGTATGTCATAGATTCAAAATTCCCAATAGATCGGATATGATAAAGAATTAGATCCAAGTCATAGAATATAATAAATTCACAAATTATGATAGATCCAATATGATTCAATCATAGGCATATATCCAAATCACAGTCATATCGCATTTACTTTTAATCATTTAAATCTAAAAGTAACCAAATCACCGTGTTTGGATTTTAGAAGATAGAAAAGAAATTGTTGGTGTTGAATCTCAGATCTATAGTTGAAACGCTTGAATCTTTTTTTTTTAAACTTGATTTTGGAGAAGAATAGGCTATTTAATTAAGTTGTAGTAGAGTCTCGCCATCACGATTATTTTTCCAATGAATAAAACCGAGGATTAGAGTCTTTATATAGCCGTTGCACCCTAAATCTAGACACTGCGTGCATCTAGAAACATTCAGCCAATTCGACCCAGGGGACGATCCATAGTCGACCCATACTCTCGGGTCGACACCCTAAAAGGGTCAGTTCATCGTTTTGAATTTTTTGAATATTTATTTATTTAATTTTTCTATATCTATATATAGATATATTACATATGCATACAAACTTCAAGGCTTAATAACTTCTTCATACGGTGTCCATTTTACGCAAACCAAATGTCTATCATGACCAAAATTTCGAGATGAATGCAATGGTACAGTCTGTTTTACTTAATTCATATTATTTAATTAAGTTATCACGTTATATTCATTATATAATATAGTTAAAATGTCTGAAATTTTCGGGGTGTTACACTTTTAGCCTCACTTACACTATAAGATATAAAGTTGTTGACGCCTAAAATTGTCATCAACACCAGAGAGTCCCAAAATTTTGAAACTTTTCAGTCCAGAGCGGAGAATCATAAGAAATGCAGTAATACTGTGCAGGAAAGTAAAGCACATAGTTATTTATAATGGTTCGGCCCGTCGGGGCCTACGTCCACTTTGAAGGCTGTATTGATTTCATTCCATTACAAAAAAGTACAACAAGACTATTACAAGAAGCTACAATGATTAACAATATCCTCTTACTCCTTATTATCGATCTTCTTTATTGGGAGAGCATACTCGAGGAGTTGCCAATGTTATAGCGTAGCCGAGTGAGGCAGAGTCGAAGCCGAGGTCCGCGGGAGGTGGAGTCGAGACTGAGGTCCGTAGGAGGCGGAGTCGAGGCCGAGGTCCGCGGGAGGCGGATTCGAGGCTGGGTCGGCGGAGTCGAGGCCGAGGTCCGCGGGAGGCAGAGTCGAGGCCGGGGTCCACGGGAGGTAAAGTCGAGGCTGTGGTCCATGGGAGGCGGAGTCGAGATCGAGTGAGGCGGAGTCGAGGCCGGGGTCCACGGGAGGCGGAGCCGAGGCCAAGGTTCATGGGAGGCAGAGTCAAGGCCGAGGTTCGCGGGAGGTGGAGTCGAGCCCGAGTGAGGGGAATCGAGGCCAAGGTCAGCGGGAGGCGGAGTCGAGGCCGGGGTCCGCGGGAGGCGGAGTCGAGCCCGAGTAAGGCAGAGTCGAGGCCGAGTGAGGTAGAGTCGAGGCTAAGGTCCACGGGAGGCGGAGTCGAGGCCGGGGTCCGTGGGAGGCGGGTTCGATCCCGAGTGAGGCAGAGTCGAGGCCGAGTTCTAAGAGAGGCGGAGTCAAGCCCGAGTAAGGCGAAGTCAAGTCCGGGTGAGGCGGAGTTGAGGCCGAGGTCCACGGGATGTGGAGTCAAGGCCGGGGTCCACGGGAGGCAGAGTCGAGGCCGAGGTCCGCGGGAGGTAGAGTCGAGGCCGAGGTCCGCGGGAGGCCGAGTCGAGCCCGGGTGGGGCGGAGTCGAGGCCGAGGTCCGCGGGAGGCGGAGTCGAGGACGGGGTCCGCGAAAGGCGGAGTCGAGGCCGAGGTCCGTGGGAGGCGGAGTCGAGCCTCAAGGTCCGCGGGAGGTGGAGTCGAGGCTCGGTGTCCGAAGGAGGCGGAGCCGAGGCCTCCTCCTTCTTCTTCTTCTATAGACCTATGCTATGTCCAATGGCCATGGAGAAGAAGGTAGTGGTCATTAATGGTGTTTGAAGTTTCATGAAGTCCCAAGGTGGCTTTATGTCCAAAGGCATGCTTGGAGCTTCATGAGTATGCTCATGGGTCCAAGCATATTCATCTTCTCCCTTATATGATGAAGAGAGGTGCCCAAGAGGCTTTGGGGAAGAAGACGGAAGCCATTATAGCTTGAGAGAGAGAGAGCTTAGACCAACCCCTTTTAAGTGGGAAATAAGGGGTTATTTATAGTGTAGTGGTTTGGTGGAAGTAGGTAGCAGTATGTCGAAATAGGAGACCATATCCAGATTTTTGCACTTGGAACCTGCGCACCTGCATATTTCAATCCCAGCCTTGGGTTGTGAATTTCGCACCTCGCGGGTTGCGAATTTTGCACCCATAAGGGTGCAGAATTCATACCCCGTAGGACAAGAATTTCGCACCCTGTCGGGCGCCAAACTCGTACCCTTCGGTACGAATTTCGTACCTCATGGGGTGCGAAATTCGTACCCCTAGGGTACAAATTTCGCACCCCTTAGGGGTGCGAAATTCACAACCTAGGGGGGTACAATGTTCACATTATGAGAGGCACGAAGGCCATGGGCATAGGTGTTTGGGGCCTCGAGGTTCGGGATCGCGACTCCGAGGGATTCAGAGCCTTGGTTTGGAAATGTTTGGAGGAGCGGCGAGGTTCGCCGAAGTTGTTGGCCCATCCTGACTTTGAGTCGATTTGATAATTTTGGGCAATACACTTGTTGGCGGAAATTGATGAATCGGGCGGTGCCCACTGGTTCGACCTAACCGATTAGGTCGATCGCCGCCGGGACTGTGGGGACCCGGACCCCCACCAGCGCTGCGCCCGGACTCGCTTGATGGCTCGCCTTCAGCTCGGAACATGGCTTGCCTTCGGCTCGGCTGGGGATGGATACCGATGGAGGTCACGTTCGAGGGATGCGACGTTCTGCTAGTGGCTAGACTCGAGCCTTCTGGTACTAGCAACATCTCTGGGCTGTAATATCATGCGATATGTTGAGTCGAGCATGTCTTGCGTACTTTTGGGAACCAGGCCAAAAGGCTGGTTTACAAAAGCAGATTCCAAAGATCACTTATGGCCCCATGGGGATCATTGATCTCTTAATACTTTACTATGTGGTTTACAATAAACTGATATAAACAGGATAACACTAGCTACTAAGTCCTTCAAATTCTTAGATTCCGCCATTCATGCATATTCCCAACCCCACAAAAGGCGAGAGATAGTAAGCAGTAAATTATTACGTATAGGCTAGGTAGAGAGTAATTGTCAGTTATGACCTTCTCCTAGCAGACCTCCTATTACTATCTAGATGACCTTATTAGATAATCCCCAAATCACGTAATACTTCCCGCACAATAGGTTGGCTTATAGTATTTCTATGGCAGCGGACTCTAACCCAGTCATTTACTACATAAAGGAAGTGGACTATCACGAAGCTTACCGATCTCATGCCCAATTATAAATTTAATACATCTTAATCCAAAGTAGGCTACGCTGCCGAATTATTCCCATTTTAGTTTCTTTTTTTGAAAGGCAGGAGGCTCCTACATCCATTTAATACCTCTATAATTAAATTAAACATTTAAGATAAATTTACTTTGCGCAATTAATTATCTTCATGGGTTCCTATGTTCAATGATATCTCACATCAATTTTACATATATCCGACTATTGGAAAGTGCAAACTTCTATTAGATAACGCAACTGACCTCACATCATGAACCTACTGAGTCCAATCCTTATTTTAATTAAAGAAATTATTTCTAAAAATTAAACTAGAATAGGATAAAGATGATTTCCTAAGACTCATACTTGTAGGGTATTTATTCATTTACTTATTAGACTTGGTATTAACTATAGCAATCAATACCCAAATTTTCTTTAAATCCCCTTTAATTTAATTACTTATTATAACAGTAACATACCATTAATGACCCCAACGGTCATATTCCCTAAGGCAGTGGATATTTAATTAAATCAATTAAATTCCTCAATTGTCACATGCCATTAATGAGGATAACAATCACGTTTCCTAAGGCAATAGACACTTAATTAACTTGATTAATTTCTGTTGTTGTATGCAATTAGTGACTATAATGGCCACGTTTCCTAAGACGATCTACAACATATAGAATGCCATTAACATCAGTCCTTTTTAGTCACATTAAATCTATTTATTGTATCTTTTATTTGTTTTACTATTGTTATTTTACTTTATTGGTTCTTAGATGTATAATATAAACAAGTTTAATATATAAATTTCCCTAATTGGAGTCACTATATTTATTCTATTCATATATAAACTATAACTATTTTTATTTCCTTTTTGGAAACTATCATTTATTTCCTTATTAATTTTCCTAGCATATTTATGGTTTCAATCTTAATTCCCTTTTACTTATTTGCAACCTTTTGGATCACAACAATTAACTTCACATTTATTGCTAATAAATATAATGATTACAAAACATTTATTTCCATTCAAATTCAAACTTATAATATATGTTTACGTAATTAATAATAATAACGTTATTTTTGTATATTTTTGGATGGATAAATTTATAATATAATTATGTGTATACGTGTATATTTTTAGCATGATAATTACGTAGCCACTAATTATTTTAAATTCTTATTATTTTACATTCAAGTCCAAACTAACGACTAAAATAATCTTTTTGTATTCAGTCTTGCTAAGATCCAAAATCTGATAAAAGAGTTATATACTAAAATTCTTGTAAATTTAGCACCAAAAAATTAAATAAGGAAATACTGGCACATTCAAATCACAATAAATAGGTAATATTTTATTTGAAATAGATGATGTAAACTACATACAAAATATATAAATATACACATCTCTTCCTATATGATTTGTTGATATTTCTTGTAGATTTCAAACAATGCCTTTTTATTTTAAAAGAACAAAAAGGTAAATTTACAAAAATCAAGCAAAACCCCCAAATAATATGAAACACAATTGGATTTACAATTCTAAGATAGTAAACTACATAAATCTTACAAATTACATCAAATACTTTTAATCTGGAACACAAATCTGTAAATATTTGAGGGACTGATTTCCAAATTTAGGGTGTTCACAATAAACCCAAGATATAGAAGAATTTTAGGCAAGAAATAAAAACTATAACTTGAAGCCTACAACACATATTAGATTTATAACATACAACTCAGATTAACACCAACGAAGTAAATCTAATATTTTTAGGCCTATAAATTTATATTAAACAAACAAATAAATATGATATTATTAACAATGGATAGATTTCCCACTCACCTAGAAGCCATTCCAGATCCAAATCTGAATACTACCTTAGGCTTATATTTCCAAATCTTTAAAGATCTATAAAATGTATGAAAATAGAAATAGGTTTACATATTTAAATTTACATACTTGAAAAGAACTGGAAAAAGGAAAAGGGAAGGAGAAAATACCTAATACACTGAATCTAACCTTTACTCATATTTCTAGATTATCTTCTCCTATTCTAATTTTGTTTGAAAGAAAACTGATTTATAGTTTTGAAGTTCTGGAAGAGATTGGAGAATTGAAAATGGTAGAGTTACACTGCTGCCTCCAGCTAATATAAACAAAGAGTGGGGGTTTAGGCATTTATTTATATGAACTCAAATGATCCTGAACCATTAGGTCTGATTAATTAAAATCCGTTCGTTATATATAAATAATATATCTTAAAACCCTAGTCGCTAAAGCTAACCATAAATAACAGTTCGTAGGGGGTGTCGACCTGCCTCCAATGGAGGCGGGGTGACAAATGGTAATATTAATTATTGTTAACATATTTTTGCTAATTAATTATTTTCCATATGTTTTTCTTACTTCATCCATAACTTTTTCATACGGACTCCACTCGCCAAGTTCCAAAAATAAAAGCTGACCCAAATTCACTCACAAACGCAGTATTGCAAGTTTCCTAGTTAAAAAGTTGGTGTATGAGACTTAGATAGGATCTTTTTATGTGGATATTGCGGAAGAGAATATGATATTATAACTTATCTAATACAATAGTTACGCAAATAAATATTGACTGATATGATATATTACAAATATGAAGATGCAGTAAGTAAAGTGACACCAGGAATTTTATACTGGTTCGTACTTCCCATCCTACGTCCAGTCCCAGACTCCTTCTGGAATTCACTATCGACACCCTCTCTTCACCCGGAGAAACAAGTCTACAATACACCTGAGCACCAACACAGATATCCCGCCTGAGCACCAACACAACACTTCCGACCTGAGCACCAACACAGGACTTCAACAAATAGCAAGAGTCTGACTTTTGATTGTGTTCTTGAATAACACTGAATAGCCAATAGTTGAGTACACCCTTCCTATAATATTATCCTCAAGTATATAATGTGTATGTGAAGAGTAAAGGAAGTATATTACTTATTGAACCAAGGGATATGAAATAATTTCAAAGATTCAACAAGTAATTTCAATATTTAAGAGAGCTTTTAGAATGCAAGAGAGTACAGAGTTTAAGATCATAAAATATAATAAGATTCGGTGATTTGGAAAACATGTTTGTGATGTATATATAATCATTGAAGAGTTGTCAACTTCCATGAAGAGTTTTATCAACGAGATGCACCCATTTCCTTTTAGAAATGAAAAGGAATCTCTTAATGAAAGATGATGCTTTTAAGAAAATATGGCTATTGTAAAATATAATCGTTGGAAATATGACCGTTAGAAAATATGACCATTGTTAAATATGACCATTGGAAATATGAAGTGTCTTTTCGTGAAGTTTCTTTTCGTGAAGTGACGAAGTGTATTTTCACGAAGTGTCTTTTCATAAAGTGTATTTTCGCGAAGTAACGAAGTGTCTTTACACGAAGTGTCTTTTCATGAAGTGTCTTTTTGCGAAGTGTTTTTTGTTCGGTGATGAACTGTCTTTTCACGAAGTGTCTTATCGCGAAGTGTCTTTTCACGAAGCGTCTTTTATAAGTGCATTTGTGTACGTTATATATTTGAGAATTGTAACGACCCAGAAAATCTGAACCAATTTAAAAATTTTAAATTGGCTAAGAAAATGGATTTGAAATATTTAAAATAAATATTTTAAATAATAGATATGGAGAGTGAGTCGAATCGACGATTGAAAACGAATATAATTAATTATACTTATAAACAAGGCCTGAAATGGCGCTGCAGCTTCAAAAATTGTATTCAAACTTTGTCGGACTGTACCGGGTGCAAAACAAAACGGATTTTAGAGAAACCAAAAATATTTAAATCTGTTAGTGAATACCTTTCTAACGAATCTGAAAAATCGAATTTTCATAGCGGAAAGCAAAAGTTATGGCCGAATGAATTTTCAGAAAGGTCGCTATGGAATTTATATAGCCCGTGAAATTGGCTATTTTGCATACGACCACGAAATTCGACGAAACCACTTTTGTTGGATCCGGGATGTGAAGTTATTGCTAGGTTTCAAATTTCATAATTTTTGAAGCTAGTATGTGAGCGTGGCAAAAGAAAACGTGTTTTGATCAATTACAGTTAAATTGGATCGACCAGAAATGGGCCTTTTTGCAAACGGTCTCAGAATTCGACGAAACTAGTTTTGTTGGGACTGTATCGTCAAAACATAGCCAGATTTATTTTTCTGGAATTTTTCGAATTAGTTTTTGGCCCTGGCAAATTGAAATGCACGTTCAAATCAAATATTGAATGTTTTATATTTTAATTTGAAGGGAAACTGACTGAAACAGTCGAATGGGCCTACGAAACATATCCCATTGTGTTCGGAATGGGGGTAAAACGCTAGGGACGACAGTCGTTGGGCTTGGATTGGTGTTCGTGTGTGACGAGGGGTATTTTCGGATTTTTAAAAACTTTATAAATAAAAAAAATATAATTGGTCCACGTCAGTTCAACCCCCCCCCCCCCCCCCCCCCCGCTTTTCTCTCTCCCCGACTCGAACGAACGACGGAAATTGGCCGCCGCCTTCTCTCCTCTTTTTCTTCTGATCCGCTCAATGAAATCCAACGCCACAGTTAAGGTTTTTGTAGTACTTCTCATGATCTTCAAATCCATATAAGTGTTGGATTTTTTCGTGGCCTGTAGGGGGAGAACCACCCTCGATAAGTTTGGCCATTCGCACCCAGATTCCGCCGCCTGGGGACCACCGAGCTCGACCCCCTCCCTGGCGCACGTGCGCCTCTCCTAGCCCAACAAGGTGGCGCTTGCCGATCGAAGCAACAATCAACGGATTGCCTAAAAGATCGAAACCTAGTTTTGAAGATTTTGAAAGGTATCGGCTGTTTTAATTTAAAACTGATTTTAATAGTTTAAAACCGTTGCAAACTTTGAAAAATCATATCTTTTTCGTTCGTTAAAGAAATTCGATGAAACAGGAAACATCGTGACCGTGTGGACGTCTTCTACATTTTAGAAGAGACCGCATATTTTTCTGAGCCTTCGGCTATTTTTGGTGGAGTGGAACCCAATGTGAGATTTCTAATTTATAAACGATATGGAAAACGACGATGTATAAATTATATATTCGATGTATGAGTTATATAAGCGTTGTACACCACATGTATAAGCGTTGTATAAGTTGTACGTTCGATGTATAAGTTGTATATGCGTTGTAAAATTATAAATGTGTTGAAATAGAAGTGAATTGCTATATATAAATATATATATACGCCCCTCGTCCACAAACCATGGACGATATTTATTGATTGTGATTGGTGTGAAAATTGATTGATAGCGAATGATTGTTTGGGATTGTTTGTGGTTGATATTGATTGATTGTGGTTGAAAAATACCCATTTGTGGTTGAGAAATATTTGGTTGAAACCACATAGGATTAGTTTGTGGAAATGAAATAAATATATATGCATGCCGCCTGCGTGCGAACTAGATGCATGATCCCCATTGTCAAAAACTGTGAGGTTTTAAGGTAGAGCGAGGAGCCGTACTAGGGACGGTCCCGGTTTTAACTACCCTGCCGTTATGCTGTCGAAATTTTGAATAATATTCATGTGTTTGAATTATTTTCATTTGCTGAAACTATATTTATTCATTGAATAGAAAACCTTCATGTGTTGAATTGATATTCATTCGTTGAATGGTATTCGTGTTTCAAATATAAAAATCACATTTTTATCTATATATAGAAACTATAGAAAACCTTCATGTGTTGAATTTATATTCATTCGTTGATTAGAAATTCATGTGTTGAATGGTATTCGTGTTTTAAATATAAAAATCACATTTTTATCTATATGTAGAAACTATAGAAAACCTTCATGTGTTGAATCGATATTCATTCGTTGAATTGAAATACATGTGTTGAATGGTATTCATATTTTGAAATAAATTGTTTCATAATAAAAATCACCTTTTATCAACTATATGGACTATGTAAAATAATCTCGTTTTAAAAGAAATTGTTTTATAAGTAAAATCCTATTTTTATTACCTATATAAACTATATAAAATAATAGTGTTTTGAAATGAATTGTTTTACAATAAAAATTACATTTTTATTATATACATGAATTATTGAAATGCAAAGTGTTAAAAATAGCCACTCGTTCAAATAAATATGCATGAGTTGAAATATTCATTAACTAGCTAAGGATATGATGTTTGCCTATGCATACAACATTAGAATGAATGGTGTTTTTGAACCAAATGGAATCAAATATGAAGTTGAACGGAAAATGACAAATGATAAGAACTGTATATATGTACATGCATATTTATTGAACAGGTTATAGCAAAGGGGCTAGAGAAGAAGAATAAAATTTTGTGCCCGACAAATAGGTACACATTTACTGTTTTGTTTGGGTGATGATTTTATGAGCCTGTTGGCTAGCCGCTTGGCTTTTCTTTTTTCTTTTCGACATGAGACGCCCGTGTGGCTATTTGGGAATTTTCCCAGCCCCTCCCGTACAAAGGAGGTTATGGCGAATTTTTCCGAAATTTAAAGGCGTTAGTGAAATATTTGAAGTGAAAACGATATAGGAATTTTTTTGAATGAACTATATTTATATAAATATATAAATATAAATAAAATTAAAACGAAACGTGGTCGTGCAGTTCATGTTTTGAAACCATGATTTCAAACAACTAGTGCGGGAAATCCGGCCATTGGATTTTCCCGAAACCACAACCGTTGGGTTCGCCTTGGAAATATCTTTCCAACGGCACCAACTTTGTAAAAATCCAACGGTTGGATTGTCTGGAATGTTTAATTCAAATCAGAAGAAAAACAGCGCCAGAAACGATTATATTTATATATATATATATATATATATATATATATATATATATTTAATCGAATAACGACGCTGCAGTTCGTATTTTGAAATCGAAACTTCAAACGATTGTACTGGGAGATCCGACCGTCGGATTTTCCCGAAACTAGAACCGTTGGATTCGTTTTGAAAAGACCTTTCTAATGATGTAAATTTTGTGAAGATCCAATGGTTAGAATTTTAGATATGTGTAAATCAAATCTGAAGAAAAACAGCGCCACGGCCGCGTTATGGCCCGAAGCGTCGTTTTGAATAAATTGGCTATTTTAAAATAAATAAAAATAGCGATAAATCGTTATAAAATATTATAAGCGATATGGAATGGAAATAGACTGAATTTGCTCGATTTTTGTGGTATTTGATGGTTGTATGTGTTTGGTGTGAAAATTACATTAGAGAACAAAATTGGTGTTGTCGAATGATTTAACCATTGAAATAAATTGATTTGAAATTCTAAATATACGTGAATTATTTGAAAATGCCGAGTTAATTCTCATTTCGAATAATTGACCGACGATTGAAATTCGAAGATGAAGACGGTGGTCGAAGACCGGAGATCTTCACCTCGTTTGGATGGTAACCGAGGTCCTGATTGGGAGGCATCCCGAAATATGGATAATGAGTGGTGATCGTCCAGACGTACGTGGTGATCGATGGGTTTGCGAGGTATTTAGTGCCTCCGGTTTCGATCAGACCCAGAACGGACTTGCAAATGGACTGTGTGTCTGACATTGGATTTTATTCTGTGTTGATTGATCTCTGTTAAATATACATCTGTTTGGCGGCGGAGAATTTATTCTTTTGCTTAACGCCCTTCTCTGAAACGCACGAGCTCAGAGGTTGTATATCGATGGACATCAGTCGCATGGCCTGAAATGCTAGTGTGACATGCCTAAGTGGCAAGTGATCAGGGCTTCTGTTGAAAAGCAAAGTCTTGTGGTGATGATCAAAGCACCGCTTGTGTGGCGTAGCTTTGTGTATAACGTAAAATCGCGAGCCTCACACCACGGTATGAACCAGAAACGGGAGAGGACATCAGGGAGGGCCTGCGTTTCTTTCTAGCTAGGGTGGTGTCAGTGACCTACCAGCCCTGACATTTATATACTTTTCACCTATGTGGTTGTTGCTGTTGCGAGGCGCCTCGGTTTGGTCGGACGATCCGGGTCTGATGGAGTCATTCGTTGGCTCGTTTACGCCCCAAAGGGCGGGGAGACGTAGTGTTCAGGCATAATAATCCACATCGGTGGACCGGAGCTAACGATCCAAGGGGCAGTTGCGGCTGTTCCTAAGGGGCGGGCTAGAGCGTCTCGAATTCGGTAAGGACTATCTTTTGCCTTGGTTCATGACGGAAATCCAATTTCCAAATACTTGACTGTACGGTTTTGATTGTATATATATATGGCGACATGATATATGGTACCCATGCCGTCTATGATTGATAAGTTATGATTTGAAATTTTTTTCAAAACATATAAACACTAGCAATAATATCAAATGCCTTGGTTTTATTCGTATCAAGCATATTTTGGCCATTATAAGGTAAAACTCTATCCTCCGGTTTGCGTTGCATTGTGTGATGGGAACTGAGTCTTATAACGGCTTCATTTTTATAAAAAGCATAGTGATGTTTAAAAGAAAGATTTGTTTTAAAGCACTGGTAATCCACTGGAGTAAACCCGTTCCACGAAAGTGGCGTGGTCCTGTGATTGGCCAAATTATATATGTGTTGAGTAGATTTCTCATACCAGTCCCATGACTGACTCGTAGTTTGTTCCACTTTCAAACTCGGGTGCCCCTTTTTCTACACGGGCAGCCTTGTATTCAGGTTTAGCTGGTTCTTTCTGGATAGCTGGAGCTGAAGATGGATTCTATCATTTATCTCTTTTTATGCTGTTCAGCTCCTATTGTACATATTTTGTTTGTTTCCGCTGTAGACATTTATGTATAGCTGAACTGTATTTGTACTAAGTAAGATCCAGTTTCTGTGTTATATTCCATGGATTACCCTTGCCACCGTCAGTACGGGGTTTGGGGACGTCTCAAGAATAGATTTTAACAATATATAAAACATCTAAGACACAATTAAATAATAATCATAACTTATATCACTTTTCCTTTGACCTTCTCTTCTTCCTTGTCATGAATCAAAAACTTGTGATCTAACATTCTCCCCCTTTTTTTGATTGATGACAACCTCTCGCAATCTTTTAGAGTTATTTATTTTCTCACCCTGAATGTATGCCTGCATATATTTATCTCCCCCTGAATCTAAAGCTTCTCTGCAACATTTTGTTAGTGCATATGTAAAATACTTACCATTTGTTTCCCAGTAACAAAATGTTAGTGTATAATGCATATATATTCCATAATTTTTCTCTCCTTTTGTCATCGATTAAAAAGAACATGTAATATGATAAAGCAGTAATTGAGCATAAATAAGAGAAAATAAGCATAGACAATTTTTAAAGAGCATACGAGACTAATTATTATACATCTGATAGAGATACTGAAATAGCCTTCTCTTTGTTGTGGTGTACTAGCAAAAAAATATGATGTATATACTTTGGTACCTACTTGTTTCGTTTGGGTCCAGGGGTTAGATGAAAGGTAACCATACCAAGAGGGTTTAGTGGAACCTTTAAAGATAAAATTTTGATTATTAACTACTAAATCAAAATAATCATCGATATATTTTACTATGTTTTTCCAGTTTACAGGAAACCAAATACTTAAATAATTCTATTGATATTTCCACTACAAGAAAAACAGCATATAGCAGCGACAGAATCCGCTTCTAATCCGTCGCTAGACATGCCTTAGCGACGGATTTCCTACATAACGGTGTGGTCGGTAAAAACCATGACGGTATCTATGTTAGATTTTGCGACGGAATTTAGCAAGAGTTTTCCGACAGTTTTCCATCATTTTACTAATTACATACTAAAAATAAAATTTTATTTATTAACTTAATTTTAATTTATATACCAACGGTTTACCGATGGATAATTAATTTATAATAAAATATTATTTATAAAAGGCATTGGTAAACCCTTACTAATTGTCAAGGAATTAGCGACGGATTTTAATTTATGTCAATATTTAAACTAGCATCATCTGTTAGTAATCTATCATTGTTCCCCATCTATTCTACAAATACATATTATATATATATATATATACATTCATATATATATATATGCACATACATACACACACACACACATACACAATACATACATGTATATTTATTGAACTAATATTAACCAACGATAAACAAAGAAATAAATAACATCCAAATATACAAAAATAAATTTGTAGTTATGATTTATTTCTTCGTTCGGTACATTCAACTTTGACGACTGTGTATGTCATGAGCTTTTTAATACATCCAAACATACACTAGTAATATGCATTTAAACAAAAGCAGTTTGATTGATAACCATCTAACATTACACCTAAAATTACAAGAGTCTGCACTATTACCATCCAAAGAAGTTTTTTGACTCGAGATCTTTCTTCTAAAAGAACAGAAAATACAGTAGCCCTTTCATTTTTTGCTTTCGTACCTCCAACATGTAAAGTTGTCTGTATCCCTTTTTCAGTCCCAAGTTCTTGAAGCATTAGCTCTACATCACCCATAGATAAGAAAATTATCCATCATTTGCGTGGAGCATCAAAAGGAAATCAACAAGAAAAAAAGTACATAAGAAAAATGAATCTATTACCAGCTCCCTTTGCAGCAGCAGATATAATTACAAGCAACGGATTGCTGGTCGCAGCTTCTTCATTGCTATAAAAATCACTCTCAGCTTCTTCATTGCTATAAAAATCACTCTCGCTCCAATGAGTAAACTCATTAATGAGAAAATGAGTAGCTGTCATGTTTATTCTCAAATCAACTAAAAAATTAAATGGGAAAGGAATAGCTGTCATGTTTATTTTAAAAAAAAATAGCACCACGCTTTATTTTTTAATTTATCATCACTCAGTACTTGCATAATCTATCCGAATTTTGCAGTAACGAAATGAAAATCAATTGAACAGCTTTCAAACTGTCAAACATACATCAGATAAAGAAACCATGTTATAATGAAACGCATGCTACCGTTTTTAATTTAAACTAATTGAACAATTCTAGTAAGTAGAAAATGAAAAGAAAATCCAAATGCTACAGCTGCCATTATGAAACCCTACCCCAACGCAAGATAACTAGATGATATTTGCGAGCAAGAACAAAAATAGAGATGACATGCAACAATTATTTCTAAAACTAATTGGAATCAAAGAAAACACGGGTTATGGCTCTGTTGATGGAATTTAACTAAGCATGCCTGGCTAGCTCTGGGCAATGTACCGTTGATCAACGGTCTTGTCATAATATTTCAGAAACTAAACATTTTAGAGACATTAATTTTTGTAAAAGAAATAAAATGATGTGCATAACCACATGGATCTAATATCATTCATGTTTTTATAAAGTTACTAATATTTTATATTGGTAGGAAAGCGACATGACTGGGCAAGGTCATGCAACAATTCTTAACTGATTTGGCGATATGTTTAATATTGGTGGACGCTATCTACTTAAATCTTACTTAATTCTCACGTCTCTCAGTTTCAACCTACCCAACTACCAACCCACCTAATTCTCATATTTGATATCAATATAATAAATAAAACTTCTATTTTCAAATTGACATTTGTATCATTATTATCTTTGCAGGCCTAATACTACACTTTTAAATGAAATTCCAGTTCCTTAAGTCTTGCAGGAACTCAGTGGAATTTTTATAATGAAGAAAAATGCAAGTGCCCAAATCTAATGTGGTTCTAAAAGGATCGAAGCAAGCTTTGAGTCTTCTGAAAACTAAAGCTTATATTTTTTGGATAAATTTTTTTACAAGCAGTTTGTTTATGCAGTGGAAAAATGATTAATGATTAATTGCTTGCTCAATCTTAAATACTCTTTTTAATTAGGAAAATTTCGTTAAATTTATGAACACAGTTCATCAACATTATTCATTAAACTTGATTATCTGAACTTGAAATGGTTACTCAACGTTATCATTCTAAGATGATTATCCACTATTTTGAATAATTAACTTAAAAATGGTATTGAACTAAACCAGATATACATATATATATTAACCAAACAGATCTGGGCTTTTATAAGTTGATTTCAATTGTTGATTAACCTTTACATTTAAATCAAAGCAATATCATTGATTGCTTGCTCAATCTAATTTCGAGGCGACTAGAGTGTTGTACCATAGAGGCATATGACAAAAACGTTGTCTGAGGCAACAAAATTGATATAAATGAGTGGTAAATTTAAAAAGGGAGCAGTTACAGCTAGGAATATCATAGTAGTAAATAATGAATTAAACTCTCACTAGTTAAAACCAAGATCGCTAGGCATACATTCCAAAAGAATAATTTCAATAAAGATAATAAAACAAAATACCTGAGCTACAATGTTATTGGATTCACCAAGATGAACAACACAAGCGCTCTCAAAGTAGTTGCTTTCTTTAATCTGGAAATCACATACATTTTCGCTAGTGTTTGCAGCTAAGAACACATCCAGTTGAGTCCTAGACTGAAAGAGGCAAGGCTTCCGAACACTGAATAAGAGATCTTTCGAGTCCGAGCTGTCCCCACTGTACACTTGCCGTCTGTGATAAGAAGAAAATATCTAGAAAGATTACATAATGTAATTACTGATTACTAGTTACTAAATTTCAGAAATATGCCTATATAATTTCACTTGCAACGGTTAAGATAAGTCAAACAGTTTTAAGTACTTTGAGCAAATCATATAATGTTTTTTGTTTTCATTCTAATCCGATATGTATATAAGAATATATATATTACCTTGGCCACCCTCAAGTTACATCAAAGATGCATCAGTTTTTTATTGGAGTATAACTGATTTAAGTCACGCCAAAGATGATTTAAGTAAAATAATCAACTTACTTTGTCTATGCCTCATAGATATATGTAAAAAAATTAGGAATTTTCAATGTGCTCTTAGACAATCATTTATAGTTAATCAAATGACTAAAATCAATACAACAAAATGATAACCATGCCAGTGACTTCATAGGAATACATGTGCATCTATAAATCGCTATATCTATAAATCCATTTGCATCTCCAAAACATTAATGCAATACATGTGCACAAAATTTATGCTAAGTATCAAATAAATTCCAAAGTCACGATAGCAGAATGACATGAACAGGAAAAAATCACCAGAACCTGAATTACCTCAAAAACAAAACTACAGCCTTACTAGAAACAAAGGATGATTCTGACCAGATCACTAGAGCTTCAAAGGAGACAAGACACACCAAGTAAACGCAACCAAAACTTGAACAATTCTAAAGTTCTTAAACCGATTCCTGACCCAGCGACGAGAGAGCCAGACCCAAAAAACCTCAAACTACCAAATCATGACCAAGTACGTAGATAATCCGATCTAAACCAACACCAGAACCTCTAACTACAATGTGGTGAGTTGGAGATTTCTGATGATACGGTTGGGACGGCGATTTTAATAGATGGAAGGGGGCGGCTATGAGATTTCGTAGATCTAGGTTTTTTTTGATTGAAATACGAATGAATGTGTCAGTTGAGAAAAGTAGACTATTTGGTTTATGAGAAGTAGGGTTTTGCTGTGCGTGTCGGGTATAAACATTCATCCGATATTACCGAACATAACCGATCAATTATTTTTTAATTAAAATATTTTATTAACTTTCAACACCCAAATTATTAATTCTTTACCAACAATTGAACACCCAAATTATTAATGTTGTATACTGAGCATAACCGAACGACGAAGCCAAAAATTTCACACATTTGAACCAGATTTTCACCTACGGGGCCAACATTTAAAAAAATATATACTTTATGTTAGTTAGAATTTGTAGAAAAAAATTAAAATTAGAATATTAGGTATTATACAATTTAAATTAAACTACTAATGAACTTTTACAATATTTTAAAGTTTAGAAATTTTGGTTATTGCATGTCAAACAATAATTGGTTTTATAAACTTTATGATTTATTTCAATTTTATTCAAGATGATTAAAATTTTAAAAAATTTCGAAATGTAAAATAAAATTGTCAACTATAATTATAAAATATAAGTATCAACTATAATTATCAACTGTAATTTATTAAATACAATTATTTAAAATTAATTATTGAATACTAAATATCATTTCATAAATATTAAATTTTATTATTAATTGTTAAATAATTATTATAATAAACCGATATTTTCATCTCTAGCAAATCTATCGGAATTCTGCTGCAAAATAGCTTCGATAAATATTCGTCAGTATTCTGCCTGGATTTGCAGCGGAAAATAGCGGTAGAAATTTTCTGTCGGTAATTTATCGCAATGTGTGACGGCTTAGTGAGGGATGACAGAAGATGACGGTAATAAATAAAAGAAAAAAGTTGAAAAAATAGAAAACTATCCCTTCCAGATCACATGGAAATCTGTCGCAAATTAGCGACAGAAATTTCCACTTCTAAATATCTGACGCTAAATCAGTGTTTTCTTGTAGTGTTCTTTTCGTACTTCTAGATTTATTATGAAGATCTCTAGTCATAGAAGTATTTGAATATCTATAATGATTGGATCATGGATGTGCATAGGTTTTATTATTTCCTAAACCATTTTTGTCCTGTAATCGAGATCTAGATAAGATCATATTTAAATAATTTTGACCTTTATTAAATTTTGCGAATTAATTTGTACATTTTTCATATTTGATTCCACAGTCACGATTGATATTTTCAAAAGAAACTTTGTTATCAATATCCTCATTTAATTCAGAATTCTTCCTTTTTAAAGTACTATTCTCATTTTTGAGCCGACTAATTTGAGATTCTAAATTATCTAAAGATGATTGTAATTTTTCAACATTTTCTTTTGATTCAGAAATAGCTTTTTGCAAAATATTATTATTAACTTTTAAAGTCTCACATTCTTTAGAAAATTCTAAATTCTTTTCTGTTAAAGCCTCGTTCTCTTTTTCAGGAGACAAAATTGAAGAATTAGAATTATTTAAAGAATATTCTAATGATGTATTTTATTTTGTAAACCATCGATTTCCATTAAAAGGACATTATTTTTATCTTCTAGTTGCTCATTTTCTTTTTGAAGGAAATCTTTTTAAAAAAACAAGCTCCTCTAAGGAATTTTCAAAACATTTGGCTTGTTTAACCAAAAAATTGTTTTCCACTTTTAGTTCGGAATTTTCTTGCTTACAATCTTTTTACTTTGCTAAAATAACTGCATTAAGTTTACCTAGACTTATAAAATCTTTTGACATTTTTTAATGGTCTAACAAAAGATCTTTATATAATGAATCTACACATACCGATTGTAATCTGACTTTAGCCATGAGATATTTGCTTCCTTGCTCTCTTGATTCTGCTTTGTTGCTCTTCCACTTTCTAATTCCTTGACTAGTTTTCTTTATTGCCAGTTGTTCTAGGATGTTGTTACGATCTCTAGAACACCAGGCTCTGATGCCAAATGAAAAGTCGGTGTATGTGACTTAGATAGGATCTTTCTATATGGATATTGCAAAAGTGAATATGATATTCTAACTTGTCTAGTACAATAGTCATGCAAATAAATTTTAACCTATATGACATATCACAAGTAAGAAGATGCAGTAAGTAAAGTGACACCAGGAATTTTATACTGGTTCGGACTTCCCGTCCTACGTGCAATCTCAAACTCCTTCTACAATTCACTATCAACACCATCTCTTCTCCCGGAGGAATAGGTCTACAATACACCTGAGCACCAACACAGATATCCCGCCTGAGCACCAACATATGACTTCAACAAATAACAAGAGTTTGACTTCTGATTATGTTCTTGAGTAACACTGAATAGTCAACAGTTGAGTACACCCTTCCTATAATCTTATTCTCAAGAATATAATGTGTATGTGAAGATTAAAGGAAGTATATTACTTATTGAATCAAGAGATATGAAATAATTTCAATGATTCAACAAGTAATTTCAATATTTGAGAGAGCTTTTACATTGCAAGAGAGTATAGAGTTTAAGATCATAAAATATAATAAGATTCGGTGATTCGGAAAATATGTTTGTGATGTATATATAATCTCTGAAGATTTGTTAACTTCCATGAAGAGTTTTATCAAAGAGATGCACCCATTTCCTTTTAGAAATGAAGAGGAATCTCTTCATGAAAGATGATGCTTTTTAGAAAATATGGCTATTATAAAATATGATCGTTGGAAATATGACCGTCGGATAATATGACTGTTGTAAAATATGACCGTAGGAAATATGAAGTGTCTTTTCGTGAAGTGTCTTTTCGCGAAGTATCTTTTCGAAGCGTCTTTTCGTGTAGTGTCTTTTCACAAAGTGACTTTTCACAAAGTGACTTTTCACAAAGTGACTTTTCACGAAGTAACGAAGTGTCTTTTTGCGAAGTGTTTTTTCGTGAAGTGACGAAATGTCTTTTCATGAAGTGTCTTTTCGCGAAGTGTCTTTTCATAAATGCATTTGTGTATGTTGTATATTTGAGAATAGATTTTAACAATATATAACACATCTAAGACACAATTAAATAATAACCATAACCAATATCACTTTTCCTTTAACCTTCTCTTCTTCCTTGTCATGAATCAAAAACTTGTGATCTAACACTAGTCACTTTTATCATTTGCTAAAATTCCAATTTTTTGAATATAAATAATTACTACTTTAACTAATGCCAAATTCCAAGATGTTACAGAAAGTACTTGCATGATTTGGCTGTGGTCGTCGAGTTCAGCCTACTAGAGGATATGAAGATTGAAAGAGAGGCATGTGTTCCTCGCATGCCTACATAGATTATAGACCACAAAATGAAGAAGCTTAGAAACAAGGAAGTAAAGATAGTAATATTTTAGTGGGGAGACGAGGTGAATGAGCCTACATGGGAATCTGAAGAGAAAATACGTATTTCCAATCCATTGTTTTTTGATGGTACATTTGAATTTTTCCATCATTAGCTTTGAATACGTTATATCTTTCCTATCATTTGAAACGGTAGATCATTGGATATTATGTACGGATAGTAGGATTTGGTTGAAATATGGTTGTAATATATTAATAGAAAATGTTATATACGATGTATGCGAGTGGTTGTAAGTGTTTGCAAGTGGATGAAGTGAATGCATATACATTAGAGCTATCAATGGGTCGTGTCCGGTCGGGTTCCGGTCGGGTTAAGTCGGGTTTAGGTCAATTTTTAAATGGGTCGGGTCAACCCATTTAATAAACGGGTCATATTATGCCAACCCGAACCCGACCCGTTTATAAACGGGTTGACCCGACCCTACTCGCTTAACCCGTTTATCTAATCGGGTCAGGTCAGGTCGGATCGGGTTGACCCGTTTTGACCTGTTTAATTGCAGAAATCTTTTTATCACTTAGATTTTGCAAAATAAAAGCATAGTGAAATGGAATAATACATTGCTTAAAAATACAACGCTTAAAAAGGCAACATACATGATGCAGTTATTAATACAAACTAGCAAATGTAGATCATCAAATGGTTTTATACGGATTGGGCTTGGTATGTTTTATATTAAATGAGTTATGACGGGTCAGAAACGGGTTCACAGGTCAACACGTAACCCACCCGTTTATTAAACGGGTCAGAGCGGGTTGACCCGAAATTGACCCATTTATAAATGGGTCGGGTCGGGTGAGGATTTTTTTGTGCGGGTTACGATTCGTGTTTCGGGTCGTGTAAGAAATTGACGGCCCTAATATACATACACTAGGCACTATAAATGATTGGAAAATTAGGATACTGAGCATATGTATATGATTGTGTATGCATTTTTACTTTATTTTTCCATGGTTGATATAATGAGTGGTTATCAAATGATTATTTCATATTAATGATGTTTGAAGCATGCATGTAGAACCATCTGTTATCCTTAGGATTTTTGCATACATTTGAATACATTTCACAAGCATAATTGCATAAAAAGAAGGTCAACCAAATTAGTAGACCGCCTAATGTTATGCATTAATTCGTGGTATACACAGTAAACTTTTGCATAAATTTGTGAATCGCATTAGAAAACATAAGGACGGTGAATGCTAATGAATGATGTTTGAGTACATGGTTGTATGCGTTTGAATGAAAATACTTATCTCATTCCTCTGTCCTTGGAGATTTCGAGGATGAAACCCTTTAATAAGAGAAAAATGCAACAACCCAAATTTTTAAGGGGATGAAACCCTTTAATAAGAGAAAAATGCAACAACCCAAATTTTTAAGACAATGTAATTAAATAAAAAATAAGTTGTAAAATGTCAAAATTTGGCTACAGGAGTTGCATCATTGGGTCTACGGTAATTTTTTGGTCAGTTTACATATTTGGTTTGTTGGAACGAAGAAGATATATATATATATATATATATATATATATATATATATATAACACGCAAACGGGCAGCTTGACACCAAGGTCGCCCCAACAAAGTTCCTAGGTGAAAATTCGCCCAGACACGAGGCATGACGAACGTTTTATTTAAAAAGACTGATGTGGCTTATTTTGGTTTGTTGGTTTTGAAAATTTTGCTGACTTGGCAAGTTCCTATTGGTCGCGTGACATTGATGGCTTATATTTCATCTAGGAATCTAACGGCCTAAGATATATAAATTAACCTATAATAGACCCCTAGACCTAGCTAAATCTTCACAATGAAATCTCTTTCCCACTGGGTTCTCTCTTTTTGAGATGCACCTGACCATTTTTAAGGGAAAAGATTAATTTAAATATATATATATATATATATACCCTTTGGAGGAGGGATCTACAGGAGGCCACGGAAGAATGCTTTGGACCACATGTGAGTTTGTAATTATTTTAGATTTTTGGTAATTTAGGAAAATAGGATTTATAATGGTTGTAAAGTTTTCTATAGTTTTTCTTATAGTTTTCTTACTTTTTTCCTCATAGTTTTTATTGGTTTTCTTTAAGCTAGTGTTTTCTCTAAATTCATGACTATACAATAATCAGTATTAAAACAATGGCTTCCAAAAACAACAATGGCTTCCAACAACAACAACATCTACCCACCATTCCTCCCACTCATCCTTCCGTTCACCCACCACCACCACATCGACCATCTATATCTTCTGTACAAACCTTGGATAACACGTTGGATTCGATGATCAACGAATCCCTCATCACCATCAAACCCCTAATACTCTGCTAGCATCCAATACTACCAACACCACCACCGCCATCTCCACAGGCTTCATCGCAACCACCCCCAGTGTCGCTGCAAAAGCTTCCATCGCCTACCTCCCAATGATTATCTAACGCAGTGGTGCTCTCGCGTCGCGTTAGAAGGACTCAGCCAACTCTGCCAACTCGTTCAGTTGCAACCTCATTCAGATTAGGTCTCCTAGCTTCCTTCAAATTGTTCATGCGCACAGTTCAATTTTTGAAAAAAAACTGCCAACGCAACCACTGTGCTTCCAAAGTAAATATGGCAAAAAATTGCAAGAACGCAAGGATTTGCTATAGATGCGATTTTTTTTGGGCACGACAATAAAAACTGCACATGAAGGGATAACAAGATACAAAAAAATGCAGCTTTGATTACCCCCACAAACCTCTGTGCATTCCCCTGATGAAAATCTTTCATCGATCAACTCGCTGCCTCTCTCTGCACATGTGCCAGTAATCGAAGCGGCACATTCTCTTCCTATTAAATCAGCTCCTTCCATTAAATCCTCACCTTCCCCCACTAATCACTCCACTTCTCTAGAAAAGCACAATTTTCCTCTTTCAACCTCTGAAATGGCGCTTCCAGCCAGTGCCTCTCATCTCGTCAAAGCTTCCATCTTAGTTGGATATTGGAATCTTAACAGCGTCTGAGCCACCCTGTCAGAACTCTTCCACCACTACGACTAGAGTATATTCATAATCGTTAACCATAACTATCTTATCCAGTTCCCATCTGTAATAGCCTGCAAATCTGTACTATCTGAGTTGACTAATAACACCACCCGTCCAACCCAAATTGCACAGAAATACAAATCATTATTAGAAAGAAGTTAGAGGATGAGAAATAGAAAGAAAGAAATATTAGAATAGAAGAAAATGAAGATCACAAACTCACAGTGGAACGAATAAAATATATTAAATAACATAACTTTTGAAATACAATTCGGTAACTTTATATACATACCATTATCAGAGCACAACAGTTATTCCTGGGACAGTTATAAACACCTGTTCCAGATACCACATAGTACATAGCGGAAATATGATAGTCTATAGCTAACTGGTGAAGCCTCCTGCTTCCAGCTCTTCCAAGTGAATCTGAAAAAAAATCCTGACTACTTGACTGCCCGGACAAATTTGGGCACCCAAGGGTTTAGGGGAAAACAAACAAAATAAACTCTGGGTCAGTCATGGGACTGGTGTGAGTAAACTCCAACCATTTGTTTAACTTTAAAAATCCTTCCGAAAGAAAAGATAATAGTAAGACTAGCCTACACATAAACATGAACGGTTTTTACCTTACTATAACCCAAACACTTTGATACAGAAATCCAGTGATATTATAATAGTGTCTAAATCAAATAAATAACAATCTAGTGGAACGCTTGCATCTCATGCTCCATATATAATATGAAATCAAAAACCGTAGGGCGCTTATTGGAGATTGGATTTCCAAAATGACAAGGTATGGGACTACCTGCCGATAGTGTATCTCTAGAGAGGAATACACTGGGTTAAACAAGAACATCTTGCAACCCCGCCCACACATGACCGACCACTCATTTCGCTTGAGTGTATTGAATGTACATCAACAACGGTTGGGATCAGCAACCGTTTCCCGAATGGGACAACATCGAATAGAACAAGGAATTAAATCAATCTCTAGATAGGTGATTATACACCCTAATGGGAGCGACCCACATAGCCATGCTGCCTGCCCGATTTTTGTCATTTCCCGGTTGTTGAGGCCTGAGGCTACACTCACTTTCCATTCATTGATAGCACACTCACTTTGAATGACACATTGTCAGATCCGTTAATTATTAATTGATTTGCACAAATATATTATGGATATTATGCTAAGGGAATAAATCCGTTGCCACCATGTATATTTATACAGACCAACATATTCGATCATTGGAAACACTCTGTCAGACATTCGTCCATTTAGGTTCGTTCTGGGATTGAACGAAACCGAAGGCACAATTTCTATAAATAGAAAAAGCCCTTGCATTTTACTCCATCTTCGATTATCTTCATATAATCTGATTCGCAACGCTACTGCCAATACAGAGTGGTCCTCGGATAATAATCCAACCGGTCTCTTCATATTGACAACGATATTGGCCAACACTTCGATAGTCGGTTATTTAACTATCGAAGAAAAATAAACATCCATTCATCCATAAAATCAATCAATCACTGGGCCTGTTAATTAATATTTCATTAATTAAATCACTTCTCCACTTCCTTTATCAATATTCATTAACTAAATATTTTCAATTATCATCTTGGCTTCTTACCCATTTGGAAAACATTTCCATATCTCGCCTTCTTTTATTTCCTACACTTAGAAAATATTTTCTATTTAAAATAGGAGAACATTCCAGTTACTTATTTCTTTCCCGACTATTCATTTATATACTTAGGAAATATTTATTATTATATTTCCAAACTTCCACTTATATGGGTAAAAACGAATGTGGTGTAAAACATCGTTACAACCCGAAATACTGAATTCAACTAAATCTTATTCAAATATTGATTATCGAGATTGAATCTTGCTATTTATTAGTTAGTAATGAAAACAATCGAGTTGGGGTAAAATAACCTCTCAGACCTTGACTGAAAACATCTTTAACTTCAAAATAGACAAAACCATTATTCCCGAAAAATCAACACCATACAAACAAATTATTCATTTTTAAACGTATATATGTTTCTCTTTCTATTACCAGATTATCGATTTCCTTTTTGTTTATAATATTCTATTTTTAAATTCATTTACTTATCGAATTCTATATATATTGATACATCGATTTTTAACTATCAAGTTTTCTTAAAAATATTCTAACTCCTTAAATTTCCAAAAAATTTCGCCATAACCTCCTTTGTACCGGGAGCATCGGGATATTTCAAATAGCCTCCCATGGCCTTTCCAATCCAAAAGAAAAAGAAAAAGCCAAGCGGCTAGCCGATTCGGCGCATAAAACCTCATATGCAATTTAAACGTGTACCTTTTTGTTGGGCACATAAATTAAAATCTTCATATACTTCATCCCATACCTGCTCAACCTATATTTACCTGTTTCCAATTTACCCTAACTAAATTCGGTCATCCCTAACTCAATTTGCTAATTTCTTCTTTAATTAGCTATTTTGCTGAATCCCTTTATTTTGAACATACCACGTCCAAGTATATTTTAATTCACTTATAAACAAGTAGAATTTCATTTCTAACTTGAGTTCCAAATTCGATTTCGAATATGAATCCATAGAACCAATTTATTTATCCAACGCCAATTTCGATTCAAAACTTGATTAACTATTTATTCCTCAAAATTAGTTAAATCTATTTAATAACTAAAATCTGATTTTTGTTTCAAAAATCATTTCACTTACTTCACTGAGTTCATATTTATTTTATATCTCCAGTGTGGCTTTTTCTAATGGCAAATTCGGATTTTATTTCTTTAAAATCCTTTTATTTATTTAAATAAACCGTTATGGTTTTGTAATGGTTTTAGCGCTGTTTTTCTGAAAATTTGATTTTGTCATAACTCAAAATCTATACGATGAAATTCAGAATTTTTTCTTCTATTAGAACACTATTATCAAATCGGTCGTGACGTTTCTTGTTTCAAAAAATTCCGACTTCAATTGAGTTCTGTATACTCAATTGAAGTTCGAAACGACAATTTATGAACTGCAGCGCTGCGGCGAGTTCGTTTTAATTATATTCATATATAAAAACTTTTAAACTTCGTTTATAGTAAATTCAACTCCATTATAATATATTTCTTAGTATATATTCAATCTAATTTCAAATCCAACTTAACATTTCTGATTTTCTCTAATTGTCGATTTTTCCTTACTTGGAAATAAATTTATTTATACTTCGATCTTCTATATTCAAATTCCATTTCAATTCTACTTAAATTTCCTATATTCAATTTCCATTCCAACTCTATTTAAATTCCCTATACCCAAATTCTACTAGAATTTCTATATTCAATTTCTATTTTCAATTCTATTTGAATTTTCTATTTTCAATTCTATTCCAATTCTATTTAAATTCTCTATATTCAAATTCTATTCAAATTCTATATTTGAAATTTCTTTATTCAAATTCCATTTCACTTTCTATATTCAAATTCTATATTTGAATTTCCTCTATATTTTCTATATTCAAATTCTATATTTGAATTACATTTGAATTTCTATATTAAATTTTTATTTGAATTTTCTTTTTTATTCATTTTTAAAGAAGTCTCGATTTCATTTCTTTTGAAATCGATATTTCTACTTTTGGAAAATAAATTTCCCTTTTCAATTTCACACTTGTATTTTTATTTCTGAATAATCCAATGATAATTCTTTTCACTTCATTTATAAACTTCTTTTATAAATGAACTATTTATAAACTTCGTTTACAAAGGAACTAATTGTTTTATTTTCAAAATGAGATTATATTTCAAATCTGTTTAAAAATTCAAATTCTATTTTAGAAAACTAGAATTTCCCTTTTTAACTCTGGAAATTTCCTTTTTCGATATTTTAAAATATCAACATTTAAGACCCAGTGATATTTCAAACAATCAAAACAACCAATTATAATTGACTGGTTTTCTAACACATCATATATGAAAGTATATGTGCAAATAAACAAGCAAACAGATAATATATTTTTGAGAAATCCAGTTGGATCCCTCCAACCTGTTTTCCTTACATCCACAGACGTTAGTTAACAAATATAATACCCATCCTGCTTCGAGGCAGGATATCGCAGTATGAAGGTCATCCACTAATATATATTTGTGGGGAACATAGGGAAATCATCCGCTATGAAACTACGGGCATCCGCTAATGAGACTGCGGGAATCAATCCAACCATCAATAAAATATATATAATAGTCAACCCTAAATAACTAATATATTTCAAATAATCAGAAAGCATTCAACAAGCAACAACAATTATTTTTACCAAATAAAAATAATTCTAAGTAAAAGGTGAGTGAGATTTACCCACCGAAATTGCAGTTGTCGAATATCCTGTTTATTTCCAAATCATTGGCTACGATGATTTTATTTAAATTTACGGATTTAAACATCTATTTATTCTAGATTAACAATCAAAACAAAAAAATGGCTATCCTATATTTTTCCCTTCTTTTAATGATTATCAAATGAAATTTAACTTAACAAATAAAATTAAACTAACCTACGTATTTCTAAGCACTAAACCATATAGTTTTAAACAAATTAATTAATCCAAATTAATTTCCTTACTAAGGTTTCATGTAAAAATATACTAAAATTTAATTCTCTAAACCTCATGGTTTAGAAAAGAAAATGATTTCAAATTTTAGTTTTCACTTATCAAGTTTACAATTTATATATTGAATTACTAATTAAATTCCTCTTTCAACATTCAAAATTCCTGATAATAGTAAATGATATTTTCTTTCTTCCTAACAGTAGATTAATTTAATCTTAACTAATGTGCTGATTTAATCTGTACTCATGTACTAATTTAATCTTTACAGGAAAATATTAACTAAACAAAAATTAAAATTAATACCTTAAATATTCTGTAAGTTTCTCTCTAACATCAAAAATCGCACTCCAGATCCCATCAAAGCCCCTCACACTTGCTCTTCCTCTCTACCAGATTGAGTTCCCACCCTCAAAGTCATTGAACTAGCTGCAGTCACTGTCATCGACTCAGGAAAGCAAACTTCACCCCGACGCCACTTTGAATCCCACTTCGATCCCTTATACCAAATACGTCTTCGAGCTTCCTGAACTTACAATGATACAGTCGCACTCTTCCACCTAATTACGCACTGTCCAGAAATGAGTCCCGAGATGCCAAACTTCGCCAAGAAGCCGATTCAACCCCTGACCTCCCCTTTGCTGTTCCTAAATCGCCCATACCATCAGCTCTAATTGCTGTCGTCGAATTCGATGCCCCAAATCACCCTCGCACTCACGAAGAATGGAAGTCGAACGACGTTGAGAACTCAAATTAGAGGATTTCGATCGTTTTTCTTTTCTGAAGGGAATTAACGATAGAGAAAAATAGAAGAGAGTGGGGGGATGTCGCATATATTTATAAAGGCCAAGGCTTAGGCATTGCGAAATAGGTAGCTTAAGGTACATATCAATAAGTTTCGATTTGATTTGTATTAATTGTGATGTGAAATAAAACGATTTTTATACTTTTTAAACGGATTCTGATTTTATTTCGATCCTATCCACTAAAATATATCGGGGTCCATTAATTTAAATCATGAGAACCGCTATTCTAGCGTACCGGCCGACATTTCAATGTAAATTCACTATTCTGTACTCAACAGAATAGAGGATAAAATTTAATTCGAACGTATACATAAAATAATCATATTAAATTGATATAATATAATTTAAATTCAAAACAAATAAGTTCTTCGATAATAAATTTATATTATTATTCTAATTCAAACAGAAGTTTGTATAAATCACCTGAACTGTTTCAATTCAGTTTTAAATTTATATAAATTCATTTTCGTATTTCGATAATTATATATATTAGAAATAAATCGTATATCGATTATTAAATCGATAGCTCAATATAAAATTCATTTATATTATCAATGCAATATTTAAAACCATATTAAATATTTAAAATAAACTATTCAAAAATCTGGGTCCTTACATTCTTTCCCCCTTAAAAGAATTTCGTCCCCGAAAATGCTAAGGTAGGAAAAATGGTATAAACCCATTACTTTTCAAAATCTTACTTATGTTGAAATTCAACTCTCCACATTTCAACAAATTAAGTTCCACCAAACTTTTGGTTTTTACTCCTATTAAACATCATATATACTCACATTAATTTTATCTGAATGATTTCAACCAGGATATTCACATCTAATTCATATTCCATTCAAATTGATTTTAATCAATTCACTTCGATCTATTTAACTTTCTTAAGTTAAATTTTAAATCCCGTAATTCAAATATCCGGGTTTTTATTTCAAAGCCTTCTGAAACCACATATATATATATAACCATTTCCAATTCAAAACATTTGAATTTTTCCAAACTATTTGTTTTCTTTCAAGAAAATTTCCATCAAAAACTTTTCTAAGGTTAGAAACTTGAAAATGAACATTGATGATGTCGCGACCAACATCGGAATTATTTCCCAACCACTGAAGTGAGATCAGTGCTTTATCGCTTTCAAAATCCATTCAAAATGATTTTTACTTTAAAAATCATTCCAAAACAAAGCTATATTATTTTAATATACTTTTGAAAATATTTTCAAACTTCCCAGGATTTAAATTCCAAATTCTGGTTCGAATCTAGTTTAATTCATCTCATTTGTATATATTAAATTTGTATACAAGTTCTAATTGGTTATAGATAACCAATCCAATTTTGTAATCTTATTGGATTATAAAAACAACATCCAATACATCCATCTATTATAGTAATTTCAGAAAATTATCCCATTTATATCAAAAATAGAATTTTGGGTAAAATTATTTCATCTACCCACTTTAGAACAATACCGTGTCAAATTTCTCTGTTCAATTGTTTAGAAATTCCTATCGACTTTGTGGCGTCCCACTATTCGACCAGATTTCGTAAACCACCCAACAGAATAGCCAACACAATATAAAACAATTTTATATCGACTTACAAATACGCGATCTCGTATATATGCACTCAACTCATTCTAGGGTACTACTGACCGTATCTTTAATGAGCACAACCCAACAAAGCCTAGGTATTTGCTCAACCTAAGCTCTGATACCAACTGTAATGGCCCGCAAATCCATACTATCTGAGTTGACTAATAACACCACACGTCCAACCCAAATTGCATAGAAATACGAATCATTATTAGAAAGAAGTTAGAGGATGAGAAATAGAAAGAAAGAAATATTAGAATAGAAGAAAATGAAGATCACAAACTCATAGCGAAACGAATAAAATATATTAAATAACATAACTTTTGAAATACAATTCGGTAACTTTATATACATACCATTATCAGAGCACAACATTTATTCCTGGGACAGTTATGAATACCTGTTTTCATATACCACATAGTACACAGCGGAAATATGATAGTCTATAGCTAACTGGTGAAGCCTCTTGCCTCCAGCTCTTCCAAGTGAATCTGAAAAAAATCCCGACTACTTGACTGCCCGTACAAATTTGGGCACCCAAGAGTTTAGGGAAAAACAAACAAAATAAACTCTGGGTCAGTCATAGGACTGGTGTGAGTAAACTCCAACCATTTGTTTAAGTTTAAAAATCCTTCCAAAAGAAAAGATAATAGTAAGACCAGCCCACACATAAACATGAACGGTTTATACCTTACTATAACCCAAACAATTTGATACAAAAATCTAGTGATATTATAATAGTGTCAAAATCAAATAAATAACAATCTAGTGGAACGCTTGCATCTCACGCTCCGTATATAATATAAAATAAAAAATCACAGGGTTCTTATTGGAGATTGGATTTCCAACATGATAAGGTATGGGACCACTTGCCGGTAGTGTATCTCTAGAGAGGAATACAGTGGGTTCAACAAGAACATCTTGCAACCCGGCACACACATGACTGACCACTCATTTCGCTTGAGTGTATCGAACGTACATCACCAACGGTTGGGATCAACAACCGTTTCCCAAATAGGACAGCATCGAATAGAATAAGGAATTAAATGAATCTCTAGATAGGTGATTGTACACCCTAATGGGAGCGACCCACATAGCCATGCTGCCTGCCCGATTTTTGTCATTTCCCGGTTGTTAAGGCCTGAGGCTACGCTCACTTTCCATTCATTGATATCACACTCACTTTGAATGCCACATTGTCAGATCCGTTAATCATTAATTGATTTGCACAAATATATTCTGGATATTATGCTAAGGGAATAAATCCGTTGCCACCATGTATATTTATACAGACCAACATATTCGATCATTGGAAATACTCTGTCAGACATTCGTCCATTTACGTTCTTCTGGGGTTGAACGAAACCGAAGGCACAATTTCTATTAATTGAAAAAGCCCTTGCATTTCACTCCGTCTTCGATTATCTTCATATAATCTGATTCACAACGCTACTACCAATACAGAGTGGTCCTCGGATAATAATCCAATCGGTCTCTCCATATTGACAACGATATTGGCTAACACTTCGATAGTCGGTAATTTAACTACCAAAGAAAAACAAACATCCATTCATCCAAAACATCAACCAATCACTGGGCCTGTTAATTAATATTTATTTAATTAAATCACTTCTCCACTTCCTTTATCAATATTCATTAACTAAATATTTTCAATTATCATCTTGGCTTCTTACCCATTTGGAAAACATTTCCATATCTCGCCTTCTTTTATTTCCTACATTTAGAAAATATTTTCTATTTAAAATAGGAGAACATTCCAGTTACTAATTTCTTTTCTGACTATTCATTTATATACTTAGGAAATATTTATTATTATATTTCCAAACTCCCACTTATTTGGGTAAAAACGAATGTGATGTAAAACATCATTACAACCCGAAATACTAAATTCAACTAAATCTTATTCAAATATTGATTATCGAGATTGAATCTTGCTATTTATCAGTTAGTAATGAAAACAATCGTGTTGGGGTAAAATTACCTCTCAGACCTTGACTGAAACATCTTTAACTTCAAAAAAGACAAAACCATTCTTCTAGAAAAATCAACACCATACAAACAAATTATTCATTTTTAAACGTATATATGTTTCTCTTTCTATTACCAGATTATCGATTTCCTTTTTGTTTATAATATTACATTTTTAAATTCATTTACTTATCGAATTCTATATATATTGATACATCGATTTCTAACTAACAAATTTTCTTAAAAATATTCTAACTCCTTAAATTTCCGGAAAATTTCGCCATAACCTCCTTTGTATCGGGAGCATCGGGATATTTCAAATAGCCTCCCATGGCCCTTTCCAATCCAAAAGAAAAAGCCAAGAGGCTAGCCGATTCGGCGCATAAAACCTCATATTGAATTCAAACATGTACCTTTTTGATGGGCACATAAATTAAAATCTTCATATACTTCATCCCATACCTGCTCAACCTATATTTACCTGTTTCCAATTTATTCCAACTAAATTCGGTCATCCCTAACTCAATTTGCCAATTTCTTCTTTAATTAGCTATTTTGCCAAATCCCTTTATTTTGAACATATCATGTTCAAATATATTTTAATTCGCTTATAAACAAGTAGAATTTCATTTCTAACTTGAGTTCCAAATTCGATTTCGAATATGAATCCATAAAACCAATTTATTTATACAACGCCAATTTCGATTCAAAAATTGATTAACTATTTATTCTTCTCTGATTTTTGTTTCAAAAATCATTTCACTTACTTCACTGAGTTCATATTTATTTTATATCTCCAGCTTGGCTTTTTCTAATGGCAAATTCGTATTTTATTTCTTTAAAATCCTTTTATTTATTTAAGTAAACCGTTATAGTTTTATAAAAGTTCAGGCGCTGTTTTTCTGAAAATTTGATTTTGACATAACTCAAAATCTATACGATGAAATTCATAATTTTCTCTTCCATTAGAAAACTATTATCAAATCGGTCCTGACGTTTCTTATTTCAAAAAATTCCGACTTCAATTGAGTTCTGTATACTCAATTAAAGTTCGGAACGACAATTTACGAACTGCAGCGCTGCGGCGAGTTCGTTTTAATTATATTTATATATAAAAACTTTTAAACTTCATTTATAGTAAATTCAACTCCATTATAATATATTTCTTAGTATATATTCAATCTAATTTCAAATCCAACTTAACATTTCTGATTTTCTCTAATTGTCGATTTTTCCTTACTTGGAAATAAATTTATTTATACTTCGATCTTCTATATTCAAATTCCATTTCAATTCTACTTAAATTTTCTATATTCAATTTCCATTCCAACTCTATTTGAATTCTATATTCAAATTCCCCTTTCAACTCTATTTGAATTTTATTTTGAAATTCTATTTCAAATTCTCTATATTCAAATTCTATTTGAATTTCTATTTTCAATTCTAATTGAATTTTCTATTTTCAATTCTATTCAAATTCTATATATTCAAATTCAATTCAAATTCTCTATATTCAAATTCTATATTTAAAATTTCTTTATCCAAATTCCATTTCACTTTCTATATTCAAATTCAATATTTGAATTTCCTTTATATTTTCTATATTCAAATTCTATATTTGAATTACATTTGAATTTCTATATTAAATTTCTATTTGAATTTTCTTTTTTATTCATTTTTAAACAAGTCTCGATTTCAATTTCTTTTGAAATCGATATTTCTACTTTTGGAAAATAGATTTCCCTTTTCAATTTCACACTTGTATTTTTATTTCTGAATTATCCAATGATAATTCTTTTCACTTCATTTATAAACTTCGTTTATAAATGAACTATTTACAAACTTCGTTTATAAAGGAACTACTTGTTTAATTTCCAAAACAAGTTTATATTTCAAATTTATTTAAAAATTCAAATTCTATTTTAGAAAAAATAGAATTTCCCTTTTTAACTCATGAAATTTCCTTTTTCGATATTTTAAAATATCAACATTTAAGACCCAGTGATATTTCAAACAATCAAAACAACCAATTATAATTGACATATTTTCTAACACATTCTATATGACAGTATATGTGCAAATAAACAAGCAAACAGACAATATATTTTTGAGGAATCCAGTTGGATCCCTCCAACCTGTTTTCCCTGCATCCACAGACGTTAGTTAACAGAAATAATACACATCCTGCTTCGAGGCAGGATATCGCGGTATTAAGGTCATCCACTAATATATATTTGTGGGGCGCATAGGGAAATCATCCGCTATGAAATTGCGGGCATCCGCTAATGAGACTGCGGGAATCAATCCAACCATCAACTCAATATATATATACATATATATATATATATATATATATATATATAATAGTCAACCATAAATAACTAATATATTTCAAACAATCAGAAAGCATTCAACAAGCAACAACAATTATTTTTACCGAATAAAAATAATTCTAAGTAAAAGGTGAGTGAGATTTACTCACCGAAATTGCAGTTGTTGAATATCCTGTTTATTTCCAAATCATCGGCTACGAATCTTCTCGAATGAATTCGCACCTACGATGATTTAATTTAAATTTACGGATTTAAACATTTATTTATTCTAAATTAACAATCTAAACGAATAAATAATTGTCCTGTATTTTTTCCTTCTTTTAATGATTATTAAATGAAATTTAACTTAACGAATAAAATTAAACTAACCTACGCATTTCTAAGCACTAAACCATATAGTTTTAAACAAATTAATTAAGCCAAATTAATTTCCTTAATAAGGTTTCATGTAAAAATATACTCAAATTTAATTGTCTAATCATGGTTTTGAAACGCAAATGATTTCAAATTTTAGTTTTCACTTATCAAGTTTACAATTTATATATTGAATTACTAATTAAATTCCTCTTTCAACATTCAAAATTCCCGATAACAGTAAATGATATTTTCTTTCTTCCTAACAGTAGATTAATTTAATCTTAACTAATGTACTGATTTAATCTGTACTCATGTACTAATTTATTCTTTACAGGAAAATATTAACTAAACAAAAATTAAAATTAATACCTTAGATATTCTCTAAGTTTCTCTCTAACATCAAAAATCGCACTCCAGATCCCATCAAAGCCCGTCACACTTGCTCTTCCTCTCTACCAGATTGAGTTCCCACCCTCACAGTCATTGAACTAGCTGCAGTCACTGTCATCGACTCAGGAAAGCAAACTTCACCCCGACGCCACTTCGATCCCTTATATCGAATACGACTTCGAGCTTCCTGAAGTTAAGTGATACTGTCGCACTCTTCCACCTACTTGCGCACTGTCCAGAAATGAGTCCCAAGATGCCAAACTCCGCCAAGAAGCCGATTCAACCCCTGATCTCCCCTTCGTTGTTCCTAAATTGCCCATACCATCAACCCTAATTGTTGTCGTCGAATTCGATACCCCAAATCACCCTCGCGCTCACGAAGAATGGTAGTCGAACAACGTTGAGAACTCAAATTAGAGGATTTCGATCGTTTTTCTTTTCTGAAGGGAATTAACGATAGAGAAAAATAGAAGAGAGTGGGGGGATGTCATATATATTTATAAAGGCCAAAGCTTAAGCATTGCGGAATATGTAGCTTAAGGTACATATCAATAAATTTCGATTTGATTTGTATTAATTGTGATGTGAAATAAAACGATTTTTATTCTTTTTAAACGTATTCTGATTTGATTTTGATCCTATCCACTAAAATATATCGGGGCCCATTAATTTAAATCATGAACCACTATTCTAGCGTACTGACCGACATTTCAATGTAAATTCACTATTCTGAACTCAAAAGAATAGTGGATAAAATTTAATTCGAACATATACATAAAATAATCATATTAAATTGATATAATATAACTTAAATTCAAAACAAATAAATTCTTCGATAATAAATTTATATTATTATTCTAATTCAAACAGAAGTTCGTATAAATCACCTAAACTGTTTCAATTTGGTTTAAATTCAAATAAATTCATTTTCGTATTTTGATAATTATATATATATTAGAAATAAATCGTGTATCGATTATTAAATCGATAGCTCAATATAAAATTCATTTATTTTATTAATACAATATTTAAAACTATATTAAATATTTAAAATAAACTATTCAAAAATCCGGGTCGTTACACCGTCCGTCGAGCTTTACCACACAGCCCTAAATCGCCAGTTCATCAACAAACTAGGCGCAACCCTAGCTCTTGAAGTATGGACCCTAGCCTCCGAGATTGTTGTCAAACAGTTCTAGCCTACCTCCTGGGTCAGAATCAGAGGTATCCTAATTCACCTCTGTCACCGTCTAGAGTGCCTCACAGCCGCCATCTACCCAGTGGGCATTTACCTCTGTGCCGACGACTACGGATGGGCTCAGGTGGACTTTAGGTTTGTTTTTGCCAAAGTGAGACTTCTAAAGGCTATCAGACTTCCCTGTGTGTACTCTGTTTTCTTCAACAACAGCCACTTTGTCATCACCTTCGAAGATTGTGACCATTTCCACCCCACCCTAAACCCTAACGATCTTCTCCTTGGCAATCCATGGGAGAATAACCGTGACTTCATGATGGAACCATTCCACCTTCCCTTCTCCGCTGACCCATCGTTCTCCATTGGGCCTGACAACCGTTTCGACACTGTGCTTGTTGAATCCACCATAACCGAACCCGTTGAACCAAGTCCTGCCAACCCAGCTCCTCTGGCCACTCCTGACAACTCCGTTGAGGTTATCAATCCGGTGGGATCGGACCCTTAGTCTTCGCCAGAACCTAGGTGGAACCCCCTTGTAGATATGGATTTATCTGATGCCTTTCCCCAGCCAGTCAACTCCAGCATTGCAGCTTTACAGTCCATTGCTCAGGAAGTCACTCCACCGCCCCCTCCTCCTTCGCTCGCCAGTGATGTTTCCCCAATGATTGTTCCAGCACTGTCAATCTCTGCTGTAAGGCACAGCGCCAGAATCCAAGCCTCATCGTCTGGTACCCATGTGCAACCGTTCATATCTGTCATCCTGGACAACACGCTTAGCTGGGAAGAATCCGTCGGAAGCATTCAGTCTGATGGTCTGCACCAGCGTCGACCCTTCCCACGCCCATGGTAACTTCTTCATGTTCATGCTTTTTTTGCTTGCGTCCTTTAAACTCTCGCCTGTGTTATGGCTAGTTCTTTTCAGAAACATTTTGCTGTTGTACTGCTCGTTTGGTGATGATGTTATGCCTTTTGTTGTGGATGTTTGTTGGTTTGTATCTGTCATCTGCGCTAAGCACTAAGTACTCCGTTTGCATGCATGGTGCATGCTTAACTTCACGTATTTGGGCTAACGGTCAGGCCTGTTGACCGTTAAGTACTTTTATATTATACATATACATACATACATACATATACATATATATATATATATATATAATCGGGTGTGTAGATCCGCTCTGCACAACCGTCTAAGTTTAAAAAAAAGTTGGTGTTTTCTATAAGTCTTATTTTGGAAGTTATTTTCTAAAGTATTTTTCTTATATTATTATTTAATTTAAATACTATAAGATATTCATTCAGTCTTCTTCCCTCTTTCTGTGTCTAAGCCTGTCATATATTTTATAGTTTCTATACATATTTATGGTTCATGCCTAAAATATGCTTAGATCTGTAAATTTTAGTGTTTGATGCCTAATGTAATTCTTTTTATTTTGTTCATGGAAAAATAGAATTAAAGCGATAATTATGAAAATGTGGATTAAAGATATAAGAATAAATTTACAGATAAATGTGCATAAAAAATAGATCTGTAATTAAAAAGGATTGGACTGAAATAGGGAAATTAATGTAAATTTGCAATTAAATTAAGGCATAACTTGTATCGGAAAATACAACATATTTTCAAGAGTAATATTATGATAAATTATGCAGACACACACGGAAATCATGATGAATAGGTTGTGCTTATTTGCAAATATAAATATAACATGAAGGTTATAGTTGTATGAAATATTGGAAATGCTTATTATTGACATAAACTTAAATTTGAAGTTAATTTTAATAAACAATGTACTAGTTATGGTCCATTCCAGTAGTATAAGGCTGAATGGGAAAAATAAGTGACATAAGATAAGAAGCATATACTTGTTGTGGTCTATTCCAACCACACATAGGCTTATCGGGAAAGATATGTAACCAAAAATGAGGCCCAGATCAAAGGGGATCTAGGTTGAGGTGCAAATTAGAATGTTTGTCCGTTAGGATCATTATCGGTGACATTCCCTTTCAGGTTTATCACTGATGATCTCACAATCGATGGTGGTGGAGGCTATGCATGCTTATGCTGAGTAGGATAAATAAGGAATGAACAGAGACTGGGCCGTATGCAGGTGTATTCTAGTGGTGCAAATGAGCGTTCAAGTGCATTGACGAGAGAAAATAACTCACTACGACATCCAACAATAATTGGTTATGTCTTCACTAATAGGTCGGATCAGGAAAAACTCAAGATCCATAATGACATAAGATACCATGTAAGGTGGTAGACTAGTAGGTTAATGTCGATCGATGCGTAGTATTAGGAATTTATCCTAATCTTATTCATCAAGTTTAATAATTAAGAAAGTGCAAATTATCGAACAAAACTTTAATTGTACAGTTTAAGTATATTTCCTTGTATATCATTCCAGTATGGTTACCTTTTGAAGTCATACAAGGACACTTACCGTATTTGACACTAGAATTATTATTGAGTCTATCTTTTCTAATTACTCAATCATGTCGGTAATTACATCACTCATCAGATTTATTTTCTGGCCCTCTCATCTTTCTTTCTTTTTCTTCTCCACCAGGCTCGCAAGGTGGAGGTGATTAATTAAGATTTCTTAGAGGATCATTCTTGAAGACTTGTTCTAGCTGCTGGTATATTCGTCTTTTTTTATCTAATTTCATGGAGTTGGTTGTACCATTGGCTATTTTAAGGGATATTCATATCATTGTACTCTGATGTGTGACTGAGATGTTATTTTCATGAGATATGTGGTTTAAAACTGAAATGATATGTGATTTTTGAAATAAATGTTATGTTTTTAGTTTTGAAAATATTTCCTTTGTATTTATTATATTATGTCATGTGAATCTTAATCTCTATGATATATGTCTTTATATTTATAACGCTTCACATTTCTTAGTGCGGCCTTACTTTGGGAAATGTTAAGGGTACGGGGTGTTTCGAAAATTAAATAGCGAAGCCCATCCATTAAGCTTGTTGGTAGATAGGTTATATTATTTTTATATTCCATTATCCCATGTCGAATCAACATGAGGTAAGTATATGAAAGATCGTTTATCTTAAGTCCAAAGGAGAAATATGTTATGCATGTCTGTGTCCTTTTCCATGTCAAATATGTTCAATATGCATAATCAAAGCCGTACAGATTGTTATGGTCTAAATCCAAGTCTTCTATTGCATAAGATAGAAATATAATTCTCAAATGAAATTTTCACCAATTTTATTTATGACTATAAATAAATGAAAAAATAGAGAATGAGAAAAGAAAATTCAGACTATTGCTAGGTAGTTATGCACCTCTACGAGCTAGCTTTCATGTCATCCCAGATATGTGCAAGCTTCAACTACATTGATTTCGGTTTTGTTGAGTGCTTCCATGTCTTTGATATTATGTAGCGATAACAATAACTTACTTGGATGTTTACATCGAGCCTATGAAAAAGAAGGGTAGTCTTAATGAAGTGGTGAGACACATTCACAGATAGGTGAAAAGGTATGATTTTGTGGGTAATTAGTGGTCGACACCATTCCTTGGATTAATGATTTGACTTTTGCTTAAGGGAGAAAGACATGGATCTATAGGTCAAAACAAGGTGGAGTTCGAAGGCAACACATCTTTTTCTTTATATCGAGGCGATAATGCCAGGTAGAATGATCAAGGGCGACATGATTCCCTTAAGCAAAGCGAACTAGCATACTCTACTGAGGAAATGTGATGCATTTGTTGATTAAAATAAGGTGACACTATCCAACTACGAGGGGGTGAAGAAGCAGCTTTACTCCTGATTTTATGGAATTGGTGGTGCATGATAAACAAGGAGAGATGATATAAAATCATTTGTTGATTCAAGGACGATGCCACTTATGGATGACGAGACAATCATCTTGATGGAGCAAGATTATATGATTTAGGCTGCTTGAGTGAAGGGATATGCTTCCTAGAGAAGTGGAGACTATACGTGGTATAATTCCTTTTATTGATAAAATAGGCAATGCAATTAGTTTACGAAATTATTCAGGAAGATTGACACCCTAATATGGGGTTAACAGTTTCTCCCTCGCTTGTATTGAAAAAGCGCATTCTTTTTAAGGGTAGTCTTATCCCGAAACATCAAATAAAGACAAAACGATTGTTATGTCAATCGTAATATGGCCATTTAAAATTGGTAGGATTATCTATTTAATAATGAAGGATTTGTAGTCTGCTTTTGATAATGGAAATATAGAATCAAAAGTTTACAAAATCGTTTGACGCATCATATTAGGAGTCTTGATTAACTAATAAATAAACTGGAATACTATTCCTTATAGTAACATAATTAACCAGGGAACTACATTAATTCAGTACAAATAGGTTAAGACCAAGTATAATAATAATAATAATAATAATAATAATAATAATAATAATAATAATAAATGAACAGAAGTTCTTCTTCAGAACAGCAGAAGTCCAAAATAATAGGCCAAGATTCTGTGTTTTGAATAATAGAAAACCAAGACAATAGAAGATCAGAGATCACTTTATAGCTCTAATATAGCTGTAATAGAAAACCAAAAATAATATAAATCCACAAGTCCCTATCCGGTAATAATATATTAGTATGACCGCACAACGGTGGGAAAACCGACCGTTTGATTATATAATTTTAAAAAAAAAAATCTGTTGTATTTTTAGATTAATCTTAAAAAACATGAATGATTTTAAAAAAAATTATTTTTTTAAATTTTGTTTAGATTTAGACATATCAAAAGATATTGTAGTAAAAAGTGGATTTGAAGTACATTTGAAATATAATGGATATTTTAGAGAAATTTTAGAAATTAGAATTTGAACTGTTAAAGACATTAGAGAAAACAATTCCGAGAATGAAGGCAATGTTTATGTGTCGGGCAATGCTGCTGTATTTGAGGCTATATTCATTGGGATGGACAAATTGATTTAGTCTCTCTTACAGTATGGAAACCTTCCTAACGGTCGGTTTGATAAAAATAGGAAAAATAGAAGTCGAACATTCTTGTCTGATAGAAAAGTCAAAGTGGTAGAAGGCCGTAAATCCATATTTGGAAATAACAAAAAGCCATAAAACCATAATTCCACTATTGGGAATAGCAGAAGACCATGCAATAATAGAAGACTTTAAAACAAGAACATCACTCTTGGAAATAGTAAAGGATAAGATATCCATCTCCGAAAATATTAGTAGCACTAAAAAACTGGAATTCCAGTGTTGACAATAACAAAAGACCATGAACTTATATTTTGCAATAATAAAAAACTAAAAAAACAAAATTCCACTATTAGGTTTGCTCACTATTTGGGATGTCATTGAACGCTCCTCATATATATACCTATATAAATATAAATATATATATATATATATATATATATATATATATATATATATATATATAAACTAAAAAAAAAAACGTGGCCCCTACTACACCGACCGCCATCGCCTGAACCATACATTGCCACTCTGACAAACCCTCTCCTAGACGAGTTTCCATTAGCCGATCCTATACCTTTAAGTAATAGAAGTATGTATATTATAAAATATATATACTATGTGCATAGGTACATAGACTGCTACTGGAAACAAGATTTACCATGTTTGGCATATTCTTTACGTTTTGTCTTGAGTTAGATGTGTATTTTAAAAGGGAAAAGGTACCATGCGTGAAAAAAATTGACTTGCTGGACACATTTTATCAAGTTTTGTCTTTTAAGTTTTTACAGTAATACATGTATTTAGAAGTGAGGAAGCTATACCCATTTTATTTTATTGAAACATGTGTGCCAGAACTATACATTGGGTGGACATCTTGTGGCAAAACAATAGTTGATGGGTTAAGTTTATACAATTATACTTGTGGGTTTATTAAAACATACGTATTGGAATATTTATACAATCCAACTTCATGAACATTAGTATTGTTTTAAAAGTTTTATTCGTTCTTCAAACATTAACTGTTCCATTTTTTTTGTTAAGCCAAGTCAGTATATTTTACATTCGAATTAAGATGTGTATAACTGGGTGAAGGAGGTTGTTCCATTTTTGTTAAGCCAAGTCAGGATAATATCTTAATTCCAAATTAATGAGGACTGTACACGTTACCTTGCCCATCACCTTTGTGTGTGAAGTAACGTCCCATTACAAAAAAAAAAAAACATACTTATGCCAAGTTATATATAAGCTATTTAGTTAAATTTTAGTTTGCTGAAACTTGTTGTAAAACAATAGTTTAGTATTTACATACTCATGCTGAAATAGTGAAATCTTTGAATTGTGAAACTTTAGATTGGCATATATGTTCATACTCTTGCAGAACTGACTTGAACATATACGTATTCATATAGCTTTGAATTTTGACAAACCATCTCCACTTTTAGAGTTTGCTGAAGCGTTTGAGCCAAACTTCTTCATTTTAATTTTCACTAAGTTTGTTTGAAAGCTTAGGCGCAGACTGTTCAATTTTATAATGTCCTTGTTGGCATTTTATAGTTTAGAGAGCTACATAGTTTGTTCACAAAACTAATTGGTTGATGTGAACTATAGCCTCTTAGTATTTATTCAGGATCTTAGTTGAATATTTCCCGATGTGGGACTTATATTTTCAACACTCCTCCTTCACGTGTGGCGTATTTGAGCCATCTACGTGATCATGCTATTTTGGATGGAGTGGCGCACGTATGGCGGTTAAGCACATACGTATTAGTTGAACTAGTTGAATTAGTTGACCTGGGCTCTGATACCACTTGTTGTCATTTTATAGTTTAGAGGGACTTATAGTTTGTTCACAAAACCAATTGGTTGATGTGAACTGTAACTTCTTAGTATATATCCAGGATTTTAGTTGAACATTCCCCGATGTGGGACTTATATTTTCATCACTCCCCCTTCACGTGTGGCGTATTTGAGCCATCTACGTGGTCATGCTATTTTGGATGGAGTGGCGCACGTATGGCGGTTAAGCACATACGTGCTAGTTGAACTAGTTGAATTAGTTGACCTGGGCTCCGATACCACTGTTGGATTTTTTTTATAACTTTCATTTTCTATGCATAAAATCTGCCAATGGCCACTTTCAATTTATAAACTTTATAAGGCTTAGGCTTGTACGGTAGTAGTCCCACGTAGGGATGGCAAAAAAATCCGTACCCGCGGTTATCCGCGGGTAAAATCCGCCATGGGTATGAAACAGATAGTTAAATGGGTATCCATGGGTAAAATAAACGGGTATTTTTAATATCCGTTAATTGATGGGGCGGGTACGGATAGTAAAATATCCATGTCCGCGGGTACCCGTGCCCGTATTGAATGTGATTTATTATTAATAGTCAATACAAAAAATATTATTGTTGGTTGTTCGGTATTTGTGTGCATGCTTTTACTCAACAGTTTATAACTGGTTGTTGATATTTTGATGGATACTTCTATTGTTGTCTCTTATTTTTTGGATATTGGTTTAAATATGTATTGGTATTTTGATGTTAGCATTTAAGAATTGATCTAATTTGTTTTTTTTACCAAATGTACTTTTAAATAATTTCAATAAATAGCTAAAAAATAAATTGAATAAATATAATGGATACCCACGAATACCCGCCATTATCCGCTACCCGTTTAAAACCCGTTTAATGGATACCCGTGCGGGTATGGGGCGGGCACGGGGCAAAAAATCACCCAACGGGGCGGGTGATGGGGTGGTACTACCCGCGCCCGCCCCGCCCCATTGCCATCCCTAGTCCCACGCCTCATATTTTATTGTTCCTCCTTACCCAGAAAAATGCATGAGCTGAATATATACGGAATAGAAAGTGTGCCTAACTTAGTGCGTGATGTACACATAAATAATTATTAGGCAACGTTTTGCCCAAAAAAAAATATTTTTTTTGTTTTTTTTTTTTTGTTTGAAAACACACGCTACTCGGTTTATACGTGTCTTAACAGTAATTTGTTTGTTCAATTCACTGAAGTTTCGGTGTTGTTTTGGTTCTATGCCTATCTTTTATCGTCTCTATTTCTATGTCATTGAAGGTGAGTTCAACTCACACCTGATTAATCTTTTCTTGGAAGTAAAATAACTATACTTGAAATGTTAGCACTAACCCTACAAATATGACACACCGACACACACATGAACTGGAATGATATTATGTTAAATTGATGATTGATATTGTTCGGTGCTTATTTAATCGCTGAAATTCACACTGCAAGTTCCCTGTAGCTTAGAAAATCATTGTTGGTTGAAATGATAGATACCCGAATCATTGTATAGATTTAGGAACAAAACTGAATCGATTTGGGATGCGCGTTGAAATGATACGCACCCGGAATTTGAAACTTAATGGATTGAAATGATACATCCATACTACTTGACCTAGGTAGAAAATTATTAGATGGACACCGTTGGTCTATTTTTGAAATTGTTCTAAAGGTTATAAAATATTTTAAATTATAAATAAATTTGGATTCCATATTTCATTATATTTTGAGTAAATTTAACAAAAGTTAAAATATGTATATGTATTTAAGAAGTTATCAAACTAGTTTTATTCAAATCTAGAATTTTGTTTTCAAGTAATTTATTTTTCAAGGTATCTAAGTATCATAAGGTAATAAGATTTCAAGTAATTTAACAAATATTTTATTTAATAAATTTTAACTTAGTATACATATGTTTCTAAAATTATTTTAAATCTAAGATTTCCTATAAACGATTTTATAAAGTGATTTATAAATAATGACCATGGCGTGAAAAATATAAATGATTGGTTGTTAAAGAGACCGGGATCGGCTATTGTCATACTCTCTACCAATACCGAAAACCACATTAACAACTGTGTAAGCGGTGGAGTTTCAGAGTATGATGGTTTTGAGGAGATTACTGGATTAAAGAAAGAGAACGATGATAGATTGCCTTGAACTTCGGGTCATAATTAAAATGACTAAAACAGGTGCTATACCGTGATTAAGTGAGGTCGCACCTCACATCAGACATACTTCTTCGTGCCCATATCTATTACCTTGTGTTTTGATTGGTGCGCACCTTTGATTTGGAGTGTGCTTTGAGGTGGACGTTTAGTCGCGGCTATGCGTTACGACCGGTTTGGGCGTGCATCGGTAGAATCCTACCGTGGGTATTCCTCGTGTGTCTTGTCATATTATCCTGATCGAACCCCATACGATTTTGATTTGTATTGTACCTATGGAGTGCCCTATGATATCCACTAAGTTAATGTGGACTTTACGATATCTTTGTAGACTATGATATTATAAATGGTGTAAGGGTAATAATGGTAATCCCGCTTACACTATTTTGATATTTTTACTTTACTGAACAAACACTATTATAATAGCGCATTATATTATATGATATCTAGTTTAACGGATCCTTAGAGAATGAATCCTAAACATTCTTTAAGTTCTTGTGTATTTATGTGATATTTCACTTGAGTTAATTTACTTACATGAGAATATTAGTGATCCGGGTTGTTTTTTTTTTTTCTTTTTTTTGCATGATGCTCGGGTCAACTTGAGTACCACGGCCTTTGGAGATTTATCTTGGATCTAGAGATCATTTGGAGCTTTAGCCATCTTTGTTTTTCAGTTCCATCTATGTTAGTCAGTTGTTGTTATTTCTGTTATCTTTTAGTAGGCATTTTATGTATTTGAGATTTCCGTTGTACTTGTCCTAGTGACTTGACACTATTTATTTTATTTTGGAGACTATGTGTTTGCAGTAGCTTCATGAACTACTATGTTTTGTTTTGTTTTCGCTACGAGTTATTCCGCTTTTCTGGGTCTGTGATTCTGTGATATGATTTGTATTTACTCCAAATTTATTAATAATTTATTGTTTTGAACCATTCAAGTCTGACATGTGTGGATTATTGTCGATTTGAATAGTACAAAATAGTGGATTGTTACATATATCTAGATCCATAGAGGAACCCACTAAATAGAAAGAGCATAATATGGTAAAAATTGGGATATGTTAGCCTGCTTTGTGACCAGGCTACCCAAAGCCAGGGACTTGAGTATGAACTTACATTGATTGGCGATCACTTGGATGGAGTGATAGAAAGATGGAAAATTTGAATTATTCGTGCAAATGTCATCGGATCGGATCCCTCATTCGGATCGGATCGAATCCCTCCTTTCGGATCGGATCCCCCATTCGGATCGGATCGGATCCCTCCTTTCGGATCGGATCAGATCCCCCTCCCCGGATCGGATCGGAGTACCCTCTACCCGAACCGCCTGAAGTATTCTGCACAAAAGTGCGTGCAAGCATTCTGCTCGAACAACTGGTTCGGTTCGGATCCGATCCGAACCGAATGGACCTGCTTCTGCACACGGAGTTTGACCTCTTCTTTTGGCATAATAGACTCCTACAATTGCGGATCGGACTCCACTTGGCAAAGCACGACCTGGTAACCACTTTTCCACGTTCTCCACTACTTCTGAGATCTCCTCTGGTCACGCCACGTGGCCCATCCGAACCGGAAGCGCCCAGAGCTTATCTACAGCTATAAATACACCACAACATGGCCATTTGAAGGGACTTTTAGCATTTCATTCATTCATGGTAGCCACGGCCGAATTCCCCCACCGATAACTACCTTCTTCTCCAATGAAAATCAATGAAAATAAATGAATTCGGAGAGAATTATTCATTGTATTTGAGCGATTGAGTGATTGTATTCCTTGTAATTGTAATCCATGAATGAAATGAGAAACTATGAAGTGGATGTAGGCTTATTAACGCCGAACCACTATAAATCTCGTGTCTCTACTTGATTTTTTACGTTTTAGCTTATTATTCCTCGCAAATTCTAGACAATTGGGTGTTAGTGCCATTTTTTGGTCTAACATTTTGGTGCTTTCACTGAGAAGATTGAATCCTCAGCTTTCTGGATTATTATTCTATTGTTTGGATCACCAAATCCGAAGAGATAATCCACGTTTTCCATGCCTACAAGAAAAGATAAAAAGCGACAAGCTTCTCGCAGAAATGAATTGAGTACAGAACAAGATGACAAGCAGGCTGCAAGTTTCATTCCAGTCACTGGTTCAAGTGTGCCCGGGTCGGATCGGACCCGAACCGACCCGATACTGACACCTCAATCCGACTCGATCCCCTATCACCTCGAATGAGAGCCAAGTACTTCAAGCTCCTGGCAAGCTTTATCATCGGATCGGATGTGTACCCCCGACCCGAGCCATAAAGGAGTCGCACCACGAACCGACCCGGGGACAGTGCTCCGACCCGACTTGTTGAGCAGGACTCGTATCCAACTGTTGTTGATACCCCGACCCGACCCAATGATGCATCTCCGAACCGAACCGAAGAGGGTGCCACGACCCGAACCGCAGGAAAGTGGAGATGTAGGGTAGGGAAGACCGATCCGAACAGGAGGAGGAGATCTGAACCGGCTCTTTCATATATACCGAACCGACTAGCTAATGACGTCTCCGATCCGGCTCGGAGGAACTAGCCCGATCCGACCCGACCTGAAGACAATCTCCGAACCGCAAATTTGAAGGCATGATCCGATCCGACCCGAAATAGCTGTTTTTGGGAAAAAATACATTTTTAAGATCATTTCAGAAAAGGCTCCATCTTCCAAAATCGAAAAAATCGTGCGGTGCCCACATTTTCGACCTAACCGGCTAGGTCGATCGCCGCCGGGACTACGGGGCCCCGGACCCCCGCCGGCGCTGCGCCCGGACCCGCTGACGGCCTCGCCTTCGGCTCGGATCACGTCTCGCCTTCGGCTCGACGTATATTTTGACCAACAGTAGTCATCAAAGTTTGTTAATGAAGATAAGGTGGATAGTCAAAGAGTATGACAACCAAATGGCAACGACTAGGATTCCTCCAGAAGCCATAGCCTCTATTTGCCGATGTCATTCAATGGGAGGAGCTGTCAATCAGATTCAGCTTGCTAACAACGACAGTATACGAGATAATGATTGTCTAATAGTAGCCTCATCTTCTGGAACACCGATAGTGTAGATTTCAACAATGCAACTGATGTTGTTCCCTAATGAGTAGTGACCATCCCATTTATATGACTTAAACTTGTCCAATCGGCGGAGCATCGAATGACAGTTATATAGAACAGTTCGAACACTACTTCAAAGATGATTCATATGATCTTAGTGACCATGATTGTCAATAGTGGGATACCAGAAAGCAGCTAAAGATCCCAACATCCCAAAGCTACACTTCAATTGTATGATGTGATGAATAAAATGTCCTGTGTCTCACCTCCCGAAGAACATAGCTAACCTTTGCAATGGCTATTTGCTGTCAATCGCATAGAGGAAGACTGATTTCCATCGAATAAGGGTTAGGTCAACATACTTTGGTTCCCAACGATTGGTAACAGCTGAACCCCTGCAGGCCATGATTGGACATATGAATCTTTGCTCGGATGATAGCAACTTGACTGCTCACCAGTCATCATATGACCTTTGTCAAGAGATGAGAGTTCGAGATCAAAACAAATATGAATCGACCGTTAGCTCTCGACTTCATACATAAATTGTGATAGAAAACGTGAACATTACTTCAAGCCTTGGAAGCCATGCTATTGTAGTCAAGTTTATCTGACTAAGGTCTAAACTGACCAGCTCTAGCGGCGATTAGAGCTTACATTGCACCCTGGTATCTATTGCTAAAATTCCTAATGAACGATGAAATGGGAATGGTCCATGGCGACCATGTTACTGGAAGAGCCTGCTATTTAGCTAATTAGGAGATGCTACTCGATAGAGGTGGCAAGTTAAAAGGTTTAGAGCACTTAAGCCTGGGTGCTGGTTGATTATCTGTGCATTAGATCTTATTCCCAACGTGGGACTAAAGGCATATCTGCGGATGGATGAGATATGACTATCCCCCTAGCAGCCATGACTCCCTTATACTCAATCCTTGCCCTTAGCATGGGGGCAAGAAGGCGATTCAAATAAGATGCGACCACGTCATTCGCTTATAGTATTTACCTAGTTGCCTTTGTCACTCCAAGTCCTTAATCAAGGTTTGTTCATTCTTAGGACCGCCACCCCACAACGGTTTGAAAAGACGTTCATCTCCAGTTAAAGATTTTGACAGCCATCCCCTGACAGAGATGTAGTGAGGAAAAATGGACCTGCAAAGAGCGTGCAATGCCATCTTCGCACAGAATGATATCCATTCCTTTAACAGGATTACTTTTTAACCATGACTCTTATATTTCCATGCTTTATGAGTTATTTAACTAACTCAGATGAATTTATATATGGATGATGTAGGTACCCCGAATCTGGTACCGATCAAACTTTGAGCACCTACAGGAATAATTATGGAGCATTGCCGTAACGAGCCCGATTGAACTGCTCGTTTACAGAGCCAAATCCTTCACCTGAGAGAAGTTGTATAGCTTAGGATGGATCCGAGGTGACCATTCATTCATTGGCTCACACATGGAAGACCTCAAGATAATTGTGCATTGACGTTCAATGTCGGAATCCGATTCCGGATGGATGCAGTTCGACCGTCTACATGGCTCGATCCGTTAAAGGAGGCAGCACTGCCCCTTGATATGCTTACTTTTCAATCATACAATTTACTTTTACATGCTGCCTGAGTTATGGACATGACTAACTCATGCGATATGACTGATGCAGGTACCCAAAGTTTGGTGCCAACTACTCCTTCCATGGTTTAGTCGGAGGAATGTAAAGCTTTGACGAACGTGATTCAACTATTCTCCCTCCTGATGCCAACAACCTGATATAAATGAAGTTCGACCATTCATTCACGGACCTTTTGCCCTTGAAGTAGGGGGCAAGCGAATATATGCACATAATTTCAACATATCTATGCATAGGCATACAAATGAGGCATCCTCAACATCTAGCCTTTAATTTGCCAGACACGACATAGAGATATACTCGGGTGTGACATAACCACTTAGCAGTTCTATGACTCCATCCCCTGATCCAACGAGAAGAGTGCAAAAATGACAGGGGCACGATCACATGAACGACATAACTTTTGCCTTCGATGTGGGGGCAAAAGGGAAATGTTAAGACGAGGATGAGTGTGACTCGACCGCTCTCCAAAAACGTCTTTAACTCTTTCCCATGCTTCCGACGGGAGGAGTATAAAATCAATAGGGACGTGAACCGACCATCCCTGATGGCGACCTTTGCCCTTGATGTAGGAGCAAAGGGACGATGCCAAGGCAAATGTGACCCGACTGTTTGCCCGACTAACTCTAATCCTCAGAGCTTGGATATGAGTATAAACTTAGGACGAGTGTGACAGGCGCGCCAAGATTTAAGACCACTCGATCCACAACTCTAACCCAAACTGACTTTGGGAGAGTATAAAGGACGAACCGCGACGTCCATAACTCTAACTCTCACGACTTGAGAGAGAGTATAAATCTGTTGGATTAGTGTGAATGGTGCACCATGACTTAAGACCACTAAACCCATAACTCTAACTCTCACGACTTGGGAGAGAGTATAAAGGACAATGCTGCGACGTGCATGCAATCTTCATTGCCCTCCGACTGAGGACAAGATTATAAAGGACTTACGGATCGGACATCCGAATGACTTAATCCGGTTCCCATCAACGCTGGGGGCATGGACATAGATTTCTGAATTAACTTCAAACACGCTTCGGACGCGACCCGTGTTTCAAAGTTAAATGGAGGCTACAGACACTATACCTCCAAACTACGACACCTGACACTTTGACATTTAATAATTCTATGCTAGATAGATTAGCACTCAACATGTTTTCATTTCGAGCTACAATTGCTTGTGACTTAAAGATTGACTTAGTAGCTTGCAAGACTAAGCTAACTATTCTTTTTCGAATTGCAAGATTATGTACAGATACAAAGCAAAGACACAAGGGATACTCGCGTACAACAACAAAGAGGTCGTGTTTGAAGGAATGACGTCGACTTCTAATGCTAAGCTTCCCACACGACTCAATGCAATCACCGAAAGGAGGTCCTAAGAGTGATATATCAAATCAACATACACGCCCATGTGTGACTGGCCATAGCCCAAGTGCAACGACGAGTGCTACCTCACAAATACGTTGAATGGAAAACGTGATAACTCGAGCACTTGGATAACTCGAGCACATAAGCTTATAAAGCAATGTCTCTTTTCCATGCATCCATGTCTAAATTTAAAAGGGATGTGATACAACTGCCGACCTTTCTCCATTACCCCCGGACAGGGGCCGCACTGCTGAAAATATTCATAAATGTTATATGTCTGTGACTAACTTATACCTCGATCTTGACAGGCTGCTTGAGGACCACGAAATGGATGCAGAGTGAACGTCCATTTGCTAGTCCGGACCGACTTCCCGATCGAAAGACCCCATGTAAAGGGAGATGCCATTGCTTTGACTCCTAACTTGCGCGGAGGCGAATTGCCTGACACTCAGACTCAAAAGCGAAGAAGAAGGAAGATAGAAATTTCTTCCGTGCTGAGGATATTGGCGCAGAAGGCGCTAGGATCGAAGGAAGGTAGTAGATTTCTTCTTGTGATGATCCCTCAGCATGTCAAGCTAGATATGAAATGGATGGTACCCTTGCTGATTTGTGAACTCACATGGATCAGCGAGATGAACTTCTTCGGAAATGACAGAAAATGGTGGATAACTTCTTTACTCGGATAGATGGAAGGCCTAGTAGCTTCAACTTATTCGCTAGAGCGAGCTCCATTGGAATTCAAACAACAATGAACTTGGCTCATACGCTCCCTGCCCCGTGGTCCAGATAATATGAGACCCTAGGACAAGTTAGCATGGTCGTCTTTGATAAAACAAAGATGCAACCAACCTCCTCCCAGGTATTTGTAACATGCAACGTCCGACCGTGACATTTTGGATGAAAACGATGGATATGTAAGAGCCGCCGAAAAACTTAAACGGAGCCCGACCAACCTTTGCTTCCATACAGATCAATGTTTAAAACCCAGCTCAACCTCAACATGAGGCTCCTCATGAAGGGGGAAAGTAGAGGCATTCGAAGTGGCAATAATTTGACATATCGCAATTCAACTCCAATCCTCAGAGCTTGGATGGGAGATACAAAACTAACATGAGTCAGACACGAACAAATAATTTTATGTCAAACTTTAACTCATGACTTGATGAAGAAGTATGAATTTAGAGAAGAAATGGATCTGGTGCTCACTGCATAGCAGAACCCCTGTAGAGGGGGGCATAGGACACAAGTTTCGAGTATTGCCGACTTTATGCACATTTATTATCATCGGAGCCCCGCAAGATCCTAGACTGTAACCAAAAGAATGACTGGCCAAGACTAACCCGCATACATCCGAATAGGACTTTTTCATTCAGAATTAAAGAACAGAAGCCTAATGGACGGCTATTACATATGCAAAACCAAGAAGCCAGAGGCCGGCTTCCACCCGCTTCAGGACTTCATACCGGGGGCACTAGTGCTAAATTAGGTAATTAGCGACAACTTCTCAAAGGCGAGGGCCAAATTGGCAATATTAATTGATGCTTCAACAGAGATCCAACGAGACCCTGCATGCATTCCTTGAAAGATTCAACGTTGCAGCAGCATCGGTACATCGATCTGGACCATATATGGTGTTGATTGCTGTGGTATCCGGTATTCTGGATATCTCAAACTTCAAAATCCCTCTTCATCGGGATCCACCAAGAGAACTTGGAGGATTCACCTCTGAAACAAACTTTGGTATCTATCTACCATGAGATTTTCCTAGAAACGTTGGAAAATCCTATCCTGAGACAGGCAGATTCGTGCAATAAGAGTGTGCTAATGTTGAAATGGATGATCTCAATGTCTTCACGACAGAATGGAGCACCATCTAACTCTTGAAATAATAAAGGAAAAAGAAAAGCCCCAGGAAAGATTAATAGGAATTTACAATCATGTAAAAGACCAATGTCATTAATCGGGCCCGCGGTCTTGATTGTCAAGCTTAATGGAACCAAGCACGGGAGATAGACTCAACAAGACTATGATGGCTATTTCAGATTATGCCAAAGCGTGAATGAAGGAGCTCGAATAACTCACTAACGACGTTCGCTCTCTTGCAAGATTGACGAGCTTGCTCAACACTGTGTCTGATGTAAGGAGAGTATCTAAGTTTGCTGATATACTCAATAGGGCGATCACTGCTTTCTGGCTAAACAGATGGGTTGACCCCAACGCGAATGTGATTCGACCATTCGCATATACAACTCCAACCCTTGATGACTTGGGAATGTGCACATAACGACACAGGGTGACTAAGATTGTTGAACCTACATATCTAACCCGATGCGGCAGAAAAAAGTATAAAGGCTAAAAGATTGGATGTCCGATTGACCTATCATAACCCCCAACAATGCTGGGGGCATAAGCACTGACTTCGCTCGTCCTCCACTAACGCTAGGAACATCAACTTCAACCGACAGATTGACTTTAAACATGACCCTGACTCAATGCATGATTCAGAACATATACATTATATCTTTAGAATATGACGTGATTCATCCCAACCATCCGAGTGAGCGACATTACGAATCAAGCAAGAATTCAAAGACTTGATCGGCAACTGCATCAAATGGAGAGTATGATGAACTCCTCTGCTGCCTTACAATTGTGATAATCCTTCCAGCTATTGGCTTGCATGTTTTCAACAACATCTCGTACTGACTCGTATGTGATCACGGGACTATGAAACAATCTGAAGTGATCACGGCTTTCGGATGCACTATTATAACGATTAGATGCAATCATGGAATCCTAGATTAATATCCTGATATCGAGATAGTCCAAATCTAAGCAAAAATGACAAATTCATATGCCGACTCTGATGCGCTCTATCCGAACGGTCCAGATGCTAGCTCAAGATATGAAGATTCCGACACCATACTATGACTTGGACGGCTATTGTATACATTGACTTACACATTAAAGAAATCTTAGCTTAGTATTGCATTTGACTTGCTTACGAAGATGGCGTCGTTTGGAATCAACTTTTACATGTACGATCTCACACGGGAGCCAAACATACAATATGACCTATCATGAAGGAAATCAACATCTTGATTCGACAATGTTTAAAACGGTTACCTGATCATTTTGACTACTCCTTCCACAGAATTTGTACTAACTAGCACCCATGGAAGTAGTGCAACAATTCGATAAAGCCTCCTCAAGGATGGATGGCGTTCTAAAAAGATTTATCTCGACTTAATCAAAGCACATCTCATCTGCGATAAGATGTACTTTGGGGGGCAAAATGTTAGCCTGCTTTGTGACCAGGCTACCCAAAGCCAGGGACTTGAGTATGAACTTACATTGATTGGCGATCACTTGGATGGAGTGATAGAAAGATGGAAAATTTGAATTATTCGTGCAAATGTCATCGGATCGGATCCCTCATTCGGATCGGATCGAATCCCTCCTTTCGGATCGGATCCCCCATTCGGATCGGATCGGATCCCTCCTTTCGGATCGGATCAGATCCCCCTCCCCGGATCGGATCGGAGTACCCTCTACCCGAACCGCCTGAAGTATTCTGCACAAAAGTGCGTGCAAGCATTCTGCTCGAACAACTGGTTCGGTTCGGATCCGATCCGAACCGAATGGACCTGCTTCTGCACACGGAGTTTGACCTCTTCTTTTGGCATAATAGACTCCTACAATTGCGGATCGGACTCCACTTGGCAAAGCACGACCTGGTAACCACTTTTCCACGTTCTCCACTACTTCTGAGATCTCCTCTGGTCACGCCACGTGGCCCATCCGAACCGGAAGCGCCCAGAGCTTATCTACAGCTATAAATACACCACAACATGGCCATTTGAAGGGACTTTTAGCATTTCATTCATTCATGGTAGCCACGGCCGAATTCCCCCACCGATAACTACCTTCTTCTCCAATGAAAATCAATGAAAATAAATGAATTCGGAGAGAATTATTCATTGTATTTGAGCGATTGAGTGATTGTATTCCTTGTAATTGTAATCCATGAATGAAATGAGAAACTATGAAGTGGATGTAGGCTTATTAACGCCGAACCACTATAAATCTCGTGTCTCTACTTGATTTTTTACGTTTTAGCTTATTATTCCTCGCAAATTCTAGACAATTGGGTGTTAGTGCCATTTTTTGGTCTAACAGGATATTTGTTTTGTACACAAAAGGAACGAATATAGAAATCTGGGGCCCTTAGGTATTTTGGGTGTGAAGTATACTTTGTATGGAAGATAGGTGAATCCCATGTGTTAATATTTCATGTTAGTGGGTTTGGCAGTAAAATCTTACAAATTTGAAAAGGTTAAAAAGAGAAAAAAATGGATTAGGAATATATATATATATAGTTGAGAGAATTGACTTTGTGGGAATGTCTAAGAAAGCCTAGTTAAGTTGGAAACTCACTATGAGTCTAGCCCCATTGTTAACTTCTAAGAACTTGAAATGGTAAAAACTTTTTGGAAGATGGTTTATGGTGTTTTCAAGTTTTGATCTTAAAAGTTACAGTTTTGAAATATGTAAGGAACATATTCGAAATGTGCATATTGAGTTTTGAAGTAAAATGGAGTATATTTCGAGAAATAGTGATTTCTAGTGAATTTTTTGTCTAAAAGGAATTCTCTTAGAAAAGGATTAAAAAGCAAAACATAGAAAATGTTGCATTTTATTGAAAACTAGAAATTTTAGTAAAGAAAGTTTTAAAACCTCTATTCTTTTGACAATCATTTTTGGATAAATTGTTTTAATAAGAAAGTTTTGTTGGGCAGACAAAATAAGTTGTAGAAATTATGAATAGAGTAGATGCTTGCACCTAGTTGTAAGTAAGAATAGTTGTAAACCTGATTGAGTAATAGTTGTCCTTGTCTACTCCGATTTTTGTGATTTAAAAAAAAATTACATTTTTATGAGATGACATGTTTTTATGGTTTGGCGAAAGTAAGTTTTGGTAAGGAAATTACAGTTTTGATACTTTTAACTTTTGGGAAGGAAAATAAAATGAAAAGGCCAAACCATGTTTTAAAAAGTATGGAGTAGGTAAGGATTAGTGCCTAGGGAAGACGGGAAAAGTTTTGAGGATATGAAGTAGATAGTGAGAATTATCTTGGAATAATGGTAAGTTCCGTAGATTGCATAAGCTTTGAGAAGCCTAGGTTGTTGCTTTAAAATGACTGTTGGTACACAGCTAGGACTAGCGGTGACTACTAGATAGTGAAGGGAAAGTAAATGTTTAAATCCTTTTGCTAATTTTCCTGTTAGAGGTAACACCCGTTATTAAATTTCTATTGGGATCATTCTGTTATTTTGCTCCTGTTGGGTAGCTAGGGTAACACCTAAACTTGTCATTGATCCTGTGGTTTGAACTTTCCTGTCTGAGGGGGACATAGTCCTGAGATTCTTGGCCCTTAGTAGTAGTTGTGTAGAGCATTTGTTTTCCTATTTTAGTTAAAGGACTAGAAGGCTTATTTGAAACTAAACTTAGATTAGAGGATTAAGTTGACTAAGCTAAGAAAAGAGTAATGGTACAACTAAAAGGAAACAACAAATTCAGTAAGGCAACAAACATGACAATTAACAAAATGGAAAATTCTGAGAAAAGATGAATGGAAGTAAATTTTTCCAAGATAAGTTGAAAAAGAAAACCTGCAATAAAGAAAGTTTTCTTATGTGGATTGGGCTTGGATAGGAAAATAGGGAATCTTTATATAATAGTCACATATAGTCCAAGTATGAACAGAAAAAGGTAAATAAAAGAAAAACGGAGGATGTGAAGTTTTCTGTTTTCTACCTTTATGTAACAAAAGAAATCGAATTTAGAAAATTAGATTTTTTATGAAATTCAAAAAATAAAGTTGGTTGGTAGGATTTTGGATGGAACAATTGGATGAACTACGCTCTTGCTCCGCAAGAGTGTAGGAAAATTTGGATGAAAATATATCTTGATTTTCGAAATACATTCATGTAGAATTGCCAGTATATCTAGGCTGTGTGCATCATGTTTTTAAAGGATTTTTGAAAAAAATTCATACATATAGGAGGTACCGCTTAAGCAACACGTATTACTATGTTGTATTACACTTTGTACGAGTGCACAAATGGTTGGAGAAATTGGATGTACACATGATGGTTGTATATACTGTGTGAGGGATTACTGAATTTTACCCTTATCAAATTTCGGGGAAGAAATTTCCTAAGGGTGGGAGAATGTAACACCCCGCATTTTAAAAAATGATAAAATGAGAATAACTTAAATAAATATTCAGAATTAAGTGGAACCGGCATCCACCGTTGCGTTCGTCTCGGAATTCTGGTTTGGATAGACCCCAAGTTTGCATAAAACGGATAACGTATGAAGACGTTATGAGCATTAGAAGTTCGTATACACAAAAGAGGGTTATATATTTACATAATTCAAATAAAACCAAACAGACTCAGTCAACACGGGGCTGGTGGACCTATGGGTCGACCCTCTAAAGGGTGGGTTGACCCCCAATGGGTGGGTCGACCTATAGGTCGACCCCCCAAGGGATGGTCATACCTAGGGACGCCCCCTCAAATCTGGAAAAATTCTGGACTTCGAATTTGGATAGTTTTGTGGCCATATTCGTTGCTGACTCAGCGCTGCGTGTGCAAGAACACCAATAAATAGGCTATCAGAGCCTAGCCTAAGTCTCATATTTTCTAAGAGGTTGTATAAGCTCTGCCATTCTTCTTCCTCCTCAAATCTTTTCAGAAAAATAGAATAATTAGTCTAAGGAAATTCAGATTCATGATCCGGAGGAAAATAATGTATATTTGCAAATGGGTGTTCAGAATTCTAATCAAAGTGAGGTAAATTCTTGTATCAGGTCAATTTAAATTTCCCTTCTCTCTTCCCTTTATCTTTTACTTTGAGAATTGAAATCCATGGTTATTTAGCCTCTAGACTCAATTTAGGGGAGCTATGGAATGCTAGGTTTGGACTAGATTCATGAATTGGAAAGCTATTGTAACGACTCGCATTCTACATATTGGAGGATCATAGAATATTAATTTCATTTACATATGAAGTTGTATAGTCGTGTAACTTAGGGGAACGACTATTGGGGTCATTTCCCATGTTCACGATTTTAGCCGAATTTTAAATGACCGTTTTGCCCGTGGCGAATCTTGTTTCGCCTATAACTTTTGATTGATAAGGAGTTTTGACCTGAAACCACTTCCATTGGATTCAGATGATGGTTTACCTTTCCGTAGAGTGGTCATGTTTATCAAATGGAATTAACATTTGGGAGATATGGTTGAAATAAGGCTTGGAAAATGAAAAATAGCATAATTGGGCTTAACCGGATGATTAGTAGCTAAGCCCACAACCCATTTTAGGATTAGCGTTATGGAAGGGTGTAGGATCTAAATTAACCTTAGAGGGGGATGAATAGGGTTTATCGCAGATTTTCATAGAGAGATTAAATAATAACAGTACTGATGATAATCAAAATAAATGCGAAAAATAAATAACACACAGATATACACAGCTTCGGCAAAACCCTGCCTACTGCTGCACTCCCCAAGGTTTTTACTAGGAAATCTCTATGCTTACAATCCTCTGTAAACTCGTGACACTCGCTCCCAACTGTTCTTAACCCTACGCTCAAAACCCTGCACTGGTTTTTTTCCCCAAAACCAGATTTCCCCGAATTACAAACCCTGTAATTCGTCTCCCTAGTTTTAGAGACAAACTAGAAAACTCTGATTTGATTACAACTTGAATCTAAAGACGAATAAAAACAAAACAATAAAAACAAATTCAAAAACCCTTAGGAGTTTAAAAAAAATGGGTTATCCCCTTTTTAAAATAAGTAGGCCGGCTCCTTTTCAAAGTTGTTTCACCACTTCATTACCCCGATCTCTTTTCTCTGAAATAAAAATGGCGGCTTCTACACAACTAGGGTTTTCAATTTTTCCCCAAATCTCTGCGCTTGAGTGATGGAGTGCAATTTTCTGATGCTCGACTTCAATGTTGCTTTCAGATGCTTCGATTTGGATCTAAGTGGTATGATTTTTGATTTGAAATTCTATTTTATTGTGCTTGAACTTGGATGGGATTCTGCCGATGAGGATTGGTGTTTAAATAGGATTTAGAATCCGTAATTCTCTGTGATTTCACATTAGATTCGGTCATGATATATTCGTGAATTTTTGGGCTTGATTTATTTTGAAATTCTTGACTTTTTATAGTTTGAACTCTTCAAACACTTCTGGAAGCTTTTGTGTGATTTAAAAACTAGTCTTCGATTAGTCTTCATTAAACTGTTTTTCTGGAACTAAGTTTTCATCTTGTCTTTGAGTTAATCCGTGATTCGTGGACTTGAAATTTCCAAAAACAATTTGTCCAATATTGGAAATACACACGTGAACAGATTTTCTAGAACTTTAAAAATTACATACTTGAAATCTTGAAATTGATCAATTTTGAACTGATAAGAATAGATGCAAGAAATGATACTTTTGCTTGACATCTCCTTGCACACTCGACTTTGAACTTTTTTTTTTTTTTTTTTTTTTTTTTTGATAAGAGAAGATTCTATACTTTAATTGCCATATTGTTTTTGCACTTGTATTCCATGATTGTGTTTTTCTGAAAACCAAACTGTTAGTTATTCTAGAACTTTAAATATCCATAAGTATAAATCATTATTGAAAATAAGTGGATGCTTAATACTTGATTTTTCCATACTGATTTTGCTGCCTTTTAGTTCATGAAACAGAACAGTTGCTTCACATGATTTATTTGTACCTCCGAGCAGACTTGTGCTTGTGGCTTGTTTAATTCAACTTGATGTTGTATATTAGTGTTTTGAACAGTGTTTACTAGTCTGTATTCTTGTATGCTGCATGCACTTGTGTGGACATCCCTGCATTACCATGTCTTAGCTGATATTACACTTGATTTATGTCGACCTTGAACTAATGTATACATGATCATCCCTTGTTCATAATATTTGTGCTGTTCGACTTGGTTGTTGTTCTGCCTTGTTCACCTTGCTGCTTGACCATACTTGCTTGTGTCGCCTGTGTTGTGCTCGACTCTATTGTGAATGCACTTATCCTATTGTACTTGATTAGGCTGATCCATGTTGTACCATTCATGTTACTTTACTATACTGGACTTGCTCGAGTATATGAGTTTGTTTCATTTATACCATACTGTTGCATGTCCAATAATACTTACTACTTGACCATGTATATATTTTTGTTGCACCTTAGGTTGTTGCCCTGTTCTTAACCATTTCTTCCTTGTGCACACTTACCCTTGACATTGAGGAACACCTTCACGCTTACTCTTTGCTGTTGCTCCACCAGTATCACATTGTTTCTATTCCGAACATATTTATCTGCTTGTATTTTTGTATAAACACTTGCCATCTTGGCTATGTTAAACTGAGTTTAAATTTGTTGCTTTATCACCATTTATATATGCTGTAGCATACCATGCTATTGAGCTGCGTTGTACACTATTTTGCATAAACATGCTGCACTTGTACTCGACCAATTTTTGTTGTGTTCATGTGCACGTAGATTATACTTTGACCTTTTGCTCAATCACTCATGTCTTGTATCTTGACTTTTGATTTGGACCATGTTGTCACTTTTGTGCTATATCCATTCTCATGCACTCAGCTTATTTGTCCACCACTTGACCCACACACATATTTATTTATTTTCTTGTTTTTTTTTGTAATTTTGTCGCTGCTATGCATGTGTACATATCTGGGATGTTGTGGCGGTACACATGTGTATGTGTGCACGTGTGCATATGCAAGCTCCTATGATCCTGTAATTTTTTTTTGAAAAGAATAGATATTATTCTTAATCTTGTTTGATCGTGTTCGATTTTGGTGTATATTCCGATATTCGGCTTTCTTGCTATACTTGATCGTTTCTGATCTTGTATAGTATTGTGCCATACTTGTAATATATATCAGACCAAGTCAGAAAAGTGATGAGAAACACACCGTAATTTTGAGGCAAAAAAATTTTTTTAAAAAATTATTTGCTTTTATTTTTTTTGCAGTCAACTGTGTGTGTTCTTCTGTATTTGACAGGTATGAAGATGACTGGACTGACAGGAGAATGCTGTGAAGACAGAAGATTGAAGATGAAGACAAGAACAGTGTTAATGTGTATCTGTATTTAAAATGTCAACTGAGAAATAGTGTTAGTGTATATGTGAGTGTAAGTGTTGTAGAAAGAAGCTGAGTATGAAATTGAATATATAGAAATGTATATCAGTGATGTATATACAAATAGTGGAGTTGTAAATCTATACTGTTTAAATATTGAAATAAAATATTCTTATTCAAATAAAATACTGTGTGAATATTTAAATTTCTGTACAGATGTATTTTATTTAAATAGAAATATTATATTCCTGTCTATTGTGTAGTATATCAGTATAGTTACAAATACATTCAATAATAAAATATATTTGATTGTTATCATCGAACAAAAATCAAATAATTGTGTATACAACAGTGTTATATACAACAATCTCCCCCTTTTGATGATGACAAACAAATAAAAGATTTTGAATGTGTTTGAGCGTGAAATATATTACTCCCTCTATTTGTTTGCACCCCCTACAAATGAACTCCCCCTATATATGTGAAAAATATGAATGATGAAATACAATTGACCATTCTCCCTCTAGATATTTAATTTCCAATCTTAAAATATTTTTGAATTAAATACTCATCAATCAAAATCTTGACCATTCTCCCCCTTTTGTTATCATCAAAAGGATAGAGATTGAAATAGTGACAAATTTAGACCAAAAATAAAAATTCAAATTCAGAGAGAGAATATATATATCGCAAATCCCATTTAATCAAACAAAAATCATAATAATCTTTAAATCAGAAGCAAATTTCACTTTCAGAATGAATGGATTTATAGAATGAGGAGAGTTCAATAAAAAATGAATATTTGAACATGAATTTCTAAGATTTTAAATATGCTCAAAAATGTGTTAAGAACTTCCTAACCATGCATAGCCCAAAGGTCTTTTAAATGGGTTAGTAGTAACTTAACTTTATCCTCTCTAATGAGTTCCATCCATGCACAGCCCAAAGGTCTTTTAAGTGAGAATGGAAGCACATAGAAATTAAGCTAATTCACCCATACATAACCGCGAGGACTTTTAAATGGTAGTGAATACCAATGATAAATTATTTATTTATTTAATTTTCTTTTTCTTTATTTTCATTTCCAATATATTTTTCTTTCAAAAAATAATTTGAACTCACCAAATTAAATAAAACCATGATGAACGGCAGAAATATAGTAGATATAGAAGGTCGTGAAATAAGTTCTAATTCAAAGATATTATAAAATTTGTCCAATCATCATGAGATTTAAAATAACATCTCCTCTAGTTATGAGTTATATCATAGTCACAACTAATCAGCATTTCATAAATCTATTAATAATTTTTATGAGTCACACAACGGTTCAAATAAATCAATAATTTCAATATTAGAATAAATAATCAGAAATAATTTTAAATTTGAAAATATCAATTTCAAGAGGAGTTTTGAAAATATCAATGCAGGTTGAAAATCATTTACAAAAATCAATCAGTAGAATGTGAAATTATCCAATATTTCTAATGCTGATTGTTCCTGGACAATTTTTAAAAAAAATTATATATTTAATTCAAATTGTCTATGGAATTAAAAATATTTAATTACTGATTTTTCAACTCATCGTTCAATCAACAAATACAATCAATTTCCTTATCAGAGCAGCACAAGATCATTTTCAAAGCAAGAATCACAAGTGACATTCTCAGAGAATTTTTAGACAAACACAAGAAACATTCAACGATCGAATCTAAGATAATTATTTGAGATCACTTAAAAAATCAAATTTTTATAATCTAGGAAATTCAACAATCAGTAATGAATGATTTCAAGATCAGCCAAGTAAAAAATAAAGAAAATAAAGAAATAAAAACTAAAAAAGAAAATAAAGGAATAAAAATAAAAATACGAGTTTAGAGATCATACTTGACTTACCATAATCGATGTGTTCCAATGAATCTCCAACTCTGAATCTATGGCTAAGGAACTTTAAACAATTCAATAAAATGGAACAATTTGAATTTTTATCTTTTAAACACAATTATTCCTTAGCCTATCCCCGGTACCTAAATGTTTATAGGATCAGTGGTCTAACTAAAATTATTTTACCACTCTTATCTTCGTTTACTCGTTTTGGTACCCAAACTCGTTTATATAACAATCCATTACTATCCACTAGCATACCTGTAACACCCCACACCCGCTAAGGTCACTCACAAAGGGAATGCCTTAGCTTCGGTGGAGTATTTAAGTGAATATAGAACTGAAAAATTACAACAAGACAGATATAAGTAACACTTGAAATTTAAAACATCATTTCATTGCAGCAAAAGGTAAACATGTTTGGTTACATCTCAAAAACCAACAAGAGTCAAGTACAAAATATTCATCTCGTTAAAACATAAGTACATAATCCCACTACATACTAATAGCCATAATAGAAAAGATAACCGAGCTTTTCTTCAAGAGTCCAAGCTCCAAAAGATAGATAAAGCAATCTGATCAAAGCCCACTAGTGCTAGGCCCACTCTGAGAACCTGAGGGTTGGGGAAAAAGATAAAAACAACGGGGTCAGACATAAGTCTGAGTGAGCCCTATAACCTTAACAATACAATCATTAAAGTAATTAGGGTATGATATAAACCTGGTACGGTACGACTGGGGATAAATGACTACACTAAGTAGCCAACTAGACTTAGGATAAACTAAGATAACGGTAAAGACGCGCCTATCCACCTAAGGATAAATACTACACTGCACCACCCCAGATCTACCCACCAAAGGGTAATTCCTACACTGCACCACACCAGTTCTACCCACCCAAGGGTAATTCCTACTTAAAGGTTGATCCCACTAAGTGTACTTAGTAATTTTTAATAGTAGTTTCGTGTACCCCTAGCTGACTACATAGGTGCCGTCTGCCCCTATCTCCACTAGGTGTACCCACAACTTAGTAATTTTTAATAGTAGTCTCTTGTACCCCTAGCTGACTACATAGGTGTCGTCTTCCCCTATCTCCACTAGGTGTACCTGCTACTCCCCAAGCGATCGACTCCCTACCGTAGATACCCATGCTAGCCCCACAGTGGGGTGTATCACTCCCCAAAGTGGCAACCCGATAATATCAATGGTGCACGGCTTATATCTACACGATGCAACAACGTCTTACCTACCAGCCCGGGTCCACACACGCATATGAAACCCGTTGGACTCGCGTTGCCACCGCTACCTCATTTTGGCCTCTTATAGTCAAGCCCAGTACGCGTGTCCCGTCCTCGACATGGGTCAAGCCCAATAAGATACATATGGGTTACTGGTTGAAATGGGCCCCCACAAGCTACTACTTAAGCTTGTCATTTTATCTAGTGCATCCCACTTAACCCCTTTTTCATAATCATGCCCACTTACATGTTAAGGTTTGGTTAAGTCATCTAATCATATTTCAATTGCCACTCAGGGCACCCACTAGATTTCCACATGCCACCCAAGGCAACCACTTAACCCTTTAATCATGTTTAGTTACATGTTCCAATTTGGTTAAGTATTCTAGTCGTATTCTCTATTGCCACCCAAGGCAACCCACTAGATTTTTCCACATGCCACCCAAGGCACCCACTTAACCCTTTAATCATGTTTAATTTACATGTTCCACTTAGGTTAAGTATTCTAATCTTATCTTCTATTGCCACCCAAGGCAACCATTAGATTTTCCCCATGCCACCCAAGGCACTTACTTAACCCTTTAATCATGTTTAATTACATGTTCCACTTCGGTTAAGTATTCTAATCGTATTTTCTATTGCCACCCAAGGAAACCACTAGATTTTTCCACATGCCACCCAGGGCACCCACTTAACCCCTCATGTCCCCTACATGCTTATCTGGTTAAGTGTTTCTTAATTGATTAAGAACGTAACCGTTGTAAAGACCTCTCACATTAGACTATCTTTTATGGCAGCTAGATTTGCCGGTTGGGTCCGGGCAGCCTTACGCCATAACCGAGTCTAACCTCGTGTCTTTACACTTGTCACGTATTTAGTTTGTGCCTAAGACCTCTCACATTGGGCCAATCATTTGTAGCTGCTGGATTTGCCGGTCGGTTCCGGGCAGTCTTATGCTACCAAAGAGTCCAACCTCGTGTCTTAGTCGATTAATTACACCTAATTAATCACCCCCATATTTCGAATTAATTTTCCCTAATTAATTCCAATTTTAACGATGTACATAATTGACTCAATTATGTCCATCCACATTATGGTATGCATAATCATACTAATTTCACACCATTTTATTAACATGTATATTAACCCCATCGTTCTCCACGTAATTCGCTAACATGACATAAAAGGGAAGATTCATCACAAATACAATGGGTTCAACTTGTATAACATTAGCATCAACATGGGTTTAAAGGTGTCAACATGCATATAGCATCAACCCAACTAGCATAAATAATCAACCCAAACTTGCATGAATCACATATGTCATAAAGAGGTTAACTTGCATAAGTTATTTATGTCATACAAAGGGGTAAACTTGCATATGTATGTATGACATACAAAGGGGTTAACTTGATTATGTATGCATATCATACTAAGGTGTAAACTTGCACATGTTACTTGCATATAATCAAACACCAAACTTGCATAACATGTCATATATGAACTTGCATATAATCATACACCAAACTTGCATAACATATCATGTATGAACTAGCATATAATCATACACCAAACTTGCATAACATGTCATATATGAACTTGCATATAATCATACACCAAACTTGCATATCATGGTGCCATAATGGATCAATGTTTCTCATATGACTTGCATAACTTGCATAACATCGTAAACACATAGCATATGACTTGCATAACTTGCATAACATCACAAACACATAGCATATGACTTGCATAACTTGCATAACATCATAATCACATAGCATATGACTTGCATAACTTGCATAACATCACAAACACATAGCATATGACTTGCATAACTTGCATAACATCATAATCACATAGCATATGACTTGCATAACTTGCATAACATCATAATCACATAGCATATGACTTGCATAACTTGCATAACATCATGAACATGTATCATATGACTTGCATAACTTGCATAACTTCATGAACATGTATCATATGACTTGCATAACTTGCATAACATCATAATCACATAGCATATGACTTGCATAACTTGCATAACATCATGAACATGTAGCATATGACTTGCATAACTTGCATAACATCATGAACATATAGCACATAACTTGCATAACATGCATAACATCATTAACACATAGCATATAACTTGCATAACATGCATTGATCCACATTCATAGCCATAACCTCATCATATCCTATCATAATCACTTCAATAATTGGTCATTAAGGCTATAGAAAACTCACCACTTGTTAATTAGCACTTAAATGAAGAAGATTAAGTTGCTAGAGTTGATTAGAAGTTGATTTGAGAAGCTTTCCTTCACTTTAATTTGTTGGTGGCTCCTCCTAGTTGCATTTTGACGGCATAACGACGTTGTCTCCAATTTTAGTATGAATTAGGGTAGTCTTAGGGTGTATTTATAGATTAGTTAGGTGTTTTAGGCCCTTAGATTAACCCTAAATCAGATTAGAGCCGTCAGATCACGTCCTATCCACCAAAACATAGCCCAAAAGCCATACTGATGCACCCAGGTCACCTGGGCTCGACCAGGGAGGTCGACCCCCAGGTCGACATTAGGGTCGACTCCCCAGTCGACCTGGAGGACAGGTCGACTCCCCAGTCGACCTCCAGGTCGATCCCCTAGGTCTGGCGGGATTTTTCCCGCCACTTCTGAAAATTGAAATTTTTGTTTTTAAATCTGTTTTTAAATTTCTGAAAACTTCTTTGGGCCTTATCTGGGTCATACGGACTCCGATTTTTGAAAACTCGGACTCTATTTCGTGTATTTTTCCGAGATGAACGCAATGGCATTGCCCGTTTCCCCTGATTCAGATTTTTAAATTTAATTCTGCCCTGTTTTAATTATAGCTAGTTATTCAACATACGGGGTGTTACATTCTCCCCTACTTAAAGGATTTCATCCTCGAAATCTCTAAGTCAAGAAGAACGTATCCTACCAACCAAACAACCATCTAATCAAACCATCAAACACTGGCTTCCATTGTCCTTAAAGTTTCTAATGTTGTATGAACATATGCAAAAAGTGTGTGTATATGTTCCCTGTCTAATGCAAAATCAGGCGGTCTACTGATTTAGTTGACCTCCTTAATGCAAACCATGATAGTGTCATGCATCCAATATGTATGCGAAAGATCCCTATCGACACATACTATTTCTACATGAGTGCACAATCATTCACCAAAATGCATCATCCATGTGATAACACAACCATTATACATCCATTAATATAGCTACCTACACACATTATATGCAATATGCAATATGAAGTGATTGAGCCGATCTAGTGCCTAGAGTGTGTGTATATGCATCCACGAGCAACCACTAGCAACCACTTGCATCCACACGTATCCATCAAACATAACATGTCTCAAACACATGTTTCAACTATAGGTTTTCCCTATCTAAAGGTCAAAGGTACTAATGAGAGGACATACTAAAGATAAGATAAGTACAAGACAAACGATAAAGGAGAAGTTTAAAAGACATACCCTCAAAAAGGAATGGGTAAAATGAACGCATCTTCGCTTCTGTCTCCCAAGTAGCATTACTCTCGTCTTCTCCCCTTGGCACTTTGACTAGTCGAACCTCTCTATTTCTCAACTTCCTAATCTCTGACCCAAGGATGCGGGTAGGAGCTCGTCGAATAGTCGCATCACGCTCTACCTCCACTTCTTTAAGCAAGCTCGGCTCTACCACCTCTGCGGTCTCATGTAGGCACTTCCTCAAATGTGACTCATGGAATACGTCATGTTCCCTATGCAACTGAACTATCTCTCGAAGTTGAATCGAAGCTAGCCATGCAGCAGTCCTCTTGCTCTTCACGGGTATGAAATGGGCACTCTTAGTAAGTCTGTCTACTACAACCCTTCCTCGATCTCGGTAATCCATCAATAAAATCCATTGAGACGCTATCCCACTTCCATTGCGGAACTTCCAATGGGTGAAGCAACCCACCGGGTTTCTTTTGCTCCGCTTTCACTTGTTGGCACACCAAGCATCTAGCGACATACTCGGCCACATTTTTCTTCATACCGGCCCAAAAGAAAACTCGCTTCATGTCCTGGTACATCTTGTCCCCACCGGGATAAATGGTCATCCTAGAATGGTGTGCATCATCAAGAATAGCCTTCCTTAAACCCTCGTCTTGCGGTACACAAAGTCTACCGTCTCTACGCAAGCACCCCCTATCACCTAGTGTGTACCTACTCAAATGGTTGGACGACTCCCCCCTTATGAGCCTCTCTACCAACTCAACCAACTGTGGGTCGTCCCGCTACGCCTCGCCAATTCGTCTCAAAAGAGTAGGTCTAACCTCCAAGGATGCTAGCAAACCGGGTATAAAGTCAACGGAAGGTCTGAAATCAAACATCGAGATAAATTCCAAGCTTCGTTGTTCCACGAACAATGGACTCAAGGACAACCTTTTTCTGCTCAAGGTGTCCGCCACCACGTTACCCTTACTGGGGTGTATGCTATCTCGAAATCATAGGATGCTAAGAACTTCATCCACCTTTGCTGTCTCAAGACTATGCGCTCGAAGAGTCTCCAACACTTCCCTAAGATGTAGGGTATGCTTTTCTCCAATGTCTTTTATCCACTTCTGGAGAAAACCAGGATATTCTCCCATACAAAATCGTCACAACTATCCATCTCTCACGCAGACCATCCTAGTCGAACTCGACATCCCCCAAGTGCAAGCCCCAAAGGCCTAATATCAGACAAACACCCAAGGGATACCTCCTTCGAATTCAGACGACCTACGTGAGATGATACTAGTAAAACGGCTAAATGATTAAGCCCTTGTCCAACTCTGGATGTCCTTGCCAGTCTCGCTCCAAAACCACCGTTGATCAAATAACTGGCTTTGCTTAACCTATTAAGCACATACGAAAACTTATTTCGCTTTTAGAAAAGACCAAGATGCCATCCACAAAGACCACTACGAAGTTATTTAGGTACTCCCTGAACACCCTACTCATCAAATCAACAAAGTATGCGGGGGCGTTCGTCAAACCAAATGGCATCACAAGCCACTCATAGAAACCATCCGGAGTCCTAAAGGCGGTCTTCTCTATATTATCCTCAGTCACTCCCAACTGATGAAACTCTGTGGCCAAGTCCCACTGTGAAAACACTGAGGCGCCAACCAACTGATCAAAGAGATCCTCAATCCTCGGCAATGGGTATCTATTCTTCTTTGTGAGCTTGTTGAGTTCTCTTATAGTCTACACAAAGTCTGAGGGACCCATCCGCCTTCATGGCAAAAACTACTGGAGCACCCCACTCCGATATACTTCGTCTTATGAACCCCTTCTCAAACAACTCCCCTACTTGCTTATGGAGTTCCCTCCTCTCACGAGGAGCCATGTGGCGCACTGACAAAGATACTGGTTTAGCATCATCTTCCAGATATATTCGGAGGTCTATCTCCCGCTTCGGAGGTAAGCCCCCTTCACCTCCCCAAACACATCCGAGTATTCCCGGACCACTCTAACAGATCGCAAACTCTCGACCGAAGCCTCAAGCGATTCTTAGCATAACAGAATCTATGGGGTTTCAAAAGATCTCGAGAGTGTTACCCAAGCGGGTCATAAGCCTAACAACTCTCCTTTCACAATCAAGAATGGCACCATTACTGGATAACCAGTCCATGCCCAAAATCAACCCATAGCCCGTGAAGCCCAAACAAAAGCATCACCTCTAAACTCAACGCTAAGTATGGAAATCTTCAAACCCAAACATATCATGGACAAATAAGTGGAGCCCTCCCAATTGGGTTTGAAACAACCACGGGATCATCTACCAAACTGGTGTCTAGGTGCAGTGACTCAACTAATGATGATGAGATAAACGAATGTGGTGCACTAGAGTCGAATAAAGTTCGAACAGGATGATCGAGAGAACCAAATTTCAACTTAGACGGTCCTACCCCCATCAGGAATACCCGTCGCGAGGGAATACATCTACCCTCCAGAAGATCCTGTACTTCGTCCTTACCTCTTTGGACAACCCTAAGGTGTCCTATTTCTCCAAAACGACTAGCCTTCCCCTTCACATTCTCCTTTCGTGGCCTTCTTACCACGATGTCGTTTCGTCCTTTATTTACCTAATAGCTATTTGAACCTTCCTTTCTCGTCCATCTTAACGGTACCCATAAGCCCTCCACCTCCTTGGACTAACTTCATAGCCTAGCAAACGACTTAGTCCCTTGAAGTGGTTCTTCGGTCCTTCATACGGAAGTCCTTACTTATCTTAAAAAGACATCTATACGCGGAGGGGAAATTCAAAAAGAGAAAGAGGAAGAGATCCAAAACGGAGAATCCGAAGGATAAATATATGGCTATTGGGGATTATGCTTTTCTTTCAAAAACTTTTCTCTTAAAAGACATGTTTTTGAAAATACTTCTTCCAAAAATGTTTTTAGAAAAATAGTTTTCTAAAAAATTTATCTGTTCTGGTAACCTTGAGCTCTGATACCACGTGTAACACCCCACACCCGCTAAGGTCACTCACAAAGCGAATGCCTTAGCTTCGGTGGAGTATTTAAGTGAATATAGAACTGAAAAATTACAACAAGACAGATATAAGTAACACTTGAAATTTAAAACATCATTTCATTGCAGCAGAAGGTAAACATGTTTGGTTACATCTCAAAAACCAACAAGAGTCAAGTACAAAATATCCATCTCGTTAAAACATAAGTACATAATCCCACTACATACTAATAGCCATAATAGAAAAGATAACCGAGCTTTTCTTCAAGAGTCCAAGCTCCAAAAGATAGATAAAGCAATCTGATCAAAGCCCACTAGTGCTAGGCCCACTCTGAGAACCTGAGGGTTGGGGAAAAAGATAAAAACAACGGGGTCAGACATAAGTCTGAGTGAGCCCTATAACCTTAACAATACAATCATTAAAGTAATTAGGGTATGATATAAACCTGGTACGGTACGACTGGGGATAAATGACTACACTAAGTAGCCAACTAGACTTAGGATAAACTAAGATAACGGTAAAGACGCGCCTATCCACCTAAGGATAAATACTACAATGCACCACCCCAGATCTACCCACCCAAGGGTAATTCCAACACTGCACCACACCAGTTCTACCCACCCAAGGGTAATTCCTACTTAAAGGTTGATCCCATTAAGTGTACTTAGTAATTTTTAATAGTAGTTTCGTGTACCCCTAGCTGACTACATAGGTGCCGTCTGCCCCTATCTCCACTAGGTGTACCCACAACTTAGTAATTTTTAATAGTAGTCTCTTGTACCCCTAGCTGACTACATAGGTGCCGTCTTCCCCTATCTCCACTAGGTGTACCTGCTACTCCCCAAGCGATCGACTCCCTACCGTAGATACCCGTGCTGGCCCCACAGTGGGGTGTATCACTCCCCAAAGTGGCAACCCGATAATATCAATGGTGCACGGCTTATATCTACACGATGCAACAACGTCTTACCTACCAGCCCGGGTCCACACACGCATATGAAACCCGTTGGACTCACGTTGCCACCGCTACTCTGTTTTGGCCTCTTATAGTCAAGCCCAGTACGCGTGTCCCGTCCTCGACATGGGTCGAGCCCAATAAGATACATATGGGTTACTGGTTGAAATGGGCCCCTACAAGCTACTACTTAAGCTTGTCATTTTATCTAGTGCATCCCACTTAACCCCTTTTTCATAATCATGCCCACTTACATGTTAAGGTTTGGTTAAGTCATCTAATCATATTTCAATTGCCACTCAAGGCACCCACTAGATTTCCACATGCCACCCAAGGCACCCACTTAACCCTTTAATCATGTTTAGTTACATGTTCCACTTTGGTTAAGTATTCTAGTCGTATTCTCTATTGCCACCCAAGGCAACCCACTAGATTTTTCCACATGCCACCCAAGGAACCCACTTAACCCTTTAATCATGTTTTATTTACATGTTCCACTTCGGTTAAGTATTCTAATCTTATCTTCTATTGCCACCCAAGGCAACCATTAGATTTTCCCCATGCCACCCAAGGCACTTACTTAACCCTTTAATCATGTTTAATTACATGTTCCACTTCGGTTAAGTATTCTAATCGTATTTTCTATTGCCACCCAAGGCAACCACTAGATTTTTCCACATGCCACCCAAGGCACCCACTTAACCCCTTATGTCCCCTACATGCTTATCTGGTTATGTAACACCCCGTATTTCTATTAATACTAATATTCACAAATTAAAAGAATTAATATTGAGAATTTGCACGAAATAGCCTTAGAAAGGCATATAACAAATTTGAGATATGTGAATTGCCTTAAAAGGCGAAAAATGGAATTAAGACATTAATTGGAAAATTAATGTGTAGAAATGGTCATAAGTTAATTATGGATTAATTTGAATTCATGAATAGGTGCATGTGTATATATATATATATATTTATATATATATATGGGCAGTTAATGTAAACATGAATAGAAGTTAATTAATTTGCTGAGTGTTTGCTGAGTCACTTCTGACTCATTGCTGAGTCAATAAGATAAACCCCATCTTGTCTGAACGGCTGCGGTTATTTCTAGGTTAAATCTAATGGCCTAAATGAATCCTAAATTCTATAAATAAGTGGGTAGTCTCTCATTCTAATTCATATGAAAAATTAGAGAAGCCGCCGTCATGCCGTCGCCATGGAACTCCGAGTAGCCGCCGCAAATCAAAGTAGAAGAAAGCTAATCTAATCCAATTCTAATCAACTCTAAAGCAATCTAGACTCTCTCTTTCTTCTTAAATTGTGAGAATGATGATTCTCACAAGATTATTAGCAAACTAATTTGATTAAGATGTAAATAGAACATAAGAAAATGATGTGAATTGTCATATATGTTATTGTAAAATCTTATGTTATCATGTATGTTCTAAATGTTTTATTATGCTATGATGAAAATCATGCTATGCTATGTTATGCTATCATGCCATGCTATGATGAAAATCATGCTATGCTATGTTATGCTATCATGCTATGCTATGTGTAAATCATGTTATGTTATGTCCTAAATCTTATATATGTTGTAGATCTCATGTTAACATATATGTTGGAAATCCATAAGTTATATGATTATGATATCATGTTAAGTTGTGTTGAATCGTATAAGTTGTAAAATCATGATGTTGTTATTCATGCAAATTGGATCATGTTTTAAAGTTTATGTTTTTTTTCTAAAAATTAAATGGATCATGATTATGGGAATTTGCCTATTAAGTTAGGTGTACCCATATACATGAATCCCCAATTTAAATTGGATCTTGAATATGGGAATTTGCCTATTAAGTTAGGTGTACCCATATGCATGAATCTATGACTAAATGAATTTTTATTATGGGAATTTGCCTATTGAGTTAGGTGTACCCATATAAATCCATATTGTTAGATTAGATGATGTTGATTTACACATGTTCCTATGCAAGTTTATGAAATTTGATTGAGATCATATTATGTGAATTATGAACAAGTTGACATCTTTAGATCCATGACATGTATAATCCTATGCAAGTTGTACATATGCAAGTTTCACCCCTTATTATGATTCATTTAGTCATATATACATGTTGTTATTGTGATAATCTCTTTTATGCTATGAGTTAGACTATTCGAGTCTAATATATATTTTGCGAATAAACGTTCAAACGTGGGGTAGGGGTGATATTAGGAATTAATAAATTGGGTGCAATTATGTATGATTTTGCACGCCTTGAATGGATGTCCATAATTGAGTCAATTATGGACATTGTTGAATTTGGAATTAATTAATAATTCAAGTAGGGAATTATTAAAATTGGGGAAAGTGGATTATTAATAATAATCAATGCTTATGACACGAGGTTGGACCCGTTTGTGACGTAAACCTGCCCGGACCCGCCCGGCAAATCCAGTAGTCACAAATGTCGGCCCAATGTGAGAGGTCCTAGGCCCAAACTAAAGCATAACAGTTGTAAAGACACGAGGTTAGACTCTTTTATGGTATAAGACTGCCCGGACCCGCCCGGCAAATCCAGCTGCCATAAATGTCAGTCTAATGTGAGAGGTCTTTATGAGGTTATGGCGTTAATGAATTAAGAAATACTTAGCCAGATAATCATGTAAGGTGGGACATGGGGGTTAAGTAGGTGCCTTGGGTGGCATGAGGAATCTAGTGGTTGCCTTTAGAGGCATTTGAAATACGATTAGACTTAACCAAATACACATGTAAATGAACATAACTAAGTGGGTTAAGTGGATGGACTAATGGGACAAGCTTAGGCGGAATGCTTGTGGGAAATAATGGGGCCCCATTTCAACCAGTATCCCAAAACGTATCTTTGTGGGCTCGACCCAAGTCGATGACGGGACACGCATACTGGGTTTGACTATAAGAGGCCAAAACAGGGAGCGGTGGCAACGCAAGTCCAACAGGTTTCATATGCGTGTGTGGACCCGGGCTGGTAGGTAAGACGTTGTTGCATCTTGTAGGTATAAGCCGTGCATCTCCGTTATATCGGGTTGCCACTTTAGGGGAATGATACACCCCACTGTGGGGCCAGCACGGGTATCTACGAGTAGGGAGCCGATCGAAAGTGGGGAATGGGGTACACCTAGTGGAGATAGGGGCAGGCAGCACCTATGTAGTCAGCTAGGGGTACGTAAAGTTATTGATATGTTTCTAAGTGAAGCAAGTGGGATAAACCTTTAAGGTAATTGGTGGTGCAGTGTAGTAATTTAGGTGTGCCTTTATCGTTCTCTTTATCTATACCCAATAGTTCATAGACATTTCCTTGTTTTCCAGCTTATGTCTTAGTCTAGTTATTTTGATAATAGTATTGTTAGAATTGTCATACTCGCCAGACTTAATGTCTGACCCCCTCCATTTCTATTCTTTTTCCCCTCCAGGTCCTCAGGTGGGACCTAGTTCCAGTGGAGTTTGATTGGACTGCTTGATCTCTTTTGGAAAGCTAGGACTGCTGAAGTAAAGTCCAGCTTGTTATCTTCTTTAATGGTTATTTATGTATTGGGATTATGTATTTTGTTTTATGAAGATGGATATTGTACTTGACTCAGATTATGGTTTTTGTGATGTAACAAACATGTTTAATTCCGCTGCAATGAAATAATGTTTTTAAATTTCCAAGTACTATTTATTATCTGTCTTGTTGTAATTTTACTGTTCTATATTCACTTAAAACCTCCATGGAAGTTAATGCATTCCCCTTGTGAGTGACATTAATGGACGTGGGGTGTTACACGTGGTATCAGAGCTTAAGGTTACCAGAACAGATAAAATTTTTAGAAAAACTATTTTTCTAAAGTATTTTTGGAAGAAATGTTTTCAAAAACATGTCTTAATAAGTGATTTTAAGAGGAAAGTTTTTATGAGAAACATAATCCCTAATAGCCATATCCTTATCTTTCGAATTCTCCTTTCTGATCTTTCCTTTTTCGTTTCAGCATGGCTGAAGAGATTAATCTTAATCTTCCGGAGGGTGTGACGGTACCAGGATGGTTTAGGAGATTCTTAGAAGCTAGGGCTAATCAGGCAGGCCCCGCTATTCCTCCACCCCCAGTTGCACCCGTTCCTCCTCCTCCTCCTCCCCCACCTCGTGTTGATACTTTTGCAAAGACGTGCAAGGAGTTTAAAGCTATGGGCGGAAAAACTTTTCAAGGGACTGAGACGTTTGTGGTGGCCAGATACTGGCTTAAGGAGACTGAGGAATTGTTGGATATCTTTGAAGTGGAAGATGGGAGGAAAGTCCGTTTAGCTGCTTGGTTAATGAAGGGAGAGGCCTCGTTTTGGTGGGAGGTCACTAACGGGGAACGTCCAGTTGATTCATGGGCGGATTTCAGACGAAGGTTTGAGGCAAAGTTTCTTTCAAGGGCAGAGGAGAATTTAAATATGGAAAAATTCCTGACATTAAAGCAAGGGAGCTTATCAGTGAAGGAATATGTCAATAAATTTAATCAGTTAGCAAGGTTTGGCTTGGAGTTGGTGAACACGCCAGAGAAGAAAGCTTTGAGGTTCGTTAGAGGCTTGAATGAACCGTTGCAAGGGTTGGCTATGACCCACATCCCTACGGGAGCCACCTTTGAAAGGCTAGTAGAAATGGCACTTATGCATGAGGATAAGGCAGTTGAAAAGAAAGGGGATCAGAAGAAACCCCAACAGCAAAATAAGAAGGGTGGTAAAAACAATAATGGCAAAGGGAAGAAGAGATGCTTCAATTGTGGGACGCCTGGCCATCTCAGCAAAGATTGTAGAAAGAAAAAGAAGACTGGTTGTTTTCATTGTGGAGATGTGGGACATTTGGTGAAGGACTGCCCAAAGAAGGGGCAGAGGGCAGGGTCTACCTCGGGAGGACAGGTGCAGGCTCTTATGGCACCAGGGCAGGCAAGGGGGCAAGTTCAGGCTATTGCGGCCCCACCGCTGCAAGAAAGAGGTAGAACAATTTCTGTTGAAAGCTTAGTTTTTCTGTTTGATCATCCTGTCCGTACCTTATTCGATTCTGGCGCATCTCATTCGTTTATCTCTGCATCATTAGTTGAATTACTGCACTTGAACACCAGTTTAGCAGAGGATCCCTTGGTTGTTTCAAATCCAATTGGGGGTTCGTCTCATTTGACCATGATATGTTTGGATTTGAAAATCTCTATACTTAGCGTTGAATTTAGATGTGATGCTTATGTATTGGGCTTCACGGGCTATGGGCTAATTTTAGGAATGGATTGGTTATGTAGAAATGGGGCCATTCTTGATTGTGAAAGGAGAGTAGTTAGGCTTGTGACTCGCCTTGGTAACACTCTCGACATCTTTTGTAATCTCATAGATTCCGTTATGCTGAGTTATCTTGAATCGCTTGACGCGTCTGTAGAGAATCTGCGATCGGTAGAGGTGGTCCGGGAATATCCGGATGTGTTTGAGGAGGTGAAGGGCTTACCTCCAAAGCGGGAGATAGACTTTCGAATTTATCTTGTGGATAATGCTAAACCCGTATCTTTGCCAGTGCGCCACATGGCTCCTCGTGAAAGGAGGGAACTCAATAAGCAAGTGAAGTAGTTGCTTGAGAAGGGGTTCATAAGACGTAGTATATCGGAGTGGGGTGCTCCAGTAGTATTTGCTACAAAGGCGGATGGGTCCCTTAGACTTTGTGTGGACTATAGAGAACTAAACAAGCTTACTAAAAAGAACCGACACCCACTGCCGAGGATTGACGATCTCTTTGATCAGTTAGTTGGCGCCTCAGTGTTTTCGTAGTTGGACTTAGCCACCGACTTTCATCAACTGAGAGTGGCTGAGGATAGTATAGATAAGACTGCTTTTAGGACTCCTGACGGATTCTATGAATGGCTAGTGATGCCCTTTGGTTTGACAAACGCCCCCGCATATTTTGTTGATTTGATGAGTAGGGTGTTTAGGGAGTACCTTAACAAATTCGTGGTAGTCTTTGTGGATGACATCTTAGTCTTTTCTATGAATGAAGAAGAGCATGCCCTACATCTTAGGGAAGTGTTGGAAACCCTTCGAGCGCATAACCTTAAGGCAAAATTTTCTAAGTGTCACTTCTGGAGGAAAGAAGTACGGTTCTTAGGGCACGTGGTTTCCAAGAAAGGGATAGCAGTGGATCCCGCAAAGGTGGTGGCCATCCAAGATTGGAAGGTCCCTAAAAATGTAACCGAAGTAAGAAGTTTCTTGGAGTTGGCTGGCTATTATAGGAAGTTTATCAAAGACTTCGCAAAAATATCAGCTCCATTAACACGGTTAACGAAGAAGAACCTGGTTATTACGTGGGACGAAGATTGTGATGATGCGTTCCAACGTTTAAAGAGAGCCTTAACTTCAGCCCCAGTCTTAGTGCTGCCAGACGGGAATAAACCGTTTACCGTCTATACTGATGCTTGTGGGACGGGACTTGGCGCGGTCCTCATGCAAGAGGGAAGAGTAATAGCCTATGGTGGAAGGCAGTTGAGGGTTCATGAAAAGAATTACCCTACGCATGACCTTGAGTTAGCCGCAATTGTTTTCGCGCTTAAGTCTTGGCGTCACTATCTTCTTGGTGAGAAATTCGAACTGTTCACTGACCACAAATCATTAAAATACTTATTCTCTCAGAAGGATTTGAATTTAAGGGAGCAACGGTGGATGGAATTCTTAGCCTCCTACGATTTTGAAATAGCATATACCCCGGGCAAGGGTAATGTGGTAGCAGACGCCTTAAGTAGGAAAAGGTTGTCCTTGAGTCTGTTGTTTGTTGAACGACGAAGCTTAGAATTCATCTCCATGTTTGACTTTAGACCCTCCGTTGACCTAGTACCTGGTTTGTTAGCATCCTTGGAGGTTAGACCTACACTTCTAGGACGAGTTGGTGAGGCACAGCAAGACGACCCACAGTTGGTTGAGATAGTAGAAAAGCTCAAAGGAGGGGAGTCGTCTAGCCATCTTCGTAGGTATACCCTAGACGATAAGGGTTGGTTACGAAGGGATAATAGACTTTGTGTACCACAAGACGAAGACTTAAGGAAGGCCATTCTTGATGATGCTCATCGCTCAAAGATGACCATTCATCCCGGCGGAGACAAGATGTACAAAGATATGAAGCGGGTTTTCTTTTGGGCCGGTATGAAAAAGGATGTGGCCGAGTACGTCGCTAGATGCTTGGTGTGCCAACGAGTAAAAGCGGAACAAAAGAAACCCGGTGGGTTGCTTCACCCATTGGAAGTTCCACTATGGAAATGGGAAAGCGTCTCAATGGATTTTGTGGATGGATTACCAAGATCAAGGAAGGGTAATATGGGGATTTGGGTTATAGTAGATAGACTTACTAAAAGCGCCCATTTTATTCCCATGAAAAGTAAGAGGACTGCTCCGTGGTTGGCTTCTGTATACATTAAAGAGATAGTTCGTTTGCACGGTATTCCTTCTAGTATAGTAAGCGACCGTGATCCCATCTTCACTAGCGAATTTTGGAAGAGTTTACAAGAGGCGGTAGGGACTCAGCTATGTTTGAGCACCGCATATCATCCTTAGACGGATGGCCAGACCGAGAGGGTGAATCGTATTCTAGAGGATCTTTTAAGGCTTTGTATCCTAGACTTTGGGGGTACATGGGAAGAGCACTTTCCGTTGGTAGAATTCGCATATAATAATAGCTTTCAGTCTAGTATTGGCATGGCACCTTTCGAAGCTCTTTATGGAAGGCCTTGTCGTTCGCCTACATGTTGGTGGGAATCTACCGATAAAATCCTACTTGGGCCCGATATGGTTAGGGAAACCTCGGAGAAGATTGATTTGATTCGAAGGAGGATGAAAGCAGCACAAGATAGGCAGAAATCGTATGCTGATAAGAGGAGGACAGATCTTGAGTTTGACATTGGGGACATGGTTTTTATCAAAGTATCTCCGTTACGGAATGTTGTTCGCTTTGGGTCCGTTGGGAAATTAGCGCCAAGGTTTGTAGGGTCGTTTCCTATAAAAGACAGGATTGGGAAGATGGCGTATAGGGTGGAGTTGCCTGAGAAACTTAGTGGAGTACACGACGTATTCCATGTATCACATTTAAGGAAGTGTTTGCACAAAACCGCGGAGGTGCTAGAGCCGAGCTTGCTTAAAGAGGTGGAAATAGAGCGTGATGCAACAATTAGACGAGCTCCTACATGCATTCTTGGGTCGGAGATCAAAAAGTTGAGGAATCGAGTGGTCAGACTAGTTAAAGTGCAATGTGGAGATGATGAGAGCAACGCTACTTGGGAGACAGAAGAGAAGATGCGTTCGTTGTACCCTTTTCTTTTTGAGGGTATGTCTTTTAATTTCTCCTTTATCGCTTAGCTTATCTTATCTTATCTTTAGTATGTCCTGTCATTAGTATCTTTGACCTTTAGTTAGGATAATCCTATGGTTGAAACATGTGTTTGAGACATGTTATGTATGATGGATGCAAAATGGATGCAAGTGTTTGCTAGTGGTTGCTCGTGGATGCATATATACACACACTTTAGGCACTAGATCGGCTCAGTCACTACATATTGCATATTGCATAAATGAATGTATTTAGTATAATGGATGTATAATGGTTGTACCATCATATAGATGCTGCATTCGGTTGAATGGATGTGCACGCATATAGAAGTAGTATGTAAGCAATTAGGATCTTTTGCATACATAATGGATGCATGACACTATCATGAATTGCATCAAGGAGGTCAACTGAATCAGTGGACCGCCTGATTTTGCATTAGATACGGACATATACACACACTACACATTTAAACATAAAAGCATTAGAAGTCTATAAGGACAATGGATGCCAGTGTTTGTTGATTGAGTAGATGGTTGATGATAGGATATAAACTTGAAGATTTCGGGGTCGAAATCCCTTAAGTAGGGGAGAATGTAACACCCCGTATTTTTATTAATACTAATATTCACAAATTAAAAGAATTAATATTGAGAATTTGCACGAAATAGCCTTAAAAAGGCATATAACAAATTTGAGATATGTGAATTGCCTTAAAAGGCGAAAAATGGAATTAAGACATTAATTGGAAAATTAATGTGTAGAAATGGTCATAAGTTAATTATGGATTAATTTGAATTCATGAATAGGTGCATGTGTATATATTTATATATATATATATATATATATATATATATGGGCAGTTAATGTAAACATGAATAGAAGTTTATTAATTTGCTGAGTGTTTGCTGAGTCACTTCTGACTCATTGCCGAGTCAATAAGATAAACCCCATCTTATCTGAACGGCTGCGGTTATTTCTAGGTTAAATCTAATGGCCTAAATGAATCCTAAATTCTATAAATAAGTGGGTAGTCTCTCATTCTAATTCATATGAAAAATTAGAGAAGCCGCCGTCATGCCGTCGCCATGGAACTTCGAGTAGCCGCCGCAAATCAAAGTAGAAGAAAGCTAATCTAATCCAATTCTAATCAACTCTAAAGCAATCTAGACTCTCTCTCTTTCTTCTTAAATTGTGAGTATGATGATTCTCAAAATATTATTAGCAAACTAATTTGATTAAGATGTAAATGGAACATAAGAAAATGATGTGAATTGTCATATATGTTATTGTAAAATCTTATGTTATCATGTATGTTCTAAATGTTTTGTTATGCTATGATGAAAATCATGCTATGCTATGTTATGCTATCATGCCATGCTATGATGAAAATCATGTTAAGCTATGTTATGCTATCATGCTATGCTATGTGTAAATCATGCTATGTTATGTCCTAAATCTTATATATGTTGTAGATCTCATGTTAACACATATGTTGGAAATCCATAAGTTATATGATTATGATATCATGTTAAGTTGTGTTGAATCGTACAAGTTGTAAAATCAAGATGTTGTTATTTATGCAAATTGGATCATGTTTTAAAGTTTATGTTTTTTTTCTAAAAATTAAATGGATCATGATTATGGGAATTTGCCTATTAAGTTAGGTGTACCCATATACATGAATCCACAATTTAAATTGGATCTTGAAAATGGGAATTTGCCTATTAAGTTAGGTGTACCCATATGCATGAATCTATGACTAAATGAATTTTTATTATAGGAATTTGCCTATTGAGTTAAGTGTACCCAAATAAACCAATATTGTTAGATTAGATGATGTTGATTTACACATGTTCCTATGCAAGTTTATGAAATTTGATTGAGATCATATTATGTGAATTATGAACAAGTTGACATCTTTAGATCCATGACATGTATAATCCTATGCAAGTTGTACATATGCAAGTTTCACCCCTTATTATGATTCATTTAGTCATATATACATGTTGTTATTGTGATAATCTCTTTTATGCTATGAGTTAGGCTATTCGAGTCTAATGTATATTTTGCGAATAAACGTTCAAATGTGGGGTAGGGGTGATATTAGGAATTAATAAATTAGGTGCAATTTTGTATGATTTTGCACGCCTTGAATGGATGTCCATAATAGAGTCAATTATGGACATTGTTGAATTTGGAATTAATTAATAATTCAAGTAGGGAATTATTAAAATTAGGGAAAGTGGATTATTAATAATAATCAATGCTTAGGACACGAGGTTGGACCCGTTTGTGACGTAAACCTGCCCGGACCCGCCCGGCAAATCCAGTAGTCACAAATGTCGGCCCAATGTGAGAGGTCCTAGGCCCAAACTAAAGCATAACAGTTGTAAAGACACGAGGTTAGACTCTTTTATGGTATAAGACTGCCCGGACCCGCCCGGCAAATCCAGCTGCCATAAATGCTAGTCTAATGTGAGAGGTCTTTATGAGGTTATGGCCTTAATGAATTAAGAAATACTTAGCCAGATAATCATGTAAGGTCGGACATAGGGGTTAAGTAGGTGCCTTGGGTGGCATGAGGAATCTAGTGGTTGCCTTTTAGAGGCATTTGAAATACGATTAGACTTAACCAAATACACATGTAAATGAACATGACTAAGTGGGTTAAGTGGATGGACTAATGGGACAAGCTTAGGCGGAATGCTTGTGGGAAATAATGGGGGGCCATTTCAACCAGTATCCCAAAACGTATCTTTGTGGGCTCGACCCAAGTCGAGGACGGGACACACATACTGGGTTTGACTATAAGAGGCCAAAACAGGGTGCGGTGGCAACGCAAGTCCAACGGGTTTCATATGCGTGTGTGGACCCGGGCTGGTAGGTAAGACGTTGTTGCATCGTGTAGGTATAAGCCGTGCATCTCCGTTATATCGGGTTGCCACTTTAGGGGAATGATACACCCCACTGTGGGGCCAGCACGGGTATCTACGAGTAGGGAGCCGATCGAAAGTGGGGAATGGGGTACACCTTGTGGAGATAGGGGCAGGCGGCACCTATGTAGTCAGCTAGGGGTACGTAAAGTTATTGATATGTTTCTAAGTGAAGCAAATGGGATAAACCTTTAAGGTAATTGGTGGTGCAGTGTAGTAATTTAGGTGTGCCTTTATCGTTCTCTTTATCTATACCCAATAGTTCATAGACATTTCCTTGTTTTCCAGCTTATGTCTTAGTCTAGTTATTTTGATAATAGTATTGTTAGAATTGTCATACTCGCCAGACTTAATGTCTGACCCCCTCCATTTCTATTCTTTTTCCCCTCCAGGTCCTCAGGTGGGACCCAGTTCCAGTGGAGTTTGATTGGACTGCTTGATCTCTTTTGGAAAGCTAGGACTGCTGAAGTAAAGTCCAGCTTGTTATCTTCTTTAATGGCTATTTATGTATTGGGATTATGTATTTTGTTTTATGAAGATGGATATTGTACTTGACTCAGATTATGGTTTTTGTGATGTAACAAACATGTTTAATTCCGCTGCAATGAAATAATGTTTTTAAATTTCCAAGTACTATTTATTATCTGTCTTGTTGTAATTTTACTGTTCTATATTCACTTAAAACCTCCATGGAAGTTAATGCATTCCCCTTGTGAGTGACATTAATGGACGTGAGGTGTTACAGGTTAAGTGTTTCTTAATTGATTAAGAACCTAACCGTTGTAAAGACCTCTCACATTAGACTATCTTTTATGGCAGCTGGATTTGCCGGTTGGGTCCGGGCAGCCTTACGCCATAACCGAGTCTAACCTCGTGTCTTTACACTTGTCACGTATTTAGTTTGTGCCTAAGACCTCTCACATTGGGCCAATCATTTGTAGCTGCTGGATTTGTCGGTCGGTTCCGGGCAGTCTTATGCTACAAAAGGGTCCAACCTCGTGTCTTAGTCGATTAATTACACCTAATTAATCACCCCCATATTTCGAATTAATTTTCCCTAATTAATTCCAATTTTAACGATGTACATAATTGACTCAATTATGTCCATACACATTATGGTATGCATAATCATACCAATTTCACACCATTTTATTAACATGTATATTAACCCCATCGTTCCCCACGTAATTCGCTAACATGACATAAAAGGGAAGATTCATCACAAATACAATGGGTTCAACTTGTATAACATTAGCACCAACACGGGTTTAAAGGTGTCAACATGCATATAGCATCAACCCAACTAGCATAAATAATCAACCCAAACTTGCATGAATCACATATGACATAAAGAGGTTAACTTTCATAAGTTATTTATGTCATACAAAGGGGTAAACTTGCATATGTATGTATGACATACAAAGGGGTTAACTTGCATATGTATGCATATCATACTAAGGTGTAAACTTGCACATGTTACTTGCATATAATCAAACACCAAACTTGCATAACATGTGATATATGAACTTGCATATAATCATACACCAAACTTGCATAACATATCATGTATGAACTAGCATATAATCATACACCAAACTTGCATAACATGTCATATATGAACTTGCATATAATCATACACCAAACTTGCATATCATGGTGTCATAATGGATCAATGTTTCTCATATGACTTGCATAACTTGCATAACATCATAAATACATAGCATATGACTTGCATAACTTGCATAACATCACAAACACATAGCATATGACTTGCATAACTTGCATAACATCATAATCACATAGCATATGACTTGCATAACTTGCATAACATCACAAACACATAGCATATGACTTGCATAACTTGCATAACATCATAATCACATAGCATATGACTTGCATAACATGCATAACATCATAATCACATAGCATATGACTTGCATAACTTGCATAACATCATGAACATGTATCATATGACTTGCATAACTTGCATAACTTCATGAACATGTATCATATGACTTGCATAACTTGCATAACATCATAATCACATAGCATATGACTTGCATAACTTGCATAACATCATGAACATGTAGCATATGACTTGCATAACTTGCATAACATCATGAACATATAGCACATAACTTGCATAACATGCATAACATCATTAACACATAGCATATAACTTGCATAACATGCATTGATCCACATTCATAGCCATAACCTCATCATATCCTATCATAATCACTTCAATAATTGGTCATTAAGGCTATAGAAAACTCACCACTTGTTAATTAGCACTTAAATGAAGAAGATTAAGTTGCTAGAGTTGATTAGAAGTTGATTTGAGAAGCTTTCCTCCTCTTTAATTTGTTGGTGGCTCCTCCTAGTTGCATTTTGACGGCATAACGACGTTGTCTCCAATTTTAGTATGAATTAGGGTAGTCTTAGGGTGTATTTATAGATTAGTTAGGTGTTTTAGGCCCTTAGATTAACCCTAAATCAGATTAGAGCCGTCAGATCACGTCCTAGCCACCAAAACACTGCCCAAAAGCCATACTGATGCACCCAGGTCACCTGGGCTCGACCAGGGAGGTCGACCCCCAGGTCGACACTAGGGTAGACTCCCCAGTCGACCTGGAGGGCAGGTCGACTCCCCAGTCGACCCCCAGGTCGACCCCCTGGGTCTGGAGGGATTTTTCCCGCCACTTCTGAAAATTGAAAATTTTGTTTTTAAATCTGTTTTTAAATTTCTGAAAACTTCTTTGGGCCTTATCTGGGTCATACGGACTCCGATTTTCGAAAACACGGACTCTATTTCGCGTATTTTTCCGAGACGAACGCAATGGCATAGCCCGTTTCCCCTGATTCAGATTTTTAAATTTAATTCTGCCCTGTTTTATATTATAGCTAGTTATTCAACATACGGGGTATTACAATACCCTTTTGAACCCAAATTCGTTTAGATTTATTCAAATTCATTTTGTTATTTTTTGGAATCCAAATTCATTTAATTGAATTATTTCTAAACGAGTTTTCATATCGTTCATGATTTAAAAACCCTTTGAAATTCTTAGAATTCAAAATTTCAATTTGATTAATTTCAAAACCATTTAAAGGTTTTTTAAAATCATTAAGGTTTTGTTTTTCAACTTGATCAGATCCAAAGCCAAGTCCCTTTTTATTCTAAACAAAATGTTGGGTTTTTAACAACATATTCAACGATTTCTCTACTTTAGAAAATTTAGTCAAAGTTGACTCAAGTCGTTGAATTTTAAATTTAAGATCGCTATTTTCTTTCATTAAATTTGAACAACGATTAACAGCGATTTTCCTCTTTTCAGCATCAGTTTGTCTCAAAACCAAATTTTCGTTTTCAAGTGTTTTGATTTTAGCATTGGACTTAGAAATTTCAATTTCAAATTGTTTTCACTTTTCAAAATCAAGTTTTTCAGATTCTCTAAGCTTTCAATTTCCTTCTCAAAATCACAATTTTCGTTTTTCAAATTCACGTTTTCACTTTTGAGTAATTCAAAATCAGTTTTGAATTTCAAAGCATCATTACTCAAAAATTGACATTTTTCGCATTCTAAAAACGGTGAATTCTTAACTTTTTCAAGTTTTCTTTCTAAACTGTTATTTTCTTGAAATAGTTTTGACCTATTAGATTTCAATTTCTTAACTTTTAGTTCAAGAGAATCAACGGTTTTTGTGAGCTCATGAAACATTAAAATTAATTCTTTATAGGTAAAATTTGATACCTCACTAGAATCTTCTTCACTACCTTTCGAATCAGATTGAGCCATAAGACACAAATTAGCTTCCTCTTCATCACTTTCAAAAACTTCTTCTCCTTCCTCGTCATCCCATGTAGCAGCAAAAGCCTTCTTCTTACTTATGAACTTCTTCTTCTTTTCATTTTTGAGCTGTGGGAAATTCAGTTTGATATGTCTGGGTTTCTTGCAATTGTAGCAAAACACTTCATCGTCTAAACTATCTGAACTTTCGGACTTGTCGGTTTTTGAATTCTTCTTTTGTGGTTTGTAATTTCCTTTGGCCCACTTTCTCAAAACCATGGCTAGCTCTTCAGCGGAATCTTCATCATCACTTTCAACAGTATTATTTAGAGCGATCATCTTTTTCTTTGATTTAGAATTCTTTCGTTCTTCTCTTACTTTTAACTCCATCTCGTAAGTGATGAGATTTCCGATCAACTCCTCCATGCTAATTTTTTGATTCTTGAATCACCGTAACTTTTGCTTCAAAATTCATCGGTAGCACTCTCAATATTTTTCTTATCAATTCCATTTCGATATAGGTTTTGCCAAGAGCTTTTGCATTGTAGACTAGTGATGAGAAGCGTCCATACATGTCTTTTATATCTTCGTCTCTTTGCAAAGAGAAATTTTCATGTTCGTTGCTGGGTAGAGCAAGACGAGATTCCTTCACTTGAAATGTACCTTTGTGTGTGACCTCCAACGTATGCCATATTTCCTGTGCAGTTTCACAATGAGAAATTCGATTAAATTTTGTTTTATCAGGAGCACAGATTAAAGCATTCATCGCTTTGGAATTAGTTAAAAATAATTTTTTATCATTAGCATCCCACCTGTCTTTTGATTTAGGAATTTCAACACCACTAACAATAACAGTGGGTGATCTATAACCCGTTTCAATAATATCCCACACATCATAATCGATTGAACTCAAATAAATTTTCATCCTAGCTTTCCAATATGTATAATCAGTTCCATTAAACATTGGTGGCCTAGTTATGGACTGACCCTCAAAAAAAGCGTTATTAGACAGATTCATGACTCTAGAGTTAAAATAAAATAAAAAATACCTTCTCAGATACCACTTGTAGGATCAAAATTAACCCTAGAGGGGGGGTAAATAGGGTTTATCGCAGATTTTCACAGAGTAATAAATAATAACAGTACTGATGATAATCAAAATAAATGCGAAAAATAAATAACACACATATATACCTAGCTTCGGCAAAACCATGCCTACTGCTGCATTCCCCAAGGTTTCTACTAGGAGTTAAAACAATCTCTACGCTTACAATCCTCTATAAACTCGCGACACTCGCTCCCAACTGTTCTTAACCCTACGCTCAAAACCCTGCACTGGTTTTTATCCCCAAAACCAGATTTCCCCGAATTATAAACTCTGTAATTCGTCCCCTTAGTTTTAGAGACAAACTAGAAAACTCTGATTTGATTACAACTTGAATCAAAAGACAAATATAAACAAACAATAAAAACAAATTTAAAAACAAATTCAAAAACCCTTAGGAGTTTAAAATAAATGGGTTATCCCCTTTTTAAAATAAGTAGGCCGGCTCCTTTTCAAAGTTATTTCACCACTTCATTAGTCCGATCTCTTTTCCCTGAAATAAAAATGGTAGCGGCTGCACAACTAGGGTTTTCAATTTTGACCCAAATCTCTGCGCTTGAGTGATGGAGTGCAATTTTCTGATGCTCGACTTTGATGTTGCTTTCAGATGCTTTGATTTGGATCCAAGTTACTTGATTGTTCTCTGATATGATTTTTGATTCGAAATTCTCTTTTAATTGTGTTTCAAATTAGATAGGATTCTGCCGATGAGGATTGGTGTTTAAATAGGATTTAGAATCCGTAATTCTCTTTGATTTCACATTAGATTCGGTCGTGATATATTCGTGAATTTTTGGGCTTGATTTCTTTTGAAATTCTTGACTTTTTCTAGTTTGAACTCTTCAAACACTTCTGGAAGCTTTTGTGTGATTTAAAAACTGGACTTCGAATTAGTCTTCATTAAACTGTTTTTCTGGAACTAAGTTTTCATCTTGTCTTTAAGTTAATTCGTGATTCCTGGACTTGAAATTTCCTAAAACAATTTGTCCAATACTGGAAATACACACGTGAACAGATTTTCTAGGACTTTAAAAATTACATACTTGAAATCTTGAAATTGATCAATTTTGAACTGATAAGAATGGATGCAAGAACTGATACTTTTTCTTGACATCTCCTTGCACATTCGACTTTGAATTAATTTTTTTGATAAGAACAGATTCTATACTTTATTTGCCATATTGTTTTTGCACTTGTATTCCATGATTGTGTTTTTCTGAAAACCAAACTGTTAGTTATTCTGGAACTTTAAACATCCATAAGTATGAATCATTGTTGAAAATAAGTCGATGCTTAACACTTGATTTTTCCATACTAATTTTGTTGCCTTTTAGTTCATGAAAAAGAACAGATGCTTCACATGACTTGTTTGTACCTCCGAGCAGACTTGTGCTTATGACTTGTTTAATTCAACTTAATGTTGTATATTAGTGTTTTGAACAATGTTTACTAGTCTGTGTTCTTGTATGTTGCATGCACTTGTGTGGACATCTCTGCATTACCATGTCTTAGCTGATATTACACTTGATTTATGTCGACCTTGAACTGATGTATACATGATCATCCGTTGTTCATAGTATTTGTGTTGTTGTTATGCCTTGTTCACCTTGCTGCTTGACCATACTTGCTTGTGTGGCCTGTGTTGTGCTCGACTCTATTGTGAATGCACCTATCCCATTGTAATTGATTAGGCTGAGCCATGTTGTACCATTCATGTTACTTTACTATACGGGACTTGCTCGAGTATATGAGTTTGTTTCATTTATACCATACTGTTGCATGTCCAATAACACTTACTACTTGACCATGTATATATTTTTGTTGCACCTTAGACTGTTGCCCTGTTCTTGACCATTTCTTCCTTGTGCACACTTACCCTTGACATTGAGGAACACCTTCACGCTTGCTCTTTGCTATTGCTCCATCAGTATCACATTGTTTCTATTCCAAACATATTTATCTGCTTGTATTTTTGTATAAACACTTGCCATCTTGGCTGTGTTGAACTGAGTTAAAAGTTGTTGCTTGTATATGTTGTAGCACACCATGCTATTGAGCTGCATTGTACACTATTTTGCATAAACATGCTGCACTTGTACTCAACCAATTTTTGTTGTGTTCATGTGCATGTAGATTATACTTTGACCTCTTGCTCGATCACTCATGTCTTGTATCTTGAATTTTGATGCAGACCATGTTGTCACTTTTGTGCTATATCCATTCTCATGCACTCAGCTTATTTGTCCACCACTTGACCCACACACATATGTTTTTATTTCTTGTTTATTTTTGCAATTTTGTCGTTTCTATGCATGTGTACATGTCCGGGATGTTGTGGTGGTACGCACGTGTACGTGTGCGTGTGTGTATATGCAAGCTCCTGTGATCTTGTAAATTTTTCTGAAAAGAATAGATATTATTCTTAATCTTGTTTGATCGTGTTCGATTTTGGTGTATATTCCGGTATTCGGCTTTCTTGATGTACTTGATCGTTTCTGATCTTGTATAGTATTGTGCCATACTTGTAATATATATCAGACCGAGTCAGAAAAGTGATGAGAAACACACCGTAATCTGAGGCAAATAAAATTTAAAAAAATATTATTTGCTTTTATTTTTGTTGCAGTATATTGTGTGTGTTCTTCTGTATGTGACAGGTATGAATATGACTGGACTGACAGGAGAATGCTGTGAAGACAAAAGATTGAAGATGAAGACAAGAACAGTGTTAGTATGTATCTGTATTTGAAATTTCAACTGAGAAATACTGTTAGTGTATATGTGAGTGTATATGTGAGTGTAAGTGTTGTAGAAAGAAGCTGAGTATGAAATTGAATATATAGAAATGTATATCAGTGATGTATATACAAATAGTGTTGTAAATCTATAGTGTTTAAATATTGAAATAAAATATTCTTATTCAAATAAAATGTTGTGTGAATATTTAAACTTTTGTACAGTTGTATTTTATTTAAATAGAAATATTATATTCCTGTCTGTTGTGTAGTATACCAGTACAGTTACAAGCACATTCAGTAATAAAATATATTTGATTGTTACCATTAAACAAAAATCATACAATTGTGTATACAACAGTGTTATATACAACAGAGGGCTGATAGGGTTTGGGAAATCAGTTTTATTCATTTTTCAACTGCCACTTATCATCCCTTCAAACCTAGCAATGGCCTCCAACTCCCAAGTCACCTTTTAATCACTTTATAATCACATATTTGCCAAATCTACATCAAATTAAGGTGGATTAGCATAAAAATCGATATAGAGCTACTGGATACATTGGGAACCGTGCAAATCAGTTAGAGTTTTAGATCTGAAATTTATTTGTGGCTAAGTCGAGTGATTTGCACTTTTATTCACTAATTACAGCTAACTAGGGGTGATTTGTGATAATAAGCGAAATTATGACTCAGGAAGATATGGAAAAATATGTAGAAATTCTTAAATATTATTTTATGTCACTGGTGAAATTCTGGGTTAATTTGGATTAAGTTTGCTAATCCTATTGTGAAAATATGGTTAAGGGGATTAAGGGGAAAATCATGGTTTTGGTATGTATTATCCATATCTACATGTTAAATTATTGTTTTGGCGTTTATGGTTGATCCTATATGTAATTACTACTATTTGGAATGTTTCATGATTGCTTAGTAAAGTTAGAATGGTCGAAACTCCGTCGTGTGGCGTAAATAGCTTGCTGAAAAGTTATAGAAAATTGGTTAGACCCCCGATCGTGATACCCCCTCACGACCCGACCTGATCGTGACACCCTGCTTCACGAGTGGACCAAGCTCCATGAACCGACCCGCCATAGCTCTACACGTGGACCGTCACCACGAGCCTCCAGGGGAGCATCACCACAATCCGCCAAAGGGAGCACCACAAGTGGACCCCACGAGTAGGACACGAGCCGGAGCTCTCACGAACCGAGGAAGGAGCCATGAGCCACCTGCTTGCACGAGCCACGAACCGCGAGCCACTTATGTTTTCGCAAACCGAATGGAAACTGAAGCGCGAATTGGAGGAGACCAAAACCCGGGTTGCAAAGGAAGTCCAAATTGGAGGTTATTACTCAGGATCCAGATGGGAATCAACGAGTTTACTTCATGAGTTGGGCTTTGCTGCGGGACAAGTGCAAAGGGGTTATCGATATCTATAGCTTTGGTTCACCACTGAGAGATGGATTAGTGGTTATAGATCAGCGCAATGGGATCATTAAGACTCCTAAGGGCAAGTGATCGTAGCATGGCTGTGGATCAGCGCAATGGGATCGTTTAGACTCCCAAGTGCAAGGTGATCGTAGCAAAGGATTAGTGGGTATGGACCAGCGCAATAGGACCGTTAAGACTTCCAAGGGCAAAGTGCACATAGCAAAGGATTTGGTGATCAAAGTGGTGGATATCGTATGCTTTACGCACTGAGTGATAGATGTGAGGATGATTGCTATGTTTGATGTTTGTTATCACCATGACATGCACACTCCTACTTTACACTTTATGTTAGTGTTACCTTAGATTGTTATGCTAACCCTTTGGTTGCAGGTCCAGGTTCAGGTATGATTATTTATACCTGTTATTGCTTTGTTTTGCTGCTATCGCTCATACCAGACTTTTATCTGACCCAGAGCTTTATGTCTCTTCTTATTTCTCTGGGTGCTCCTAAACGAGCAGACTAGAGGTAGGTTAGGTGGTATGCACGAATAGCTGTCCGGAGATGAGCAGGAGGCTTCCACATACTATTTACATATATTCTCCCTTGGTGTTGATGGTCACTGCTTTGGGTACTAGTAGTGTACCTTTTCTATTTTATTTTAGAGACATTATTTTGAAGTTGTAATAATGATGATTTGGATCATAAGCTGTATTTTGGATTCCGCTGCTATGATGGTTTTGTTTTTAGCTTATGCACTATCTCGCCTGTTTTATGTCAAGTTATGTTATTATTATATTTTATTTCATGCGCTGTGAGATATACTACAGGTTCTTTGGTGATTCATCGTCTTGCTTATTTTCTTTTAGCGACCATCCCATGCTAGTCGGGCATTGAAACAACACATTTCGGGGAAATGTTGGCTGGTTCGAGGCGGGGCGTCACACTTGGTTTATGAGCCTAGGTTGCGTAATTTAACCTAGGGGAAGACATCAGGGAGAGATAGTATACGTAGATGAGAGAGCGTATTTGTGATATTTTGGTTTTAGAAAAAACCATATATATATATACTATTAATATATCTAAGGACGAAGTCGCACTGCAATGGCACCATTATGGAGATGTTTAATCGTTTTCTCTTTACAGATTGAACGATGAGCCAGTATACGAGGAGTACGGGTTCAGGGGCCGATAATAGGAATGCCCATAATACGAGGACAATGTTTACTACCTTCATGAGAGAAATGCTTAGGGATGTTCAGGGAGCAGCTCCTAATGCTGCTAATGGTGGTGGTGCAGTAGCGCAGGCGCCTAGGGCCGATTTCGCCAAGCTCTACAAGGATTATACTAGTCTTGGTGGAAAGCTGTTCCATGGAACGAAATCGGCTACGGAAGTTCAAGATTGGCTTGATAGTTGTGAGTGCATCTTCGAGGATTTAGGGATCGAGGATGCGATGAAGAGAAAGCTAGCATCGCGTCAACTTCAAGGACGGGCTATGAATTGGTGGAGTGCTATTAAAGTGGCTTCTCCTAAGGATCAAGTTACTTGGAATCGGTACTTAAGACCCGATTCAGTGATAAGTTTATCCCAACTGCTCAGAAATCATAATTGTTTAGGAATTTTTTGGAACTTAAGAAGAATGGTAGGGCAGTCTTAGAATATATTGTTGAATTTGATACCTTATCGAAGTATGGATTATCCCTTATCGATACTGCCGAGAAGAAGAATGAAAAGTTCATAACTGGCTTGGATGAGTACTTGGGGGAAAGGCTGATAAATCATATAGATGAGTCATTCGAGTCTATTGTGGGAAAGGCATTGAGATCTGAGAGCCTTTACCCTAAGTCGAAGACCGAGGTTGTTGTTACATCTCCAGGGATGCCAAAGCGGCAGGCAAGCGGAGAAGGCAATAATAATTCACAGAATAAGAGGAAACATAACTAAGCTAAGGATGGTCAGAAGAAGAATAAGAAAGATGTTGAGTGCTATAGTTGTAGCAAGAAGGGCCACTACGCCAAAGATCGTCGAGCAAAGCCAACGGACATGAAGTTCTTCAATTGCAGCCAAGTGGGACATCACAAGGATAAAAGTCCACAACCCCTTAAAGAGAAGCAAATTGTGAAAGCATATGCTATCAACAATGTTCCTTCTTCGTCGAATGCCCCCAACTGCGGCGTAGAAGGGGAAGGACGTCGTTATTCAAGGTATGCTTTCTATTTATGATGTTCTTGTTCAAGTATTTTTTGATACTGGGGTTTCCCATTCCTTCATATCTCGTGACCTGGTAGATAGGTTGGGATTGGAACCCGAGATTGTCGACAGACCTTTTATAGTGACAAACCCGATCGGTGGTTCGACTAGCCTTAGTATGATTTGCCGTAATTTGGTCTTATCGAGTCATGGATGCATGTTTGCTTGTGATTGCTTTCTTTTGGGCTTTACTGGGTTTGGCATTATTTTGGTTGTCCATTGGCTCCAAAGGTATGGGGTGGTGGTAGACTGTGAGGGGTCTTCGGTGACCATTAGAGAGGGTGATGTGCCGAGGGTACTGTTTGGTCGTCTACCTCGTGATGGGGTGATGACTAGTTTTCTAAATTCCTTGAGATCTCGCATGATGAGTTGTCAGATGTGCCTATTGCTGGCGAGTATCCGGACATATTCGGGGAAGTGATCGGACTTCCTCCCTAATGAGAGATCAAGTTTCAGATTGATTTAGTGAAAGATGCCAGACCTACAGTGATGCCACTTCGTCGTATGGCACCAAGGGAGCAGCGAGAGCTCGGGGTGCAAGTAAATGATCTTTTGAAGAAGGGATTTGTCCGAAGGAGTGTTTCCGAGTGGGGAGCACCAGTTGTATTAGCTACCAAGGCCAATGGTTCCCTTCAATTGTGTGTGGACTACTGCGAGTTGAAAAGGTGACAAGGAAGAATAAGTATCCTCTTCTGCGGAAATACGATTTGTTTGATCAGTTGAATGGAGCGAGAGTGTTCTCCCAGTTAGATCTCGAGACATGTTTTCATTAGCTCTGAGTAGCAACTGAGAGTGTACCTAAAACGACATTTCGGACGCCGTCTGGATTTTATGAGTCGTTGTTCATGCCATTCGGGTTGACCAATGCAACAACATATTTTGTGGATCTTATGAATCGGGTATTCAGGGATCAATTGAATAAGTTTTTTCTTGTGTTCTTGGACAATATCTTAGTTTATTCGAGGATGGAGGAAGAACACAAGGAACATTTGAGGTTAGTGGTGGAGGTGCTGAGGAAATAGCAATTGAAAGCAAAATTTCTAAGTGTCATTTCTGGAGGAGGGAAGTGAGATTCTTGGGCCACGTTGTTTCAGAGAATGGTATTGTCGTGGACCCTGAGAAGGTGGCTATGGTACAAGATTGCTCTACGCCCAAGAATGCAACAGACGTAAGAAGTTTCTTGGAATTGGCTAGATATTATCGTAAGTTTATCCAAGACTTCTCCAAGATAGCGTCACCGTTAACTCAGTTGACCAACATGAATTAAGCTTTCATTTGGGACGAAAGGTGTGAGAACGCATTTAAGAGCCTAAAAGAAAAGTTAACCTGCGCACCATTGTTAGATATTCCTAAAGGGAAACGAAGAGATGACGGTATACACGGATGCCTGTGGTACCAGGCTAGGTGTTGTACTGATACAAGGAGGGAGCATTGTAGCATATGCTAGTCGACAACTGAAACCACATGAGAAATGATATCCTACCTATGATCTGGAATTGGCAGTGATCGTGTTCGCATTAAAGATGTGGAGGCATTATCTCTTAGGAGAAAGATTCGAGTTGTTTACCGATCATAAGTCATTAAAGTATATTTTCCCTCAAAAGGATTTAAATCTTCGTCAACAAAGATGGTTAGAGTTCTTGGCTTCATATGATTTTGATATCGCATACACACCCGGGAAGGGCAATGCGATAGCTGATGCATTGAGTAGGAGACATGCCAGTTTGGGTCTATGTTTTTGGAATGGAAGCAACTGGAGTATATCGCAGGATATGATTTCAGACCCAAGTGCGAATTGGATCCAAAGATGTTAGCAAGTTTGACGATCAGGCCAACCTTGATTGAACGGGTTTGTTCCAATCAGAGGGACGATCCAAACCTATTGGAAATCATCTCCAAGATAGAGATGGGTATCGACAGTGAGGAGATGAAAAAGTATAGACTTGATAGAGAAGGACGACTTCGAATGAATGAATGACTAGTTGTACCCAATGTTAATGGATTGAGAGATGAAGGTGCTTAGAGAGTGTCATCACTCGAAACTGACTGTACATCCCGATGGTAACAAAATGTATCGAGACAAGAAGCAGACCTACTATTGGGAAGGAAAGAAGAGAGACGTTAGGAAGTTTATATCCAAGTGCATGAATTTCGAGTTAGTTAAAGCCAAGTAAAAGAAGCCTAGTGGATTGTTACAATCAATGGAAATTCCCAAATGGAAATGGGAACAAGTCTCAATGGATTTTATAGATGGTTTACCAAGGATGATCGGGTTATGATGGTATTTGGGTGATTGTGGATCGATCAACCAAAAGTGCAAGGTTTATACTAGTCAAGTCGAATTGAACAGCAACTAAGTTAGCAGAACTGTATATGAAGTGGGTAGTGAGATTTCATGGAGTACCTAAAGGTATTGTGAATGACCGAGATCCATTATTTACTAGTGGGTTTTGGAAGAGGTTACAAGAGTCCTTAGGGTTAGAGTTACATCTCAGTATCGCGTACCATCCCCAAACCGATGGTCAAAAAGAGAGGGTGAATCGTGTATTAGAGGATCTCTTAAGGGCATGTATATTGGATTTTGTAGGTTCATGGGATGACCATTTGCATTTGGTTGAGTTCGCATATAATAACAATTATTAGTCCAGTATTGGTATGGCTCCATTTGAAGCTTTGTATGGAAGATCGTGCAACTCACTATAATGTTTGTTGGAAACCAGAGAGAAATTTGTGTTTGGGCCAGATGTGATAAGAGAAACATCAGATAAAATCAAGGTTATCCAACAGCCAATGAAGGCTGCCCAAGATAGGCAACTGAGTTACGCTGATAAAAGACAAAGAGAATTGAAATTCTCCATTGGCGACTTGGTATTCGTTTATATTTCTCCGTTGAAAAGTGTGATTTGATTTGGTAAAAGAGGTAACTTGGCACCAAGGTTTGTTGGTCCATTTCCAGTTCTCGAACAAGTTGGGAATTTAACTTTAAAGTTGGATTACTCGATAAGGTGGTGGGAGTTCACAACGTATTACATGTTTCCCAGTTAAGGAAGTTCATGCACGATTCTGATATGACTATTTCACCAGATCAGTTGGATGATATCGAGGTAAAATCCAAGGCAATTGGGAGCCGCAAGACGATTTGTTTTGTCAGACACGATAAGAAACAACTTTGAAGAAAGACGGTGGAACTAGTCAAGGTCCAGTAGGGCGATAATGGAAATGATTGTACTTGGGAAACCGAGGAAAGCATAAGGAAGTCATATCCAGAACTCTTTTCCTGGAAAGGTTTTAATCGTGATATAGTTACTCCCTTGTTAGTAAACCACATGCTAGGATAGGCTTGTTGTATTGTTATGTATGTTTGATTGTTTATAAATGGCTGGTAAGCATGCGAGGCACCATTGTATGTTTTGGTTAACGAATTTCGGGAGAAAAATTTCTTTGGGGAGGGGGAGAGGGGAGTATAATGACACACATGATACGCATTGGAGGATTGTAGAATATTTGTTTGATTCACATATAAAGTTGTATGGACGTGTAACTTTGGGGAGCGACTATTGGGGTCATTTCCCATGTTCACGATTTTTACCGAATTTTAAATGATAGTTTTGCCCCTGGCGAATCTTGTTTCGCCTATAACTTTTGATTGGTAAGGAGTTTTGAATTGAAACCCCTTCCATTGGATTCAGATGATGGTTCACCTTTCCATAGAGTGGTCACATTTATCAAATTGACTTAATATTTGGGAGATGTGGTTGAAATAAGGTTTGGAAGATGAAAAACAGCATAATTGGGCCTAATCGGGTGATTAGCAGTTAAGCCCGTAACCCATTTCGAGATTAAGGTTATGAGAGGGATGACAGGGTTTGGAAAATCAGTTTTATTCATTTTTCAGCTGCAACTTATCATCTCTTCAAACCTAGCAATGGCCTCCAACTCCCAAGTCACTTTCTAATCACATATTAGCCAAATCTACATCAAATTAAGGCGGATTAATATAGAAATCGAGATAGAGCTGCTGGAATACATTGGGAACCATGCCAAATCAATTAGAGTTTCAGATCTGAAATTTATTTGTGGCTAAGGTGAGTGATTTGCACTTTTATTCACTAATTACGGTTAATTAGGGATGATTAGTGATAATTAGTGAAATTATGACTCAGAAAAATATGGAAAAATATGTAGAAATTCTTAAATATTATTTTATGTCACTAGTGATAATTTGGGTTTATATGGATTAAGTTTGCTAATCCTATTGTTAAAACATGGTTAAGGGGATTAAGGAGAAAATCATGGTTTTGGATATGTTTGATCCATATTAATATGTTAAATTGTTGTTTTGGCGTTTATGGTTGATCCTGTATGCTATTACTACTATTTGGAATGTTTTATGATTGCTTAGTAAAGTTAGAATGGTCGAAATGCCATCATGCGGCATAAATAGCTCATTGGAAAAGTTGTAGGAAATTGGTCAAATCCCCCGATCGTGATACCACCCTCATGTCCCGACCCGATCGTGACAGCCTACTTCACGAGTGGACCAAGCTCCACGAACCGACCCGCCATTGCTCCACACGTGGACCATCACCACGAGCCGCCAGGGGAGCATCACCATGAGCCGCCAGGGGAGCATTACCACGAGTCGCCAGGAGGAGCACCACCTGTGGACCCCAGAGTAGGTCACGAGCCAGAGCTCTAACGAACCGATGAAGGAGCCACGAGCCACCTGCTTGCCGAGCCACGAACCGCGAGCCAATTGTGTGTCACGAACCGAATGGAAACTGAAGTGCGAATTGGAGGAGCTCAAAACCCGAGATGCAAAGGAAGTCCAAATGGGAGGTTATTACTCAGGATCTAGATGGGAACCAACGAGTTAACTTCATGAGTTGGGCTTTGCTGCGAGACGTGTGCAAAGGGGTTATCGATATCTATAGCTTAGGTTCACCACTGAGAGACGGATTAGTGGTTATGGATCAGCACAATAGGATCATTAAGACTCCCAAGAGTAAGTGATCGTAGCATGGTTATGGATCAACACAATGGGATCGTTTAGACTCCCAAAGGCAAGGTGACCATAGCAAAGGATTAGTGGCTATGGACTAGGGTAATGGGACCGTTAAGACTCCCAAAGGAAAAGTGGTCGTAGCAAAGGATTTGATGATCAAAGTGGTGGATATCATATGCTTTACGCACTGAGTGAGAGATGTGAGGATGATTGCTATGTTTGATGTTTATTATCACCATGACATGCACACTCCTACTTTACACTTTATGTTAGTGTTACCTTAGAGTTATACATCTTGTTGTGCTAACTCTTTGATTGCAGGTCCAGGTTCAGGTATGATTATTTATACCTGCTATTACTTTTTTTTGCTGCCATCGCTCATACCAGACTTTTGTCTAACTCGGAGTTTTATGTCTCTTCTTATTACTCTAGGTACTCCTAAACGAGCAAACTAGAGAGTTAGGTGGTATGCATGAGTAGCTGTCTGTAGACGAGCAGGAGGCTTCCCCGTACTATTTACATATATTCTCCCTGTGTTGTTGATGGTCACTGCTTTGGGCAAAATTAGTGTACCTTTTCTACTTTACTTTAGGTACAATATTTTGAAGTTGTAATAATGATGATTTGGATCATAAGCTGTATTTTGGATTCCGCTGCTATGAAGTTTAGTTTTCATCTTATGCACTCTTTCGCCTGTTTTATGTCAAGTTATGTTATTATTATATTTTATTCCATGCGGTGTGAGATATATTACAGGTTCTTTGGTGATTCATCGTCTTGCTTCTTTTCTTTTGGCAACCGTCCCATGCTAGTTGGGCATTGACATAACGCATTTTGGGGAAATGTCGGTTGGTACGGCGCGGACCGTCACAGCTATTAGGTGAGTGGATTTAAGTTATACTTTTTTGATAATGGAATATTTATCGTTCGACATTCCCCGGTAATATGCATAGTAAATCTGCTAGAATGATTAATCTGCTGAAATGTATAAACCTGTTAAAATATATGGAAACGATTACTGTTGTATACATACATGTTCTAATAATTTGTTAATTGGATACTGTAAGTTAAGCTACATTGAAATTGGGATAATTACATGTAAATCTATGGCATATTATGTACTTGAACCCTTAACTGTAAGAATTGGGATAATTGCATGTTAATTTGTTAGATTGGAATAAGTACATGATTGGCTGATTACATGTTATTCTTTTAAAATGAAGAAAATTACAGTTTAGGAAGAACATGCGCATGATAATCAAATAAATTGGACTTAATATGATATTAAGTATGATATGTAAAAATAGATTACAGTAAAATTAGGAAGAATGGATATGCCTAAATTTACAGTAAATAGAAATTTGTAACCGCACCTAGACATAAGGGTAATTTCAACTTGTGGTAGAAATCTGCTCGGAACCGCCTGGCAAATCCAGCATCCACAAGTGGTTAATTTAATGTGGGAGGTCTAGTGCGTAAACACACATATAATGGTGCTAAGACACGAGGTTAAGTCCAACTTGTGGTAGAAATCTGTTCGGAACCGCCCGGCAAATGCAGCATCCACAAGCAGTCGGCTTAATGTGAGAGGTCTGGTGCATAAACACATATGAGAATATGTGTATATAACAAGACAGAAATAAATGGCATTAATTGTAATTATTGGAAATGAAGGAAAGTTACAAAAGTAAATGGATTGGAATGAACAGGGAATGATAATAACCTATTATGAATAAACTTGAAAGGGAAAAAGGAAAGATAATAGGTAGGCTTGTCCTAGGGACAAATGGAAATTATAACTTAGGTTATAATAACGGTAGGGGGAATGAGATAACTTATGTTATAAGATAAGTTGTACTTAATAATAAATTAAGTTCTATAAATCTGGAAGCCTAAAACCTGTTGTTTGTAATAAGTAGAGAAAAAGGGGGAAACCTTATGAAATGCAATAAGTTGTACTTAATTATAAATTAAGTAATTTGCAAACTTGAGAATCAGAATCCTGTTGATAAGAATAACATGTTAAAGGCTCATTAATGAACTTAAATGTGTTAAGTTATATAGCTGGAATAAATAAGCAATAGGAACTTGGTAACTTGAATAAGAAGTCAATATGACTTGAAATAACCCAGTTAAATTGAAATCTGAAAAGGTAGAGCAAGCGCGTAATTAAATGATTAGACATAGGGACTAATAACACATTAACCCGAGGCGCTAGGACTAGTCCGTACGTTTGAAGGTGAATTACCTAATGGGGTGGATCATCGTGGTGTCATGAGGCACGAGGGGATCGCACGTCCATCTGATTATTCTGTCTGTTCTATTGATACTCAGCTGGCTCCGAAGGACTAGAAGGGGAAGCACATGGCTTCCTGGGACGTAGAGGGTACTCCTGGTAGTCCTCTGTGCGGTGACAACGCGTATTCTGTGCTGGCATAGGTAAGGTCTGCACTTTACTACCCGGTGAATATACCTTGACTGCCACAATAGTGGGCAGTCAGAAGGCTGTAGGGTGGCATCGGTGATACGACGATCTAGTTGCCTTGTGACTAGGCGGGTTACAACCATTTTATCTGTTTACCTTTGGAAGGTCTAACCATCTATGTAATAGCAGTCGTCGGGTGCCAACCATCGACAGTCGGAGTGATGCGTAATGCGTGATGCAGAAAGATGGAGAGCTAAACCTACAGATCATCGACCTTTCGCTATCAAGGCTTTGGTCGTGGGATAGGCCAATTAGGATTTGTTGTTTTATTTGGGGCCACATCACTAGCTCTCAATTTTGTCTGTCTTTCATTAGTTGACGGAGGGGTCTGGCGGGACTATAGCCACCGTGAAAATGCAAACCATAGCATCTGTGTATACAGATATCTGAAAAGATCCCGACCGACTTTTATGTTTCTTGTACAGCTCTATTACGGAACTCGGTGCACAATGGATAATACGTGCGGATACATGCATACCATTTCCGGATGGTGTATCATATAGGTTGAGGCATCGAGTACGATTAACGATACATACGTGAGAAAGTCAAGATACATGCATGTCTGCTTCAGGTGGTGTATTGTAGACTTTAAGGCATTACTTTATGATGGAAACTGATTCGATCGAAGGTGGCAGTCCATACGCTTACGTAGCATGGCGATGGATGTTCTATGCGGAACGTCGCATTGTTATACAGAGATCAATACGTTGTTCCGGCGTAGGATGAGGGACTGTGTATATTTCTATGACGTTACGGCGGAGACCATGTGAGTGGGGTACCATGGGGTGTACCTTAATGTTGGGGGTAGCTACATATATATTATATTAGGTTAATCCACTGCGAAGTAGATGGGTATGACGTGTGGGTAAGCGTTGGGTGTTGTTAACCCAATTGACCTAATAAATAAGAAAATATAACTGAACGATATATGTAGGGTTATCCAAAAGGTGTTGTTTAAATCCAGTCACCATAACTTGTGTTCTAATCCCCTCCTCATAACATACTCGTAGGTTAGAATTGTGGCAGAGATATAGTAGCTTTGGGTACTGGTTAGGCAGTATTATTATCTGGGTAAGGTTATATTTTAATTATATTATATCCATTTTGCTGTGAGATGTTTTCTGAGCTCTGATATATTTTATATCTCTATCTTTTCTGTAGGATACCAGACAAATTAACACAAGTTTCCATGGATTAGAATTTAAAAAAAAAAAATCGGCCTGATTGAAAACCGGGTTGTTACATGTTACCGTTTCCATATTTATTTTCATAATTTAATGGAAGTAGGGGGAGACATCTGAAATAGGGGCAGATGTCTGGGAGCAATGGCAGACGTCTGGAGCCCCCCTGTGCATGACTTGAGTAGAATTCCAAACGTCCAATGAAGATCTCCGGACGTCTGAAAGCCATACAGACGTCTGGTTTTGGATCCAGACGTCTGATTCGAGACAGAGAAGTTCCTCGAAGTTAATTCTAGACATCTGGAATCCTGAGGCAGACGTCTTTGTTATTTTAGTATATAAACATGTGCTTCACTTGTTACGTTAGTCTGCAATGAATGACAAAGATTTTTCTTTTTGTAATTTATGATTGAGGATCAGAAATATACTTGATAAAGCCCTCTGCTTGTTTCCTGTTTAACTTAATATATTGATTGTTTAATTTAACTGCAATAAATAATGCCATGTTATCTAAATCATCCACTAATGTAGCCTGACTGAGTCATGGAGTTTTGCAATAACAATGATCTCCAGTTAATAGTTCGAGCCCATGAATGTGTGATAAATGAGTTTGAGCGTTTTACAGAAGGGCATTTGATCACACTTTTCTCGGTAACTAATTATTGGGTAGATCGTTCGGTCATTAAAAACTATTTCTCTTGACTTTTATTTATTTTTTATTTGATTTTTATTCATTTGGATACAAGCACCGCAAATAATACAGGAGCTATTTTAGTTTTAGGAGAAGATCTAGTGGTTATTCCACAACTTATTCATTCGTTACCTCCACCTGTTACTTCTCCTGAAACCTCAACTGAAGGCCACCTTGATGATACATGGATGTAGATGATTCTATTTATCATGATAATTTAGAAACCAAACATATTGTAGTCTCATTGATTCAAAGGATGAATAATTTATCGTTTACACATGTTCGTAAATGCTGGAAATTCCAATGAACATAGGAAGTTATTAATTCAGGAGGTATCAATTTTTGTTTGCACAACAATAATTTATACATCCGAAACAAATTTTGGTGCCTAAACATCTAAAACTAATTTTTCAAGTTGATGTCTTGGCATTCTTTATCTCAGTATATATTGAATAAGTTTTCTCCATCATGCTTTTAATTTAATGTTTGGATCAAAATTTGAGAACCACATCATAATTGGATTGTGGTTGCAGAGATACAGTAATATTTTAATTATTTTGATATTACTGCTATAGGTTATATGTATAATAAAATAATGTATACAATTAATGCAATTTTGAATAAATCTGTACTCACAAAGGCTAAACAGACTATATGTCCAAATGGATTATAAAAATTAACAAAGAACATAAAAATACAAAACATAACTAAACTTCTATAATAATAATAACAATAAGATTTATAATAGTAGTAAATTAACTAAGATGTATGAACATAAATAAACTTATAAAAATTAAATAATTATTATAAAAATTAACTAACTATTATAAAAAATTAACTAGGTTTACTAATTTTATAAAAGTTAATTAAGTACATAAAAATATAAAATATTACTAAGTATTTTATAATAATAATAGCAATAATTAAAAATTAACTAAGTGTTATAAAAATTAACTAAGCTTACTAATTTTATAAAAATTTAGAAGTTTAGTTTATAAAAGTTAACTAAGTGTATAAAAATATAAAATATTACCAAGTATTCTATAAAAATAATAGCAATAATTAAAAATTAACTAAGTATTATAAAAATTAACTAACTATAAGTTTACAAATTTTATAGAAACTAAGAAGTTTAGTTTATAAAAGCTAACTAAGTATATAAAATATAAAATATTACCAAGTATTCTATAATAATAATAGCAATAATTAAAAATTAACCAAGCATTATAAAAATTAACTAACTATTATAAAGTGTTACCAAGTATGCTATGTTGTTATTTTCAACTTGCTCCTTCTTGTATTCTTTTTTCTTGTTGTCGAGCACTGTTTTCTTGTTAATGTGTAAGCATGACCAAATGCTAACATGAACACATATGTATAGGTAATGGAGATGGACATCATTGTGCATTTGGCTATAATCAGAATATTGTTAGGCGCTTCTGAAGATCCCTCAACAATAAGAACGCTTGTGGCAATTGATCATGGAGAAAGCGGTAACTTTTAGATGTTTATTTTGTTGGTATTCAGCACAAACTTGTTTTACGGATATTTTGTTTTATTTATAGATATCGTGACTTTGTTCGATGAATATTGTGTAAATTTAGTTTATGGTGTTATTTTTTTAATGTAAATTATGTGAAATTGGTTTATTGATGATGTCTTTGTGTATGAATACTGTGTTATATAATTAGTTGGTTGATATATATTTACATGTTGCTGATATGTGTGTGCATGAATATTTTGAAATTACAATATGTAAATGCAATGATATGTGGAAAAATGGTATAGAAAAGGGTAGATGACAACCTTTCTAAAAATCAAACGCTGTATAAACATAAGAACAACACCATTTGAAACGCTGTAGTATGTCAATTTTCTACAGCTTTTTGGTAAGTATTGTGATACTACTATGGTCTATAACAACTTACTAGTAGAAATCGTTCAACAAAACGCTAAAGTATGTCAATTTTCTTCAGCGTTTTGGTGTGTATTATGATATTTCCATGGCCGATAACAACTTGCTATTAGAAAGCATTCATCAAAACGCTGTTAAAGGCTATAACAATTTTTTCAACGCTGTCAATAGATAGTTTGGTTGTAGTGGCAGGAACTTGAGCCTGGTTTGTTGCACGAAGTGTAGATGGGAAGTTCTGAGTCGAGATAAGTCGATCCTACATGATGACCGGCTGACCGCTAACCCGTTGGTCGAGGCTAGGCCCAAACTGGAAATGGTCAAAGCGACGATTATCAGAGAAAAGAGCGGGAGTGGAGCTTGGTGAGACATAATTCGAAGGGGGCGGAATGTTCAAATTTGCTTGAAGGTGGAGGGTGTCTCATTGAGCGTAATGTTGAAGGCGTTGGATCAACCTAATGTTTTGGTGGATTTTCTCGACAAAGCTTCTTTTGGTTTTGCCCAATTTCCTCAAGATTTCATCGAATTGAGCTCGATCTACAAGCGTGTCGAGACTGGAAGTAATAGCGGTATTCAAGTTGGTCGAAATTCCAATGAGTCGAGGCTGAGAAGGATTTTCCGAGTCAAAATTGATCACGGCAGGTCCAACCATGGCGCTCTTTCTTTTGTTCACCATTATCGGTAGGCTTGGTCGGTAAGTTTCGAAAGACTTAAGTAGCGTTCCAAGTCTTGGTGCTTGAATGGTAGGAAAGGCTAGGCTTCACATTTCTCAGGGAAAGTGCAAGGATGCATACCGTAGGTGCATTACCTTTTTCCCCTTCCTGGCGCACAAAAATGTTGACATCGAAAATTGGTCGCTAACACTTGTGATCTCCACGTGAGCTGAAATAAAAGTCCAACTATGGAAAGTATGTAAGTTGCGATGTAATGTGTAGGGGGAAAATGCTAAGTAATGGTCACACGGAATTTATAGTGGTTCAGCTCATCAGAGCCTACGTCCGCTCATGAAGTTTCGTACTTTATTATGCTCTTCATACAAGTTTACAACATGAAATCAGAATATTTCCAAATATACATAAGTTTGATGATTCCAAATACAAAAGTATGTAATTCTCGAGTGCTATGCTTGGAAGTGGTAGAATCTCTTATTCATGTTCCGAATGTTTGTAAGTGGAAGGAGGAAACTATGAGTGTCCGTGAAACCAATCTTTGCCGAGTGAGGATCGAGAAGATAGGATGCTCTCATGAAGCTACCATGGCTATAGGGAAAGGAAGGCCCAAAGATGGGTTCTTTGTCTTCTTCCTGAATGCCAAAGCAGCCTAAAAATGGTCAAGTGTCCAAGAAGATGGTTCTTCTTCTTCTTGTAGTGATGGAAGGTGTTTGGGAGGAAGTAGGAAAGTTATCTTCTTCCTAGGAAGCCATTAGAGCTTAGATACAAGCAAGAATCAACACCTTTTTTGATGCAAGCAATAGATTATTTATAGAGGAAAGCAGGCAGGTGGAGTAGATAGACGCAGGTAGGCGTGTGGGGCCCATGACCCTGGTTCGTATCCTACGGGATCGATACAGATCCAGAGGGTTTTGTTTCCCTGTTTCTATACTCCGTAGTCTTACGTATCTGTTTCCTTTCAGTTTTTGCACACATGTGTATCTCGTATTGGCGCACTTCATATCGCACATTTTGTATCCGGGCTTCTAGAGCAGGGGGATACGAAATAGGAGTTGAGTGCACGATATGAACTATCAGGACACGAAATCCACATGGAATCAGGGATACAAAATTAGGAGATAGAGCTTATGGGATACGAAATATGAAGTTAGTGGGATTTTGAGGAGGTGTTGAGGCCGACCCGAAGAACTCGTATCTCTGGGGATACGAAATGAGCGAAAAAGTGTGTGTTTGTGGAATGACCCTGTAGGATACGAAAAGTAGGATCGGTGGTGAAGAATATCGATCTCAGTACTTAAGTTATTCGAAAGTAGTTGGGGCGAGCCGCGATGATCATTCCTATATGACTCCATCTGGGTTCGAGTGCTGAACGCTTTGGCAATGCTTCTAGGCAATTGATCCACGCGATATAGGCCGAGTCATGTGGGCTTTAACTGCTTTTGGGAACTGGACCAAAAGGCCGGTTAACAACAACGTATGTATAATATATATACATAATAATAAAATATACGACATGATATAGTAGTAAAGCAGGAAATCTCATCCCCACAAAAATCTCATAAGTCATGTACGATTCATCTCAAAGTTTGAATATCTCTACATACATCATGCCTCACTACATCCCTCATCAGAGTATAATGATTAAAATTGCAGAAATCAACCAAATAGCTATATAATAGTAGAATAGTAATACACAGGCCTCTAGCTCATCATCGCAAAGCAGCATCATCGTCAAACCCACTACCTGCTATTCATTCTAATCAACAACATCATTGTTGAACACCCTAAGGTAATAAGAGAAGACATAAAAAGTCTAGTGTGAGTGATAAATAACTATCAACAGGTATATAGGAAAATATGACATTTGAAAGTTTAAGTCTCACTAGACCTGCCCTTACAACCAAAGAGTTAGCACATAATAATCACATAAAATATGCTACTCAAAACAAAATAGGATTAGACACCAGCGTGGTCTCGTTAGATATTTATGGTGTCAGGTTGATAAGTTATTACTCATACCAGTCTTTTGGCTAATATATAGTTTATATTTTTCTCCTTATACTCTCAGATACTCAATAGAGTAGACTGAGAATTGAAGTCTTTCAGGTATCCCTTCACATAAAGCTTACGAAGGCGAGTAGGAGGCTATATCTATTTAGTTGTTCCGCTATGTTCCGTTTTGTTCAGTTTGTTGTATCTTTGATGGATGTACCAGCAAGTTTTATGACTGCCACTATATATACTTTGATTGTCCGAGGAGGTTATGTTGTTCTTGTTGCTATTTTGTAATAACTTATATTTTCTCTGAATGAGTTTATGCGAAGGGCTGTTTGAATGAATTATTTGTATCAATGAATGTTTTGTGAAATTTTTCATACTTCTGTGTTATCTAATGTTGAAATTAATTAACATTCGATTTTCTATCATCGAAAGTTGAAACTAAATATGAATGTGGCATCTGCAACGTTTAGCTTCCAACCTTAGAGAATAGACTGTTACAATCACCATCGCCCTTCTTATTCTCACCATCATCACCACCATATCCCCCCATCATCACCAACATTCTTTGCAGCATCATGACCACAACCACCACCATCGCCCTCACCTATATGTTCGTGGCCTTTTTCTTCATATCGTTCTATTTCAGCTATTAATTCGTTGTCTTTTCTTTGCTTTAATCTTTCTTCTACTCTGTTAAGTCTTTCTGAAGTTGTCAGTTGTGTTTGATCCATCTGCACATATTGAGTATCACATAATTATTTGCTTAGTGACCACTATCAAAGTGTAAAACATGTTTATAATTATATCTAATAATGTATATGTTGAGAATTTACAGAATCAGATTAGTATGGTTTTGAGGCACAAGATCACTTTCCTTAAAGCAATATTTGCCCCCACTCGGATCGAGTTTGCTAACAGGTTCAGCAGCAGATTGCTTCCCAGGATACAACAAAACCAGATCTCAAAGACTCATCAATGGCTATGAGTTCAATGAGAGTTCGTATTGGAAAGAAAAAGATAAAACAGAAAGGAGGAAGAAGAGTGATTCGAACAACAAGGAACAAAGTGCATATATAGTTGTGAAATGGTCACTACTGTTGGGAGCAGTTGCATTCAAACAGAGTAGACGCGTCCATCTGTTCAAATTCAAAAAACATGACTTGTTTGCATTCAGGTCACATCGCTTCTGTACGATCACGCATGCACCCACGTGCCCAAAGTGCTCAAGTGCCCAATCTTTGACTCATAATAAATATTTTATAGGCCCAAGCCCATATGCATATCCATTCAAGCCACTACTCAAGCCAAAGTCATTTTAATTCACAATATCGTATACAAGACTTTGTTATATACCTTGAAATAGTCTAAATAAGTTGGTGATATGGGACTTGTTCCCTTCATTAAAACAATCTTCCTCAACAATATATGGTTATTTTCAAATTTTCACATCATATAATTTTCTAATTTCAAAAAACCGCTAATAATATTATTATTTTTACATAGGATACAACATAATTTAAACTACACAAAATTTTGCACTTTAACTCAATTAGGTTCGATTCTAAAAAATACTGTAAATTAAAAAAAACAAAAAACAAAAAACTTCTCAAATAGCTCCACCGTAGTGCCTCTACATGGTGTTGAACGACAATCACGTGGAAGCACTGCTACTGTTCTATATCCACATAGACTCTTTGCGTGCTAGTATAACAAATAGCACAGAGCCCTGCATGGTTTGCTATCCAATCACACAGGCAGATCGCATGGAATTCCTTAATCAATAAAGAAAAGAAAATACTGAAGACATTCATATCGCCGAAGCTAACATGGAAGTCCAGGAGCTGCTCATTGCATGTCGTAGATTCCTCAACAACCGATTCGAGTTGCATGAACGCGAATTAAGGCTTTTTCCCCTTTTGCGTTGCGTTGTTCTGTCAGTTGCGCGAAAATGTAGACATGAAGTTAATGTTGTAGATAAAAGTAACGTAAGGGGAAAAGTGAAAAGAAAGGGAGGTTCGGAGCATGTGTTTTTTTTGTAGGGGCGTATACGGTGTGGTAACCGCTGTCATTAAAGTCAACCGCTACCATATTGGTCTTTGACGGTTATTTATTTTGCCAACCGTCAACCGTTGATGATGGTTAACCGTTAAATGACATGATTACCGTTTGACTGATTGCGGGTACAGTATGGTTGAGCTGCATGGTCAAAAGCTTCTGTTGCGTATGCACTAAACTGCACTAAATTCCGTAAGCAATAACTTAAATATGAAATAGCCGAAGATTGAAACCAAGTATACAATACACTAAGTTGTGCATGCAATAAAATTAAATACAAATTGGAACAACAGGAGCATTGAAATGGAGCATAAAACATGAGCATTTAAATGCCAGCACAGGCATTAAGTTACAGGAACGTAAGTATGTTAAACTTTTCCAGCAACAAAATATATACTAAAACACTAATAAATACGTCCGTTTCAGTTGCTCAAAAAACTCAACGGTACAAAAATGGCCTCAGGAAACTGAAAAAGTCTTTCTCTTTTCTTCTTCAGCTCTCCAACGCCCTGCTTTAACTCCCTGCTGCTAGGCTTGTCCTCTTCAGTGCTCCTTTTTTCTCAATCTCCCGGTGCTCGTCTGTGTTAGGGCATGGTGCCGTTTCCCCCTTCCGACGAGTTTGTGGTCCTTGGTTCTTGTTTACGTTCCTGCCCTAGCTTTGATGCTATCGCGAATGCGATTTTGGCGGTGGTTAAAGGCCCTATTTCTCCGATCTTTACTGGAGAATACTCGTTTGAAATTCGGCTTTTCTCTCTTCCGTCCTTCTCTGAGCTCTTGCGCCATCGCTTCTTGTTTGTGGAAGAGATGTTCCTGGAACTTTCTCCTATGTTTTCTGGGTTGGTGAGTTCGCTGTCACCTCGTGCTTCGCCGGATTCTTTTCAATCAGTGGCAGCGTCTCCGATTCCTAGATCTGAAGCTATGCGAGGAAGGCGGGACTTGACCACCCCCTTTTCCCCTCGTTTGAGCTTCAAATCTTCCGGTTCAGCGCCGATTTTGGCAGTCCACGGTTTCTATGTGGGTTCTCTGATTTGTGGTGGTTCCTTTGGGCCTGGGTTTGGCAATATTATCTCAAAAACAACAGCTTGGGATGGGGATTTGACCACCTCACCCATTCATGATATTACGGCGGAGATCCCTGAGCCTCCAGCTGCCAATTCTTTTGTGAAAAGGGTTGTATCTCGTCATCGTCGTAAACGGCATCAGCGAGGCTCGAGGGTTTTGAAGAAGACTTCGGCTTCAGTTTATGACTCGGTTGGTAGCTCGCTTCCTTCCCCGGTGCTCGTCACCAGCAATGCTTTTTCAGAATTAGGGGAAGAGGTTTTTGAGGTGGACTTTGAGAGAGATGCCTCGGTTTCGTTTGCCAAGGCTTCCATGCGAATCAGTGATTCCACCTGCTTATCTGAAGGTGTTGAGGATGCTACTTTTTTGAGAGGTGCATGTTCTTTGGATAGTTGGTTGGCTTTTGACGGCAACAACAGCATATATCTTGATGCTCACCTTAACAGGAAGGTATGTTTGCTTGCACTTTGTGAATATTTTCACTGCAGTTTGTATGGGCTTTATCCCTCCCCTTCCCTTTCCTTTCTGGTTATGTTTGAGCTGATTAGTTTTCTTAGCTCATTTCCTCATGTCCTCACTATTCCAGTGCGCTTTTCAGCGCATTGTGTTTGTGAGTGTTTTGAGTTGAGCTCTGTCACGCCAGTGTGCAATCTCCCTGACACGGCTACACCTCTTTTGTGTGTGGACGTGCCATGTCATGTGTGCGTTTTAGGGGGTTTATGGGTGTTGCTTGAGCAACTTGTTGTGCTTTCAGTTGATGGGTCCTGCGTTTTTTCGCTCCATCTTTTTTTTGCAGATGGTCGCCTCTTTTTTGTTGCCTCTTTCTGGTTTTTTGGCTTGCTTTTATCGGCTTTTTCTTTTCCGCTTTCGACCCGTTCGGGGGGCCTTTGCGCTTGCTGGCTTTTAGCCTTGCTGGGATGGCTTTTCGATCGGGTTTTTCGATCGACGGTGCTTCGGCGGGTTCTACTAGCCAGTCTTGACAGTAGTCTCATCGTGCCCGTTCCGTCGGTGGCCATCACTTGGTCGTCGGTTTTGAGGCCCTCTTCTATCCGTCCGCGATACATTTGGTTTCGCAAGCCTAGTTACCTTTTAGTGAGCGCTTCCGCTTCTCGCTATTTGGCGAGTTCGTGCACGCCTGCTGGATCGCCATCGTTGTCTTCTTGGCCTTTTCGCGCTTGTCTTTGGAGTTGGATTTGCTGTGTTAGTCTCCCTCATGGCAGATCGACATCAGCTCAGTTCATACAGCGATCGGTGTTGCCTTTGATGGGCAACTCCACTTCCTCATCCCCTTCTCATTCCGACTTCGTTCCTTGTTCTGTAGTGTCATCCCCTTGTTTGTCCCCCCCCCCCCTTTTTTCTTATCCTTTACTTAGTAAGGCCGAAATAACGATCATTAACGGTCGTCTATCTCGTCTTACTGAGAATTCTTGTCCCTCGATTTCCACCTTTCCCTCGTCTTCTGCTTTTGGCTCGCCCGACTCGGCCAGTCGGCCCTCTAGGCGTCGTAGGAGCTCGGCCCCGCGCACCCCTCGCACCATTCGCACACGCTCTATAGCGGCGTCCGAGCAGATCATTAGATCTACTCGTCACACTCTTTATCGTTGTTGAGGCTGGACGTGGGTGTAGTCTCCCTCCACTTTTTTTTTCGCTTCTCTCTCGATTCTTGATGGCGTACTTCCTTTTCTGGAATGTCCGTGGTATTGGCAATGTAGAGTCTTTGGCAAGACTCAAGCGCATTGTCAAGAAGCATTCCGTTTGGTTGGTGGCACTTCTGGAACCTATGATGGGACCGGATGCATTGACCAAGTCTGTGTTGTCCCTTGGCTTTGGCGGTGCCAAAGCCAACGTGTCCGACAAGATTTGGATCCTTTGGTCCAAAGATCTTGTTGTTCAGCCTCTGTTCGACTCGGACCAGCTTCTGTCTGTAGCTTGTTCCTCTTCCTCCTTCTCTTCTTCTTTCTTGTTCTCCGCAGTTTATGCCAAGTGCGACAGATTAGACAGACAGGCCCTTTGGGCCGATTACCTCTCTCTTTACGACTTTGGCTTCGCTGTGGCAGTGGTCGGTGGCGACTTCAACGTTGTAGCTAGCCAAGCAGAGAAAAGAGGAGGAATTGCTGTAAATCGTCGTGCGATAGCGGATTTTAACGCATTCATTATCGGCTCGGGTCTTGCGGAAGTGTCCTATACTAGTTCGGCTTTCACCTGGTGTAACAACCAAGAAGGCTCGAACCAAATCCTCTCGAGGCTTGACAGGGTCTTTGCCTCAGAAGGTTGGTTCGGTCTACCCTTCTCGCACTCGGTCAATCACCTTCATCGCTCCTTTTCCGACCACGCCCCTATGCTTCTTTCATGCACCTCCCTTCGCTTACCGGTCCGTCCTCCTTTAGGTTTCAGAGTATGTGGAGATCTCATCACACCTTTCACACCCTTGTGGAAGAATCTTGGATCTCCCCGGTGAGCGGCTCCCCCTGTGTTGTTTTTTCTCGCAAGCTGAAGCGTCTTAGACTTGTCTAAAGGCGTGGAATCAACTTGTTTTCAAGAACATCTTTGATCGTGTCAGAGCTGCTGAAGAAACCCTTGTTCTAGCGGAAGCGGCTTTTGATGAAGGGCCCTCTTTCGCCAATAAGGAGGCGTGGGCGATTGCCAAACTAGCCTACTCGTCTGAGCTTCGCATTGAGCAAGACCATTTGCGCCAAAAAGCCAGGATCAAATGGATTGTCGAAGGCGATTCGAACTCTAGTTTTTTCCACTCCTCTATTCGTAAGAAGAATAGTCGTCTTTCCATTTCGCAAATCCACCGCCCGGATTTTTCTTTGGCTTCCTCTCCGGTAGAGGTCAAAGAAACTATTCTATCCCACTTCCAGTCTTTCCTCAGCACTCCTTCGGTGTCGGTGTCTGATCCTTCGCTTATTGCCTTCATTCCGAGACTTATCCTCCCATCGGATAGCTCAGACCTTGTCACCCCTCCTACCTCAGAAGAAATCCGTGCTTGCGTATTTGGTCTTAGCAAGGACAGTGCGCCCGGACCTGATGGTTTCAACGGGGTTTTCTACAGGAGTGTTTGGCCTATCATCCAGCATGACTTCTGTCTTGCCATTCAGTCCTTCTTTTCGGGTGAACAACTACCCACGGGGTGGACGTCAACCAACCTGATCCTCATCCCCAAATGTGACCTCCCAACCCATTGTTCTGACTTTAGACCCATCAGCTTATGTAATTTCTCTAACAAGGTTATTTCGAAGGTTCTAACCTCCAGGTTAGCTCCGTATCTTGAGCGTCTTATCTCATCCTCTCAGGCTGGTTTTGTAAAAGGACGTTTAATCACCGATAACGTCCTTTTAGCGCAGGAGCTGATTTCCCAGATCGATAGAAAGGTCCGCGGGTCTAATGTGGTTGTTAAGCTGGACATGGCTAAGGCTTATGATCGCATGTCTTAGTTCTTCATCATCAAGATCCTTCGGGCTTTCGGTTTTCTGGAGCCCCTTATTGATGTTGTTTGGCGACTTATATCCAACTACTGGTTCTCCATTCTCGTCAACGGATCGGCCACCGGTTTTTTCAGGTCTGGGAGAGGACTTCGTCAGGGAGACCCCCTATCCCCTACCCTTTTCGTCCTTGCCGCTGAGGCTTTTGTTCGGGGCTTGCACTCTCTTATGATTGCTGGCCAAATACACAGATTCGGCATCCCTAGGGGATGTCCTCTTATATCTTCCCTATCCTTTGCTGATGACATCATCATCTTTACTAATGGCAGTCGTCAATCTTTTCAAGGCCTCTTGGGCCTCATTCGTCAGTACGAGAGATGCTCGGGGCAACTCGTTAACTCTTCAAAAAGCTGCTTCGTTCCCGCGAAAGATCTAACGGTTGAAAGAGCCGCTTGGATCGAGTCGTATACTGCCTTTAAGGCGGCCTCGCTTCCGCTTCCTTAACTGGGCATTGTTTTATATCGAGGAAGGAAGCTCAATGCCTTTTTCGATCCTATCACTAACAAAGTTAGGGGGAAGATACTTAAATGGAATGCTACCCTACTTTCTCAAGCTGGTCGGCTTGTTCTTATTAAGTCTGTCTTAGACTCCATGGGATCTCATATCTTTGCTGCTATGACTCCTACGACATCCTTTTTTCGTTCGTACCGATCTCTGGCTTCCTCTTTCTTCTGGGGATCCAAGAGTAACACCTCTCGTCACCATTGGATCTCGTGGAGAGTAATATGTCGTCCCAAAAGTGAGGGAGGCCTGGGTCTTCGTAACCCTCAAGACGTCTGCGTGGCCTTTTCTTGCAAGCTTTGGGTACGGTTTGAAGCGAACAACTCCCTTTGGGCTACGTTCCTTCACGCCAAGTACCGAAGGTTGGCAAGTTCGCATTATTCTGGTATCCCGTCCTATGCTAATGAGACGTGGAAACGGATGCAATCCGTGAAGGCCTTATCAGATGCTCATGGAGGGGGTACCTCTTGGGACGGCAATCCCTTCTCTCTTGTTGCTGCGTGGAATTCTGTGCGGAATCCTACGCCTGAGCTTCCCCTCTTCTCCTTTATTTGGAATGTCCGTATTCCACCAAAGGTGTCTCTATTCATGTGGAGAACCATGCATAATGGTTTGCCACTGGATGAGAATTTTCAGAGAATCAGTATCCCGCTCGTTTTCAGATGCAGGTGTTGCATTGTTGGCAGTATCGAAACCTCCTCTCATTTGTTGATTGCTGGGGGTTGTGCTAGGTCTGTTTGGAATTATTTCGGGAACGTGCTCGGTTGTCGTTGTTTTGCTACCTCTTTTGATGAATTTCTGAGATTCTGGTGGACCGGCATCTCAGGAAAAAGTCTTCGCGCTACCCTCTTTCGTCTGATTCCTTGTTTGATTTGTTGGCATATCTGGTGTGCGCGGAACAAGGCAATATTTGACGAAGAGGCTATGGACCCTCCGACCATCATCCGGAAAATTAGGAACGATATTTTCCTAGCTTTTCGGGGAAGGCCGTTCAGAGGTGTGGTAGGTTCCCGGTCTAGGCGGTTGGCTGTTAACTTTGACATTTCAATGCTAATAGCCACCCCCAGACAGGGTATTGGATGATTTCTGTTTGGTGTGGGTAGTGTGCTTTGGTGGTCCTTTTATTCCCACTCATCCCCCCCCCCCCCGTACTGATTTAGTTTGGTCGTTGTTCAGGTGGTGGAGTACAGGTTGCTGCGCAGGAGCGACTCTAGTTCTCTTGGTTCTATAGTGATGCAGGAGTGGATCTGGATCTTAGCTGAGCTGGAGGGTTGCTGATGGGCCTTCATCATCTCCTTGTCCGTCCCTCCATGTTTCATTTGGAGGCCTTGTCCTTTGTATTGGACATTAGCCTGCTTGGGCGAGTTTTAGTTCTCTTTGCAGATCTGTTTGCTAGGACGGTTGCTGCGTCCTTGCATTGGCTTAGAGCCCTTCATTATCTGTACTATCTGTTTTGGCATTTTCATTTTTCTTTTTCCTTTTGTGTGTGCACGGTTTCGCTTGCCGAATTCCCTTTTTTGTGAGCCGTTGGAGAAAGGCATGTTTCTCCTTTTTGATATATATATATATATTTAAAAAAAAACACTAATAAATACAAATGATTCATACATGATTCATTACATAATTCAGTATTGTAGCAGTTCTTACTTCCTAAGCATTAACAAAAGACAATCCATATTAAATAAACGATAACTTATACTAGAGAGTATATGCTTCAACTTTTACAAGTAATAATCTTACTCATGTCATTATACATCGCAGTAATTCAGTTTCTTTATGTGTAGAGTTGTGGTGCAGCATTTGTCTTCCCTCGAGTTTCAACTGACCAAGTAAAGTCCATAGACTTCATTCTCCACAAAGCATGAGCAAATTATTTTGTAACGGAGACAGACTCAATACGGCGTTGTAGAACAACAATTGTATTACCATCAGATGACTTTACAAGTCTAATCTGAATGCATGCTATGACAAAAATCCAAAAAACCGCCTGAAACAAGAATTTTAATAGACTTCTATAATAGCCTAATGAAGTGGTGATGTACTAAAAAATGTGTAACATGCATTTAACTGACAGTCATGCTTTGTAGCAAGAAAAAACCAGCAATAAAAGTGCACTTATGTAATGGGATAGCCTTAATCTTTCTCACACCATAAATCAAATACATGAGATCTCAAATATTTTCACAAATACTGCAAATGGTCAGTTTTTATTGAAACAAGTCTGGAAAAATATTTTCAGTGTAATTAAACAAGCATGACTTATGGCAATTAAACAAGCATATTTTCAGTGCAATTAAACAAGCATGGCTTGTGGCAGGATGCAGAATTCATTTCCCCAGTTCTAATACATTTAGACTTGTGGCAGCATGTTGAAGTTTTGTAACAAATGACAGTTCTTATAGGAAAGAAAATAATTACAAAGTAATGCCTTTTAGTAATGCATTTGCATGTATTTGGATCGGCACTTGTAGGAGCTGCTGGTTGTGAAGTACCTAATGCAAGATCAAACAAACAATGAACATATCTGCATAAGATAATTATATATATATGAATTGACGTTACTTACTTAGTTCAAGAGCTTCAAGCTCCTTGTACATTGAATATCATCTTCTACTGGTTCGACGTAAAAATTAAACTCTTCTACTTTAATCCAATCACTTGCATTAACTAGAGCTTCCACTGTTTTGGGCTTTGAATAGCCAAGGAAGAAGATACATTATTTTCCACCCCTTTGTGTTCATTAAACAAAGAGAGCAAATTCTTTTGGTTTCACTTACAATATGAGAGATACTTATTTCATCATAACCAATACATTCGAAACATGTTTCAATAATGTCAAGCTTCCACCTAGGATTCAAAACATGAGCAATGTATATCATCTTATTGACATATTTAAAATCTCCCCAATATTTATTGAACTTTTCCTTCATAGAAACCGCCACATTTTGTAGAATTGGATTAGAGCAATCGTTAATCTTCAAGTCAATCTCCCATAATAATTCAGCCACAACCTTTAAAATAATATATGATGTATTAGTTTTTGATGCACTAAGCACCAATGTGGCCTCATAAAACTTTTCTAAAAAATGCATAAAGACTTTAGGTTTCACCCAATCATCAACACATGGTGGTCCAACCCTCTTTTGTTGCCTATTTTCGTTTTCATTAAAATAATCAGTGAAAGGGAGATCGTCTTCCTCCATCATAGAAAACACCTTTGGATATTTTTCTGCACCATGTAACATTTTATACGTGGAATTCCACCTAGTAAATACATCCATGGGTAGGTTGGACATTTGATCCATTTTCAATAAACGTGCATATATTCTAAAATTTTCTAATCGTGATGGAGAAGAGTGAATGTATTTAACACAATTTCGAATTGCCTCGATTGAACTAAAGAGATCTTTTAGGCCGTCTTTAACAATTAAATTGATAATATGTCAAGCACATCTCATACAAATATATTTCCCATTGAGAATAGCCTCATTCATGTCATCTAGTCTTTTCCTTGCATGCTCGATAGCTGGCTCATTTGAACTAACATTATCCACCGTAATACATAACACATTTCCTATTCCGCAACCTCTCAAGCAAGTCTTTATGCTTTTACCTAGCTCTAAACCAACATGACCAGTAATTTTTGTGAAATTAATTACTCTTTTGTGTAGCTTCCAATCATTATGCATAAAATGAGCCGTGACAACCATGTAGTTAACATTTTGTACGGATGACCAAGTATCTGTTGTAATACTAACTCTTTGTCTCCCTATTACACTCATAATTTTTGCCTTTTCCACGTAATACATTTCCCATACAAGTGCAGCAATTTTCCCTCTGTTTAGTATTTTCAGTTTAGGGCATAATTCTAACAACAATTGTCCAAAACCAATTCCTTATACCATTCTAAAAGGCAATTCATCTTGAATCATAAATGGATCTAATTTGTCTTCACATCTATTTTGGCTAAAAGAATAAGGGATTAGTGGACCACCTAAGTTTGTTTGAGTTATAATAGGCTGACCTTTAAGAATTCCTTGATTAACTGGAAATTCTTTACATTTACATTTAAGATGCTCGGTAACGATGGTAGTCCTATAATGAATACTATCATCAGGTATTGTTGTTTTACAAGTGTTACAAATGCCAATTCTTTTTCCATTGACATCCTTAGACTCAGTGGCATGTTCCCAAACCCAAGACTTACGCTTTTTGCTAGATTTCTGTTTAGGAATTACCTGCGGAGATAAATTATCTTCTTCAAGATGCTCGGCAATGGCTGCAATCATATGATGCATACTATCAACTGGCAGTGCATCCATATTAGGAACAGATGAATTCTGTTCTTGAACGGAACGGTATTCATTTCTGTAGTAATTAAAGCAACAAGTGCAGCAGTGAAATTTCCATAATTGCAACAAAAATTAGCACTTGAGGAAAAAATAAATTTGATGAATGTAGTAATTAAAGCAATAAATCTTATGGATGAGGCAACAATTTAGTGAATATCCCCTCTTTAACTAAGGAAAGTTAAAATCATGTTTAATAAAATCATCAAATAGGTTTAGACAACAGGTTGCATTGCTTTCTCGCATTTAGATAGTAAAATAATTCACTAAATGCTTTCTCGCATTAGTAATAAAATCATTAAAATGTTTCAAGTTCAACTCGAGTCCACCAGCAAAATAATTCAACTGCTTGTAGATTTAAACAAAACACTAGCTTTCGCATGAATTAAACAAAATAATAAAACCCATCAATTTATAACAAACCACTAGCTTTCGCATCAGATCTGTTGTGTTTTGAAGAAAAATGAACAAAAAGACTAGAAAGTTTACCATTGATTTCAGGTTGTACTTGAATGAAAGGATCTTCAAGAGGATTAGAGAGCGGTGGAAAGCGATTAAACATGAATCGCGCAAAATTTTGCAAATCGACTGGAGCGGATGTAATGAGAAAATGAATTTCTTTTTTCCCCAAAATGGAACTTATACAGAAACTGAGTGGATGAGAAAACCTTAATTTTTAAGCGACGGTGGAATTTAAGCGACACGGTAGGCCGTCGGTTGAGAGAATTGCCACCATTTCCGTTCTAAAATATCACGGTGAGAAGAACCGCACCGTCATTGGTCAAATGGATACCGCTTGACTATTATTTAAACGGTCACATACGGTGTTTTTAACACGGTTATGCGGTGAATTTTGGAACCAGTTCACCCCTACATGTGTATGTTAGTAGATCCATGCTCGACTTAAGCACGGTTGTTTAGTGAATCATACTCAGTCTGACAGTGATGCTCTGTATAACTAAGTTTTGCTGGAGCACAATTGATATGAAGTGCTCTTTGTTTTACATATCTACTCTACCCCGGGCACCAAGGGCAATATAGTCTCATAATAAACTTTCTTTTCGGGGTGCGCAAGATAAATACTGGGATTGGAATAGGTGCAGCTTTTTTTGAAAGGCACCGCACTTCAAATCTGATTAAGAAACGGTCAATTTCAGGGGCACTTCAATCAATATTTAGAACTGTTATAAAGCGTAGAACACATAAATTAGTATATGAAAATACTCTAGATTTACTTTTCCAAATCGCTTTTTACCCAGAAGATTGTTACTGATACTCCGAAAAATGGTCAAGAGGGTAAACAATACATCATGTTTTTTTTATGGAAACTCAACCATATTTCCGTAGAATTCCATAAATAAATACGGCAAAACCTTATCGAATTTAATTTGTGTCCCTCCTTGATTATTTTTGGAGTATCAGTAACAACACCTAATTCAATTAGGCTAATTACCAAGGTAAGTGTAGTATGTTTATATTGTAGTTTAGTTTCAAGGATGATTTACTTTTTAGCTTTCTCCCTTAGTTAATTTAAATAAAATAAAATATGATCCACAACTTAATTAAATTTGGAGTGTGATAAATAATGGAGTCGATTACAAATTACGTCCCAGCAATTACCGTCTGATGTAAAAGTTACTTTCTCGGTTTGCATTTAACCCAGTTGGTCCATTTTCGGGCGGACAGAGGCTTTCAAGAAAATAGTTGACGTATGCTTACGGCTAATTCTATTTCAACCCAAAGAAATGCTGAGTAGCCCCCATTTTATCTAAAAAATACGAAGACCAAAATATCCTTTCTTTAATATATTTTTTTTTCCTGTTTTTTGCACATCCGTAGTAGTCCTACGTGGTTTCATGGTGTAACTCGTAGTAGTCCTACGTTGTTTCTTAGTGTACCCCGTAAAGCTAGTACGTGGTACTTTAAGGAACCACGTAGGGCTACTACGAGGTACACAGTAAAACCATGCAGTCACCTCACGTGGAAGGGTATTTTTGGCTTTTTTTAAAATTGGCGGGGGGCTACTCAGCAAAATTGGAAGTATATCCATTTTTTCAACTTCTGGGGCTACTCAGCACATTGCTGGGTTGAAATAGAATTTGCCTATGCTTACCCGAGATAAATCAAACTTAATTCCAGCTTAATCTGAATTTGGCGGAGATGTTATCGACACTCTTGCTAAAAACTCCATTTAGTACTGCTTCTCAAATTCTTCTTTGTGCCTTAAAATCAATTTCAGTATTTCTCTAGCTAAGCAAGTCAATCTGTAATTGCAACTCACTGGATCTATACATTTCAGCTCTTCCTGTTTCTGTTATAGTTCGACCAGAGAAGGCCTATAACGTGTTCTATAATATGTCTGCTAAAAACGTGTATACTTATAACTCCATGCTTTCTGGATATGGTAAGATAGGTAGGATTACCGATGCTATAAAGTTGTTCGACAAAATGCCTGTTAAGGATGTTGTGTCTTGGAACACTATGATAATCGCGTTTGCACGAAAAGGGATGTGCAAGGATGCATTCGAATGGTACTCAAATTTCAGGAAAACAGACATCGAGTATAACGATTACACATATTCAGGACTAATGAATGCATGTGTAAGGCATGCGGATGTTAAGGTTACACATCAAGTTCATTGTCAGGTTTTCGTACTTGGGCTCTTGAAGTTTAATGTTGTGATTGGTAGTTCACTGGTTGATGCATACTCGAGGAATGGGTATGTGGATTATGCAAAAAGAGTTTTTGATGAGATGAAAATGAAAGACATGCAATGTTGGACTACACTGCTTCATGGGTATGCAAAAAGCGGCAATTTAGGGTTGGCACGTGAGATTTTTGACATAATGCCTTGGAGGAATACTGTATCCTGGACTGCATTATTTGGTGGGTATGTTAAATATGGATTTTATTTGCATGCTTTAGAATTGTTTAGAAATATGGTGAAGGAAAGTGTTAGTCTTGATCAATTTACTTTCAGTAGCGTGTTATGTGCTTGTGCTGAAATTGCTTCACTCAAGCATGGAAAACAGATACACGCACATTTGTTAAGGACACATTTCAGATCGAACGCTATAGTTTTAAGCTCTCTAGTTGACATGTATTCCAAATGTGGGAGTTTAGAAGGTGGTAGGCTAATTTTCAACACAACACCTATCAATGAAAGAGATACGATAATGTGGAATACCATAATGTCAGCTGAAGGTCAGCATGGCAATGCTAGAGAAGCAGTTAAACTATTTAAACGGATGGCTGTAGCTGGTACTAAACCAGATGCTAATACTTTTATGATTCTTTTTTCTGCATGCAGTCATTCAGGATTAGTAGCTGAAGGGGTGCAGTTTTTCAATTTGATGTCAAAAAAATACGGTATTGTTCCGGATGAGGATCATCTTTGTTGTTTGGTCGATCTGTTGGGTAGAGCAGGGCATTTAGAAGAAGCGGTTAGTTGGATCCGTAAGACACGCTGTGAATCAAGTGTACGTGCATGGAATGTACTGCTTGGAGCTTGTAAGGCTCATAAGAATACGAACTTAGGTAAAAAAGTAGCAGAAAAGCTTATTGAGTTGGATCCTATGAATCATGCACCCTATGTGCAGCTATCAAATATTTATGCTGAAGAAGGGCAATGGGAATGTGTGGAGAAGTTGAGAAGCGCTATGGAGGAGAAGAATATAAGGAAAGAACCTGCTGAGAGTTGGACTGAGTTTCGAAACAGGAAATCTATGGGCTATGGTCTAGCTTAGATGACACTATATCTCATCAGAAGTTTTTCAACTGGTAAAACACTTCTCGTTTCCTTTTGTATGGGCCCGTCATCAGAGCCTACAATCGACTAATCAATAATAAGTACAACACACACACATACATACATACATAGATACACACTCATAAACATATGCATACATATACATATACACACACATGCATATACACTAGAAGAGCATCAGAAAATGTACAATTGAATTTTTTCGAAGTCATATGTATCAACTACAATAATTATGCTCAACTGAGTTTCAGCTTAGCATACTCTAAGAAATCTATATATTTAGCTTCGCTTGCACATGTTAACACACTACGGTCTTTTTGCCATTGGTGATCTATTGGATTTTCGTGCATGATTTATACTGATGCTGTACGCAGCATTGATGTGCCGCTGTCACTCCTTCTGTATATCTTTATTGATGCCTTTCAGTGTCATATGCTGTTATGTGCATGTTGACCACTTCCCCGGTGGAAGAACATTAAAATTTTAAAAATATATCCCGCACTGTACTGTTTTTGCGCCACAAAAAGCATATTTCTCACCGTATTCAGTCTGGTGGGTGAAAATCATTTCTTTATCAAGTAAACAATGTGACAAATATACAAGGTTTTAAATCTCATTCATCTCGTTTAGGATAAAAATTCGAGATTTTACCGAAGGTCCGAGATTTACCAGGATTTTCGGTTATAAATGTTTTAAATTTCGTCCATTTAAGCCGAGATATGAACCCGAGATTTATTCCAAAAACGGAGATCTAAAAACCTTGCCAATATCTAGATGGAAAACAATCAATAAATTTCCCTTAGAGTTTACTACTTTAAGTTTGGTTCTTTGAATTTAAACAATGACGATCAACAATATTTTGTAATGAATAAATTGCCAGTTAGAATTTTTTGCCTTTCATCTAATCAAGCATTATATATTGTGGTATAACCATTAAGATGAAGATATATGATTATTGAAAAACAAAACGAGTATTAAAGAACTACTTATTGTCACAAAAATAATCAGTAATATGAAAAAGACTCTTATAGAGGTTTTATAATATTCTTTCAATGCTAGATTATTCTCAGCATGGCCACTCACATGAGACGTATCTTGAGCCAAATATGTGGACATTTGTATTTGATAAAGTGTGGCGGTTAAGCTCGCTGCTCGCGCTTGTTTGGCATTGTTTTACCATATTTGAAAATCATTAGTTATTTCAAAATCAATTGATAATGTGACGAGCGGTATTTTAATATTTTATAAAGATTTCTATTAATTTTCCTATGCAGGATTATTATCAACAATTAGTGTCAACCTCATACCGAGTACACTACTATTCTTCTCGACTTCCATAGTCCAATTGGAAGCCTATATGATTGGCGTATTATCTCTTCCACAGCTTTACCACCCCTTGTGTGCTCCATTATAACATTATGATAACATCATTCACTTACCTTCGATCTGTTATGGACCACCAACATACAACTGTAGTGCTTTCATCTACGGACGTGCATTGTGAATCCCCATCATGAGTATGACCTCATGCGTGTGGCTTCACAAACTGTGATTGCATACATAACATATCGGTTTGATCATAAAAGAACCACGATGATTCGAGATAATGATATTCGGCAGTTGGTGTGACCACAAAGTTTGTTGAAGGCTTGGGTGAGAAATTCTTGCATGTCCATTCATTGTTAGATTTGAGGAAAAGATGGTAATCTCTGTAGATGAAGTACAACTTTTTGGGAAAATATTACACCTTTTTCTTTGATGCAGTCGTGAACCCATTTTCAACATTGTTTGAATGATGTTCTTTTAGTTTCGATTGAGAGAATTTAGGGTATGTCGTAAAGATAATTATGTGATTTGTTACATATATCCAACTCTATGACCAATCTTGTCCGTAGCAAAGGTACTTGTTTTTTTATATACTTTGTTATATTTGTGATATAATTAATAAAGTAATTAACTTAGAGAGAGAGAGAGTGTGTGCGCGCGCGCGTGTATATATATATATATATATATATATATATATATATATATATATATATATATATATCTATATATATATATATATATCCCTAAATAAAGTGACTGTAGTTGCAAACAATTGCAATTTTGAGCACTTGATCATAATCTGTAATAACATTTTCTTTTAACTAGTATTACCGTACAACGCTGGGAAAACCGACCGTTAAGTTGTATATATATATTTTTTTTAACAGTCCGTGTTATTTTTTTTATTAATTATGAATTTGATGACTAATGCGTTGTTTGGAAAAAAAATGAAAATATTTAGAAAAGTGTAAATCTAATTACACTAAGGTTTATATATGTAAGCTAGTTTGATAATTAGGAGCTGCCATCATTATATCAGTATAAATCAAGCACGTTCAAATACATACATATTATATCACGAAAAATTAATACATTTCAAAAAATAAATTTGTGCTAGATTTAAATTATATTTTAAGTTTGAGTTTCCAAAGTTAATTATAATAAATAAAAAGAATTGAGAGACGGCGAAGGAAATGAAATGGAAGGAATATTAATATCAAATTCATGGTTTACATTATTTTAAGCTGCGTAGTATATATATTAAATTATAAGTATGTAGTGCCAAGAATTGCTTATTGCAAGACAAATAGTTTGACATGGCAAGGGAACAATGAACTAGCAAAAACGTCATCCAACCAATTTCTAGTTTGGCTACTGTAATATTCCCACGATTTTGAGATGAAGAAGGAAGCAACTTCCAAACAAAGGCAACGATTTGACTTTGAGCAACTAACAAATAGGTACTTAATCCGGATTTAATCATTTGAACCAATATTTGAATGCTAACCTGAATGTTGGCCATCTCCAAGAAGTACTAATTAAGTGAAACTTCCATGTTCCTCAAAAAGAAGCTTAACACGCTCTTGGCCATAAGGTGGATAAATAAAGCATTTTTGTCTCCACATATGCGTTTTATCTCAAAGCAGGAAGCAGTAGGTTAACAATGTAAATTTCACCTATGTTTTTTCTCTTGTGAACTTTTATTCCAACAAGCAAAAATGGTTGCAAAAATTGGTCATTGCTTCACTAGTATACAACCTAAAATTCAAACTCTTGTGAGTTCTAAATTATACATTGCACAACAGCAGTATAAAAAATGCAGCTCCACCCAAAAAAAAAAAAAAAAAAAAAAAAAAAAAAAAAATCTAACCAAAAAAAATTAACATTAGCAAGTGATGTGAACTGCACCACTTTCTGAAGACACAAATTTAGGCCTAACGTAAACCTGGACTACACACTGAATAACATCTCCAATTCGGACATCGTTGCAGCCTTGGATAACTATTCCATAGTCATTTCCTTTACCAACTGCATCTGCGTTAACGCTTGAGCGAAGCACACGGGCCTTCAAACACAGTTTCGCCGCTTCTCAAAAGTTTTAAGAGTCGATGATTTAGTGATTCGACTGCCGACTACTTGAAAGCCAACGATTCTTGCTTCTGCCTCCTTGGAATGTCCTTTTCTTATTTCGAATATGTTCAGTATTTGTGCTTCCCCGACTACTTGAGGTTCGTAGGTTCTGGGTTCTTTTTCCATTGTTAGGTTTCTCATTTCTTCAGGAACGTGGAATGTAACTTGATGGTTGCATATCTGTATACATAAATAAAAGGAATTTGATTATAAGTCAAAATAGATATCTAGCAAAAGGACTAGTAGTAAAGATTTCTGCAAGTTGGCTACTACACAATGCAATATGAATACACTGAATATATCTAGTCTGTTGTTAAAAGACATCTAGAAATTGCTACATGGAGCAAAAATAGTTCTTGTATTTAAAATGATGCATCATTCTATAACATTAATTGTTCGGTTAATCACCATACAACAGTGATCAACCGTTGAAAATCAAAGACAATGTTACATAACTTCAGAACACATATTAACTTAATGTTGATAAAAAATGTTAAATATATTTTTCTTTGTGTTATCAATATAAACATATGCACAAAGTTACTAGTAATATAATTATCTTAAATAACCAAATACTATATGTATGCTAATACATGTGTAACAAAGAACAGTGATATTCTGATAATTTTACCAATACTACAACCAAAATTGTATTTATAGCTTCAATAATAAAAAAATCCGTATAGTACATACTGGATATAATATAACAATAAAAATTATATTTTTGAGCTAACATTGTGCAAGTGAGTATCGAAGAAAGTGAGTTTGTTGGCATTTTGAAAAAATATCTTATAAACAATTATAACAAAGTAGCCAAAGAGATATCGAACTTACTCATGTCGTTTATGCTGATACATTAGCAAGCCAACTTCAAAGTTTATATTTCACCTGTAAACCAAATTAAAAGCCTCAATAACATCATAACAGTGACCATGTTTTTATTTCCACTCCAATAAAAATTACAGGGCTCTAGCTGCATGATCTGAAATAGAATATACTATTCATCAATGATGGTTACTTAAGTCGATCATTCCAACTAATTCATTTAATATCACTGGTACTATGTTATGATTTTGCTGCTTCTAGCTATAAAAAGTCATACATTCTTTTCCATGATTTTGTGGCTTCTTGCTATATTAACAAAGTCATGCATTCTTTTCCTTCCATAGCAATGGTATGCTTCGTCTATTAATCGATTACAATGAACTTGCAGTGCTTAATAGATCTATAATAATGTGAAGCTATTTTTATTGGGAAAAAAGAAAAAGCTTAAAAACGATATAATATTCATAGTTTCTCAATAAAAAGTCCCAAAGATTACGAAAGATAATTGTGTGATCATTAAAATATGGATTCATTTAAGATTACATTTGATATTCGCCTCTAAAATATGAAACTACAAATTAACTTAACACAGAAGTATACTTGATAAAAACACATGATAATGAGACTGTCATACATTAGAAGAGGCTAAAGTTGATCAATTTTATCTACTATATAGATAGTCTTGAGAACAAAAGATTATCACGTTGTGTACTTCATGTTGAATAAGAAATTACGTAGAAATTAAGCATTCATTTATATCCAGCTTACATAACAAAATTGTTATACCCTGCTCCATTAACTCTAGTCCCTACTCCATTAACTATGTCATGTATACAGACAAACAAACCCATCAACCCAAGCTTTGGTTTCAAATCAGAATAGATCCAAAAGAAAAAACAGAATACTTATGTGCTTGACTCAAAAAACCTAACTAGAACCGAACATAACGGAAAATTTTGAAACTTATATTACCTGTAAAGGATCCACAACGCAAATCAACAAATCCGGGACGTAAACATTAAACCCATCATCAACAAAACCCTTCAAGATCACAGCGCTCGCTCTTACAGACATATATTTCAGGGATAACCTTCATTTCAGGCGATGTATTGGATGCATTTGCCAAATCTGCTTCATTAGGAGTAATATATAATGGTAAGGAAGTCACACGATGTGATTTTATTTTTATTTTGAACATATGAAGCATGTCTGGCACATTAGTATACAAATGCTTGCATGAGACTTCAAATTTGCCTTTTATATATACTTCACTAAAAATTTAAATTTTTACCTCTTATTACATCTAGAATGAAATAAAACAATTATCTAGTTTATAATGCTACTGTCAATGTAACTATGTATCAAAAACCAATTTCTCTTGCATAAAAGCCCTAAAAACCAAAAATCTGTTCAGTATGTAGAAATCACATGAAATTTTCACCTGAGGACGCATAAGAGTACCATTTTCACATGAGCTAGTAGCATTATTCTCGGAATTCTCCAATCTATACCCATGCATGACCCGATTAGTCCTCATCAACATAAAAGACACCTTTCTGGGAGTGTCGTTTCAAAAATTAATCGGTTTTTCTATGAAATCCATTTTGAAATCAAGTGACTTATGAAATTGGATTTCTTTGAAACTTTCGTCTTAGAAACTAGTAAGCTTGAAACCAGTAAATTTAGTAAGCTTAAAATCACCAAGCATGAAATCGACAACTCTTATTTTTTGGAAATCAAGTACTTCTAAAATCAATCAAGATCTGATATGTCTATTTTGAAATCTTGAGAAAAAGTCTCGTACCCGCAGTCTTCTATTTTTGAAATCGGTTTTCCTTAAATCTCGAAATTTTTGATATGAATTTGTAGTTTACTCACATGTTTGAGGCCATTTCTAGGTTTATTAGATAGGGAAATTTGGGAATAGATCCGAGGGAAGGAGAATGAAAGACGAAAATTAAGCGAAATCGAATAATGTGGTGACCGAGAGTTAGAAGAAGTCGGAGCAATGGAAGGAGAAAAATTGGGAAGAAGAACACGGAACAAACAAAATAGAAGAAAGCGACATGAAATTTTGGCTTCAGAGGAAATTACATTTGCTCCCACAATAGGCAAACCTTCCTACGGCCGGTTTGAATGTAGATAGTCAAGATGTTTTGGAAAAAATATCGATAAATCCGTTGGACCATACATAAGCTTCTATTACTCATGGTTGCTGAAGCACCAAGAGGTTACATAATTACAATTATTACATAACTATAGGATGACTCAATCCTGAATTTCCTTGTTGACAGGTAGTAAGTAGGCCAAATATGAAATCTCAGTGTGTTGATGTCACACGATTTTCTCAATTTGAGAATACCATAAAACAACAATTTGGATGTTGCACTTTAATAGTAATTATGTGGCATGACGATCACTTAGCGACAATAATTAGATCCAAGTTGAAGCATCAGAAGCGAGGTACAATTCAATAGAGATTTTCTCCTCATTTGTATAAGGTTAGCACAATGGTCTTTTGTAGTCAACTTGAAATCGAAATATCCGACTAGAGTTAAACGATTAGTAATAAATATTAGTATTGAACTAAATACTTTTGTTAATGGACTCAATAGTTGAATGTGGATACTATCGGTGTTTCAATCCACACCAAACTCTATGTGACCTATCATTTGTTTCTATTTTGGATTTAGTACCAAGAATCCAATTATCAAATCCTTTTAAAACCAATAAGCATTTTGTTATAAAATTCCATTTGGATTTTATCAAATTCTTTTCGTCAAATCATTAAACATCTTTCCTTTATATTCTTTAAAAACTCCTTTCAAATACACTCGTTAAGTTTAATGACGATTTGTTAAAAACTAATTTTATTAGACTAATTGAAAACAAATTAATCAAATAAATAATTCTAGTTCAAACAGTTGACTAAGTTAACTTGAAACATAGTGTTAACTGGTTTCCTTTAATCCTTCATATTTAAATAAATATATATATATATAATTAATTAATTTAATATAATCTTGCTTAATTGCTTTCTAAAAACAATTATTTCAAACCATTAGCCGTTAGGTTAATTTCTAACTTCTTTGATTATAAAACTTTGTTAAAACATAAGAATTTACTATATAAATTACTTTATAACTACTTTATAAAAACATGTTATATTTATTTATTTATTTATAAAACATCTATTTTAAATAACTTATATAAAATAATCTTAAAAACTTTGATTCAGTTATAAAAATAAAATTTATAACTTTATATTTCGTTAATTTAACGACGAATCAACATCTTTTAAAAAAATGAATTTTTAGACCATCCGCTGCCAATCACTTAATCAATACTGTCTATTGATAAAAAACACATCAATTGTTGAATTAAATTCAACAATCAACATCCAAACTGGATTTTAACGTTACTTGGTATAAACAATTTATATATGAATAATATGGGAAACAAGTAACATACAATTTATTTAAGGAATCCGGTTGGACTCCTCCAACCTGTTCTTCCCTGCATCACAGCTCATAATAACATTATATAATTACATATGAAATATATATATATTTTAATTTAATGCATTCACTACAAGAGAAAGGGCTGATTTCCGATGTCAACTAACGACGCCATTATGACCCATCGTCAGTACGGCGTCACTAAATTTATTTACGTGAGTAAGGCGTCATAATTGTACCACTAATTTGCTATGTCTTAGCGATGACATGACTATTACGATGTTCCTTTACTGGCGTCATAAAGGCAATGGAAAATATCTACGCCCTTTGCAATGTCAAAAAAATTTAGTAATCCATGTTATCCATACCTTAGCAATCTACACCTTTAATCTGATCTAGTCCAACGAAGACTATTAGCAATCCAATACTCCTCAGTGTGTAAAATCTGTACCACGAACTAGTAATCTGACATTCTATTCCTTCGAATGAAACACGAGCTTCAAACATTTTTCCCGTCGTCCCTCCCTTATTTCGATCGGTGCTCTATTCCTCCAACAGTAGCATTCCTCAGTTGAACCCTAATTGAAATTCAATCCCTTTTAATTCCACATCTAATCCAAAATCATGTTTCCCCCAATCGTTCTTCAACTGCTTCCATAACACGGCCCTTCAAACTCCTCATAAATCCCTAATTTTTGACCTAAATCCAAGCTTCCGTTACGACAAATATCGAAATCAATTTTGAACATATAGATGAGAAACGTGGATGAACGCGTTCGAAGGAAAAGGGAGATTTAATTAGAATTGGTCCTGAGCTTGAGATTCCTGGATAGGGATGCGAAGATCATTTCTTGGAACAAAATAATGTGGCTCACTCGTAAGTTCCTTTTATATACATTGTTTTTGTTAGAAGCAAGTTCCTGTTGAATTATGAGTTTACTTCTGTAATCATGCGTTTTAACAAGTATCTGTCAGGACCGGTGGATTTCGAATTTACTGCTAACCTGTAATTTACAGATTAGGATTAGAGCTCCATGGCTAGGCATGCTTTATGAATACTACATAATTATTGAGTGCTGCTAAGGGCACCAGTCTGGGTGTTAGGGGCTATCAGCTTGGTTCTCTTAGCAGTAAACAAATTATAATCATATATAAAGCACTTACATGAGATACAACAACGTGAAATGTCTCACATACAATTTTTCATGTACTTGGAAAAATGAAGCTAGCTGTTGTGCTACAATTTAGTGATTTACAGTGTGTCTTTCACCTACTCAATTGTTCAGTAGCTTGATAATAAAAGCACCTATTGGGTTGAAAGTATTATTTATATCATATCAATTTCGTACTGCCATTCCAAATCAAGCTGTGGAAAGTTTGCTAATTTAGTATTCTAACACAATCCCAAATTGGGCGTACATGGTTAAGACTGGACAAGATACAGGTTCATGATTACTCATTATTTCACAAATTTGAAGAAACATGGTCCAGACATTGTTTATGCTCATGATTCATACAGTGTCAAGGAAAACTTTAAATAAAATAAGAACTCCAATTCAAATCCAAAAATAGTATTTAACAACTACTGGCATACATTCCATCAAACCAGACTTTAACATTTGTCAGACGAAACTTCTTAATTTAGTGTCCTAGTGATTTCTATGCGTGAAAGTTCATAACCATTTGTATGGAAACACTCGCATTCGATCCACACAGTTACATTTTATTAAGACTTATTGTTTGAAGTAGTGAAAATATCAATTATTAACGCATAGGTAGGAGTGCTTGAAGGAGTTATTGGTTGGAGAATGGACGGACAATATATTATGTAGCATTGGAATGCATGTTATTCATCAGAGTGTACAGTACAACTGTCAAGTCTTCGATTTTAACCGGGAAATTATCATGATTCGCCCAAAGATGTCCATGGCAAACGATGGAAATTACAGAGAGCGTCGTTGGTTATCAGCATGGTCACGGGAAGATAAACTTGTGGATTTCCAACTCCCTACTGATCTCAGAAGTTGTTTGCCAAACTGAAGTGCCTTTTGGCTTTGCACATAGTTATTAATGGTGCACGGCGCAAAAAGGCGAAACATCAGTCCAGAGCCTTGGCGCGCGGCGCGGCAAATGGCGCGCGCCTTTCTGATTTACGGCGCACTTTTGTTTTTTAATTTAACATATAATAAAAAATATTAAAAATCCGGTATTTTTTGCTAAAACATGTGCAATCAAAGTTTTTACTATTTTGCAAAAAGAAACATCATCATATTTGAGATCATTAGCATAAAATTTCAAGCGTCATAGGTTTCAAAATCCAATATAATAATACATATTACTAATAAACTAGAAATTTGAATTCGATTCAACAATCATATTTTCAAAATCCATCAGAACCTACAAAATAAATAAAACAAAATACAAAACGTTAGCAAACACAATAATATGATCAACATTAATCTTGTGTGAACAGCAAAAAATGAAAAAATAAACAAAAACAAGCAAAACACAAAAAAATAAACAAAAGGCGCGCCATTTTGCGCCGTGCGCCTTTTTTGCGCCGCGCGCCTTTTGCGCCATTTCGTGCGCCTTCTCATATTCGCCGCGCCATAAGCCAAAATGGCGCAAATGCTGCGCCGCGCCGTGCGCCATGGCGCGCGCCATGGCGCGCCATTGATAACTATGGCTTTGCATACATAAAGTTTACTGACACGTATGTAATGCATGTATGCTATAATTTTTCTTAGTTAATTGTGCATGCATGTCAATCTTACTGCATTTATTTTCTTTATCTATGGGGAATAAATTCATTAACTTTTTTTTTCGAAGATTTTGCACTCAAACATGCATATTTACCATGTCCTTGAAAATCCACTACTTTGATCTGAAAATTCCATATACCAACGAAGAACAAGTAGTTTCTTATCAAACCTTATGACTAAACAACTTGTACCATTTTCCCTCCAAAGCTGTTGCTACAGAAACTTGAGAAGAATTTTTCACCGCTGATGCACCTCGCAATAAACTTGCACTTAGTGGAGTAGAAATCTTCATGAATGCCAGCGGAAGTCATCACCAACTTAGAAAGTTAAACTTGCGATTTGATGCTATTAAAACAGGAACCGTGTTGTGTGGAGGTGTTTACATGTATAGTAATCAACAAGGGTGTGATGATGGTCACCTTTATTATAATGGATGTTCTTGCATTGCTATTAATGAAGATGTTGTCGCTAAAGGATCACGATTTTCCCTGAAGGATGTAGAGGTTTTTGGTTGCACAAGTAGAACTTGATGAGGTTTCTAGTTATGGAGGATATATAACTAGTTTTGGAGAACAAGCTAGCGAAGAATCCAAAGTTTCTTATGTGAAAGTGATGCATAAGCTTTGCCAAACATTTAAACTCAACCTTGCCCATACTGGACCAGTAAAATATTAAGTATCACTGTCCTGAAGAGGAGATTGCATATGGTCCTAGTTGCATAGTGAGATAATATAATGATAGGAGTTGTCATATTGTAGTAGAGACAAAGCTTTATGCATGTGTAAGATTTTTTTTTTTTAATTAGATGACACAACAGAGTGTTGTTATATTATTGTTTAAATGTTATATGTAAAATGAACATGATATTGAATATAAAGTGTTGTTTGAGTCAATGAATTTTGTATGTTTCAATTGCTGAAATTTTAATTTATAATAGTATTTGGGATTAAACCTATTTGTTTAATTTTATAATAGTATTTATAATTCTTTGTATTAGTGACAATGTTGCAACTCCAATATTTTGATATTTTAGTTGTGTCACAAGGGCGTTGGTAAAAATTTATTGACATCATTACGACACAAATTTTTACCAAGTCATTTGCGTCATTATGGCATCGACAAAATTTAGTGATGCCGTAGCGACATCATTTCTATGATACCGCAACGACGCCTAGTAATTTAGCGATCCTTGTTTTTTTGATGTGTATTTGGCGTCATTAGGGGGTCATTATAAAATTTAGCGACGCCTTAACGATCCCAAAAAGGGGTCAGAAAACCACATATTTGTAGTAGTGATTTAAGATGATGAAAATATAAATATCGGCAATCATTCAGCAACAAATAGACAATAATCAACCTAGCATCCAATCATCCAATTTATACTATCAAGTATTAACGATAAATTTTAGTTATATGAATTTAATCACATCATAGTGTCCCAGAAGGCATGAGAGTTAATTCATAATTTGTTTTCGATTGACGATTCTGCGTCGTTTTATCTAATTTCAAACGAGCGTTTAAAATAGATAAAATTCCAGCTAGCTCCAATTCATTCCCAACCAATTCCTACACGTAGCATCCGCCGATACGATTCCCACACACTCCGTTTCGTCGGAATCTGCTATAGTACGAAAGAGTTATGATTTATATAAGTTCGAACGAATTAAAATATCATTAGTTTTAATTAATTATAAACTAATTACCCATTTCGTTTAATTCTTCATCACCCCACTTCAATGAACGGTCCAACTCCAAATGCAATGCAACTGCACCGACTTGCCTTCGCTCAGCGTAACCGCTTCTAAAACCGTTGTTGTTGCTACCACCATCTCAAGTTATTTAAACCACTGCAAAAGAGGAACGCTTCTTCACGCATGCAAATCAAATGCTTCTTCGCAACCCTGTACATGTTACCCACTACACCATGTAACCTCTCCATTTCACTCCCTTATACACACATCTCTGCTCCCACTTTATTCCCATTCATGCAAACCCGCAGCATAACTAACGCATATTACTCTTCTACTCCCTGCTCACATTCACCGCGCTGAAGTATGCTTCAGCTCCACTCTTACATGTACCGACCTTCCATCACCCACACAACTTAAGGTTGCACGGTCCTCCCCGAATGCACCAAGAAGTCAACCTCTACTCCATCACTCCTCACTCGTCATCCCCTTCGAAATTTCCTCTTCCTATCCCAGAAAAATCCAACTTAGCCCATCCTACGGCAGCACCGTACAGGGTGCAAAATTTCTGGTGACTGAGTCCTTCGAAACTCCACGATTCGATGTTGCGCGGCCCCCGAACTCCGCCATCACCTGTTGGAGATGACCCTCTGGCCATAACGACGTTCCCCTCAGGCCGTCTCAACCAAACCACGAACAAAAAGATCATGGAGCGTATATGCTGCTGTTGTTGGGATGGCACTTAGAGGGATTAGTGGATGGAGTTCTGTGGCGAAAAAAGGTTCAGAATGTTTCAAGAAATGATTTTTATCCTCCTCTACCTCGGCCGCTAGGGAGGAAGGAACATGCCATATCTTTTTGTATTAACCTCTTGAAAGTATGGAGGATCTTCTCTGATTCGGTTACGAAGAATAAGCGGAGGGGCTTTCGATTATTAAATGAGATTTTGTCTCATTTTGATATTACAAATACTGAAGTGAATTGTGTTCGTGGAGATGCAGATTATCATGATATTTTGATAGATGATGAGGAAATTGTTTCGAGTGCCGGGGGGAATCCTATTTAGTAGGAGATTGATTTACAATCGGATGTTGTCTGTGATTTGATGGGTGGTTTACGTTTTGAGGCGATTGTTGGTTCTTTTTTATGTGAAGAGGAGAATGGTGGGTTCTGTTGAGAAGTACATGGTTTTTCAACATTTCGATTCTATGCTTTTTGATCCATCTGTTCAGATTTGTCTTGATAATCTTGAGATGCTAGTTTTAGCTAGTATGTTTGGAAATGCTTTGTCGAGTAATAGATTGGGTAAAGAGATGGTGTCTGGTTTTGATGGGGAGGTTATACAGGAATTTGTAAAAGGTGATAATATGAGACCTTGATGGTATGGCTGTAGGTGATTTTAGTAAGCATAGTTGTGAGGAGTTATCAGTGCAGTTCGCTTTGTTTGATGGGAAGGTGGGTAATTTTGGCTCGGGTACTTGTGGTTTTATGATTATTATGGATAGTAGTGGTTGCTCGCTTTTTTCGGTAGAGTCAGGTTTGAGGATCACATCTTTGATGTTGAGGCCATGCTATAGTGTATTTCAGTCGGCTTTTGTGATGATTAGGCCGGAGATTGTTACTCATTGTCAGAGTGGGATTTCGGATAGGGTTATTTTGATGGAGGATTGTAGTGAGCATTTCCCTGTCAGTGATGTGTCTTCTTCTTCGACTAGGAGGGGTAGGCGAAAGAGAGACATTCCCTGTTCTGGTCTGGTTCGTCGAAGCGCGAGGATTAGATCTAATACCTCTCCTTATCATGCTAGGTTCCCGAGTTCGAATGCTAGTTATCGCAATTCGAATTTGGGCTCTGATATGATTCCTTTTATGGTAGTGATTATATTCTTTTTGCGTTAGGTAGCCTTTCTACTAGTCAGTTATATCATCTAGCTGATGTTACATCTTTTATGTTTTCTGATATTGAGTTAGATGCGGGCTATATTAGAAGTAGAGAATTGGAGAGAACTGATTCTTTTAGATGTCGAGAATTGTTAGCTGGAACATTAGGGGCTTAATGAGCCTAAAAAATGCGATAAAGTTATGTCTTTTTTTAAAGATTTTCATATTGATATAGCTTTGCTTCAGGAAACTAAAACTGAGAATCCTGATTAAATTTTTTATATGAGGTTAGGTGGGTCTCATTTTCGCAATTGGGCTTGTCTTCCGGACATTGGTAGTGCCGATGGACTCATGATTGGTTGGAAGAATAATCAGTTAGACTCATTTTGGAGTTTTCTAATTTGTATTCTCTACACATCATATTAGCCTCTCCCATAGATAATACTACTTTGGGTATTACAAATGTTTATGGTCCTCATACTAAGTTAGAGAAAAGAATTTTATGGGACGAATGTACAAATTTTAGTAATCTTGTCCCCAATCAATGGATTGTGGGGCGAGATTTCAATGTTACTATGTTTTTCGGAGAGAGATCACCTTGAGAAGGTGATTTCTCTAATATGGAGGAGTTCAATGAATTCATCTTAGATAATAATTTGATTGAAATTCCTCTTAATAATAGATCGTTTACATGGTCCAATGTGAGAGATGTTCCATCTTTCGCTTTGTTAGACAATTTTTTTTATTAATAATGAGGTTGAGGTTAGTTTTTAATTTGTAGAGTTAAGGGTTTGCCTTTCTTATATTCGGATCATTGTCCCATTGTTCTCTCTTGTGATTTGGATTCTACCATTAGTAATAGTTTCAAATTTGAAAAATTGTGGTTGTTAGATTCTAGCTTTCGTAATTTAGTCGCTATTAAATGGAGTTCCTTGTTTTATTTTAATAATTTGTATAATGGTAATTCTGCAGAAAAATTTGTTGCGAAGTTAGGTAAGTTAAGTTTTTTTCTTTAGCGTTGGAAGAAGTATATTTTTGGTAGTGTTAGAATTAGGAAAGATAAGATTTAGTGTAAGATGCTAGATGTAGATAAGATTAGTGAGACCAGGATTCTTAATTCCTATGAGAGGGATAAGCTCTGCAATCTTAGGAACGATCTTAAGTTGTTATTGGAAAAAGAGGAGATAATGTGGAAGCAGAGGGCCTGGTGCATTGGATTAAGGAAGGGGATAATAATACGAAAATTTTCCATAGTGTGGCTAATAATAGAAGGCGGGATAATTTGACTCATTCTATATTTGTTAATAATGTAAAACTGTCTTCTCAAAGTGAGTTGAGTGAGGCTTTTTCTAGTTATTTTAAGCAGATTCTTGGTACTAAGATTAAAAGAAGGATAAATTTCAGATGGAATGACATTTATCCTTCTTATTCTAAGATTGATTTAGGTGATTTAGATAAGCCATTCTCTGAGCATGAGATCTGGAAGGCTATAAATGATATGCCTAGTGACAAAGCTCCTGGTCCAGATGGTTTTTCTACTCTTTTTTATAAACAATTTTGGGATGTCTTGAAGTTTGATATTATTAGCATGTTTAATGATTTTTATAATGGGAATTTGAGGTTATGTTATTTCAATTTTGTTATTGTTACCCTTATTCATAAGAGATTAGGTGGTAATTCGTTAAAGGGGTTTAGGCCTATATCCTTAGTTAACTGTTCTATTAAAATTATTTCTAAAGTTCTAGCGAATAAGCTTAGTATTAGGATGAATGTGCTAATTGACTGCTCCCAAACTGCCTTTATAAAAGGCAGGAACATTGTAGATGGGATGGCTGATGTTCAAGAATATATTAATGTTTGTTGTAAAAATAATTTTTCTTGTTCTATTCTGAAAATTGATTTTGAAAAGGCTTTCGATTTTGTTGACTAGGATTTTATCTGTGAATTATTTTTAGCTAGGGGTTTTATTATTAGATGGAGCAATTGGATCATGCTTTTGCTTAAATCCGGCTGTTCTAATATGGTGGTGAATGGGTTTATAGGTATGAAAATTCAATCCAAAAGAGGTCTTAGACAAGGTGATCCACTATTACCTCTTCTGTTTAATCTCGTTGTTGATGTTTTCACTAAAATTATTACGAAATCTGTGAGTTTAGGCCTTTTTGATTTTGTTGGCAATGAGGTTTTTAATAATGAACTATCAATTCTTCAATTTGCAGATGATACATTATTGTTTTCCTCTCATTTACCCAAACATATTATAGCTTTAAAGTTTATCCTCTATTGTTTTGAGATGTTATCTGGTCTCAGAATCAATTTTGATAAGAGTTCGGTTATGGTTCTTAACGATTTTGATAATGTTGAGTTGAGAATCGTGTTGCTGCCACTTTGAACTGCTCTACTATGAAATTTCCTTTTGATTATTTGGGTTTAAAATTTAGGCCTTCTAAACTGAAGCATACGGATTGGCTTGTTATTATAGATAAGATTAATAACAGATTATCTGGTTGGAATAGCAGATTTCTATCAAGAGCTGGTAGATTAGTTTTAGTTAACTCAGTTTTGTCTGCTATTCCTACTTATTGGATGACCGTTCGTAGATTTTCTCATTGAATTATTGAGAAAATAGATAGAATTAGGCGTAACTTTCTCTAGAATGGAAAAATCAATTGTGGGGGCTTTAAGTGTTCAGTTAATTGGGAGGTTTGTTGTAAACCTAAGAAAGATGGAGGTCTAAGGATCATTAATTTATATAATTTTAACTCTTCCTTATTAGCCAAATGGTTATGGTATTTTAGGAGCCCAGGTGTGCAGGCTACTTGGACGCAATTGGTTTCCAAAATTTATTATGCTGGGGATAATTTTATAGTGGATACTAGTTTTAGTTAGAAATAATCATTTATCTTATTTTTGGAGTTCTGTTTTGAAGTGTTTTGATTTTTTTAATTTAGGTTATAAGTTGACTGTAATATATATAAATATAAACACACACACACACACACACACACACACACACACACACACACATATATATATATATATATATATATATATATATACACACACACACACACATATATATTATGAATACAAACATATACATACAGTACTAAAGAACTCATGTCAATACCGAAGAAACTCAATGAGACAAATTGGCAAGGACATAACAGACTACATACGCCACTAAAGAATGCATTTTAGTACTGTAGAGATCCACCGAGACTAATTGATAAGCACATAGCAGACAAATTAAAAGAATAAAAAAGAAAACAGAAGAAGATAGAAGTTACAAATGAAATATATCAAAAAGAAAAGAAAGATTAAAGAAGAAGAGAATTTTATTGGTCGTTGTACGAGTTGAAGCCGTTGTAAGAAGAAGATCTCGTTTGAAGCGACTGATAATTGAAATGGGTATGAGTTAAAGTCATAATTAGTGAAAACATAATTATTTTAGACAATCAAACATGATTAAAACTTGTCAATTACATTTACTCTTCTTTTTTCCCATATTTTCGCACATCTTCAACTAAGCGCGTATACTTTGTACATTATTGCGTGTTGCACATAAGCAAGAAAAGTGCGCGCATAGTTCAAGTCGCATGCGCTTCAGGTGCGCATCGTTGCACGTTGCTTTTAATAACACTGATGTCACCTCTCCATTTCACTCCCTTATACACACATCTCTACTCCCATTTTATTCCCATTCATGCACGCAACTTTGTATGCTACCCACCTCTCATGCTACTACAAAAAAAAACATCTCATTCATGCAAACCCGCACCATAACTTACACATATTACTCTTCTATTCCCTGCTCACATTCACCATGCTGAAGCATGGTTCAGCACCACTTTACATGTACTGACCCTCCACCCACGCAAGTTAAGGCTGCATGGTCCTTCCCGATTGCATCAAGAAGCCAGCCTCTACTCCATCACTCCTTACGTGTCTTCCCCCTTCAAAACCTCCTTTCCCTATCCCCAAAAAATCCAACTTAGCCCATCACACGCTAGCACCGTAAAGGGTGCGAATTTTCTGGTGACTGAATCCTTCGAAACTCCACCATTCGATGCTGCTTAGCCCCTTGAACTCCGCCATCACCTGCCGGTGACGACCCCTAGGCCACAACGATTTTCCCCTCAGTCCGTCTCAACCAAATCACAAATAAAACCTCTGCACCCATCTGCTATGATGACGCCACTCGCCACCCTCCTCGTCACTGCTAAAAAAGAAAAACCGACCTCTAGTACCAAAAAAAAACATTTTCAGCTGTAGCCTATAACTGGATTTGAACCCTCAGGCTTGCTGTAGAAAAACCCAACAACATAAATCACGATTTCACCAATTCTAGGTGCTAGAGAGCGGAAACACAAGTTAAAAGGAGTTCAACGAATCAACCATTTTTTCGATTTTGCTTTGTATTTGATTTTATTTTTATTTAAGGAAAAATCGACTTTTTTTTAATATCGAAAAGGCCATGCTGTTTTTGAAATGCGAAAGAAGGCAGCATTGTTAATTTATATGCTGGTCCTCATACTGGAGGAAGGAACAAAATAGTGTTCTGGTTTTCTTATTTTTATCCTTTTATTTTATTAAGCAAGCAACTGAACATTTTAACCAATGTACGCTAAGATTTACAGAGAATTGAGGACAAGTATATTGCAGATGTTGATATGTCCACCGAAAAGAAACAAAGCCATATTTATTTTATATATCCATGTGTTTCGTGACCATGTGCCTAGATTTGAAATGACAGAAGTGTGAAAAGAGGTTCGACCGCAATTTCTGAATATGTGTTGCCATCAAAAGAAATTTTGATAAGGATTTGCTAAAATTTCGTATAACTTGCTCATGGTTGTTGATATTTGCACATGGCTATAGATACAGTGAAATTTGGCTTAAGTCTTTGCTGTGCCAGATATTAGCCGAGATTTGCACATGGTTTCGAAGAAAGCTGCGTGGTAATAAATTTTGTGCAGCTGAAACTTTCGTTAGATTCGAAAAACACGAGGCACAATCGAGACTTTAAAGGATATGATACAGGTTTTTGCAGAGATTTTTTTTTTAATTTGATTAAGGTTTTTTTTGTAAAAACGACTAACGATTTTTGTAACGTGTATTGTTCGACGTTTATAATTCGTACGATCCCATATGAACTCCGATCGGGACGAAATTAGAAATCATACAATAACTTAATATCCCGGACACGATGGAACTTGTTTCGTCGAACTCCGAGGTCGTTTGTGAAACCGTTATTTTAATTTCAAACAGTTAACCAGTAGGCGCTTATACCGCGCACGATCACCAAATAACTCCAATTGATGTGAAATTGGAAATCTTACAATAATTAACAATTACACATTTAATAAAATTAGTTTCATTGAAATTCAAGGTCGTTTGAAAATTGGTTATTCTTAGGTTCCATAATAGAATACCCATCGGTTTCAAAATAAACAAATCTATTGATAATAAATTATTATTATCATATATATTCAAAATAGAATATATAGCTTCAACTATTATGACTTAATTTTAAACTCTAGGTTGTGTCAATTTAAATTTATTAAAAACCCCTTTATTTTATTTAATAAATCGTTATGTTTCATAAACGATTCCATAGCGACTTTCTGGAAGTTTGATTTGGACATAATTAAAAATCTACAAGTTGAAATCTCGATTTTTCTCTTCCATTAGAAAATTATAATCCAATAGATGTAGATGATTTTTGTTTCAAAGAATTCTGACTTATACTGGATCCTGTAAATTCAGTTGAAGTTCAAAATGTAAAACTACGAACTACCGCGACGTTGTGGGCTCGTTTTTTTATACTTTCAAACTTTGTTAAAAAAACGATTTTCCTATCATAATTCAAATCTAAATGAAATTAAATCCTTTTATGTTGCCTAATTCATACTATATTGCAATTCCAACATATCATGACTATTTCAAAAATAAATTATTATTCAAATTGAATTAACATTTAAAATTATAAAATTCAAATTATTTAAATTCCCAGATCAACATTTAAAATCAATTTTAAATAATCAACTTAACGGTTAAAAATCCTAGTCGTTACAACTGGAGACTTTAATGCATATATTTATTTATTCATCGATTAGTCTACGGTTAGTCCACTAGTCGACTAATCAGAGCTCTATCGACTCGACTCGACTTACCGTCGTAACAACCATACCATTAATATTTGAATTGTTCATACACGATTATAAATTCACGCATCTGAGTTAGACAACCACATTTCTGAATTCTTTGAAATACCTTCCGATTTAATTAGTTTATACTATAAATCAATTCATATTTGGGAATTACTAATAACTAATGTTTTTTATGTTTGCAGTTTGCATGTTATTAGTGATTGTGGTAGCTTCTGTTAATTTTCTAGGAGCTATTACTAATTATTTATATGTATATAAGCATTATATATGCGCATATATATATATATATATATATATATATATATATATATATATGGAAATGTTCCGCTACACCTCTTAGGCTACATCTTTCTCTCTCCGATTGAACTAAATAATATAGTGTAGTGGAAAGAAAGAGAAAAAATGAATATCAATATCAGAATGGGTGGTTGGAATTCAAGACAAGATAAAGGTGCAGTAGAACATTTCCCATATATATATAAATAAGTTTCCAATATAATTAATTCGTGAACATAATTTTAGATTTTTTTTGGTCTATATACAATCTATTTGTGGTCGACCATAACAGACATGAGATGAGTTTGAATTTAAATTTGTATTCAATTTGATTTAGTTAGAGAAAATGAGCAAAAGGTGCAAGATATATTCCCAGTCTATCTATAGATGTTAAACAAACCCATTCATCATAGAAGTTGATCTTCCTCATTCTTGGTCGCGATCTCTAAACTGTAACGAAAAGGAATTTCGCTCGATCCGAATCGATCGCTAAACCGACCAAGACCGTTTGAAACGCCTGATTGTTTTGAGAACACGACAAATCAGAACTCAAACAGAAGAACATTACATTGCTTATTACAACAATTCCATCAGAATACAAGAATATATAGAGTATGAATAATTATAATACAACAGAAAAATATCAGAGATTACAATAAATTACATAGCAGCGGAAAGACAATACAAAACACAACTGAAAGTAATACACGGATACAGAGATTTCCGAGTATCGTTTCAGCTGTAAATCAGGATCCTGTGAACATAAATCTGCAAAACCAAAACTACTAGCTGCCCGTGTCAAAATAAGGGCACCCTGAGTTTAGGTTAAAACAATAAACTCCAGGTTAGTCATGTGACTGGTGTGAGAACTAAAACAGTTATTTAAAGCTTTACTTTAAACCAGATATATCAAGGGACCACGCCGTATAACACGAAACGGGTTTCCTCCCAAGAATACCAGTGCATATAACAAAACAGCGCAATGCTTTTTGGAAAAAAAATGAAGCTATTATAAGACCCAGGTCCCATCACACAATGCAACGCAAGCCGGAGGATAGGGTTTTCCCTTATAATAGCCAAACATGCTTGGTACGTTAAAAACAAATCATTTGATACTATTATAAGTGTAAAGTGTCAAAACAATTTCAATCATAAATATCAATCATAGACGGCATGGGTACCATATATCATGTCGCCATACTAGGCTCTACAATCAAAACCGCAAAGTCACGTATTGGAAGTTGGATTTCCATCCGTGCAAACGAGGCAAAAGATAGTCCTCACCGAATTCGAGACAATCTAGCCCATGTCTCAGGCAAGTACTCAGTCAAGCCTTTGGATCGTCAGGGCTGGTCCACCGATGTGGATTAAAATGTCTGAACACTGCATTTCCCCACCCTTTAGGGCGTAAATGAGCCAAATGACTCCATTGGCTCCACACAGTCACCGATATATCCGAGGCGCCTCACAACTGCAAAAACCACACAGGTGAAAATAATATAAATGTCAAGGCTGGTAGGTCACTGACACCACCCTAGCTAGAAGGAAACGCATGCCCTCCCTGAGGTCCTTTCCCGTTTCTGGTTCACAACCGGGGTGTGAGGCTCGCGAATCAATGCTACACAAAGCTATGACACACAGGCCGTGCTTTGATCATCAACCACAAGACTTTGCTTTTCAATAGAAGCCCTGATCATTTGCCACTTAGGCATGCCACACTGGCAATTCACTCCATGCGATTGATATCCACCAATATATAATCCCTGAGCGTTAAGCAAGAGAATAAATTCTCTGACGCCAAACAGATATATATTTAATAGAAATCAATCACACAGAATAAAATCCAATGTCAGACACACAGTCCATTTACAAGTTCGTTCTGGGTTTGAACGAAACCGGAGGCATCTTGTACCTCGCATATCCATCGATCTCCAAGTACGTCTGGACGATCACCAACTGATTCCCTTCTCTTGGGTGTACAGCCCAATCAAGATCATCAGTAATCACCCAAACGATGTGAAGACCTCCGGTCTTCGACCACCGTCTTCATCCTCGACACCACGTCGAATCAGTTATTCAAAATGGGATAAACCCGGTCTTTCTGAATAACTCGCGTATATAATAAACAAGTGTTACACAAACACAACATACGCCTCATTCCAGTTCAGAATAATCTTTTATTCAAATATTCTTATACTTTGGGAAGGGTTCCCATTAATTTTATCAAAGATAAATTCTTTAAATTTGTTCTTTAATCTTCTTTTGAATATCAATTCAAACTAGTCGGGATTAGCGAACCACACCGGAGTAATCATTTATTTTATTTCCCAATCCCAACATATTCATCCCACGAAGTAAAACTGATCATACTTCATATCTAACACCACGGTGTTATTGGTAAATTTAATTACCATTTCACGTTCCAATCTAATTAAAGATTTAACTATCGCCTGGAGCAAAACTGGTAATACCCCATTCTCGATCACTTCAATCTAATTAAAGATTCATTAAAACTCCACTTAGTTTTAATCTTCCCAAAAATCAATATTCTGTCTTTAACTGGGTTAAAGAACCAATGTCATCTAAAACACGGTTCACGATAAACCCAAAATCACATTCCATTAATTATCGGGTTAAAGAACAAGTGTTATTTAAAACACCGTTCACGATAAACACAAAAATCAATTCAAATTCAATTCCAATTAAATACAATTTAATTGGTACACTTCATTAAATCTAAATAAAAAGATTTAATCTTTTTCTCAACTGGGCTAAAGAACAGTGTTAATGAAGACACCATTCACGGCAAACCCACATCCCATTTGATATTAAATACAACGCTCTGAATAGAAAATATATTGGCTTATATTCAATATCAAACTCTACGACCAACAAATATCGTATTGGAAATAACGATATTAATATATCTTTCAAATTTCCATAACAATATCTGTATAATCACAAATTCCAACATCGAAATCTTTCAAAGACAATTTCGATTCAAATCTATTCCTGTTCAATTATTGGAAATTCTGGTTACTTTTAAAACCCTTTCAAATCCACTTTATTTATTTTAAAAATAAATAGAATTATAATTCTAGTTCAAAACTAGTTCATTTCGATAAAAATCTATTTTTATCTTTTCAAATATGGAATTTTTCATCCCAATTCTTCACAAATCATTTCTTATGATTTTACACAAATGATTACTATTTTTAGTAATTTCATCAAGGCTCGTACAGTCGATTTCCATCAACGGCCATCGAACTGCACTTACAACGACCTTTTCCAAATTTGATTTAGACATAATTCCAAATCCAACCGTTAGATTTCAAATCTCTAATATTCGTTAGAAAGCTCTTTTCGATACGAACCCAACGGTTCCGGTTTTAGGAGAATCTGACGGTCGGATCTCCCGTAATATCCATTCGAAGTCAATGGTCGAAATTCGCGGACTGCCGCGACGCGTTCTATTCAGGCCATTTAATATATATAATATATATATTATATATACTTCATCGATTTCCTTTAAAACGTATTTTAAAAATCGTTTTAAATTCGTTTTCAAAACGATTTCAACTTCATATTCAGTTTCTAATCAAAATTGAATATTCCACATCATTAATATATAAATGATAAATATTTCAAAACGTTATATTTTGAAATCACTTCTTTTTCTATATTCATTTTAAAAACGAATATAATCGATATAAATATCGTTCGCGTCAAAATGGCTCATATCTAACCAACAGGGCTTTATATATTTCAATAACTTCGTTATTCTATGCAACAAATGAATATTTTCTTCAACACATGAATATATATTTTTATTCAACACATGAATTTTCTTTCTATTCAACACATGAATTTTCTTTTATATTCAACACATGAATTTTCTTTCTATTCAACACATGAATTTTCTTTTATATTATTCCTTATTTTCCAAATTGGAATGAGGCCCAATCAATTACCATATAATGTTAATTATATGGATTTTCTACAACACATGTATATAGTGGCAACGATAAATCATCAACCATCATCCAGAGTGCACCACACAACTACATAAGCATTAAATATAATTAATTAATGCTTACATAGTCTGTCAACCCATCGATTGACATACAACTAAACAATCGGGATTAGTGTACGTCAATATCATCCCAACACCCGTGTGGGGTTTCAAATCAACAAACATAGATTTTTATTTGTGCAGTTGGGCGATGTGTAAAATTTATCGTCCCAATCAATATCATTCAAATCAGTGTATGTAAATGTAATAACCCGGAAAATCTGAGCCAATTTAAATTTTTTATTTTGGCAATTTTAGTGAATTTTGAATATTTAAAATGAATTATTTTAAATAATAATGACGAGAAATTTGTTTTGAATAGAATTAGAACGTATATATTTATATACGTCGTCGTTAGAATATAAATATTTGTTTAAATTATAAAAGGAATTGAAAATGGCGCGATAGTTCGATAATTCGATTTCAAAGTTCAAATGAATGTACCGGGTTCAAAATAAACCGGATTTTAGTGAAACCAAAAATATTTGAATTTAATAGAGAATATCTTTCCAACGAATCCAAAAAATTGAAATTTCATAGCGGGAATCAAAAGTTATGTCCAGTTGAAAATTCAGAATAGACGATATGGAATTTCGGCCCTTAAAAATGGCCATTTTGCAACCGACCTCGGAATTCGACGAAACCACTTTTTTTGGATCCGTGATGTCAAGTTATTGCTAGGTTTCAAATTTCATAATTTTTTGAATCAATATGTGAGCGTGGCAAAGGAAAACGCGTTTGACCAGTTTCAGTTGATTTTAATCGACTGGAAAATGACCATTTTTCAAACGGTCTCAGAATTTGACGAAATTAGTTTTGTTAGGACCGTATTGTCAATACGAAGCTAGAAAATATTTTTTGGGAATTTTTCTAGTTAGTATGTGGACTCGGTAAATTGAAATGCGCGTTCAAATTCAATATATAGAGTTATATGTTGATTTTGACGAAAACTTATCGAAACGATCGAATCAGCCTACGATACATATCCCATTGTGTTCGGAATGAGGGTAATTAGCTATGGGCGACGGTCGGTGGGTTCGATTTCGAGTTCGAAATAAAAAGTTACTTTTTGAAATGGAATAAAATAAAATAAATAATAAATTAATTAAATAAACACCCCTATACCTTCACCCCTCCTCTCTCTTTCAGTTCGATCAAATAAAAAAAAAACAACCCGTCGCCAGTCCCACGCGCGCGCTCCTCCTCCACCGCCTGTCGCGGCCAGTGCTGACCTCCCCCTGCCACCAACGCCCTCCCCAGCTCCGACCTCTTCTCTTCTCTCTCCTCCTTCCCCTTTTTAAATGCCAAACTCCTGCGCCCTAATCACGGATCCATCCGCCACTACCAGAGCACCTGGGCCCGCCACCCGACACCAGATCGGCGCCACCACCTACGTGAGGACCCCAGACCCCCCTGACCTCTGGCGATCGCACAAAACCCTCCTTCTCTCCTCCGATAACACCGTGAGCTTCCTGATTTTGTTTTTGATTTTATTTTTACTTGTATGAGGCTATGTTCTTTAATCATTTTTAACATTGAAAAGTTCATATATAAAGTGAAGATAAAAATTTGATTTATATATATATGAGGTGAAAATAAAATTACGATTTTTATTACGAAGTGAGCGTTGAAAAGATTGGATTGTTATATGTGAAGTAGACAAGAAAAGATAAGAATTTTAGTAGATAAAGAAATATTCGATTTTTAAATATTGAAAGATTTGATATTTAAACTAAAAGATAATAGATTTTTAATTATAAAAATTTGATCTTTAGTAGTATAAAAATACGATTTTTATATAGTAGAGATAGGAAAAATATAATTTTTATAAAGGATAAAAATATAATTTTTATATCATGGGAAGGTTAAAAATATAATTTTTATACGTGTAGCGAAGATAAAAAAATTCGATCTTTATATGAGAAGTAAAATAAAAATATGATTTTTATTTATTGAATGAAGCGATAAAAATATAATTTTTATTATAAACAGCGGGACAAGGACTGCATTGGAATTTCAGACAGATCCGGACGGTTCAGTAGTTCAAAAGTAAAGCACGGCGGAGTGGATCCCTAATGTGAGAACTTCTCACTTTTAATTTAATTTTCTAGTTAAAATATATACTAGGATGCAGACGGTGTTTAGTAGCACCCGACACCCGTCGTCCACAGACCATGGACGGCTTGTATGCTTGTTTGTTTGATTTTGATGTGTAGTTGATTGTGTGACGTGATGTGAAATGAAATAAAATATTTATATAGTTAAAAATATTTTATAGGTGAAAATATAATTTTTGACATGAATGTGAATAAATAAATATAAACAAATCGGACGATTTGTTTATATACACACATTTGACTGATATTGATTGGGATGATAAATTTTACACATCGCCCAACTGCACAAATAAAATCAGTGTTTGATTGTTTGAAACCCCACACGGGTATTGGGATGATATTTGACGTACACTAATCCTGATTGTTTAGTTGTATGTCAATCGATGGTTTGACAGACTGCGTAAGCGTTAATTATTTACATTTAATGCTTATGCAGTTGTTTGGTGCACTCTGGATGATGGTTGATTATTTATCGTTGTTATTTTATACATGTGTTGTAGAAAAATCCATATAATTAACATTATATGGTAATTGATTGGGCCTCATTCCAGTTTTGAAAAAGAAATATTTGAAATAGAAATATTTGAAAAAGAAATATTTGAAATAGAAATATTTGAAATAGAATATTTGAAAATAGAAATATATGAAGCCGTGTTGATTAGATTGACGTTATTTTGACGCGAACGATATCTATATCGATTTTATTCATTTTTCAATAAATATTCAAAGTGATTTCTAAATTCGAATTATATTGAAAAGAATTGAAATTCGAATTAAATTGAAAAGAACTGAAATTCGAATTAAATTGAAAATAACTGAAATTCGAATTAAACTGAATAGAATTGAAATTCGAATTAGATTGAAATAGAATTGAAATCGTTTTGAATTAAATTTAAAACGTATTGAAATTGAGCTAAAAATCGATTTGAATTGAAATCAATTTGAAATGAATTTAAAACGAATTTATATTGAAAAATTCAATCTTGATTTGAATTTGAAAAGGAAGTTGAAATCGTTTTGAAAACGAATTTAAAACGATTTATAAAATACGTTTTAAAAGGAAATCGACGAAATATATATAATATATTATATATATATATATATATATATATATATATATATATATATATATATATAATGGCCCGAATAGAACGCGCCACGCCGCGGCAGTTCGCGAATTTCGATCATTGACCTCGAATGGATATTACGGGAGATCCGACTGTCGGATTCCCCTAAAACCGAAACCGTTGGGTTCGTTTCGAAAAGAGCTTTCTAACGAATATTAGAGATTTGAAATATAACGGTTGGATTTGGAATTATGTCCAAATCAAATTGGGAAAAGGTCGCTGTAAGTGCAGTTCGATGGCCGTTGATGGAAATCGACTGTACGAGCCTTGATAAAATTGTTAAAAATAATAATAATTTGTGTAAAATCATAAGAAATGATTTGGGAAGAATTGGGATGAAAAACTCCATATTTGAAAAGATAAAAATAGATTTTTATCGAAATGAACTAGTTTTGAACTGGAAATATAATTTAATTATTTTTAGAAATAAATAAATTGGGTTTGAAATGATTTTGAAAATAACCAGAATTTCCAATATATAGATTGGAAATGGATTTGAATCGTAATTATCTTCGGAATATTTCGATATTGAATTACGTGATTATACAGATATTGTTATGGAAATTAGAAAGATATTTATATCGTTATTTCCAATAGAATATTTGTTGGTCGTAGAATTTGATATTGAATATAAGCCGATATATTTTCTATTCAGAGCCTTGTATTTAATATCAAATGTGATTTGGGTTTGTCATGAATGGTGTCTTCATTAACACTGTTCTTAAGCCCTGTTGAGAAAAAGATTAAATCTTTTTATTTAGATTTAATGAAGTGTACAAATTAAATAATATTTAATTGGAATTGAAATGGTATTGATTTTTGGGTTTATCGTGAATAGTGTTTTAAATAACACTTGTTCTTTAACCCGATAATTAATGGAATGTGATTTTGGGTTGTCGTGAACGGTATCTTCAATAATACTGTTCTTAGACCCAAATGAGTTAAGAAAATCAGAAACTAACTGGAGATTAGTTAAGTTGAATGGTTTCTGGGGTATTGATCTGATGTTGGTTTCGTCCTTCGGGGTTAATACTTAGGGAATTGCTCACTTGCTAATTTACGGTTAGGGACTGATTGAAATGTGATGTGATTTTGGGGTTTATCGTGAACCGTGTTTTAAATGACACTGATTCTTTAACCCAGTTAAAGATTAAAACTAAGTGGTGTTTTAATGAATCTTTAATTAGATTGAAAAGATCGAGAATGGAGTATCACCGGTTTTGCTCCAGGCGATAGTTAAATCTTTAATTAGATTGGAACGTGAAATGGTAATTGAATTTACCGATAACACCGTGGTGTTAGATATGAAGTATGACCAGTTTTACTTCATGGGATGAATAGGTTGGGATTGGGAAATAAAATAAATGATTACTTCGGTGTGGTTCGCTAATCCCGACTAGTTTGAATTGATATTCAAGGAAGATTAAAGAATAAATTTAAAAGAATTTATCTTTGTTAAAATTAATGGGAACCTTTCCCTAAGAATGTGAAATTTAGAAACTAACTGTCGGTTAGCTAAGCAGAATGGTTTTCTGGATATTGATCTGATGTTGGTTTCGGCCTTCGGGGTTAATATTTGGGGAATTATTCTCTAGTTAATTTACGGTTAGTGACTGATGAATTGGAATGAGGCGTATGTTGTGTTTGTGTAACACTTGTTTATAATATACGCAAGTTATTCAGAAAGACCGAGTTTACCCCATTCTGAATAACTGATACGACGATAAGTCGAAGATGAAGACGGTTGAAGACCAGAGGTCTTCAAGTTGTTTGGGTGGTTATTGATGATCTTGATTGGGTCGTACACCCAAGAGGAGGGAATCAGTTAGTGGTCGTCCAGACGTACTTGGAGATCGATGGATATGCGGGGTACTAGGTGCCTCCGGTTTCATTCAGACCCAGAACGAACTTGTAAATGGACTGTGTGTCTGATATTTGGATTTTATTCTGTGTGATTGATTTCTATTAAATATATATCGGTTTGGCGGCGGAGAATTTATTCTCTTGCTTAACGCCCTTCTTTGAGACGCACGAGCTCAGGGGTTATATACTGATGGATATCAAACGCATAGAGTGAATTGCCTGTGTGGCATGCCTAAGTGGCAAATGATCAAGGCTTCTGTTGAAAAGCAAAGTCTTGTGGTTGATGATCAAAGCAAGGCCTTTGTGGCATAGCTTTGTGTAGCGTTTACTTCGCGAGTTTCACACCCGGTATGAACCAGAAACGGGAGAGGACATCAGGGGAGGGCATGCGTTTTCTTCTAGTTAGAAGTGGCGTCAGTGGTTTTACACGCCCTGACGAGTTTGACTTATGTGGTTGTTGCTGTTGCGAGGCGCCTCAGATATATCGGTGACTATGTGAAGCCGATGGAGTCATTCGTTGGCTCATTTACGCCCCATAGGGCGGGGAAACGCATGTTCAGACATTTTAATCCACTCCGTGTGGACCGGCCCTGACGTTCCAAGGGCCCACCTGAGTCTGGGTCCTGAGGCTTGGGCTAGAGAGTCTCGAATCGGTGAGGACTATCTTTTGCCTCGGTTCATACCATAAATGATAACCCAACTTCCAATACGACATTTTGCGGTTTTGATTGTATACCTATATATGGCGACATAGTGGTATGGGACATTCATGCCGCCTATGATTGATATTTATGATTGTATAGAGAATAAAAAACTAACTGGAAACGAGCTAAGATGGGTGGTTTCCTGGGTATTGGTCTGATGTTGGTTTCGGCCTTCGGGGTTAATACATAGGGAATCGTTCTCTTACTAATTTACGGTTGGAGTCTGATTAAGAAATAAAAACATGAAATTTAGCGTATCAAGCATTCTTTGGCTATTATAAGGTAAAAACCCTATCCTCCGGCTTGCGTTGCATTGTGTGATGGGACGTGGGTTTTATAATAGCTTCATTTTCTTTATTTAGCATTGCGCTGTTTGTTTTATGCACTGGTATTCTTGGGAGGAAACCCGTTCCGTTTTATACGGAGTGGTCCCTTGATTTACCTAACTTTAAAATAAAGATTAATAACTGTTTTAGTTCTCACACCAGTCCCATGACTAACCTGGAGTTTATTGTTTTAACCGAAACTCTAGGTGCCCTTATTTTCGACACGGGCAGCTAGTAATTTTGGTTTTGTAGATTTATATTCACAGGATCCTGATTTACAGCTGGAACGATATCCGGAAAGCTTTGTATCTGTATATCTCCTTCAGTTGTGTTTTGTATTATTTTCCGCTGCTATGTAATTTATTGTAATCTCTGATATTTATCGAATGTGTAATATTTATTCATACTCTGTATATTCTATTATTCTGATGGAATTGTTGTAATATACAATGAAATGTTCTTCTGTCTGCGTTATTTTGTGGCTTGTCCTCGACTCTATCCGGGCTTTCCTTACCGGGGAAGTTTGGGTCGTTTCAGCTGGTATCAGAGCTTTGGTTTACAAAGCTCAGAGAACGAGGCACGTTAGAACCATATGAAAGAATTCATCAAAGATTGGATTAGTAATATCCAACGGGAATGACTCGTTAGAGATGGGATCAGTAGTATCCTAGAACGGGTGTGAAGGGTATATTTTGAAAGTGAAAACAAATTTTGTTTTGAAAATTTAAATCAACTGTTCGTGTTTGATTATTTATTTTATATTGAATTTGGACAATGCAGTATATAAAGATTTTGCGTATACGTCTGATCCGCGTGTATTCGAAGTTTTAATATACTGAATAGATATAGAATCGCACTCTAGTCGCCCGGAGATGGTACTGATGATAGCACGTGCATCATCTGTATTTATATTCGAGTTTTGAAAGTGTGACCTCTATATATTTCTATTAGACTGGTGTGAGAACCAAAATTAGATAGGGCTTATTGTTGTGATTTGGCATCAAAAATGTGATTTTTGATTGTATATCAAAGTTATGAATTTGAAACGTTAATCAACTAATTGATTGTTGATTGTGTTGTTTAATTATAGTTTGATTAATTAAAATGTTGAACCTTTAGCCAAATTGTATCAAATAGTAAATTGCATTGAAAATTTGCCGCAAATGCATGCATATACGAGTACTTACATTGAGCAGGTCATAGCAAGGAGGCTAGAGCAGAAAAATAAAATTGTTTGTCCGACAAATAGGTACATGTTTACCATAATTTACTGTTTTGTTTGGGTGATGATGATTTTGTGAGCCGCTTGGCTTTTTCTTTTGGATTGAAGAAGGCCATGGGAGACTATATGAAATATCCCGAAGTCCCCGGTGCAGGGGAGGTTATGGCGAAATTTTTCGAAAATTTAGGGTGTTAGCAAATGTTTTGAAAAATTTGAAAAGTTCTTAGAAACTAAAAAGTTGAAGAACTTAAGCCGTAATGAAAATAATGGAAGTTGAGTTGATTAGTAAAACAACTTTCGGCTTCGTTCCTTTTCGGGGACGAAAAGTTTTAAGTGGGGGGGGGGGGGGGATTGTAATAACCCGGAAAATCTGAGCCAATTTAAAATTTTTATTTTGGCAATTTTATTGAATTTTGAATATTTAAAATGAATTATTTTAAATAATAACGATGAGAAATTTGTTTTGAATAGAATTAAAACGCATATATTTATATACGTCGTCGTTAGAATATAAATATTTATTTAAATTATAAAAGGAATTGAAAATGGCGCGGTAGTTCGATAATCCGATTTCAAAGTTCAAATGAATGTACCGAGTTCAAAATAAACCGGATTTTAGTGAAACCAAAAATATTTGAATTTAATAGAGAATATCTTTCCAACGAATCCGAAAAATTGAAATTTCATAGCGAGAATCAAAAGTTATGTCCAGTTGAAAATTCAAAATAGTCGCTGTGGAATTTCGGCCCTTAAAAATGGCCATTTTGCAAACGACCTCGGAATTCGACGAAACCACTTTTGTTGGATCCGTGATGTCAAGTTATTGCTAGGTTTCAAATTTCATAATTTTTCGAATCAATATGTGAGCGTGGCAAAGGAAAACGCGTTTGACCAGTTTCAGTTAATTTAAATCGACTGGAAAATGACCATTTTTCAAACGGTCTCAGAATTTGACGAAATTAGTTTTGTTAGGACCGTATCGTCAATACGAAGCTAGAAAATATTTTTCGGGAATTTTTCTAGTTAGTATGTGGCCCCGGTAAATTGAAATGCGCGTTCAAATTCAATATATAGAGTTATATGTTGATTTTGACGAAAACTAATTGAAACGATCGAATCAGCCTACGATACATATCCCATTGTGTTCGGAATGGGGGTAATTAGCTATGGGCGACGGTCGGTAGGTTCGATTTCGAGTTCGAAAAAAAAGTTACTTTTTGAAATAGAATAAAATAAAATAAATAATAAATTAATTAAATAAACACCCCTATACCTTCACCCCTCCTCTCTCTTTCAGTTCGATCAAATAAAAAAAAACTGTCGCCAGTCCCACGTGCACGCTCCTCCTCCACCGCCCGTCGCGGCCAGCGCCGACCTCCCCCTGCCACCAACGCCCTCCCCAGCTCCGACCTCTTCTCTTCTTTCTCCTCCTTCCCCTTTTTAAACGCCAAACCCCTGCGTCCTAATCCCGGATCCATCCGCCACTGCCAGAGCACCTGGGCCCGCCACCCGACACCAGATCAGCGCCACCACCTGCGCGAGGACCCCATACCCCCTGACCTCCGGCGAGCGCACAAAACCCTCCTTCTCTCTTCCGATAACACCGTGAGCTTCCTGATTTTGTTTTTGATTTTATTTTTACTTGTATGAGGCTATGATCTTTAATCATTTTTAACATTGAAAAGTTCATATTTTTAACATTGAAAATTTCATATATAAAGTGAAGATAAAAATTTGATTTTTATATATATGAGGTGAAAATAAAAATACGATTTTTATTACGAAGTGAGCGTTGAAAAGATTGGATTGTTATATGTGAAGTAGACAAGAAAAGATAAGATTTTTAGTAGATAAAGAAAGATTCGATTTTTAAATAATGAAAGATTTGATATTTAAACTAAAAGATAATAGATTTTTAATTATAAAAAATTTGATCTTTAGTAGTATAAAAATACTATTTTTATATAGTAGAGATAGTAAAAATATAATTTTTATATGATGTAAAGGATAAAAATATAACTTTTATATCATGGGAAGGTTAAAAATATAATTTTTATACGTGTAGCGAAGATAAAAAAAATCGATCTTTATATGAGAAGTAAAATAAAAATATGATTTTTATTTATTGAATGAAGCGATAAAAATATAATTATTATTATAAACAGCGGGACAAGGACTGCATTGGAATTTCAGACAGATCTGGACGGTTCAGCAGTTCAAAAGTAAAGCACGGCGGAGTGGATCCCTAATGTGAGAACTTCTCACTTTTAATTTAATTTTCTAGTTAAAATATATACTATGATGCAGACGGTGTTTAGTTGCACCCGACACCCATCGTCCACATACCATGGACGGCTTGTATGCTTGTTTGTTTGATTTTGATGTGTAGTTGATTGTGTGATGTGATGTGAAATGAAATAAAATATTTATATAGTTAAAAATATTTTATAATTGAAAATATAATTTTTGACATGAATGTGAATAAATAAATATAAACAAATCGGACGATTTGTTTATACACACACATTTGACTGATATTGATTGGGACGATAAATTTTACACATCGCCCAACTGCACAAATAAAATCTGTGTTTGATTGTTTGAAACCCCACACGGGTATTGGGATGATATTTGACGTACACTAATCCCGATTGTTTAGTTGTATGTCAATCGATGGGTTGACAGACTGTGTAAGCGTTAATTATTTACATTTAATGCTTATGCAGTTGTGTGCTGCACTCTGGATGATGGTTGATTATTTATCGTTGTTATTTTATACATGTGTTGTAGAAAAATCCATATAATTAACATTATATGGTAATTGATTGGGCCTCATTCCAGTTTTGAAAAAGAAATATTTGAAATAGAAATATTTGAAATAGAATATTTGGAAATTAAAATATATGAAGCCGTGTTGATTAGATTGACGCTATTTTGACGCGAACGATATCTATATCGATTTTATTCATTTTTCAATGAATATTGAAAGTGATTTCGAAATTCGAATTATATTGAAAAGAATTGAAATTCGAATTAAATTGAAAAGAATTGAAATTCGAATTAAATTGAAAAGAATTGAAATTCGAATTAAACTGAATAGAATTGAAATTCGAATTAGATTGAAATAGAATTGAAATCGTTTTGAATTGAATTTAAAACGTATTAAAATTGAACTGAAAATCAATTTGAATTGAAATCAAATTGAAATGAATTTAAAACGAATTTATATTGAAAAATTCAATCTTGATTTGAATTTGAAAAGGAAGTTGAAATCGTTTTGAAAACGAATTTAAAACGATTTATAAAATACGTGTAACACCCCACCTCCGCCAGGGTCACTCGCAAAGGAATGCACTAGCTTTGGAGGGGCATTATTGGTGAACATGCATAATGATATAGCAAGGCAGGACATGACATATATATATGTAAATAAACAGAGTAAGTAATTAAAACAGCGGAAGACTTTTAAACTATTTCAAAAACAAGTCTGCTACATCATAATGTCGATTTCCCAAGTAAACAAGTCTAGTGCATAAAATAACATCATCTGATACTGAAAAAGAAAAACATAAAAGTAGCTATCCCCAAAGTGGAAGAAACCATAGCAAGCCCAAGTCCAAAGCATACATGAGCTATCCAAGAAAACAGCTAAGCTCCAAGCTAGGCTCCTGTATTCCCTCCCTGAGAACCTTGGGGGGGGGGAACGGAAGAAAAGAGACGAAACAAAACGGGTCAGTCAAAAAGACTGAGTAAGCCCTGCTACGATCAGTCTATAAACTAATAAAGTTAACATCATGATGAAAACTGAGATGATCATAGATAACAATATACTGGCATGGTAAGTTAACTACAAGATAGATAGAGGTGTCATCGCATACCACAAGGTTAAGTTTTTGCACCACGGTGTACTAGCAGACCAACATAACAGGTATTGATCCCTTAGCCCAAACTTTGGCCCAATAACACGAAGTGACCTTAGTATAAGGTCCAACCCAACGGTCTAGTCGATCGGCTCCCTATAAGCCTAACACGTCAAGTGTTGATGTCCATACGGCCCACATATGGATGTAGGTAGTCTGTGCTGGGCCCACCTTTGGGTGTATCAAGCCCTCGGTTGTCGACCCCGGACACTTAAGCAATAATGCACAGCCCTAACCTACTGGTACCCGTGCCTCGAGTTTGTCCAACATCGGACTACGTGCACGTCCATAGCCCGCCGGACCCGCACCGCTGTACCACTCAGCCGTCGCTTTGGTCGCTTACATCAGTCCAGTAATCGTGCCCCGCCCTAGCCTAGCCCCTAGGGTTGTGAATGATACCAAACTGGGATTACTGCTGGAACAGACCACGCTGCTAGGGTTTCCTAAGGAGGTTAAGTGTGATTTAACCCTTCACTAATCCTGGATTAAACTGGCTAAGTGTGGCTTAACCCCGTTCTAATCCCTTGAACTCCCAAATGGATTAAACTAGTTAAGTGTAACCAACGGTTCAGAACTTAACCACATTCTAATCCCTCGAATCCCCAAATTGGTTAAGTATTAGTGGACCCTGACTTAACCCTAATCATGAGGCATTAATTAATTTAATGCACCTTAACCTCTCACATTAGACCTTGTTGTGGTTACTAGTTAGGCCGGGCGGGTCCGGGTAGCTTTACACCACAACTTGGTCTAACCTCGGGTCTTGGCACCCCATGACCAACTTCTCACATTGGGTCCTATTGTTTGTAGCCACTAGTTAAGCCGGTCGGTTCCGGGTAGAATTACGCTACAAACTCAACCCAACCTCGAGTTGGCCACACTTATGTTTTCTAAGTGTCATGTCCACTTTATTTCAAAACATAATTACAAGTCAACAATTACTTGGGTAGACCTAACTTAATAGGTAAATTCCCAAGGGGTAGACCTAACTTAATAGGTAAATTCCCAATCTTATATTCTCATGTATTTTAAGTTTACCCCAAAACCCCCAACGTCATTCTATCGCTTACATATTCGTAGTAACGCATAAAGGATAGGAAGAGGGAACTTGGCACAACATACATGATAAACTTGCACAACAATCATGCATAACATGTTAGACTTGCACAACTTAGCGTAGTGAACTTGCATATTACCATAAAACATGCATAACATGTTAAACTTGCATAACTTAGCATAATGAACTTGCATATTACCATAATCATGCATAACTTGTCAAACATGCACAACTTGTCATTTTAAACTTGCATAAATATGCACAACTTGTCAAAACATGCACAACTTGTCATTTTAAACTTGCATAAACATGCACAACTTGCCAAAACATGCACAACTTGTCAAAACATGCACAACTTGTCATTTTAAACTTGCATAAACATGCACAACTTGCCAAAACATGCACAACTTGTCATTTTAAACTTGCATAAACATGCACAACTTGCCAAAACATGCACAACTTGTCAAAACATGCACAACTTGTCATTTTAAACTTGCATAAATATGCATAACTCAATAAACACACAAATCATGGCTTAGCAAACTTGCATAAACATGCATAACTTAATAAACATACAAACCATGGCTTAACAAACTTGCATAAACATGCATAACTTATAAATCTTGCAAATCATGGCTTAGTATACATGCATAACTTAATAGATTTGCAAATCATGGCTTAGTACCCTTGCATAACATGCACAACTCAATAAACATACATAAACCCCAACTTTCATCACACATTAACTTTATAGTTTCTAAAATGAGGGTAAGAGGGCTTACAATGCTTATGCGGACTCAAATGAGTACAACAAATGCAAGAAACCCCTTATGCAACTAATTAAAGCCCCCAAATGCAAGCAAACTTGATCAAGACTCCTCCTTTATGGTGCCAATTGAAAAACAAGCCTTTAATGCAAGCTAAGGAGAATCATACAAGCCTAAATACCCTTGTATGCATGGAAATCTCTTAGGGATTTGATTAGGAATTGTATGAAGAGGGTGGAGGCCATGAGAGTTTTGATTTTGGCATAGTTTAGTTACTAGAATGATTTATGGGGTTTAAGGGTAGGATTAGGAGCTTATTTATAGAAGATTAGAGTGATTTAGACCATAGGATTAACCCTAGGTGAATTTTGGCCCGTCAGATTTAGGAACTCTCTAGAACCAGACCACACAGCCAAGCCCAAACCAAGCCCAAACCAAAGAGGTGCGCCAGGCTAATCTGCCTGGCTACCCCCTGTCGACAGGGCTATCGACAGGGCAGTCGACTCCCTGGGGACCCTGTCGACAGGCCTGTCGACATGGGGCCCCTGGCGGGAGTTTTCCCGCCTTGGCCCAGCTGGCCCAATTCTTTAAATTTGAATCTGATTTTTACTTAGTAATTTTCTGCAAACTTCAATGGGCCTTAACTGGGTCATACGGACTCCGATTTTCGAAAACTCGGACTCTATTTCGCGTATTTTTCCGAGACGAACGCAATGGCATAGCCCGTTTCCCTTGATTCCCATTTTATAATTTAATTCTGCCTCAATTTATGTTATAACAGATTATTGAAAATACGGGTTGTTACATTCTCCCCTCCTTAAAGGATTTCGTCCCCGAAATCTTCAAGTTAGGAAGAACGTATCCTACCATCCAATCATCCATCTACTCAAAGCATCATCCACGAGCAATCATCGTCCTTACAAGATTCTAAATGCTGGATGAACATATGCAAAAGTGTGTGTATATGTACTTATCTAATGCAAAAATCAGGCGGTTACTGATACAGTAAACCTCCTTAATGCATATGTATGTAAATCAGGCGGCTACTGATACAGTAAACCTCCTTAATGCATATGTATGTCGGTGAAATGAATCCATATGTATGCAGATTCCTAAATTCATAGTATCTATATGAGTGCACATAACATTCATCCATATGCAACATCCATGTGATAACACAACAAGTTTCAACCATGAATAAGTGTAAGCACTCATGCATATGCAACATGAAGAGTGTGCGAGCCGATCTAGTGCCTAATCGTGTATAATGCATCCACGAGCAACCACTTGCAAACACTTGCAACCACTTGCAACCATCAAGCATAACATGTTTCAAACACATGTTTCAACCAAAGGGTTTCTACCTAAGGTTCTCATGACACGATAAACTAGATAAACTAGATAAACTCCTTTTTGGATTACAAGAAATCCATTCAAACTTTGACATATAGTACTAACCGATGAGTCTTAACCCCCTTATGGAGTTCACAACAGAAATAAGATCGAGAATGGGACCGAGAGGACATATACAAAAGATAACTTGCAAGCAAGCTTCACAGGAAAACAAGGGTCAAGGATGCACTCTTAAAAAGATATGATGCGTGTATCTAGTCTTCACTCTTCTTAGTCACGTTTCCTTGAGCTTAACTCAACTGTGCTTTGACTATCTTTCACTTCATGATTCCTTGGCTTCCTAACTCCTATTTCCCAAATTCGAGTTGGAACTCATTTCACTATTGCCTCTCGTCTTTCTTTTCCACTTATTCTTCTTTCTGTATACTTGGCTTAAACATACTATAACCTTAGGATTTTATGCAAGCTCTCCAAAATTCACTAGTGAATCCTGGATCTCGCCTACCTACTATAAAGTATTCCATGCAACAGAACTTTTGTTGCCAATTGCCCTTATAAACGTGACTTTCTATAACTCATGCTTAATCGAAATGAACCACCCGCCTATGAGTGATAGGTCATACCTAGATTCAGTTGTCTACTCATGGCCTCCTGTAGGCTCCTTCCAAAACTGGCCAACTTCTTGTGGGTAAACCGTTGCTAAACATGATGCAGTTCTCTCGCTCTGAAATGAGCACTCTTCGTGAGTCTACCTATTATGACCCACATACCCGTATTCCCTTTCTTTGATCTAGGTAGTCTATCCACATAATCTATCGAGATGTTTTCACACTTCCCTTGCGAAACTTCCAATGGAGGTAATGGCCCACTGGGCTTCTATGACTTGGCCTCAACCTGGTGGCACAACATGTATCCTGAAACCAACTCGGCCACCTCCTCGAGTGGTACGCATCTTCAAGATCCTTCTTTACCAAGTCTTTCACTCGAGGAACACATAATCTCTCATCGCGCCTTAGTCATCCCTTGTCATCTATAATATACCTAGCGAGGTGACTTAACATCTCGCCTCGAATCAACTGGTCCATGTTCTTGACTAACTGCGGGTCTTCTTCCTATGAAACCCCCTTCTTGACCCTGAAGAGTAAGTCTAAGCTCCGGGAATGCTAACTAACTAGCCAAACGGAGGAAGTTTCTTACTTCTATTGCCCTTCTTAGAGCTTTCCGGTCTTAAACCGCAATCACTCTAACGGGATCCCCCGCTAAGCCTTCTTAGGAACTATGTGCCCAAGAAATCCAACTTCTTCCCTCCAAAGTGACATTTGGAGAACTTGACCTTCCACTGGTGGCTCTAAGCGTATCCATCTCCTCCTTGAGATGTATAGCATGTTCTTCCTCGTTCTTTTGAGGAGATCAAAATATCGTCTACGACGACCACGACAAACTTGTTCAAGGACTCCCTAAACACCCTACCCATCAAGTCCACGTAATATGCGGGTGCATCCGTCAAACCAAATAGCATGACTAGCCATTCTAAAAATCCATCCAGAGTCCTAAACGCAGTCTTGTCAATTCCATCCTCAGCCATCCTAAGCTGATGGAATCCGGTAGCTAGGTCAAAAGAAAACGGATGCTCCTACCAGCTGATCAAACAAATCATCGATCCCTGGTAACGGTTGTCTATTCTTTTCAACATGTAAGCGAAGCAAACTATCCATATTAGTAACGAATACTACTGGAGCACCCTACTCGGAAATGCCTCGTCTTAGGAAGTTCTTCCCAAGCAACTCCTTGACTTGCTTTCTTACTCTCACCTCGTGAGGTCACGTGCCTAACCGGTCACGAAACTGGCTTGGTATTACCAACCAGATAATACGGAAATCTATCCCACGTCTAAGGGTAACCCCTTCACTTTCCCCAAGATATCAGGATATTCTCGGACCACCCTCACAGATTTCAAACTATCGATAGACGAGTTGAGGGATTCAAGATAACATAACATGACGGGACCCCTAGGGTTGCTAGAAATTTCTAAGGGTACGGCTGAGGCGAGTCATGAGCCTCACAACCCTATATACATAAACCCAGAATGGCTCCAAAATAGGACAACCATTCCATGCCCAAAGCCAACCCATATCCCCCGAAACCGAGAATATAAACATCCCACGAGAATTCTATACTCAAGATAGAAATTTTTTAAATCCACTCAGACCACAGACAAACGGGCAGAACCCCCAATTGGATTTGAAACACATACGGGATCATCAACTACACTAGTACTTAGGTGCAAAACTTTCAACTGGGTCAGATGAAATAAAACTATGCGATGTGCCAGAATCAAACAAAGTTTGAACAGGGAAAATCAGAAAATGTAAACAAGATTTTCAACAGGAACACTACCTCTATCATGAGCTGGAAGGACGGGGTTGAGGGGATGGATTCACCCTCCAGATAGTCCTGCACACCGAGTCTGACCTTGCCCTTGTTTCCTCTGGCAATCCTTGCTGAAATGTCCAAACTCACCACAAATGAAGCATTCGCCCCGCTTTCTCTTTTCCTTCTTCCTACATTCCTTAGCCATATGTCCAACGTTATCACAGAAGTTACATTTCATATTCTTGCCCCGTTTCCCGGAATTTACTCCTTTGCCTTGAGACTCATTTGCCTTGACCTCTCTCTTATCATTGCTACCTTCTTCTTGAAGTAGGGCCAAATTCACTAAGCTCTCGAAAGTCGCCCCCAAGGGTATATGAGACAGGGCCAAATCATGTAATGGCTCGTTTAGTCCTAGAGCAAAGTGTAGGGCCTTCTTCTGAGCTGTATTAACCAAGTCTAAATCGACACGAGCCAGTTGATTAAACTTATCTATGTATTCCCTAATAGTCATGTCCCCTTGCTTCAGTGATAAGAATCTCAGTCCAAACCTTCCTCTAAAGTCATCCCAAGTCTCAATTGGCCTAGTAGCGGTGGTGACTACCCACCAACGTGCAGCTTCTTCCTTTAGCAACCATACCGCTAATAAAACTTTCCTGCGGTCACCTATATCAAAGGAGGCTAAAAGATCTTCGGTCTCTTTCAACCAATTTCCTGCTTCTACAAAAGTCTCGGTTCCAAAGAAATTCTTGCAACCCATCGCCTTAAAATCTCGGCAAATCTTTGCGAAGTCAGTTTGAGGATGCAGAGGGGAAGGAGGAAGAGGAACATCAGCTACGGGAGGAGGAGGAGGAGGAACAGCGGCCTCGACTGGGGAGACAACATTAGGGACACCCGGGGCCGATGCCGTGACTTCCAAGTACCGACGAAACCAATCGGGTATCGTTACTCCTTCGGGTAAGATGAGATTATCAGACATGCTGGAAACGGAAAGAAAAGAGTTCAAACGAGGAGTCAAAGGATAGTGCTAATGGCTTTTGGGGAATAGCCTTTTAAAAACAACTAGACTTTTCTTTGGAAAATACTTTATACTTGGTTTTGAAAATAGTTTTTCAAAAGTTTTAAAAACCTTTTTATCCCTTCTCGCAAACCATATGCTCCGATACCAAATGTAACACCCCACCTCCGCCAGGGTCACTCGCAAAGGAATGCACTAGCTTTGGAGGGGCATTATTGGTGAACATGCATAATGATATAGCAAGGCAGGACATGACATATATATATGTAAATAAACAGAGTAAGTAATTAAAACAGCGGAAGACTTTTAAACTATTTCAAAAACAAGTCTGCTACATCATAATGTCGATTTCCCAAGTAAACAAGTCTAGTGCATAAAATAACATCATCTGATACTGAAAAAGGAAAACATAAAAGTAGCTATCCCCAAAGTGGAAGAAACCATAGCAAGCCCAAGTCCAAAGCATACATGAGCTATCCAAGAAAACAGCTAAGCTCCAAGCTAGGCTCCTGTATTCCCTCCCTGAGAACCTGGGGGGGGGGGGGGGAAACGGAAGAAAAGAGGCGAAACAAAACGGGTCAGTCAAAAAGACTGAGTAAGCCCTGCTACGATCAGTCTATAAACTAATAAAGTTAACATCATGATGAAAACTGAGATGATCATAGATAACAATATACTGGCATGGTAAGTTAACTACAAGATAGATAGAGGTGTCATCGCATACCACAAGGTTAAGTTTTTGCACCACGGTGTACTAGCAAACCAACATAACAGGTATTGATCCCTTAGCCCAAACTTTGGCCCAATAACACGAAGTGACCTTAGTATAAGGTCCAACCCAACGGTCTAGTCGATCGGCTCCCTATAAGCCTAACACGTCAAGTGTTGATGTCCATACGGCCCACATATGGATGTAGGTAGTCTGTGCTGGGCCCACCTTTGGGTGTATCAAGCCCTCGGTTGTCGACCCCGGACACTTAAGCAATAATGCACAGCCCTAACCTACTGGTACTCGTGCCTCGAGTTTGTCCAACATCGGACTACGTGCACGTCCGTAGCCCGCCGGACCCGCACCGCTGTACCACTCAGCCGTCGCTTTGGTCGCTTACATCAGTCCAGTAATCGTGCCCCGCCCTAGCCTAGCCCCTAGGGTTGTGAATGATACCAAACTGGGATTACTGCTGGAACAGACCACGCTGCTAGGGTTTCCTAAGGAGGTTAAGTGTGATTTAACCCTTCACTAATCCTGGATTAAACTGGCTAAGTGTGGCTTAACCCCGTTCTAATCCCTTGAACTCCCAAATGGATTAAACTAGTTAAGTGTAACCAACGGTTCAGAACTTAACCACATTCCAATCCCTCGAATCCCCAAATTGGTTAAGTATTAGTGGACCCTGACTTAACCCTAATCATGAGGCATTAATTAATTTAATGCACCTTAACCTCTCACATTAGACCTTGTTGTGGTTACTAGTTAGGCCGGGCGGGTCCGGGTAGCTTTACACCACAACTTGGTCTAACCTCGGGTCTTGGCACCCCATGACCAACTTCTCACATTGGGTCCTATTGTTTGTAGCCACTAGTTAAGCCGGTCGGTTCCGGGTAGAATTACGCTACAAACTCAACCCAACCTCGAGTTGGCCACACTTATGTTTTCTAAGTGTCATGTCCACTTTATTTCAAAACATAATTACAAGTCAACAATTACTTGGGTAGACCTAACTTAATAGGTAAATTCCCAAGGGGTAGACCTAACTTAATAGGTAAATTCCCAATCTTATATTCTCATGTATTTTAAGTTTACCCCAAAACCCCCAACGTCATTCTATCGCTTACATATTCGTAGTAACGCATAAAGGATAGGAAGAGGGAACTTGGCACAACATACATGATAAACTTGCACAACAATCATGCATAACATGTTAGACTTGCACAACTTAGCGTAGTGAACTTGCATATTACCATAAAACATGCATAACATGTTAAACTTGCATAACTTAGCATAATGAACTTGCATATTACCATAATCATGCATAACTTGTCAAACATGCACAACTTGTCATTTTAAACTTGCATAAATATGCACAACTTGTCAAAACATGCACAACTTGTCATTTTAAACTTGCATAAACATGCACAACTTGCCAAAACATGCACAACTTGTCAAAACATGCACAACTTGTCATTTTAAACTTGCATAAACATGCACAACTTGCCAAAACATGCACAACTTGTCATTTTAAACTTGCATAAACATGCACAACTTGCCAAAACATGCACAACTTGTCAAAACATGCACAACTTGTCATTTTAAACTTGCATAAATATGCATAACTCAATAAACACACAAATCATGGCTTAGCAAACTTGCATAAACATGCATAACTTAATAAACATACAAACCATGGCTTAACAAACTTGCATAAACATGCATAACTTATAAATCTTGCAAATCATGGCTTAGTATACATGCATAACTTAATAGATTTGCAAATCATGGCTTAGTACCCTTGCATAACATGCACAACTCAATAAACATACATAAACCCCAACTTTCATCACACATTAACTTTATAGTTTCTAAAATGAGGGTAAGAGGGCTTACAATGCTTATGCGGACTCAAATGAGTACAACAAATGCAAGAAACCCCTTATGCAACTAATTAAAGCCCCCAAATGCAAGCAAACTTGATCAAGACTCCTCCTTTATGGTGCCAATTGAAAAACAAGCCTTTAATGCAAGCTAAGGAGAATCATACAAGCCTAAATACCCTTGTATGCATGGAAATCTCTTAGGGATTTGATTAGGAATTGTATGAAGAGGGTGGAGGCCATGAGAGTTTTGATTTTGGCATAGTTTAGTTACTAGAATGATTTATGGGGTTTAAGGGTAGGATTAGGAGCTTATTTATAGAAGATTAGAGTGATTTAGACCATAGGATTAACCCTAGGTGAATTTTGGCCCGTCAGATTTAGGAACTCTCTAGAACCAGACCACACAGCCAAGCCCAAACCAAGCCCAAACCAAAGAGGTGCGCCAGGCTAATCTGCCTGGCTACCCCCTGTCGACAGGGCTGTCGACAGGGCAGTCGACTCCCTGGGGACCCTGTCGACAGGCCTGTCGACATGGGGCCCCTGGCGGGAGTTTTCCCGCCTTGGCCCAGCTGGCCCAATTCTTTAAATTTGAATCTGATTTTTACTTAGTAATTTTCTGCAAACTTCAATGGGCCTTAACTGGGTCATACGGACTCCGATTTTCGAAAACTCGGACTCTATTTCGCGTATTTTTCCGAGACGAACGCAATGGCATAGCCCGTTTCCCTTGATTCCCATTTTATAATTTAATTCTGCCTCAATTTATGTTATAACAGATTATTGAAAATACGGGTTGTTACAATACGTTTTAAAAGGAAATCGACGAAATATATATATTATATATATAATGGCCCGAATTGAACGCGCCGCGCCGCGGCAGTTCGCGAATTTCGACCATTGACTTCGAATGGATATTACGGGAGATCCGGCCGTCGGATTCTCCTAAAACCGGAACCTTTGGGTTCGTATCGAAAAGAGCTTTCTAACGAATATTAGAGACTTGAAATCTAACGGTTGGATTTGGAATTATGTCCAAATCAAATTGGGAAAAGGTCGCTGTAAGTGCAGTTCGATGTCCGTGGATGGAAATCGACTGTACGAGCCTTGATAAAATTATTAAAAATAATAATAATTTGTGTAAAATCATAAGAAATGATTTGGGAAGATTTGGGATGAAAAACTCCATATTTTAAAAGATAAAAATAGTTTTTTATAGAAATGAACTAGTTTTGAACTAGAAATATAATTCAATTATTTTTAGAAATAAATAAATTGGGTTTGAAATGGTTTTGAAAATAACCAGAATTTCCAATATATAGATTGGAAACGGATTTGAATCGAAATTATCTTCGGAATATTTCGATATTGAATTACGTGATTATACAGATATTGTTATGGAAATTTGAAAGATATTTATTTCGTTATTTCCAATAGAATATTTGTTGGTCGTAGAATTTGATATTGAATATAAGCCGATATATTTTCTATTCAGAGCCTTGTATTAATATCAAATGTGATTTGGGTTTGTCGTGAATGGTGTTTTCATTAACACTGTTCTTACGCCCAGTTGAGAAAAAGATTAAATCTTTTTATTTAGATTTAATGAAGTGTACCAGTTAAATAATATTTAATTGGAATTGAAATGGAATGTGATTTTGGGTTATCGTGAACGGTATCTTCAATAATACTGTTCTTAGACCCAAATGAGTTAAGAAAATCAGAAACTAACTGGAGATTAGTTAAGTTGAATGGTTTCTGGGATATTGATCTGATGTTGGTTTCGGCCTTCTGGGTTAATACTTAGGGAATTGCTCACTTGCTAATTTACAGTTAGGGACTGATTGAAATGTGATGTGATTTTGGGGTTTATCGTGAAACGTGTTTTAAATGACACTGATTCTTTAACCCTGTTAAAGATTTAAACTAAGTGGAGTTTTAATGAATCTTTAATTAGATTGAAAAGATCGAGAATGGAGTATCACCGGTTTTGCTCTAGGCGATAGTTAAATCTTTAATTAGATTGGAACGTGAAATGGTAATTGAATTTACCGATAACACCGTGGTGTTAGATATGAAGTATGACCAGTTTTACTTCATGGGATGAATAGGTTGGGATGGGGAAATAAAATAAATGATTACTTCGGTGTGGTTCGCTAATCCCGACTAGTTTGAATTGATATTCAAGGAAGATTAAAGAATAAATTTAAAAGAATTTATCTTTGATAAAATTAATGGGAACCTTTCCCTAAGAATGTGAAATTTAGAAACTAACTGTCGGTTAGCTAAGCAGAATGGTTTTCTGGATATTGATCTGATGTTGGCTTCGGCCTTCGGGGTTAATATTTGGGGAATTATTCTCTAGTTAATTTACAGTTAGTGACTGATGAATTAGAATGAGGCGTATTTTGTGTTTGTGTAACACTTGTTTATAATATACGCAAGTTATTCAGAAAGACCGGGTTTACCCCATTCCGAATAACTGATACGACGATAAGTCGAAGATGAAGACGGTGGTTGAAGACCAGAGGTCTTCAAGTTGTTTGGGTGGTTACTGATGATCTTCATTGGGCCGTACACCCAAGAGGAGGGAATCGGTTAGTAGTCGTCCAGACGTACTTGGAGATCGATGGATATGCGGGGTACTAGGTGCCTCCGGTTTCATTCAGACCCAGAACGAACTTGTAAATGGACTGTGTGTCTGATATTTGGATTTTATTCTGTGTGATTGATTTCTATTAAATATATATCTGTTTGGCGGCGGAGAATTTATTCTCTTTCTTAACGCCCTTCTCTGAGACGCACGAGCTCAGGGGTTATATACTGATGGATATCAAACGCATAGAGTGAATTGCCTGTATGGCATGCCTAAGTGGCAAATGATCCAGGCTTCTGTTGAAAAGCAAAGTCTTGTGGTTGATGATCAAAGCAAGGCCTTTGTGGCATAGCTTTGTGTAGCGTTTACTTCGCGAGTTTCACACCCGGTATGAACCAGAAACGGGAGAGGACATCAGGGAGGGCATGCGTTTCCTTCTAGTTAGAAGTGGTGTCAGTGGTTTTACACGCCTTGACGAGTTTGACTTATGTGGTTGTTGCTGTTGCGAGGTTCCTCAGATATATCGGTGACTATGTGAAGCTGAAGGAGTCATTCATTGGCTCATTTACGCCCCATAGGGCGGGGAAACGCATGTTCAGGCATTTTAATCCACTCCGTGTGGACCGGCCCTGACGATTCAAGGGCCCACCTGAGTCTGGGTCCTGAGGCTCGGGCTAGAGAGTCTCGAATCGGTGAGGACTGTCTTTTGCCTTGGTTCATACCATAAATGATAACCCAACTTCCAATACGACATTTTGCAGTTTTGATTGTATACCTATATATGGCGACATAGTGGTATGGGACATTCATGCCGCCTACGATTGATATTTATGATTGTATAGAAAATCAGAAACTAACTGGAAACGAGCTAAGATGGGTGGTTTCCTGGGTATTGGTCTGATGTTGGTTTCGGCCTTCGGGGGTTAATACTTAGGGAATCGTTCTCTTACTAATTTACGGTTGGTGTCTGATTAAGAAATAAAAACATGAAATTTAGTGTATCAAGCATTCTTTGGCTATTATAAGGTAAAAACCCTATCCACCGGCTTGCGTTGCATTGTGTGATGGGACCTGGGTCTTATAATAGCTTCATTTTCTTTTTTTAGCATTGCGCTGTTTGTTTTATGCACTGGTATTTTTGGGAGGAAACCCGTTCCATGTTATACGGCGTGGTCGCTTGATTTACCTAACTTTAAAATAATGATTAATAACTGTTTTAGTTCTCACACCAGTCTCATGACTGACCTGGAGTTTATTGTTTTAACCGAAACTCTGGGTGCCCTTATTTTCAACACCAGTCTCATGCAGATTTATATTCACAGGATCCTGATTTACAGCTGGAACGATATCCAGAAAGCTTTGTATCCGTATATCTCCTTCAGTTGTGTTTTGTATTATTTTCCGCTGCTATGTAATTTATTGTAATCTCCGATATTTATCGAATGTGTAATATTTATTCATACTCTGTATATTCTTGTATTCTGATGGAATTGTTGTAATATACAATGAAATGTTCTTCTGTCTGTGTTCTTCTATGGCTTGTCCTCGACTCTATCCGGGCTTTCCTTACCGGGGAAGTTCGGGTCGTTTCAGCTGGTATCAGAGCTTTGGTTTACAAAGCTCAGAGAACGAGGCATGTTAGAACCATATGAAAGAATTCATCAGAGATTGGATTAGTAATATCCAACGGGAATGACTCGTTAGAGATGGGATCAGTAGTATCCTAGAACGGGTATGATGGGTATATTTTGAAAGTGAAAAAAAAATTGTTTTAAAAATTTAAATCAACTGTTCGTATTTGATTATTTATTTTATATTGAATTTGGACAATGTAGTATATAAAGATTTTGCGTATATGTCTGATCCGCGTGTATTCGAAGTTTTAATATACTGGATAGATATAGAATCACACTCTAGTCGCCCGGAGATGGTACTGATGACAACACGTGCATCATCAGTATTTATATTCGAGTTTCGAAAGTGTGACCTCTATATATTTCCATTAGACTGGTGTGAGAACCAAAATTAGATAGGGCTTATTGTTGTGATTTGGCACCAAAAATGTGATTTTTGACTGTATATCAAAGTTATGAATTTGAAACATTAATCAACTAATTGATTGCTGATTGTGTTGTTTAATTATAGTTTGATTAATTAAAACGTTGAACCTTTAGCCAAATTGTATCAAATAGTAAATTGTATCGAAAATTTGTCGCAAATGCATGCATATACGTGTACTTACATTGAACAGGTCATAGCAACGAGGCTAGAGCAGAAGAATAAAATTGTTTGCCCGACAAATAGGTACATGTTTACCATAATTTACTGTTTTGTTTGGGTGATGATGATTTTGTGAGCCGATTGGCTTTTTCATTTTCTTTTGGATTGAAGAAGGCTATGAGAGGCTATATGAAATATCCCGAAGTCCCCGGTGTAGGGGAGGTTATGGCGAAATTTTTCGAAAATTTAGGATGTTAGAATTTTTTTTGAAAAATTTGAAAAGTTCTTAGAAACTAAAAAGTTGAAGAACTTAAGCCGTAATGAAAATAATGGAAGTTGAGTTGATTAGTAAAACAACTTTCGGCTTCGTTCCTTTTCGGGGACGTAAAGTTTTAAGTGGGGGAGATTGTAATAACCCGGAATATCTGAGCCGACGAGAAATTTGTTTTGAATAGAATTAGAATGTATAAATTTATATACGTCGTCGTTAGAATATAAATATTTATTTAAATTATAAAAGGAATTGAAAATGGTGCGGTAGTTCGATAATTCGATTTCAAAGTTCAAATGAATGTACCGGGTTCAAACTAAACCGGATTTTAGTGAAACCAAAAATATTTGAATTTAATAGAGAATATCTTTCCAACGAATCCGAAAAATTGAAATTTCATAGCGGGAATCAAAAGTTATGTCCAGTTGAAAATTCAGAATAGTCGCTATGGAATTTCGGCCCTTAAAAATGGACATTTTGCAAACGACCTCGGAATTCGACGAAACCACTTTTGTTGGATCCGAGATGTCAAGTTATTGCTAGGTTTCAAATTTCATAATTTTTCGAATCAATATGTGAGCGTGGCAAAGGAAAACGCGTTTGACCAGTTTAAGTTGATTTTAATCGACTGGAAAATGGCCATTTTTCAAATGGTCTCAGAATTTAACGAAATTAGTTTTGTTAGGACCGTATCGTCAATACGAAGCTAGAAAATATTTTTTGGGAATTTTTCTAGTTAGTATGTGGTCCCGGTAAATTGAAATGCGCGTTCAAATTCAATATATAGAGTTATATGTTGATTTTGACGAAAACTGATCAGAACGATCGAATCATCCTATGATACATATCCCATTGTGTTCGGAATGGGGGTAATTAGATATGGGCGACGGTCGGTGGGTTCGATTTCGAGTTCGAAATAAAAAGTTACTTTTTGAAATGGAATAAAATAAAATAAATAATAAATTAATTAAATAAACACCCCTATACCTTCACCCCTCCTCTCTCTTTCAGTTCGATCAAATAAAAAAAAACCGTCGCCAGTCCCATGCGCGCGCTCCTCCTCCACCGCCCGTCGCGGCAAGCGCCGACCTCCCCCTGCCACCAACGCCCTCCCTAGCTCCGACCTCTTCTCTTCTCTCTCCTCCATCCCATTTTTAAACGCCAAACCCCTGCGCCCTAATCCCGGATCCATCCGCCACTGCCAGAGCACCTGGTCCTGCCACCCGACACCAGATCGGCGCCACCACCTACGCGAGGACCCCAAGCCCCTCTGACCTCCGGCGAGCGCACAAAACCCTCCTTCTCTCCTCCGATAACACCGTGAGCTTCCAGATTTTGTTTTTGATTTTATTTTTACTTGTATGAGGCTATGATCTTTAATCATTTTTAACATTGAAAAGTTCATATTTTTAACTTTGAAAAGTTCATATATAAAGTGAAGATAAAAATTTGATTTTTATATATATGAGGTGAAAATAAAAATACGATTTTTATTACGAAGTGAGCGTTGAAAAGATTGGATTGTTATATGTGAAGTAGACAAGAAAAGATAAGATTTTTAGTAGATAAAGAAATATTCGATTTTTAAATAATGAAAGATTTGATATTTAAACTAAAAGATAATAGATTTTTAATTATAAAAATTTAATCTTTAGTAGTATAAAAATATGATTTTTATATAGTAGATATAGTAAAAATATAATTTTTATATGATGTAAAGGATAAAAATATAATTTTTATACCATGGAAAGGTTAAAAATATAATTTTTATACGTGTAGCGAAGATAAAACAATTCGTTCTTTATATGAGAAGTAGAATAAAAATATGATTTTTATTTATTGAATGAAGCGATAAAAATATAATTTTTATTATAAACAGCGGGACAAGGACTGCATTGGAATTTCGGACAGATCCGGACGGTTCAGCAGTTCAAAAGTAAAGCATGGCGGAGTGGATCCCTAATGTGAGAACTTCTCACTTTTAATTTAATTTTCTAGTTAAAATATATACTATGATGCAGACGGTGTTTAGTTGCACCCGACACCCATCGTCCACATACCATGGACGGCTTGTATGCTTGTTTGTTTGATTTTGATGTGTAGCTGATTGTGTGATGTGATGTGAAATGAAATAAAATATTTATATAGTTAAAAATATTTTATAGTTGAAAATATAATTTTTGACATGAATGTGAATAAATAAATATAAACAAATCGGACGATTTGTTTATATACACACATTTGACTGATATTGATTGGGACGATAAATTTTACACATCGCCCAACTGCACAAATAAAATCTGTGTTTGATTGTTTGAAACCCCACACGGGTATTGGGATGATATTTGACGTACACTAATCCCGATTGTTTAGTTGTATGTCAATCGATGGGTTGACAGACTGTGTAAGCGTTAATTATTTACATTTAATGCTTATGCAGTTATGTGGTGCACTCTGGATGATGGTTGATTATTTATCGTTGTTATTTTATACATGTGTTGTAGAAAAATTCATATAATTAACATTATATGGTAATTGATTGGGCCTCATTCCAGTTTTGAAAAAGAAATATTTGAAATAGAATATTTGAAAATAGAAATATATGAAGCCGTGTTGATTAGATTGACGCTATTTTGATGCGAACGATATCTATATCGATTTTATTCATTTTTCAATGAATATTGAAAGTGATTTCGAAATTCGAATTATATTGAAAAGAATTGAAATTCGAATTAAATTGTAAAGAATTGAAATTCGAATTAAATTGAAAAGAATTGAAATTCGAATTAAACTGAATAGAATTGAAATTCGAATTAGATTGAAGAAGAATTGAAATCGTTTTGAATTGAATTTAAAACGTATTGAAATTGAACTGAAAATCGATTTGAATTGAAATCAATTTGAAATGAATTTAAAACGAATTTATATTGAAAAATTCAATCTTGATTTGAATTTGAAATCGTTTTGAAAACGAATTTAAAACGATTTATAAAATACGTTTTAAAAGGAAATCGACGAAATATAATATATATATATATATATATATATATATATATATATATATATATATATATATGATGGCCCGAATAGAACGCGTCGCACCGCGGTAGTTCGTGAATTTCGACCATTGACTTCGAATGGATATTACGGGAGATCCGACCGTCGGATTCTCCTAAAACCGGAACCGTTGGGTTCGTATCGAAAAGAGCTTTCTGATGAATATTAGAGATTTGAAATCTAACAGTTGGATTTGGAATTGTGTCCAAATCAAATTGGGAAAAGGTCGCTGTAAGTGCAGTTCGATGGCCGTTGATGGAAATCGACTGTACGAGCCTTGATAAAATTATTAAAAATAATAATAATTTGTGTAAAATCAAAAGGAATGATTTGGGAAGAATTGGGATGAAAAACTCCATATTTGAAAAGATAAAAATAGTTTTTTATCGAAATGAACTAGTTTTGAACTGGAAATATAATTCAATTATTTTTAAAAATAAATAAATTGGGTTTGAAATGGTTTTGAAAATAAACAGAATTTCGAATATATAGATTGGAAATGGATTTGAATCGAAATTATCTTCGGAATATTTCGATATTGAATTACGTGATTATACAGATATTGTTATGGAAATTTGAAAGATATTTATATCGTTATTTCCAATAGAATATTTGTTGGTCGTAGAATTTGATATTGAATATAAGCCGATATATTTTCTATTCAGAGCCTTATATTTAATATCAAATATGATTTGGATTTGTCATGAATGGTGTCTTCATTAACACTGTTCTTAAGCCCAGTTGAGAAAAAGATTAAATCTTTTTATTTAGATTTAATGAAGTGTACCAATTAAATAATATTTAATTGGAATTGAAATGGTATTGATTTTTGGGTTTATCGTGAACAGTGTTTTAAATAACACTTGTTCTTTAATCCGATAATTAATGGAATGTGATTTTGGGTTGTCGTGAACGGTATCTTCAATAATATTGTTCTTAGACCCAAAGTAGTTAAGAAAATCAGAAACTAACTGGAGATTAGTTAAGTTGAATGGTTTCTGGGGTATTGATCTGATGTTGGTTTCGGCCTTCGGGGTTAATACTTAGGGAATTGCTCACTTGCTAATTTATGGTTAGGGACTGATTGAAATGTGATGTGATTTTGGGGTTTATCGTGAACCGTATTTTAAATGACACTGATTCTTTAACCCATTTAAAGATTAAAACTAAGTGGAGTTTTAATGAATCTTTAATTAGATTGAAAAGATCGAGAATGGAGTATCACCAGTTTTGCTCCAGGCGATAGTTAAATCTTTAATTAGATTGGAACGTGAAATGGTAATTGAATTTACCAATAACACCGTGGTGTTAGATATGAAGTATGACCAGTTTTACTTCATGGGATGAATAGGTTGGGATTGGAAAATAAAATAAATGATTACTTCGGTGTGGTTCGCTAATCCCGACTAGTTTGTATTGATATTCAAGGAAGATTAAAGAATAAATTTAAAAGAATTTATCTTTGATAAAATTAATGGGAACCTTTTCCTAAGAATGTGAAATTTAGAAACTAACTGTCGGTTCGCTAAGTAGAATGGTTTTCTGGATATTGATCTGATGTTGGTTTCGGCCTTCGGGGTTAATATTTGGAGAATTATTCTCTTGTTAATTTACGGTTAGTGACTGATGAATTGGAATGAGGCATATGTTGTGTTTGTGTAACACTTGTTTATAATATACGCGAGTTATTCGGAAAGACCGGGTTTATCCCATTTTGAATAACTGATACGACGATATGTCGAAGATGAAGACGGTGGTTGAAGACCGGAGGTCTTCACGTCGTTTGGGTGGTTACGGATGATCTTGATTGGGCTGTACACCCAAGAGGAGGGAATCAGTTAGTGGTCGTCCAGACGTACTTGGAGATCGATGGATATGCGGGGTATTAGGTGCCTCCGGTTTCGGTCAGACCCAGAACAAACTTGTAAATGGACTGTGTGTCTGAAATTGGATTTTATTCTGTGTGATTGATTTCTATTAAATATATATCTGTTTGGCGGCGGAGAATTTATTCTCTTGCTTAACGCCCTTCTCTGAGACGCACGAGCTCAGGGGTTATATACAGATGGATATCAAACGCATAGAGTGAATTGTCTGTGTGGCATGCCTAAGTGGCAAATGATCAAGGCTTTTGTTGAAAAGCAAAATCTTGTGGTTGATGATCAAAGTAAGGCCTTTGTGGCATAGCTTTGTGTAACGTTTACTTCGCGAGTTTCACACCCGATATGAACCAGAAACGGGAGAGGACATCAGGGAGGGCATGCATTTCTAGAAGTGGCGTCAATGGTTTTACACGCCTTGACGAGTTTGACTTATGTGGTTGTTGCTGTTGCGAGGTGCCTCGGATATATCAGTGACTATGTGAAGCCGATGGAGTCATTCGTTGGCTCATTTACGCCCCATAGGGCGGGGAAACGCATGTTCAGGCATTTTAATTCACTCCGTGTGCACCGGCCCTGACGATCCAAGGGCCCACCCGAGTCTGGGTCCTGAGGCTCGGGCTAGAGAGTCTCGAATCGGCGAGGACTATCTTTTGCCTCAGTTCATACCATAAATGATAACCCAACTTCCAATACGACATTTTGCGGTTTTGATTGTATACCTATATATGGCGACATAGTGGTATGGGACATTCATGCCGCCTATGATTGATATTTATGATTGTATAGAAAACCAGAAACTAATTGGAAACGAGCTAAGATGGGTGGTTTCCTGGGTATTGGTCTGATGTTGGTTTCGGCCTTCGGGGTTAATACTTAGGGAATCGTTCTCTTACTAATTTACGGTTGGAGTCTGATTAAGAAATAAAAACATGAAATTTAGCGTATCAAGCATTCTTTGGCTATTATAAGGTAAAAACCCTATCCTTCGGCTTGCGTTGCATTGTGTGATGGGACCTGGGTCTTATAATAGCTTCATTTTCTTTATTTAGCATTGCGTTGTTTGTTTTGTGCACTGGTATTCTTGGGAGGAAACTCGTTCCGTGTTATACGGCATGGTCCCTTGATTTATCTAACTTTAAAATAAAGATTAATAACTGTTTTAGTTCTCACACTGGTCCCATAACTGACCTGGAGTTTATTATTTTAACCGAAACTCTGGGTGCCCTTATTTTCGACACGGGCAGCTAGTAATTTTGGTTTTGTAGATTTATATTCACAGGATCCTGATTTACAGCTGGAACGATATCCGAAAAGCTTTGTATCTTTATATCTCCTTCAGTTGTGTTTTGTATTATTTTTCGCTGCTATTTAATTTATTGTAATCTCTTATATTTATCGAATGTGTAATATTTATCCATACTCTGTATATTGTTGTATTCTGATGGAATTGTTGTAATATACAATGAAATGTTCTTCTGTCTGCGTTCTTTTGTGGATTATCCTCGACTCTATCCGGGCTTTCCATACGGGGGAAGTTCGGGTCGTTTCAGTAAACAAATCATCCGATTTGTTTATTATTATTTATTTTATATACACGTTAAAAATTTTATTTTTAACTATAAAATATTTTCCACTATAAAATATTTTATTCCATTCCACATCACACAATAAAATTTCACAACACAGCAATCAAACAAACATTTCATCCATGGTCTGTGGACAACGGGTGTCGGGTGCTGCTAAGCACCGTCTGCATCCTAGTATATATTTCAACTAGAAATTAAAATAAAAGTGAGGAGTTCTCACCGATAAGTTAAACCAAACACCACGACTCTTCATATGTAGAAAATCTTCGCCGTGCTCGCCTTTTGTCACTTTCGTCGACCGTATCCGCTACATATATAAAAATCGCATTTTTATATTGTTGTCATGTATATAAAAGTCACATTTTTATAATTACGCTATATGGATAAAAATTCTATTTTTATACCGCTACTATATAGATAAAAATTCTATTTTTATACCGCTACTATATAGATAAAAATTCTATTTTTATACCGCTATTATATTGATAAAAATTCTATTTTTATACCGCTACTATATAGATAAAAATTCTATTTTTATACCGCTACTATATAGATAAAAATTCTATTTTTATAACGGTGTTCATATAACAAAAATCATATTTTTGATTCACTACATATATAAAAATCATATTTTTATTATCTCTATAATATAAAAATCGTATTTTTATTATCTGTATAATATAAGAATCATATTTTTACTCCTCTACCTTAATAAAAATTATATTTTTATTACTCTACATTAATAAAAATCAAATCTTTACTTCATTAAAAATCCAACCTTTCTTCACTAATATCATATATAACAATCCGACCTTTACTAACTTTTCACATATATAAAAATTCGATCTTTACTGGCTTTTCACATACATAAAAATTCGATCTTTACTAAAATAAAGATCAAATTTTTTCATGTTTCTCATATAAGTAAAAATCTTATCTTTTTTAATTTCCCTACTTCCTTAAAAAACCATTTCTTTTTATAAACAAAAATTATATTTCTAAAAATGATAACTTGATTCGCATAAAAATCATATCTTTACATTTAAAAATCTTAACTTTACTAATTTAAAAATATAAACTTTACTATTATAAAAATCTAGTCTTTTGTTAATTAAAAACCCAATCTTTTTACTATGAAAAATCATTTCTTTCCTCTATGAAAAATCGTACTCCTCTCGCTATTCAAACGATGCTATACTTAAAGGAAAATTGATTTAAAATCCTTTCTAAAACTAATTACAGCAAAGAAGTATAGATAAATTAAAAATAAAAACTCACAAAATTCAATCGAAGGAGGAGGAGGCGCCGGGGTTTGCTGAGGCGTCGGGGAAGGGCGCTGAGGGTCGTGAGTGGCGGTCAGGGCATCGGCGGTGGGTGGTTGGCCAATGGTGGCGGTGGGTGCTGGGTCTCGCGGGTCAGGGGGTTTAGGGCTGGGAACGGAAGAGGGAAGTGAGGTGGGGGAAGTCGGAGGGCATCAGGGCGCCGGAGGGGGAGGTGCGCCGTCGGAGGGGGCGGTGGAGGAGCGGTCGATGGTGGGCGGCGTGTTGAGGAAGAGAGGCATCGGCGGTTTTTATATTTTTTAATTTTTTTCCTTTTTCTTCCCGATCTGATTTATGTTTTAGAGAGGGGGGAGGGCAAGAGATTATATAGTAATTTAATTCTTTTTTTTTCTATATAAAGTTGACTTTGTAAACAAACACTAAACGAGACCCATCGACCGTCATACCTAGCGTAATGCCCCCATTATGAACACTATGGGATATGTATCGTAGGCCAATTCGGCTGTTACGCTAAGTTTCCATCAAATTTAAAATATAAATATTTGTTTATTCAATTTAAACGCACATTTCAATTTACCGGGCCCACATACAGTCTCTAAAAATTCTTGAAAAATTATTTCTAGCTTCGTATTGACGATACGGTCCTAACAAAACTAATTTCATCAAATTTGAAGACCGTTTGAAAAATGGACATTTTCCAGTCGATTAAAATCAACTGAAACTGGTCAAACGCGTTTTCCATTGCCACGCTCACATATTGATTCGAAAAATTACGAATTTTGGAATCTAGCAATAATATGACATCCCGGATCCAACAAAAGTGGTATCGTCGAAAACAGAGGTCGTTTGCAAAATGACTATTTTTAAAGGCCTTTATATATATTATAATATATATAAATTCCACAGCGACTTTTCTCAATTTTAAACTGGACATATCTTTCACCCTATAAAGTGAAATCTCAGTTTCTTAGATCCGTTAGAAAGATATGATCAAACAGATTCAAATATTTCTTGTTTCGCTGAAATTCGATTTATTTTGAATCGTTTACATTCATTTGAAATTTGAAATCGAACTTTCAAACTACCGCACCATTTCAGGCTCTTTATATAATCAAAATAAATTTATTCGTTTTAACTTCGTCGAAAATATATTTTCCCTCGTTATTATTTAAAATAATTCATTTTTAATATTCAAAATTCGCTAAAATTGCCAAAATAAAAATTTTAAATTGGCTCAGATTTCTGGGTTATTACATAAACTCCTCTCCTTATGGCTGCTTACAACATCAAATACAAATTAAAATCGATTGGTGCATTTGATTCTAGCGAAGTTTGGTGGATGTACATGTAATCTAGAATAAGTGTCATAAATCGATGTTTCAGGGTGGTCTAGATCTTTTAAGGTGTACATATTTTGTCTAACCCTAAATGTATATATCGATTTATATTGGCTATTATGCAAATATTTGTTTAATAATCCAAGAATCAAATTTAAATTGTGTTGATTGTAATTATAAAATAAATTGCATAGTGAATCAAATTTATATATAGCTGTAATATCATTCCCGGCCATTTTTAATATATAAATATTTTATATTACATTTATTTTACTAATTTAATTTATCAAATATTATTTCGACCACATAGATTTATATGTTGATTATTTAGTTATTAGTTTGTTTGCAAAATGATAATGTTTTTCTCTTGGCTTGTTTTAAAAAATGATACCAAAACCAAATTTTAAATAATTAACGATATTTTAATAATATTTTTCGCTTTTTAGATATTTACTTTTGATATTAGAGTTTAAGAGTTTTGTAATATTCTTCTAATTTAATTAAAATGTGAATTTTAAATGTTTTTACTTGGTCAAATCTTTATTTGAACTTTAAACTTAAACGTATGTATAAATAAACCAATGACCCCCCCCCCCCATACACGACTTATGAACACAAATTAATGACACAAAATTAAATACACAAATTGTGAACCATTGGATTTTTTTTTCTTTACGTGAAATGTGGAATTCAGAAGGAGATCTAATGGTTCACAACTTGTGTATCAAATTTTGTGTCATCAGTTTGAGTCCGAATAGACTTCTCCATATATATATATACATATATATATATACATATACATATATATACACGTACATACATATATATACATATATATACATATAAATAAACCAATGACCCCCCTCCCCCCCACACACACGACTTATAAACACAAATTGATGACACAAAATTAAATACACAAATTGTGAACCATTGGATTTGTTTGTCTTTACGTGAAATGTGGAATTCAGAAGGAGATCTAATGGTTCACAATTTTGTGTATCAAACTTTGTGTCATCAGTTTGAGTCCGAATAGACTTCTCCATATATATATATACACACATATATATACACATATATACACATATATATATACATATATATACATATATATATATATATACATATATATGTATGTATGTGTGTGTGTTCATATATTATACATTTGTATATATGTCTAAACTGTGTGTATACCTCTACTACTAATAATGATAATCCATTGACTATGAATTCAACCTGAGTCTTCCTGGAATACCCAAAACACGCTTCTCTTTACGAATATTTAACTATATATATATATATATATATATATATATATATATATATATATATATATATATGAGAAGGGTTCCGCTACACCTCTTATATTGCACCTAAACTCTCCCCCTTAATCTCCACCACCCATTTTCCCACTCATTCTCTCTCTTTCCACTAAGAAATAATATTGAAATGAAAAAAAAAAAGAATAAGTAGAGAAATGGATGGTGGAGATTAAGGGGGGAGAGTTCACGTGCAACATAAGAGGTGTAATTCCTAGCACCACACTTGAACCGGATTTATGCCACAAGTTTATAATTAATTAAGTTAGTGGTAAGAGAGAGTTAATGGGAGGAGAGAGAAGGGGGGATGTATGGTGGAAATCAGAGGGGCTAAAAGGTGTAAGGAGAAAAAAGGAGAATATTTTCTTACTCTTTCCTTAATACACAATGACCACATATATATAGTGGACTTCATGACCTTACAAATAGATACAATTCTAATAGACACAACACTTCACCGAATAGACATGACAATTCACTTTAATAGACATGACTCTTGAACTTCAATAGATGTGACCTTTCAGCTGAATAGACATGCTTCATTATTTCTAACATTCCCCCTTAAACTTGATATGCTAATAGCAAGTTTACAAAGCATCGAATTGCGGGTTTTTTTGGTCTTTTTTTCATCATCTTCTGTAGACAAACTTGCTCACAACTTTCATCTGTATCTGATTGGGCATGCTCAACTGTTTCAATTGATTGGTTCTTCTGACCATCAACAACTACAGTTGGCTCCTTCATCGACCTCTCCACTCGGGTTGTCTCTAGATACTTCTGTATCTCATCCTCCGAACAAGCTAGAGCTACGGCTCTATTTCTTTTGCTTGTTGGATAATTCGAAACCACACCTGCTTCACTCACAGGCTTCACCTACTGCATTTGTAGGCCTCAACTTCAAACAGTTCTCGAGAAATAACAGATATCCAACCACATTTCCGTCATCGTCCGCAGCCAATGTTCTACGGAACATCTTCTTCTATTCGACGTCATTTTCACTAAAGCACTTCACTGCAAGCTGTCCAATATAATCCTCAAATAAAATATTTTGGATTGATCTGTTCACTATAAATACCAAGTGGTGCCATTGATGTCCTTGAAAACTCCACCGCCACCTTGCAGCAAGAACATGCGTTCCCATGGCCATCTCCACAAGCTTCTCCTCCAAATTCTTTGCTTTCCCGGCAAACACAATCAGAGAGAAACTCATTATCACCATCAGGATTACATCCAACACTTTGTTTGGATACTCCGGCAACTGCAATGCCTTCATCAATCACCAGCAGTCAACAGACCACTACAACGGAAGAGTGGTTGCTGCAGGTCAGTACTTTCTTTCATAGCTCCACTTCATTACTTTACAGTGAACAACCAAATTATCTCAATAAAACACCATATTTTGTTGATCTGAAAAGGTCACCAGAGTCGTGTCAATTGACTTCTCCTATTTTAAGCGACCCGACGAACGACAACCGTGTTTCGGTGGCTACTGCCGCCGGTAGATAACACCCCAGATCAGAAAACTCTTATGAGTATTACGGCTCTGATACCACTTGTAAGGAGAAAAAAGGAGAATATTTTCTTAATTTCTTACTCTTTCCTTAATACAAAATGACCACATATATATAGTGGACCTCATGACCTTACAAATAGATACAATTCTAATAGACACAACACTTCACCGAATAGAAATGACATTTCACCTTAACAGACATGACTCTTGAACTTCAATAGATGTGACCTTTCAGCTGAATAGACATGCTTCATTATTTCTATCAAAATGGTGCTACACTATTTGGGGTGCTCTTGATCCTATCCCATACAGAGGCGCATATATATATATATATATATATATATATATATGTGTGTGTGTGTGTGTGTGTGTGTGTGTGTGTGTGTGTTCATATATTATACATTTGTATATATGTCTAAACTGTGTGTATATTTCTACTACTAATAATGATAATCCATTGACTATGAAGTCAACCTGAGTCTTCCTGGAATACCCAAAACACACTTCTCTTTATGAATATTTAACTGAAGGTAGGGGAATATGATATGTAATCATTTGGTAAAATGGAAGTTTAACCTAGATAACTAGTAAAGATTATAATTGAGCTTACTTTGTTATCCATTACTTTACAATTTTCAATGGAAGACAACTTGTGAACCAGCCATTGTTAACTAAAAATAAAAATAAAAAACGTTAGATGATGACTTCAGAGTTCAGCCAGCCATTGTTAATATAGAAAAATCAAATGAAAAGGTTTTTATGTAACACACTACTGAAATATTCAATATAAAAGGCAAATAAGTTTGCCTCTGTAAGTTGAATTAGAGGCAAAGAAAAAGGTTATTCTGCCTCTAAAAGAATGAGAGGCGGCTGAGCATATGCCTTTAAAAGAGACGTCCCAAATGATAATTACAGGCAAATTTAACCATAAATTTGCCCCTACTATTCCTCCCTGCCACGTAAGATGGATGGGTACAAAAACAATTCAGACAGTAACAACCGCCCTTAATGTTAAACATAATAATTAAAAAAAAAATTCAAAGTTGCTGAAATTACCGCAAGTCATCGTGTAATAGATAAAGCATAAACATTTAATCATACCACCAAATGAAACATCCAACCAAAAATCAAATCATTTCAATACATAACGTTAACGTTATACAGAGGTACATTAACTGATTATGCTATTTAGATACATAAACACAGCATACAATGTATTTATCTATACATACTACTATAAAGTCATACTCACTGTCATCTTTAAGACCTGCACCATGTACCCAACCTGGAAACTGTGAAAGAGCATTAACCTTGAAACTACTAATCCTGCATACATCTCTTCTTCTAACTGCAATTGTAACTGGAGGAATTCAGCCATGTGTAGTTACCTTCGGAGCTGATCAGTTTGAACTGCATAAATAACAAAAGAAAACCCATAAATCAAATCGAAAATCAAATCATTTCTAGTTTGAACTAATCAGTTCAATCTCAACTTCTTTGCTTTAGATTGATTCAAGTGTTAACGGCCGCTTTTAAGAAGAGGAAGGTTGAAAAAGTGCATGATTCCAGTCTCCTTTATATCAATAAGGAGCTTGATGCTGATATTTCCACTGGTGGACGGCTTCTCCACACCGATCATTTTCGGTTTCTAGACCGATCAGCTATCCCGACAGACAGCGACCTAATGGAATCCAGCAAACCGGACCCATGGCAACTGTCAACCGTCCACCGAGTCAAAGAACTGAAATCAATCATCAAGATGATCCCGATATGGCCCGCGGGCATCCTAATTACCACCGCAGCCTCCCACAACCACTCCTTCGTCGTCATGCAAACCAAAGTCATGGACCGCCACCTCAACTCCCACTTCCAAATACTCGTCGCCTCCATGTCCATCTACAAAATCTTCATCCCCCTCGCCCGTAAATTCACAAACTGACCCAACGGGATCACGTACCTCCAACATATAGGGATCGGGCTCGCAATCTCCTTGGCCTCCAACATGGCGGCTGCGTTGGTCGAGACTAGGAGGAAGGAGATCACTGCAGAAGGTAACCAGATGAGCGTATTTTGGCTGGTGCCCCAATACGCGATACACGGGTTTGCCGAGGCATTTACATCAGTTGGGCTTCTGGAATTTCTGTACGATCAATCACCGGATAGCATGAGGAGCATCGCCGTTGCATCTTTTGGCTTGGCAGCATCAGTTGGGAGTAATTATGGGACGACATTAGTGACGATTGTAAGTGGGTATACAAAAAGGAGAGGAAACAACTGGTTGCAGAATGATTTAAATAAGGGGAAGTTGGATTACTACTACTGGTTGGTTACTGTTTTGCAGGTGTTGAATTTTTGGTATTATCTCGTTTGTGCTAGATTTTATAGGTTTAAGACTTTTGAGGTGGAAGAAAAGAAGATGAAGAGTTTGATGTCGAATTTGCAAAGTTAAAGTAAAATGATGAGAATATTTATAGTTCGTAGAGATGATGATACAAGGATGTATGGGATATATACCATGTAAGTTTTGGTATAAACCATGTAGAAGAAAGTGGGTGATAATACACTGCACATAGATAATACTGATGACAAGCTTTGTATAATGAATCCATGTCTTTGCTGAACAATAATCAAACTTATTCTAAGCGCATTTATTGAGGAAAAAAATTACTCACTGTTGCAATCCTAAGTATCTCTTTGGAAGCTTTGGTAGCTTCATAGGGAGCATTTTTCACCACTGCAGTCCCTCCTCAATCAGTTGCTTTAGCTGCAAATGTTAAAGAAAATAAAACATGAGAAACTGTCAACTAGCATAAATTCTTTAATAGTTGAGGCATGTATCATCTACTAACCAAACAATTCCCTTGAACTGAATTTGGATTAGATGTCTTCTTTATGGTTGACCGAATTAAAGTTTAGCGTGCATAAATCATAAATGTTGCTAAAAAAGTATATCTTGAGTTGAGTTTATTTTTAAATTTTCTTAGCTATGTGTTACATAAGCTTTTCTGTTACTTTTTCAACAGAGGAACAAGTTGTTCACTCCTTAGATTCTTTTTTAAACAAAAGCGGAGTATTTATGGCAATATCATAGATAGGCATACTCAATAATGAAAACAAAGACTCTTCCATACTAGAAAAATCTTTATAACTGATGAATTATACAGCTTTCAACTTGAATATAAAAACACTAAATGACCTCTTAAGCACCTAAAACCAGGAATGATTGGCACGTAGCCAATACACTGCTATTATAATAAAGTGCACTTCAATCCAAATGGAAGAGCTCTTAAAGAGCATGCCTCCTTTTTCGGTTTAGTGTTTGAGCTAACAAATTGTACCTTAAGAAGAAACAATGCAACGAATATCGATTGCTAATTGACACATCACTACCTGTAGCGTCATATTTTATTGCATGAATAAGCTAATCTTCGGTCTGACTTGATTTTTTAAGTTGATGGAGATGCAAATCTAACCCAAACCTCTTGGATAACCACAAGAAGTCTCACCACTACAATTTAGAGGCCTTGCACTAATGCACCCACTCAACTATAGCTTAAAATAAAATAATATATATGTTTTGCCTTTAACTGAAATTTTCTACATTCAAGAGTGTATCCATTACTGACTTCCAAATCATAAAGTTATTTTAGTATGATTTGGGTAAAGAATAGATGGAGTACGTTGTTTTTTTTAATATATAATCACATAATTAATAAAAGCATACAAAATAATGTAATGAATATTACAGATTGTATATTCAACAAAAAATAAAGCTTACCATTAAAATAAAAAATGCCATGAATGATATGGGAAGCTATCCTCCTACAATTGTTTAATGCCTCGTCAGGAACTTGCAGCTCCTGCATATAATTATAAATGTATAAGTTAACTCACATCTAAACATTTCACCAAAGAGATATCCAATTATTTCTAGCCTACATAAATCACAATTATAAGAATGTCGAAATACTATAATTTAATTACATCAACCCTCTTCACAATTATCAATCAATTTTTTGATATCACTATCGACTTAAGGCCATTTCAAATACTTTTCGATATCGCTTTGACTTAGCTATCTCATCATGAAAAAAAAAGAAGATAAACTACATAAAACAAAATACATGAGAATAACTAAGGTATGATAAATTGCATTCATATTTGAGTGTGATAAAATATCTCACTCGCTTTGGATGACCATGCCCATATATGTAGCATTTCTACTTGTTCTCCTACCAAGCATGTTAACTATGTTTATTATTTTGTATAGACATGAAAAAGCGAAAAAGACATGCATCAATAGTTCATCTTGTGTAAACAACATTAGTAGTGATTAACAGCATGCTAAAGACAAAATATATTCACAACCCTTTTAACATTAAGAACTGCTCCTACATCGTTTATACTTGAATATGTATATATACGTATACATATACATGTACTCGTTAAAAGGATATAATTAGGAGAAGTTGTGCAAACCATCAAAAATTTATCTCGAATTCCATCAATATTTAAAAAATAAATCTAATGGTCTTTACAATATACGATAAAACAATCACTTTGGCCAAAATTGTGATTTTGCAAGGAAAAAGGAGTAATTGTTATAGATTAATAGTGCAAAAGCTGTATGGGTCACTTAAGTACAATATTTTATACTTGATGGGTAGCCATCAATTATATATGCACAAATTTTGAAACTTTGCAATGGTAGTAACTTAATTACTATGCATCATCTATATATAAGGATAATTTAGAAACATTAGTAAAGAACACAACTATTGAAATATGGTTTTAGCTTTTACATTAATTTCTAGCAAATGGGATAGTGGTATCACTCCATATCACTGCGAATACTTTTAACAAGTTACTACAAGAATTAGCTTGTAAAGTGAAATACATAAAAACTTAAGCATAACGAAAAAGAATTATACTCCGATGTACCTTTACAAGTTATCTTTCATGCAAAGAAAATTAATTTTACTTCATGATTGAAAATGTCTCCTTTAGCTGTCTTCAATCTAGAGGACTTGTCAAAGATTGAAATTACACATTTTATATTTTTCCTAACAAATCATAAATTGCTATTGGAATCATCATTAAATTCATTAGTAAAATTATCATAAACCATCAACTACGATATTAATCATCTTCATACCTTATCTCAACTATTATGGTTGCAAGGATAAGAACAATTCCAACTTGATGGTCCATGAGCAATACATAGCACACTAAGCCTTTCTTAGAATTAACCTTTTTCAATTTCAATGGGAAAAAGAATATTAAAGTCTATCATACTTTTGATGCATGATGATATCTCTTTGGAAACATAATGTATGAATACTTGAAGTGCATGGCTCAAGAATAAGGGAAAACTGCATTTCGAGCAAAAGAGCTAGTGTGATTTTGGATGCATATTTTATTTGTTGAAACATAATCAAAATATACATATATTACAGTAAGAAAAACATCATCAATACCTACTACATGCATTGACATGCACTATATGGTCAAATTACAAGAGCATGTTGTTCGTTTTCAGCATCTTTTTAAGTTGCCTAAATAGATAAGTTTTGTACACTTATGGAGAAGACATTATTTGGAAAGTCATTATGACTATAACTTGGAAATCAAATAGTGTTAATTTCATAAAAAGTAGGCGAGCAAATTACTTACTGCATAATATGGTGTCCCCTTCCATTTTTTAACAAACCTGCAATTTGAGAAGAAAAAATTGAATTGCTTTCTATAAAGATAACAGACCTATCAAAACATTGTATTTAATTTAAGTCAATGTTCAATAGTACAGAACAAAATACAATTTCTTTTAATTTTAACAAAGATGAATCACATTATTTTAGTAACAACTTCACAATAAAAACAATAATTAACCCGTTTCTTCATCCAGTTTGAACCAAAATAAAAGCTATATGTTTCATTTATGTATATTCAAACATCCAACCAATTAAACGTCCTTTCCCGATCATTAACTATTTCATACCTGTAGTTTAGTACTAAATTTCCAGAAATCCATATAAACCTAAGCATGGAAGTGCAAATTAACAACTGACAAGATGTACATCCCTAGCTTAACACAATTTAGACTATGCACTACAGGTAATAGTGTAGTTATTGATGGATTCTTCAAACACCTACAACTTTGTCATGCAGATCACAGATAATTACACAAGTCTGAACAACACGCAAACAAACATCTATCCGTAATCTGGTTATCCATCAATCCTTAGGTTTAACATTAATTGATATTGTATCAAGTTTAAATATTAGAAATAACAATAGAGATCAACCAAAAATTAATTGCTGACCTGGATAACTTTTGATTTTAGAAGAAATCGGCTTTTTGTCTCAGATGTGATGCTCCTCGTCGATGTTGCAATAGATTTAAAGCTAAAGGGTTCGACGTTCAATATTATTGATCCATGAGATGAAGTGGATGTTTGGAGAATCATCTAGTAAAACGAAGACGGTGCTAATTTTTAAATCAGCTTTAGGAATGTGATTTTAATCAGAAGGGAAAGGGATTGATTGATAAGTAGAACATCTAGGGTTTGCGAAATAGGGAAAAAAACGTTGAAAAGGAAATGTTTATTTGTGCGTTTGTGAGGCGAAAGGAAGATGAGTAAATCTCTAAATTAAGCGGAGGCCATATTATCTGCCTCTATAATGGTTCTTAGGGGCTGAAAACAATTTTGCCTTAAAATAATCAGTAATAGGGGGTACACATGTTATTCCGCCTTTAACTGATGGCCTCTAATGCTTCAATTTTCGGTAGTGACATGAACTGATTGCCTAGAAAAAGAGTCCACCTGAATGCAGCATCTGAAAGGAGGTGAGAGCTGAGGCTAGCGGCAAAGTAAGGATATGTTCGTGAGGTTGATGCATCTCCCGCCGAGCAAACTGGGCTACAAGCCGAATCAAGTGTGTGAATGACTGTGCAACCAGAATCCGAGAGCATGTATCTTCAAGGCTGATCAAACAGAGACAGGACTGATCAGGTGAACATAGGCATGCCTTAGAGCAGCTGAACCGAAGTGCTGGCCAAAATGAAGCAGGTGTAGGAGACCTGTTTGGCTGTCGAGGCAGATGAAGCAGATTCTGAATGCAACTAGCTGGGATGAGCGACACCTGAGGCGAAACGCGTTTGGCCAATCAGTTGTAGATGGGAGGAGAATGTGCCAAGTGATAGAATTAGCTCAGGATGAAGGTAGGATATGCATTGAATCACTAAATGAGTTTGGCCATTATTAACTTTCATAGCACCGTCTCAACTAAACTAGTTGTCATTTGATCAACTATTTGCTCTATCTCTTAGCTTATATTCAATAGAAATCAATGTATTTCTGAAGATGTGTGTCTAAATTAGAACAATTTGAATACTTTTGACTGCATAAGATGACTTTTGCTCCTTCAATGAAATAAAGTCACACATTAGGGTTTAAGATGATAATTCAAACATGACAGGAAAGCACAAAAGAAAAATCAGTTGGTAAGTTATAAAAACTGAATGAGATTGCAAAATAAAGTCAAACTTATATGAAGAAATCTCATATATATACAAATGGGTAGCTATTTTTGTCTTGCATACCCTTTTTTAGCCAAAGTAAACAATGACTCCTTTAAACGGATCAGCACAACACATTAGTGACTTTAAAGGTTAAAGCAAAATCAAATATAAATAAATGAAATAAAAAAGTTGCAAACTGTGTTCAAGGCGAAACTTATGAATTTTTACATGAGTAGCAGAAAAGACCTTTAAAGTGATGTTACAGGTAGGCGGTTATCCAGGCAAAAAATTTTGAAGAAATAAAATTTCAAGAAAATACCCTGAAGAGAAAATCAATATTTGCCCTCTATTTAGTGAACATTCATAAAGTCGTGAAGCGTATGCAGCATAAGTGCCACAATACCCTCAACTTAATGTACACATGGCTGTTACTCAGCATATAGATTTGGGCATTAAGTTTTTCATCCAAGAACTTTATTTTCGTAATGATTAAAAAAAAAATCCGAAATGGAAAAAGTTTACAGAAAATTTACTTTTCTAATGTACAAAATGCGCCTTAGTTTTAAACTATGGCAAATGCTTCTCGGTTTTCTCTAAGGCAATCGCCTCAGTTCAACAAGGCCTATATTACATACTGATATCACTTACCATAGTCAGCTGTAATCTTCACCTATGTATCATGCAAAACATTCAGAAGCATTCATTTACATATATTCTCAACACCTATGTTATCGATTTCATATTTGGAAAGATTATATTATGCTGCAGTCTGATATATTGATAGATGCTTCACATTAGAGGATAAAATTTTAAGTTAAAGTTGTATACATTGAAAGGCGCTAAGGGGAATTAAAAGGGAATTTCATGTTTAAAGTTGGATCATTTAGGCTCAAATGATATTTTTTCCCATTTGTTTACATATACTAGCTATTTCAACAAGATTTATAAGGCTTAATCTGGTGAACAAATTGAAACAACTCGGTAAATATACCGAACAACAACATAAAACTTTGATCTTTGTTTAAATTTCGTTAGAGTTGAGATTGTTTAAAGAATACATAATGGGTAACTGTTTACTTATGCTGTTTTTCAATATTTACAAGCTTAATTTCCTGTTATTCGTTTAAATTGCAATAACCTTTTCATTCTAACTGAAGGCAAAAGCTTGACCAATTAACTTGAACCTACACCACAAATTATATTGAACACTTGGATATTTCTTAATCAGAATGTATGTCGTAGTTCTTTATGGTCTGAATAATAATTTTCCTAATTGAGCATTATGTAATTAATGCATGTGTTGTGCGTGAGCGCGCGCTCAACCGTGTGTGTGTATATATATATATATATATAATGGTATATTTAAACAACTTAGACATTTATATTTCCGATATGCATACGAATTTATCACATGTATACGTAAATATTGTTGTATGTTATCGATTAAGATTCTCTCCAAGGCACGAAAGATTCGCTGTCTTTCAAGAATGTTTTCCCCTTTTTAAATCACAGTGGGTTGATTGAAAACCTTCTTTCAGGATATAATGGAGGTTATTCGTGCAGGCTGTGATTACTTGCACAGATCAGAAGAAACACTTAGATTTAATTTGATGATGCATAAGATTAGGGATTTGAGAAAGAAAAATTGAAAGTGAAATCCGTGATGAGGGAACGTGCTATTATATAGGTGACGAAACATCTATTCGTCTACGGGTGTCTGAATTGAACGGACGCGACTATTTTCTAACGGTTATTACCATTGGCTGTTGAATTCAAATTCAACAGTACACAAAATGTACCGTTTCGGACGGGGCGCTGCCCCCTGGACCCCTGCGCGTTAGCGGGGGCGTTGCCCCCACACCCCTACCTAGGGGGGTTGCTACCCTCCCTGGACCCCCCTCCGTAGGGGATCATATTTGACAAAGATTTTGGAAAAACTTTCAACATTCCCCACCTTTTTCCAAAACTTCACATATAAACCAATATCTTAAGCATCACCATAGAAAGTAGTACATATATGAAAGTAGCTTACGACTCTGAACTTTCACTTAGTGTAAATAACTCAAAGTTTGTCAAGGTGCTATGGTGAACGTGTCTTGAACCAAGGACCTTTTCATGACTTACCGGAGTCATCACACATACTAATTTCATAGCAAAGTGCAATTTTTTGTTCCTACGTGTTAATGACCTTACGTAATATCCTGATTTCATGAATGTCATGGAGACGGTCCAATCTCATAAAAAGCGACCTAACTTTCTCTTTCATATATGTGGGTTCTAACTAAAGTGATTCTGCGAGTCACTCCTCCCTATAATTGAACCCATTAAGAATTTACATCATCCTCTATCTTGCAGAATTTATACGCTAGGGATTTTTCTTTTACAATGGGATCTTATTATTGTACTCTAATGTATCACCAATTTCATACTTCAACTTGTTTTTACCCTTTGAACTTTGTCTGTTTTTCAAAACATAAGTAGGGTTCCTATTGAAGAATGAATTCACGTAGGCCTTAATCTCATTCCCATTGATGTTTTCGCAATTATCTCTCTAGCCAGTCCTTTCGTCAAAGGATCTGCTAAATTATTCTTTGATTCAATATAGTCGACTGTAATTACTCCTTGTTTGAGTAATCCTCTAATAATTATAAATTGATGTCGAAGGCTAAGATGTCTTTGTTTACCATTGTAAGTCTTTTGTGCCACTTTGTACAAAGTAGCTTGACTATCACAATGTACTTTAATAACTGGAGTAAGTTTCATCCAAATCGGAATATCTATCAATAACTCTCTTAGCCATTCAGCCTCTTTACATGCATCTGCAAGTGCTATAAATTTTGCCAACATAATCGAGTTAGAGATGCATGGTTGTTTCTTAGAACTCCATGATATGGCAACCCCACCTATTGTGAATATCCATGTAAGGACCCGTGACTTCCCTGTGATGGAAAGCGCGAATAGTTCGAGAACAAGCCACAACAAAACGCAGAGGGAAGAACATTTCATTGTTAATTAAAACAATACCATCAGAATACAAGAATATACAGAGTATAAATAAATATTACACAGAAATATCAGAGATTTAAATTACATTTAAATACATCGCAACGGAAATATTACAAAACACAACCAGAAGGAGATATACGGATACAAAGCTTTCCGGATATCGTTCCAGCTGTAAACCAGGATCCTGTGAATATAAATCTGCAAAACCAAAACTACTAGCTGCCCATATCAAAATAAGGGCACCCAGAGTTTAGGTCAAAACAATAAACTCCAGGTCAGTCATGGGACTGGTGTGAGAACTAAAACAGTTATTAATCTTTATTTTAAAGTTAGGTAAATCAAGGGACCACGCCGTATAACACGGAACGGGTTTCCTCCCAAGAATACCAGTGCATAAAACAAACAGCGCAATGCTAAATAAAGAAGAATGAAGCTATTATAAGACTCAGGTCCTATCACACAATGCAACGCAAGCCGGGGGATAGGGTTTTTACCTTATAATAGCCAAGAATGCTTGATACGTTTAAAACAAATCATTTGATACTATTGTAAGTGCATAGTGTATAAAACAACTTCTAATCATAAGTATCAATCATAGACGGCATAAGCGCCCCATCCCACTATGTCGCCATACTAGGCTCTACAAATAAAACCGCAAATGTCACGTATTTGGAAATTGGATTTCCATCTGTGAACCGAGGCAAAAGATAGTCCTCACCGACTTCGAGACAATCTAGCCCATGTCTCAGGGTTAGAGCGCATCGACCCTTGGATCGTCAGGGCCGGTCCACCGATGTGGATTAAAATTCTTGAACACTGCGTTTCCCCGCCCTTTGGGGCGTAAATGAGCCAACGAATGACTCCATCTGACCCGGATTGTCCGATCAAACCGAGGCGCCTCGCAACAGCAACAACCACATTAGTCAAACTCGTCCGGGAGTGTAAAACCACTAACGCCACTTTTAGCTAGAAGGAAACGCATGCCCTCCCTAAGGTCCTCTCCCGTTTTTGGTTCACCACCGGGGTGTGAGGCTCTTGATTCAACGTTACACAAAGCTATGCCACAAAGGTCGTGCTTTGATCATCAACCACAAGACTCAGCTTTTCAACAGAAGCCTTGATCATTTGCATCTTTGCATGCCACACAGGCAAACCACTCTATGCAACCGATATCAGTCACACAGAATGAAATCCGATGTCAGACACACAGTCCATTTACAAGTTCGTTCTGGGTCTGAACGAAACCGGAGGCACCTAGTACCCCGCATCTCCATCGATCTCCAAGTACGTCTGGACGATCACCAACTGATTCTCTCCTCTTGGGTGTACGGCCCAATCAAGATCATCAGTAATTATCCAAACGACGTGAAGACCTCCGGTCTTCAACCATCGTCTTCATCTTCGACTTATCGTTGTATCAGTTATTCAGAATGGGATAAACCCTGTCTTTCCGAATAACTCGCGTATATTATAAACAAGTGTTACACAAACACAACATACGCCTCATTTCAATTCATCAGTCACTAACCGTAAATTAACAAGAGAATAATTCCCCAAATATTAACCCCGAAGGCCGAAACCAACATCGGATCAATATCCAGAAAACCATTCTTCTTAGCTAACCGACAGTTAGTTTCTAAATTTCACATTCATAGGGAAAGGTCCCCCTTTAATTTTATCAAAGATAAATTCCTTGAATTTATTCTTTAATCTTCTTTTGAATTTCGATTCAACTAGTCGGGATTAACGAACCTTACCGAAGTAATCATTTGTTTTAATTTCCCAATCCCAACCTATTCATCCCATGAAGTAAAACTGGTCATACTTCATATCTAACACCACGGTGTTATCGGTAAATTCAATTACCATTTCCTGTTTAAATCTAATTAAAAATTTAACTATCGCCTGAAGTAAAACTGGTGATACTCCATTCTCGATCTTTTCAATCCAACTAAAGATTCGTTAAAACTCCACTTAGTTCTAATCTGTGACTGGGTTAAAGAATCAGAGTTATTTAAAACACGGTTCACGATAAACCCAAAATCACATCACATTTCAATCAGTCCCTAACCGTAAATTGGCAAGTGAGCAATTTCCTATGTATTAACCCCGAAGGCCGAAACCAACATCAGATCAATACCTCTGAAACCATTCAACTTAACTAATCCCCAGTTAGTTTCTGATTTTCTTATCTCCTTTGGGTCTAAGAGCAGTATTATTGAAGATACCGTTCACGACAACCCAAAATCACATTTCATATTAATTATCGGGTTAAAGAACAAGTGTTATTTAAAACACTGTTCACGATAAACCCAAAAATCAATACTAATTCAATTCCAATTAAATATTATTTAATTGGTACACTTCATTAAATCTAAATAAAAAGATTTAATCTTTTCTCAACTGGGCTTAAGAACAGTGTTAATGAAGACACCATTCACGACAAACCCAAATCACATTTGATATTAAATACAAGGCTCTGAATAGAAAGTATATCGGGTTATATTCAATATCAAATTCTACGACCAACAAATATCGTATTGGAAATAACGAGATATATATATATATATATATATCTTTCAAATTTCCATAACAACATCTGTATAATCACGAAATCCAACATCGAAATATTCCAAAGACAATTTCGGTTCAAATCCATTCCAATATAATTATTGGTAATTCTGGTTATTTTCAAAACCATTTCAAATCCAATTTATTTATTTAAAAATAAATAGAATTACAATTCTAGTACAAAACTAGTTCATTTCGATAAAAATCTATTTTTATCTTTACAAACATGAAGTTTTTCATCCCAATTCTTCCCAAATCATTTCTTATGATTTACACAAATTATTACTATTTTTAATAATTTTATCAAGGCCCGTACAATCGATTTCCACCAACGGCCATCGAACTGCACTTACAGCGACCTTTTCCAAATTTGATTTGGACATAATTCCAAATCCAACCGTTAGATTTCTAATTTCTAATATTCATTGGAAAGCTCTTTTCGATATGAACCCAACAGTTCTGGTTTTAGGAGAATCAGACGGACGGATCTCCCATAATATCCGTTCGAAGTCAATGGTCAAAATTCGCGAACTGCCGCGGAGCGGCGCGTTCTATTCAGGCCATTATATTATATATATAATATATACTTCGTCGATTTTCTTTCGAAATGAATTTTATAAATCGTTTTAAAATTCATTTTCAAAACGTTTTCAACTTCCTTTTCAAATTCAAATCAAAATTGAATTTTTCAATATAAATTCATTTTAAATTCATTTCAATTCTATTTCAATTCAAATCCATTTCAGTTCAATTTCAATACGTTTTAAATTCAATTCAAAACGATTTCAATTCTATTTCAATCTAATTCGAATTTCAATTCTATTTAGTTTAATTCGGATTTCATTTCTTTTCAATTTTATTCGAATTTCTATTCTTTTCAATATAATTCGAATTTCATTTCAAAATATTCGATTTTGAAATCACTTTTCAATATTCATTATAAAAATGAATATAATCGATATAAATATCGTTCACGTCAAAATGGCGTTAATCTAATCAACACGGCTTCATATTCTATTTTCAAATATTCTATTTCAAATATTCTATTTCAAATATTTCTTTTTCAAAACTGGAATGAGGCCCAATCAATTACCATATAATGTTAATTATATGGATTTTCTACAACACATGTATATAATAACAACGATGAATAATCAACCATCATCCAAAGTGCATTCTACACTGTATAAGCATCAAATATAAATATTCAACGCTTATAACAGTCTATCAATCAATCGATCAACATACAACTAATTATTGGGATTAGTGTATGTCATATATCATCCCAATACCCGTGTGGGGTTTTCAATCAATCAAACACAGATTTTATTTGTACATTGGGCGATGTGTAAAATTTATCGTCCCAATCAATATCAGTCAAATGTGTGTATATAAACAAATCGTCCGATTTGTTTATTTTTACTTCCTTCCATATACACGTTAAAAATTCTATTTTTTAACTATACAATATTTTTAACTATATAAATATTTTATTTCATTTCACATCTCATCACACAATCAACTACACATCAAAATCAAACAAACAAGCATACAAGCCGTCTAGGGTCTGTGGACGACGGGTATCGGGTGCTACTAAACACCGTCTGCATCCTAGTATATATCTTAACTAGAAAATTAAATTAAAATGTGAGAAATTCTCACAGAGGGTTCCACTCCGCCGTGCTTTGCTTTTGAACTGCTGAACCGTCTGGATCTATTTGAAATTCCAATGCAGTTCTTTTCATGCTGTTCCAATAAAAATTATATTTTTATTACTTCATTTCAATAAATGAAAATCATATTTTTATTTCTATTTCATATATATTTTTATAATGCTCTTTTCGAAATGTAAATTATATTTTATATATCCACTTCTAATATAAAGATTGAATTTTTATCATCATAACTATATAAAAAAAATTACCTTTTTATATTTAAAATTCTGCTCTTTCCTTATTTAAAAATCCCTCCTTTCATACATATAAAAGATCACATTTTTATGGCGATATCGTATATATAAAAATCAATTTTTCATCGCTATTACATATGTATAAAAATCGAATTTTTATCTTCACCTCATATATATAAAAATCAAATTTTTATCTTCACTTCTTTATAAAAATTATATTTTTACATTGCTCTTCTCCTAATAAAGATTATATTTTTATTACTCTACATGAATAAAAATCATATTTTTAATATGCCACTAGTATAAAAATTATATTTTTAACTTCTCTATATTATAAAAATTATATTTTTAATTTTTATATATTATAAAAATTATTCTTTTCATCTCTAAACAAAATCCGGCCCTTTTCTATAAATAAAAATCCGTCCCTTTTCACGATTAAAAATCAAAGGAATTCATACTTTAAAAATCAAATTTTATTAGTTTAAAAATCAACTTTTCTTCATTAACATAACCATTATCATAAAGTAAAATAAATACAAAGTTATATATTGTAAAAATGAACACTCACAGTTGAAAGAGGGAGAAAAGGGGGACTGTTGATCGGAATGGGGGCCCGGGGCGGCGTTGGCGGTCGGAGAAGGAGTAGGGAACGGAGGAGGAGGCGCGGAGGAAGGGGGGGCTCCGGCGATTGGCGCGAGGTGGCGGCGGACGAGCGGAGGGGGAGGGGGGCGACGCGATTCTGTTCTTCGATTGAGGAAGGGGCTGAGAAGGGGGAGGCGCGGCATCGGAGAGAGGGGGCACTCCACGAGGTTGCGGCTGTGGCTTCGGTGGGCAGCGACGTGGAGGAACGGGAGGTGGAGTGGCTTCGTTCGTTTTTTTTCTCTTTTTTTTTCCTTTTTAATTTATGTTTTGAAGTCAACAGGGGGTGAAGGAATAAGGGGGGATATATAATATATTTATAATATTTAATTTCATTTATTTTCAAAAAAACAACCTTTATTTTCGACCTCGAAACGAGACCCACCGCCTATCGTCCATAGCTAATTACCCCCATTCCGAACACAATGGGATATGTATCGTAAGCTGATTCGATCGTTTCGATCAGTTTTCGTCAAAATCAAAATATAACTCTATATATGTAATTTGAACGCGCATTTCAATTTACCGGGTCACATACTAACTCTAAAAATTCCCGAAAAATATTTTCTAGCTTCGTATTGACGATACGGTCCAAACAAAACTAGTTTCGTCGAATTCTAAGACCGTTTGAAAAATGGCCATTTTCCAGTCGATTAAAATCAACTGAAACTGGTCAAGCGCGTTTTCCTTTGCAACTTTCATATATTGATTCAAAAAATTATGAAATTTGAAACCTAGCAATAACTTGATATCACGGATCCAACAAAAGTGGTTTTGTCGAAATCCGAGGTCGTTTGCAAAATGGCTATTTTTAAGGGCCAGAATTCCATAGCGACTATTCTGAAATTTCATTTGACCATAACTTTTGATCCCCGCTATGAAATTTTGATTTCCCGGATTCGTTGGAAAGATATTCTCGAATAGATTCAAATATTTTTGGTTTCACTAAAATCCGGTTTATTTTGCACCCGGTACATTCATTTGAAGTTTGAAATCGAATTATCGAACTATCGCGCCATTTTCAATTCCTTTTATATATATAAATAAATATTTATATTCTAACGTCGAGCTATATAAATATATACGTTCGAATTATATTCAAAATAAATTTCTCGTTGATATTATTTAAAATAATTCATTTTAAATGATTAAAATTCACTAAAATTGCCAAAATAAAAATTTTAAATTGGCTCGGATTTCATGGTTATTACAATCTCCCCCACTTAAAACTTTTCGTCCCCGATAGGAACGAAGCCGAAATTTGTTTAACAAATCAACTCAACTTTCGATATTTTCATTACGGCTTAAGTTCTTCAACTTTTCAGTTTCTAAGAACCTTTCAAATTTTTCAAAAATTTGGCTAACACCCTAAATTTTCGAAAAATTTCGCCATAACCTCCCCTGCACCGGGAGCACCGGGAAATTCCCGAAATTGCCATACAGGCCTTCTGATCTCAAAAAGAAAAAGAAAAAGCCAAGTGGCTAGCCAATCGGCTCATAAAATCATCATCACCCAAACAAAATAGTAAATTATGGTAAACATGTACCTATTTGTCGGGCAAACAATTTTATTCTTCTGCTCTAGCCTCCTTGCTATGACCTGTTCAATGTATATATATGCATATGCAAGCAAATGCGACAAATTTACAATACAATTCACTATTTGATACAATCTGGCTATAGGGTACAAATTTTAATTAATCAACCAATAATCAACAACACAACCATCAATCAATTAGTTGATTAGCTTTTGAAATTCATAACTTTGATACATAGTCAAAAAATCATATTTTTGATGTCAAATCACAACAATAGGCCCTATCTAGTTTCGGTTCTCACACCAGTCAGTTGGAAATATATAGAAATTTCACTTTCGAAACTTGAAAATAAATACTGGCGATGGTGCCCCGTCACCAGAATTATCCCCGGGCACTAGAGTGTGATCCTATAACTATCCAGTACATTAAAACTTTGAATACACGTTTGTAAGACATATACGCAAAATTTTTATATATTGGATTGTCCCAATTCAATATAAAATAAATAATCAAATACGAATAAGTGATTTAAATTTCAAAACAAAATTTGTTTTCACAAAAAAAATAACATACTCTTCACACTCGTTCTAGGATACTACTGATCCTATCTCTAACGGGTCATTCTAATTGGATATTACAAATCCAATATCTGATGAATTCTTTCGTATGGTTCTAGTGTGTCATATTCTCTAGCTTTGTAAACCAAAGCTCTGATACCAGCTGTAAAGACCCGTGACTTCCCCGTGAAGGAAAGCGCGGATAGTTCGAGAACAAGCCACAACAGAACGCAGACGGAAGAACATTTCATTGTTAATTACAACAATACCATCAGAATACAAGAATATACAGAGTATAAATAAATATTACACAGAAATATCAGAGATTTAAATTACATTTAAATACATCGCAGCGGAAATAATACAAAACACAACCAGAAGGAGATATACGGATACAAAGCTTTCCGGATATCGTTCCAGCTGTAAACCAGGATCCTGTGAATATAAATCTGCAAAACCAAAACTACTAGCTGCTCGTGTCAAAATAAGGGCACCCAAAGTTTAGGTCAAAACAGTAAACTCCAGGTCAGTCATGGGACTGGTGTGAGAACTAAAATATTTATTAATCTTTATTTTAAAGTTAGGTAAATCGAGGGACCACGCCGTATAACACGGAATGGGTTTCCTCCCAAGAATACCAGTGCATAAAACAAACAGCGCAATGCTAAATAAAGAAGAATGAAGCTATTATAAGACCCAGGTCCTATCACACAATGCAACGCAAGCCGGGGGATAGGGTTTTTACCTTATAATAGCCAAGAATGCTTGATACGTTTAAAACAAATCATTTGATGCTATTGTAAGTGCATAGTGTATAAAACAACTTCTAATCATAAGTATCAATCATAGACGGCATAAGCGCCCCATCCCACTATGTCGCCATACTAGGCTCTACAAATAAAACCGCAAATGTCACGTATTTGGAAATTGGATTTCCATCTGTGAACCGAGGCAAAAGATAGTCCTCACCGACTTCGAGACAATCTAGCCCATGTCTCAGGGTCAGAGTGCATCGACCCTTGGATCGTCAGGACCGGTCCACCGATGTGGATTAAAATTCCTGAACACTGCGTTTCCCCGCCCTTTGGGGCGTAAATGAGCCAACGAATGACTCCATCGGACCCGGATTGTCCGATCAAACCGAGGCGCCTCGCAACAGCAACAACCACATAAGTCAAACTCGTCAGGGCATGTAAAACCACTGATGCCACTTTTAGCTAGAAGGAAACGCATGCCCTCCCTAAGGTTCTCTCCCGTTTTTGGTTCACCACCGGGGTGTGAGGCTCGTGATTCAACGTTACACAAAGCTACGCCACAAAGGTCGTGCTTTGATCATCAACCATAAGACTCTGCTTTTCAACAGAAGCCTTGATCATTTGCATCTTAGCATGCCACACAGGCAAACCACTCTATGCAACCGATATCAGTCACACAGAATGAAACCCGATGTCAGACACACAGTCCATTTACAAGTCCGTTCTGGGTCCGAACGAAACCGGAGGCACCAAGTACTCCGCATCTCCATCGATCTCCAAGTACGTCTGGAAGATCACCAACTGATTCTCTCCACTTGGGTGTACGGCCCAATCAAGATCATCAGTAATTATCCAAACGACGTGAAGACCTCCGGTCTTCAACCATCGTCTTCATCTTCGACTTATCGTTGTATCAGTTATTCAGAATGGGATAAACCCGGTCTTTCCGAATAACTCGCGTATATTACAAACAAGTGTTACACAAACAAAACATACACCTCATTTCAATTCATTAATCACTAACCGTAAGTTAACAAGAGAATAGTTCCCCAAATATTAACCCCGAAGGCCGAAACCAACATCAGATCAATATCCAGAAAACCATTCTGCTTAGCTAACCGACAGTTAAATTCTAAATTTCACATTCATAGGGAAAGGTTCCCCTTTAATTTTATCAAAGATAAATTCCTTGAATTTATCCTTTAATCTTCTTTTGAATTTCGATTCAACTAGTCAGGATTAACGAACCTTACCGAAGTAATCATTTGTTTTAATTTCCCAATCCCAACCTATTCATCCCATGAAGTAAAACTGGTCATACTTCATATCTAGCACCACGGTGTTATCGGTAAATTCAATTACCATTTCACGTTCAAATCTAATTAAAGATTTAACTATCGCCTGGAGCAAAACTGGTGATACTCCATTCTCGATCTTTTCAATCTAATTAAAGATACATTAAAACTCCACTTAGTTTTAATCTGTGACTGGGTTAAAGAATCAGTGTCATTTAAAACACGGTTCACGATAAACCCAAAATCACATCACATTTCAATCAGTCCCTAACCGTAAATTAGCAAGTGAGCAATTTCCTAAGTATTAACCACGAAGGCCGAAAGCAACATCAGATCAATACCTCTGAAACCATTCAACTTAACTAATCCCCGGTTAGTTTCTGATTTTCTTATCTCCTTTGGGTCTAAGAGCAGTATTATTGAAGATACCGATCATGACAACCTAAAATCACATTTCATATTAATTATCGGGTTAAAGAACAAGTGTTATTTAAAACACTGTTCATGATAAACCCAAAAATCAATACTAATTCAATTCCAATTAAATATTATTTAATTGGTACACTTCATTAAATCTAAATAAAAAGATTTAATCTTTTCTCAACTGGGCTTAAGAACAGTGTTAATGAAGACACCAATCACGACAAACCCAAATCACATTTGAAATTAAATACAAGGCTCTGAATAGAAAATATATCGACTTATATTCAATATCAAATTCTGCGACCAACAAATATCGTATTGGAAATAACGATATATATATATATATATATATATATATATATATATATATATATATATCTTTCAAATTTCCATAACAACATCTGTATAATCACGAAATCCAACATCGAAATATTCCAAAGACAATTTCGGTTCAAATCCATTCCAATATAATTATTGGAAATTCTGGTTATTTTCAAAACCATTTCAAATCCAATTTATTTATTTAAAAATAAATAGAATTACAATTCTAGTACAAAACTAGTTCATTTCGATAAAAATCTATTTTTATCATTTCAAACATGTAGTTTTTCATCCCAATTCTTCCCAAATCATTTCTTATGATTTCACACAAATTATTACTATTTTTAATAATTTTATCAAGGCCCGTACAGTTGATTTCCACCAACGGCCATCGAACTGCACTTACAACGACCTTTTCCAAATTTGATTTGGACATAATTCCAAATCCAACCGTTAGATTTCTAATTTCTAATATTCATTGGAAAGCTCTTTTCGATACGAACCCCTCGGATCTGGTTTCAGGAGAATCCGACGGTCGGATCTCCCGTAATATCCGTTCGAAGTCAATGGTCGAAATTCACGTACTGCCGCGGCGCGGCGCGTTCTGTTCAGGCCATTATATTATATTATATATATATATATAATATATAATATATACTTCGTTGATTTTCTTTTGAAACCAATTTTATAAATCGTTTTGAAATTCGGTTTCAAAACGTTTTCAACTTCCTTTTCAAATTCAAATCAAAATTGAATTTTTTAATATAAATTCGTTTTCAATTCATTTCAATTCTATTTCAATTCAAATCCATTTCAGTTCAATTTCAATACGTTTTAAATTCAATTCAAAACGATTTCAATTCTATTTCAATCTAATTCGAATTTCAATTCTATTTAGTTTAATTCGGATTTCATTTCTTTTCAATTTTATTCGAATTTCTATTCTTTTCAATATAATTCGAATTTCATTTCAAAATATTCGATTTTGAAATCATTTTTCAATATTCATTATAAAAACGAATATAATCGATATAAATATCGTTCACGTCAAAATGGCGTCAATCTAATCAACACGGCTTCATATTCTATTTTCTAATATTCTATTTCAAATATTCTATTTCAAATATTTTTATTTCAAATATTTCTTTTTCAAAACTGGAATGAGGCCCAATCAATTACCATATAATGTTAATTATATGGATTTTCTACAACACATGTATACAATAACAACGATGAATAATCAACCATCATCCAAAGTGCATTCTACACTGTATAAGCATCAAATATAAATATTCAACGCTTATAACAGTCTGTCAATCAATCGATCGACATACAACTAATTATTGGGATTAGTGTATGTCATATATCATCCCAATACCCGTGTGTAGTTTTCAAACAATCAAACACAGATTTTATTTGTGCAGTTGGGCGATGTGTAAAATTTATCGTCCCAATCAATATCAGTCAATTGTGTGTATATAAACAAATCGCCCAATTTGTTTATTTTTATTTCCTTTCATATACACGTTAAAAATTCTATTTTTTAACTATAAAATATTTTTAACTATATAAATATTTTATTTCATTTCACATCTCATCACACAATCAACTACACATCAAAATCAAACAAACAAGCATACAAGCCGTCCATGGTCTGTGGACGACGGGTGTCGGGTACTACTAAACACCGTCTGCATCCTAGTATATATTTTAACTAGAAAATTAAATTAAAATGTGAGAAGTTCTCACAGAGGGTTCCACTCCGCCGTGCTTTGCTTTTGAACTGCTAAACCGTCTGGATCTATTTGAAATTCCAATGTAGTTCTTTTCACGCTGTTCCAATAAAAATTATATTTTTATTACTTCATTTCAATAAATAAAAATCATATTTTTATTTCTATTTCGTATATATTTTTATAATGCTCTTTTCGAAATGTAAATTATATTTTATATATCCACTTCTAATATAAAGATTGAATTTTTATCATCATAACTATATAAATTTTTTTACCTTTTTATATTTAAAATTCTGCTCTTTCCTTATTTAAAAATCCCTCCTTTCATACATATAAAAGATCACATTTTTATGGCGATATCGTATATATAAAAATCGATTTTTCCTCGCTATTACATATGTATAAAAATCGAATTTTTATCTTCACCTCATATATATATAAATCAAATTTTTATCTTCACTTCTTTATAAAAATTATATTTTTACATTGCTCTTCTCCTAATAAAGATTATATTTTTATTACTCTACATGAATAAAAATCATATTTTTAATATGCCACTAGTATAAAAATTATATATTTAACTTCTCTATATTATAAAAATTATATTTTTAATTTTTATATATTATAAAAATTATTCTTTTCATCTCTAAACAAAATTCGACCCTTTTCTATAAATAAAAATCCGTCCCTTTTCACTATTAAAAATCAAAGGAATTCATACTTTAAAAATCAAACTTTATTAGTTTAAAAATCAACTTTTCTTCATTAACATAACCATTATCATAAAGTAAAATAAATACAAAGTTATATATTGTAAAAAGGAACACTCACAGTTGAAAGAGGGAGAAAAGGGGGACTGTTGATCGGAATGGGGGTCCGGGGCGGCGTTGGCGGTCGGAGAAGGAGTAGGGAACGGAGGAGAAGGCACGGAGGAAGAGGGGGCTCCGGCGATTGGCGCGAGGTGGCGGTGGACGAGCGGAGGGGGAGGGGGGCAACGCGATTCTGTTCTTCGATTGGGGAAGGGGCTGAGAAGGGGGAAGCGCGGCATCGGAGAGAGGGGGCTCTCCACGAGGTTGCGGCGGTGGCTTCGGTGGGCAGCGGCGTGGAGGAACGGGAGGTGGAGTGGCTTCGTTCGTTTTTTTTCTCTTTTTTTTCTTTTTCAATTTCTGTTTTGAAGTCAACAGGGGGGTGAAGGAATAAGGGGGGATATATAATATATTTATAATATTTAATTTCATTTATTTTCAAAAAAGCAACCTTTATTTCCGACCTCGAAACGAGACCCACCGCCAGTCGTCCATAGCTAATTACCCCATTCCGAACACAATGGGATATGTATCGTAAGCAGATTTGATCGTTTCGACCAGTTTTCGTCAAAATCAAAATATAACTCTATATATTGAATTTGAACGCGCATTTCAATTTACCAGGGTCACATACTAACTCTAAAAATTCCCGAAAAATATTTTCTAGCTTCGTATTGACGATACGGTCCTAACAAAACTAGTTTCGTCGAATTCTGAGACCATTTGAAAAATGGTCATTTTCCAGTCGATTAAAATCAACTGAAACTGGTCAAATGCGTTTTCCTTTACCACGCTCACATATTGATTCGAAAAATTATGAAATTTGAAACCTAGCAATAAATTGACATCAAGGATCCAACAAAAGTGGTTTCGTCGAAATCCGAGGTCGTTTGCAAAATGACTATTTTTAAGGGCCAGAATTCCATAGCGACTATTCTGAAATTTCGTTTGGCCATAACTTTTGATCCCCGCTATGAAATTTCGATTTTCCGGATTCGGTGGAAAGATATTCTCGAATAGATTCAAATATTTTTGGTTTCACTAAAATCCGGTTTATTTTGCACCCGGTACATTCATTTGAAGTTTGAAATCGAATTATCGAACTACCGCGCCATTTTCAATTCTTTATATATATATAAATAAATATTTATATTCTAACGTCGAGCTATATAAATATATACGTTCGAATTATATTCAAAATAAATTTCTCGTCGATATTATTTAAAATAATTCATTTTAAATGATCAAAATTCACTAAAATTGCCAAAATAAAATTTTTAAATTGGCTCGGATTTCCGAGTTATTACAATCCATCCTGAAGTGGACTTAGAGTTAGATTCTATGTTGTTCCAACTCGCATCGCTGTAACCTTCAAGTACTGATGGTTCTCCCTTGAAAACCAAACCATGATTCATAGTCCATTTCAGATATCTTAGAACTCTTGATACTGCATTCCAATGTTCTCTTCCTGGATTACTAGTGAATCAACACAAGATTCCTATAGAATATGCTATATCTGGTCTATTACAGTGCATGACATACATAAGACTACCAATCACACTGGCATATTTCAACTTATCGCAACATCTACCATTATTTTTCATTAATTTGACACTAGGATCGATGGGTGTTTTTGCAAGAGGGAAATCTAAGTGATTGTATTTCTTAAGAATACTTTCGACATAATGAGATTGTGTTAATAAGATTGATCCTTCTTTTCTCACTATTTTGATTCCTAAGATTACATTTGCTTCTCCTAAATCTTTCATGTCAAAATTAGATTCTAGAAACTTCTTAGTTTCTATTATACTTTCTATATTTGAACCAAATATTAGCATATCATCCACATACAAACAGACAATTACACACATTCCATCTTTGTATGTGGAGTATATACATTTATCTGCTTCATTCACTTTGAACCCTTTTGACAACATGACTTTGTTAAATTTTTCATATCATTGCATTGGAGCTTGTTTTAATCTGTAAAGAGATTTTAAGAATTTTCAAACTTTCTTCTCTTTTCTGGATAAAACAAATCCCTCAGGTTGTTCCATATACACATCTTCTTCCAAATCACCATTTAAAAATGCAGTTTTTGCATCCATTTGATGGACAATTAAATTGTGAATTGAAGCAAGGGATAATAACAGATGTATCGAAGGTATTCTTGCTATTGGAGCATATGTATCAAAGTAATCAATAGTCAATACCATGGCGTTGTTTATATCCTTTAGGAACCAACCTTGCTTTGTATTTATTAATGGAGCCATCAGCATTTAATTTTCTTTTGAAAATCCATTTGCTTCCTATTGGTTTTGATCCAGGTGGTAGATCAACCAAAGTCCAAGTTTGATTTGACAAGATAGAATTCATCTCATCTTTAATCGCATCTTTCCAAAAACTTGCATCATGACAAGTTACTACTTCCCTATAAGTTTGTGGATCACCATCATTACTAAGAGTTATCTTAGTTTGGTTTGTGATTTTATTTATATCTCCTTCTACCAAGTATGTCAAAAAATCTGGACCAAAGTTCTTTTCAACCCTTTGTCTTTTGCTTTTGCGGGGGTTTATGTCCAAACTTGGTGAAGTCGATTCTTTATGAATCTCTTTAGCAGCACCATGAATTTTGGTATTATCTTTCGAGGAAGATTTAAACATATATCAAAAAATTCTACATCAATTGATTTTATCACATCATTTGTTTCTATCTTCAGAAATTTATATGCAGAACTATTTTGTGCATATCCAACAAAGACACATTTATATGTTTTGCTTCCTAACTTTGTCATTTTTGGGTGTGGCTTTCTTACATAAGTCAAACATCCCCATACCTTTAAACGACTAAGATTAGGTTTTCGATTATACCACAATTCATATGGAGTTTTGATAATTCTTTTCATTGCAACTCTGTTTAGGATATAACATGCACTTAAAAGTGCTTTTCCCCACCAACAATCAGATATGCTAGAACTTAACAACATACAATTAACCATATTCATTAAAGTTCTAATTTTCCGCTCAACAATACCATTTGATTCTGGTGAATATGGTGGTGTAAATTCATGGACTATCCCATTAGATTCACAGAACTCTAAAAGTTCTATTGATTTATATTCACCACCTCTGTCGGACCTTAGTACTTTAATTTTACGATTTAATTGATTTTCAACTGTTGCCTTATAGATAAGAAACTTGCTCATAACTTCATCCTTACTTTTTGGTAAGTATATATAAGTATATTTTGAATAATCATCAATAAATGTTACAAAGTATTTGTTACCTCCTCGTGAAACTTCACTATGTAAGTCTACAACATCAGTATGCACAAGTCCAAGCAATTCAATTGTCCTACTTACTGATTATGTGATTTACAAGTTAATTTTCCTTGCACATATATTTTACACTTATCAACTTTCTCACTGTTGCATTTCGAAATAAGCCCTAGATTATGCATATTTCGAATAGAATTATAGTTAATATGGCCTAATCTACCATGCCATAAGGGTAAAGATTCAACAGTATAAGCAGAAACTGATTTTATTAAATTCATTTTGAACATTCCATTACATGAATATCCTTTTCCAATCAATACATTATTTTTGGACATAACAACACTATCTGATTCAATAACTACCTTAAACCCTCCTTTGTTGAGACGATCTCCAAAAATCAGATTCTTCTTCATTTCTGGAACATGAAATACATCGTCCAAAGTCAGAACTTTCCATGAAGTAAACTTCAGAGTAATATTCCCAATACCAGCAACTTTGGCACGAACATCATTGCCCATTTTGACTTCTTTTACTTCGCTGCATTCTTTGTAAGTCAGAAACTGTGACTTGTCATTACAGATGTGAATGGTTGCCCCTGTGTCTAACCACCATCCATCTTCAACTATAACAGAGTTGACTTCCTCTACAACAGCGACCAATTTAGGTTCGTTTTCAGAATCAGCAACGATGTTAACTTGTTTATTCTTTTTTTTTCATCTCTTATGTGAATTCTGCATTCTCGGGCATAATGACCAGGTTTCTTTCAGTAAAAGCAATCACCTTTGGGCTTCTTGGATTTCTCCTGTTTATTCCCTTTGGAATTATTTTTTCTTTTCTTCCCATTACTGTGATTCTTAGAGATTTCTCCTTGAACCACATTTTCTTTTTATGTCTCCTGATCTTCTTTCTTATCTCTCTTACGAGATTCTTCCTCAATACATAAATGTCGTATGAGGGATTCCAGAGAGTGTGTTTTTCCCTCATGCATCAGTTTCTTTTTGTATTCATTCCAAGTACTAGGCAATTTTGCAATTACAACTCCTACTTGAAATGCTTCTGGAAGTTCTATTTTTGCATCCTTTAGTTTACTAACAATCAAATTTAATTCATGGGCTTGGGAAACAATATCAACATCATTATTCATCTTATAATTAATATAATTACTTATTAGAAACTTCTGATTACTTGCCTTATCAATGCGGTATTTGACATCCAGAGCCATTCAGAGAGCTTTTGCGCCATCTATAGTTCTGTGTGCACTGTATAATGAATCTGAAAGTGCATTAAGAATGTGCCCTCGACATAGAAAGTCTTCATTCTTTCGCTTCTTCCTTAATTCCTTTAACTCCTTCTTTCGTTGTTCTGAATCTGCAGCCTTTTCTTCGGGAATTGGTTCTAAATCATCACTTATTATATGGTTCAGACCAATGGTAGTAAGAAAAAAAATTGTTTCCTGCCAGTGTGTAAAATTATTGCCATCAAATCTTTCAAGGCGGGTGAGATCCTGATTCATTACTTGGAGTGATTGCACTGTAATTCTGCTGAGCGACGAATCTTGAACAGAAGACATTCTTGAAACTGTTGTATGTTATCGATTAAGATTCTCTCCAAGGCATGAAAGATTCGCTGTCTTTCAAGAATATTTTCCTAAAGCAAGACTGTTGTATGTTATCAATTAAGATTCTCTCCAAGGCACAAAAGATTTGCTGTCTTTCAAGAATGTTTTCCTTTTTCTAAATCACAGTGGGTTGATTGAAAACCTTCTTTCAGGATACAATGGAGGTTATCCGTTCATGTTGTGATTACTTGCACAGATCAGAAGAAGCACTTAAATTTAATTTGATGATGCAGAAGATTGGGATTTGAGAAAGAAAAATTGAAATCGAAATCCGTGATGAGGGAACGCGCTATTACATAGGCGACGAAACATCTATTCATCTACGGGTGTTTGGATTGAAAGGTCGTGACTATTTTCTAACGATTATTACCATTGGCTGTTGAATTCAAATTCAATAGTACACAAAATGTACCATTTCGGATGGGGCGCTGCCTCGCACCCTACCGGGGACGCTGCCCTATGGACCCCCGCGCGTTAGCGGGGGCGTTGCCCCTACACCCCCACCTAGGGGGGTTGCCACCCCCCTTGGACCCCCCTTCCGTAGGGGATCATATTTGACAAAGATTTTGGAAAAACTTTCAACAAAATATAATATGTATGTGTATATATAATATATACCGATCTCAATATCTATACATGAGTGTGTTGTTCTACACACACTTATGTCTATATGTCATCATTTTATACGATCAACACACACACGATACATTCAAAATTCCATAATAAATCATTTAATTAATATGATTAACTATATAAATATTTTACGGTAAAATATGATTTTATTTTTAGTAAATAGATTGAATCTAAAGTTAGTAGACTTCATAGGTCCATTAATTAAGATCAGTTACAGGACTTTTTTAAAATTTACCAATTTTACATTTGTTAAACGAATCAATTCCAACAATGGTCTCAGAGCACTTATGATTCATACAATCTAGTTAGTCAGCATTTAGAGCGAACTAACGCACATTTCAATATAATAGGTGTTTAGAATAGTTGTGTTTAAGTTTGAGGTCGGATAAAAAGTTTTTTCCTCTCCCTAGCTACTAGATTGACCTAATGGATAAAGTAAGTCCAAATGTTGTTTAATTGTAAGGGCATAGTATTTTGATTTTGGGCTAATTTTGAGGTTAAGATGTTAAAATTTGAAATATATTTTAATTTGAGAAATTAATTTTGAAAGAAATTTTGTAATTATTACAAATAACCTTTAAATTTCAAACTTATTTTTTGAATTTAATTTCATTATTTTTTATTTTTTTATATTTAATTAATTTGATTAAGTGAATAAATAAAAAATTAAAAAATTTATTAACTAAAAAATGTGTATATAAATATATGTATATATATATACACACACATATATTAGCTAGGTATGTGTGTCCAAGGTTTTAAATCTCGGATATCGGTCGCGTTTCGTCTTGGGGGTTTTATTGACTCGGTCTCGTATCGAGGGAAATCTCGGACGAGATGAGTCTAACTCGGGAGTTCGTCTCGGATTTTCATCTCGCGTCTGAAAATTCATATCTGAACAATCTCGGGGTACATGATATGTTAAAAATGATATTTTAACAAAATGATTTTTGTGAATGCTATCAAAAACATAGTAACTTAAACTTAAAATGCAAAATAACTTTATTATTATTTAGTTTGCGAAAGATCATTCATACTCTAAATCATAATATGCTTAAAACAGGAATATTGTTAGACAGAAAACATTAAAAGGATCCAAAACATTAAAAAATTCAGCATAAATAGACCATAAAATACATAATTTCCTAAGTAACATATATGTAAAAAGAACAATATAAAAATCATAAGCATTGTAAAACATATACGAACATACAATATAGTCATTTAACATGCAAAATGTAAATAACAAAAGATTGATATGGCTAGATTTGAGGTTTTTATTAATCTAGTTCAGACACTAATTTAAATTTTAACAAAAAAAACTAAGATCTCGGACGATATTCCAGTATTTTGTCTCGATCGATATATCCTTCGATATTGCAATATCTCGAGCGATATATTCGAAAGGAGATTTAGAGTGACATTTGTTGTTTCGTTTCGAAAGGAGCCCAAAACGAGATCTCGGAGGAGTTCTCGGGCGATATTTGCGAGATTTGAAACAGTGTGTGTGTGTGTGTGTGTCAAAGACCTCTATTTAATGTGCTAAACGTATTACTCTTCGGAAAATGTTCTTAAGGTCATGGTTCTGAGCCCTTAAGACATCATAATAAATGTTTTGACTGAATGAAGTATCACTTTTGATAGTAGAAAAATATGTCAATATTTTTTTCTGAAAATTAGCACAATTTATTAAATTCTTAAATTACAGTACGTAGTAAGGTTAGTGTAACACTCCTCTCGAAAAGTTAACACAAAGATCTTTTAGCACAGTGGTTAGTGCATGGTGTTGCTTTAAGGGAGGTCGGAGGTCGGAGGTTCAACACCCGTGGTTATCACATTTGGTATCAGAGCCTATACCCAGCCGGAATTGTGTGTGTAATGCTGCAGATGTCAGTCGGTGTGGTGCTGATGTGGGTTACATGCACAACGCCTGGGTGGTGAGTGATATGAGCCAACAAGGACGTTGGGCTCTTTAAAGGGGGTAGTCTGTAAAACCCCTCTCGAAAAGCTAACAAAAAGATCTTTTAGCACAGTGGTTAGTGCGTGGTGTTGCTTTACGGGAGGTCGAAGGTTCGATACCCGCAGTTGTCACATTTGGCTCACAAACACCTCACCCAGGCGCTGTGGTTCACATAGGAGCCACAATTCCGGCTGGGTATTGGCTCTGATACCACGTGTAACAGTCCACACCTCCGTTCACGCAAGATATTGTCCCCAACTTAGCCACCGTATAGGTGTGGGGTTTTTTTTCCTCAAAAGGCCTTGGCGTTAGTAAGAGATGGGCTCTACTATATAAGTACCCACTTCACACAGGCTTCCACGATATGGGACTTAGGGGTGTTACAGTTAGTATACTAACCCGCTGAAAACAAAAAGCAAAATAGAGATAAAATATGAAATACATGAACAAAAGTACGAATAGAAATAAACTAAGTTATGATAAAAAAGCTAAACTCATGAAAAGATCCGCTTTGTTGAAGTCCCGCTTTCAATTGCATTTTCCTTGCACTTCACTTCGCCTACAGCTTCAAACTCCACAACTCCATTCACAATGGGTGTTCCACTTTGTGACCCACTTTCCAGTAGTTGTGCATGATTCATGAGACAACATCCACACAAAAAAAGCACAGTCCAAGTTGTTCCACTTGTTCATATTACTGATAAAAACTTGTGAAATACCAAAGTAAAAATCCAATCAAACATCTGAAGGAATTTCCAAATAAGACTATAATACTACATCAACTTGCCACAATCTATGTTACTTCCTTATTTTGTTATACAATTCTTCATGTCTTTACAGTTAACAATCATGAAATACACTTCAAGTTAGAGCATACCCAGCAGTGGCGATTTGGGGAAAATGGGAGGAATCGACGCTTTTATTTCCCCCATCGCGCTGCAGCAGTGTTAATTAGCGTGTGAGTAAGGAGGAAGAACGTGGGGAATCCACACTTTTATTTTTGAATGGGGACCCTAAACGGTAAAATGAAAACCGTTTAGCAACCTGTAGTGTAAAAGAAAAAAGAAAATACATCGCTAAACGGGGAACTGATCCCCATTTAACGGTTATTATTAATTTTAACTTTTTCTCCTCACCGACTGCTGGGAGGTGTGAGTTTCTCACGCTTTTTTTTCATCTCCTCACGCGTTTCTCCCCCATTCTGTTGGGAGTGCTCTTATCCAGTTAATTTTTCACTACAAGTTTAGTTTACCACCATGTTCTCCAACTAGGGTGTTCCACAACTAACTGCTTCATCAACACTTAAACAACCACGTTGTAAATCAGAAGCAAATAACCCTATGGTTCTAGTAACTGGTATAAGGATGCACAAGTTGGACAGAGTGTTATATCATCCATTCGAGAAACTTACTCGTTCTTGTAACTGAAATCACCCATTAAATTCCTAGAAGCAAAACATTTATTTGTAAAGCATTTAAAACTTGATAAACCTACCATAAATCCTGATTTCCAAACTATAATTTAGTATATATGGAATTGAAAATCAGCGAATAAGTATATCGAGAATTTGGGAAATCTTTTGTCAATAGCATGTAACTTACTAAGAAATCATATGATGCTAGTAGAATAAGCAAAGGTATTCAAATCTTTATGGGTTTCCAACACTTGTGTTAGTAGTTTTCACAGAGTCTTAATAGTATAACCTAATTAATATATTTCAGATTTCCTACACCAAACACCACTATCGCCATTATCCCATGAAATATCTTACGCAGAAAATCACCAACGAGGCCCACTGGCCTAAGTAGCAGGGTAGAAAAACTCGAAATCAATGTTGAACTACCGAGGAAGATCGGTTATGGGAAGTTGTAAATGAAACTACTTCAATTGCGTCGGAGCATGCCGGAACTCAAAATCCCTGGTGGCTTGATCTTCAATATTCAAATAGATTCAAGTTTGACATGCAACGTTCTTAGCGGTGGGAAGAGCGAGATGATAGATCTAGTAATTTATCGGTGAGGATGGCGATGCGGTGTTAGAATTTGAATTCGTAGATATGGTCTGGATTTGTTGCGGAAAGATAGAATATAATTCTAAGGCTTATCAACAAACGAAGTTCGTTGAAAATTTAAAGGAATTGACTTGAAACCGCTTAGCAATTTCATTTACATTTGGATCGCTTTTCCTCTCTATATTGGAGAGAGGAAGAAAGCGGTTAAATATATCAATATATATATATATATATAACTATAAAGGTTATAGTTATAAAAATCTATCTTAAAACTGTTTATGGTAAATTAATTAAATATAAAAATTTATTGAAGTATTTAGTTAAATAAATTGTTAACCCTCTTTTTGCCAAAGAGCTTCAACGAGCTAGATCGAAGCCCAAACGTGCAACTGGATGTAAGTCGCGCTTCAGGAAGCCCAGTAGATGGTCCGAAGCAGTCATATGTCGGCCCAAGTCCGACCTCACTCGTTGATAGTTTGCTCCGGAAGAATCGCTCTCCCAGTCGACCGAGTATCTCTCTTCCATATAAGGCGCGTCGATCGAATATCTCGGGCCAGCGTGGATGTAATATCCCGTATTTTCTATTAATATTAAAATTAACAAATCTAAGAACACTTAATTTTAAATTTGGAAATTTAGTAAAACGGGTTGAGCCATTGCGTTCGTCTCGGAATTCTGCTTGAGATAGAGTCCGAGTTTGTGTGAATCAGACTCCGTATGGAGAAGTTATGGAGGTTAGAAGATTTCAAGTTTAAACAGAAATAAATATAAATAATAATTAAAAATCAAAAACTAGTTCAATATTCAAAATTCGGACAGAACAGGCTGAGCGGGAAATTTCCTTCTCAGGGTGTCGACCCCCCGGGAGTCGACATAGGTGTCGACCCCCCTATAGGGGAGTCGACATAGGTGTCGACCCCCCCGTAGGGAGTCGACCCCTTTTGAGATCCGGACCCAGTGAAAATTTTTTATAACCTTGAGCTGATGTGGCCTTCCCTGATTTGTTGATGACTAATTTCTGAGGTATTAGGGCTTATGTGTCGTGCTACGGTTGGCTGGATGACACATCTCTTAGGTTTGATGGCTCTGATTGCTCCTAGACTAATCTAAAGGCTAGAATTAATCCTAGACATCTATATATACGTAGCTAAACCTAAACCCTAACCTCATAACCCTAAAACTATGGTGTCGTCATGTTGTTCGCCTACAAGCTAGCTTAGCCTCCCTTATCTTATCCAAACTAGAAAATCAAATCCAAACTAGAAATCAATTAGAAGAACTTCAAATCAAACGTCTACATCAAAGGATTGCTTAACAAATTCAGAAATCAGTTCCCAGAACGCAAGATCCGTCCTTTTCTGTAAGTTCAGTTATTATTTAGATTTAAACATCTAATATAAATCACGACTATAATAATTGGATCTAGAACGATGCCTAATTCTGATTCGTGCCTATCCTTTTGTCAATTCTAAATTGTTTATGCGTGTGAGACTATTGTGATTAATGTAATGACACCTATCATGCCTATGAGACTGTTGGACTGACATAATAGAACCTAACATGCCTATGAGACTGTTGTACTGACATAATAAAACCTATCATGCCTATGAGACTGTTGGATTGACATAATGGAACCTATCATGCCTATGAGACTGTTGTGATTTATATGATGGAACCTATCATGTTGTACATCCTTTTCCTATGAGACTATTGTGATTGATATAGTGGGACTTATCATGTTGTACATAAAAATTAGTGATTCTCTTAAGTCCAATTCTATCTAATCTTTATACCTATGGTGTAAATTGCTTAGTTTGTCTACTCATATTGTTAATGTACAACATTGAAACATGATTCTGAATTGGGTACATCTTTACATGCCTATTTTCCTTATGTCAATTCTTATGCTCCTTCTCTATCTTTCCCTTTTTACTTGCTTTTGTGGATACTAAGTTCATTCGGAACTTAGATTTGAATCTCGTTGTACGTGCGATCATAAACGCAGGGAAAAGTGGGTATAATTTAATTGAGTAAATTTTGGGCATAGCATGGGAATGTGGCATAAACTTGTATTGGCTAGACTTGTGGAAAAATTTGACACATAGATTTGGACACATATGACAAATATGTAAAAATTGGCTAAAGATAAACATTCCTAACCCGAGGTTAGACTGAGTTGCGGTGTAAGACTGCCCGGAACCACCCGGCACATCCAGCTACCGCAACAATATAGATCTAATGTGAGAGGTTAGCGCATTAAGCCCAAAAACTCGAGGTTAGATTGAGTTGCGGTGTAAGACTTCCCGGAACCGCCCAGCACATCCAGCAACCGCAACAATATAGATCTAATGTGAGAGGTTGGTGCTTTAATGAATGAATTAAAGCTAAGGAACATACAGGCTAAGAATGGTAGGGTTAAGTTAATTAAGGTAACACTTAACCAATACAACATGTTAATTAAACAGATGGGTGGGGTTAGGTAAATATGAGAACACTTCACCATTATAACATTTTGACTAGAAACCCTAGTAACAAGGACCCATTTCAGCAGTAACCCACATGGATGTATCACGGTACCCTGAACTAGGCAGGGTGGGGCACGATTACTGGGCTGATAATAAGCGGTCAAAATAGCGGCGTGTGGTGCAGCAGTGTAGTTCCGACGGAGTTTGGGCATGCACATACTCCGGAGTGGAAAAGCAGGCACTGGGCATCAGTAGTATACACCGTGCATCTAGAATTTGTGTCGGGTTGCCATCATGGGAATTGATACACCCCATGATGGGGCGAGCACAGGTATCTACATATGAGCGGGGCCGAATGACACAAGTAAGAAATGCATGCGAGTAGGAGCCGATCGAAAAGGGGATCACTTTGTTATGAACACATGATGGTAGTCAAAATCCAATAGAAGGTGGAGAGAAATGGAAATGAGTGCGCTAGTATATTCAGTTTATCTTCCCTTATCTTATGTTATCTTATTTCTATGATATTATCCTATATCCGGTTTATTCATGACATGATCCTTATACCTATTTACATGCTGAATAATCACTAGACTACTAGACTTATGTCCGACCCGTTTTCTTTCGCCTTCTTTTCTTCCGTTTCCCCCTCCCTCCAGGTCCGCATGGAGGGAATACTTTAGCTTAGTGTAGACCTTTTCCAGCTTGAAGAGAATAGATGTATTGCTTGGATTCTCTTTTCTTGGGCTATGGCTGTGGTTACACACTTATAGGGGATTTATGCTGCTTTACTTCCTTTTTATGCTTCTTTATGTACTTGTAGTTTTAAATCAAGACAGATGTTCTATTGTAATAATTTAGAAGTTGGGTTTTGAGACAATTCTTGTAATGTTTTGACTGAACCACGCTATTTATGAAATGATTTTATTTTTCCGCTATTTATATGTTTGACTTGTTAATTATCTGTTCCTTTTACCTAAAATGCTTCACCGAATTTAATGCATTCCCTTTGTGAGTGACCTTAACGGAGGTGGGGTGTTTCACTTGGTATCAGAGCGATGGTTTACTAGATCAGATAAAAGTTTTTTAAAACCTATTTTTTTTTTAAAAATAAATAAATTTAAAGAAGCATTTTCAAGAAAAGTGTTGTCTTATTTTAAAGGCATAATCCCCAAAGCTATATGCATTATCTTTCTATCCTTTGTTTTGAACATTTTCTTTTCGTTTCAGCATATCTGGGGATCTTAATCTTCCCGAGGGCCTACCGGTACCTGGCTGGTTCAGAAGGTATCTCGAGGCTAGGGCTAATGACGCGGGCCCAGCACACGTTCCTCCTCCCCCAGCTGTAGCTGTTCCTCCTCCTCCTCCACCACGTGTGAATGCTTTCTCGAAAATATGTAGAGACTTTCGAGCTATGAGTGGAAAGATCTTTAATGGGACTGAGTCATTTGTGGAAGCAAGAAACTGGCTCAAGGAAACAGAAGATTTGTTTGTTATCTTCGAAGTGGACGATAGGCAGAAGATACAATTGGCTATATGGTTACTTAAGGATGAAGCCTCTTACTGGTGGGAAGTTACTAATGTTGAGAGACCAGTTGAAATTTGGGAGAATTTCAGAAGGAGATTTGAAATGAAGTTCCTCTCGCAAGCTGAACGAAGCCTACAGATGGAGAAGTTCCTAGCACTCAAACAGGGAAGCCTATCGGTTAAGGAATACGTCAACCAGTTCAACCAGCTGGCTAGATTCGGACTGGAGTTGTTAAACACTCCACATAAAAAGGCTCTCCGTTTCGTGAAAGGGTTGAATGAGCCACTGCATAGCCTAGCTATGTCCCATATACCTATGGGTGCGACTTTTGAGAGAGTGGTGGACATGGCACTGTTATAGGTGGAAGACAAGGGTGGCAAGAAAGAGGCAAAGGTGGAAGAACCTCTAGACAAGAAAGTGGAGGGATCGCAGAATATGAAAACGGATTCCAAGAAAGGCGGGAAGAATAACAAACCCCGTGACAAGAGGAAGTGCAAATTTTGTGACATACCTGGACATTTAACTAAAGACTGCAGAATGAAGAAGAGAAAGATGGGTGGTTGCTTTCAATGCGGCGAGACAGGACATATGGCTAAGGATTTCCCAAAAAGGCAAGGGCAAGGGCAGAGGATATGATCTACTTCTAGAGGGCAGGTTCACGCTCTCATGGCACCTCCGCAAGGAAGAGGTAGAAATATTTCTGTTGAGAGTTTAGTTTATCATTCTGATCATCCAGTTCATACTCTTTTTGATTCTGGCGCATCGCACACTTTTATATCTACTGCTTTAGTTGAATCTCTGCACCTAGATACCCGTATAGTAGAGGATCCCATAGTTGTTTCAAATCCAATTGGGGGCTCGGCTTATTTGTCCATGATTTGTTTGGATTTGAAAATTTCTATACTAAGCGTTGGGTTTAAATGTAATGCTTGTGTTTTGGGCTTCACGGGCTATGGGTTGATTCTAGGCATGGATTGGTTATCCAGTAATGGTGCCATCCTCGATTGTGAAAAGAGAGTGGTTAGACTTATGACTCGCCTCGGTAAAACTCTCGAAATCTCTTGTAATCCCATGAATTATGTTATGCTTAGCTACCTAGAATCTCTTGATGCATCTGTTGAAAACTTGCAATCTGTTAGAGTAGTCTGTGAATACTCGGATGTCTTTGAAGAGGTGAAAGGTTTGCCTCTTAAGCGATAGATAGACTTCCGCATATACCTTGTTGGCAATGTGAAACCTGTTGCGTTACCCGTTAGACACATGGATCCAACGGAAAGGAAAGAGCTCAGCAAGCAAGTTAAAGAGTTGCTTGAAAAGGGGTTCATAAGGCGGAGTATTTCTAAATGGGGTGCTCCAATAGTGTTTCCAACCAAAGCAGATGGTTCACTTCATCTTGGGTGGACTATAGGGAGCTAAACAAGATGACCAAGAAGAATAGGCACCCACTCCATAGAATACACAACTTGTTCGACCATCTCGTAGGTGCCTCGGTTTTCTCCCAACTAGATTTGGCCACCGAATTTCATCAGCTAAGAGTGGCTGAGGACAGCATAGATAAGACCGCGTTCAGGACCCCGGATGGTTTCTTCGAATGGCTTGTTATGCCTTTCGGCTTGATAAACGCACCTGCCTACTTCGTAGACTTGATTAGTAGGGTGTTCAGGGAGTTCCTTAATAAATTTGTAGTGGTCTTCGTGGACGACATTTTTATTTTCTCAAAAAGTGAGGAAGAACATGCTTTGCATTTAAGGGAGGTTATGGATACGCTTCGTGCACATTGGCTAAAAGCAAAATTCTCCAAATGCCATTTTTGGAGGAATGAAGTAAGGTTTCTTGGACATGTGGTGTCCAAAGAAGGGAAAGTTGTGGATCCCGCAAAATAGTTGCAGTGCAAGATTGGAAGATCCCACGGAATGCAACCGAAGTACGAAGTTTTATCGGGCTAGCGGGCTTCTACAGAAAGTTCATTAAGTACTTTGCGAAGATCTCAGCCCCACTTGCTAGGTTGATGAAGAAGAACCTAACTTTTGCCTGGGATTTGGATTGTGATGTTGCTTTCCAATGATTGAAAAGAGCTTTAACAACAACCTCAGTTCTGACATTGCCTGATGGGAGTAAGAAGTTCACAGTATACACAGACACATGTTGTACATGTTTGGTTGCTGTCTTGATGCAAGAAGGAAAAGTAGTTTGTTATGGAGGAAGGCAGTTGAAGGTACATGAGAAGAACTACCCAACTCATGATTTAGAACTAGCTGCCATTGTTTTCGCTCTGAAGTCATGGCGTCATTACCTGCTAGGAGAAAGGTTTGAATTATTTACTGACCATAAATCGTTAAAGTACCTTTTCTCATAGAAAGATCTTAACTTAAGACAACAAAGGTGGATGGAATTTCTTGCCTTATACGACTTTGATATTGCTTATACACCTGGCAAGGGCAATGTGGTAGCACACGCCTTGAGTAGGAAAAAGCTAACCTTAAGTCCTCTCTTTATAGAAAGGCAAAGCTTGGAGTACATAGCAAACTTTGACCTTAGACCCTCCTTTGAATTTGTACCTGGTTTATTAGCATCGCTAGAGGTTCAGCCTACTCTTTTGGACTCAATAGGAACCGCGCAACGTGAAGACCCTCAGCTAGTTGATGTGATGGATAAGCTAATTAGAGGTGAAACTTCTAGTCACCTCAATAGATACTCCATCGACGACAAGGGTTGGTTGAGAAGACTATGCATCCCACAAGCAAGGGATTTGGTGAAGACCGTTCTCGAAGAAGCACACCATTCTAAGTTGACCATACACCCAGGTGGGGACAAGATGTATAAAGACATAAAAAAGGTTTTCTTCTAGAATGGCATGAAGAAGGATGTAGCTGAGTTTGTCTCTAAGTGCTTGATATGCCAGCAAGTCAAGGCGGAGCAAAAGAAGCCTGGTGGTCTCCTTCATCCTATAGAGGTCCCATAGTGGAAATAGGATAGCATTTCGATGGACTTTATTGATGGGTTGCCTAGATCGAGAAGGGGCAATACCAGTATTTGGGTAATAGTGGACATGCTCACTAAAAGCGCTCGCTTTATACCTGTTAAGATTAGGAGGACTGCCTCATTGTTAGCATCCATTTATCTTAAAGAGGTGATTCGACTGCATGGAATACCCTCTAGCATAGTAAGTGATCGAGATCCTATCTTTACAAGCGAATTTTGGAAGAGTTTGCAAGAGGCTGTTGGCACACAGCTATGCTTAAGCACTGCCTATCACCCTCAAACCGATGGTCACACGGAAAGGGTGAACAGAGTATTAGAGGATCTTTTGAGATTGTGCATTCTTGATTTTGGAGGAACATGGGAGGATCATCTTCCTTTGGTGGAGTTCGCCTACAACAATAGCTACCAAGCCACCATAGGCATGGCATCCTTTGAGGCTTTATATGGAAGACCATGCCAGTCACCAACTTGTTGGTGGGAGTCTACAGACAAGCTCGTACTTGGGCCTGACATGATCAGAGAAACTTCAGAGAAGAGTGGACTTGATACGAAGATGAATGAAGACCACACAAGATAGACAGAAGTCCTATGCTGATAAAAGAAGGACCGACCTTGAGTTTGAGGTTGGGGTTGGGGACAGAGTTTTTCTTAAAGTATCTCATTTGAGGAATGTCGTTTGCTTTGGGTCCGTAGGAAAATTGGCACCAAGATTTGTAGGGCCATTCCCTATCATTGAGAGGATTGGGAAGATGGCTTATAAAGTAGAGCTGCTCGAAAGATTGGCTGGAGTACATAATGTCTTTCATGTCTCTCATCTACGAAAGTGCTTACATGAGTCTACGGAAGTTGTGGAACCAAGCATACTAGAGGAAATAGAAGTGGAACGAGAAGCAACGGTGAGAAGAGTTCCAACTCGTATCTTGGGTATAGAAGTTTAAAGGCTACGCAATCGTGAAGTCAAGCTAGTTAAAGTACAATGGAGTGATCTTGAGGAAGACGCGACTTGGGAGACTGAGGACAAGATACGCGCAGCCTACCCTTATCTTTTTTAGGGTACATCCTTGATCTCTTTTTCCATAAGTTTATGCATGCCTGTATCTATCTCTTAAGTATATCTCCTCGGTCCTATTCTTGATCCTTAGGTAGAAACTAATGGATGTAAACATGTGTTTGAAACATGTTATGATTGATGGTTGTAAGTGGTTGCTCGTGGATGCATACACACACACACACTAGGTACTAGATCGGCTCAGTCACTTTCATATTGCATATGCATATATGTATTTATATATGGATTGAAACTTGATGTGTTACCATGTGGACGTTGCATTTGTATGAATGATTGTGCACTCATGTAGAAGTTACAAAATACGATTAGGAATACTTGCATACATGATGGACTCATAGCACCGACATGATTCGCATTAAGGAGGTCAACTGAATCAGTAGACCGCTTGATTTTGCATTAGATAAGGACATATACACACACTATGCATATGATCATAAAAGCATTAGAAATCTTTAAGGACAACGGATGCCTGTGATTGATGGTTGAGTAGATGGATGTTGGATGATAGGATACATTCTTCTTAACTTGAATATTTCGGGGACGAAATCCCTTAAGGAGGGGAGAATGTAACACCCCGTATTTTCTGTGAATATTAAAATTAACAAATCTAAGAACACTTAATTTTAAATGTGGAAATTAAGTAAAACGGGTTGCGCTATTGCGTTCGTCTCGGAATTCTTCTTGAGATAGAGTCCGAGTTTGCGTGAATCGATCTCCGTATGGAGAAGTTATGGAGGTTAGAAGATTTCAAGTTTAAACAGAAATAAATATAAATAATAATTGAAAATCAGAAACCAGTTCAAAACTCAAAATTCGGGCAGAACAGGCTGAGCGGGAAATTTCCTGCTCAGGGTGTCGACCCTCCCAGGGGGAGTCGACATAGGTGTCGACCCCACTAGAGGAAGTCTACATAGGTGTCGACCCCCTCCCCCCCCCGTAGGGAGTCGACCCCTTTTGAGATCCAGACCCAGTGAAGAATTTTTATAACCCTGAGCTGATGTGGCCTTCCCTAATTTGTTGATGACTAATTTCTGAGGTATTAAGGCTTATGTGTCATGCCACGGTTGGCTGGATGACACATCTCTTTGGTTTGATGGCTCTGGTTTCTCCTAGACTAATCTAAAGGCTAGAATTAATCCTAGACATCTATATATAGGTATCTAAACCTAAACCCTAACCTCATTACCCTAAAACTATGGTGCCGTCATGCTGTTCATCTACAAGCTAGCATAACCTCCCTCATCTTATCCAAACTAGAAATCGATTAGAAGAACTTCAAATAAAACGTCTACATCAAAGGATAGCTTAACAAATTCAGAAATCAGATCCTAGAACGCAAGATCCGTCCTTTTCTGTAAGTTTAGTTATTATTAGATTTAAACATCTAATATAAATCATGACTTTAATAATTGGATCTAGAACGATGCCTAATTCTTATTCGTGCCTATCCTTTTGTCAATTATAAATTGCTTATGCCTGTGAGACTATTGTGATTGATGTAATGTCACATATCATGCCTATGAGACTGTTGGACCGACATAATAGAACCTAACATGCCTATGAGACTGTTGTACTGACATAATAAAACCTATCATGCATATGAGACTGTTGGATTGACATAATGGAACCTATCATGCCTATGAGACTGTTGTGATTTATATGATGGAACCTATCATGTTGAACATCCTTTTCCTATGAGACTATTGTGATTGATATAATGGGACTTATCATGTTGTACATAAAAATTAGTGATTCTCTTAAGTCCAATTCTATCTAATCTTTATACCTATGGTGTAAATTGCTTAGCTTGTCTACTCATATTGTTAATGTACAACATTGAAACATGATTCTAAATTGGGTACATCTTTACATGCCTATTTTCCTTATGTCAATTCTTATGCTCCTTCTCTATTTTTCCCTTTTTACTTGCTTTTGTGGATACTAAGTTCATTTGGAACTTAGATTTGAATCTCTTTTGTACGTGTGATTATAAACGTAGGGAAAATTGGGTACAATTTAATTGAGTAAATTTTGGGCATAGCATAGGAATGAGGCATAAACTTGTATTGGATAGTGTAGCGACCCGGGAATTTCGACACTTGAATTCAGACACTATACGTCCCGTGTCCCAAAATCAAATACCAGAAACCCAGAAAGCAATTAGAAAGAAGTTAGAGGGTGAGAAAAGAAAGAAAGAAATGTTAGAATAGAAAAGTAAGATGATCAGAGTCTCACAGCGGAATGGACAAATTATAATAATCAATAACACTTTATAAAAGAATTGTATATTACAACATCAGAGTATACATTCAGATCAATATAACACACAACGGAAATAAAATAGTACCATTATATATATGGAATACGTCTCGACTTCAACTCCATCTCTAGAACTCCAAGCGGAAACCTGACCTGTAAATATGCTTGGTCTGACCCGAGCACATTTGATTCAAAACAAAATTCACCCAGATCAGTCTGGAATACTTTCAGTGATAAATTCATATAGAAACCAACTTATTTATCTTTAAAAAAATTCTTTTGAAAGAACAGGGTGATAGTAAGACCAGGCCACACATAAACACGGACGGTTTTTACCTTACTATAACCCAAACCATTTTGATATATCAAAACACGGTGATATTATAATAGTGTCTATCAATTCACAAATAAATAACCATATAGTAGAACGCTTGCATCTCACGCTCTACATATATAGTATACAATCAAAATCGCGGGCGCTTATTGGAGATTGGATTTCCAATTATGACAAGGTATGGGACCACCTGCCGATAGTGTATCTCTAGAGACGAATACACTGGGTTCAACAAGAACGTCTTGCAACCCGGCCCACACATGACCAACCACTCATTTCTCTTGAGTGTATCGAATGTATTGTCAACTTACGGCTTTTTGTCGCGACCACCGTAGTTCCTGGGAGATACAGAATAAAAAGAGGTAACAAATATGAATATTCTCTAGATGGTGACAATACACCCTAATGGGAGCGACCCACAAAGCCGTGCTGCCTGCCCGATTTTTGTCATTTCCCGGTCGATGAGGCTAGAGGCTACGTTTATCTTCTCAAACATCTGGCCACCATTGAATGTCACATCGTTCATACGTCATCCAGGAACAGGATGAACCGAAGGCACCCTCCTACTGCATCCTCGAGATCACCTTATAGATCAGTAGCGAGTAGTCCTTGCAATCCATAGATTCTAATCACGACAGAATCACTGCCAAAATATCTCTAGGGATCAGCTAGAGAAATTCGACAATTAGTTCTTCCGCTCATGAAGATTTACGGTCTTCAATGCTCCATCTTTACTCGTATCTTTGCGAATTAGTTTCAAATCGTAACGTTGATTCGAAGTGGTTTTGGATCTTGTTCCCATCCCGGTCTCTTCGAAACAACAGGTCAAAAAGGTCGAATCATATTTCATTGATAGTCGGTGTTTTAACTATCAATCTCGAAAACAGTGTGGTCAAGTGTATTGGCAGCTCAGGCTCGTTTTATCTCAAATCACCTTTTTATTTAAACTCTTATCTATCTTGGAAATCATTTCATCGATTTAAAAATTGATTTCTATTTCTTATCACGCTAAACTATACTCTTAACCCTTTATACCAATCCCCTTTTTACTTCTTTTCATTTGGAAATATCATCGCATTCCATAACTCTTCTACTTCCTAGAAGATATCGCCTTGCATTCTTACCCTGCTTTATTACTCCTTAAGTTTGAGTAACTTTATCGCAATTAAATGGTATAAACCTATTACCGATTTTTATACGCTCGATCAAGTCAAGTTATTTACTTTAAACCCAAATGGTATTCTTTATATTTATAGATCTTGGCCATATTACTTACATTTCAAATCATGCACCTATCATTTCAATTATATTTCAAATTCCCCAATTATTGTTGCAATACCCTCGTTTGACAATCATAATCACTGTCATTAATTCCTTCCCATCACGAATTTACTATCATTCTTTGATAGTCATGAAGTCGTCCAAGTTGGGGTATTTTATTTACCTCTCAGACCTTGATCGACAGCGTTCTTATCTTAGAATAGATAGTAGTTCGTAATCAAAAACCCATCTTACTATAAGTCACAGCTAAGTACATTTTCGATTATCTTTTTATATAATTTCTATTTAATACATAATCACTTAAATAGCATTACTTCCTTATTAAGCGAAGTGAAACGGTAAATCATTAACCAATGTTTAAATCAACTCAATAATCGTTAATTAAAAGTTGAATTTGTTTTTAAGAATATCTGTTAATAATACTTACGATTTTAAACAGCTGATTAAGTCAACTTTTAAGCCATCGGTCAATTCGTTAACCAATTCTAATTACTTCTTCATATTAGATTAATAATATTAATCTACTAATATTCCATAATTATTCACCTTAAGTAGAATCATTCAAATATTAACCCAAAGGCTAATTATAACTTATTTTGCTTACAAATATTTTAAATCATCAAATAATCCTTTTATAATGTTTTATAAACCGATTTCTAGCCACCATTCATTTTTAAAAAAAACTTCCTTACCATTCAAAATATAATTAAAAACCCGCCTCGGTTATAAAATAAATTTTTATTACTTAAGTTCGTTAACTTGTCTACTGACAAATCAATGTTAAACCAAAAAGTGGTGTTTAGGCCATTCGCTGCCAATTTCTTAATCAGTATTGTTTACTGATTTTAATAACAACAGCGTTGAATTTCAATTCAACGCTTAATAATCAAACATGTTATGATAATGGTGGGGTTTGATCAGTTCATACATAACAATATAAAAACAAACAACACACATAAAACACACAAAATATTTGAGAAATCCGGTCGGATCCCTCCAACCTGTTCTTCCCTGCATCACAGATCGTTATAATATTTTATAACAGTATAAAATATGACGATAATAAATTAAACGTCAACCATTCGACCAATACTAGGCATCCAAGGCAACCAATCAACCAATATACACTGCAAATCCTAGTTATATGAATTTAGCACATCACAGTATTCTAGAAGGTGTGAGAATTTACTCACCATTATTTTTCGGTTGACGGTTTGTGCGCTATTCCATTTAATTTTAAACAAACGTTTAAAATTAACGAACTTCCAACTGCTTCCGAGTCACACCATTCAGCTTGACTGGGTAGCCTTCGTTGCTGCGGTTCCAACGCCTTCTGTTTTGTTTAATTTTGTTGTCTTATGACATGGTTATGATTATTATAGCTTATATGAATTATCGACTATGAAAATATAATTCATTAATAATTAATTATTACTTACTTAACGTTTCATACCATAATAAACAAAGTCCGGTGTTTGGCAATCTAAACGGTTTCTTCCCAATTCCTGTTTCCACACAGTTACACCATTTTAATGATACCGATCCATTATAAGCTTAACGGATAAAATAATATAAATTAATGTCAATCTCTAATTACCCTTTAATATCCGCGTCATCCATGATCTCCGCAAAATACTGCATCACGCGTTTCCCACCTGAACACCCCTTTGTGGCTGATCCTCCCTCTTCTTCATCTTCTTCTACAATTTGGATTCTCCTGTAACCATCCCACTTTTGTTCCCATGCAGTTCGCCTTTTCATCTCAACGCCAGATCTTATCACAAACAAAACCATGAACATCATTACATGCCACCACGTTACCCACTTCCCTTGGCCAACTTCCCACTTACGCATCCATTTCCAGTACCCGCGTCCATCCCAAACCCCTCAGCCCCACTCGTGTGTTTTTCTATTTTTTTCTCTTTTTTTTCTTCGCATACTTCATTTTCCTGAAGCATTCTACACATTCTTCTCCACAAAGTCTTTCCCCTTTGGAAACGCTATCGGTTCCCATGCACGGATGCACCTTCCTTCCATTTTAGGCTACCTGAATGTAAGCCTCCCCATGTACCACGTAACACCATTATGTATTTTTCCTTTAAATGATAACCGCACCTTTAACTTTCTGGCCCTTCCTCATGCACTGCGTGACCCCTTCTTTGAAGCCTCATCTCCACATTGAACCACACGTTCAGCTCCTTTTATCCGCGTTAGAACCCACTTTAGAAACCATGCAACCAAGTTAAATCGTCCATCCATCATATATATATTTTTCTAGGTAAAAGGGCCGAAGCTCATACTACAAAACCTGATAGCCTGTGTCTTACACTCCATGTTTTTTTCCAATTCTTACCCTTCACTGCTTAACCAAGCTCGCCGGAAACAACACTTCTTCCTACCCACGTCACCCCACTTCACGAACACTGCGCCCAGAACCTCCTCGGATCAACCCCGAGCTCCTAACCGATGCTGGAAAAATAGTGCAGCCCCCTTCCTTGATCGCACCCAGTATAGTATCGATCCACACTTCAAGCCGGACCCCCCTCCTATTCCATGATGAATATACATCATTCCGCCACCCTGCTGTTTCGTTTGTCACCGTCTGCTCGTCATCCAAGTCCCGCGCTGGACTAACTTCCAGCTTGATTTGTCCGGTTGCCAAACGCAAGTGCTTCAGAGAAGATATAGCATATTGTTTAAATGGAAAGCTTTGCGGTTTTCTTTACTAATGGATGCTTGGTTTTATTTATTTTTGCAAAGCCATGAGACATCACGGTTACCATTTATTTTTAGCTCACCGAAAAAAAAACTAAAGAAGAAGAGCTGGTATTTATAAACAAACCAACTTGGAAATCACGGCATACAATTTCTTGGCAGCCAAGGGTTCGATGGTGTGTTTCTCACGCAAGCACAGTAGATAGTATAGGATAGCGGTGGATAGGTGTGCAGACTTGATGCCATGTGCAAGGTTTGATATTGTCCTAAAAAGGTGACAAAACATTTTTAGTAGGCATGAGTATTGTACGGGTTAGCTAGTAGGTAGCTGCACATTAATGCGTGTGTTTTAATGTGATAAGAAGGCCTAGGGTACTAGGTAGGAAAACAGCATAAGCATGCTTTCTTCTGTTTAAAGGAATAGGGCTGTGTTGGATTTCATCTCATGCGGCAGTAATTTGACACCGACTGGACAAAATATACAGTGGAAGATTTCAGTGTAGGCATGTACTCTGACTACATCATTTGTATATTTGTTTGGCTCGCATGTCACTGCACATCACATTTGCTTCAGGTACAAGCAGCTAATACTTTCAGTTGTTTTGATTTTGATTTTTTTTTAGAGTTGTGGCGTACCGTATTATGTAGAATTTCGTTCATATTTATGCCGCTATGGACAGAAATAAAAACACCGTCGTGTCGAGCAATACCCTATGATTCCAAAAATATAATAATATCGGTAGTTTAACTTATATTGTGAAATCCCAAAATGTTGTTATAGGGTGCAAAATACTCCAAATAAAAAGTTGCTAATTTTACCAATTAAAAATTACAGTAAAATTCTAAAAATTAAATTATGACTATGCCTCAAAAGCCTTGTCCAAATTTGAAGCCAATATTTAATTATATTAAATAATCCGTTATGGCATATAAACGATTCCACATCGACTATTTCAAAATTTGTTTCGGACATAAAATAAAATCTAAAATACGAAACTCGAATTTTCTCCTCCATTAGAAAAATATTATCAGCTAGATTTAGACGTTTCTTGTTTCACCGAAATCCGACTTAACACGGATTCAGTATTTTCAATTGAAGTTGAAATTAAATTTTACGAACTACCGCGCTGTTTCGAATTCGTTTTAAACTAAATATAAATATAAACGCTCGGTCGTCGTTTAATTAACGATTTCGATATTAAATTCCCTAAATAATTCAAATATAATATTCAAACAAATTTAAATATTCGAATTTAAATAGCCGAAAAATCCAGGTCGTTACATTCTTTCCCCCTTAAATAAATTTCGTCCTCGAAATTGCAAGGTAAAAAGAATGCTCCGAACATGATTATTTCCAAAATAATTCTTTTAAAGTATTATCAAAATGTTTTCTAAGTTTCAAAAATTTACGAAAAATTCGCCAGCACCTTCTGTGTACTGTTCGATCCAAACAACTACAAACGCCTCTCTGGGCCTCTCATATTGATCCAAAGAAAATAAGAGCCAAGCGGCGACCCATCTCTCGGGTATAAATTCAAATATCGGGTCAATAATATTAAGGTTTACCTTTTTGTCTCGCAACTTCATCCCAGTTTCGAAGTAAATCAACCAACAGCTCTTCATTTCCCAATCTGTGCTTCAATCTTCATGATAAAGTCAATTATCATAGCCTTCTGGTAGTCTGCCCTTTACTCAAAATCCAATGCAAAAACTGATATCGGGTTATATCATATAATCCCATCCAAAAGCCGTTATGCTGGAATTTCAATTCAAAGGATTCATTTTAACTCATACAAATTAATTTTAATTCTCATTTCATATTTTAAATGATTCCACTTCATCCAAAATTTGAATTTTATTCAAATCAAATAGTAGTTTGACAAAATAATAAATTTTACCTTCTTATAAAATATTTTGGGTTAAAACAATATAAAAATAATTTTATATTCAAATTACAAATACGCACTCTCGTATACATATACACTCAACTCGATCTAGAGTATTATTAGCCCAATCTCTATCGAGTTACGCCACAGAGCCAAGGTTATTGCTAAACCATTGCTCTGATACCAACTGTAACGACCCAGGAATTTCGACACTTGAATTCAGACACTATACATCCCGTGTCCCAAACTCAAATATCAGAAACCCAGAAAGCTATTAGAAAGAAGTTAGATGGTGAGAAAAGAAAGAAAGAAATGTTAGAATAGAAGAGTAAGATGATAAAAGTCTCACAGCGGAATGGACAAATTATAATAATCAATAACACTTTATAAAAGAATTGTATATTACAACATCAGAGTATACATTCAAATCAATATAACACACAACGGAAATAAACTAGTACCATTATATATATGGAATACGTCTCGACTTCAACTCCATCTCTGGAACTCCAAGCGGAAACCTGACCTGTAAATATGCTTGGTCTGACCCGAGCACATTTGATTCAAAACAAAATTCACCCGGATTAGTCTGGAATACTTTCAGTGATAAATTCATACAGCAACCAACTTATTTATCTTTAAAAAGGTTCTTTTGAAAGAATAGGGTAATAGTAAGACCAGGCCACACATAAGCACGGACGGTTTTTACCTTACTATAACCCAAACCATTTTGATATATCAAAACACGGTGATATTATAATAGTGTCTATCAATTCACAAATAAATAACCATCTAGTAGAACACTTGCATCTCACGCTCTACATATATAGTATACAATCAAAATCACGGGCGCTTATTGGAGATTGGATTTCCAATTATGACAAGGTATGGGACCACCTGCTGATAGTGTATCTCTAGAGACAAATACACTGGGTTCAACAAGAACGCCTTGCAACCTGACCCACACATGACCGACCACTCATTTCTCTTGAGTGTATCGAATGTATTGTCACCTTACGGCCTTTTGTCGCGACCACCGTAGTTTCCGTGAGATACAGAAATAAAAAGAGGTAACAAATATGAATATTCTCTAGATGGTGACAATACACCCTAATGGGAGCGACCCACATAGCCATGCCGCCTGCCCGATTTTGTTCATTTCCCGGTCGATGAGGCTAGAGTTTACGTTTATCTTCTCGAACATCTGGCCACCATTGAATGTCACATCGTTCATACGTCATCCAGGAACAGGATGAACCGAAGGCACCCTCCTACTGCATCCTCGGGATCACCCTATAGATCAGAAGCGAATAGTCCTTGCAATCCGTAGATTCCAATCACGACATAATCACTGCCAAAATATCTCTAGGGATCAGCTAGAGAAATTCGACAAGTAGTTCTTCCGCTCATGAAGATTTATGGTCTTCAATGCTCCATCTTTACACGTATCTTTGCGAATTAGTTTCGAATCGTAACGTTGATTCGAAGTGGTTTTGGGTCTAGTTCCCATCCCGGTCTCTTCGAAACAACACGTCAAAAAGGTCGAATGATATTTCATTGATAGTCGGTGTTTTAACTATCAATCTCGAAAACAGTGTGGTCAAGTGTATTGGCAGCTCAGGCTCGTTTTATTTCAAATCACCTTTTTATTTGAACTCTTATCTATCTTGGAAATCATTTCATCGATTTAAAAATCGATTTCTATTTCTAATCACGCTAAACTATACTCTTAACCCTTTATACCAATCCCCTTTTTACTTCTTTTCATTTGGAAATATCATCGCATTCCATAACTATTCTACTTCCTAGAAGATATCGCCTTGCATTCTTACCCTGCTTTATTACTCCTTAAGTTTGAGTAACTTGATCGCAATTAAATGGTATAAACCTATTACCGATTTTTATACGCTCGATCAAGTCAAGTTATTTACTTTAAACCCAAATGGTATTCTTTATATTTATAGATCTTGGCCATATTACTTACATTTCAAATCACACACCTATCATTTCAATTATATTTCAAATTCCCCAATTATTGTTGCAATACCCTCGTATGACAATCATAATCACTGTCATTAATTCCTTCTCATCACGAATTTACTATCATTCTTTGATAGTCATGAACTCGTCCAAGTTGGGGTATTTTATTTACCTCTCAGACTTTGATCGACAGCGTTCTTATCTTAGAATAGATAGTAGTTCGTAATCAAAAACCCATCTTACTATAAGTCACAGCTAAGTACATTTTCAATTATCTTTTTATATAATTTCTATTTAATACATAATCACTTAAATAGCATTACTTCCTTATTAAGCGAAGTGAAACGGTAAATCATTAACCGATGTTTAAATTAACTCAATAATCATTAATTAAAAGTTGAATTTGTTTTTAAGAATATCTGTTAATAATACTTGCGATTTTAAACAGCTGATTAAGTCAACTTTTAAGCCATCGGTTAATTCGTTAACCAATTCTAATTACTTCTTCATATTAGATTAATAATATTAATCTACTAATATTCCATAATTATTCATCTTAAGTAGAATTATTCAAATATTAACCCAAAAGCTAATTATAACTTATTTTGCTTACAAATATTTTAAATCGTCAAATAACCCTTTCATGATGTTTTATAAACCGATTTCTAGCCACCATTCATTTTTAAAAAAAACTTCCTTACCATTCAAAATATAATTAAAAACCCGCCTCAGTTATAAAATAAATTTTTATAACTTAAGTTCGTTAACTTGTCTAGTGACAAATCAATGTTAAACCAAAAAGTGGTGTTTAGGCCATTCGCTGCCAATTTCTTAATCAGTATTGTCTACTGATTTTAATAACAACAACGTTGAATTTCAAATCAACGCTTGATAATCAAACATGTTATGATAATAGCGGGGTTCGATCAGTTCATACATAACAATATAAAAACAAACAACACACATAAAACACACAAAATATTTGAGAAATCCGGTCGGATCCCTCCAACCTGTTCTTCCCTGCATCACAGATCGTTATAATATTTTATAACAGTATAAAATATGATGATAATAAATTTAATGTTAACCATTCGACCAATACTAGGCATCCAAGGCAACCAATCAACCAATATATACAGCAAATCCTAGTTATATGAATTTAGCACATCACAATATTCTAGAAGGTGTGAGAATTTACTCACCATTATTTTCCGGTTGACGGTTTGTGCGCTGTTCCATTTAATTTTAAACAAACGTTTAAAATTAACGAACTTCCAACTGCTTCCGAGTCACACCATTCAGTTTGACTGGGTAGCCTTCGTTGCTGCGGTTCCAACGCCTTCTGTTTTGTTTAATTCTGTTGTCTTATGACATGGTTATGATTATTATAGCTTATATGAATTATCGACTATGAAAATATAATTCATTAATAATTAATTATTACTTAATTAACGTTTCATACCTTAATAAACAAAGTCCGGTGTTTGGTAGTTTAAACGGTTTCTTCCCAATTTCTGTTTCCACACAGTTACACCATTTTAATGATACCGTTCCGTTATAAGCTTAACGGATAAAATAATATAAATTAATATCAATCTCTAATTACCCTTTAATATCCGCGTCATCCATGTTCTCCGCAAAATACTGCATCACGCGTTTCCCACCTGAACACCCCTTCGTGGCTGATCCTCCCTTTTCTTCATCTTCTTCTACAATTTGGATTCTCCTTTAACCATCCCACTTTCGTTCCCATGCAGTTCGCCTTTTCATCTCAACGCCAAATCTTATCACAAACAAAACCATGAACATCATTACATGTCACCACGTTACCCACTTCCCTTGGCCAACTTCCCACTTACACATCCATTTCCAGTACCCGCGTCCATCCCAAACCCCTCAGCCCCACTCGTGTGTTTTTCTATTTTTTTTCTCTTTTTTTTCTTCGCATACTTCATTTTCCTGAAGCATTCTACACATTCTTCTCCACAAAGTCTTTCCCCTTTGGAAACGCTATCGGTTCCCATGCACGGATGCACCTTCCTTCCATTTTAGGCTACCAGAATGTAAGCCTCCCCATGTACCACGTAACACCATTATGTATTTTTCCTTTAAATGATAACCGCACCTTTAACTTTCTGGCCCTTCCTCATGCACTGCGTGCCCCCTTCTTTGAAGCCTCATCTCCACTTTGAACCACACGTTCAGCTCCTTTTATCCGCGTTAGAACCCACTTTAGAAACCATGCAACCAAGTTAAACCGTCCATCCATCATATATATATTTTTCTAAGTAAAAGGGCTGAAGCTCATACTACAAAACTTGATAGCCTGTGTCTTACACTCCACGTTTTTTTCCAATTCTTACCCTTCACTTCTTAACCAAGCTCGCCGGAAACAACACTTCTTCCTACCCACGTCACCCCACTTCACGAACACTGCGCCTAGAACCTCCTCGGATCAACCCTGAGCTCCTAACCGATGCTGGAAAAATAGTGCAGCCCCCTTCCTTGATCGCACCCAGTATAGTATCGATCCACACTTCAAGCCGGACCCCCCTCCTATTCCGTGATGAATATACATCATTCCGCCACCCTGCTGTTTCGTTTGTCACCGTCTGCTCGTCATCCAAGTCCCGCGCTGGACTAACTTCCAGCTTGATTTGTCCGGTTGCCAAACGCAAGTGCTTCAGAGAAGATATAACATATTGTTTAAATGGAAAGCTTTGCGGTTTTCTTTACTAATGGATGTTTGGTTTTATTTATTTTTGCAAAGACATGAGACATCACGGTTACCATTTATTTTTAGCTCACCGTAAAAAAACTAAAGAAGAAGAGCTGGTATTTAAAAATAAACCAACTTAGCAATCACGACATACGATTTCTTTGCAGCCAAGGGTTCGATGGTGTGTTTCTCACGCAAGCACAGTAGACAGTATAGGATAGCGGTGGATAGGTGTGCAGACTTGGTGCCATGTGCAAGGTTTGAAATTGTCCTAAAAAGGTGACAAAACGTTTTTAGTAGGCATGAGTATTGTACGGGTTAGCTAGTAGGTAGTTGCACATTAATGCATGTGTTTTAATGTGATAAGAAGGCCTAGGGTACTAGGTAGGAAAACAGCATAAGCATGCTTTCTTCTGTTTAAAGGAATAGGGCTGTGTTGGATTTCATCTCATGCGGCAGTAATTTGACACCGACTGGACAAAATATACAGTGGAAGATTTCAGTGTAGGCATGTACTCTGACTACATCATTTGTATATTTGTTTGGCTCGCATGTCACTGCACATCACATTTGCTTCAGGTAGAAGCAGCTAATACTTTCAGTTGTTTTGATTTTGATTTTTTTTTAGAGTTGTGGCGTACCGTATTATGTAGAATTTCGTTCATGTCTGTGCCGCTATGGACAGAAATAAAAACACCGTCGTGTCGAGCAATACCCTACGATTCCAAAAATATAATAATATCGGTAGTTTAACTTATATTGTGAAATCCCAAAATGTTGATATAGGGTGCAAAATACTCCAAATAAAAAGTTGCTAATTTTACCAATTAAAAATTACAGTAAAATTCTAAAAATTAAATTATGACTATGCCTCAAAAGCCTTGTCCAAATTTGAAGCCAATATTTAATTATATTAAATAATCCGTTATGGCATATAAACGATTGCACATCGACTATTTCAAAATTTGTTTTGGACGTAAAATAAAATCAAAAATACGAAACTCTATTTTTCTCCTCCATTAGAAAAATATTATCAACTAGATTTAGATGTTTCTTGTTTCACTGAAATCCGACTTAACACGGATTCAGTATTTTCAATTGATGTTGAAATTAAATTTTAGGAACTACCGCATTGTTTCGAATTCATTTTAAACTAAATATAAATATAAATCGGTCGTCGTTTAATTAACGGTTTCGATATTAAATTCCCTAAATAATTCAAAATATAATATTCAAACAAATTTAAATATTCGAATTTAAATAGCTGAGAATTCCAGGTCGTTACAGATAGACTTGTGGAAAAATTTGACACATAGATTTGGACACATATGACAAATATGTAAAAATTGGCTAAAGATGAACATGCCTAACCCGAGGTTAGATTGAGTTACGGTGTAAGACTGCCCAGAACCTCCCAACACATCCAGCTATCGCAACAATATAGATCTAATGTGAGAGGTTAGCGCATTAAGCCCAAAAACCCGAGGTTAGATTGAGTTGAGGTGTAAGACTGCCCGGAACCGCCCAGCAAATCCAGCAACCGCAACAATATAGATCTAATGTGAGAGGTTGGTGCTTTAATGAATGAATTAAAGCTAAGGAACAGACTGGCTAAGAATGGTAGGGTTAAGTTAATCAAGGTAACACTTAACCAATACAACATATTAATTAAACAGATAGGTGGGGTTAGGTAAATATGAGAACACATAACCATTATAACATGTTGACTAGGAAACCTTAGTAATGGGGACCCATTTCAGCAGTAACCGACATGGATGTATCACGGTACCCTGAACTAGACAGGATGGGGCACAATTACTGGGCTGATTATAAGCGTTCAAAATAGCGGCAGGTGGTGCAGCAGTGTAGTTCCGACGGAGTATGGGCGTGCACGTACTCCGGAGTGGAAAAGCAGGCACTAGGCATCAGTATTATGCATTGTGCATCTAGAATTTGTTCCGGGTTGCCATCATGGGAATTGATACACCCCATGAATGGGCCAGCACAGGTATCTACATACGAGCGGGATCGAATGACACAAGTAAGAAATGCTTGCGAGTAGGAGCCGATCAGAAAGAGGATCACTTTGTTATGAACACATGATGGTAGTGAAACATCCGTTAGTAGGTGCAGAGAAATGGAAATGAGTGCGATAGTATATTCAGTTTATCTTCCCTTATCTTATGTTATCTTATTTCTACGGTATTGTCCTATATCCTATTATTTCATGACATGATCCTTTTACCTGTTTACATGATGAATAATCACTGGACTTACCAGACTTATGTCTGACCCGTTTTCTTTCGCCTTCTTTTCTTTCGTTTCCCCCTCCCCCTAGGTCCGTGAGGAGGGAATACTTCAGCTTAGTGTAGACCTTTTCCAGCTTGAAGAGAATAGATGTATTGCTTGGATTCTCTTTTCTTGGGCTATGGCTGTGGTTACACTCTTATTGGGGATTTATGCTGCTTTATTTCTGTTTTATGCTTCTTTATGTACTTGGAGTTTTAAATCAAGACAGATGTTCTATTGTAATAATTTAGAAGTTGGGTTTTGAGACAATGCTTGTAATGTTTTGACTGAACCACGCTATTTATGAAATGATTTTATTTTTCCGCTATTTATATGTCTGTCTTGTAAATTATTTGTGCCTTTTTCCTAAAATGCTTCACCAAAGTTAATGCATTCCCTTTGTGAGTGACCTTAACGGAGGTGGGGTGTTTCAAGGGGAATCTTCAACAGAGCCATTCCGACGTATATCTCGACTTCGAAGGCAATAAAAGCAGTCAACCATATCCGGACAAAGCTCTACTTTTGATATACCTCTCCATGGATGCCACGTCAGCCACAACTTCTGAGGATACTATTTATGAATAGTGGAATCAGTCTTCCAGCCGCTATTCAAACCAACAGATGGACTCCACGTGTTCAGGCTTTCCCGGAATGGCCGGACCATATTGCAACAGCCCAAGTTGCACTCTCCCCCTATAAATACCTCAAAGCTTGAAAAGGAAAAAAAGGATCTCTCTTTTTCGAATTCTCTTGGGCTCCTACTTTTACTTCTTCCTAGAAAGACTTTATATGGAAAGAGGAAAAACAACCATCTTCTTTCTCCTCTAAAAACCGCAAAAGCGTTGTATTTTTATCCATCAAAAGAGAAATAATATATAAAGTGGACGTAGGCACCGTCTTTGCCGAACCACTATAAAAATTCTGTGTGTGCTCCCCATTATTTTATTTTACTTTTGCATTTTATAATCATATTTTGTGTTTTCATCGCACGATTGGGGTTGACTGTCACTAGTGATCAACTTTTGACGTCAACACTTTGGCGTGCCAGGAAGGGGGACTGCACCGATATTCCATTCGAGCCTCTGCTCACTTCTGCTTATGGCGAACAAACGAAAGAAAGATGCAACATCTTATCTCCCTACAACTACTGATGCTGGCGATAACAATGCCACAGAAGCAAGTCTCAAAGCTTCCTCTCACGAAGATGTATCTCGACACGTTACTCGGGATGACATGGATAAGATGATGGTCGAATTCAGAGAACAAATGGCATCTCAGGGTAAACTCCTCGAACAACGGCAGCAGTTGATGGATCACCTTCTTGGTCGACTGGAAACAGGATTGAACGCTTCAACATCAATTCCTCCACCGACCGGGACTGGGGCAACAGCTGACTTTCGGTTTGCACGAAATCAGGCCACCTATCGAGCTACATCTTTATTTCATCCTGGTTTGGTCCCACCAACCAATCCTTCACAACCAGGAGTATCGCTTCTAGTGACCAGCGCAGCTGTGGCCACAGAGTCTCAGGAGGCGGGCGATCAAGATCTAGGTCGGTCGAACACCTTGCCTTCATTCTTGGGATCATCTCGACCTATCGAACTAGTCGAGCAACCTCCGGGCCCATCAGAATCAATGCCATTCCCATTACAACCCGGAATCTTACCGCAGACCTGACTAACCACTCTTTCCCTTCAAGAAGAGCTGGTGCAGCCTTCCCTTTGAACGAGGGGAGCCACCCTGCTATATTGGTCCTCATCGTGGCGGAAGAAAACGCTACCGTAGATCCTCCTAACCTCGCTCCAAACGGGGGCAACCCCAAGCTCCAAACATCACATGCTATGTTGGATACCCCTAGACTTGTTACGGGTGCAGCTCGACCCACAACTCATCAGGTTCCAGAGTGGCCATTCTGTCCAGAACACCTACTGTGGCTCACCTTCCCTCACATTTTCACTCAACTTTCGGTGGACGATCTCAGTCAACAGCCGCCTTTCCGAGCATGCTTTTGCCAGATGCCCGCGTGGAATCTTCTCAAAATGCAGAGCTAAATTCATGGCAACGACTCCTCGGAGATGAGCCAGCTTGCAAACATCATACAACGTTTTACTCGGGGCAACTCTTCGCAGAAAGACATAGATAATATCAATCGCAACCCCTTCACTAGGGAAATCAGAGATTCTCGAAACCCTCCGGACTTCAAGTTCCCAGTTATCGAGCCATACAACGGTCGCACTGACCCGGCCATCCACCTCATTCGATACATGCGACATATGGAGGTACTTGGCGCATCGACCAACGTCATGGCCAAGTGCTTCCCACTATTTCTCACAGACTTAGCTGGCATGTGGTTTCGACAGCTGATAACGGAGTCGATCGGCAGTTGGAACACTCTGGTCACCCGCTTCATCGAACAATTTCGGGTACACAGCACCCGACCGAAAAGTGTTATGTTCTTATCTACCATCAAGCAGCGATCCAGAGAAACGCTCAAGTCCTTCCTTGAAAGATTCAACGCGGCCGTAGCATCTGTCGATCGGCCCGAGCCAACGATGGTGCTCATGGCCTCCATCGCAGGAGTTCAAAATCAATCAGAATTCTCAATCTCTTTAACTAGAGATCCTCCTAAGGATATGGACGACTTTTACTCCAAGGCCAAGCGATTCCTTCGACAAGAGGATGCCAGCCTTGAAATGGAAAGCCTCGAGGTTTTAGTAGCCAAACAACAAGGTCCATTCAGTGGTAACAACCAGAATAAAGGAAGAGGAAAGGCCCCAGAGAAGAGCGAGCGCAATGTGCGATCCCAAAATGAAAATAAATACGACCAGTACACCGAGCTTAATTCCTCTTTGCTCGATATCTACCTCGACTCCGAGACCACCTCGACGAGAGCCAACCTAGATGGAACTCGATTCTGGCAAGCATTGTATATTCCACAATGTAGCTGGACATAATACAAATGAATGCCGACAGCTGCGCGATCTCATCGAAGGACGAGTCAGAAAAGGAGAACTCCCTGAATATGTCAAAGATCGCGCCCCGGCCATGTCGCCGCGACCTTCTTCCCAAGCTACTCAGGACGGTCCTCGAGCTCCTAGAAACAGAAAGGACCCTGAGACTAGCATTCGCGGCATTATCATTAATTAAATTTCTTTTCTTTTGATGTATTCCTTTTAATAATAAGGACACCTTGATGTACACATGTATGGGGTTAGGATTTATCTCCTATGCATGCTCTGGAATCAACTGCTGTGCCCGTAGAATTTCTTTTCTTTGTAATAGTTATTTAGCAGTTATGAATTTTATTTTGCAAACATAGATCATTTGTGAACACCTCTAAGATGAGCATGGATAATGCTCGCTCCCCTGTTTTATGTGGTCAGCGCGAAAGCCCACCGCCTTTTTTCTAAAAACACCTACTCCTTTAACCGAGTGAGGTCATGACTTCTAAATACGAAGTATAGATTATACTCCCTCTTTTCTTTTTACACCACGAGCGCTCATAGCTCGCTGGAAAGATTAACTTAACATAAGTCGAGCATAAGAAACATTTGCCCTAAGCTGAGCATGGTTAATGCTTGCCACTTCTCTAAGCTGAGCATGGTTAATGCTCGCCACTTCACTAAGCTGAACATGATTAATGTTCGCCGCTAAGCCGAGTATGGTTAATGCTCGCCACCCTTCAAAGCCAAGTGAAATGAAATGCTCGACCTATTAACATTCTCCAAAACGAGAATGATTTACTTAGTATTTGCAGGAACCAACTCTCATACATGTAGCAATGTTATATCGGCCTTAATACGGTTCCCCGATAGTTGTCGGTTTTCTGGCCTTAATACGACCTAGTATGGTCGTCAGTTTTCTGGCCTTAATACAACATCGGGACCGTCGGTTTTCTGGTTTTAATATGGTATGGCATGACCATAGCTGCCCAAGCGTTTGTGCTTCATATTTCAGAACATACCTCCCTCTACCGACGAAGGTGCATTCTGAGGGGCAAAATGTTAACCCTCTTTTTGGCAAAGAGCTTCAACGAGAAGATCGAAGCCCAAATGTGCAACTGGATATAAGCCGCGCTTCAAGAAGCCTAGTAGATGCACGGTCCGAAGCAATCACATGTCGGCCCAAGTCCGACCTCACTCATTGATAGTTTGCTCCAGAAGAATCGCTCTCCCAATCGACCGAGTATCTCGCTTCCATATAAGGCGCGTCGACCGAATATCTCGGGCCAGCATGGGAATCTTCAACAGAGCTATTCCAACGTATATCCCGACTTCCAAGGCAATAAAAGCGGTCAACCATATCCGGACAAAGCTCTACTTTTGATATACCTCTCCATGGATGCCACGTCAGCTACAACTTCCGAGCATACTATTTATGAATAGTGGAATCAGTCTTCTAGCCGCTATTCAAACCAGCAGATGGACTCCACGTGTTCAGGCTTTCACGGAATGGCCAGACCATAGTGCAACAGCCCAAGCTGCACTCTCCACCTATAAATACCTCAAAGCTTGAAAAGGAAAAAAAAGATCTCTCTTTTTCGACTTCTCTTGGGCTCCTACTTCTTCTTCTTCCCAAAAATACTTTATCTGGAAGGGAAAAAACAACCATCTTCTTTCTCCTCTAAAAACAACAAAAGCGTTGTATTTGTATCCATCAAAAGAGAAATAATATATAAAGTGGACGTAGGCACCGTCTTTGCCGAACCACTATAAAAATTCTATATGTGCTCCCCGTTATTTTACTTTACTTTTGCATTTTATAATCATATTTCATGTGTTCATCGCACGATTGGGGGTTGACTATCACTAATGACCAACTTTTGACGTCAACATAAATATTTTACCTAATAGCTAATTAATTAAAAGTTAACTAATTAATTTGCATGTGTATGTTTATATATAAATTTAAAGGTTATAGTTGATTATTTTTGATGAATAAACTTCATAAATTTTTAAATAAATTTTGATTCATAGTTAATAAAATTAAGAAATAAAATAAATTAATTTTTCTTTAACTAACAAGATATATTACATTGCATTCCAAATTATTCTATATATTGAATAAATAAATTTTGTATGTGCTAACTTCATTCGAAAAGAGGGATTGCACATAGTGAGTTATGATGTATTATATAGTCTAAGGCAGAAAAGGAGTTAGTCCAATCAATCTGAATGATCTTAAGAAGGCCTACAATCTCAAATTAGGGTGGAGAATAATCATGCCACAATCTATGATCCAAATGGATGAGAGCTAGATAGCCTAATGATAATTTTGAGTTAACGTAAACTGATAACAATACTTCTGGTGTGTGGAAAAATATTTTTAAGGGGAGATATGAACTCACAAAAACACACTAACAGAAAAATTGCTAGTGTACCAAACTAACTTGTTGAAAACCCCTTTCTTATTTAGGGAATCTCTAATTTTAAAGCTAGCTTGGGAGACTCTCAAGTTTGGGGGATATGAGAACAAAATATAATCAATTATAACATATGCAAAGTGGTGACTTGCAAGAAAAGGACTTTATATCCTGTCTACTTATCTACAATAAAGACCAAAAAATTTCTATTTATATTACGGGTGGCAATTAGACCCGACCCGATGGACCCCGACCCGACCCGGCAGGTCTCGGTTCTAGGCGGGTCGGGTTTTGTTGGGTCTAAACTATACATTTCAAAAATCTGGACCCAACCGGACCCGAGAATGTTATTATTCAATCGGACCCGAACCGACCCAACCCGAGCTTCAACCCGACCCGACCCGAGCTTCGGTTCGGGTCGGGTCGGGTTGGGTCAGTTCGGGTCCGATTGAATAATAACACTAAAAATATATATATTTCAATGTTTTTTGGTCGGGTCTTTTGGGTTGGGCCTATGCGGGTCGGGTTTGATTGGGTCTTAATGGTATTTTTCATCACCTAGATCCGATCCGAGACCCATCGGGTTCGGTTCGGGTTCGGGTCTTTTCGGGTTGGTTCAGTTCGGGTTCTCGGTTCTAATTGCTAGCCCTAATTTATATCGGCTTGGAGGTATGTCAAATCAAAGCATGACATCCAAAAATTAGCCATCTGCTCTATGGACTAGAATCAGTAATCTAAAGATGACTTTTCTTTACTTATAAAGCAGTTAACTAAAACTTGCTACTAATGATCACATGGTCAAATGGGGTCTTAATGTCATCTTACAATGCCAACTATGTCATAGAGACAATGAATCGTATAAACTTTTATTCATTGAATGCATTTCACTTTTCTAATGTCACAGAATTTCAAAATTGAAAACAATGGCATACAAACTATAAGCATAATGCATCCTAAAGGAGGAATTATTATACCTGAGTGGATATCAAAGGAGCTTATGCCTAGTGCAACAAGTGAAACAAGTAACACTGACGATTGTCATCCATTATGTGTAGAAGAAAAGGAACTAGTAGATTTTCCAGCACAAAGGAAGGAAAACATATCAACTTTGTAAATGGATTGAAATCGATATTAATGGTGTATGAAGATATTCGGGGGTCTTTTCGATTTTGAACACCATGATTTTTTGTGGGTAGCTCATTGTTGTTTTCAGATAGACTTGGCAAATCGAGATCGAACCGACGGTTGGTTAAAGCCTAAAGGAATAGAATAGTAGGCTATAATGTAATAATTCTTGTCCGATGCCTTTTGCCCCTTTCAAGACAGGATTATTGCTTCAATTATTTAGTTCTCAGATGCATCTTGAATGATGTATTGGGCTTTGGGCCTTGTACCTATCAGCAATTAAGTTGACCAAATTTAAATAAAATAAAATATACACATATGTTCATGCATACATTTCTATTTTTTGTTTTTTTAAGTCGTTTCTTTATTATGACATCAAAAATATATGTACACACACGTGTGTGTTCGTGTATATGTAACTTATAATATCAGTATCATAAGTGAATTTAATTTGTAGTATCACATGATATTTTTAAGCGTGAATATAATTTTATATTCAAATCAAAATTAATTTAAACATGTCTTGAATCTGATATGTGTCTATGTAAAGATTTATAAATGTTGATAGATTGATAAATTTATCAGTATGATATATGAAAATTTGGTTTAATGTAATTGATATACACACATACATATATACATGCATGCGCGTGTGTGTATATGCGCGCGTGCGCGCGCGCACACACACACACACACACACACACATATATATATATATATATATATATATATATATATATATATATATGAACATAATTATATGTATGTATATGTGTTGGTGTACGTATCTATCAAAACTTATAAATATTGTTATCGTATACAAAGTTTTAATTTAATGAATAATATGTTGTATTCAGGCCTGACGCAAGTCGAAATGGGCCCTGGGCAAATATGAGATAAAAGTAAAACACAAATGACTTGTCGGAAATCGCCGTTGGTTTTTTCCACCAAGAAAGGCATGGGATGCATCATGTCTCTTGGGGAAGCGCTCTTTCAGCTACCTTCTCCTCGAGGTATGGTTTGAGTCCTGGTGCGGAATTCTGTTAGAAAAGAGAGAATGGATTCCTCTCTTTTTTTAGCACACAACTTGTAGGAGCAAGGATTCGAACCTTGTGACCTACGTTCAACATTCCAGAATCCTACCACTCTAGACAACTGAACTGTTGTTCAAATTTACTGTAGCTGTTGTTTAATTTTATAAGACAACTTGCTATTGGGCCTTTCCTGCTTGTTGGGCCATGGGCGATCTCCCTGACAGCCCGACCCAAGGGCCGACCTTAGTTGTATCGAATGGCATTTCTAAGGATGGACATAGTTTTATATTCAAATCAAGGCTATTTATTACACCCCCCCCCACACACACACACATATATGTGTGTGTGTGTGTGTGTGTGTGTGTGTGTAGGTATACATATACATGTACATGTGTAGATATGTACAATACATATGTATGCACATGTATACATACATGCATACACATCTGTGTGTGTATCAAAATTAATATATATCAGTACCATAAATAAAATGTTGATTACAATATAGATGTAATTCTAAAGCATATCACAAATTTTTATTGAAATAAGATACTAGGATTTTTTTATTCACTAAAATCTTATAATGAATTAAAAAGATACATTGGAAAATTATACAGTTTTTACGATAAGAAAATGAAAGCAATATTTGATCATTTCTACGTGATAAAGTAAAATATATTTTTCATTTTTCAGTGAAAATATTTTAAATTTTACCATGAAGAAACTTCATAACTAATGTTGAATCGATTCAATATGGTTAATTATAAATTTTTTATGCTAAGGGTGTAAATGTCTATAAATTATTAAAAGGAGATTTTCACTCAAAGAGCTTATTTGTTTTGGGTAATAAGTTTTAAGGACAATGTTTATTTTAATGATTATTTGCAGGAAAAAGAATGAATGAATTTATCATTTTCAATTATATAAAAATAATAATAAATGAATTTATCATTTTTTGTATATATTAAAAAGAAAAATAAATTTATCTTTTATCTGCAAACTAATCTTAAAGTTGATTATTTATAAGTGTTGTCCTTAAACTTATCATTATGTAATGAGAAGTCCTTCAACCAAATTTTCACTCCTTAAAAAATATATGTTTTTTCTAACAAAGAGTTTAAATTTAAAAAGAATGCCATATTTTTAAGACAAAATAGAAGCATGACCTAAATTTTATTTAACGTACGTTAGGATGCATTACCCACAAATTTTCACATCTTCGCGAACACCATACAGCTCTAATTCGCCGTAATTTTCAAACATTTAAAAACACATATTTCATAAATTTTATACGACATAAAATTTTCTTGGAACTTATTCCTATAGTTATAGCATTTGTTTGTTGTAACAAACAATTGCGTAACTATTGAAATAAAAATTCAACATTCATCATTTTAAGGATAAATTTCCAAAAGAGACTAGTTTTTAAAACTAATAGCACAAATAGGCCGATTCTAAAACTATTTGCAAATATAGGATGATTTTGGCTAGCTCAGCGAGTAGCTAACCACTTTTTTTTTTAAATATAGGGCGCACTTCAGAAGTGTCACCCCTTATATTTGAACTAGCGCACTTGGCAAGTGTGCTAGTATTTCTCTGCCTTACATACCTGCTTTCTTTTGCCTCTGCTGTTTGTCACTTCTATTTCGAGATAAAAAGCACAAAATCGTATTGTCCTTCCACTAACTCAAAATTCTACAAAATCTTCACAAAGTATAGAACACAATAAGGATTATTCATCAGATTACTTCTATCAGGTATTTGACGTTTGAAGGTATTAGCTTAGTTTAAATTCAAACCTTAGCTCAAATTTTGATGTTTCACAAATATACTCAAACTTTAGCTCAAAATGTTTTGCTTTATTATGTAAATAGTATTTGTTTAACAATTAATTATTCCAAAACCTTGCAAATTTTTCATTGTAGAACTATGTCAGATTTCATGCCAATTATTTGCCACTTACTATCGTGACAGCTCAATATGCTAACATATGAGGATGTTGTATGGAATCCCTACACACAGGATGTGTTAGTCGATCTTCCCCATATATGCTTAAGTGGGAGGCTTAGTTGGCTTTATAAGACATATATCATATGCATGCGAGATGTATGTATAATCTTGATCGAGCAATGCGACAATTTGGTCTTCAGCAACACATTCCTAAACCTTGCGAACCAAAGCCAAATTCATAATTTACTATCATTCAGTGGAATGATAGACATAACTGTATCGTTCGCCAACATATTCGTACCGGTTCTATTTCAAATTACATGACTTGGCACTGGTCGATCACTCGAAGATTCATTATCACAGATCAGACTCCTCCCGAACGAGCATACACCGCTCGTGCACCACTTGAGCGAGATGTCGTAAATCTTCTAGTTAGCTTTATTGTTTTACTTTGTTGACTTAAATCGTTCAGTCACTAAAGTTAAGTTTCTATATGTGATTAAATAACACAATTTGTTCACATGCGTGTATAAATTTTTTGTATTTGACTAAATAACACAATTCATTATCACAATTAGGGACTACGTACTCATTTATTATCGCTGCATATATACATAGATGTGTTTATGTATATGCGTTATATATTTGTACGCATGCGTGTATAGTATGTATATGTATTAACATATAATAAGGTCTGTGCTTGCCTTTGTTTTATTCCCTTCTGTTTCATGTATGAATAAGTCATATTTTCACATTACGGTTTCACGTATTCAGTACATATTGCTGTCAATGGAGATTTTTTTCCCTTCTATATTTCTATTATTTTGATTCGAAAGTAACCAAATTCAATTTCAATCAACATTCGTTAATAAAGTCAACATGAATGATCTTGAAATTATACATCTGTTTAAAATATTTACCAATATACCTCAATTAATGATCTCATTTTTCACCATATTTTTCCACTGATTTGACCCTTATATGCATATCAAATTATACTTTTGTCTCTACGAATTCATGTTCTATAATTTCCTGGTTTAATTCATGAACTATAATTTATAGGTTCATAATATGTCTAGTTCAGTCACTGCCTTCTATCTTGTTTGTATAGAATTGCCTCCTTACAACTCTATACAAGCCTGATCAGTGTAGTCACTGAGAACTCATACTGCATGCAAGCAAGTATTAACTGTTTTTATTTTTTATTATGTTAGTTTTAGGTTTTCCCTAATGACCGATATCTTGATGAATATTAGAAGAATCGTAAGCTTATTTATTACTTTGAGGAATCACGTACAATGAATCAACGACTTATCTGATTTTTTTGAAATCTGTTCATAAACCCGCATATTTCATTGCTAGAAATAGTTAGGGTGCGTTTGGTTTACAATTTGAGTTTTCAATTTTGAATTTTGAATATTTTCACTATTTCTCAAAACGTGTCTGGTTATCCTTTTTCCGAAAACAAGTTTTCAAAACTAAAAATTGAAAAATGCGTTTGGTTTGAAATATAGTTTTCAAATTTTAAAATTTTGAGTTTTCATTTTGGCAATTCAAACATATACTATTCAAATAGTCGCCCCCAATAATATACTATTCATTTTTCATGTTTGCATGAACATACTACATACAAAATTTGAAATCACATGCCTTTTTACTTGCCAGAAAATGTCAAAACCAAACATGACATAACAATAGATATCAAAACCAAAAAATGCCAGAGTTAAATTGCAAACAACAGTGCACAATACAACATAACAACGTACAAACAAGCATAATAACATAACAATGTACCATAGTTTATAATTAGCTAAGCTCGTAACACAAAAGAACAATAGAGCAAAATACAACAATAACATGATTTAAATTTAGCTAATCTCCTAACACATAATTCAGATAAACATTACGTGAATCAAAGAAATTTCTTATGACATTTTTCAAAATACACATAATTCAGCTAATCTCTTTCAAGCATGCATTTTTCAGCTCAGCTTCTTCACTTCGTATGTTAATCCACTTTTCCATACAAGCTTCAAGTTTGTCTGTTATGTTACTTTTCAATTTCTTATGACGACAATTGTTCGTACTCGTATCATCACTCATACGGAAGCTTGCTCCATCATCATCTTCAGTCCTGCACCCCTTTGGATAAGAAATTTTCTTCTAATTGCCGTTCTTCATCTGAAGTAGGAGGTTGTTGAGTAGAAGCATTTCCCAATCCACCTGCGGCGGTTGTCCCACCAAATATCTCTCTCCAAGAATTGCATAATGCTCACATCCTTCCTTCCTAAATTTCTTGTACTCTGTCTTGTTTTACTATAATTGCAAAAGTAATATATTATATATTATTTAATTACAATATATACAAGTATTATAAATTTTAATTTAATTGTATACTTATTATTTGAATGTGAATTCCTGAAGGAAATACAGAGTTATTTTTGCCAGAAACTCAGGAAGACACAATAGGAATATGGAATTTATTATGAGCATGAAATTGAAAACTGTTTTCATAAAGACATATTAGTAATCATATGGCACACATGACAAGAAAGAATATTGTCATTATTAGATACTGCCATACTAATTAAAACGTGTATGACATTTTTTCTTGACATCTACATGCTTGAACACAAAGATGATGAAAGTATATGTCATTTTTTCTTGACTTCTACATGCTTGATAGTTGACACCAAAAGAACAAATTTATTTAACTGTCTAGATCTTGGCTACCAACCGATGTACATTCCAATATACCAGTCAATATAAAATAAACTTAGTATAGTCATGACTAGACCTGTAATCCAATTATAGCATGCTATCTGGCTATACATAGGATTAATAAAAAAGAATAGGCTAAAAACAGCAAGACTTAAAATGAATAAAAATCATTTGTATTTATTTTGAAGATACAGGAAGAAAAAGCCTTTTTTCATAGCAAAAAACCCAACATAACAGGTTAAATTGTAAGGTAAATGAGAAGAAGAAAAAACCCAACATAACAGGTTAAATTGTAAGGTAAATGAGAAGAAAAAATACCCAACATAATAGGTTAAATTGCAAGTTGTAAAAACAAAACCCAACATAACAAGATAAATTAGGAGGTGATTTGTTTGAGGGACCTTTTGTGCATAAATGTATATGTTATGAAAAATTATAACAAATATTTCTACAAGATATTTAACAGTTGATCCTCAAGCAGCAATCAAAAAGCCATTTTAACGTATAAAATATTTTCTGAAAGTCATTGATACTTGATATAAATTCTGTCAACTCTAGAAGCCTAATGAACAATGTCAATGATAGAAAACTATAACCTGCAGATCTCAAATGTTATTTAAAGTGATCAAGTTTTCTAGTGATTTTAACCTGTAGATATCAAGTTACTTGAAATTGTTAATACTCTCTTAATTATTTTTTATTTTTTTGAAGGACAATAAAATCTTTGTATTCAACGAGACTATTCAAATGTAGTCAGGAAAAACTCATAATCCGTGTAACATATCTTTAATTGTCCTTTCTTTCATTTTGTAATTCTTTTCCTATAATTCTTGAAACAAAAGGGAATGGATTAAAGAAACTTGTCTCTGAACAATAGGAATAATGAAATTCCTCATTGAAGTGAGCACAGGTAGCACACAGTTGAAAATATTTCTCCCAAGTTCTACACACACGAGCTCCGGAACTATCAAAAGAAAAATATTGGTTTCAAAAGTTAGTTATTTAACTTATAAAATATTCTAGCTAAATGCAGTAACCTCAATAAATTAAAGTAAACCATCTATAACATATATCAGGTTCATTACTTTGTAAAGTTGGCAAATGCTACTATCACTTTATTTACTATTTGCATGTTACTTTCGTGTATTCATTTCTATATTTGCCATATATATAGATGTCTTGCCAAATGAAAAACAGTATGCTAAGTATGATTTTATAACCTTAAAATTTGAGACAAGCTAAGATGAATGTATATATAAATGCAAAAGTGAGCTAAACTGATTTCAAAATGAGCTGTATACCTCACCTTTACCATATTACTAAATTTGAGGTAAATATTCTTTTAATGATTTCTACCTTATCTTTTGCCAACTCAAAAATAGCTATTTAAATTAAAACAAATGTTAGCAATTGTTTGAATATACTAACATGGTAATATTTAAACGGTAATATTTGTACTTAGTTAATATAAATATTTAAATGAGTTATCCGTTTAGTAGATTAGTAGAGTTAGACGGACCCCTGTGTTAAATAGGTTAACATAGATGGATTGAGTAAAATTTTACTTGATCCGCTTAATCCCTACCTTATTGTTTTGACACGTCTACTTAGTCATAGTTGAATAGGTTAAAATAGTTGCATTTAAATATTGGTGAATTTTTTATGTAAGAATATCTGATAATTATATCGATATATGGGCACCATTAAATGAAAAAGAAAATATATGTAATATGCAGAAAAAAGTTGAGATGAAGAAAACAGGTAAAGCTACTTCTTAGTTCATACTTCATATTAGATCAAATTTTAACTCGCAGCAGTTCAATACGAGGTTAACATGCAAGGTAACCTAAAATTTTAACTCAATGCTTTAACGAGGGACTTAAAACGTAATACTATTTCACACCAAAATGAACAATTTATTGCTCTTCATTGTTAAGTAAATCTAGATTGATAACTTGATGTAATTTGCTTCCTTAAATTAAACAAATTATTGCCAATATTAATGAAGTGCTCACAAGCTTTTAAACATTTCTTTTTTATTTCGAGCACTAGTAAACCGTCAACCGCTATAAAGAGCAGATGATATTGAAATTACTAATCAAATTTGAATAATCAGAGGAAAAAAATATGACTTGGAAAAGAACACTCATATAACATTATCAACAGAGAGTTAAAAAAACAAAACTACGTTGGAAGTACTGTAAGACAGAATTCATAGAAAATAAGAAAGTAATCTCAGTTTTCATAAATTTATCCAGGTAAGATAGCAAAATTTTGTTTCCATGAAGTTAGATTTAGTCAGAAATATGTTTACTAGAATGCTGAATATCTGGATAGTAGCTTGGTGGACAAAAACAACTTCAAAGATCTTTGAGTGCGTTCAATTGCTTTATAACTCACACACTTTAAACATATTAACTACTTATGGCCGAACACCAGATATAATCTTTGTTTGAATTTAAATGTTGAATAGACAAAGCTACAAAATATTGTATGGAGAAATCATGTAATCTCATATTTCCTTGTCGCACAGCAAATTATAACACAGCCTTTTACAAATTTCGCAAAAAAAACTACTTCACTAGCAAAGGAAAGATTGTATTTTTGTAAAATAACTCAATGTTCTAATTGACCGAACACACGTGGGGACAAAAGAATATGGGACAAGGCGATTTCGTCGTTGGTGTTCATATTGGGATCCAGGGAATGGGGAATGAATGCACGATAACTATTACCATAAATGAAGGAACAAAAAATGATCCATTTATTTGCACATTGTCCTTCTCTAAAAGCAGCTTTATACAAATAATAGCAGCTCTTGATCAACTCATGGCCACACGGAAGTTCTGTAGCATATTTAATGATATGGTGTATATTTTAATCTAAACTTGGTTAAACTAGGCACCTTATCAAATCAACTACCCAATGCAATTATATTTTTTTTAATGGGAAATGTTTTGGTCACCTCGGAAATGAGTTTGTTCATGTTTGCATATATTTTAGCAATTTAAACTTAGTATGAGTAAAAAAAATACTTACATAGGCTTTAGCTGTAGATGGAAGAACTAGGCACCTTATCAATTAAAATCAACTACTCAGTCCAGTCCATTAAGAGATGATCAACTATCGATAGGACAATCTACAGGTGATTTAAAAAAAAAATTCAACAAATAGGGAATTTAATGACTTGAGAAAAGAAAGCATAAATCAGAAAAAAAAGCACGGACCTAAATACAACCCAACAAAATCAAACTACAAAAGAAGAAATTGACCAAAGTATAATATAATGAATCAAATACTTTACCTTAGAACAACACGAAATTAAAACCGGTCCACGAAACCCTAACCCGTACCAGAAGGTAGACGCTGTAACAAATAGAAAAAACCTTGATGAAACTAGTAAAATCGAATCAATTACGAAAAACGAAGTCACGAATTTACCTTAGTTTTTCTGACGATGGGCGAAGTTGAAAATCGCGAGAAACGATCCTTTGCAGCTAGAAAAAAAGAAAGCTAGGTTTAACGTGTTTGGTTTGTTTTTGGGTTTTGAATTTTTAACTAGGCCTCAAAATGATGAAAACAAAATAATATTGTTTTGAGTTTTCTCTATTAAGCCCATTTCAGAAATCATAATTTTTCAAAATGAGTTTTTCAAAATGGTAAAAAGAACACGTTTTCATTGTTTTTCAAAACTAAAAACTGAAAATGAATTGAAAACAGGAAACCAAACGCACTCTTAGTTTCCTGATATCGCGTTTTTCCTATCTTTGTCTGGATTCACATAACTTCTGTTACCATTTCTTCGATGACAATAAATTCTTAATTTTTGTGGAGGAATTATTGTGAAATTTTCAAAACTTGTTTTAGGGTTTAGGTTTGTTTTTGAAGAGGGGAACAAGAAAGGAAGAAGGAAGGGTATAGGGATTAGTCCCACAGTGCGAAAGTGTCAAAAGTATGCAAGTACTTAAGTGACCTTCTCACAAGTGTGTTGGGCCTTGAGGCACCCAAATGTTTGTTTTGTTGTGAGGAGGGAAGTCATGCATCACTATACTACACGCGCGCGCGCCGCCGCCAACGTCCGATCGAACCGGGTCGAGCCGAGCCGGATACGGGTTTCGGGTCTATATCCAATAAATATATTTTTGGATAGAATTTATAAAAGGTAAAGGGCCGAGTTTAGGCCCATTACGGACCCGAATTAAATTCAAAACTGGGTGTTTTCTAAATGTTAGAAAAAGGGCACGACATTTTGAAATTTGCAACGCTTTGTGACTGTTGCAAATGAATAGATGCGGCGTTTCGAAATTAAAACTGAAATGACCGTTCAAACGGTCGCGACTGTTCATGAACAGAAGCCCCCTTCCGCTGGCTATTAATTGCCACACCCAGAAATGTTTCAAAACAACTTCTCATTGTCTCCTCTTCTTCCTCGCTGCAGATTTGTAACGCATTTCTACTGTTTCAAACAGCGCTGGTTTGTAACACGTCTGTGGTGTTTCAAATCAAAATTGTTGCAAATCTGTCTCTTCTTCTTTCTGTCCATTCTCTTATTCAATTGCATCATCAGAACTTATATTCTAGAGTGTTCTTGGTCGGATCAAAGTTGTACAAACTTTGAATCCGATTACGCTGTTCCATGGATTTATTGAATCCTGAAAGTCGATAGTTCGATAACCCATTTGTACCTACTGGGTTGGACTATTGTTTGAAAGAATCTATTATATAGATCCTTGAAGTCTGAAGTGCGACAATCATCTTCCTCTAATAATCTCAAATCGCAAATTCCCCAACAAATTTTCAGATAATAGTTCAACCCATGGAAGGTCTGAGCGCATTACAAGTGATGAATCAATATTTGACTTGTTTGGAGCGATTTGATGTTGGCAAGAGACAATAAAGTTCTTTCTGACCACCGTCAAATTGTTCTACATCTTGGAAGACGGATGTAAGTGATATTGGAGAAAATCGATAAGGATGATGCCGCTCTAAAGGCGGAACGTGCAAAGCGCAAAGCGGATGATTTTTTATGTGAAGGGCACATCCTAAATGCATTATCTACTTCTATCTACAATGCTCATTGGACCTTAGAAACTGCGAAGGCATTCTAGAATGCATTAGATAGCAATTATCGCATAAAAAGTTTCTTATTTGTGATTTTATGGATTTCAAAATGGTTGCCAACAAGTCCAGAATTGGACAAGTGAGTGAAATCTTACTATTGGTAAATCAACTTAAAGATGTCAGAATCATTCTCCTTGAATCTTTTGTTGTTGGAGTTATTATTTCGACACTCCCAAATTCTTGGAATGATTATAAGAAAACATTGAAACATGCAGAAATAGATTATGATTTAGACGGTTTACAGCGTCATCTTCGTATTGAAGAGGATTCTCATAAACGCAAATTAAACGATAATCCGCAAACTCAGTCTTAATTTAGGGAAAATAATGTTGAAATTACTGAAAAGTTGAAGCCTAAGAATGAGACACGGTTTAAGAAGAAAAATAATTCCAAGAACAACAAAAAGAAAGATGCCTATTACAATTGTAACAAACCCGGCCACCATGCCCGAGAGTGACGTCTACGGAAGAAACAACAAAAAGTGAATATGACTGCATAAAATCTTGTGGTTGTTGTACAAGAGGCGAACTCCGTTGGTGGCATTGATAATGATTGGTGGCTTGATACTGAAGCAACCATTCATATTTGCAAAGACCATAATCTATTCAAGACTTACGAAGAAAATAATGGAGAATGCAGTGAAGTTACTGGCAAAAACAAAGTTGCAAGCAAAGTTCTGGGAAAATGCATGGTTGAACTTATATTCACATCTAAGAAAGTTCTTACATTAGTCAATGTATTTTATGTACCCGATACATGTAAGAATTTGGTTTCTGGATAGCTTCTTAACAAAGGATGATTTAAGATGATGTATGAGTACGATAAGTTAGTGTTGTCCAAGAACAACAAATTTATTGGACATGGATATTCTTGTAACGGCATGGTTAAGTTGAATCTAATAAAGAAATCTTCTGCTTATATTGTTGATTCTATTAATTTATGGCATGGTAGATTAGAACATGTTAATTATAAATCTCTAAAGAATTATGCATAAATTAGGATTAATTTCTGATTATGGTTTCGACACTATCTCTAAATGTGAAATATGTGTTCAAGCAAAAATAAACCGGAAATCCTTTAAATTTATCGAAAAGAAACCGACTTGCTTGATTTGGTATATAATGATGTGGGTGACTTAAAAAGTCATATCACATATGGTCGTAACCAATACTATATAACATTTATTGATGATTATACTAGATTTGCATATGTATATCTAATGAAATATAAAGATGAGGCCTTTGATAAATTCAAAATTTACAAAGCATAAGTCGAAACACAATTAGAAGTTAAAATTAAAGTGTTACATTCATATCGTGGTGGTAAATATTCCAAATGAATTTACTTTGTTCTGCAAGCAACATGGTATAGTTCACCAATGTAGCGCCCCATATACACCACAATAGAATGGTGTTGCTAGGAGAAAAAATATAACTTTAGTGGAAATGGATAATGTAATGCTCATAAGTTCACCTTATAACCTATGGGGTGATGCTATGCTATCTGCATATTACATTTTAAATAGAGTACAACTAAAAAGAACAATATTTCCCCTTATGAATTATGGTTTTATAGAAAACCTAACCTAACTAGACTTAAAGTTTGGGGTTGCTTAACATATGTTAGAAAACTAGACTCGAAACGACCAAAATTAGGTAATAAAGCATTTAAGTGTGTCTTCGTAGGATATTCTCTTAATAGTATAACCTATAGGTTCCTTATTCTTGACACCTTAGAAGTTATAGAATCTGTAGATGTAGAATTCTTTGAAAATCAAACTATTGAGATTTAATTGAGATCATCTAGTCCAGAACCAACTGTGACTAATGATATCGATCAATGACGATGAATATGCTGTTGCTCAAAACAGCAAAGAAGTGTCATTACTGGATAAAAGTACTGAACACAAGAGAAGTAAAAGAGCGAGAATAGAAAAGGACTATGGTCCCGACTTCATAACATATCTCGTAGAAGGCAATAAGGACGAAGTCCTTAATTGACAAGATATGAATGAACATTGATGATGATCCCAAAACTTACTCTGAGGCTATGAGTTATAGAGATTCTAATTTCTGGAAAAAAAGCTATCAATGATCAAATGAATTCCAAAATTTTAAACCAAACTTGGGTTTTAACCGATTTATGTAACGATATGAAATTTCGCTCGATCCGAATCGATCGCTAAACCGACCAAGACCGTTCGAAACCCCTTATTGTTTTGGGAACACGACAAATTGGAATGCAAACAGAAGAACATTTCATTGCTTATTACAACAATTCCATCAGAATACAAGAATATTACATGGTATGAATAAATATTACACAGAAAATATTAGAGATTTAAATTACATTTAAATGCATCGCAGCGGAAAATAATACAAAACACAATTAGAAGTAATACACGGATACAGAGCTTTCCGAGTATCGTTCCAGCTGTAAATCAGGATCCTGTGAATATAAATCCGCAAACCCAAAACTACTAGCTGCTCGTGTCAAAATAAGGGCACCCAGGGTTTAGGTTAAAACAATAAACTCCAGGTCAGTCATGTGACTGGTGTGAGAACTAAAACAGATATTTAAATCTTTACTTTAAATCAGATATATCAAGGGACCACGCCGTATAACACGGAACGGGTTTCCTCCCAAGAATACCGGTGCATCTAACAAAACAACGCAATGCTTTTTGGAAAAATGAAGCTATTATAAGACCCAGGCCCCATCACACAATGCAACGCAAGCCAGAGGATAGGGTTTTCCCTTATAATAGCCAAACATGCTTGGTACGTTAAAAACAAATTATTTGATACTATTATAAGTGTATAGTGTCAAAACAATTTCAATCATAAATATCAATCATAGACGGCATGGGTACCATATATCATGTCACCATACTAGGCTCTACAATCAAAACCGCAAAGTCACGTATTTGGAAATTGGATTTCCATCTGTGAACCGAGGCCAGGGATCGTCCTTTACCGATTCAAGACAATCTAGCCTACCATGTCTCAGGACCCAGCTCAGGTGGGCCCTTGGAGCAACAGGGTCGGTCCACTTGATGTGGATTAAACTTAAACCCTGGACACTGCGTTTCCCCACCCTTTGGGGCGTAAATGAGCCAAATGACTCCATCGGCTCCACATAGTCACTGATATATTCGAGGCGCCTCGCAACAGCAACAACCACACAGGTGAAAATAATATAAATGTCAGGGCTGGTAGGTCACTGAAACCACCCTAGCTAGAAGGAAACGCATGCCCTCCCTGCCGTCCTCTCCCGTTTCTGGTTCACAACCAGGGTGTGAGGCTCGCGAATCAACGTTACACAAAGCTATGCCACACAGGCGGTGCTTTGATCATCAACCACAAGACTTTGCTTTTCAACAGATGCCTTGATCAATTGTCACTTGGGCATGCCACACAAGCAATTCACACCATGCGATTGATATCCATCAATATATAACCCCTGAGCTCGTACGTCTCAGAGAAGGGCGTTAAGCAAGAGAATAAATTCTCCGCCGCCAAATAGATATATATTTAATAGAAATCAATCACACAGGATAAAATCCAATGTCAGACACACAATCCATTTACAAGTTCGTTCTAGGTCTGAACGAAACCGGAGGCACTTTGTACCTCGCATATCCATCGATCTCCAAGTATGTCTGGACGATCACCAACTAATTCCCTCCTCTTGGGTGTACAGCCCGATCAAGATCATCAGTAATCACCCAAACGATGTGAAGACCTCCGGTCTTCGACCACCATCTTCATCCTCGACACCACGTCGAATCAGTTATTCAGAATAGGATAAACCCGGTCTTTCTGAATAACTCGCGTATATAATAAACAAGTGTTACACAAACACAACATACGCCTCATTCCAATTTAGAATATTCTTTTATTCAAATATTATTATACTTTGGGAAAGGTTCCCATTAATTTTATCAAAGATAAATTCTTTAAATTTATTCTTTAATCCTCCTTTGAATATCAATTCAAATTAGTCGGGATTAGCGAACCACACCGAAGTAATCATTTATTTTATTTTCCAATCCCAACCTATTCATCCCATGAAGTAAAACTGGTAATACTTCATATCTAACACCACGGTGTTATCGGTAAATTCAATTACCATTTCACGTTCAAATCTAATTAAAGATTTAACTATCGCCTGGAGAAAAACTGGTGATACTCCATTCTCGATCATTTCAATCTAATTAAAGATTCATTAAAAGTCCACTTGGTTTTAATCTTCCCAAAAATCAATTTTAATGATTGTTTAACTTGGGAAATCACATCCTGTCTTTAACTGGGTTAAAGAACCAATGTCATTTAAAACACGGTTCACTATAAACCCAAAATCACATTCTATTCCATTCCAATTTATTTTATTAAATTGGAAAACTTTACTTTGGAAAACCTCCTTTAAATCTTAATAAAAGATTTATAAATTCCAAATCACATTTCACTGTAAATCGGGTTAAAGAACAAATGTCATTAAAACACAGTTCATGATAAACCCAATTCCCATTTGATATTAAATATAAGGCTCTGAATAGAAAATATATCGGCTTATATTCAATATCAAATTCTACGACCAACAAATATCGTATTGGAAATAACGATATAAATATATCTTTCAAATTTCCATAACAATATCTGTATAATCATGAAATCCAACATCGAAATATTCCAAAGACAATTTCAATTCAAATCCATTCCAATTCAATTATTGGAAATTCTGGTTACTATTAAACCCTGTCAAATCCAATTTATTTATTTAAAAATAAATAAATTATTATTCTAGTTCAAAACTAGTTCATTTCGATAAAAATCTATTTTTATCTTTTCAAATTTGGAATTTTTCATCACAATTCTTCACAAATCATTTCTTATGATTTTACACAAATTATTACTATTTTTAATAATTTTATCAAGGCCCGTACAGTCGATTTCCATCAACGGCCATCGAACTGCACTTACAACGACCTTTTCCAAATTTTATTTGGACATAATTCCAAATCCAACCGTTAGATTTCAAATATATAATATTCGTTAGAAAGATTTTTCGATACGAACCCAACGGTTCCGGTTTTAGGAGAATCCGACGGTCGGATCTCCCGTAATGTCCATTCGAAGTCAATGGTCGAAATTCGCGAACTGCCGCAGCGCGGCGCGTTCTATTCAGGCCATTATATTATATATATAATATATATAATATATACTTCGTCGATTTCCTTTTAAAACGTATTTTATAAATCGTTTTAAATTTGTTTTCAAAACGATTTCAACTTCCTATTCAATTTCTAATCAAAATTGAATATTCCACATCATCGATATACAAATGATAATATTTTCAAAACGTTATATTTTGAAATCAATTCGTTTTCTATAATCATTATAAAAATGAATATAATCGATATAAATATCGTTCGCGTCAAAATGCCGCATATCTAACCAACACGGCTTTATATATTTCAATAACTTCGTTATTCTATTCAACAAATGAATATTTTCTTCAACACATGAATATATTTTTATTCAACACATGAATATTTATTTTATTCAACACATGAATTTTCATTCTATTTAACACATGAAATTTCATTCTATTCAACACATGAATTTTCATTCTATTCAACACATGAAATTTCATTCTATTCCAAACATGAATTTTTATTCTATTCAACACATGAATTTTCTTTTAAAATATTCCTTATTTTCCAAATTCGAATGAGGCCCAATCAATTACCATATAATGTTAATTATATGGATTTTCTACAACACATGTATATAATAGCAACGATAAATCATCAATCATCATCCAGAGTGCACTACACAGCTGCATAAGCATTAAATATAAATAATTAACACTTACACAGTCTGTCAACCCATTGATTGACGTACAACTAAACAATCGGGATTATTGTACGCCAAATATCATCCCAATACCCGTGTGGGGTTTTACATCAACAAACAAAGATTTTTATTTGTGCAGTTGGGCGATATGTAAAATTTATCATCCCATTCAATATCAGTCAAATCAGTGTATATAAACAAATCGTCCGATTTGTTTATTACTATTTATTTTATAAACACGTTAAAAATTATATTTTTAACTATAAAATATTTTATTCATTCCACTTCACACAATCACTTTTCACAACACATCAATCAAACAAACAAGTCATCCATGGTCTGTGGACGACGGGTGTCGGGTGCTACTAAGCACTGTCTGCATCCAAGTATATATTTCAAACTAGAAATAAATTAAAGGTGAGGAGTTCTCACCTTTGGGATCCACTCCGCCAGTTTTATTTCTGAACCGTTTGGTTTTGCCCACCATTCCAACGAAATCTTTTCACGTTGTTCATATTAAAAATCATATTTTTATAATCATACCTATACAAAAATTATCTTTTTATTCGCTAAAAATCTAACCTTTACATCCATAACAAGGAAATCTTTTCATGAAAGAAGAATCATACCCTTTCATCACTTAAAAACCGAACCTTTCATTAACATAAAAATCAAATTTTTATAGTGTTAAAAAAAATCATATCTTTGGGTAACAAAAGAAATCTAATCCTTTTTAAAAATAAAATAAAAAGAAAATATTTTTCAAATTAAAAATCTAACCTTTTTAAAGCTAAAAATCAAATCTTTATCTTATTAAAAACGTTTCTTTGTTATGATATAAATCGTTTCCCTGATGTGATAAAAATCATTTCTTTGTCATGATAAAAATCGTATCTTCACCTACTACTGGAATTTATATCTTTATATAACTAAAGATGATATTTTTTTTTGATTTACGTATGGAACCTAAGACTTCACTCAAGCCATTGCTTGTCGGTCTTAGTAAACCCCACGTGTAGTGATATACCCCAATTTTTCAACGCCTTCACACTACCTAGGTAGTCACCCCTAGAAATTGGCAGAGGTGACCCTCGAATCTGAGACCTATGTCTCATCCCAATTCGCCCACCTCCGACCAACTGAGCTAGGTGTGTCGAGTTAAAGATGATATTTTTATTTAACTATAATTAATAAAAATGAAATAAAACTCACTTTCTTTTCTTTAATCCACTGATTTGAAGGAAAAGGGTTGTCTGGTCCTCGTTGGAGCTGAGAGGGGCAGTTGCTGGGTCAGGGTTGAGGAGCGTCGGCGCCGGGGTATGGGGGTTCAGCGATTGGCTCGCGCGAGGCTGGAGAAGGCGAGGGCGAAGAGATCGACGGTCTTGGCGACTGGTATGGGCGGCGTGGGTTGTACGAGCTCGGGGGGGAGGGGGCACAGATCGATTTAAAGAAGAGAGAGAGAGAGAGGGAAGGGGAGGTAGTAGGGGGTCTCGCGGCTTCCGTGGGTGGCGGCGCTCCGTTGATGGGAGGGGCGGCGGTCTCAGGCGACAGGGAGCTAGGGCATAGCAAATTATTTTTGTTTAGTTTGGTCAATGGTAGGGAGAGAAAGGGAAAGGGGGGGATAATATATATATATATATACATATATAATATTTAATTATTTTATTTTATTTTCTCCTAAAAGCAACCTTTTAATTTGAACTCAAAATCGAACCCACCGACTGTCGTCCCTAGCGTAATACTCTCATTCCGAACACAATGGGATATGTTTCGCAAGCCGATTCGACCATTACGATCAGTTTTCCTCAAAATTACAATATATGTTATTATATATTTAATTTAAACGTACATTTCCATTTATTGGGGTCACATACGGACTCTAAAAATTCCCGAAAAATATTTTCTAGCTTCGTATTGACGATACGGTCCTAACAAAACTAATTTCATCAAATTCTGAGACCATTTAAAAAATGGCCATTTTCCAGTCGATTAAAATCAACTGAAACTGGTCAAACATGCTTTCCTTTGCCACGCTCACATATTGATTCAAAAAATTATGAATTTTGTAACCTAGCAATAATTTGACATCACGGATCCAACAAAAGTAGTTTCGTTGAAAACCGAGGTCGTTTGCAAAATTTCCATTTTTAAGGGCCAGAATTCCATAGCGACTATTCTGAATTTTCAACTGGACATAACTTTTGATTCCCGCTATGAAATTTCGATTTTTCGGATTCGTTGGAAAGATATTCTCAAATAGATCCAAATATTTTTGGTTTCGCTAAAATCTAATTTATTTTGAATCCTGTACATACATTTGAACTTTGAAATCGAATTTTCGAACTGCCGCGCCATTTTCAATTCCTTTTATAATTAAAAATAGTGAATATTAGGCACACATCCCTAAAACGAAACTTAATTAGGCTCACATCCGGTCATAAACTTATTGTAAATTAGGTCCCTATTTTCAAAAACATATAAAAAAATATAAAAAAAATATTAAAAAACCATGTAAATTCGTATTTAATTAAAACAATTAATCGTGAAAAAAATCAGATCAAAAAAACATTAAAAACAACGTCGAAATCATGAAATACAGAAAATCAACGAAATGCAGTAAATTGCATCAAAACATGCATATAAATCGATTAGTTGCATACATGTATGCATTTATTTCAAATCTGCGTCAAAACTGCAGTATAAATGCATACATGTATGCACATATTGTTAAAACATGCATCTGCTGATGCATTTGTTTAAAAACTGCATACCTACGTGCAACTTATTCACGTTTGCATGTATTTTGACATATATGCACACATGTATGCAGTTATATAGAAAAACTGCATACATGTATGCAATTTTTCAAACAGGCGTGCATAAATATATGCATGTGTATTCGAATAGTTGCATAAATGTATGCAACTATTCGTAAAAGTTGCATACATTTATACAACTTTTTTTTTTTTTAATTTCTGTGGACTTCCGAGAATATTTACAGATTTTAGAAATTTTTTTTTTTTTTTAAGTGATAGCGCCTGAAAATTTGGACAGAAAACGAAAGAGGCAGAGGTATGGAAAGTGGCAGGCGGAAGATTCCAGGCAGCAGCTAAAATAGGGGGCGGGTTTACAGAGAAAACATTAATTACAGGGATGTATTGTGAATTTAAAACTTGCAAAATAGTTGCATACATGTATGCAACTTTTGCCAATAGTTGCATACATGTATGCAAGTATTTCTGAAGCTGTTTTAGTTGAAAATGTATGCAGAAACTTGCATACATGTGTGCAACTATTTGAAATACTTGCACACATGTATGCAAGTATTTACATGTGAAAATAAAATATGTGCAGAAACTTGCATACATGTATGCAACTATTTTAAATACTTGCACACATGTATGCAAGTATTGCATGTAAAAATATAACAGAGAAATACTTGCACAGATGAATGCAAGTATTCCAAATATGTGCATGATTTGATGCAAATTACTGCATTTTTCGTTGTTTTCTGTATTTTTTCGATTTTGATGCATGTTTTGATTTTATTATGATCTGAATTTTTGGGCGAGTACATGTTTTATTTAAATACAAATTTACGTGATTTTTTTATATTTTTTTAATATTTTTTTTATGAATTTTCGAAAAACAGGGACTAAATTTACAATAAGTTTATGACCGGGTTTTTTTTATATTTTGAAACCTAATAGGGACCTCTAAAAAACGCACCCTTAAAAATAAATATTTATATTCTAACGACGATTCAAATAAATATATTCATTCTAATTTTATTCAAAATAAATTTCTCATCGTCTTTATTTAAAATAATTCATTTTAAATATTCAAAATTCACTAAAATTGCCAAAATAAAAAAATTTAATTGGCTCGGATTTCCGGGTTATTACAATCTCTCCCACTTAAAACTTTTCGTCCCCGAAAAGGAACAAAGCCGAAGGTTGTTTCGCAAATCAACTCAACTTTCATTATTTTCTTTATGGCTTAAGTTCTTCAACTTTTCAGTTTCTAAGAACTTTTCAATTTTTTCAAAAATTTGGCTAACACCCTGAATTTTCGAAAAATTTCGCCATAACCTCCCCTGCACCGGGAGCTTCGCGATATTTCAAATAGCCTCCCATGGCCCTCACCAATCGAAAAAGAAAAAGAAACAGCCAAGCAGCTAGCCAATCAGCTCATAAAATCATCAAAAACCCAATAGATTTGTAAACATGTACTTATTTGTCGGGCAAACAATTTTATTCTTCTGCTCTAGTCTCCTTGCTATGACCTGTTCAATGTAAGTAAATGAATATACATGCAAATGCGATAAAATTTCAATACAATTCAATATTTGGTTCAATTTGGTAATATGGTTCAAATTTAATTAATCATCCAATAATCAAACAACACAATCATCAATCAATTAGTTGATTATCTTTTCAAATTCATAACTTTGATACATAGTCCAAAAATCAGATTTTTGATGCCAAATCACAACAAATAATCCCTATCTAATTTTGGTTCTCACACCAGTCAATTGGAAATACATAAAAATCCCACTTTCGTCACTCGAACATGAATGCTGATGACGACTAGTCAATCATCAGAATCATCTCCGGGCGACTAGAGCGTGATTCTATATCTATCCAGTATATTAAAACTCCAAATACACGCGGATCAGACGTATACGCAAAATCTATATATACTGGATTGTCCAAATTCAATATATAATAAATAATCAAATACGTATAATTGAATTTAAATTTTCAAAACAAAATTCATTTTAAATTTAAAAATATACTATTCACACTCGTTCTAGGATACTACTGATCCCATCTCTAACGAATCATTCCCGTTGGATATTACTAATCCAATTTCTGATGAATTTTTTCGTTTGGTTCTAACGTGTCTTGTTCTCCGAGCTCTGTGAATCAAAGCTCTGATACCAGCTATAATGATATGAAATTTCGCTCGATCCGAATCGATCGCTAAACCGACCAAGACCGTTCGAAACCTCTGATTGTTTTGGGAACACGACAAATTGGAACGCAAACAGAAGAACATTTCATTGCTTATTACAACAATTCCATCAGAATACAAGAATATTACAGAGTATGAATAAATATTACACAGAAAATATCAGAGATTTAAATTACATTTAAATGCATCGCAGCGGAAAATAATACAAAACACAACTAGAAGTAATACACGGATACAGAGCTTTCCGAGTATCGTTACAGCTGTAAATTAGGATCCTGTGAATATAAATCTGCAAACCCAAAACTACTAGCTGCCCAGGTCAAAATAAGGGCACCCAGAGTTTAGGTTAAAACAATAAACTCCAGGTCAATCATGTGACTGGTGTGAGAACTAAAACAGTTATTTAAAGCTTTACTTTAAATCAGATATATCAAGGGACCACGCCGTATAACACGGAACGGGTTTCCTTCCAAGAATACCGGTGCATCTAACAAAACATCGCAATGCTTTTTGAAAAAATGAAGCTATTATAAGACCCAGGTCCCATCACACAATGCAACACAAGCCAGAGGATAGGGTTTTCCCTTATAATAGCCAAACATGCTTGGTACGTTAAAAACAAATCATTTGATACTATTATAAGTGTACAGTGTCAAAACATTTTCAATCATAAATATCAATCATAGACGGCATGGGTACCATATATCATGTCGCCATACTAGGCTCTACAATCAAAACCGCAAAGTCACGTATTTGGAAATTGGATTTCCATCTATGAACCGAGGCCAGGGATCATCCTCAACCGATTCGAAACAATCTAGCCTACCATGTCTCAGGACCCTGACTCAGGTAGGCCCTTGGAGCAACAGGGCCGGTCCACTCGATGTGGATTAAACTTAAACCTTGGACACTGCGTTTCCCCACCCTTTGGGGCGTAAATGAGCCAAATGACTCCATCGGCTCCACATAGTCACCGATATATCTGAGGCGCCTCGAAACAGCAACAACCACACAGGTGAAAATAATATAAATGTCAGGGTTGGTAGGTCACTGACACCACCCTAGCTAGAAGGAAACGCATGCCCTCCCTTCCGTCCTCTCCCGTTTCTGGTTCACAACCGGGGTGTGAGGCTCGCGAATCAACGTTACACAAAGCTATGCCACACAGACGGTGCTTTGATCATCAACCACAAGACTTTGCTTTTCAACAGAAGCCTTGATCAATTGCCACTTAGGCATGCCACACAGGCAATTCACACCATGCGATTGATAACCATCAATATATAACCCCTAAGCTCGTACGTCTTAGAGAAGGGCGTTAAGCAAGAGAATAAATTCTCCGCCGCCAAACAGATATATACTTAATAGAAATCATTCACACATAATAAAATCCAATGTCAGACACACGGTCCATTTACAAGTTCGTTCTAGGTCTGAACGAAACTGGAGGCACCTTGTACCTCGCATATCCATCGATCTCCAAGTACGTCTGGACGATCACCAACTGATTCCCTTCTCTTGGGTGTACAGCCCAATCAAGATCATCAGTAATCACCCAAACGATGTGAAGATCTCCGGTCTTCGACCACCGTCTTCATCCTCGACACCACGTCGAATCATTTATTCAGAATGGGATAAACCCGGTCTTTCTGAATAACTCGCGTATATAATAAACAAGTGTTACACAAACACAACATACGCCTCATTCCAATTCATAATATTCTTTTATTCAAATATTCTTATACTTTGGGAAAGGTTCCCATTAATTTTATCAAAGATAAATTCTTCAAATTTATTCTTTAATCCTCCTTTGAATATCAATTCAAATTAGTCGGGATTAGCGAACCACATCGAAGTAATCATTTATTTTATTTTCCAATCCCAACCTATTCATCCCATGAAGTAAAACTAGTAATACTTCATATCTAACACCACGGTGTTATCGGTAAATTCAATTACCATTTCACGTTCAAATCTAATTAAAGATTTAACTATCGCCTGGAGCAAAACTGGTGATACTCCATTCTCGATCATTTCTATCTAATTAAAGATTCATTAAAACTCCACTTGGTTTTAATCTTCCCAAAAATCAATATTAATTATTGTTTAACTTGGGAAATCACATCCTGTCTTTAACTGGGTTAAAGAACCAATGTCATTTAAAACACGGTTCACTATAAACCCAAAATCACATTCTATTCCATTCCAATTTATTTTATTAAATTGGAAAATTTTACTTTGGAAAACATCCTTTAAATCTTAACAAAAGATTTATAAATTCCAAATCACATTTCACTGTAAATCTGGTTAAAGAACAAATGTTGTTAAAACACAGTTCACGATAAACCCAATTCCCATTTGATATTAAATATAAGGCTCTGAATAGAAAATATATCGGCTTGTATTCAATATCAAATTCTACGACCAACAAATATCGTATTGGAAATAACGATATAAATATATCTTTCAAATTTCCATAACAATATCTGTATAATCACGAAATCCGACATCGAAATATTCCAAAGACAATTTCGATTCAAATCCATTCCAATTCAATTATTGGAAATTCTGGTTACTTTTAAAAACCTTTCAAATCCAAATTATTTGTTTAAAAATAAGTAAATTATTATTCTAGTTCAAAACTAGTTCATTTCGATAAAAATCTATTTTTATCTTTTCAAATTTGGAATTTTTCATATCTATTCTTCACAAATCATTTCTTATGATTTTACACAAATTATTACTATTTTTAATAATTTTATCAAGGCCCGTACAGTCGATTTCCATCAACGGCCATCGAACTGCACTCACAACGATCTTTTCCAAATTTGATTTGGACATAATTCCAAATCCAACCGTTAGATTTCAAATATCTAATATTCGTTAGAAAGCTCTTTACGATACGAACCCAGCGGTTCCGGTTTTAGGAGAATCCGACGGTCAGATCTCCCGTAACGTCCATTCGAAGTCAATGGTTGATATTCACGAACTGCCGCGACGCGGCGCGTTCTATTGAGGCCATTATATTATATATATATATATATATAATATTATATAATATATACTTCATCGATTTCCTTTTAAAACGTATTTTATAAATCGTTTTAAATTTGTTTTCAAAATGATTTCAACTTCCTATTCAATTTCTAATCAAAATTGAATATTCCACATCATCGATATACAAATGATAATATTTTCAAAACGTTATATTTTGAAATCAATTCCTTTTCTATAATCATTATAAAAACGAATATAATTGATATAAATATCGTTCGCGTCAAAATGACGCATATCTAACCAACACGGCTTTATATATTTCAATAACTTCGTTATTCTATTCAACAAATGAATATTTTCTTCAACGCATGAATATATATTTTTATTCAACTCATGAATATTTATTTTATTCAACACATGAATTTATTTTATTCAACACATGAATTTATACTCTATTCAACACATGAATTTTCATTCTATTTAACACATGAAATTTCATTCTATTCAACACATGAATTTTCATTCTATTCAACACATGAAATTTCATTCTATTCAAAACATGAATTTTTATTCTATTCAACACATGAATTTTCTTTTAAAATATTCCTTATTTTCCAAATTGGAATGAGGCCCAATCAATTACCATATAATGTTAATTATATGGATTTCTACAACACATGTATATAATAGCAACGATAAATCATCAACCATCATCCAGAGTGCACCACACAGCTGCATAAGCATTAAATATAAATAATTAACGCTTACATAGTCTGTCAACCCATCGATTGACATACAACTAAACAATCGGGATTAGTGTACATCAAATATCATCCCAATACCCGTGTGGGGTTTCACATCAACAAACACAGATTTTTATTTGTGCAGTTGGGTGATGTGTAAAATTTATCATCCCAATCAATATCAGTCAAATCAGTGTATATAAACAAATCGTCCGATTTGTTTATTAGTATTTATTTTATATACACGCTAAAAATTATATGTTTAACTATAAAATATTTTATTCATTCCACTTCACACAATCACTTTTCACAACACATCAATCAAACAAACAAGTCATCCATGGTCTGTGGACGACGGGTGTCGGGTGCTACTAAGCATCGTCTGCATCCTAGTATGTATTTCAAACTAGAAATAAACATCTTTGGGATCCACTCCGCCAGTTTTATTTCTGAACCGTTTGGTTTTGCCCACCATTCCAACGAAATCTTTTCAAGCTGTTCATATTAAAAATCATATTTTTATAATCATACCTATATAAAAATTATATTTTTATTTGCTAAAAATCTCACCTTTACATCCATAACAAGGAAATCTTTTCATGAACGAAGAATCATACCCTTTCATCCCTTAAAAACCGAACCTTTCATTAACATAAAAATCGAACCTTTCTACTCGTTTTATATGCATAAAAATCAAAATTTTATAGTGTTAAAAAAAATCATATCTTTGGGTAACAAAAGAAATCTAATCCTTTTTAAAAATAAAATAAAAAGTAAATCTTTTTCAAATTAAAAATCTAACCTTTTTAAAGCTAAAAATCAAATCTTTATCTTATTAAAAACGTTTCTTTGTTATGATATAAATTGTTTCCCTGATGTGATAAAAATCATTTCTTTGTCATGATAAAAATCATATCTTCGCCTATTACTGGAATTTATATCTTTATATAACTAAAGATGATATTTTTATATAACTATAATTAATAAAAATGAAATAAAACTCACTTTATTTTCTTTAATCCACTGATTTGAAGGAAGAGGGTTGTCTGGTCCTCGTTGGAGCTGAGAGGGGCGGTTGCTGGGTCAGGGTTGAGGAGCGTCGACACCGGGGTATGGCGGTTCAGCGATTGGCTCGTGCAAGGCTGGAGAAGGTGAGGGCGGAGAGATCGACGGTCTTGGCGACTGGTATGGGCGGCGTGGGATGTACGAGCTCGGGGGGGGGGGCACAGATCGATTTAAAGAAGAGAGAGAGGGAAGGGGAGGTCGTAGGGGGTCTCGCGGCTTCCGTGGGTGGCGGCGCCCCGTTGATGGGAGTGGCGGCGGTCTCAGGCGACGGGGAGCTAGGGCACAACGAATTCTTTTTTTTTTAGTTTGGTCAACGGTAGGGAGGGAAAGAGAAAGGGAAGGGGGGATAATATGTTTATAATATTTAATTATTTTATTTTATTTTCTCCTAAAAGCAATCTTTTAATTCGAACTCAAAATCGAACCTACCGACCGTCGTCCCCAGTGTAATACCCCCATTCCGAACACAATGGGATATGTTTCGCAAGCCGATTCGACCATTACGATCAGTTTTCCTCAAAATTACAATATAAATCATTATATATTTAATTTAAACTTACATTTCCATTTATTGGGGTCACATACGGACTCTAAAAATTCCCAAAAAATATTTTCTAGCTTCGTATTGATGATACGTCCTAACAAAACTAATTTCATCAAATTCTGAGACCGTTTGAAAAATGGCCATTTTCCAGTCAATTAAAATCAACTGAAATTGGTCAAACGCGTTTTCCTTTGCCACACTCACATATTGATTCAAAAAATTATTAATTTTGTAACCTAGCAATAATTTGACATCACGGGTCCAACAAAAGTGGTTTCGTCGAAAGCCGAGGTCGTTTGCAAAATTTCCATTTTAAGGGCTAGAATTCCATAGCGACTATTTTGAATTTTCAACTGGGCATAACTTTTGATTCCCGGTATGAAATTTCGATTTTTCGGATTCGTTGGAATGATTTTCTCAAATAAATCCAAATATTTTTGGTTTTGCTAAAATCCGATTTATTTTGAATCCTGTACATTCATTTGAACTTTGAAATCGATTTTTCGAACTACAGCGTCATTTTCAATTCCTTTTATAATTTAAAATAAATATTTATATTCTAACGACGATTCAAATAAATATAATCATTCTAATTTTATTCAAAATAAATTTTTCGTCGTCATTATTTAAAATAATTCATTTTAAATATTCAAAATTCACTAAAATTGCCAAATTAAAAATTTTAAATTGGCTCGGATTTCCGGGTTATTACAATTTACCTCCTAGTGATAAACCTATAGGATGTAAACGGATATTCAAGAAAAAGTTGAATACAAATGGATCCATTGATTGATAAATTTAAAGCCAGATTAGTTGCTAAGGGATATAAACATAGACAAGGAGTAAATTATTTTGATACATATGCTCTGTTTCTTGCATATCTTCTATACGTTGTTTAATAGCACTTGCATCATTTCATAATTTGGTCATACATCAAATGGATGTAAAGAAATCTTTTCTAAATGGAGATTTAGAAGAAAAGATATATATATATATATATATATGTGTGTGTGTGTGTGTGTGTGTGTGTGTGTGTGTGTGTGTGTGTGTGTGTGTGTGTGTGTGTGTGTGTGTGTGTGTGTGGAGCAACCTGAAGGTTTCATAACCCCAGGCCAAAAAAAGAAAGTTTGCAAATTAATAAAATCTCTTTATGGCCTGAAGCAAGCTCCCATGCAATGGCATGAGAAGTTTGATAAAGTTGCAATGTCATATGGATTCATTGTTAATGATGCAGATAAATGTATTTATAGCAAATCAGATAACGGTCATATTATAATATGTTTATACGTTGATTACATGCTGATATTTGGTTCCAATATATTTTGTGTGAATGAAACTAAGAAGTTTATATTTTCTAAATTTGATATGAAAGATATAGGAGTGACTGATGTAATTTTAAGAATTAAATCATTAGGAAAGAGGGGGAGTTATTACTACTCAATCCCATTACATTGAGAAGTTCCTAAAGAAGTATGGTCATTATTATGACAAAGCACCAACTCCTTTAGATCCAAGTATCAAATAAAAAATAAAAACACACTAAACGTACCATTTCTCAACTAGAGTATTCTAGTGTTATTGGGAGCCTTATGTATGCTATGCATTGCACTAGACCAAACATCGCACATACTATAAGTGTATTGTTTTGATTTACGAGTAATCCAGGTTTCGAACACTGGAAAGCTATTTCCAGAGTTTTAGCTTATTTGAAAGGAATCATAAACTATTATTAATCTTATAAAAGATATCCATACTACAACCAATTGACCATATTACAACGGTGAAAAACAGTTGTAAAAGACTTTTTACAACGGTGGGGCAACCATCGTCTATTAAGAAATTGTAATAAACTAAAATCTTTTACAACTTTTTTGCGCCGTTGCGACACCGTTGTAAAATATTCATTTTACAACTATTTTCCACCGTTGTAATAAACTTATTACAACTTTTTATAACAGTTGTAATATATATTATTAAAAGTATTATTTTACAATTGTAATATATGAACAAATTATATACATATTACTAATAAAAGAATTCATTTCAGATCATATTATCTACAAAACTAAAAATATCAAACAAACTTAAAACATGAACTGAAACAATATATTAAAATTTTAAAACTCTCATCATTTTTGATAAATCATACAAGTATCTCAAGTACATAAAACAACTACAAAGTCCATTATCCAAGACTCCAAAATCCAAATGACTTGAAGTCATCTTTCATAAATATACATCTCATCACATTATTGTTGTATCTTTTTTGTTTCCAGCCATCCTTGATCATCTTTCCGTGTGCATCTATAATGTCCTAAAACATAAAAACGAACACATATACATTAGCATAGTTATAAAAATATAATTTATCTCCATGATACAAACATGCAAAATACTAATTCAAACACTTGTGAATTAAACCTGAATATAATGTGTGATATTACTTCACTAGCTTTCTACTCTTATGCTACAGCTACATCTAACTAAAATTTAAACAAACTAATTAAGAAAATGATGAATGCTTGCCTTAGATAAAAAGAATTTGAAATCAGATTATATCCATATCTTCTCCACTGATAAGCATCACAATGTGGTGTTGATTATCATATGCGCCATTATTATATCTCAAACTTTCCTGTTTGTTATACATAAAAAATATTTATAGCATGTATAAGCAATACTATCAACTTTGAAAGTTGAATCAAAATTTCATTTTCTAACACAACATAATAATTAGCTATCACAGTTGAACAATAAAATAAATCCCATGACCAAACAATACAACCTGGAGGTGTTAAATAAGATGGTCTAAATAGCAGTAAAGGTGCAATAATAGCTTTACAATTTAGCATGCAGTTTCTTCTGATAGTAGGTTACCATTTTAGGCTTGCTTTGATCGGTAGTGGCCAAAACATCACGGATTACTGTTTCTTTTGGATCAAAAAGATCAAGTGCATCTGAAAGAATCCCAAAAATTTCAGTAAACAGACCACAAGGTTTGTTGCCTTGTGGAATAAGAACTCATTATCATGTATGGATCATGGCTGTGACAGGACATGAATAATAAAGATGTGTTAATAGATTATAGATTATTTTAAAACAAACCAAAATTTACATTATATTTAATGATACTCACCTAATCATTCTGCTTAATTCTCATTCTGCTTGACGTATATTTTATTAAAAAATTCTTTCACACAGTCCTATATCGAAAACTTAATATGTGTTATAAATTATGTGATGGAAAAGTATGTAATTACTTTACACTTATCTTCTACAACATTATAAAAGGCTTAAGTTCCAAGGGAAATGCATTATTTGCTATTCACTACAGTTTCAAGTTTGCATCCCATCCGTATTAATCCCAAAGGTAACCAACTAAAAATGTTCTTAAACCCGAGACTTCAACCTCCTCAATGGACCTTGGTAATATATATTTCAATATCATGCACCAAATCCGATTCGGTAATTTTAGCAAACACTACATCCACATAATCGGCAAATCCAAAATAGCTCTTTACAATGTAAAATTATATAGTTTCAACATGTCGGGCAAAAAAGTTTTTTATTTGCGTTGAATTATAAATCATATGGCCATACTAATATCGAAAATCAAATTGTAAAAATCAAACTAAAAACAAAATGTATGAAATTATAAATGAGAATCACTTAACCTTGGCATAGAGACTAAGCTGCGGTGAGTTACATCATCAGTAATGAGTTCACTGCCCAGGCACATGTTGGATTAGCAAGTAAAACTAGTTTTAACGTTATTTTTTGGTTGTCTGAAGTTGGATTTGCCAAAATTTCTGTGTGAAAAGTATTTTTTTTCCACGGAGAATGGTACCCTACTTGTTGAGTTTGAGATTTGGGATTGGCAGAGTTTTGAGTTTGGAAAGGGAAGGCAAGACTAAATTGGAAAGGGTTGCGTGAGTTTGGGAGAAGGAGAAGGAAAGGGAAAAGCAGATAATGAATTTGCAGAGTGGGTTTTGAGAGTGGAAAGTGAAGCTAGGTCGCTTTTTGGAGCCAATTATTTTGGCTGCTTCCGCCTAAATTTAAATCGATCCCGCCAATTTTCATAACATGCCGCTAAATATTCATCACAGGCCGCTAAATTTTTGTTGATCAACTATAACATGCCGCCTAAATTTTTGTTGTTAAATATAATATCAATGTTCACCATCTTTTTAAGACAAGTGATAGAAACAAGAACTAACAAGTAAAATTTTGTGTCAACTATAATATGAATTCCTTGAATATTTTTTAAAAAGTATCGAATATTACTTCTTAATTATTATTTATTGCTTTTTAACTATAGTAGAATATTAATTATTAAAAGTTAATTATTACGTATATATCACCAATCGTTAAATATTTAATAGTTTGTATTAATTTTAATATTCAATATTAATTATTAAAAACTAATTAGCATTTATTAATTATTAATTATTGAGTATTTATTATTAATAATTAATTGTTTGTTTTTTGATAGAAATTATTTAATAGTAATAATTAACTTTTTAATATTCAATATTATTGATTCCTAAGTTTATTATTAATTATTATTATTAAATATTAATATAATTAATCATTGAATATAGATATTATAAACATGAAGTTTGTAAATGAAAAGTTGTTAAATAAATGTTTATTACGACTTTAGAGAGCTGACAGTTGTAAAACACATTTATTACAACTGTGTTTTTCCCGTAGTTGTAAAATTTAAGTTGTAATATGGTGTTTTTGTTGTAGTGTCTTTCTTTAATAGAAGGATACAATAATGCAACCTGAAACAATGTAGAATCCAAATCCAAGTCTACGACTGGATGGATATTTACATTAGGAGGCGGTGATGTGTATTGGGCTTCCGAGAAGCAGACCGGTATATTTGACTCAACTATGTTGTCAGAATTAATTGCATTTGCAGATGCATGTAAGGAAGCGGAATGACTTAGAAATTTATTAATGGAAATCCCATTATGGAAAAAGTCATCTCCAGCAATCTTGATTAGCTGTGATAATCAAACAAAATATTTAATGTCTCTAATAAGACATATAATGGTAAGTCTAGTCATGTGAGTATACATCAGATGTTAAGACAATCGCTCAAAAATGGAGTTATAAATGTTAATCACATAGAAACAAAGAAAAACTTGACTGACCCACTTACAAAAGGTCTTCCAAAGGCAATGGTTTTTATAAAGTCAAAAAAATGAGACTAGGGTCCGTAAGTTAAGATTGATCATCCTAAACAGAAACACAATGTATGTCTTGAAAAGGATAGACAAAATTCAATGGGTACCGACAAGTTAAGACTGTTACACATTTTGAATGTAAACTTTGTTCTGGTAACATTTTATAGTCCATATGAACTTACATACAGTCATAAACTAAATGTTACACTGCCAGACAACGACGACCTGAAAATCATTTCACTGAGTATTATTCAGAAACACACTCCCATAATTATGTACACTTGTTTATACAAATCTCTTGCCCAGGTAACACTTCCATTTTTTTCACATTATTGAATCCCAGTCTTCCGTCCGAGCACCATGACACAGTGTATGATACTACTTACTAAGACTGTGGATGCAGTATCATCATGAACTTCAGTGCTGATCAAATGTGGAAGTTAATCAACCTCAGGTTTGTATTACAGTATAAACTTAGTGCTGATGAATATTATTTTCATAGCCTGCTTGTTGTATTTTGATCAGTATGGGTGTATGTGCGCATAGCTAGGTGGCCAATTGTTATGAAAATTGAGCATATGCGGAAGCGCAATAAATAGGATCTAGATTTGTCAATTGAACACCAATCTAATCTGATAGCAATTATTCTATTTCATCAACAAAATAGTAAATAACTATAGCAGAGAAACAAAGAGACACAATATTTATACTGGTTCCACTATCCTCGAGATAGTGTACGTCCAGTCCAACAGAGAGAGATTTTATTCCACATGAGAGAATTACAAGAGATTACAAAAAAAGAGTTTACATATCCAAATCTCAGTCAGGTTTAACAAGAAGAGACACCATTGGGGATCACTGGCTTCAGGTCAGGATGGGTTTACACTAAAGTCTACCCCTCAATATATAGCCAGTGCAAATCTATGTGAGTCATCAATTAAATTACCAACATATGGTAATAACATAATGGAGACAAATTACCATAACAACAAATGTGCAAACATAGAAAGTAAATCAATCTATTTCTTTAGCATAGATGGAAGAAATTAATACTTTCATTTATTTCTCTACCACCTCATCAAATGCAATCAATGCATTCCCATTATAAAAATATTTACTTTCCATTCTTTGCAAATTTGTTCCAATCAATTTGTGATTTTGTATCACCAAATTTAACACTCCACCTTGATGCAAAATCACATATCTCCAGCACCCCATCTTGTGTCAAATTCTCTTCTCATCATAAAATTCTTCAACAGAACTTCACCTTCAATCAAAATCTCACAACGAGATACACCAAAAAATGAATATTTACCAAATGGGTTCCAGCAAAGCAACCCCCTATCACACAATTGTTAACGAGCTCAGACTACGTCCCCGTCCGCCAACAAAATGTTGCAAATATCCAAAATAAAAAAAAAAGCAGATTCCAAAGTAATCTCAACACCACCAAGACCAAAAAATTATTCTGTCAATTAAAACCAACCTCGATTTCAGGGCAACGAGATACACCCAGTCGATTTGAAAGGACTACAACCACACCTCAATTACAAACACAACCTAGCGCCTGCAAAAGATGCATCTACCACCTGAACTGCACCGCGCATCAACCAACGGTCTAAAAAATGCTTGCAATACCACAAGATCTCCATCGTCTTTGTGGATTTCAAAACTCGACATCCGTCTTCCGTTTGACATGATCTCTTCATCTCCGAGATCCCTCGAGCATCATCAACATCTAGACCCTTGTCGATACCATGATCCTCCATCTTAGGACCATAAGCAGTGACCATATTAACCTCTCCACCTTGTTGTGGACTAGGTTCTTCAACCGCCACCCACCTTCTTCTTCGTCTTCTTCCATCTTCCCTCATCCATATCAGAGGGCTTCTTCACAATAAACTCCACATCACGTCAAAGTTCTCAGATTGGAATGCTATTCACTCTCGACATAATCTCCTCCATCAAAGTCTCCTTTTCTCCAAAATAATAATAGCATAATCACCACTGAATCTACCAACCTTTGTAGAAATAATTAATGCACAATTTAAAACAAATCGCCTCGCTCTGATACCAATCTGTTATGAAAATTGAGCATATGCGAAAGCGCAATAAATAGAATCTAGATTTTCCAATTGAACACCAATCTAATCTAATAGCAATTATTCTATTACATCAACAAAATAGTAAATAACTATAGCAGAGAAACAAAGAGACACAATATTTATATTGGTTCCACTAACCTCGAGATAGTGTACGTCCAGTCCAACAGAGATAGATTTTATTCCACATGAGAGAATTACAAAAGATTACAAAATAAGAGTTTACATGTCCAAACCTCAGTCAAGTTTAATAAGAAGAGACACCATTGGGGATCACTGCCTCCAGGCCAGGATGAGTTTACACTAAAGTCTACCCCTCAATATATAGCCAATGCAAATTTATGTGAGTCATCAATTAAATTACCAACATATGGTAATAATATAATGGAGGCAAATTACCATAACAACAAATGTGCAAACATAGGAAGTAAATCAATCCGTTTCTTTAACATAGATGGAAGAAATTAATCCCTTAATTTATTTCTCTACCACCTCATCAAATGCAATCAATGTATTCCCATTATAAAAATATTTACTTTCCATTCTTTGCAAATTAGTTCCAATCAATTTGTGATTTTGTATCACCAAATTTAACACCAATTTGGCTTTCCATGTTCTTTTAAGCTAATTCATTGAAATTGATACATCAATTTGATATTACATCACACATCAAACTAGATGGGTGGAGCAGCATTAACCAATGATAACTGATGATAACTGGTCCCTAATTACAAATCTTTTCACGCATTTTATGACACCCAAATTTCTTGCCAAAGCAGATACTTATATCATCTAATCGCTAATGATAGACTTCAATAACTGACCTCAAACCGAGCAATGGAGTAATTTTGTAGCCCTTGAAACCTGCTTTAGTAAATACAGTTTTCCATTCGTTTTCCGTCCTTTGTTTTCCTGTGGTATGAACCATCATATGATTATCAAACATATACTGAGTTCTAGCCAATTCATAGTTTTCATTTTCTGTATTCACAACCATATCTATTATAATCACTTTTCCTCCCTCTTCCTTGCAAGGTATGGCCTGCTTGCATGTTCTCAGTATCTTCACACACTCCTGGTCACTCCAGTCATGAAGTACCCACTGCACGAAAAAGAAAGAAAAAATACACACTAGTTTGTCAAACAAATATAAAAGGCAACATATATAGAGTGAGCCAAATATATATCTTACTTTAAATAAAGCTGCATCTGCATCAGGAATATGATCAAACATATCTCCTTTAACAAACCTAACACTCTCATTATCCTCCAAACCCTCAATCACGTGAGGCAGCTCAAGCACGCTGCACCTTATTCCTGGAAATGCTCCAGCAACGGCATGTGCCAAAGTTCCTGCTCCACCGCCAACATCGACCATTGAGCCAAGTCCTGTGAAAACTCCCCGGCAGTCCCTAACAAGTATTTCATTAGTAAACCTGGCATCACTAGACATTCCTTCATTCATTATTTGGTTTAAGTCCTTCATTTTACTGAAAGCTTCCCAAATATTCCTTCCATTTGCAAGTTCATATGCCGTAGAATGGCCTTCTTCCTGGAGCCATTGACTAAGAAAATGCCATGGATGTAGGAGATTCTGGTCAAGCATTAGGATTACGAAGGGAGAGACATCAGTAGCCTTTCCAGTTACAAGGATTTTGGAATATTTTGTGAGGGAGTATAGTCCTTGTTCATTGTGGGATAAGAATTTAGAGTGAACCAGAAGGCGGAGAAGACGATGAAGATAAGGAGTTTTTGATGGAGGAAGGGATATAATGGTTGATAAGTGGGGGAGATCAATGGGTTTGTTGTGTTTGTGAATGGCATTGAAGATGCCTAGTTGTATGGCGCATTTGAGTGACATGGAGTTCACGAAGTTGAATGTGTGGTTCCATACGTGGGATTGAGCTTCAAGTAGCTCTTCTGAACTTTCTTCATTAACGCTTCCCATTATGTGTTCAGAAGTTGTTGAAAATTGAAGTAAGCTGTAATGTGGAAAGACAAAGCAACTTGCCTTTTATATAGGCTCCAAACAAACACAAAAGTAGGATCATCTAGACAGCTTAAGGCTCTGTAATAAAAAAACAGTAAATAAACCTGTGGATCAAGTGTACTGTAAAATGTAAATGATTGATACTGAAGTAATGTTTGGGAGGATTGTATTGGTGATTGATGCAGACTCGTGGGTCTGAATTTCCTTCTTTATACATTTCCACGTGCAAGTGTTTCCAAGGGTTGCAAAATTAGACTAATTTTTTTGTACCGTAGTTCCTTGTCATCTTACTGTATGTCATGGATGAGTTATTTGATGGGTCAGTGGAACCTACCAAATGTAATGAATGAATACATATGATACAAAATTCAAGAAGAGGGAGACAAAGCACTTGAACTCGGATGTTTTTTCTGTTTAAATCATATTTTCAACCTAGTTGCACATTATTAAGACCGTATGTAAGAGTAATTGTAAAGAATTGTAATTTTTCTATTGATAAAATGATTGTACAAATAACGTGTATTTATATACATAGAATAACATAAGAGAAAACAAAAGTAGCGATTGGGCTTTAGCCCAAGCCCATGCACAATAATACATATGCGGATTAATATAGAAGAGACCCGATACCTTTCAGTTGTTCATTTTATCTCCCCGCAAATGAAAGCTAGGGTTTCTGTATATCTCCGCCGCCACAAAATGAAATGATAAATCCGAGAAAAATCTTCAAAATAATGTTTTAATCAGCTTCGATTCTACTAAAGTAGTACTTGATGGCGAGGATTTGAGCTTTAATCAGCCTCGATTCTACTAAAGTAGCATTTGACGGCGAGGATTTGAGCTTATGAAGGATTGCTCTTGCTTTGTTTGAGTGTTATCTGCTTCAAATTGTTCTTGGCTTCTAACATGAGAGGTGCTGAGCTTCTTGCAAGCTTGAATACTTCAGTGGTCAGATTATCAGTGTGCTTTGGCCTTCATTCAGATTTCTTGGATGTTAAAGGTTTCAGATCTGAACTTATATGCCTTTCTTCATCTCCAAGGTTTGATTTTTCAATTACTTTAAGTTCGGATCTAAGCCTGGTGAAGTTTTTACTTGATAACGGCTTTGTAAGTATGTCTGCTATCTGATAATTAGCTGGAACATGATTTATTTGTAATTTACCCTTGATTACTTGTTCTCGAACGAAATATAGATCAATCTCCATGTGTTTAGTCCTTGAGTGCAAAATAGGGTAAGAAGACAATGATACTGCACTTAAATTGTCACACCATAATATTGGCAGCCTTTGAATTGATACTTTGAGTTCACTAAGAAGTGACTGTACCCACATGATTTCGGCAGTAGCGTTTGCAATGCTTCTGAACTCAGATTCAGTGCTAGATCTAGAGACTGTGGGTTGTTTCTTAGTACACCATGATATAGGATTATTTCCTAAGTAGATACAGTAGCCTGATGTTGATCTTCTGTCATCAGGATCAGTTGTCCAGTCTGCATCACTATATCCAGTAATGTTGAGTTGATTGCCTTTTGTGAAATGTAAACCATAGTTCACCGTTCCCTTTAGATATCTTAGCACTCTCTTCATGGCTTTCCAGTGTTCCTCTTTTGGTTCCTGCATAAATTGTGAAAGTTTGTTAACACAATAGGTTATTTCAGGCCTAGTGATGGTAGCATATTGTAATGCTCCCACTAGACTTCTATATTGTCTAATGTTGTCTATGTTTTCTCCCCTGTGCCTGGATAATTGCTGACTTGTAATCATGGGTGTAGGCAAAGCATTGGCTGCCTCCATGTTTGATCTTACAAGAATTTCATTGATATACTTCTTTTGATTTAAAAACAACTCTGATTTAGATGTTTTTATTACTTCAATTCCAAGAAAATAATTGAGTTCCCCCAAGTCTTTAATTGAGAATTGTTTGTCTAAAATTTGAATAAGCCTTCTGATTTCATCTTCACTATTTCCTGTAATAATCAGATCATCAACATATATCAAAACAAAGATAGTTATTGTATCAGTAAACTTGACAAACAATGAATTATCTGATTTAGTAGATTGAAACTTTAGCCTTGTCAAGACAAGTTTCAATTTATCAAACCAGGCTCTAGGAGCTTGCTTAAGCCCATAAATGGCTTTATTTAATTTACAAACAAGCTCTTTATTTTTTTGATATCCTTGAGGTTGACTCATATACACTTCTTCCTTTAGATCACTGTTCAGAAATGCATTGTTGACATCCAATTGTTGTATTTTCCAGTTATTGTGAAGAGCTATAGTAAGAATTACTCTTATAGTTGTTGGTTTAACAACTGGAGAGAATGTTTCTTCAAAATCAAAGCCATATTGTTGTGTGAAACCCCTTGCAACAAGTCTGGCCTTATATTTATGTATAGATCCATCAGCATTCCTTTTTAACCTATATGTCCACTTGCTGTCTATTATATTCTTGTCTGTTGGAGCCTTGACAAGTGTCCATGTTTTATTCTTTATCAATGCTTGATACTCATCATCCATAGCTTGTTTCCAGTTTTGATTACTAATAGCTTGATTGTAATTCACTGGTTCGTCAAAATCACTTATGACATTATAGACTTTGGGCTTAAATATACCCCTTTTTGATCTAGTAATCATTGGATGACCTCTTTGAGCCTCAATACTCTGTTGTTCATGAGTTTCAATATTATCATTTCTAATGTTTGATTGATTACTTCTAGCTTCTGAACTTGACTCATGCTGCTGATGCTCATGTTGTTGATTGGTAGTTGGCTGATTGGAAGGCTCAGGTGACTCACTGTTTGATGATGATGCAGTCAGTTGAGATGAGCCTGAGCTACCATCACCTGTATCCTTTATAAAACTATCAGAATAAAGAGGTATTCCTGGTATTGGTTTAATTGGATTGTATACTTTTTGTGTAGTAACAATGTCTTTGCTATTGAAAGGAAATACCTTTTCGTTAAATACAACATGCCTGCTAACATAGACTTTACCTTTGTCATCAAGACATTTATATCCTTTCTGATCACTGGCATACCCTATAAAAGTAGATGCTGATGATCTAAAATTTAATTTATGAGCATTATATGGCCTTAGATATGGATAGCATAGACAGCCAAAAACTTTGAGTCTATCATAATCAGATTTAATGTTATACAAGATTTCTAGAGGACATTTATTATTCAAAGTTTTAGTAGGCAGTCTATTTATTAAATACACAGAAGTATTGAAAGCATCAGGCCAGAACTTCATAGTTAAATTACTCTGAGCTAATAAAGTGAGACCACACTCCACAATGTGTCTGTGTTTTCGTTCAACTAACCCATTTTGCTCAGAAGTGTATGGGCAACTTAATCTATGAATTATACCTTTCTTTTTGAAATATTCACTTAAAGGTTTAAATTCTGTACCTCCATCAGTCTGCAAAATCTTTAGATTTTCATCTGTTTGTTTTTCAGCTTGATTAATGAAATGAATAACAACTTTGCTAGTTTCTGACTTTGATTTTAGAAAGTATATCCATGTATATCTAGAATAGGAATCAACAAAAGAAATATAGTAGTTGAATCCATAGTCAGAATTTGTTGAAGCTGGACCCCATAGGTCTGCAGCAACAAGCTCAAGAGGTTTAGAATAATTAGTTAAAGAGTTTGTGAATGGTAGCTTGTGGCTTTTGCCCATTTGACAGAAAGTACATACATATGGCATAGGAATATTATCATATGAAATATTATTAGTGGCTAAAACTTTCTTGACAACATTTACATTAGCATGACCAAGTTTAATATGCCATAGATCAAACACACTGATTTTATCATTAATTTCTGATAAGTAGCAACTACTTCTCTCTTGATCATTGTTTGCTGAATTCACAGTACTGAATTTGTACAGCCCTTTGCATGTTTTACCCTGCAAAATAACTTCATTAGTCAATAAATCTTTAACTAAGCAATGATATGGATGAAACTCAAAATACACATTATTGTCTTTAGCAAACTGTGATACACTGAGTAAATTCTTTTTTATATGAGGAACCATAAGTAAGTTGTTGAGGTATAGTTTCTTTTTACCTTTTATGCTGCCAAAGCCAATATGTGTAATATTTACACTGTTACCATTACCCATGAGTAAAGAATTCATACCTTTGTACTCTCTTTGACCTAGATTGAGATTATTGAGATTGTTTGTAATATGATTTGTAGCACCTGAGTCTGGATACCAGTTATCATCACCAATATCATCAGTTTGATTGTTTCTTGATATATTGCTTTGACTATCAGTTTCAACATTAACTAGATTTGCTGTAGGATTTAATCTTCTTTGATTACTTTGTGTCTGACCAGCCACATAGTTGCTATTAAATCTGAAATAACACTTCACAGCAGTATGACCCACTTTTTCACAAATTTGACATTTGGGTCTGTTATTGTTATTGCTCCATCTTCCTCTGCCTCTGCCTCTACTAGATGAACTTCCTCTTTGATTAGAAAAATCTCCTCTGTTTTGATTCTTGTTCTTGGTTTCAACAACATTAGCAGATAGTTCATTCAATTGTGATTTTTTTTGTTTCAATTCTTGCTTCATGAGCAAGAAGAATAGAGTGTACATCCTCCATAGAACTGGTCACCTTTTGAGATGTAATAACTGCCACAACAGCTTCATATTCATCACCCAATCCATTTAAAATTGATAAAATGTGCTCAGAATCACTAATCTTTTGACCTGCTGCCTCAAGATGATCACAAATACCTTTAACTTTTGTTAAATACTCTCTCATGGACAGATTATCCTTTCTAGCAGTCTGTAGTTGATTTCTATAGAACATTGTCTTGGCTGATGATTGACTATTAAAAGATTTTTCTACGGTTGTCCAAATATCATTGGCTGTTTTGCATCCAATTACTTGAGATAAAATCTTTTCGCTTATAGATGACAATAACCATGCACAAATCAATCTATCCTGCCTATGATATTTGACATATTCATCATTGCTAACTACCCTATTATCAGCATCAGTTATGAACTTAGATGGAATAGCAATAGTACCAAGAATGTACCCTTCTAGACCATAGCCTTGAATGGCTGTTTCTACTTGCAATTTCCATAGCAAGTAATTATTCTCTTCAAGATGAATGGTAATTAATTGAGATTGTGGATTTACACCTGTTTTAACAAGAGATTCTGCACTAGAAATGTTTTGACTCACTGATGTTGCTTGATTTTGATTTGCAGATGAATCTCCTGGAAGAGTTGGTTGATTTCCAGGGGGTATTGATGAAGAATTTCGATCATCCACCATAATGTTGACCGGATATCAAACTGATTCTTGAAACCTTGGAATTGAGGGATTCTTGAAGAACTTAGACGGCTAACACTGTTGCAACCTTAGGTGCTTCAGATGATGATTGTTATACTACTGCAAGGTTAAGTTTCTGATGAAGCACTCTGGTATGGCACTTTGTTGTAGCTGTTTTTTTTCTTTCTTGAATTTCTTGATCGATTTTGAGAAACTCAAAGTCCCTCGGCAAGACTTGATATAGTAGTTTGATGCAGCCTGCTTGAAATAGTATGGCAAGGCACAAGCTATTGTGATCAAGTAGCAACTCCTAAATGATGAGATATAATTCTGTCTCTAATAGGAGGGATTCGGATGATGATGAATAAACTGACGAATCTTCTGTTAAAAAAAACAGAATTTCAGCTGCTTCAATGAACTTTCTTTTCTTCTTCTTCTTCTTCTTTTTTTTTTTCTCTGATTCAGGATTCTTGATTGCTATTAAGCCTTGATGGCTCTGATACCATGTAAGAGTAATTGTAAAGAATTGTAATTTTTCTATTGATAAAATGATTGTACAAATAACGTGTATTTATATACACAGAATAACATAAGAGAAAACAAAAGTAGCGATTGGGCTTTAGCCCAAGCCCATGCACAATAATACATATGCGGATTAATATAGAAGAGACCCGATGCCTTTCAGTTGTTCATTTTACCGTAAAAACATTATTTATTTATTTTTGAAAAAAGTACTTATATTACATAAAACAAGATACAGAGAAAGGTCCGAGCTAGTAAAAATTACAACACCACACAAAAACAAATACTATATATAACAAACAAGAACAAGCTCGAACCAAAGGACACCAAAATACACAGTACAACATAAGGACACAGGAGACCAACTAAAACATGCCCAGATAATTTCGCCAAAAAACAAAACAAACAAAAAACCCTCATAATATAAGTAGCAGCAGCAAAAATGTAGCCAAGAAAAATCTCCATATAGCATGATCCAATTGCTAAAACAAATCTCAATCCAGAAACCCCAAAGAATATTAACAGTACCACATTCATTTTTTTTAATAGAAATTCCATCCTTAATAACCCCACCTGGATTGCTTCCATCCTCTTTAGGTTTCTTAGTTTTGAATCTATTTTGAAATTGTGACATTAATTAACCAATTCTGGGTTGGTCTCCACTAAGGGTTCATCATGCGTCAACTCACTTCCCCTTTTCAGTTTACTGTATTTTACTTTGGTTCTTCTTTTCTTAAAACTTCAAATTGAACTATCCGATTCTTCCATAAATGAATCTATATTCCCAACATTTCCACCACTATGAACATCACTACATTCCTCTAAATTGACTATTCAGTCAACCTCAGTACTCGTACCATAAATTTCAGAAACTAGTTTAAACTTACTAGATTAATCTCCAATTTCTCTCAGATCCCTTTTTGAACTAACAGATATACCAATTCAACTAATTTTTCTAAACTGCTGCCAACCTTATTTAAAGAACATACCTTCTCAACAACTTTAATAACTTCATTATTCTCCACATTTACATCTTGCATGCAGGAATTATCATCTGCAAGAACCTTATATTTGATGCATGTATTAAATATATTTTCCTGAGGAGTATGTAAATATGCAGTAGAAATAACTCCTACCTTACTGACCACTGCTGAGCCTGAAATTGTTTCCTTCTCATTGTAATCCTTCATTAACACGTTCTTATCAACATAATTATAATTAACCTGACCCTGATTTACTTGATTAACATCAATATCTATCCCATTGTCCAAAAGTGACCTTCTCCGCAGGAACCCAAGCTTTAATAGACTTGCATGTAGCATTTGAGCGTCCAAAATTCTATAATTAGTACATATAGAAGGAGTCCATTCATATACTACTTTCTGCCAAACATATTCCCCATTAAAGCCTTGAATTGGAATAACATCAGGGTATTTAAAATCCAAAATAACTTCCACCAAAACTTTTGCAAACGAAATGCGATCTAAATTCTCTATAAAGTTATCCAGTTTTAATGGGTGACCTAAAACTGAAGCTATTCTACTAATAGCCTCAATACTCCAAAAATCCAAATCCAGATCAGGAAATTTAACCCAAATAGGTATACTGCGAAAGGAATCCCTAGATAATTTAAAACCTGGTCTCCATTTTTTCATAACTATCAATTTTTTGTTGTAAAAATATGGACCATTTTCTAAAATTCTCTCACATTCGTCTGGGTTTTCACACTTCAATATAAAAAATCCGTTTTCTCTAGAATATAATACGTAGTTTCCTTTCACATTCCAGATCCGTTCTATATAATTTTTTAGGAAACTATAGTAAGGCCTACTACCAAATACACAGAAAACAATCGAATTAATCCATTTTTCCCAAGCTTTACAAAGCAGATCGTCATTAATTATCCCAAATTTAGTGTTGTCTTTAACCCTTGCTCATTAAACTTCAATTGGAAAGAATTCTTATGATACTTACTTTCTGTAACCACATCTTTCCATGCCTTTGATTGATTCAAGTTCACCTTGTTTACAAGATCTAGATCTTTCTGAAGCAAATTGGGAAAATCACTTTTTGAGTTGAGATCTGAAGAGAAACTTTCACCTCGAAATGAAAGAATCCTACGCTCTGCATGTTGAGAATCTGGGGGGATTGCAGAGCGATAGTCTAAATAAAAATTCGGTGCCATTTTTTATTTTGATTTGGAGAAATTTGGTGAAGATGTCACCATTAACCGAGAATCTTTTTTTGGAAGTTGTAAAAAAAAAACAATACTAAACCTATAGATTATTTTCGAGTACAAATAGTTGTCCAAAACGAGATTCATCTTTTACAAATATTACCTAGCGTTTTCAATTATAATTGTTTTCTAGATCTGCAATAGTAACCTATGGCATTTTTCTAGCAACTATACAGTGAGTCTGAAAATATCAGAGTTTTATTAAAACAATTTTAGTTTAAAACAACTTTGCTTACTATATCCTCAACTTAGTATGATTCCATCATCAATTATGTTCATGTTAGGACTGCCTCACATGTTGTTAAAGTAGGAATGATAGTTTGAATAAATAGTCCTACATCATGGAATAAATTGAAGAATTTATGTACAAATATGAGTTGGTAGACACGTAACATCAGGGATTCCTTTTGTTACAAGGATGTGTGTGCCAATTCATATGCATGCGCCCTATGCGGGAGAAAGGAGGGCTTTGTTCCGGCCATCGTTACATAACAGTTCATAAATATAATATTCATGTTATATTTTGGGTGCATTTATTTTACTACAAATTAACAACAAACTCCTTATGTTTGAACTTATTTCATTTCAAAAATGTATAATTTTCAATACAGATAAATAGTGCGGAGGACAAAATTCATCATTTTTTTAGCCATTAGGATATGCTCTCAATTTTTTGTGAGAAGGATAAACTTTGTTAAAATTGGACGATTTGAATCTATGCCAATTTTAATATGGAGAAGATTTTAATTGATTCTTATAATCAATTATGGGCAACAAATTGGAAATATATGGGAAAGATTATTTGATTTAATGAATCAATCAAATGTTGATATATATGGCAAAAAATTTGGATGGAATGAAAAGTTATATTATTTGATTTGAGAAATCAATCAAATATATTTATACGGGTATTAACTCCAAAAATGGCAGTAACACCTAATTGATTGTGAAAGCAGCACTCCTTGATGGGGAAACACAATAAAGTAGTAAAAGAAAATTAAAACAAGAAAGAAATAAAATGACAGGTAAAGAAGAAGACAATTTTATAGTGGTACAACATGAGATCATGCCTACATCCACTTTGAATAATATTATTATAGCCCTTGCCATGCCGAGTACAATATATTTATACAGTTACAAAGATCTCCAAAGTAGAGAATAACAAACAATCAATAGTACTATTGGTTATCAGAGAATCACGATAACCAGCCTAGGTGACTTGGAGAAGCTATCCCTGGAGAAGGAGCTTAGCTGTTGGTGGAGAGTAATGACTGCTGAAGATAAGGAAATATCTTCGTAGAGCTTTGGCAGAGCAAGGAAGTAGATCCCATTTGGTGTCAGAGCTAGGAAGGTATTTATAGGAGTTCTGGAGAGAGTTGAGCCAAGCCTACTTATAGGGAGTGCTAAAATAACTTGCCGACCCACCACAGGAATTGTCATACCGAAATACCCTAAGGGTATGGGTCGGTGCCAACCCATCATGGGTCGGTACCGACCCATTTCCTTAGCGTATGTTTGGCAATGGACCCTATGGATTTGATGTTCACTCTTTGTTTAGCTTATAGGTGAACTTGGTTGTGAATGGACTTGGTTTGATGTTACATCGAATCCCGCTTCTTACACTTCCAATCATGTCTTCCAATCCACTTTGTATCAGTACCTAGGCAAGCCTGGTTGGCATGGGATCACTTATATGGACTCTTTCTTGCATTAAGAGTGAGATAGAAAAGGTCGCAGGTTGATCTGCTTTGTGCATATGGGTCGATGCCGACCCATACGCATAGATGTTTTGGGCATAGGTTTTTAGGAAGCGTCTTCTATAGGTTTTCGTGGTTTTGTTGGTGAAGCTTCACTTGATTCTAACATCAGGTAACTCTGGTCTTCTTGTTGATTCTGGGTGGACATCTGTCGAGGTTATATCCGGGTTAACATCTGCCCCCAGAGTATATTCATGTTGAAAACATATTATGCTCTGGTATGATGATCGTGTGCTCCTTTATGAAATGTGATCTGCCATTGGGCTACTAATCCTCTTGATAATAGATCATTGAATTAACAACTATAATTAGGTGTTCCCTCACTTGGCCTTCGAGTTTGTATCAAGACAATCTGTTTTAACTTGATAATTTTTCTATGAGGGCAGAAGCATATGAGTGTGTTTGTGGGATAAGCAGACTTTTTTTTGATTAAGTATTATTGGTTGGTGCCGACCCATCGACTTTGGGTTGACTCCGACTCTCAAACTTAACAATTTTTCCTTCCTTTTCTCTTATATTATACTTGTATTGCCCCTTATCTTCATTCTTTATTTCGATTATAAGAACTAGGGTTTCAGACCACCATATTTCCTGTTGTTGATCCTACTTTCCAACCCCGATGTTGATTTCCTACACTACTGCCGACCTTGAGAGCTGCTTGCGTCTACCTTCAATCATCCCGTCATCTCTAACCAATCCTTGCTAAGCTGCATCAGTTTTTGGTTTGAGTTCAATCGATTTTACCCCAAACCCTAGCTAAAACCAAGATTTTTTTACTGTCGTGCCTGGTTTTGATCATCTCTAGCCTTATCCAAGCGCCTAGATGATGATTCCTGGATTTTTAGACAAACCTCAATCAGTTTTGGGCACTTCAAATACTGAAGTTCCAACTTAGGGCACCTAGGCTTATAGGAAATAGACTGAACTAGCTTAGATGCATAATTCACCTCTTTGACTGCACTTTCTAGTTGGGATAGCATACATATAAACTTAAAATTGAATGAAATCATCTCGAACCACTGGACATACATGCTTTTAGCATGAGTGAACCCTGTAACATTGTATACACGACACTTAAGTGCATTTTTGACAGTCTAATTTAGTCCTGAATGATTATATTAGCCATAAAAATGGGTTCTGACTTGCTATTGATACACATATAAACTTCCATGAAGAGCGATGACAAAAGAGCTTGGTGCATCGATTCATATGGTGCAGCTGTTATCAGCTACTCAAGTTGGAAATGGATTAGACTATTTAAATGAAAAGGAGAAGTTACAGGCTCTTTTGACGTTTATACAAGTCAAGTTTGTAGATTCATTTCTTCGGGAAGATCATAAGCCGCGGGACACATTTATATAGGGATGTAGCTTTTAAACTTTTGCATGGATAAGGCTTGGGTTTTGTTAACCGACACTCACTAGTTTTGAATCTCAAGCGTCGTCCCTTTACACAACACTAACACATTTATAGGTCACGTGTATCTGACGAAGTTCACTTTGTAGAATGAATTCTCACCCCTTAGAGCATCATCAATCCTGCAAAGGTGATTCTTCCCAAGTTCAGATTCAATCTATTTCCGTTGTATGCTCGTTGTCTATACAGACGGAAGCATCCTCACGTATACCTTCTGGGAGGGCAATAATTGCGATGGGACCTATGATTGATTGATCTTGTCTAGTTCTCAGGCTCATCATGAACCTTCCAGAGAGATGCCCCTCTGTAGTGACTTACCAGATGCGTCACCGCATTTGCATACAATTTGGTATTCCCGAGGAGGACATTCGATTACCCGAGAAGAATGAAACAACTGATTGCCCACCTGCTGGGTTTAGTGCATGCCACCATTACATGTGCACACATGGCACAGTCCTTCCATTCAATCCTTTTTTATAGTCATTTCTCGAGGAGTTAGGAGTGGATCTATACCAACTTCACCCAAATGGTTATGTGGTGCAAATTGGCATGTATGTTTTTTTATGCGGACTCTGCGACGTGCTTCAACCTTTGAGGAGATCTGTTACCTATGCGTTTTTAGGAGAAGAAAAGACCACCCGTCATTGATTTTTATTGAGGCAGCCAGGAATTGAAAGCTAATTCTTAGCTTACAAGAAAAAGTTCATACTTTTATGAATCTAATTTTCTATGTCAGATGTCCGATGGGATTCAACAGATTCTGGACGAGCGGGGGTAAGTATTTGGCTTGAGTTTGTCCTTGTGCTAGAATTTGCTTGTTTAGGCGACGTCCTAATTTGACCTCCCTTTTACTTCTTTACCTTTTTTCCTACCTAAGTGAAAGATCCCAAGCATTTATCCATGTATGAGTCTTTGGTAACAGTTGTCAAGAGAGAGGGAGGTGGACTTCTTATTACAAGACGAAGTCTTGCACCAATTTGGCTTATTATAGCCTTCACGATCTGTCATTCCCCATGAGGGCTCGACTATTACATAGGCTGTGGCAGACGAATTAGCTGCTCATCAAGTGGAAGAGGGGGTGAGCCTTAAGTAGGACTCTGTTGTCAGGAGCTCTAGTCAAAAGATTGATAGGGAGCGCGAATCTCCACAAAGCATGTCCCCAATTCATGAAGGCGATGAGAGAGAGTTTATGCAGCGGGAAGGGAAGCAAATTGCGGACATAGACATGAGGAAAGAAGAGGGAGAGCTTTTGAGTGGTAGTGATACTAGCGTAGGGACTAGTGAGCGTGGCGCTCAATTTGACGGTTCATCTAATGAGGAGTCACTAGTGATGAATCTGAGACTAAGTCAGAAGATACAACCATCGATGATCACAAAACTCCTTAAACTTATAATTCTCCTATTCGGTCTCTAGGCGGGAATGGCCAAGATGTCTTTGGCGACCTGAGCGATATATACATTACTCCTTCTAAATTGCTTGGGGATGACCCTTCGCTAGTTAATCCTACTATTTGTTCGGAGTTGCCGTGAATAACCCTGCAACTACGAGTTCTATGGTACTTACACCTATTGATTCAGAAATCCTTACGACTACTGGTTCGGGAACTCCCGCAATTACCAGTTCAGGAGCCCTTGTGACCACTAGTTCCGGAACCCCCGTGACTCCGTCATCCACTCTGCATGTTTCTAAGCCTTTTGTAACCCCTTCCAAGGCCTTGACGATTCTCTTCCAATTGACTGGTCAATAAGGGAATCGAAGTTAGATAACACTACACACAATTGGAACACTTAATATGAAAACCTTTCTTGTCCTATTATTCCTCAACTCTATTATCATCGCTAACTTGACACTCTTCTTCTCTGCAAGTTCCGTCATGAGTCGTCCATATGATCACTATGGAGACTTCTCACATTGTGTTTCCAAAGGCTTCGAAGATCAAAGCCGTTTTCACCCGCAGCAATGTTATGGGAAGGATGATCAAAGGAGAGATAGGAAAGCTCGTGAGGCTCAGGAGGAATACAATCGCAAAGACCATGATAGGAAAGATCGCGATGAGCGGGCTAGGAAGGATTATGACATTCCTGATCGTGATCGCAACCATTAGGAAGACAATCACATAAAGCATGACAAGGATGATAAAAACAAGGAGGCCGATACCGGAGAGTCGTTGAAACGCACCAAACCTAATTAATGCTCACTTCCTCTTAATGCGACCTCTATAGCTACTACCCCTGTCGATCCATCAATTATTGATCATGCTACTACCACCTCCGATAAAGCCAACATTCAGACCACCATGAAGAGGCCTCCCTACGCACTTTTGAATCCTCCTAGCCTGCTTTCAAAGAGGTTCGTGGAGCGGTTTCTGAAGGGAGTGCGCTTCGACTTAAATGTAACTCCGATTGACAGGGAAGAAATGTTGAAGAAAATAGAAATCTATAAACATGATGTAGAGAGACTGACTGTCTAATTGGCAGAAGATGGTCTTGGAACTTCAAAGGATTAATAGATTGAATTATGAGACCCAGCTAATGTTTGTAAGCGACTGCGCCAGATGGGAGAAGGCCCACAAAGAGTGTAATGGGGAGATTGAAATAATGGCTATTTATTACGAGGCGATGAAGCTAGCCAAGAAGAAAGCCGAGGATGATTTAGCAACTGCAATTGAATCCCGTTGACAAAAATAAGCTCTTATAAGTATCCAACCGCACGATACCATTCTGCTTAGAAAATTGCTGAGGATTTGCTAAAGGTAGAGAGAAGGGCCACTAAGGTTAACGCAAACAAGTGGCAGACCTTACTATTTCTTTAAATAATGATCTCTTGAAGTTATAAGGCTGAAGGAATAGTTGGTTAAGGTTCAGCAAGAACGCGACCAGGCGATGAAGGAGAAAGTCGTTATTGAGGATAATCATGCGAAAACCATGGACACTCTCAGCATCAACATGTATGAGTTTTACATTCTCTGTGTCATGGGCAAGGGGATTTTGGAATTTTTGGAGGAGAGGTACCCCCGTACTCTGGCTGAGGTGTGGGAGGAAATCCTGAAGCGCACGAGCAATGTCATATATACTGAGGAAGAACTTCTAGATTTTTACTTGGATGATGCATCGAGGGTTGCTTTGGCTAAAGGGCAGGAAGAACTAAGGCATGAGAGAGGAACTGTCACTGTTGGAGAAGCTGGGCCTTCCAATTCCCCTTCTCTAAATATTCAAACTACTACTGAAGCTCCTCTCCTCCCTAGCGACCCATCTCATACAGAAATTTCTCCTGCCGAGACCACCACTAGTGCTACTGCAACTCATGATGACATTACTCTTGCCAAGGTGGCTTCTATTGATGTTGTTACTGGAGTGACACCCCTAGATCACAACTATTGATGGTGCCAATACTAGGGAGAATCTCTCAAGTGATGAGGGTAATGATCAGGATGCTTCGGAGTTTGAGATGGCAACACAAGTGTCCTTAAAAGCAGGTAATGATGATATTGTTTGTGACTAAGAAAACCACTTCCTTTTCACATATGAGTTTGATGATTTACTCGAATGGTATTTGATTGATGTAGGACTGGATATTCCTGGCGCTCTCGTGTTTGTTGTTGACTCGTCAGGGGCTACATCTATTTTTACCCCTTCACTGACTTTTACTACCAAGGTCGTGCTAGGGGTGACTGCTCCCTAGACACCCATGGCTCCCATTATACTTTCCTCAGGCTCCACTCCTGCCTCTCATCCAGGATAACAAGCCAAACAAATCGCCTCCTTGCAGAACTTGGATGACCTAACAAGTTCTTCGAGAGGCAGCGAAGACCCGCTTTACGAGAAAGAGACCGTGGAGGGCAGATCGAGGACTAGAAATGAGATCAAAAAGAGGCGTGGTAGGAAGCGTAGTGTACGTAAGAGGTCGAAGGTCGCCTCTGCCACTGGTGATGAGGCAGTCATGGCTTTCCCTGCTTCTACCACCACAACATTGACTAGGCCTGCCAAGCTTACCATCAAATCGAGCGAGACTCCTAAAGGTGGGAAGAAGAAGGATTGACGCCACTGCACATTGCTTTTTTTCTTTTGGCCATGACTGTGCGAGTGCCGACCCTCGCTTTTGACATACTTACCTTGTTGTTTTTCGTATGAACATTGTAAACAGTTTTCGTTGATCAAGACATGGCTTTATTTTGTGCTATAATTATGTATTGATTGGTTTGTAACACTTGTCGTGCATTTTCTGCCTTCATGTTATGCTTTAATTACAACTACCTATTGTTACTTTCCTTTGTAAGTATTTATTCTATCTTGGTACTGGGGACGACCCTATGATATGTCTTATCTTAGAGATGATGGAGGTTGTAGTATTGCACCCATATCATGGGGCCGTCACCGGTACTGTAGCTACTTTGTCCATATTTTTCTAATATGGTGGCTGGTAAGTTTTGTTATTCGCTCGATGACTGTCGATTGTTGTGAGCTTTCGATAAGAATCAACCGGTATCGGTCACATTCCTTCGAAATTGGACGTTCCCATAATGTATACAGAGCATGCCTCGTAACAACAAGGCCTTCTTGCTCTCGGTTTTTACTGGTGGTCAGTGGCCTGGCCGAGATTGCGTGTCCCGGGGCCTGACTCAACGCATAGTATCAAGAGTGCCTCATAAAGTTGAGCTCTTTTGCCCTTGGTTTTTATCGGTGGTTGTATGTCCTGGCTGGGATTGCGTTTCCCGGGGCCTAACTTAGCGCGCAGTACCAAGAGTGCCTCGTAAAGATGAGGTCTTTTTTCCCTTGATTTTACCGATAGTCGTGTGGCTTGGCTGGGACCGCATCTCCCAGGGTCTGACTTGCCGCGATGTACATCGAAGGTTCCTTGTAATGACAAGGTCTTCTGTGGGTTACGACCATGTTATTGTTAGCTATTACTTTCTATAATGCTTATGTTTTTCAGACTTGTTACCTGCAAAAATTTTAAATTGAATTTTAGTGTTTCACAATCTCGAAATAAGAGAATGAAACTTTTTACTAAAAGACAAGAGTTTACGCATCGTATAGTCACAATCAAAAGTAAGCTTCATTAATAACTTAAGTAGCATAAGTTTTAATACAATGCCCCGTCATGAGTGGTGGCTTATTTTAAATAGCAAAAGGAAAACAAATAATACAACTTCCAAACATTTCAAGAAAAATAAGGACATAAATGATCGTTGTTCTAGGCCCGGGGAATTGGAATCTCATCTGTTGTAGTCAGCTTGAATGATCCATCAGAAAGTTTTTGTTCTATCACAAATGGTCCATCCCAGCTTGGTCCGAATACGCCGATGCTAGTCATTATCTTTTTCAATACAAGGTCACCCACTTCAAAGGTGCGGTGTCGGACTATGGAATCGAAGTGCTTTGCGACTTTTCTCTGATGTGCTGCTAGTCGACGTTCCGCTTCCTCCCTTTTCTCATCTAACTAATCGAGATCTTCCAGCATCAATTTCTTGTTTTCATCTTGATTAAAGTGAATTTTCCAATGAGTCGGGACTTCTCATTCAACTGGAATCATTGCTTCAGCGCCAATGCCAAGGAGAATGGTGAATGCCCCATCGCAGTTTTCTGAGTTGTTCGATAGGACCAAAGAGCTAGAGGCAATTCATCGACCCATCCGCCCTTTGCTTTCACTTGTCACCTCTTGCTAGTGGACTTGGTGATCTTGTTAACTGCCTCCACTTTTCCATTTTCCTGTGGGTGAGCTACGACCGGGAAACTCTTCTGGATACGGTAACGCTTGTAGAAATCTAGGAATTCTCCGCTCTCAAATTATGTCCCATTGTCAGTGATGATCTTTTGTGGCACACTGAACCTACAAATGATATTTTTAGTGACAAAGTAAATAATTTTCTTAGTGGTAATTGTGACCAGCGGCTCCGCTTTGGCCTACTTCATAAAATAGTCCATGGCAACCATTGCGTATTTAGCGCCAGCTTTGGCTATAGGCAGCACTCCGCAAGTCAATGCCCCATATTGCGAATGGCCATGGGCTGACCATTTGTATGAGTTTGGACGATGGAGCCCTTGGGATTTTAGCAAACCTTTGGCATCTATCGCATTTTCAAGCGTAGTCTGTAGCATCTTTATTTACTTTTGGCCGAAAATAACCGTATCACAATATCTTTTTTGCTAGGATCCGACAGCCAGAATGGCCTTCACATTCTCCCTCATGTACTCCAAACATAATTCTTTTAGCTTCTTACCTAGTCATGCACAGTAGTACTGTCATAGAGAATCCCCTTCTATACAATTTTCCGTCTTGCACGATGAATCTTGGGGCCTTTCTAAGTATCATTTTCTATTCAACTTGACTCTTAGTGAGTGTTCCATTGATGAGGTACTCCATTATTGGGTTCATCCATGACCTCGGCTCCTTTGACGTCTCCATAACATATTCGATTTGCATTTCATTGATGCTTGGATTATTAAGGATTTCTACTAGTACTAGTCCCAAAAGTTGAGCATCCCCTAAACTAGCATATTTCGCCAAGCAAATTAGCCTTCATGTTCTCCTCTCTTGGGATGTGTGTAATAACATAATGCTTGAAGTGATTGAGGAGTTCCCACGCATTTGATATGTAAGGAGCCAAATTTCCTCCGTTTGCTTGAAATTCTCTATGAACCTGACATATCAAAAGTTCGGAGTCACTTAATATTTGGAGAGCCTTGAGATTTAACTCTCTTGCTATTCTCAGTCCCACTATCAAAGCTTTATATTCTGCCTCATTTTTTATGGTCGGGAATTCCAACTGCAATGCATAACAGGTAAACCGCGCTTTGGGGGTTTCCAAGACAAACCCTACTCCCGAACAATATTCATTTATAGTGCCATCCACATACAATTTCCACCGAGTTTTTACTTCTATCATTTCTTCCACATCGTCACCTTCTTATAAACTAAATTCCACGATAAAGTCGGCTAGTGCTTGGCCATTGACCGCTTTTCGAGGATAGTAGGTTATCTCATACTGGCTTAACTCGATATTCCACTTTAAAAGACGCCCAATAGTTTTAGGTCTAAACAGAACTTGCTTTAAAGGCTGGTCTATTAGTACCTTAATTGGATGGGCTTGGAAATAAGGTCGCAACTTCCTTGATGCAATTAGTAAGCAGTACGTGAGTTTCTCAAGCTTCGGATAAATATTTTCTACCCCAGTGAATCATTTGCTGATATAATACACTGGCCACTGGACTCGTGACTCTTCCCGTACCAGAGCTGCGCTCAGAGCGTGGGAGGATACTGCCCGATAATGATCAAATATTCCCCATCCTTATGTTAAGATAGCATCGGTGGAACTTCCATATGTTGTATAAGTTCTTCAAAGGCCGCCTAACATTCCATCGTCCATTCGAAGTTTTTCTTCCTTTTTTCAAAGCATCAAAGAAGGGTATACATCTATTGTTTGGCTTTGAAATGAAACTGCTTACTGCTGCAATCTTCCCGTTAAGACTCTAAAGTTCCTTTTTATTTCAAGGAGCCCTGACTTCTCCTAAAGCCATTACTTGCGTCGGATTGGCTTCGATGCCCCTTGCATTGACCATGAACCCTAGGAATTTTCCGGATGATACACCAGACGAACATTTCGGCTGGTTTAACTTCATTCCATACTTGCTTAGGATCGCGAACATTTTGCTAAGTTATCCATGTGATTATTTGCCTTCTTTGACTTAACTAGCATATCATCAACATATACCTCCATGGTCTTACCAGTTTAGGAATTAAACATCATATTAACAAAAGGCTGGTATGTTGCCTCTGCATTCTTCAAACCGAAAGGAATCACCTTGTAGTGGTACAATCCCAAGTCCGTAATAAAACTGGTGTTTTCTTGACCGGGCTCGTGCATCATGATTTGATTATACCCCGAGTGTGCATCCACGAAAGATAATAGCTCTTGCCCTTCCGTTCCATCTACAAGAAGGTCGATCCGAGGCAACGAGGAATTGTCTTTGGGGAATGCCTTATCAAGATCTGAAAAATCTATACATACCAGCCATTTTCTGTTCTCTTTCTTGAATAAAACCAGATTAGATACCCAGTCCGGGTATGTTGACTCCCTGATGAACTCGTTATCCGTAAGATAATCTACTTCTTCTTTTAGAGCAATTGATCTCTCCGGACCTTGAGTTTTCCTTTTCTGTTTTACTGGGGTATACCGAGGATCGATATTCAATGCATGACTTGCCACTTTTGGCGAAATCCCACACATATCTGCGTGAATCCAAGCGAATACCTCCAAATTAGCTTAAAGAAAAACAACCAGCTCCTTCTGTATTTTCATACCATGTTGTGTTATGATGTTCAACATTCAGGATCCTTTGGATCTACCGAGATAGATATCGTCATCTCTGCGGGCACTTCCCTATTATCCCCTGCACTGTTCTTTCGAGGATCCATAGCTTTACAAGCGAGACTATGCTTTCCAGTGCAGGGGTTTCCCTTAGTTGATATAAGATGGTTTCTTAGATGCGGAGAGGTCCTCACATCCTTCATCTTTTCCTTTTTCTTGGCCTCTCATAATTCAGTTATATAGCACTCCCAAGCAACATTCTGATCCCCTTTAACGACTCCAATACATTCTCAGTTGGGAACTTCATCTTGAGACACCCTGGTGCTAGGGCGATCTTGAAATCGATCAATATCGGTTAGCCGAGGAATGCATTATATACGGACACTTCATCAACATCGACAAAAATCTGGATTAGTACTACTTTCCTCTCGCCTTCTCCGAGCTCAACTAGCAGATTGATTGTTCTGATAGGTTGTTGTGGCTCGCCGGAGAAACCTTGGATTTTAGCTTGACAAGCTGACATGTCAGTCATTGACAACTTCATCTGGTTGAACATCTTTCTGAAAAGAATATTCATGGATGCCCCATAGTCGACGAGCACCCTTCCCACTATAATAGGTCTGATGATGACGGTTATCACCATTGGATCAAGCGTGGGAGCTTCGACCCTTTCTGTATCCCTAGCCTTGTGTCATCGTTGAATTTCTTTTGTTGCTTTGCTGGGTTGTATCTTCCAAAGCAAGGCAAGTTTCATTCCTCGAAGCATACTTCAGGGCACTTGAATACCTTTCCATTTCCCCCTAACTCCTTTGTGCAGGGTGCATGCCACCTAAAATAGTATAATTGACTAATTTTCCATTATTTTGACCCCCATTTCGGTTGCTGGGACTGGGTTGATCTACGGGGATAGCCTGTCCTTGGGCAGTTGGAGATGGTTGGACTTCCCGAGACTTCTTGACATACTGATGCAACTTATTGTCGCTTATGAGTTCTTCTATAAAACTCTTCAAATGTCTGCATTCGTTAGTGTTATGTCCCGATTGATTATGAAATCGACAGAACCTGCTAGAATTTCTGTGTCCCTCAGTCATCCTTAAAGGAGGCGGCTTTGGATACCGTTCCTGTTCGTCAGTGGCCAAGAGGATGTTTTCATGTGTGTCGTTCAGAGGCGTGAAATCTTCAGGCTTAAAGTATTGAAGACGTTTTCCATCCTTCTTATCTTTTCCTTTTTCGTCGTTGGATCTCTTCTGTCCTACTCCCTTCTTCCTAGGTGGACCCATCTTCCTTATGATTGTTGTTAGGATGTTTTTGTTTAGGACTAACAGTATCCATAGCTATCAGATTTTCCTCTTCCCATTTGAGGAATTATTCGACTTTCTTGTAGAATTTCTGGAGGGTATTAGGTTCTTTCATTTTCACCCATTTTCCAAACTCGGTCTCCTTCTCAATAGCTCAAACCAGGCCCATTAGCACCATCCACGATTTTGAGTTGCCAACTTCAGTCACTGCGGTTTTAAATCGACTTAAGAAGGATTTCAAGGTTCTTTCGGCATTTGGACCATTCCTGATAAAGACATGATGTCTTTATCTATTAAGGCATACAACCTAAACTGCTACTTGTACTTTCGAGTTAAATCTTCGAACTTGTTGACTGAATTTGGAGCGAGCCTTGTAAACCACAAAGACGCTACTCCTTCCAAGTACACCGGGAAATATCGACACTCCAGTTCGTCAGTAGCTCGAGCGCCATTCTTATGACAATCGTACTTAAAAAGGAACAAGTTGGGGTCTGTTGTCCCGTTGTATGCCGACATCGTTGGTGGGACGAACTTTTTAGGATATCCAGCCTTCAGTATCTTGCTAGCGAACGGAGTCTTGCTGGGAGCAAAGCCCCAATCTTCCTCTTTCCTAGCAAAGCTATCTTTCATAAATTTTTTGATCATCTTTGAGATTTACTCTTCGTTATCGTTTTTCTCCACGGGAAGACGCTAACTACCTTCAGCGGGTGTCTGGTTAGGCAGAGGTCCTTGGTTAGCAGGCTGGGATCCTAATCCACCGACTCGCAAAGGTGCCCCTCTAGTGGCGCTTATGATTTTCTGGGAAGAGGGTCTCATAAGATTTCTTTGCTTGTTCCCTTCATCATCAATTCCTTCGTCATTAACATTGACAATGTTACCAGGATTATCATTCGAAACTGATATCCTATCAAGATCAGTGCCATCATCAGGCTGTTGTTCGAGATTACTCCCATACTCGGGTTTCTAGGAATAACACCACCACTCCTTCATGTAGTTGTTTGGGCAACATTAGCATAGTGCAATCTAGTGACATTCTTCGGGTTTCCCTTCCTCCCACTACAACAGATTTAACTTTTAATAGCACGTAAAAGACGCTATAATAGGTTACCATAGCACTAGTGACGATGCTATATATCAACATGTTATAATAGCCCTGTTATATCTCATAACTCTAATTTAAACGCTATTGTACCAAACATTTTGTAGCGCACATTCACCAACATGAAATGTTTTAGACTTTATCATTTTATTTGACTAAAATCTCAACTTATTTTTTATAGCGTTATCACTGTTTTCATAGCTCATATTCAACGATATGAAAAGTTTTTCACACGGTTTAATTTTTTTATATCATTTCACATTTCCATAAGTGGTATTTTCCGCTATAAATATTGGCAGTATATATATAGCATTATCATTGTTTTCGTAGCACACATTCAACGATATGAAAAGGTTTTCTACACTGTTTAAACTTTTACATAGCATCTCACCTTTTGTTTTCATAAGTGTAATTTTCTACTACTAATATTTTTTAATGTATAACACCTATTTAAGCTATGATCTGTATGTAGCAAATCTCTTATTTAATTTGTGTACAGTTCAGACAATTAAGCGGTAAATTCACAAATCAAACTGTCAATAGCAAAAAATTAATACCAAAAGCATATTTGATTTCAATACAAAGCCATATTTAATAAGTCTATTAGTAAATATAGAAATAAGTCAACATACATATTTTCCAGACATCGTTTCAAAATAAGACTACATGAAAAATCACTTAGTCTTCAGCTTGCAAGCTCGTCCAACTTCTAGAACTTGCAATTCACAAGTATAAGCTATAGTCTTGTAACAACGCAAAATGGAAGAAACACAAGGTATCTGTAAGCATGCTAGCATTTCAATATATCTTTTTTACATCTTATTCGGTCATACTGTAAAGTTACACGAGAACCGATTAACATGATCATTAAAATAACTTGTTCGAACAACAACTCAAATTGACGTGGGTTACAATTGGAACCAGGTTTTGGCTTGGCATACCTAGATTTAAAAAAAACATATAAAAAATAATTCCTAATTAGTTAACCTGCCCGATGTGGTAGAGGAAGAAAAAATGCATCCTTTCTAATAGTCTTCTAAGAAATAAGGCAACTTAAGGATAAATGAATATCATCTTACGGGAACTTTTGGGCTTGCTGGTAAATTAAGGGAGTCAGCTACCTAAAAAAACTCAACTTCCTTAAACAATAAAAAAGGGAAAAAAACCTTTGTGACATATATATAGGCTGCAATTTTTAGCAGCAGCCAATCTTGCACACTCTACAGCTGCTACTATAAGATCCGTAACGCACATTTAAATGCTTCATGTACCAAAGTAACTGACTTTTACTGTAAACATCTTCCTGTACCAAAGTAACTGACTTGAATATTGCATTTTAAATTTTCATGCATGAATAGTATATACAGAGCTATGGAATGTTTCATGTAATATGCTTTTATTGTAAAAATTGACTAAATAGGGCCAAATAAATCTAAAGGAACTCTGTAGAAGCTAATGCATAAATATTGATAGGGAAACATAAAGGGAAGTTTGGTATTAGTTTAAGGGGTATGAATTCATTATAATAAAATTCCATTTCAAGCAGTACTACGTTATTGTATTAATGTATACTTACTTGGTAGATAAATACTTGTAATAAGAAGACAAGACAGAGCAGTACATTAAAAATAAGTTATCATTTTTTATCTTTTCTAAAATTGAAATGCATGTGTGTTATATATATTCCTAAAATATAGTTATCAAGAAAACATGAATACTGATCACCATAATTCAGATAAATACTTCCTATGAAGATTTAGAATACTCCAAGGACTTACAAGAAACAAACAAAGGCAGCACAACCTAGCGCCCTCCTTCCTCGGGTTCTCCATCATTCCTTTCAGTCTTAAATTTCTCAGACTTAGCATCATAAGGAGCCTTGTCACGATCAGACATGGACCTCCACTTTTCTCCACCAGCATTCCCAACGTTAGAGATGAGTATCTGAAGGTGAAAGTAACCAACACTGAGTTGTCTATTAAATGCAGCAGTAAAGATATATTTGATGACCTTATATAAAGTCTCTTTGTGATTGTTGTTACTACTACATTATCATGATTATTACAGAAGACCAACGCAAAAGAGGAATTTAATGGTAATAAGTTCAAATGGACAACTTGATTACTTCTGATCCTAGGGCAGGTTTCTTCATCACTTTTCATGTTACAATATAGTATAACGATGTTAGGTGTGAGTAATAGGAAGAAAATAAACAAAGCATGTGCACAAGGATAACGTAGTGTCAGCAATAGGATGAGAACCGAAAATTCATCAAAATAGGTCAAACTAACTCAGGTAACAAAGAAGAAAAACTTCTACCTGACCAACTCTGAAACGAATGCTATTTGGATAATGAAAAAGGCGACAGACAATAGAAAAACCAAGTAAGTCAACATTATAATCCCCAGCTTGATTCAATGATTTCTTCACAATGAAGTATATATCCCAATTTGGTTCATTGACGTCAACAGGACTGCCACCTATTAAGAGAATGTTAATTAAGAAAATATAATTGGTACTACTTTAACTTATAGAGAATTAATGATTTACAAATTCTACCATCAACTAGCAGCAGAATAAAAGTCACTAGCCGACTATAGAGCATAACAATAGGCATCAAGTGTAATTTTATGTGAATGACTTGATGCTCCAAAACATTAATAAAACATAAATAATGGAACAAGTTAAGACCTTAATAACAATAACGGTAAAAATATCAAATGATTTTAGACAAAGTTGGCAAATGATTTTAGAACTCAAACATGGTAACAATTCATAACATTGACATTTTCAGTTTCCCACGTATGAAAGGATGCTATAGAATATAGGAAAATATGTGTCATAATAAAAAAAGCAGAGTATACATGATGTGGCTTGCAAAATTCCTTTAACCCCATAAGTAGTTTGAACCACTTCTTAGACTTCATTACTGCCTACATGTAATAGAAAAAGTACTACTTATGCATAGCATTGGACTAAGTACAAAAAAGTAACATAAAGAACAACAAAAATAACATGTTTTTATGTATTATTTTTTCTAGTATTTCTAAAATTGAATCATGGCTGCAGCAAAGATAAGTGTAAAGAATAGTAATATGTAGTTAATTGTGACATCTTGATTTTAAGTGATTATGTCATCTATCATGGACAACACATGTTTCATAATAAAAGCATATTAATTTGCTCAATGTGTAATAAAACGAAACAATATGTTCATTTCACATTTTTTTGGCTTTCTCAGTAAAGAGGCAGAAACTTAATTGACGTGCAACACGATGTAAATTGCACATGATGTACATATACTATACTGGTAGATAAAAATATTGCCGCTGTTTAGAAAATGTAGTTGTTGTTCGTGACAAAGGATGATGGAAAAGCGTAAAGCATCGATTTAAAGAAATGTGTTTAAATGAAAGTGTGATTTTGCTAATACATTAAACTAAGCCAAACAGTAAAACAATCTTTAAAACCAAATCGAGTTTGAATGACAGGATGACCACATGGAAAATGTGTTTATTCAAATCAAATGTTCCCAGTATTTGTTTAAATGTTCATCTCTATTATTTTCTATTACTTCAAATCCAAAGGATACTGTCAAGGGGGAAACGGTCTGGTATGAACCATGTGTCGACTTGACTTATTTTACTGGCACATGGAAATATGCAAATAATTTACTTGTTCAATAATGAATGAAATCAACCAAAAAGTTATTCATTTTGGATGCTTGGTAATCAAACCGAATTCACTTACCTCAGCAGGAATCAACTAAAGCAGTTTGTCGTGCTTGTTTAAGCTCATGTGACTGCAAATAGGAAAATAATTGGGTGGTAAATACATTATCAATTACTTACCATCGATGTTAAAGAAAACGCACTGAGAAGGGAAGAAGATGAAAACAGGGGAGAAACGAATTATATTGTAGTAAGAGAATAGAGAAATTGAAATTTTATTGGGCGTAGGGTTAGAACGGAAAAGCAAATGGCAATGTTTAATTTCTTGTTGCTTAGACAAGGAATCCACGATTGCTATTTCTCTTTGTCACACATGTCGTCATGTGGATTTTTTGGTTTGATTGGAAATGAAAGGTCATATGATACGATTGAGCTTTCATATAATACTGGTGCGAACCCATGCTATGCACACGGGTTGTTGCTTCAACTTTCCACTGCAAATAAATTTACATGACCGAGGATTAATATATTATTATTCTAACCAACAGTTTAAAATATACGAAATATGGTGGTTAAGTAAAAAAAAGTATAAACAATTCATGCCTAAATTCTATTAATTCAGTAATCCGTTAGATTTGTTAAATCACATGGCTTTGACCAAGGTTTAATGTTGCAAATGGAGCAATATGGTAATGTGCAAATGTAAGATTTCTCAAATCGTATAGCTTTGAGCATAGCTTAATGGTGAAAGGAATAGTACGGGCAAAGATCAGATGTAACTCTTGGTATGGTGTGAAGTAACACAATTTATACCAACAATACATGTGCATGTAAAATGTTTAGAATTTAGGCAATAAGATAAATAATTGGGGTGATTAACATAGTTCAGTTGTACACCACTATAGACATTTGTCTATAAATCAATCCAGAGCAAAAAAATAATTTACATTAGCCAATGATAAAAGCATATATTAATAACTGCAATTAGTTAATATACCTTCTCATTAGACAAAGTTGATAATTGCTTTCAGAATTCGTGCATAGTAACAATTCATAACACGAAAATCTTTAGTTTTCCATGTATGAGAGAATGTAACAAAAGGCAAAAAAATATACATGCGCGCTAATCAAAAAGCAGAGTACAAATGATATGGGATTGCCAAATTTCTTTAGCCCCCATCAGCAGTTTGAATCATTTCTCAGTCTTCATTACTGCCTGCATGTAATAGGAAAACTGCTTATGCATAGGTTTGGTCCAATGTACAAAAAAGGAAAATAAAGAAGAACAAAAGTAACATGTACTATTTTTTTTTAAATATGACTGAAATTGAAGCATGACAGCAGCTAAGAAAAGTGTAATGAACAGTAGTATGCATTGTATTGTGACATTTAGAATTTAAGTAATCTTCAGTTATCATGGACAACAGATGTTTCATATTAAAGCATATTAAATTTTCTCAATGTACTGTAAGAAGAAACAATATGTTATTTTCATATTTTTGAGCTTTCCCAATAATCAAATATTATGTTTAAGGGACAGTGAAAATAACATGTGATTGTAACTGGAACATGGTTTGAATCGTTTAAGAAGGGTGCTACCTTGAACAATAATGATGTTTTTTTACTGATCCGAAATATGCATTTTGATGTGTCGGTTAAAATTAATTTTCATTGACTTTGTGGTAAACTTGTAGGCTTTGTAAGAACTAAAAAATTTGATGACCCTATGTCATACTATACTAGAAGACGGTTAATTGGTTTCCTTCACCAGTTAACTACAATTTTCCCATTATGTTTGAGAACTCTCTGTTGGAAACGAATGAGTAAGTTTGGCAAAATTCATTTAGTCCCACATCGGGGAAAGCTAACACCTTTGCCATTACTTATACTAAGGCTTGATATGTAATTACAAAAGAAGAGGAGATGGAAGAAAGAGGCAATGGCATGAACTATGGCATGATCATGTTAATATTTAAAAGATCAAAGATAAGGGCCTTGGGCCTTAGGGCTCTTGGGGTCTGGTGATCGATTGGGCCTCGATGGGCTACACTGCGAAAAACATCGTAATTTTTAAATCGGAGGGTCGCAACCTTTCCAACAATCGTGGCCGTTGCAATTCAAATAGAAGCGTCTGTTCATGAAAAAGTGCCTCTTCCACCCTATATAAAGGCCTGCAGAATTCGAATCTATACACAGTTTTTATTCTGCTTTCTCCCATCTTTGTCTTCCTCCTCGTTGCTCTGTTCTACAATTAAACAACTGCCTTGCGTTCATCGTGACTCTGCGATTGTAGCGCACCATCGCAGAGACGGTTCCGTTTCACCCTTGGGAGACGATTGCTCGACAACCTTACCCGCCGTAGAGGGAGTAATTTCGTTTCAACGGAACAACACTCGCTGGACTCGGACATAAATCGGTACTGTCTCCTTTACCTTTCCTGAATATTTACTGTTCTGGTTCATTCCCTTGCATACTTGTGGCTGAAATTTGTTGTTGCAAATTTGCAATATCATTGAATCACTATTATTAACCTTAATGGCGTTACAGTGTTTAGAAACGGTTTTCAGACGTTTCTATTGATTGATTTCTGACGATCTTGAAACGAAATCTCTGATAGTTGCTTCTGTTTGCAGACGACGATGTCGCAAAACAGCAACAACAAATCTGTGCGGACACAGAATGTGCCACCGATTCTGCCTCTGGTTACACCACCTATTCCATATTTACATGGAAAGAGACAAGAGAAGTTTAATGGCCAGGATTTCAAACGATGGCAACAAAAGATGCTTTTCTACCTGACAACCTCGGGACTGACCAAATACCTTTCTGAGGATCCCCCGTTTGTTGAAGAATTGGAGCCTGACGCCACCAAAGTCGAGGCACTTATAGCATGGAAGAATTCTGACTTCATCTGTAAGAATTACATTCTCAACGTTTTAGAAAATAGTCGATATAATGTATATTGTACCGTTGAGACTGCAAAGGTTCTCTGGTTATCACTTGAAAAGAAGTACAAGACTGAAGATGCCGGAATGAAGAAATTCATTGTCGGAAAGTTTCTTGACTTCAAAATGGTCGACTCCAAAACAGTAGTCAGTCAGATTCAAGAACTCCAAGTTATCATTCATGAAATTCATGATGAAAAGATGGAGTTAAGTGAGTCATTCCAAGTGGCTGCCGCTATCAAAAAGTTGCCTCCATCATGGAAGGATTTCAAAAACTAGTTGAAGAATAAGCGCAAGGAAATGACCATGGAGGATCTGGTTGTTCGTCTACGAATCGAAGAAGACAACAGAAAATCAGAGAAAAAGGCTACCAGTTGATTACAAGCAAAGGCCAATATGGTTGATGATGAAAAGACAAATAAAAGAAAGCGCGAGCAGAATTCTAAGGCAAAGAAACAAAAGAAGTTTCAGGGAACTTGCCACAATTGTGGAAAGAAAGGCTACAAAGCAGCCGTGTGTCGTGCCCACAAAAAGAAGAAATATGAAGCAAATATGGCAGATAATTCAGATGATGTTGTATATTTGGATTTATGTGCGGTTGTTTCCGAATGCAACCTTGTTGGCAAAAACGAGGAGTGGTTTCTTGATACCGGAGCCACTCGTCATATATGTGCCAACAAGTGGATGTTAACAACGTATAAACCTGCCACTGATAACGAGCAACTATTCATGATTAACTTGTCCGCTTCAAAGGTGGAAGGCAAGGGAAAGATTGTATAACTTTTAGAAAGGAACTAAAATTGAATGACGTTCTTCACGTTCCAGAAATCCGCAAGAACCTGATTTCAAGATCGTTGCTCAGCAAGCATGGTTTCAAACTAATATTTTTTTGCTGATAAGTTTGTAATATCAAAGAACGGAGTGTATGTTGGAAGAGGATATGTGTGTGATGGCTTGTTTAAAGCAAATGTAACCACTATTGTACCAAACAATGATATGAATAAGATTTAATCTTCTGCTTATATTGTTGACTCTTCTAACATATGGCATTCTTGATTAGGGCATGTAAATTTTGATACATTGCGAAAATTAATTAATCTAGAATTCATACCAAAATGCAATATGGATTCCAACTATAAATGTAAAGTTTGTGCAGAAGCAAAATTGACAAGAATCTCGTTTCATTATGTTGAACGAGAGACCGAACCTCTAGAATTAATACATACTGATGTATGCGATTTGAAAATGTGTCAAACTAGAGGTGGAAAGAGGTACTTTATCACATTCACTGGTTATTGTACCAGATATTATTATGTATATCTCCTTAGAAGCAAGGATGAAGCAATCAACACGTTTAAACAGTATAAGGCAGAAGTTGCGAATCAACTCAATAAGAAAATAAAATCTTTAAGGGGTGATAGAGGAGGAGAATACAAGTCTCCATTTGAGGAATTCTGTGCTGAGCATGGAATTATACATCAAACTACAGCCCAATATTCACCTCAATCCAACGGTGTAGCCAAACGAAAAAATAGAACTCTTAAAGAAATGATGAATGCCTTACTAATTAGTTTTGGATTGCCAGATAACTTTTGGGGAGAAGCCATTCTTTCGGCAAATCACATTTTGAATAAAATACCGCGAAAGAAAACTTCAAAATCTCCACATGAACTTTGGAAAAATAGACCACCATCCTACAAATACTTGAAATTGTGGGGGTGTCTTGCCAAAGTAAAAATACCAAAACCAAAAAAGGTCAAAATTGGACCAAAGACTAGAGATATCATATTCATTGGATATGCTCATAATAGTAGTGCATATCGATTTTTGTGTACAAATATGAAATTGATGACATTTATGAAAATACCATTATCAAGTCTCGAAATGCAAGATTTTTTGAACGCATTTATCCTCTAAAAACCTCTATTGAAATAAGTGTTCAAAAGAGGCCAAGAGATCCAGATACTCCGGAGGATAGTGCTGATCAAAGTAAAATGAATGATGAAACTGAGATAGAGGAACCGAGAAGGAGCAAGCGACAAAGGACCTCTAAATCCTTTGGACCTGATTTCTATGCATATATGATAGAAAATGAACCTCTAACTTACCAACAAGCAATGTCATCTCCCGATGCTCCTTATTGGAAAGAAGCCGTCAATAGTGAAATAGAATCTATTCTACAAAACCATAGGTGGGAACTAGTGGATCTCCCTAAAGGATCAAAACCACTAGGATATAAATGGATATTTAAGAAAAAACTAAAAGCTGACGGCTCAATAGATAAGTATAAAGAAAGACTTGTAATAAAAGGATTCAGACAGAAGAAAGATCTGGATTACTTTGATACATACTCACCAGTTACCAGAATAACATCAATTAGGATGCTTATTGGAATTGCATCCATATTAAATTTGGAAATACACGAAATGGATGTGAAAACTGCGTTTTTGAATGGTGAACTAGAAGATTAGATATATATTTAGCAACCTGAAGGGTTTCTAAGCCCAGAAAATGAAAATAAGGTGTGTAAATTAGTAAAATCACTTTATGGCCTTAAACAAGCTCCAAAACAATGGCACGAGAAATTTGATGAAACTATGTTATCAAATGGATTCAAAATAAATGAATCAGATAAATGCATGTATGTAAGATATATGGATGTTGGATATGTCAATGTACGCCTTTATGTTGATGATTTGTTAATCCTAGTGAATAACAAGGTCATAATAAAATCTACGAAGGTTATGTTGTCCTCTATATTCGATATGCAAAACCTAGGAGTGGCTGATGTAATCTTGGGTGTGAAAATTATAAAAACACCACAAGGATATGCGTTATCTCAGTCACATTACATTGCCAAATTGCTTGAAAGGTTCAAGCAATATAATATAACCATTGCAAAATCACCAGTGGATATGAACTAAAATTGGGTAAAGAACACCGGTGATGGAATATATCAGATTGAATACTCTCATATAAGTATTATGTATGTCATGAATTGCACTAGGCCTGATATTGCATACGCTATAAGCAAGTTGAGTAGATGTACCAGTAATCCTGGTAAACATCACTGGAAAGCAATAATCAGTGTCCTAGGATATCTAAAGTATACACAATACTATGTGTTGCAATATGAGAAGTATCCTTCAGTAGTAGAAGGATATAGTGATGCCAATTGGATAACTGGCTCAAATGACACAAAATCCACAAGTGGATATGTGTTTACATTAGGAAATGGAACAATCTTGTGGAAATCATCCAAACAGACTTGCATAGCAAGGTCGACAATGGAATCAGAGTTCATTGCTCTAGACAAAGCCGCACAAGAAGTAGAATGGCTTAGGAGTTTCTTTTAAGATATTCCAAATTGGGAAAAACCTGTACATCCAATATGTATACATTGTGATAGTCAATCTGCTATAGGAAGGGAAAATAGTACATTGTATAATGGTAAGTCTCGACATGTACGTCGTAGACATATAACCATGAGACAACTTCTCTCTAATGAAGTTGCCACTATAGACTATGTAAGGTCAAAGGATAACAAAGTGGATCCACTAATAAAAGGCTTGCCAAGAGAGAAAGTTCAAACCTTATCGATGGGAATCGGCTTAAGGCCTATGAACTAAGAGTTTTCTAAAACGGAAACCCCACCTAGTTGACTTGAGATCCCAAGATCTAGGTTCAAAGGGACAACTAAGTTTAAGATAATCTTGACGGCACTGTTAAATACAAATCATTCCTATGTTAAGTCAGTGCATAACCCGTTGGAGAATAGGATAAGCTTGGATTTTAATGATGTCTATACTGTGGTGTTATAAAGAACCAAGTGGAGTATTACAAGATACTCTTAATAGAATCACCTATGTGAGTGCGAAGGCGCCGCTTCAAGAAGAATTCTAAGGTCGAATTCTTCAAGCACTCATGAAACCAAGGCGGTGTTCATGGCAAAAACGAACACAAACAGAGAACCTAGGGGTCTTAGAGCATTTATCATGTGTTATCTTTATAGACTTACACAAACGGCTTACAGTTCAAAGACAATCCAGTCTACTGATTCGCCAGTTAGTTATAACGATAAAACACTAGGAAAAGTTCAAGGCCTCTGTGCTACTTTTACCGATATGATAAATGTTTCACAAAAATTTCAGAACAGATTAGATATTACTCATTCATGTGGGGGATTGTTTGAAATGAATGAGTAAGTTTGGCAAAATTCATTTAGTCCCACATCGGGGAAAACTAACACCTTTGCCGCTACTTATACTAAGGCTTGATATGTAATTACAAAAGAAAGAGGAGATGGAAGAAAGAGGCAATGGCATGAACTACGGCATGATCATGTTAATATTTAAAGGGTCAAAGATATGAGCCTTGGGCCTTGGGGCTCTTGGGGTCTGGTGATCGATTGGGCCTCTGATGGGCTGCGCTGCGTAAAACGTCGTAATTTTTAAATCGACCGCGCAAATGCCAACGGTGATATCTGTTGATAAAGGGTCACAACATTTCCAACAGTTAGGGCCGTTGCAATTCAAACAGAAGCCCTTGTTCATGAAAAAGTGCCTCTTCCGCCCTATATAATGGCCTGCAGAATTCGAATCTATACACAATTTTTATTCAGCTTTCTCCTATCTTTATCTTCCTCCTCGTTGCTCTGTTCTGCAATTAAACAACTGCCTTGTGTTTGTCGTGACTCTGTGGTTGTAGCGCACCATCATAGAGACAGATCCGTTTCACCCTTGGGAGACGAATGCTCGACAACCTAATGCGCCGTAGAGGGAGCAATTTTGTTTCAAGGGAACAACACTCGCTGGACTCGGACATAAATCAGTACTGTCTCCTTTACCTTTTTTGAGTATTTACTGTTTCGGTTCGTTCCGTTGCATACTTGTGGATGAACTTTGTTGTTGCAAATATGCAATATCGTTGAATCAGTATTATTAATGCTTAATGGCATTACTGTGTTTAGAAACGGCTTTCAGACGTTTCTATTGATTGATTTCTAACGATCTTAAAACGAAATCTCTGATAGTTGCTTCTGTTTGCAGACAACGATTTCGCAAAACAACAACAGAATATCCGTGCAGGCACAGACTGTGCCACCGGCTCCGCCTCTAGTTACACCACCCGTTCCATATTCACATGACGAGAGACCAGAGAAATTTAATGGTCAGGATTTCAAACGATGGCAACAAAAGATGCTTTTCTACCTGACAACCTTGGGACTGGCCAAATACCTTTCTAGGATCCCCGTTTGTAGAAGAATTGGAGCCTGACGCCACCAAAGTCGAGGCACTTACAACATGGAAGAATTCTGACATCATCTGTAAGAATTACATTCTCAACGGTTTAGAAAATAGTCTATATAATGTATATTGTACCGTTGAGACTACAACGGTTCTCTGGTTATAATTTTAAAAGAAGTACAAGAATGAAGATGTCGGAATATAGAAATTCATTGTCAGAAAGTTTCTTGACTTCAAAATGGTCGATTCCAAAACAGTCGTCAGTCAGATTCAAGAACTCCAAGTTATTATTCATGAAATTCACGACGAAAAGATGGAGTTAAGTGAGTCATTCCAAGTGGCTGCCGCTATCAAAAATTTGCCTCCATCATCGAAGGATTTCAAAAACTATTTGAAGCATAAGCGCAAGGAAATGACCATGGAGGATCTGGTTGTTTGTCTACGAATCGAAGAAGACAACAGAAAATCAGAGAAAAAGGCTACCAGTTCATTACAAGCAAAGGCCAATATGTTTGAGGATGAAAAGACAAATAAAAGAAAGCACGAGTAGAATTCTAAGGAAAAGAAACAGAAAAAGTTTCAGGGAACTTGCCACAATTGTAAAAAGAAAGGCCACAAAGCAGCCATGTGTCGGGCCCCCAAAAAGAAGAAATCTGAATCAAATATGGAAGATAATTCAGATGATGTTGTAGATATGGTTTTATGTGCGGTTGTTTCTGAATGCAACCTTGTTGGCAACAACAAGGAGTGGTTTCTAGATACAGGAGCCACTCGTCATATATGTGCCAACTCGTCCGCTTCAAAGGTGGAAGGAAAGGGAATGATTGTACTGAAGGTAACTTCTGGAAAGGAACTAAAATTGAATGACATTCTCCATGTCCAGAAATCCGCAAGAACCTGATTTCAGGATCGTTGCTTAGCAAGCATGGTTTCAAACTAACATTTGTTGCAGATAAGTTTGTAATATGGAAGAACGGAGTGCATGTTGGAAGAGGATATGTGTGTGATGGCTTGTTTAAAGCAAATGTAACCACTATTGTACCTCACAATGATATGAATAAGATTGAATCTTCTACTTATATTGTTGACTCTTATAACATATGACATTCTAGATTAGGGCATGTAAATTTTGATATATTGCGAAAATTAATTAATCTAGAATTCATACCAAAATGTAGTATAGATTCCAACTATAAATGTCAAGTTTGTGCAGAAGCAAAATTGATAAGAATCTCGTTTCACTACATTGAACGAGCGGCCGAACCTCTAAAATTAATACATACTGTTGTATGCGATTTGAAAATGTGTCAAACTAGAGGTGGAAAGAGGTACTGTATCACATTCATTGATGATTGTACTAGATATTGTTATGTATATCTCCTTAGAAGCAAGGACGAAGCAATCGACATGTTTAAACAATATAAGGCAAAAGTTGAGAATCAACTCAATAAGAAAATAAAATCTTTAAGGAGTGATAGAGGAGGATAATACGAGTCTCCATTTGAGGAATTCAATGCTGAGCTTGGAATTATACATCAAACTACATCCCCGTATTCACATCAATCCAACGGTGTAGTTGAACGGAAAAATAGAACTCTTAAAGAAATGATGAATGCCTTATTAATTAGTTCTGGATTGCCAGATAACTTTTGGGGAGAAGCCATTCTTTCGGCAAATCACATTTTGAATAAAATACCGCGAAAGAAAACATCAAAATCAACACATGAACTTTGGAAAAATAGACCACCATCCTAAAAATACTTGAAAGTGTGGGGGTATCTTGCCAAAGTAGAAATACCAAAACCGAAAAAGGTCAAAATTGGACCAAAGACTATAGATTGCATATTCATTGGATATGCTCATAATAGTAGTGCATATCGATTTTTGGTGTACAAATCTGAAATTGATGACATTCATGAAAATACCATTATCGAGTCTCGAAATGCAAGATTTTTTGAACGCATTTATCGTCTAAAAACCTCTATTGAAATAAGTGTTAAAAAGAGGCCATGAGACCTAGATACTCTCGAGGATAATGCTGATCAAAGTAAAATGAATGATGAAATTGAGATAGGGGAACCGAGAAGGAGCAAGCGACAAAGGACCTCTAAATCCTTTGGACCTGATTTCTATGCATATATGATAGAAAATGAACCTCTAACTTACCAACAAGCAATGTCATCTCCCGATGCTCCTTATTGGAAAGAAGCCGTCAATAGTGAAATAGAATCCATTCTACAAAACCATACGTGGGAACTATTGGATCTCCCTAAAGGATCAAAACCACTAAGATATAAATAAATAATTAAGAAAAAAAAAAGCTGACGGCTCAATAGACAAGTACAAAGCAAGACTTGTAATAAAAGGATTCAGACAGAAGAAAGATCTGGATTACTTTGATACATACTCACCAGTTACCAAAATAACATCAATTAGGATGCTTATTGCAATTGCATCCACATTAAATTTGGAAATACACCAAATGGATGTGAAAACTGCGTTCTGGAATGGTGAACTAGAAGAAGAGATATATATGCAGCAACCTGAAGGGTTTCTAAGCCCAGGAAATGAAAATAAGGTGTGCAAATTAGTAAAATCACTTTATGGCCTTAAACAAGCTCCAAAACAATGGCACAAGAAATTTGATGAAACTATGTTATCAAATTGATTCAAAATAAATGAATCAGATAAATGCAAGTACGTAAGATATACGGATGATGGATATGTCATTGTATGCCTTTATGTTGATGATTTGTTAATCGTAGGGAATAACAAGGTCATAACAAAATCTAGGAAGGATATGTTGTCCTCTAGATTCGATACGAAAGACCCAGGAGTAGCTGATGTAATCTTGGGTGTGAAAATTATAAAAACACCACAAGGATATGCGTTATCTCAGTCACATTACATTGCCAAATTGCTTGAAAGGTTCAAGCAATATAATATAACCATTGCAATATCACTAGTGGATATGAACCAAAATTGGGTAAAGAACACCGGTGATGGAATATATCAGCTTGAATACTCTCGTATACTAGGAAGTATTATGTATGTCATGAATTGCACTAGGCCTGATATTGCATACGCTATAAGCAAGTTGAGTAGATATACCAGTAATCCTGGTAAACATCACTGGAAAGCAATAATCAAGGTCTTAGGATATCTAAAGTATACACAAAACTATGTGTTGCAATCTGAGAAGTATCCTTCAATAGTAAAAGGATATGGTGATGCCAATTAGATAACTGGCTCAAATGACACAAAATCCACAAGTGGATATGTGTTTACATTAAGAAATGGAGAAATCTCGTGGAAATCATCGAAACAGACTTGCATAGCAAGGTCGACAATGGAATCAGAGTTCATTGCTCTAGATAAAGCTGCAGAAGAAGTAGATTGGCTTAGGGGTTTCTTGGAAGATATTCCAAATTGGGAAGAACCTGTACTTCCAATATGTATACATTGTGATAGTCAATCTGCTATAGGAAGGGCAAGTAGTACATTGTATAATGGTAAGTCTCGACATATTCATCGTAGACATAAAACCATAAGACAACTTCTCTCTAATGGAGTTATCACTATAGACTATGTAAGGTCAAAGGATAACACAGCGGATCCACTAACAAAAGGTTTGCCAAGAGAGAAATTTCAAACCTTATCGATGGGAATGGGCTTAAGATCTATGAACTAAAAGTTTTCTAAAACGGAAACCCCACTTAGTTGACTGGAAATCCCAAGATCTAGGTGTAAAGGGATAACTAAGTTTAAGATAAACTTGACGGCACTGTTAAATACAAACCATTCCTATGATAAGTCAGTGCACAACCCATTGGAGAATAGAATAAGCTTGGATTTTAATGATGTCTATACTGTGGTGTTATAAAGAACCAAGTGGAGTATTACGGGATACTCTTAATAGAATCACCTATGTGAGTGCGAAGGCGCCACTTCAAGAAGAATTGTAAGGTCGAATTCTTCAAGCACTCATGAAACCAAGGCGGTGTTCATGGCAAAAACGAACACAAACAGAGAACCTAGGGGTCAAAGAGCATTTATCATGTGTTATCTTTATAGACTTACTCAAACAGCTTACAGTTTAAAGACAGTCTAGTCTACTGATACACCAGTAAGTTATAACGATAAAACACTAGGAAAAGTTCAAGGCCTTTGTGCTACTTTTACCGATATGATAAATGTTTCGCAAAAATTTCAGAACAGATTAGATAATACTCATTCATGTGGGGGATTGTTGGAAATGAATGAGTAAGTTTGGCAAAATTCATTTAGTCCCACATCGGGGAAAGCTAACACCTTTGCCACTACTTATACTAAGGCTTGATATGTAATTACAAAAGAAAGAGGAGATGGAAGAAAGAGGAAATGGCATGAACTATGGCATGATCGTGTTAATATTTAAAAGGACAAAGATAAGGGCCTTCGGCCTTGTGGCTCTTAGGGTCTGGTGATCGATTGGGCCACCAATGGGTTGCGCTGCGAAAAACGTCGTAATTTTTAAATCGACCGTGCAAATGCCAACGGTGATATCTGTTGGCAAAGGGACGCAACCTTTCCAACAATCGTGGTCGTTGCAATTCAAACAGAAGCCGCTGTTCATGAAAAAGTGCCTCTTCCACCCAATATAAAGGCCCGCAGAATTCGAATCTATACACAGTTTTTATTCTTCTTTCTCGCATCTTTATCTTCCTCCTCGTTGCTATGTTCTGCAATTAAACAACTGCATTGTGTTCGTCATGACTCTGCAGTTAGCGCACCATCGTAGAGACGAGTCCGTTTCACCCTTGGGAGACGATTGCTCGACAACCTTAAGCACCGTAGAGGGAACAATTTTTTTTCAAGGGAACAATACTCGCTAGACTCGGACATAAATCAGTACTGTCTCCTTCACCTTTTTTGAATATTTACTGTTCCGGTTCATTCCCTTGCATGCTTGTGGCTGAACTTTGTTATTGCAAATTTGCAATATCATTGAATCAGTATTATTAACGCTTAATGGCGGTACTGTGTTTAGAAACGGTTTTCAGACGTTTCTATTGATTGATTTCTAACAATCTTGAAACGAAATCTTTGATAATTGCTTCTGTTTGCAGACGACGATGTCGTAAAACAGCAACAACAAATCTGTGCAGACACAGACTGTGCCACCGGCTCCTCCTCTGGTTACACCACCTATTCCATATTCACATGGCAAGATACCAGAGAAGTTTAATGGCCAGGATTTCAAATGATGGCAACAAAAGATGCTTTTCTACCTGACAACCTTTGGACTGGGCAAATACCTTTCGGCGGATCCCCCGTTTGTTTAAGAATTGGAGCCTGACGCCACCAAAGTCGAGGCACTTATAGCATGGAAGAATTTTGACTTCATCTGTAAGAATTACATTCTCAACGGTTTAGAAAATAGTCTATATAATGTATATTGTACCGTTGAGACTGCAAAGGTTCTCTGGTTATCACTTGAAAAGAAGTACAAGACTGAAGATGCTAGAATAAAGAAATTCATTGTTGGAAAGTTTCTTCACTTCAAAATGGTCGATTCCAAAATAGTCGTCAGTCAGATTCAAGAACTCCAAGTTATCATTCATGAAATTCACGATGATAAGATGGAGTTAAGTGAGTCATTCCAAGTGGCTGCCGCTATCGAAAAGTTGCCTCCATCATGGAAGGATTTCAAAAACTATTTGAAGCATAAGCGCAAGGAGATGACCATGGAGGATCTGGTTGTTCGTCTACGAATCGAAGAAGACAACAGAAAATCAGAGAAAAAGGCTACCAGTTCATTACAAGCAAAGGCCAATATGGTTGATGATGAAAAGACAAATAAAAGAAAGCGCGAGCAGAATTCTAAGGCAAAGAAATAAAAGAAGTTTCAGGGATCTTGCCACAATTGTGGAAAGAAAGGCCACAAAGCAGCCGTGTGTCGTGCCCCCAAAAAGGAGAAATCTAAAGCAAATATGGCAGGTAATTCAGATGATTTTGCAGAGATGGATTTATGTGCGGTTGTTTCTGAATGCAACCATGTTGGAAACAATAAGGAGTGGTTTCTAGATACAGGAGCCACTCGTCATATATGTGCCAACAAGTGGATGTTTATAACCTACAAACCTGCCACTAATAACGAGCTACTATTAATGGGTAACTCGTCCGCATCAAAGGTGGAAGGTAAGGGAAAGATTGTACTGAAGTTAACTTCTGGAAAGGACCTAAAATTGAATGACGTTCTCCACGTTCTAGAAATCCACAAGAACCTGATTTTAGGATCGTAGCTCAGCAAGCATGGTTTCAAACTAACATTTGTTGCAGATAAGTTTGTGATATCAAAGAAGGGAGTGTATGTTGGAAGAGGATATGTGTGTGATGGCTTGTTTAAAGCAAATGTAACCACTATTGTAACAAACAATGATAAGAATAAGATTGAATCTTCCGCTTATATTGTTGACTCTTCTAACATATGGCATTCTAGATTAGGGCATGTAAATTTTGATACATTGCGAAAATTAATTAATCTAGAATTCATACCAAAATGCAATATAGATTCCAACTATAAATGTCAAGTTTGTGCAGAAGCAAAATTGACAAGAATCTCGTTTCATTACATTGAACGAGAGACTGAACCTCTAGAATTAATACATACTGGTATATGCGATTTGAAAATGTGTCAAACTAGAGGTGGACAGAGGTACTTTATCACATTCATTGATGACTGTACCAGATATTGTTATGTGTATCTCCTTAGAAGCAAGGACGAAGCAATCGAAATGTTTAAACAGTATAAGGAAGAAGTTGAGAATCAACTCAATAAGAAAATAAAATCTTTAAGGAGTGATAGAGGAGGAGAATACGAGTCTCCATTTGAGGAATTCTGTGCTAAGCATGGAATTATACATCAAACTATAGCCCCGTATTCGCCTCAATCCAACGGTGTAGCCGAACAGAAAAATAGAACTCTTAAAGAAATGATGAATGCCTTACTAATTAGTTATGGATTGCCAGATAACTTTTGGGGAGAAGCCATTCTTTTAACAAATCACATTTTGAATAAAATACCACGAAAGAAAACATCAAAATCTCCACATGAACTTTGGAAAAAAAGACCACCATCCTACAAATACTTGAAAGTGTGGGGTGTCTTGCCAAAGTAGAAATACCAAAACCGAAAAAGGTCAAAATTGGACCAAAGACTATAGATTGCATATTCATTGGATATGCTCATAATAGTAGTGCATATCGATTTTTGGTGTACAAATATGGAATTGATGACATTCATGAAAATACCATTACCGAGTCCCGAAATGCAAGATTTTTTGAACACATTTATCCTCTAAAAACCTCTATTGAAATAAGTGTTCAAAAGCGGCCAAGGGATCCAGATACTCCCGAGGATAACGTTGATCAAAGTAAAATGAATGATGAAACTGAGATAGAGGAACCGAGAAGGAGCAAGCGACAAAGGACCTCTAAATCCTTCAGACCTGATTTCTATGCATATATGATAGAAAATGAACCTCTAACTTACCAACAAGTAATGTCATCTCCTGATGCTCCTTATTGGGAAGAAGCCGTCAATAGTGAAATAGAATCCATTCTACAAAACCATACATGGGAACTAGTGGATCTCTGTAAATGATCAAAACCACTAGGATATAAATGGATATTTAAGAAAAAACTAAATGCTGACGGCTCAATAGACAAGTATAAAGCAAGACTTGTAATAAAATGATTCAGACCGAAGAAAGATCTGGATTACTTTGATACATACTCACTAGTTACCAGAATAACATCAATTAGAATGCTTATTTCAATTGCATCCATATTAAATTTGGAAATACACCAAACGGATGTGAAAATCGCGTTTTAGAATGGTGAACTAGAAGAAGAGATATATATGCAGCAACCTGAAGGGTTTCTAAGCCCAGGAAATGAAAATAAGGTGTGCAAATTAGTAAAATCAGTTTATGGCCTTAAACAAGCTCCAAAACAATGGCACGAGATATTTGATGAAACTATGTTATCAAATGGATTCAAAATAAATGAATCAGATAAATGCATGTATGTAAGATATACGGATGTTGGATATGTCATTGTATGCCTTTATGTTGATGATTTGTTAATCCTAGGGAATAACAAGGTCATAATAAAATCTACGAAGGATATGTTGTCCTCTAGATTCGATTTGAAAGACCTAGGAGTGGCTGATGTAATCTTGGGTGTGAAAATTATAAAAACACCACAAGGATATGTGTTATCTCAGTCACATTACATTGCCAAATTGCTTGAAAGGTTCAAGCAATATAATATAACCATTGCAAAATCACTAGTGGATATGAACTAAAATTGGGTAAAGAACACCGGTGATGGAATATATCAAATTGAATACTCTCATATAAGTATTATGTATGTCATGAATTGCACTAGGCCTGATATTGCATACGCTATAAGCAAGTTGAGTAGATATACCAGTAATCCTAGTAAACATCACTGGAAAGCAATAATCAGGGTCCTAGGATATCTAAAGTATACACAAAACTATGTGTTGCAATATATGAGAAGTATCCTTCAGTAGTAGAAAGATATAGTGATGCCAATTGGATAACTGGCTCAAATGACACAAAATCTGCAAGTGAATATGTGTTTACATTAGGAAATGGAGCAATCTCGTGGAAATCATCCAAACAGACTTGCATAGCAAGGTCGACAATGGAATCAGAGTTCATTGCTCTTGATAAAGCCGTAGAAGAAGCAGATTGGCTTAGGAGTTTCTTAGTTGATATTCCAAGTTGAGAAAAACCCGTACCTCCAATATGTATACATTGTGATAGTCAATCTGCTATAGGAAGGGCAAATAGTACATTGTATAATTAGACTTGGATTTAGATGTAGGATTATACGAAGAAAAATTATATGAAGCCGAACAGAGAAGAAAGTAAGATATTTAACGTTTTTAGGTGGATAAACTGATTAAATTTTAAATATTATTAAAAATCGAAGATTCTATTTTATAGTGTGGATTAACTGATTAAAAATGTGTATTAGAATAAAATTTACCTAAACATAATATCAATGGTTTCCTTTGTAATAACTATGGCATTGAACTTTATAACGTAACAGTGACATAGTTGTTTACCATGAGCGTTTTCTTCTCTTCATTGATACAAACATGATTTTCTTCCCCCTCATTAAACCTATTTAATGGTTACCATATATACTGCTATTAATCCAGCTTTTAGTTGTATTTTTCCTTTAACTCAATGTATTATAACTTCATTAACACCCACTAAAGGATAATGCAAAATGCATATGAACAAAAATTAATTTTTGGAACTGTAGTGAGCGAGGTCAACAAATAAACTTTGATTGGTAGGTAAATTCATCATGCAAATTTTTAGCTTATTGTCTTCCCAAACAGAAGCTTTGACTAGTTTTCTCCTTTTTATATAATTAGGATACCATCATAATATGTTTTATTTTAAGTTTTTAATCATGTTATCAAACAATCCACATCAAACTTGTAAGAAGATCACTACTGATCCTAATAACCAATTAGCAACATCAAAAAGCTACACGTCAGTATACGTTTCTCAATACTTCTTTCTTTCTTTAAAACCTTGACTTATATTGTTAATGATATTAATAATTATATCATAAATACTATCATAAAAAACAACATTTTTTGGCCAATCATTACTACAGTTCAGGAAAACATGAAGAATTCTAGAACAATGTGTAGTTTTATAGAAGTGATAATATTGAAGTACGATATCAGAACATATTTTCTTCTTTAGAACTTGGATACCACCCGTACCTAGAAGAAATATTTCACCTCCACTTTAGAACTCTAATTTTTTTTCCTTCGGTCAGTTTGGATACCAGCCGTGCATAGAAGAAATAATTCACTCTATTTCAGAACTTTGTAAATTTCTTTGCTTCTTCAGAGTTTGTTTGAGATCAACGTCTTTACCTAGTTAGTCACATAGAAATCTTTCCACCGTTGCCAGTCGTGACTGAAACTTCACACTCTAGCGGGCAAATACCTTAACCGTATTAAAAACAGACCAGAAAAATTACAACTAAAATCATCGATCAAACTAAATATATACTACGCATGGTCATCAGTTTCACTAAACAAATTGTCTAAAGGAAAAAAATCAAAAGCAACCATAATGGTATTCATTTACCTGCTTAATTTTAATAATTAATGAATAAAATAAAGTTATTTATTTATGATGTTTGCTAGAAAAGGCTACTAAATGGTAAAAGAGTATGGATGGCATAATATCATCATAAAAATAAACAGATGTGTTTGTCTTTATTAAATAGCTATTTATATTCAGAAAGGAACATCTTCTGTAAAACTTGAAGTTTGACTCTGTATGCAAATGTTTAAAAGAACTAAAACTAATTTAGTATCAAATCCGCTTGTGTAATAGTTGCATACTATAATTCTTAGTAATACCGAGTGAATGCATATAAAACCAACACATTGAATATTTGTAAAATAAATAATTGTACATATCACAATTGTTTAATTTATCACACTTACAATTTCATGCAGGAATCACGAGGATATTCATGATCTTAATTTATGAAAAATTGTACATAGTCAGCGAAGTTACGTGAATCTATATTCAAAAAAGAAAAACCTTTAATTTTAATTCACAACTACTACACTCACTCAATAAGAAATCTCAGATCCAGCAAAATTTCTCATATAAATTCCTCAGTTTTATGCAAATATGGACATAAACAGACAACAAAACATGATTTTTAGCGATAGGTTTATGAATATCAGCCACTTTAGAAAAGTACTTTGACTGATTAGACTACCCAGCCAAGCATTTCCTCAAGAAACAAAAATAATCTATTTATGTTTTATCTATTGAATACCAAGGCATCATATAGTTTTGCTTGTGCAATTTAGGCGATCTTCGAGAACATAAATACCTATTTTTTTAAACACTCCATTTTGTATAATATTTGTTAAATATTAAGTTTATTTTTCTTATTGAATATAAAAAGCATAGAAGTTATTGGCGCATCATTAGTCATTCATTTACTTTTCTGCTACAAAACTAACTAATCTAGAACAAAAAAAAAAAAAATTATCATGTTCACTCTAAAGTAATACTGAAGGAGTCGTAACGGGAATTTATTTATCTTTGTTTATTTAAATGTTAAACAACTCTAGAGTGGTCACCAAAGAACCTAGATATTCAAATTTATCACAGACATATGAAAAGTTAAAAATAACAATGGTCTTTTGAGCTTTGTTATAAGAAACATTTTTTAGAAGTAAAATAAGATTCAAAATCCAAAGGCTGACATTTAAAATCATAGTTTCCTACTGCAAACGTGAAACCATGGGAACGGTTATGAAATTATGTGCTTAATAACAATTTGATATTCGAAATTATAATTAATTTAAGCAACTCCAAAACTACAACAGAATACTATGTCGTGGAAGCGATAAAAAATATCTAGTTTGTCGGTGGATTATAAACCACAAATTCAACAACAACAAAATCACCAGTAAAGGTAAAAACACAAACATATAGAACACGAAGATTTAGCATCTTCTGAGAAAAAAGTCTCTGCGTTCTATACATTTCTGTATATATGTTGAAAACCCATTATTTGATTATAGGTAGCATAATCAAGAGATAAAAAAATTCTCCAAAAACATGTTCACACTGAAAACTCATAATTTGATTTGACAACAGAAATTAGGGTATACTGAAGAAGAGAATAATGGAGGATGTTTATTCTCTCATCCACACGCAAATATGAAGATGACATCCTCCATAATTTTTCTTTCCTGCATCAACATCTATAAACAATCTTTTCTTTCTTCATATTGCAAAATCAATTAATTTATAAATATCCTTTTTACTCATTAATAAATCTTTGAATAATTAACTGATTTAATAATATACGTTTCCATTTTCTTCATTCCATTTATAGCCTAATTAATTGATGATATCAATTGACTAACTTTTTTTTTCTTCTTGGAAAATATTTGAATCACTCAATTTCAACAATTAAGCCACCCAAGCACATAGAAGTATAAAAAGAATCCAAACTTATGTTCACCTTCTTGATTATTCATTAAGTAGGGGTTGATCGTACATGTTACGTGTAGTTACGCGTTTTGATCTAGTGTAAGTTTAATAAATGAAGAAAGTTATACTAATGAACTGAAATTATATGGAACATTTAGATGACATATTTGTAGCAATTATCTCGAAAAATAAAAAACAGAACAGACTTTACTACCTATAAATTTTCAATTTCTTTTATCCCTAAGTCCAAATAATGATTTTTGAGTCAAAAATAGCAAGCAGCTGATTAATATTAGGTAAAATTTGGTGATAAAGACAAAGAAGAATGATTTAAAAGTTGTAAGTACAATTAACACTCAAATTTGGTAATTGTTATAACAGTAGTTCAAAAGTTGTGTATGTAGGTGAATGTAGTTCTGGTACAATTTTGATCAAATTGATTACACAACGAATCAATTTAGTAAAAGTGCATCAACTATAATAGTACTAATATATTAGTTGGTTCCAAATATGAGGAGACATAAGCATTTTATCCTGTATAACAATACAATTAAATTTAAAACCTAGTTTTATATGTTCATCTACAGTGATTGACAATGGAATATTTAAACCATAAACCACACATGCTGTAGAAAATTTCATCGTTTTTTTTTTCAAAATTATGCTCAACCATATTGATTGGAATGCAAATGCTAAACAACAGTTAATGATTTTATGCTATGGAAACTTTAAAAAAGAACTGTTATATGTCAGTAAATGAAATACTTCAATTTCAGCAACTATAGTGAAGAAAAATAAGAACAATCTACATCACACGTATAAAGTTATTATAGCTAAACATCTAAATGCAGACCATTAAATGTGTATTAGAGAGATTTGTCTAAGAATATAATATCAGTTTTCACATTGGATCAAGTTGAAGTATAATAGAACGCTGCATTCCTCTTGTTATCTTGATAAAATATTGTATTGGAAGCTTTTTAGGTCCAGCCTGCATTCAACATCAAAAAAAGTTGTTAACTATAAAATCTCATTTTTTGACAATAAATAAAATAGAGCATGAGTTCATTACATTCCATATAATATATTGCTTATTCAACAGCTAATGAATCTCTTGAAGAATAATAACAATAAGCAAGGCACAAATTGAGAAAAGCATCTTAAAACATAATAGATCTACAACATTTATAGCATTATTCAATTCAAATAGTATTGATCTTTATAATAAACAACCGCAGTAGATATCCCAAAGTAAATGAAATAGCACATATAAATCAATCCCCAAGTTATCTAAAATTACCGAATATACACAATATATACATGTTTAAGGGAAGAAGAAAAAGGAATTTCTAGTATATGCAGTTGTGCCAACGATTTCCATAGAGATTTGATGCCATCGACGGCAGGCACTAAGCAGAGGTACATGAAACGACACACTTCCGAATTAGCCACGTATGGATGGAAATATGAAAATAAAGGATATATTTGTCCAAATAACTAATAGATAAATCAATCTTTCAAATAATGTAAAATAATGAAAAACACTCAATAATATGATAGAAGAATGATTGTACTCATTTATCTCATTAATGAAAAAATTACAGATGAAAGGTTTCTGAAAAGATGAACATCAGTAAACCTAATTTTATTTCATACTCGAATATTCCAAAATACAAAGTATCGGTATTATTTATACAACACGATGGGCTTTTAACCATCCAACCCAACAACAAAGAAAACAAATACGAAAATAACCCAAAATACAACAAACCAGGCCTTATTAACAAAACCAAAAATACAAAATACAAAAGAACAACAAAATACTACACATAATCTCTACACCCCTCCCTCAAGACTGACCTGCATAGAAGGATAGTCTTGACATGACAAAAGAGAAACCATCCCAAGCTTGTGCACCAAAGTCTTGTGCTGATCAACACCCAGTGGTTTAGTCATAATGTCTGCGAGCTGCAAAACAGACTTTACATATTTTGTCATTAAGAAACCTGACTTGATGTTCTCTCTAACATAATGTACATCAAGTTTATGATGTTTTGTTCTCATATGTTTGGTTTTTTCATGAAAACATGGGTCTTGTGCAATATGCATTGCTGAAGCATTATCACAATGAAGAATAATAGGATTTGATACATGAACATCCAAATCATTAAGCAAACCTTCAATCCATACTAATTCACTGGTTGCATAACTCATGCTCCTATACTCTGCCTCAGTGCTACTTTTAGAAACCACCTTCTGTTTCTTAGTTTTCCATGATACTAAAGCATTTCCAAGAAAAACACAATATCCAGACAAAGATTTACCAGTATCATTGCACATACCCCAGTCTGCATCACAATATGCACTCAAAACCAAATCAGAGTTAGTTGGAAAAGATAAACCCATATTCATAGAACCTTTCAAATATCTCAATATATATAAGGCTGCATTAAAATGAGGAACTCTAGGAGATTGAAGAAACTGGCTTAATTGTTGAACAGCAAAAGAAATATCTGGTCTGGTTAAATTCAAATACAACAGCTTACCAATCATTCTTCTATAATTTTCAGGGTCTGATATGGTTTCTCCTTCAAAATTGCTCAATTTCAACCCTTTTTGCATTGGAAAAGAGGCTGGTTTACAGTTCTGCAAATTGTAATCCCTTAATAAATCATGAATATACTTTCTCTGATTCAAAAAAATTCCAAACTTTGATCTTGAAACTTCAATCCCAAGAAAATATTTGATATCACCTAAATCTTTGATTGTGAAAGCTTGATGAAGATCATTTTTCAAATTATTTATAAAGGAAGAACTATTCCCAGTTATAAGCAAATCATCCACATATGCCACAACCACAAGAAAAATGGAATCTGTCTTGAAAACAAACATAGAATAATCCTGTTTTGATTGAATAAAACCCCATGAAATCAAAAACTTACTTAATTCTTGATTCCAGCATCTAGAAGCCTGTTTTAAACCATAAATGGATTTCTTTAGTTTGCAAACTTGCTTTGAATCTGCTTTATCATAACCTGCAGGTGGAAGCATGTATACTTCTTCTTCAAGAAACCCATGCAAAAAAGCATTATTAATGTCCAACTGTTGTATTGACCAGCCTCTAACTGCAGCAACAGCTAATACAATTCGAACTGTTGTAAATTTAGCAACAGGACTAAATGTATATTTATAATCCTTACCAGAAATTTGTCTATCTCCTCTTGCAACAAGCCTTGCTTTATACCTTTCTACTTCACCATTTGGTTTAAATTTTGTTTTGAAGACCCATTTGCAGGCAATAGGTTTTTTGTCACTAGGCAATTGAACAAGTTCCCAAGTGTCATTCTTTTCTAAAGCATCTATTTCTTGTTTCATAGCATGTACCCACTCTGGAAACATCTTAGCTTGATTATAAGAAGATGGCTCAAATGATGAAAACACATTGGCTAAACTATGCATTTCAGTGTCATTAAGTTGAACAAAAGATGCCTCATTAAACTCATTAAAAGAAATAGAATTATTCACTTGTCTTGAAGGCAACTTTGCAGTAACATAATCATCATATTTCTTTGGTAAATGACAAACTCTAGAAGATGTTCTGGTAGGATGTAATTGAACAGGAGAATCATTATATGAAGGAGGAATTGATGACTGATCTTCAACAAGAGGACTACTTGAATCAGTGAGATTATTGAAAGGAACAGGTATTGATTCATTTTGATTAGAATTAGTTTGAGAATTCTGCATAACCAAATCACTCTGATCTAATGCTGGATTTACTAAGGCTGAATTTCCAGGTGTGTGATCATTAAAAGAAACAGGGAGTGACTTATTAAGAAAAGGAAACACATTCTCAACAAAATGAACATCTCTACTGTATACTATTTTATGTGTTTCAAGATCATATAACTTATACCCTTTTTGTCCATAAGGATAACCAATTAAAACACATTTTTTAGCCCTTTCAGCAAATTTATCATGTAGCTTTTGAAATGAAAAACATAGGCAGCCAAGAACTCTAAGATGTGCATATTCAGGGACTTTATTCATTAACAATTCATAAGGTGTTTTCCAATTTAACACTGAACTAGGCATCAGATTAATGAGATGAGTAGCAGTCAAAAGACAATCCCCCCAAAATTTGAAAGGCATACCAGCATGAATCCTAATTGTCCTTGCTGTCTCAATCAAATGTCTGTGTTTTCTTTCAACTCTGCCATTCTGTTGTGGATTTCCTGGAATAGATCTTTGATGTAATATCCCTTTTGATGCAAATAGTTGTTTACAAGCATCTTGAACAATCTCAGTCCCATTATCAGATCTGACAACTTTAATCTTCTTTCCAAATTGATTGAAAACATATTCAATGAAATCCTTAATAACAGAAGCTACCTGAAGCTTAGAATGAAGCAAATATGTCCATGTATTTCTTGTATGATCATCAAGAATGGTTAAAAAATATGTTTCACCACAAAGTGCTGGTCTGTGATACCTTCCCCACAAATCAATATGTATCAAATCAAAAGGAAATTCAGCATAAGAATCAGAATGAGGAAAAACAAATTTATGATGTTTTCCTAACACACATGCTTCACAAGTAAAATCCTTAAGTATTCTGCCTGATGTAAGATTCTGAATACATTTCATTTTATTGAAAGAAGGATGACCTAGCCTAGCATGAAGAACATCAATACTAGGTTTGTTACATGATGTAATAATATTGTTCACAGAGACAAGAAAACAATTATTCTCAAACATAGAATGAGATTCAGAAGTAACAGAAAATAAGAAAGATGAAAATGACAATCTATATAAACCAGAAACCCTTGATCCACTGACTTGAATCTGATTTGATTCAGAGTCCTGAAAATAGCAAGAAGATTTTGTGAATTTTGCTGTGACATTATTTTGATCAAGAAGTTTTCCTACACAGAGAAGATTATTTTTGAAAGTAGGAACATACAATACATTTTGTATTTGTAAGTTCTGACTCAAATTCACAGCACCAACATGATTAACTGGAATAATAGATCCATCAGGCAGATTAACCTTTATAGGTGTCTTAAGTTTTTTAAGTGAAGCAAAAAGTGTTATATCAGATGTCATATGATCAGTGGCTCCTGTGTCAACTATCCAAGATTTCTGATCAAAAAACTTAGTAAAATTATCTCCAATAACTGAAGAAATTTTACCTGCATAATTGATTGAAGAACCAAGTGGATTATCCTCTAAGCAAGAACTGGAACTTGATTGATGTACCATCTTCATGACTTGATTATACACAGCAGAAACTAAAACTGGATCATACTGTTCACCTTCAGCAGTCACAAAATTCATAGCAGCATTAGAAGCATCAGCAAATTCAGGCTTGCCTCCAAGAATTCCCTTATCAGTTTGAACTTGAGCATTATTGGCATTCTTTGAATTTTGCTTTTGCTTTGTAATAAACTCTTTGTTCCACCATTCTGGATATCCAATCAGCTTAAAACATTGATCACTTGTGTGCCCCTTTTTCTTGCAATGATCACACAACAAATCACTTTTCTGTCTCTTGGCATCTCTTTTGGCATTCTGCCAATTTGGCTTAGGAAAAGTTTTAACAGCATTAAGAGCATTCGTCTCTACCTGAGTAGAATTCTTCTCTGCCAATTTATTTTGATGCTCAACTTGTTGCAGAATATAATAGGCTTTGTGGACATTAGGAAGTGGATCAGTGCTAAGAATATTTGTTATAACCTGATCATATTCCTTTGTTAATCCAGATAATAGCTGCATTAGCTTATTTCGTTGATCATTTTCAAGAATTTTCTTCAGAATCCCACAAGAACAATTTCTCAAAGCACCACACGTGCATTCGGGAAAACCTTCAAGAATCTGCAGTTGATCCCAAATTGTCTTCAGTTTTCCATAGTATTCAGCAATACTAAGTTCATTTTGATAGGTTGAAGTCAAACTCTGATGAAGATCGAACAATCTTGGTGCCGTGGTTTGACCAAACCTTTCACCCAATTCTTTCCACAGCTGACAAGAGGAATCAACAAACATAAAGCTCTCTGACAAGACTTTATCCATAGAATTCAGGATCCAGGACATAACCATGTAGTCGTTTCTCACCCATTTCTGATAATCGTTTGATGTAATTGGCGGCATAGGAAGAGAACCATCCACAAATTGCAATTTATTTCGAGCAATTAAAGCCATCCTCACTGTTCTACACCAATTCAAATAATTCGAACCTGATAATACATGATTTCCAAGCTGCATCCCTGGATGATCTGAATTTGAGAGATAATAGGGATCGTTGAAGTTGATCGGTTGATTAACTTGAACTGGTTCATCAGATTGGATAGATTCGGAACTTGTATTCACCATTTTTGAAAGAAGAAAGAAGAAATTAAGAAGAAAAGAAATCAGATCTGAGATCGCCTCAGCTCTGATACCATGAAAAGATGAACATCAGTAAACCTAATTTTATTTCATACTCGAATATTCCAAAATACAAAGTATCGGTATTATTTATACAACACGATGGGCTTTTAACCATCCAACCCAACAACAAAGAAAACAAATACGAAAATAACCCAAAATACAACAAACCAGGCCTTATTAACAAAACCAAAAGTACAAAATACAAAAGAACAACAAAATACTACACATAATCTCTACAGTTTCAATTTAACAATAGATTGTCATAAAATTATTATAATAAAATATATGTCAAATTATTAGATGTAAAGCTTATGGTACAGTTTCATTCCGATCAATTCTCTGAGTGTAGGTGAACACTGGCATTCATGCATGTTTTAGTACATCACCTAATAGGGATAACATTATATAAAGAAACAAATGCTACTGCCAATGCGATAAGGTATATAGATCAGCATGATTCCCATACTGTAAATAAATTTATGTGACTTATAAAAAGCAATTGCAATGTGGGTGCAAATGTGATAACACCCAAGCATATTAAGGTGTAGTTGCATTTGTGCAAATGCAACCTCTATACATGTTTTTATATCAACTACAGTCTCTGGTTATGCATTTTACTGCACCACCCCACTGCAATCTAAGCTTTCTATACAATTTGGTAAGTTAGACAAAGAATATTATGTGCGAAGCGTTGAGGCCAAAAATAAAATAGGAAACATGTATAAATCCATCTATAAACTATCAAAAACAGAAAATCAACCTAAAATACATCATAGGTACATAAAGATAAGTAGAAGAATATTATTCAAACACACATATCCTTAATATAAAACAAATCATCCTCTCTTATCTAACCCAGTAAAAATCAAAGTAAAAAATGAATGGAGATAAAAAACTAAGTAGTAGAAATCAATGCAAATATATAGTTAACTGATGCCAACAGGGTCCATACAATCATTTTTTGGCCTTTTCAAAACATGAACTTGTTGTAAATGGAACTGCCTAGCAAATGGTTTCCTGTATTAATAGATATTCAAAATTTGTTATTCTTTCCCATTTACAGTTGTAAGATGAGTTGATAATATTTGTAGAAATGAGTCGCTTGAATTTCACTGTTAGAATCGAGGTTAGATTAGTTGATTAATAAATGGTAGAGATAAATTAAAATGCATCACGGTCATATGTGAAATAGCAAAAAAAGGTGAAACGTAATTTCATTAGTAATCACGTCATTTTGGCTAATATGAAATATCATATTATTTAAAAATTAGCAAATTTGAGAACGGGCACAATATTAGTAGTTTATTCCCACAAAAAAGCAATGACCTTCAGTGAGCAAACAGACCCAAAGAATTCTGTGCTTTGTAACGAAGAGATCCACTAAGATTAAATCATCATAATATGCATATCTCACGTAAAGGCATATATGAAAGAACGTATAAATTCCTAAGGGTTAAAGCATGCCATAATTTTCTAACTGCGATGATGATGCCTTTGCTCTGTTAATTAAAGGACATCAAAATTTTCTATTTTTGGCAGTGCTGAAAGTATCGGATTTACAGTTCATAGTAGCACTTAAACCTAACATTCAATTGTCAAAAAAAAAAAAAAAAAAAAAAAAAAAAAAGAAGAAGAAGAAGCAAGGCCTTAGTAATAGTAAGCATACTAAGGTTTGAATGTGTAAATATGCCAGGTTATGTTCATTGTAATATGAAGTGATTAAACATATTTGTGATAAAAAGTCAAGTTAATTGAAAGAGTTATAGGCTTGTAGTCATTGTTTTGGAAGACTGTAGTTTCACTGCACCTTTATAATAGTAGCAAAACATAGTGCAATAAAAACTCTTTTAAAGTCGTACTGTAAACAATGAATCTCATATTCATCTTTTTTGCTCATATGATCGTTTAGTGCTACAAAATATTTAAAATACAAAATATCGACAGTGGCTAAGCTTAACTAAGACAGTGGAGTAAAATATAACAAACTAATAAAAGAATCAGAAAGTACTAAAGAAGATCCACACTGTCAACAAATAAAGCATCGAAGATTGAAGGGGCCCACAGTTGGATAGGGCAGCATCAAGATTGGATCTTCCTTCCCTAATCAATTTAGTAGATATTCCCATAGGAAAAAAAATGTAACAAACAAAGTTTACATACGCAACAGGATGGAAAAGAAAGAACACTGTCGAATGTAAGACCACCGTAAGTAACGATTGGAAAAGGAATCTCGATTGCTAGAAAAAGGCTTGGCTGAAATTGGCCAAAAAAATTGGAATAAAATGGGAAAAAAAGGAAACAGTAGAACATTGATTACCGATGGTGGAAGGCAGAGTCTTCAATCGACACCAATGGTTGAAGGCAGAGTCTTCAATTCAGTAAAAGACTCGTCGCCACAACACAGTGAAGTAACAACGCCATTGGGTTCAGTTTTGGTTTGCCAAAGAAGAATCGATGCCGGAGAGTAAGAGTCCCATAGTCATTCGACTGCAAATACCATCGAAAGAGTTGAACAGGGATGGCTGAACATATCGATTAGGAGAGTGCAGTTTCTATTTTGTTCGATTTATTGAAACCGAAAAAGAGAGTCACCATTTTGTAATTAAAACATTGGGCACAGATAACCCAGCAGTAAAGGTACTGAGAATAGAGTGTGATTTTTGGTTTTCTAATATCAAAATCAAATTGGGAATATAAGAAGAGGAATGATTAATGTATAAAAAGGAAATATGTTAGAATTAGGAATTGGTTCAGGGTAAGATTTCAGGGAAGAAGATGTAAAACCGTTGAAAGTTATAGGCTAATGTTCGAGGGAGAAATTAAAGTAACCGCTTGCGCTTCTTTTCGTAGAAGAGGCAAATGAGAGAAGACGTAAGAGTTTGCCACGTTAGATCTGAAAGAACGAAAGCCATGCCAAATCAGCTTTTGATTTATTCTACTTTCTATAATAGTAAGTCTCAACATATTCTGTCACAGTCATAAAACCACAAGACAACTTCTCTCTAACGGAGTTATCACTATAGACTATGTAAGGTCAAAGGATAACATAGCGGATCCACTAACAAAAGACTTGCCAAGAGAGAAAGTTCAAACCTTATCGATGGGAATGAGCTTAAGACCTATGAACTAAGAGTTTTCTAAAACAGAAACCCCATCTAGTTGACTGGAGATCCCAAGATCTAGGTTCAAAGGGACAACTAAGTTTAAGATAAACTAGACGGCACTGTTAAATACAAACCATTCCTATGATAAGACAGTACACAACCCGTCGGAGAATAGGATAAGCTTGGCTTTTAATGACGTCTATATTGTGGTGTTATAAAGAACCAAGTGGAGTATTACGGGATACTCTTAATAGAATCACCTATGTGAGTGCGAAGACGCCGCTTCAAGAAGAATTGTAAGGTCGAATTCTTCAAGCACTCATAAAACCAAGGCGGTGTTCATGGCAAAAACGAACACAAACAGAGAACCTAGGGGTTAAAGAGCATTTATCATGTGTTATCATTATAGACTTACACAAACGGCTTACAGTTCAAAGACAACGAAGTCTACTGATTCGCCAGTTAGTTATAACGATAAAACACTAGGAAAAGTTCAAGGCCTCTGTGCTACTTTTACCGATATGATAAATGTTAGTTCAGAAAAGATTAGATAATACTCATTCATGTGGGGGATTTTTGGAAATGAATGAGTAAGTTTGGCAAAATTCATTTAGTCCCACATCGGGGAAAGCTAACACCTTTGCCACTACTTATACTAAGGCTTGATATGTAATTACAAAAGAAAGAGGAGATGGAAGAAAGAGGCAATGGCATGAAATATGGCATGATCATGTTAATATTGAAAAGGTCAAAGATAAGGGCCTTGGGGTCTGGTGATCGATTGGGCCTCCGATGGGCTGCGCTGCAAAAAACGTCGTAATTTTTAAATCTGCCACGCAAATGCCAACGGTGATATCTGTTGTTAAAGGGTCGCAACCTTTCCAACAGTCGCGGCTGTTGCAATTCAAACAGAAGCCCCTGTTCATGAAAAAGTGTCTTTTCCACCCTATATAAAGGCTGCAGAATTCGAATCTGTACACTGTTTTTATTCTGCATTCTCCCATCTTTATCTTCCTCCTCGTTGCTCTGTTCTGCAATTAAACACTTGCCTTGCGTTCGTTGTGACTCTGCGTTTGTAGCGCACCATCGCAGAGATGGGTCCGTTTCACCCTTGGGAGACGACTGCTCGACAACCTTACGCGCCGTAGAGGGAGCAATTTCGTTTCAAGGGTACAACACTCGCTGGACTCGGACATAAATCGGTACCGTCTCCTTTACCTTTTCTGAATATTTACTGTTCCGGTTCATTCTCTTGCATACTTGTGGCTGAACTTTGTTGTTGCAAATTTGCAATATCACTGAATCAGTATTATTATCGCTTAATGGCGTTACTGTTGTTAGAAACAGTTTTCAGACGTTTCTAGTGATTGATTTCTAACAATCTTGAAACGAAATCTTTGATAGTTGATTCTGTTTGCAGACGACAATGTCGCAAAACAGCAACAACAAAGCTGTGCAGACACAGACTGTGCCACCGGCTCTGCCTCTGGTTACTCCACCTATTCCATATTCACTTAGCGAGAGACCAAAGAAGTTTAATGGCCAAGATTTTAAACGATGGCAACAAAAGATTCTTTTCTACCTGACAACCTTGGGACTGGCCAAATACCTTTCGAAGGATCCCCCGTTTGTTGAAGAATTGGAGCCTGACGCCACCAAAGTCGAGGCACTTACAGCATGGAAGAATTCTGACTTCTTATGTAAGAATTACATTCTCAACGGTTTAGAAAATAGTCTATATAATGTATATTGTACCGTTGAGACTGCAAAGCTTCTCTGATTATCACTTGAAAAGATGTACAAGACCAAAGATGCCGGAATGAAGAAATTCATTATCGGAAAGTTTCTTGACTTCAAAATGGTCGATTCCAAAATAGTCGTCTGTCAGATTCAAGAACTCCAAGCTATCATTCATGAAATTCCCGGCGAAAAATGGAGTTAAGTGAGTCATTCCAAGTGGCTGCCGCTATCGAAAAGTTGCCTCCATCATGGAAGGATTTCAAGAACTATTTGAAGCATAAGCGCATAGAAATGACCATGGAGGATCTGGTTGTTCTTCTACGAATCGAAGAAGACAACAGAAAATCAGGGAAAAAGGCTACCAGTTCATTATGAGCAAAGGCCTATATGGTTGAGGATGAAAAGACAAATAAAAGAAAGCGCGAGTAGAATTCTAAGGCAAAGAAACAAAAGAAGTTTCAGGGATCTTGCCACAATTGTGGAAAGAAAGGCCACAAAGCAGCCGTGTGTCGTGCCCCCAAAAGGAAGAAATCTGAAGCAAATATGGCAAATAATTCAGATGAGATTGCAGATATGGATTTATGTGCGGTTGTTTCTAAATGCAACCTTGTTGGCAACAACAAGGAGTGGTTTCTAGATACAGGAGCCACTTGTCATATATGTGACAACAAGTGGACGTTCGCAACCTACAAACCTTCCATTGATAACACACAACTATTCATAGGTAACTCGTCCGTATCAAAGGTGGAAGGCAAGGGAAAGATTGTACTAAAGTTAACTTCTGGAAAGGAACTAAAATTGAATGACGTTCTCCACATTCCAGAAATCCGCAAGAACCTGATTTCAGGATCGTTGCTCAGCAAGCATGTTTTCAAACTAACATTTGTTGCTGATAAGTTTGTAATATCAAAGAACGGAGTGTATGTTGTCAGAGGATATGTGTGTGATGGCTTGTTTAAAGCAAATGTAACCACTATTATATCAAACAATGATATGAATAAGATTGAATCTTCTGCTTATATTGTTGACTCTTCTAACATATGACATTCTAGATTAGGGCATGTAAATTTTGATACATAGCGAATATTAATTAATCTAGAATTCATGCAAAAATGCAATATAGATCCCAACTATAAATGTCAAGTTTGTGCCGAAGCAAAATTGACAAGAATCTCGTTTCATTACGTTGAATGAGAGACCGAACCTCTAGAATTAATACATACCGATGTATGCGATTTGAAAATGTGTCAAACTAGAGGTGGAAAGAGGTACTTTATCACATTCATTGATGATTGTAACAGATATTGTTATGTATATCTCCTTAGAAGCAAGGACGAAGCAATCGACATGTTTAAACAATATAAGGCAGAAGTTATGAATCAACTCAATAAGAAAATAAAATCTTTAAGGAGTGATAGAGGAGGAGAATATGAGTCTACATTTAAGGAATTCTGTGCTAAGCATGGAATTATACATCAAATTATAGCCCCGTATTCACCTCAATCCAACGGTGTAGCCGAACGAAAAAATAGATCTCTTAAAGAAATGATGAATGCCTTACTGATTAGTTCTGGATAGCCAGATAACTTTTTGGGAGAAGCCATTCTTTCGGCAAATCACATTTTGAATAAAATACCGCGAAAGAAAACATCAAAATCTCCACATGAACTTTGGAAAAATAGACCACTATCCTACAAATACTTGAAAGTGTAGGGGTGTCTTGCCAAAGTAGAAATACCAAAACCGAAAAAGGTCAAAATTGGACCAAAGACTATAGATTGCATATTCATTGGATATGCTCATAATAGTAGTGGATATCGATTTTTGGTGTACAAATCTGAAATTGATGACATTCATGAAAATACCATTATCGAGTCTCGAAATGCAAAAATTTTTGAACACATTTATCCTCTAAAACTTCTTTTGAAATAAGTGTTCAAAAGAGGCCAAGAGATCCAAATACTCCCGAGGATAATGCTGATCAAAGTAAAATGAATGATGAAACTGAGATAGAGGAACAGAGAAGGAGCAAGCGACAATGGAGCTCTAAATCCTTTGGACCTGATTTCTATGCATATATGATAGAAAATGAACCTCTAACTTACCAACAAGCAATGTCATCTCCCGATGCTCCTTATTGGAAAGAAGTCGTCAATAGTGAAATAGAATCCATTCTACAAAACCATATGTGGGAACTAGTGGATCACCCTAAAGGATCACAAACACTAGGATATAAATGGATATTTAAGAAAAAAACTAAAAGCTGATGGCTCAATAGACAATTATAAAGCAAGACTTGTAATAAAAGGATTCAGACAGAAGAAAGATCTGGATTACTTTGATACATACTCACCAGTTACCAGAATAACATCAATTAGGATGCTTATTGCAATTGCATCCATACTAAATTTGGAAATACACCAAATGGATGTGAAAACTGCGTTTTAGAATGGTGATCTAGAAGAAGAGATATATATGCAGCAAACTGAAGGGTTTCAAAGCCCTGGAAATGAAAATAAGGTGTGCAAATTAGTAAAATCACTTTATGGCCTTAAACAAGCTCCAAAACAATGGCACGAGAAATTTGATGAAACTATGTTATCAAATGGATTCAAAATAAATGAATCAGATAAATGCGTGTATGTAAGATATACAGATGCTGGATATGTCATTGTATGCCTTTATGTTGATGATTTGTTAATCCTAGGGAATAACAAGGTCATAATAAAATCTACGAAGGATATGTTGTCCTCTAGATTCGATATGAAAGACCTAGGAGTGGCTGATGTAATCTTGGGTGTGAAAATTATAAAAAAACCACAAGGATATGCGTTATCTCAGTCACATTACATTGCCAAATTGCTAGAAAGGTTCAAGCAATATAATATAACCATTGCAAAATCACTAGTGGATATGAACCAAAATTGGGTAAAGAACACCTGTGATGGAATATATCAGCTTGAATACTCTCGTATACTAGGAAGTATTATGTATGTCGTGAATTGCACTAGGCCTGATATTGCATACGCTATAAGCAAGTTGAGCAGATATACCGGTAATCCTGGTAAACATCACTGGAAAGCAATAATCAGGGTCTTAGGATATCTAAAGTATACACAAAACTATGTGTTGCAATATGAGAAGTACCCTTCAGTAGTAGAAGGATATAGTGATGTCAATTGGATAGCTGGCTCAAATGACACAAAATCCACAAGTTGATATGTGTTTACATTAGGAAATGGAGCAATCTCGTGGAAATCATCCAAACAGACTTGCATAGAAAGGTCGACAATGGAATCAGAGTTCATTGCTCTAGATAAAGCCGCAGAAGAAGCAGATTGGCTTAGGAGTTTCTTGGAAGATATTCCAAATTGGGTAAAACCTGTACCTCCAATGTGTATACGTTGTGATAGTCAATCTGCTATAGGAAGGGCAAATAGTACATTGTATAATGGTAAGTCTCGACATATTTGTCATAGACATAAAACAATAAGACAACTTCTCTCTAATGGAGTTATCACTATAGATTATGTAAGGTCAAAGGATAACATAACGGATCCACTAACAAATGGCTTGCCAAGATAGAAAGTTCAAACCTTATCGATGGGAATGGGCTTAAGACCTATGAACTAAGAGTTTTCTTAAATAGAAACCCCACCTAGTTGACTGGAGATCCCAAGATCTAGGTTCAAAGGGACAACTAAGTTTGAGATAAGCTTGACGACACTGTTAAATACAAACCATTCCTATGATAAGTGTAATGTCCCGTATTTTCAGGCCATTTTATTGAAATATTTTTTTATTTAAAATGTTGATTTCAGATGGAAGTTAACCATTTTAATTTGAATATTTATTTATTTTGGAAAATATAATAATATTTTATTTTCGGCATATTTGGGAAAATGTTGACTCTGCTGTATAATATGATCGGGCGATTTAAAATGGTTTAATATTGTTCATTTTGAAATTATAATAGTGATTTCGTTTATAAAACGACGTTAGAACGTTTAATTTATAATTCAATTGTAAAACGAGCTACAACGGCGTGGTAGTTCGTAATTTGGCGTTTTGAACTTTAAACGGCTGTACAAGATCCAATATTAGTCGGATTTTCTCGAAACAAGAAAGGTCTGAATCTGTTGGGTAATATTTTTCTAATGGAAGAGAAAAATCGAGTTTTCATGTTGTAGATTTTGTTTTATGTCCAAATCAAATTTTGAAAAGGTCGTTGTGGAATTCCTATATATATTATAAAGTTTATTTGTATTAAATAAAGGGTTTTTAAATTTTTATAATATCGATTTTGCTTGAAATTCAACCTGGGATATTTTATTTTAGTAGTATATGAAATTCTGCTCGTGTATGGCCGATAATAATATTTTAATATTATTATATTGAGGTATTTTAAAATTGGTTTATTTTATTTGAATTGGGCAGTTATAAAAGGGACTTTATTCAAACGACCTTCGTTTTCGACGAAACAAATTTTATTGGGACCGCAACAGTAAATTATTGCTAGGTTTCAAGTTGTGCGTCAATCGGGGTTAATTTGTGAGCGTAGCAAAATTAAATACAAATAAAAACGACCGTTTGGACATGAACGAGCGCTGTTTGAGCAAATGGACTCGGAATTTGACGAAACAAGTTTCATTTGGACCGTATCGTCAAATTATACTATGCCGTCCATTCGCATCTCGAACGGGGTTTGTATGTGAGCACAAGAGCCAATAAACAACGTTTAAAATTGCTATAGACATGAAAAATAATATCGTTAGTCACGTCAATATAAATAAATATTATTTTTCCTTATAAATACACTACTCTTTAGCCATATTCATGATCATCACTGTCCAAACATTTTTTCCAGCAAACATAATTGCAGAAAAACCCCTCTTCATGAAATAATTTATTCCCACAAATCTGTAAGGAATTTGCAGAGGTAATCCAAAGGGAAGTTGAAGATCTAGTGGCCAGCAACCTCCAGTAAAAATTGCACGACCAACGGTGACCTATGTTGGCTGGAATTTTGCCAAAACCGAGAAAAAACAGTTTTCATTCTTTTCTAAATTGAAGGAGATTGGGTCAATTATAGATGTTCAGACCTTGGGGGAATTAAAGAGGAGAGATCAGGCTTTGATTTGGCACTGGTCTGGTGTTCTCTGGTGGTCGGTGGAAGGCGTGGCGAGGAGATGAACCGAGGACAGTTTTTTTGGGTTATTTTCGCAGTCACGATGGGTTTTGGCCGGATTTCGATGGTAGTGGTCATCAAGGTGGCCGCGGTCTGGGGGGAACCGGTGCTGGGTGGTCGGCCGCGTCGAACTGAGGTGGTCTGGGTGTCCCACGTGGGCTGTGGCGGTGGATTTTCTCAGTTGAACGAGATTGGGACGCAGGGCTTTTCTGGTGGCTGTGGTTCATCTGGGGAGGCGACAGTCATCGGCGAAGGAGGGATGAACTGCGGCGGTTCTGGTGAGGTTAGTGGCATGGGTTTCGGTGTGTTAGATCGTCGGTGGCGGGGCTGGGATGGTCGGTGTTCACTTCGATGGGGGTATCGGGTTTTAGGTAATCAAATAGGGGAAACCGCGTTCTTTCCAAATGATGATGACATGGAAATTTAAAAAGGTAATTAAGTTTATATTTATTAATTAGTTAATAATCATATAATTTATACAAATTTAAAATAGTCGTAACTTTTCCATACGATAAGGGAATCTAACGAAACTACATCCATTTGGATCGCAGGGACGAGACCTAGGTGATGGCACTGACTAGGCAGTGATCTATCGCAGTTGAAATTTCAGCTAAATTTGAACATTCGACTGAAATTAAATGCAACAAACGTGACCACCGTTAACCGAAATGAACTGGTGAGTTAATTATCACACATTCTGGAATCCTGTGATGTGGTAAATTCATATTAAAATATAATTTACCGTTAAAAGTATAAATTGGTTAATTGGTTGCTACGGACGTTATTGGTTGTTTGATTGGTTGTTGTTTTTCGTCATTAAATGCGTTATATTATTGAAATTTATTTCATATATTATTATGGAATGTATAATGAGCTGTGATGCAGGGAAGAACAGGTTGGAGGGATCCGACCGATTTCCTCAAATATTATATTTGTTGTTTGTTTTATTTTATTTATATTTGAACTAATTGAACCCCATATGGTAGTAAAACCTGTTTGAACATGATGGTTGAATAAACATTCACCTGTGTTGTGTTTAAAATCAATCGACTGTGTTAATTGAGTAGTTGGCAGTGAATGGCCTGAAATGTATGGTTTTAAACGTCGCTCTACCGTTCGGTGAATCGACGCTAGTTTTAAAGTTATAATTTTTTTTATAACTGAACTGAAGCTTTTCAGTCATTTTATATAATTAATTAAATTATAAATTATGAATAAATATTTTAATCGAGCTTTTCAAAGAAATTGTTTTAAGAGTTATGAAATACGATTTTGTGATTTACGCTAGTGCTGAAAGCAGAAACCACAGAAATTACCTACGGTTGGTAAAATGAAATAATTGTTTTTAAAACAATTAGATGATGTTTTTAAATTAAATAAATTATTTAATTAATTTGAAAAGGAGGAAATGACAAATGGAACTTTTAGGAAAAAGGGCTAATTAATTTAAGTATGGTAATAGATTTAGAATGGAAATTTAAGCTAAATAGATGGTAAGCGCATTTGTATAAGTGGTAAGGGAGAAATCCAAGAAAGGTTAAAAAGGGGTTTTAAACCAAAATATGACTTTATATATTATAGAGTTGAAATGAGCGTAAGGTTGTAATTGAAATAAGAATTACAAACAAAAAAGAAACCCATACGATGGTTTGGTATTAGATTTTGGAAAATGTATTCTTGGAATTAAAAATCCAAGTTAAAAGGGGTCGTGTAGTTAAGAAGGTGGTAAGCGGATTCTTAATCCAAGATAAGGTTAGTATAAGAATGCCGAATATAGGGAAGTAGATTATTTGATGTGCGATTTTATTAAAAACACAAAAGTTGTTAGGGCAATAATGCTTTAAGATAAATGTTATGTTTTTAGTGGATATTTACTTAATTAAAGGAATTAAGTAAAGAGATTATATTGAACAAGGATTTCAAATGTAATAAATGGTTTATAAAACCATATTTGAAATTGAGATGGTAAACAAGATTTTTAGAAGGGTTTAAGTTACAAACTGGTATTCATTCTGAGATAAGAACGTTGTCAATCAAGGTCTGAGAGGTAAATAAAATACCCCAACTTGAACGGCTTCATTATTGTCGAGGAATGGTATTTGTTTAAAACGAGTAAAAGGTGTTGAAATTAGTGTGGTATTCCATACGAGATGTAATGAACATAAGTGCGAGATTTTGGATTATAAATACTACTACAATAGTGGTTCCAATATAAATATTAAAGTTTTGGTTTTAAATTATATAAGTCGACATTTGCTTTAACCAAATTAGAATTGGAAACGTGTTAATACCATTAAGTAATATATTTATATTTATATGTATATATATCGAGATGCTAAATAAGGAAGAAAAAGGGGAAAAAGGTTTTAAAGAAATATATCGATATTTCCAAAAGGAATGGAAAACCGGGTATATACTTATATACATGTTCTAAAGTATTTAAAATAGTTTTTGTTATAATTGAGAATAAATATAAGGTTTAATCATATTGAACGAATTAAAGGTTAATTTAACATTTATTTATTTATTTATTTGTAAATAGGCCAAGTAGTGCCAAGTACTGAATCAGCAAACTCAATTTATTCACACATTTGTTATTTGATAGTTAAATCACCGACTATCAAACCTGACCAATACGATTGTTGGTATGGAAAGACCGAGATTGAATTTATATTCGAAAACCATTCCGACTAATAAATGCGTGAAGAGGCTGATCAAGATGGAGAAATTGAAGACCGTGGATCTTCATAAACGGAAGGACTACTTGTTGAATTTCTCTGGCTTGCAACCAGAGTTATTTGATTTGTGATTCTGTCATAGTCGAAATCTATGGATTGCAAGGACTACTCTCTACTGATCCTTGGGGCGATTCCTATATAAGGATGCGATAGCAGGGTACCTTCGGTTCATCCTATTCCTGGATGACTTGTATGGACGAGTGTCTGACAGAGTATTTCCAAAGGGGTCACGTACGTTGATTTCTTCAAACGTATTTTTGTTGATGGCGGAGAAGGCCACACACCTTCTCTTAGTTAACCGCAGAGTATTTTTATGGACGTCAATTAGTGATATCTCGCGGTTCTGACAATGTAGCATTCGAAGTGAATGATGACCAGATGCTCTAAAGGTAAATCTCTAGCCTCAAGCCTCATCGACCGGAAATGAAAAAAATCGGGCAGGCAGCATGGCTTTGTGGGTCGCTCCCATTAGGGTGTATAATCACCTATCTAGAGAAATTCCATTTGCTTCTTTAATCTATATTCGATGCTATCCCTTTTCGGGTGACGGTTGCTGATCCCAACCGTCGGTGATACACATTCAATACACTCAAGCGAAATGAGTAGTCAGTCATGAGTGGGCCTGGTTGCAAGACGTTCTTGTTAAACCCAGTGTATTTGCCTCTAGAGATACACTATCGGCAGGTGGTCCCATACCTTGTCATAGTCGGAATCCAATTTCCAATAAGCGCCCGCGATTTTGGATTGTATACTATATATGTAGAGCGTGAGATGCAAGCGTTCCGCTAGATTGTTAATTATTTGTATTTATACAATATGATAATATCAGAATAAGTTATGATTTCAAAAACCTTTTGGGTTATAACAAGGTAAAAACCGTCCGTGTTTATGTGTGGGCTGGTCTTCCTATTATCCTTTGATTTCATAAAAGATTTTCCAAAGTTAAATGAGTTGTGTGTTCTGTGAATTTATCACTGAAAGTATTCCAGACTGACCCGGTGTATTTTTGTAAAAACCCGGAAATCTGAGCCAGTTTAAATTTTTTATTTTGGCAATTTTGATGAATTTTTAATATTTAAAATGAATTATTTTAAATAATAACGACGAGAAATTTATTTTGAATAGAATTAAAATGAATATATTTATTTGGAACGTCGTTAGAATATAAATATTTTATTTTAATTATAAAAGGAATTGAAAATGGCGCGGTAGTTCGAAAAGTCGATTTCAAATTTCAAATGAATGTACAGGATTCAAAATAAATCGGATTTTAGAGAAACCAAAAATATTAGAATCTATTAGAGAATATCTTTCCAACGAATCCGAAAAATTGAAATTTCACAGCAGGAATAAAAAGATATGCCCAGTTGAAAATTGGGAATAGTAGCTGTGGAATTCCGGCCCTTAAAAATGGAAATTTTGCAAACGACCTTTGTTTTAGACGAAACCACTTTTGTTGGATCCATGATGTCAAGAAATTGCTACAGTCCAAAATTCGTAATTTTTGAAAGCAATATGTGAGCGTGGCGAAAGAAAACGTGTTTTGACAGTTTCTGTCAATTTTGATCGACCAGAAAATGCCCATTTTTCAAACGATCTCAGAATTTGATGAAATTAGTTTTGTTAGAACTGTATCGTCAATATGAAGCTAGAAAATATTTTTTTTGGGAATTTTTAGAGTTCGTATATGGCCTCGGTAAATTGAAATGTGCGTTCAAATTCAGTATATAGATTTATATTTTGATTTCGACGGAAACTGGTCGAAATAGTCGAATCAGCTTACGATACATATCCCATTGTGTTCGAAATGGGTCTAATTAGCTATGGATGACAGTCGGTGGGTTGGATTTCGAGTTCAAAATGAAAAGGTACTTTTTGAGAAAAAAAAACTAAAATATCTCTATACCCTCTCAGAGCCCCCCCGGTTCATTTCTTTTCTAAATCAAATAAAATATAAAAAGGGGGAAAACTGCCAGAGTCCCCCCTCGGTCGACGATCAGCATCGCTTGCGCCCCTCCCAGTTGGCGCCGCCGCCGGACCCCCCTCCCTCCTCCTTCTCGCCTCGACGCAGCCTCGAAGACCCATCGCGACCCCAATCCCCCCCAAACTCCAACGATGCCCAGCCCTAGCCCCTACGCCATCGCTCAGCCGACCCGACCACCGGAGCACCACCCCCCGGCGCCATCTCGCGAGCAACCCCCTCCACTCCTCTGAAAAAACTGGATTTAGGTGAGTTTTATTTTATTTTATTTATAAATCAGTTTTAATTGTTTACGAAAAATCAGTTTTAAAGTATTTAAATCAGTTTTAATTTACAGAAAAACATTTAATAGAGGTTTGATTTTTTATTTCAGGAAAGGTTAGATTTTTATTTGTGAAAAGCTGGGATATTTAATCATACAAGGATTTAATTTTTAATGATATAAAAAATTAGGTTTTTATATATAAGTTAGGATAATAAAAATATGCTTTTTATATGGTTGATATAATAAAAATATGATTTTTATATGGTAGAAATAATAAAAATATGATTTTTATATGGTAGAAATAATAAATATATGATTTTTATATGGTAGAGATAATAAAAATGTGATTTTTATATTATAGAGAAAATAAAAATATGATTTTTATATGGTAGAGATAATAAAAATGTGATTTTTATATTATAGAGATAATAAAAATATGATTTTTATATGGTAGAGATAATAAAAATGTGATTTTTTATATTATAGAGATAATAAAAATATGATTCTTATTTAGATAACTTAGCTCTAAAAACATAATTTTTATATGTTTAACATGAGAATAAAGATTTGATTTTTTATGTACATGTAGCGATAATAAAAATACGATTTGTAAATATTGATTAGCGGTATAAAAATTTGATTTTTATATATGTGATAGCGCCATAAAAATATGATTTTTATTATGTAGAAAGAAAATAAAAATGTGATTTTTGTAGCGTTGAAATAGAAATATGATTTTCTAATATAAAAATCGTGTGAAACAGATCGTTGGAAACGCAGCGAAGATTTTCTACATATGAAAAGTCGCGGCGTTTGTTTTAGCTTCTCGGTGAGAACTCCTCACTTTTATTTTTATTTCTAGTTTGAAATATATACTAGGATGCAGACGGTGCTTAGCAGCACCCGACACCCGTCGTCCACAGACCATGGACGACTTGTTTGTTTGATTTCGTTTGGATTGATTTGTTTGTGTGAAAATTGATTGTGAAGTGGAATGAATAGAATAAAATTCATGTGTTGAATAGAATAAAATTCATTTGTTGAATAGAAAAAAATTCATGTGTTGAATAGAATAAAATTCATGTGTTGAATAGAATAAAATTCATGTGTTGAATAGAATAAAATTCATGTGTTGAATTGAAATATATATTCATGTGTTGAATAGAATAAAATTCATGTGTTGAAATTAAATATATATTCATGTGTTGAAATAAAATAAATATTCATTTACAAATCGAACGATTTGTTTATGTACACCGATTTGACTGATTTTGATTAGGACGATAAATTTTACACATCGCCCAACTACACAAATAAAATCTGTGTTTGATTGTTTGAAACCCCACACGGGTGTTGGGATGAAATTGAACATATACTAATCCCAATAATTAGCTATATGTTGATCGATTGATTGACAGGTTGTTATAAGCGTTGAATATTTATATTTGATGCTTATACAGTGTAGAATGCACTCTGGATGACGGTTGATTATTTATCGTTGCTATTATATACATGTGTTGTATGAAATCCATATAAGTAATATTATATGGTAATTGAGTGGGTCTCATTCCAATTTAGAAAATAAATTATATTCATGTGTTGAATAAACAAAATAGTCATGTGTTGACAATACTCATGTGTTGAGAATATTCATGTGTTGAAACCATTCATTAGTTGAATAGAATATATATTCATGTGTTGAATAGAATAAAATTTATGTGTTGAATAAAAGAAAATTCATGTGTTGAAGAAAATATTCATTTGTTGAATAGAATAACGAAGTTATTGAAATATATAAAGCCGTGTTGATTAGATTGACGCCATTTTGACGTGAACGATATTTATATCAATCTTATTCATTTTTATAATGAATATAGAAAAGGAAGTGATTTCGAAATATAACGTTTTGAAAATATTATCATTTATAGATTAATGATATGGAATATTCAATTTTGATTAGAAATTGAATATGAATTTGAAATCGTTTCGAAAACGAATTTAAAACGATTTATAAAATACGTTTTGAAAGTAAATCGACGAAATATATAGAATATATATTATATATATAATGGCCAGAATAGAACACGCCGCGCTGCAGCAGTTCGCGAATTTCGACCATTGACTTCGAAAGGATATTACGGGAGATCCGACCGTCGGATTCTCCTAAAACTAGAACCGTTGGGTTCGTATCGAAAAGAGCTTTCTAACGAATATTAGAGATTTGAAATCTGACGGTTGGATTTGGAATTATGTCCAAATCAAATTTGGAAAAGGTCGTTGTACGTGCAGTTCGATGGCCGTTGATGGAAATCGACTGTACGGGCCTTGATAAAATTATTAAAAATAGTAATAATTTGTGTAGAATCATAAGAAATGATTTGTGAAGAATTGAGATGAAAAGTACCAAATTTGAAAAAATAAAAATAGATTTTTATCGAAATGAACTAGTTTTGAACTAGAATTATAATCCCATTTATTTTTAAAATAAATAAAGTGGATTTGAAATGGTTTTGAAAATAACCAGAATTTCCAACATATAAAGTGAAAATGGATTTGAATCGAAATTGTCTTTGGAATATTTTGATGTTGGATTTCGTGATTATATAGATATTATTATGGAAATTTGAAAGATATATTTATATCGTTATTTCCAATACGATATTTATTGGTCGTAGAATTTGATATTGAATATAAGCCGATATATTTTCTATTCCGAACCTTGTATTTAATATCAAATGGGTCTTCATTTACACTGTTATTAAACCCATTTGAGAAAAAGATTAAATCTTTTTATTTTAGATTTAATGAAGTATACCAATTAAATGGTATTTAATAGGAATTGAATTTGAATTGATTTTGGGTTTATCGTGAACCGTGTTTTAAATGACATTGGTTCTTTAACCCAGTTAAAGACAGGATATGATTTCCCAAGTTAAATAATCATTGATAGTGATTATTGGGAAGATTAAAACCAAGTGGAGTTTTAATGAATCTTTAATTAGATCGAAATAATCGGGAATGGAGTATCACTAGTTTTGCTCCAGGCGATAGTAAAATCTCTAATTAGATTTGAACGTGAAATGGTAATTGAATTTACCGATAACACTGTGGTGTTAGATATGAAGTATGACCAGTTTTACATCATGGGATAAATAGGTTGGGATTGGGAAATAAAATAAATGATTACTTCGGCGTGGTTCGCTAATCCCGACTAATTTGAATTGATATTCAAAAGAAGATTAAAGAAAAAATTTAAAGAATTTATCTTTGATAAAATTGATGGGAACCTTTCCCAAAGTATAAGAATATTCTGAATTGGAATGAGGCATATGTTGTGTTTGTGTAACACTTGTTTATTATATACACGAGTTATTCAGAAAGACCGGGTTTATCCCATTCTGAATAACTGATTCGACGATGGGTCGAGGATGAAGACGGTGGTCGAAGACCGGAGGTCTTCACATCATTTGGGTGATTACTGATGATCTTGATTGGGCTGTACACCCAAGAGGAGGGAATCAGTTAGTGACCGTCCAGACGTACTTGAAGATCGATGGATATGCGAGGTACAAGGTGCCTCCGGTTTCGTTCAGACCCAGAACAGACTTGTAAATGGACTGTGTGTCTGACATTGGATATCATTCTGTGTGATTGATGGATATCAGTTGCATGGAGTGGTCTGCCTGTGTGGCATGCTAAGATGCAAATGATCAAGGCTTCTGTTGAAAAGCAGTGTCTTGTGGTTGATGATCAAAGCACAACCTATGTGGCATAGTTTGTGTAGCGTTAATTCGCGAGCCTCACACCCCAGTGTGAACCAGAAACGGGAGAAGGACCTCAGGGAGGGCATGCGTTTCTTTCTAGCTAGAAGTGGCGTCAGTGGTTTTACACACCCTGACGAGTTTGACTTATGTGGTTGTTGGGTTGTGAGGCGCCTCGGATATATCAGTGACTATGTGGAGCCGATGGAGTCATTGGACTCATTGACGCCCCAAAGGGCGGGGAAACACAGTGTTCATGATTTTTAACCCACATCGGTGGACCGACCCTGACGATCCAAGGGCCCACCTGAGTCTGGGTCTTGAGACACGGGCTAGAGCGTCTCGAATCGGTATAGGACTATCTTTTGCCTCGGTTCACAGATGGGAATCCAACTTCCAATACGTGATTTTGCGGTTTTGATTGTAGAACCTATATATGGCAACATATTGGTATGGGACACTCATGCCGTCTATGATTGATACTTATGATTGAAATTGTTTTTGACACTATACACATATAGTAATAATAAAACATGAAATTTAGCATATCAAGCATTCTTTGGCAATTATAAGGTAAAACCCTATCCTCCGGCTTGTGTTGCATTGCGTGATGGGACCTGAGTCTTATAATAGCTTCATTGTTCTTTATTTAGCATTGCGTTGTTGTTTTATGCACTGGTATTCTTGGGAGGAAACCCGTTCCGTGTTATACGGCATGGTCCCTTGATTTACCTAACTTTAAAATAAATATTAATAACTGTTTTAGTTCTCACACCAGTCACATGACTGACCTGGAGTTTATTGTTTTAACCTAAACTTTGGGTGCCCTTATTTTCGACACGGGCAGCTAGTATTTTTGGCTTTACAGATTTATATTCATAGGATCCTGATTTACAGCTGAAGCGGTATTCGGAAAGCTCTGTACACATGTATCTGTTTTCAGTTGTTCTTTGTATTGTTTTTCCGCTGCGATGTATTTAAATTTAATTTAAATCTCTGATATTTTCTGTGTAATATTTATTCATACTCTGTATATTCTGATGGAATTGTTTTAATTAACAATGAAATGTTCTTCTGTTTGTGTTCTAATTCGTCTTGTCCTCAAAGTAACCGCTCTTTCCTTCACGGGGAAGTTACGGGTTCTTATATTTGGTATCGGAGTTTTGGTTTACAGAGCTCGAGAACAAGACACATTAGAACCATACGAAAGAATTCATCTGAGATTGGATTAGTAATATCCAATGTGAATGACTCGTTAGAGATAGGATCAGTAGTATCCTAGAACGAGTGTGAAGAGTATATTTTTAAAATGAAAACAGTTTTTGTTTTGAGAATTTAAATCAATTATTCGTATTTGATTATTCATTTTATATTGGATTTGGACAATCAAGTATATAAAGACTTTGCGTATACGTTTGATCCGTGTGTATTTGAAGTTTTAATATACTGGATAGATATAGAATCACACTGTAGTCGCCCGGGAATGATTCTGATGATGGGTACCCATCATCAGTGTTGTGTTCGAGTTTCGAAAGTGGGATATCTATATATTTCCAATTGACTGGTGTGATAACCAAAATTAGATAGAGTCTATTGTTGTGATTTGGCACCAAAAATGTGATTTTTTTACTATGTATCCAAATTATGAATTTGAAACGTTAATCAACTAATTGATTGCTGATTGTGTTGTTTGATTATTTGTTGATTAATTAGAATTTGAATCATTTAGCCAAATTACATCAAATGTTGGACTGAATTGAAAATTGTTTGAGATTGCATGCATATACATGTACTTACATTGAAGAGGTCATAGCAAGGAGGCTAGAGAAGAGGAATAAAATTGTTTGCTCGACAAATAGGTACATGTTTATTGTATTTCTTGGGTTTTTGATGATTTTATGAGCCGCTTGGCTGTTTCTTTTTCTTTTTGGATTGGTGAGGGCCATGGGAGGCTATTTGAAATATCCTGAAGCTCCCGGTGCAGGGGAGGTAATGGCGAAATTTTTCGAAAATTTAGGGTGTTAGCCAAATTTTTGAAAAATTTGAGAAGTTCTTAGAAACTAAAAAGTTGAAGAACTTAAGCTGTAATGAAAATAATGAAAGTTGAGTTGGTTAGTAAAACAACTTTCAGCTTCGTTCCTTTTCGGGGACGAAAAGTTTCAAGTGGGGGACAATGTAATAACCAGGAAATCTGAGCCAATTTAAAATTTTTATTTTAGCAATTTTGATGAATTTTGAATATTTAAAATGAATTATTTTAAATATTAACGACGAGAAATTTATTTTGAATAGAGTTAAAATGAATATATTTATTTGGATCGTCGCTAGAATATAAATATTTTATTTTAATTATAAAAGGAATTGAAAATGGCGCGGTAGTTCGAAAAGTCGATTTCAAATTTCAAATGAAGTACCAAAATAAACCGGATTTTAGCGAAACCAAAAATATTAGAATCTATTAGAGAATATCTTTCCAACGAATCTGAAAAATTGAAATTTCATAGCGGGAATAAAAAGATATGCCCAGTTGAAAATTGGGAATAGTCGCTATGGAATTCCGGCCCTTAAAAATGGAAATTTTGCAAACGAACTTCGTTTTCGATGAAACCACTTTTGTTGGATCCGTGATGTCAAGAAATTGCTACAGTCCAAAATTCGTAATTTTTGAAAGCAATATGTGAGCATGGCGAAAGAAAACGTGTTTTGACAGTTTTTGTCAATTTTGATTGACTAGAAAATGGCCATTTTTCAAACGATCTCAGAATTTGACGAAATCAGTTTTGTTAGAACCGTATCGTCAATACGAAGCTAGAAAATATATTTTAGGAATTTTTAGAGTTCGTATGTGGCCCCGGTAAATTGAAATGTGCATTCAAATTCAATATATAGATTTATATTTTGATTTTGACGGAAACTGGTTGAAACAGTCGAATCAGCTTACGATACATATCCCATTGTGTTCGAAATGGGGCTAATTAGCTATGGACGACAGTCGGTGGATTGGATTTCGAGTTCAAAATGAAAAGGTACTTTTTGAAAAAAAAAACTAAAATAGCTCTATACCCTCTCAGAGCCCCCCCGTTCATTTCTTTTCTAAATCAAACTAAAAAAGGGGAAAACCGCAAGAGCCCCCCTCGGTCGACGATCAGCATCGCTTGCGCCCCCCTAGGTGGCGCCGCCGCCGGACCCCCTCCCTCCTCCTTTTCGCCTCGAAGCAGCCCCGAAAACCCATCGCGACCCCAATCCGCCCAAACTCCAACGATGCCCAGCCCTAGCCCCTTCGCCATCGCTCAGCCGACCCGACCACCGGGGCACCACCCCCTGGTGCCACCTCGTGAGCAACCCCCTCCACTCCTCTGAAAAAACCGGATTTAGGTGAGTTTTATTTTATTTATAAATCAGTTTTAATTGTTTATAGAAAATCAGTTTTAAAGTATTTAAATCAGTTTTAATTTACAGAAAGACATTAAATAGTGGTTTGATTTTTTATTTCAGGAAAGGTTAGATTTTTATTTGTGAAAAGCTAGGATATTTAATCGTACATATATTTAATTTTTAATGATATAAAAAATTAGGTTTTTATATATTAGTTAGGATAATAAAAATATGATTTTTATATGGTAGAGATAATAAAAGTATGATTTTTATATAGTAGAGATAATAAAAATATAATTTTTATATGGTAGAGATAATAAAAACGTGATTTTTATATTATAGAGATAATAAAAATATGATTTTTATATGGTAGAGATAATAAAAATATGATTTTTATATGGTAAAGATAATAACAATGTGATTTTTATATGGTAGAGATAATAAAAATGTGATTTTTATATTATAGAGATAATAAAAATGTGATTTTTATATTATAGAGATAATAAAAATATGATTATTATTTAGATAACTTAGCTCTAAAAATATAATTTTTATATGTTTAACCTGAGAATAAAGATTTGATTTTTTATGTGCATGTAGCGATAATAAAAATACGATTTGTATATATTGATTAGCGATATAAAATTTGATTTTTATATATGTGATAGCGTCATAAAAATATGATTTTAATTGTGTAGAAAGAAAATAAAAATGTGATTTTTATAGAGTTGAAATAGAAATATGATTTTCTAATATAAAAATCGTGTGAAACAGATCGTTGGAAACGCAACGAAGATTTTCTACATATGAAGAGTCGCGGCGTTTGGTTTAGCTTCTCGGTGAGAACTCCTCACTTTTATTTTTATTTCTAGTTTGAAATATATACTAGGATGCAGACGGTGCTTAGCAGCACCCGACACCCATCGTCCACAGACCATGGATGACTTGTTTGTTTGATTTCGTTTGGATTGATTTGTTTGTGTGAAAATTGATTGTGAAGTGGAATGAATAGAATAAAATTCATGTGTTGAATAAAATAAAATTCATGTGTTGAATATAATAAAATTCATGTGTTGAATAGAATAAAATTCATGTGTTGAATTAAAATATATATTCATGTATTGAATAGAATAAAATTCATGTGTTGAAATTAAATATATATTCATGTGTTGAAATGAAATAAATATTCATTTACAAATTGAACGATTTGTTTATGTACACCGATTTGACTGATATTGATTGGGACGATAAATTTTACACATCGCCCAACTGCACAAATAAAATATGTGTTTGATTGTTTGAAACCCCACACAGGTTTTGGGATGAAATTGGACATACACTAATTCCAGTAATTAGTTGTATGTCGATCGATTGATTGACGGGCTGTATACAGTGTAGAATGCACTCTGGATGATGGTTGATTATTTATCGTTGCTATTATATACATGTGTTGTATGGAATCCATATAAGTAATATTATATGGTAATTGAGTGGGCCTCATTCCAAATTAGAAAATAAATTATATTCATGTGTTGAATAAAAAAAATAGTCATGTGTTGACAATACTCATGTGTTGAGAATATTCATGTGTTGAAACCATTCATGTGTTGAATATAATATATATTCATGTGTTGAATAAAATAAAATTCATGTGTTGAATAAAAGAAAATTCATGTGTTGAAGAAAATATTCATTTGTTGAATAGAATAACGAAGTTATTGAAATATATAAAGCCGTGTTGATTAGATTGACGCCATTTTGATGTGAACGATATTTATATCGATTTTATTCATTTTTATAATGAATATAGAAAAGGAAGTAATTTCAAAATATAACGTTTTGAAAATATTATCATTTATAGATTAATGATATGGTATATTCAATTTTGATTAGAAATTGAATATGAAGTTGAAATCGTTTCAAAAACGAATTTAAAGTGATTTATAAAATACGTTTTGAAAGGAAATTGACGAAATATATAGAATATATATTATATATATATAATGGGCAGAATAGAACGCGTCGCGCTGTGGCAGTTCGCGAATTTCGACCATTAACTTCGAATGGATATTACGGGAGATCCGACCGTCAGATTCTCCTAAAACCAGAACCGTTGGGTTCGTATCGAAAAGAGTTTTCTAACGAATATTAGAGATTTGAAATCTTACGGTTGGATTTGGAATTATGTCCAATCAAATTTGGAAAAGGTCGTTGAAAGTGCAGTTCGATGGCCGTTGATGGAAATCGACTACACGTGCCTTGATAAAATTAATAAAAATAGTAATAATTTGTGCAAAATCATAAGAAATGATTTGTGAAGAATTGAGATGAAAAATCCCAAATTTGAAAAGATAAAAATAGATTTTTATCGAAATGAACTAGTTTTGAACTAGAATTATAATCCTATTTATTTTTAAAATAAATAAAGTGGATTTGAAATGGTTTCGAAAATAACCAGAATTTCCAATATATAAAGTGGAAATGGATTTGAATCGAAATTGTCTTTGGAATATTTCGATGTTGGATTTCGTGATTATACAGATATTCTTATGGAAATTTGAAAGATATATTTATATCGTTATTTCCAATACGATATTTGTTGGTCATAGAATTTGATGTTAAATATAAGCCGATATATTTTCTATTCCGAGCCTTGTATTTAATATCAAATGGGATTTGGGTTTGTCGTGAATGGTGTCTTCATTTACACTGTTCGTAAACCCAGTTGAGAAAATGATTAAATCTTTTTATTTTAGATTTAATGAAGTATACCAATTAAATGGTATTTAATTGGAATTGAATTTGAATTGATTTTGGGTTTATCGTGAACCGTGTTTTAAATGACATTGGTTCTTTAACCCAGTTAAAGACAGGATATGATTTCCCAAGTTAAATAATCATTGATAGTGATTATTGGGAAGATTAAAACCAAGTGGAGTTTTAATGAATCTTTAATTAGATTGAAATAATCGGGAATGGAGTATCACCATTTTTGCTCCAGGAGATAGTTAAATCTTTAATTAGTTTCGAACGTGAAATGATAATTGAATTTACCGATAACACCGTGGTGTTAGATACGAAGTATGACCAGTTTTACTTCATGGGATAAATAGGTTGGGATTAGGAAATAAAATAAATGATTACTTCGGTGTGGTTCGCTAATCCCGACTAATTTGAATTGATATTCAAAAGAAGATTAAAGAATAAATTTAAAGAATTTATCTTTGATAAAATTAATGGGAACATTTCCCAAAGTATAAGAATATTCTGAATTGGAATGAGGAGTATGTTGTGTTTGTGTAATACTTGTTTATTATATACGCGAGTTATTCAGAAAGACCGGTTTTATCCCATTCTAAATAACTGATTCGACGATGTGTCGAGGATGAAGACGGTGGTCGAAGACCGGAGGTCTTCACATCGTTTGAGTGATTACTGATGATCTTGATTGGGCTGTACACCCAAGAGGAGGGAATCAGTTAGTGATCGTCCAGACGTAATTGGAGATCGATGGATATGCGAGGTACAAGGTGCCTCCGGTTTCGTTCAGACCCAGAACGGACTTGTAAATGGACTGTGTGTCTGACATTGGATATCATTCTGTGTGATTGATGGATATCGGTTGCATGGAGTGGTCTGCCTGTGCGGCATGCTAAGATGCAAATGACCAAGGCTTCTGTTGAAAAGAAGAGTCTTGTGGTTGATGATCAAAGCACAGCCTGTGTGGCACAGCTTTGTGTAGCGTTAATTCACGAGCTTGATACCCCGGTGTGAACCAGAAATGGGAGAAGGACCTCAGGGAGGACATGCGTTTCTTTCTAGATAGAAGTGGCGTCAGTGGTTTTACACGCCCTGACGAGTTTGACTTATGTGGTTGTTGGGTTGAGAGGCGCCTCGGATATATCGGTGACTATGTGGAGCCGATGGAGTCATTGGACTCATTGACGCCCCAAAGGGTGGGGAAACGCAGTGTTCAGGCATTTTAATCCAGATCGGTGGACCGGTCCTGATGATCCAAGGACCCACCTGAGTCTTGGTCCTGAGACATGGGCTAGAGCATCTCGAATCGGTAGAGGACTATATTTTGCCTCGGTTCACAGATGGGAATCCAACTTCCAATACGTGATTTTGTGGTTTGGATTGTAGAACCTATATATGGCAACATAGTGGTATGGGGCACTTATGCCGTCTATGATTGATACTTATGATTGAAATTGTTTTTGACACTGTACACTTATAGTAATAATAAAACATGAAATTTAGCGTATCAAGCATTCTTTGGCTATTATATGGTAAAACCCTATCCTCCGGCTTGTGTAGCATTGTGTGATGGGACCTGGATCTTATAATAGCTTCACTGTTCTTTATTTCGCATTGCGCTGTTGTTTTATGCACTGGTATTCTTGGGAGGAAACCCGTTCCGTGTTATACGGCGTGGTCCCTTGATTTACCTAACTTTAAAATAAATATTAATAACTGTTTTAGTTCTCACACCAGTCACATGACTGACCTGGAGTTTATTATTTTAACCTAAACTCTGGGTGCTCTTATTTTCGACACAGGCAGCTAGTAGTTTTGGTTTTGCAGATTTATATTCACAGGATCCTGATTTACAACTGAAGCGGTATTCGGAAAGCTCTGTACCCGTGTATCTGTTTTCAGTTGCGCTTTGTATTGTTTTTCCGCTATGATGTATTTAAATGTAATTTAAATCTCAGGTATTTTCTGTGTAATATTTATTCATACTCTGTATATTCTTATATTCTGATGGAATTGTTGTAATTAACAATGAAATGTTCTTCTATTTGTGTTCTGATTCGTCTTGTCCTCAATGTATCTGCTCTTTCCTTCACGGGGAAGTTACGGGTTCTTATAATTTTGCTTTTCTTCAAATGTGCTCGGGTCATACCGAGTGTATTTCCAGGTTAGGGTTCGCTCGGAGTTTCAGGAGCTGGAAGCAGGAGGCTTCACCGCTAGTTATATAAAGTTATTCTTCCGCTGTGACTGGTATATGTTGTGCTCTGATGGTTGGTATGTATATACAGTTCTTTTGTATAAAAAGATTTATGATATTATATTTTATCTGTTCCGCTGTGAGATTCTGATGTGTTGTTCTTCTTCTTTCTTCTATTCTAATATTCTTTCTTTCTATTCTCACCCTATAATTTCTTTCTATTAACAATCTGGGATTCGATACTTGGGTTTTCAGACAAGTAATGCAATTAGGTATTATTTTCAAAAATTCGAGCATCGAATTTTTCTTCGGGTCATTACAGTTGTATTTGAGCTATTGGTTTAGTGATAACCTTGGCTCTGTGGCGTGACTCGATAGAGATAGGGTTAGTAATGCCCTAGATTGAGTTGAGTATATATATGAGAGCGCATATTTGTAATTTGATATAAAATTATTTTTGAAAGTTTTTTGCCCAGTTTATTTTATAAAATAATAAAAATAAGGATTTTCTCAAACTATTATAATATGGGCAAATTATTTGGATTTGTTAATGTTGATTGTGTAATATGTTTGATAGTGTGCTCAATCTCATGGATATAAAACTGAACATGGATCGACTTGGTTAAAAACAATCTAAAATAAATAAGTTCGATAAATCAATCCAAATTTTTATAAATCCTAATGGATATTTAAAGATATAAATGGATCGCTAAAACTTGGTTATAACTTCGTATGGATTGAATAATGTGTATAATGGGTTGATATGAATGATACAGATATTTTGAACCTGATTGACATTTGTTTGGGGACTAATGAAATCCATTTGAGTTGAGAACAGGTGCAGAAGTGACAATCTAGCTTTAAAATCCATCTAAGAGAAAATCCTGGAGTAAGTTGAATCCAGTTTGAATAGAGCTGCATAACAACTAAGAAAGCTCAAGTATAAATTATCGCATATCGCATAATAACGCTCGCAAAAAGGTACGCGTACGCAAAATATGAATTTTGGTTTCTATTTGTGTTTTGAGTTTGGATTTTGATTTTTTCCGACCATGAGAGTCGATGTATATATATTTATTGAACATGCGATATTGCAGATGTCCTCTGTACAGGGGATACTCTGCCAAATTTTTTCCAAAACTTAAGGTGTTAGAAATTTTTTGAAGATTTTTGGGAAATTCTTTTATTTGAATTAATTTGGTTTTTACGACTGATCAGATTTTTTTTGGAAATAAAAATCGAGTTTTAAATTAAATATTATTATAAAGATAATAGGATGTAGCGTTCTTTCTACCTTAGCAATTTCGAGGACGAAATTATTTTAAGGGGGAAGAAATGTAATGTACCGTATTTTCTGGCCATTTTATTGAAATATTTTTTTATTTAAAATATTGATTTGAGTTTAAATAATGGAATTTAACCATTTTAATTTGAATATTTATTTATTTTGGATAATATAATAATATTTTATTTTCGGCATATCTGGGAAAATGTTGATTCTGCTGTATAATGTGATCGGGCGATTTAAAATAGTTTAATATCGTTCGTATTGAAATTATAATAGCGATTTCGTTCATAAAACGACGTTAGAACGTTTAATTTATAATTTAATTATAAAACGAGCTGCAGCGGCGCGGTAGTTCGTAATTTGGCGTTTTGAACTTTAAATGGTTGTACAGGATCCAATATGAGTCGGATTTTCTCGAAACAAGAAAGGTCCGAATCTGTTGGGTAATATTTTTCTAATGGAAGAGAAAAACCGAGTTTTCATGTTGTAGATTTTGTTTTATGTCCAGATCAAATTTTAAAAAGGTCGCTGTGGAATTCCTATATATATTATAACGTTTAATTATATTAAATAAAGGGTTTTTATATTTTTATAATATCGATTTGGCTTGAAATTTAACCCGGGATATTTTATTTTAGTAGTATATGAAATTCTGCTCATGTATGACCGATAATAATATTTTAATATTATTATATTGAGGTATTTTAAAATTGGTTTATTTTTATTTGAATTGGGCAGTTATAAAAGGGACTTTATTCAAACGACCTTCGTTTTCGACGAAACAAATTTTATTGGGGCCGCAACAGTAAATTATTGCTAGGTTTCAAGTTGTGTGTCAATCGGGGTTAATTTGTGAGAGCAACAAAATTAAATACAAATAAAAACGACCGTTTGGACGTGAACGAGCGCTGTTTGAGCAAACGGACTTGGAATTGACGAAACAAGTTTCATTAGGACCGTATCGTCAAATTATACTATGCCGTCCATTCGCATCTCGAACGAGGTTTGTATGTGAGCACAAGAGCCAATAAACAACATTTAAAATTGCAATAGACACGAAAAATAATATCGTTAGTCACATCAATATAAATAAATATTATTTTTCCTTATAAATACACTACTCTTCAGCCATATTCATCATCATTACCATCCAAACATTTTTTCCAGCAAACATAATTGCAGAAAACCCCTCTTCATAAAATAATTTATTCCCACAAATCTATAGGGAATTTGCAGAGGTAATCCAAAGGGAAGTTGTAGATCTAATGGCCAGCTACCTGCAGTAAAAAATGCACGACCAACGGTGACCTATGTTGGCCGGAATTTCGCCAAAACCGAGAAAAAACAGTTTTCGTTCTTTTTTAAATTGAAGGAGATTGGGTCAATTATAGATGTTCAGACCTTGGGGGAATTAAAGATGGGAGATCAGGCTTTGATTTGTCACTGGTCTAGTGTTCTCTGATGGTCGGTGGAAGGCGTGGCGAGGAGATGAACGGAGGACAGTTTTTTTGGGTTATTTTCGAAGTCACGATGGGTTTTGGCCGGATTTCGGTGGCAGTGGTCATTAAGGGGCTCGCGGGCTAGGGGGAACTGATGTTGGGTGGACGACCGCGTCGAACTGAGGTGGTCCGGGGGTCCCACGTGGGCTGTGGCGGTGGATTTTCTCAGTTTAATGGGATTGGGATGCGGGGCTTTTCTGGTGGCTGTGGTTCATCTGGGGAGGCGACGGTCATCGGCGAAGGAGGGGTGAACTGCGGCGGTTCTGGTGAGGTCAGTGGCGTGGGTTCCGGTGCATCAAATCGTCGGTGGCAGGGATGGTCGGTTGTTCACTTCGATGGGGGTATCGGGTTTGAGGTAATCAAATGGGGAAACCGCGTTCTTTCCAAACGATGATGACGTGGCAATTTAAAAAGGTAATAAAGTTTTTATTTATTAATTAATTAGTTAATAATCGTATAATTTATACAAATTTAAAACAGTCGTAACTTTTCTATACGATAACGGAATCTGACGAAACTAGATCCATTGGGATCTCAGGGACGAGACCTAGGTGATGGCACTGACTAGGCATTGATCTGTCGCAGTTGAAATTTCAGCTAAATTTGAACGTTCGACTGAAATTAAATGCAACAAACGCGACCACCGTCAACCGAAATGAACTGGTGAGTTAATTCTCACACCTTCTGGAATCCTGTGATGTGGTAAATTCATATTAAAATATAATTTAACGTTAAAAGTATAAATTGGTTGATTGGTTGCTATGGACGTTATTGGTTGTTTGATTGGTTGCTGTTTTTCGTCATTAAATGCGTTATATTATTGAAATTTATTTCATATATTATTATGGAATGTATAACGAGCTATGATGCAGAGAAGAACAGGTTGGAGGGATCCGACCGAATTCCTCAAATATTATATTTGTTGTTTGTTTTATATTATTTATATTTGAACTAATTGAACCCCATATGGTAGTAAAACCTGTTTGAAAATGATGGTTGAATAAAAATTCACCTGTGTTGTGTTTAAAATCAATCGACTGTGTTAATTGAGTAGTTGGCAGTGAATGGCCTGAAATGTATGGTTTTATACGTCGTTCTACCGTTCGGTGAATCGACGCTAGTTTTAAAGTTATAATTATTTTGTAACTGAACTGAAGCTTTTCAGTCATTTTGTATAATTAATTAAATTAGAAATTATGAATAAATATTTTAATCGAGCTTTTCAAAGAAATTGTTTAAAGAGTTATGAAATACGATTTTTTGATTTACGCAAGTGCTGAAAGCAGAAACCACAGAAATTACCTACGGTTGGTAAAATGAAATAATTGTTTTTAAAACAATTAGATGACGTTTTTATATTAATTAAATTGTTTAATTAATTTGAAAAGGAGGAAATGACAAATGGAACTTTTAGGAAAAAGGGTTAATCAATTTAAGTATGGTAATAGTTTTAGAATGGAAATCTAAGCTAAAAAGATGGTAAGTGCATTTGTATAAGTGGTAAGGGAGAAATCCAAGCAAGGTTAAAAAGGGATTTTAAACTAAAATATGACTTTATATATTAAAGACTTGAATTGAGCGTAAGGTTGTAACTGAAATAAGAACTACAAACAAAAAGGAAACCCATACGATGGTTTGGTATTAGATTTTGGAAAATGTATTCTTGGAATTAAAATCCAAGTTAAAAGGGGTCTTATAGTTAAGAAGGTGGTAAGCGGATTCTTAATCCAAGATAAGGTTAGTATAAGAATGCTGAATATAGGGAAGTAGATTATTCGAAGTGCGATTTTATTAAAAACACAAAAGTTATTAGGGCAATAACGCTTTAGGATAAAAGTTATGTTTTTAGTGGATATTTACTTAATTAGAGGAATTAAGTAAAGAGATTATATTGAACAAGGATTTCAAATTTAAGAAATGGTTTATAAAACCATATTTGAAATCGAGATGGTAAACAAGATTTTTATAAGGGTTTAAGTTACAAACTGGTATTCATTTAGAGAAAAGAACGTTGTCGATCAAGGTCTGAGATGTAAATAAAATACCCCAAATTGAACGGCTTCATTATTGTCGCGGAATGGTATTTGTTTGAAATGAGTAAAAGGTGTTGAAATTACTGTGGTATTCCATACGAGATGTAATGAATATAAGTGCGAGATTTTGGATTATAAATACTACTACAATAGTGGTTCCAATATAAATATGAAAGTTTTGGTTTTAAATTATATAAGTCGACATTTGCTATAACCAAATTAAAATTGGAAACATGTTAATACCATTAAGAAATATATATATTTATACGTATATATATCAAGATGCTAAATAAGGAAGAAAAAGGGGGAAAAGGTTTTAAAGAAATATATCGATATTTCCAAAAGGAATGGAAAACTGGGTATATACTTATATACATGTTCTAAAGTATTTAAAATAGTTTCTGTTATAATTGAGAATAAATATAAGGTTTAATCATATTGAAAGAATTAAAGGTTGATTTACCGTTTATTTATTTATTTGTAAATAGGCCAAGTAGTGCCAAACACTGAATCAGCAAACTCAATTTATTCACACATTTGCTATTTGATAGTTAAATCACCGACTATCAAACCTGACCAATACGATTGTTGGTATAGAAAGACCGGGATCGAATTTATATTCAAAAACCATTCCGACTAGCAAATGCATGAAGAGGCTTATCAAGATGGAGAAATTGAAGACCGTGGATCTTCATAAACGGAAGGACTACTTGTTGAATTTCTCTGGCTTGCAACCAGAGTTATTTGATTTGTGATTCTATCGTAGTTGAAATCTGCGGATTGCAAGGACTACTCGCTACTGATCCTTGGGGTGATTCCTATATAAGGATGCGGTAGAAGGGTGCCTTCGGTTCATCCTGTACCTGGATGACTTGTATGGACGAGTGTCTGACAGAGTATTTCCAAATGGGTCACTACGTTGATTTCTTCAAACGCATTTCTATTGATGGCGGAGAAGGCCGTACACCTTCTCTTAGCTAACCGCAGAGTATTTTTGTGGACGTCAATTAGTGATATATGGCAGATCTGACAATGTGGCATTCGAAGTGAATGATGACCAGATGCTCTAAAGATAAATCTCCAGCCTCAAGCCTCATCAACCGGAAATGACAAAAATTGGGCAGGAAGCATGGCTTTGTGGGTCGCTCCCATTAGGGTGTATAATCACCTATCTATAGAAATTCCATTTGCTTCTTTAATCTATATTCGATGCTGTCCCTTTTCGGGAGACGGTTGCTGATCCCAACCGTCAGTGATACACATTCGATACACTCAAGCGAAATGAGTGGTCGGTCATGTGTGGGCCGGGTTGGAAGACGTTCTTGTTGAACCCAGTGTATTCACCTTAGAGATACACTATCGACAGGTGGTCCCATACCTTGTCATAGTCGGAATCCAATTTCTAATAAGCGCCCGTGATTTTGGATTGTGTACTATATATGTGGAGCGTGAGATGCAAGCGTTCCACTAGATTGTTAATTATTTGTATTTAGACATTATGGTAATATCATAATAAGTTATGATTTCAAAAACGTTTTGGGTTATAGTAAGGTAAAAACCGTCCGTGTTTATGTGTGGGCTGATCTTACTATTATCCTTTGATTTCATAAAAGATTTTCCAAAGTTAAACGAGTTGTGTGTTCTGTGAATTTATCACTGAAAGTATTCTAGACTGACCCGGTGTATTTTGCTTTGCTTCAAATGTGCTCGGGTCAGACCGAGTGTATTTCCAGGTTAGGGTTCGCTCGGAGTTTCAGGAGCTAGAAGCAGGAGGCTTCATCACTGGTTATATAAAGTTATTCTTCCACTGTGACTGAAATATGTTGTAGTCTGATGGTTGGTATGTATATACTGTTCTTTTTTATAAAAAGATTTGTGATATTATATTTTATCTGTTCCGCTGTGAGATTCGGATGTCTTTTTCTTCTTCTTTCTTCTATTCTAATATTCTTTCTCTCTATTCTCACCCTCTAATTTCTTTCTATTAACAATCTGGGATTCGATACTTGGGTTTTTCGACAAGTAATGCAGGTTAGGTATTATTGTCAAAAATTCGAGCGTCGAATTTTTCCTCGGGTCATTACAATAAGTTAGTGCACAACCCATCGAAGAATAGGATAAGCTTGGCTTTTAACGATGTCTATACTGTGGTGTTATAGAGAACCAGGTGGAGTATTACGGGATACTCTTAATAGAATTATCTATGTGAGTGCGAAGGCGCTGCTTCAAGAAGAATTGTAAGGTCGAATTCTTCAAGCACTCATGAAACCAAGGCCGTGTTCATGACAAAAACGAACACAAATAGAGAACCTAGGGGTTAAAGAGCATTTATCACGTGTTATCTTTATAGACTTACAAAAGGGCTTACAGTTAAAAGACAGTCCAGACTACTGATTCGCCAGTTAGTTATAACGACAAAACACTAGGAAAAGTTCAAGGCCTCTGTGCTACTTTTACCGATATGATAAATGTTTCACAAAAATTTCAGAACAGATTAGATAATACTCATTCATGTGGGGGATTGTTGGAAATGAATGAGTAAGTTCGGCAAAATTCATTTAGTCCCACATTGGGGAAAGCTAACACCTTTGCCACTATTTATACTAAGGCTTGATATGTAATTACGAAAGAAAGAGGAGATGGAAGAAAGAGTCAATGGCATGAACTATGGCATGATCATGTTAATATTTAAAAGGTCAAAGATAAGGGCGTTGGGCCTTGGGGCTCTTAGGGTCTGGTGATCAATTGGGCCTCCGATGGGATGCGCTGCGAAAAATGTCGTAATTTTTAAATCGTCCGCGCAAATGCCAACGGTGATCTGTTGGTAAAGGGTCGCAACCTTTCCAACAGTCGTGGCCATTGCAATTCAAACAGAAGTCCTTGTTCATGAAAAAGTTCCTCTTCCACCCTATTTAAAAGCCTGCAGAATTCGAATCTATACACAGTTTTTATTCTGCTTTCTCCCATCTTTATCTTCCTCCTCGTTGCTCTGTTCTGCAATTAAACAACTGCCTTGCGCTCGTCGTGACTATGCGATTGTAGCGCACCGTCGCAGAGACGGGTCTGTTTCACCCTTGGGAGATGATTGCTCGACAACCTTATGCGCCGTAGAGGGAGCAATTTCATTTCAAGGGAACAACACTCGCTGGACTCGGACATAAATCGGTACTGTCTCCTTTACCTTTTTTGAATATTTACTGTTCCAGTTCATTCCCTTGCAAACTTGTGGCTGAACTTTGTTGCTTAAAATTTGCAATATCATTGAATCAGTATTATTAACGCTTAATGTCGTTGCTGTGTTTAGAAACGGTTTTCAGATGTTTCTATTTATTGATTTCTAACAATCTTGAAATGAAATATTTGATAGTTTCTTCTGTTTGCAGACGATGATGTCGCAAAACAGCAACAACAAATCTGTGCAGGCACAGAATGTGCCACCGGCTCTGCCTCTGATTACACCGCCTGTTCCATATTCACATGGCCAAAGACCAGAGATGTTTAATGGCCAGGATTTCAAACGATGGTAACAAAAGATGTTTTCTACCTGACAACCTTGGGACTGGCCAAATACCTTTCGTAGGATCCCCCGTTTGTTGAAGAATTAGAGCCTGACGCCACCAAAGTCGTGGCACTTACAGCATGGAAGAATTCTGACTTCATCTGTAAGAACTCTAAATGGTCGATCCCAAAGGTTCTCTGGTTATCACTTGAAAAGAAGTACAAGACTGAAGATGCCGAAATGAAGAAATTCATTATCGGAAAGTTTCTTGACTTCAAAATGGTCGATCCCAAAACTGTTGTCAGTCAGATTCAAGAACTCTAAGTTATCATTCATGAAATTCGCGACGAAAAGATGGAGTTAAGTGAGTCATTCCAAGTGGCTGCCGCTATCGAAAAGTTGCCCCCATCATGGAAGGATTTCTAAAACTATTTGAAGCATAAGCACAAGGAAATGACCATGGATGATCTGGTTGTTCGTCTACAAATCGAAGAAGACAATAGAAAATCATAGAAAAAGGCTACCAGTTCATTACAAGAAAAGGCCAATATGGTTGAGGATGAAAAGACAAATGAAAGAAAGCGCGAGCAGAATTCTAAGGCAAAGAAACAAAAGAAGTTTCAGGGAACTTGCCACAATTGTGGAAAGGAAGGCCACAAAGCAGCTGTGTGTCGTGCCCAAAAAAAAAGAAATCTGAAGCAAATATGGCAGATAATTTAGATGATGTTGCAGATATGGATTTATGTGCGGTTGTTTCTGAATGCAACCTTGTTGGCAACAACAAGGAGTGGCTTCTAGATACTGGAGCCACTTGTCATATATGTGCCAAAAAGTGGATGTTTACAACCTACAAACCTGCCACTGATAACGAGCAACTATTCATAGGTAACTCGTCCGCATCAAAGGTGGAAGGCAAGGGAAAGATTGTACTGAAGTTAACTTCTGGAAAGGAACTAAAATTGAATGACGTTCTCCACGTTCCAGAAATATGAAAGAACCTGATTTCAGGATCGTTGGTCAGCAAGCATGGTTTCAAACTAACATTTATTGCTGATAAGTTTGTAATATCAAAGAACGGAGTATATGTTGGAAGTGGATATATGTGTGATGGCTTGTTTTAAGCAAATGTAACCACTGTTGTACCAAGCAATGATATGAATATGATTGAATCTTTTGCTTATATTGTTGACTCTTCTAACATATGGCATTCTAGATTAGGGCATGTAAATTTTGATACATTGCGAAAATTAATTAATCTAGAACTCATACCAAAATGCAATATAGATTCCAACTATAAATGTCAAGTTTGTGCAAAAGCAAAATTGACAAGAATCTCGTTTCATTACGTTGAATGAGAGACCGACCCTCTAGAATTAATACATACTGATGTATGCGATTTGAAAATGTGTCAAACTAGAGGTGGAAAGAGGTACCTGGTCACATTCATTGATGATTGTATCAGATATTGTTATGTATATCTCCTTAGAAGCAAGGACGAAGCAATCGACATGTTTAAACGGTATAAGGTAGAAGTTGAGAAACAACTCAATAAGAAAATAAAATCTTTAAGGAGTGATAGAGGAGGAGAATACAAGTATCCATTTGAGGAATTCTGTGCTGAGCATGGAATTATACATCAAAATACAGCCTCGTATTCACCTCAATCCAACGGTGTAGCCGAACAGAAAAATATAACTCTTAAAGAAATGATGAATGCCTTACTAATTAGTTCTGGATTGCCAGATAACTTTTGGAGAGAAGCCAATCTTTTGACAAATCACATTTTGAATAAATACCACGAAAGAAAACATCAAAATCTCCACATGAACTTTGGAAAAATAGACCACCATCCTACAAATACTTGAAAGTGTGGGGGTGTCTTGCCAAAGTAGAAATACCAAAACCGAAAAAGGTCAAAATTAGACCAAAGACTATAGATTGCATATTCATTGGATATGCTCATAATCGTAGTGCATATCGATTTTTGGTGTACAAATCTGAAATTGATGACATTCATGAAAATACCATTATCGAGTCTCGAAATGAAAGATTTTTTGAACACATTTATCCTCTAAAAACCTCTATTGAAATAAGTGTTCAAAAGAGGCCAAGAGGTCCAGATACTCCCGAGGATAATGCTGATTAAAGTAAAATGAATGATGAAACTGAGATAGAGGAACCGAGAAGGAGCAAGCGAAAAAGGACCTCTAAAACCTTTGGACCTGATTTCTAAGCATATATGATTGAAAATGAACCTCTAACTTACCAACAAGCAATGCCATCTCCCGATGCTCCTTATTTGAAAAAGCCGTCAATAGTGAAATAAAATCCATTCGACAAAACCATATGTGAGAACTAGTGGATCTCCCTAAAGGATCAAAACCACTATGATATAAATGGATATTTAAGAAATAACTAAAAGCTGACGGCTCGGTAGACAAGTATAAAGCAAGACTTGTATTAAAAGGATTCAGACAGAAGAAAGATCTGGATTACTTTGATACTTATTCACCATTTACCAGAATAACATCAATTAGGATGCTTATTGCAATTGCATCCATATTAAATGTAGAAATACACCAAATGGATGTGAAAACTGTGTTTTTGAATGGTGAACTGGAAGAAGAGATATATGTGAAGCAACCTGAAGGGTTTCTAAGCCCTGGAAATGAAAATAAGGTGTGCAAATTAGTAAAATCACTTTATGGCCTTAAACAAGCTCCAAAACAATGGCACGAGAAATTTGATGAAACTATGTTATCAAATGGATTCAAAATAAATGAATCAGATAAATGCGTGTATGTAAGATATACGAATGTTGGATATGTCATTGTATGCCTTTATGTTGATGATTTGTTAATCCTAGGGAATAACAAGGTCATAACAAAATCTACGAAGGATATGTTGTCCTCTATATTCGATATGAAAGACCTAGGAGTGGCTGATGTAATCTTGTGTGTGAAAATTATAAAAACACCACAAGGATATGCATTATCTCAGTCACATTACATTGCCAAATTGCTTGAAAGGTTCAAGCAATATAATATAACCATTGCAAAATCAACAGTGGATATGAACCAAAATTGGGTAAAGAACACTGGTGATGGAATATATCAGCTTGAATACTCTCGTATACTAGGAAGAATTATGTATGCCATGAATTGCACTAGGCCTGATATTGCATACGCTATAAGCATGTTGAGTAGATATACCAGTAATCCTGGTAAACACCACTGGAAAGCAATAATTAGGGTCCTAGGATATCTAAAGTATACAAAAAACTATGTGTTGCAATATGAGAAGTATCCTTCGGTAGTAGAAGGATATAGTGAAGCCAATTGAATAACTGACTCAAATGACACAAAATCCACGAGTGGATATGTGTTTACATTAGGAAATGGAGCAATCTCGTGGAAATCATCCAAACAGACTTGCATAGCAAGGTCGACAATGGAATCAAAGTCCATTGCCCTAGATAAAGCCGCAGAAGAAGCAGAATGGCTTAGGAGTGTCTTGGAAGATATTCCAAAATGGGTAAAACCTGTACCTCCAATATGTATACATTGTAATAGTCAATCTGCTATAGGAAGGGAAAATAGTACATTGTATAATGGTAAGTCTCGACATTTTCGTCGTAGACATAAAACCATAAGACAACTTCTCTCTAATGGAGTAATCACTATAGACTATGTAAGGTCAAATGATAACATAGCGGATCCACTAAAAAAAGGTTTGCCAAGAGAGAAAGTTCAAACCTTATCAATGGGATTGGGCTTAAGACCTATGAACTAAGAGTTTTCTAAATCGGAAACCCCACCTAGTTGACTGGAGATCCCAAGATCTAGGTTCAAAGGGACAACTAAGTTTAAGATAAACATGACGGCACTGTTAAATACAAAACATTCCTATGATAAGTCAGTGCACAACCCGTCAGAGAATAGGATAAGCTTGGCTTTTAATGGTGTCTATACTGTGGTTTTATAAAGAACCAAGTGGAGTATTACGGGATACTCTTAATAGAATCACCTATGTGAGTGCGAAGATGCCGCTTCAAGAAGAATTGTAAGGTCGAATTCTTCAAGCACTCATGAAACTAAGGCGGTGTTCATGGCAAAAATGAACACAAATAGAGAACCTAGGTGTTAAAGAGCATTTATCATGTGTTATCTTTATAGACTTACACAAACGACTTACAGTTCAAAGACAGTCCAGTCTACTGATTCGCCAGTTAGTAGTAACGATAAAACACTAGGAAAATTTCAAGGCCTCTGTGCTACCTTTACTGATATGATAAATGTTTCACAAAAATTTCAGAACAGATTAGATAATATTCATTTATGTGGGGGATTGTTGGAAATGAATGAGTAAGTTTGGCAAAATACATTTAGTCCTACATCGGGGAAAGCTAACACCTTTTCCACTACTTATACGAAGGCTTGATATGTAAATACAAAAGAAAGAGGAGATGGAAGAAAGAGGCAATGGCATGAATTATGGCATGATCATGTTAATATTTAAAAGGTCAAAGATAAGGGCCTTGGGGCTCTTGGGGTCTGGTGATCGACTAGGCCTCCGATGGGCTGCGCTGCGAAAAACGTCGTAATTTTCAAATCGGCCACGTAAATGCCAACGGTCATATCTGTTGGTAAAGGGTCACAACCTTTCCAATAGTCGTGGCCGTTGCAATTCAAACAGAAGTCCCTGTTCATGAAAAAGGGCCTCTTCCACTCTATATAAAGGCCTGCAGAATTCGAATCTATACACAGTTTTTATTCTGCTTTCTCCTATCTTTATCTTCCTCCTCGTTGCTCTATTCTTCAATTAAACAACAGCCTTGCGTTCGTCGTGACTCTGCGATTGTAGCGCACCATCGCAGAGAAGGGTCCGTTTCACCCTTGGGAGACGATTGCTCGACAACCTTACGCGCCGTAGAGGGAGCAATTTCGTTTCAATGGAACAACACTCGCTGGACTCGGACATAAATTGGTACTGTTTCCTTTACCTTTTCTGAATATTTATTGTTCCGGTTCATTCCCTTGCATACTTGTAGCTGAACATTGTTGTTGCAAATTTGCATTATCGTTGAATCAGTATTATTAACACTTAAAGGAATTATTGTGTTTAGAAACGGTTTTCTGATGTTTCTGTTGATTGATTTCTAATAATCTTGAAATGAAATCTTTGATAGTTTCTTCTGTTTGCAGATGACGATGTCGCAAAATAGCAACATCAAATCTGTGCAAACATAGACTATGCCACTGGCTCCGCCTCTGGTTACACCACCTATTCCATATTCACATGGCGAGAGACCAGAGAAGTTTAATAGCCAGGATTTCAAACGATGGCAAAAAAAGATGCTTTTGTACCTGACAACCTTGGAACTGGCCAAACACCTTTCGGAGGATCCCCCGTTTGTTGAAGAATTGGAGCCTGACGCCACCAAAGTCGAGGCACTTACAGCATGGAAGAATTCTGACTTCATCTGTAAGAATTACATTCTTAACAGTTTAGAAAATAGTCTATATAATGTATATCGTAACCTTGAGACTGCAAAGATTCTCTGGTTATCACTTGAAAAGAGGTACAAGACTGAAGATGCCGAAATGAAGAAATTCATTGTCGGAAAGTTTCTTGACTTCAAAATGGCTGATTCCAAAACAGTCGTCATTCAGATTCAAGAACTCCAAGTTATCATTTATGAAATTAATGATGAAAAGATGGAGTTAAGTGAGTCATTCGAAGTGGCTGCCGCTATTGAAAAGTTGCCTCCATCGTGGAAGGATTTCAATTTTTTTTTGAAACAAAAGCGCAAGGAAATGACCATGGCGGATCTGGTTGTTCATCTACGAATCGAAGAAGACAACAAAAAATTAGAGAAAAAGGATACCAGTTCATTACACGCAAAGGCCAATATGGTTGAGGATGAAAAGACAAATAAAAGAAAGCGCGAGCAGAATTTTAAGGCAAAGAAACAAAAGAAGTTTCGGGGATCTTGCCATAATTGTGGAAAGAAAGGCCACAAAGCAGCCGTGTGTTGTGCCCCCAAAAAGAAGAAATCTGATATGGATTTATGTGCGGTTGTTTCTGAATGCATCCTTGTTGGCAATAACAAGGAGTGGTTTCAAGATACAGGAGCCACTCGTCATATATGTGTCAACAAGTGGATGTTTTCAACCTACAAACCTGCCATTGATAACGAGCAACTATTCCTGGGTAACTCGTCCGCATCAAAGGTGGAAGGAAAGGGAAAGATTGTACTGAAGTTAACTTGTGGAAAGGAACTAAAATTGAATGACGTTTCTCCACGTTTCAGAAATCCGCAAGAACCTGATTTCAGAATCGTTGCTCAGTAAGCATGGTTTTAAAATAACATTTATTGCTGATAAGTTTTTAATATCAAAGAATGGAGTGTATGTTGGAAGAGGATATGTGTGTGATGGCTTGTTTAAAGCAAATGTAACCACTATTGTACCAAACAGTGATATGAATAAGAATTTGTCTTCTGCTTATATTGTTGACTCTTCTAACATATGGCATTCTAGATTAGGGCATGTAAATTTTGATACATTGCGAAAATTAATTAATCTAGAATTCATACCAAAATGAAATATTGATTCCAACTATAAATGTAAAGTTTGTGCAGAAGCAAAATTGACTAGAGTCTCATTTCGTTATGTTGAACGAGAGACTGAACCTCTAGAATTAATACATAATGGTGTATACGATTTGAAAATGTGTCAAACTAGAGGTGGAAAGAGGTACTTTATCACATTCATTGATGATTGTACCAGATATTGTTATGTATATCTCCTTAGAAGCAAGGACGAAGCAATTGACATGTTTTAACAGTTTAAGGCAGAAGTTGAGAATCAACTCAATAAGAAAATAAAATCTTTAAGGAGTGATAGAGGAGGAGAATACGAGTCTCCATTTGAGGAATTCTGTGATGAGCATGGAATAATACATCGAACTACAGCCCCGTATTCACCTCAATCCAATGGTGTAGCCGAACGGAAAAATATAACTCTTAAAGAAATGACGAATGCCTTACGAATTAGTTCTGGATTGCCAGGTAACTTTTGGGGAGAAGCCATTCTTTCGGCAAATCACGTTTTGGATAAAATACCGTGAAAGAAAACATCAAAATTTCCACATGAACTTTGGAAAAATAGACCACCATCCTACAAATACTTGAAAGTGTGGGGATGTGTTGCCAAAGTAGAAATACCAAAACCGAAAAAGGTCAAAATTGGACCAAAGACTTTAGATTGTATATTCATTGGATATGCTCATAATAGTAGTGCATATCGATTTTTAGTGTACAAATCTAAAATTGATGACATTCATAAAAATACTATTATCGAGTCTCGAAATGCAAGATTTTTTGAACAGATTTTTCCTCTAAAAACCTCTATTGAAATAAATGTTCAAAAGAGGCCAAGAGATCCAGATACTCCCAAGGATAATGTCGATCAAAGTAAAATGAATGATGAAACAGAGATAGAGGAACCGAGAAGGAGCAAGCGACAAAGGACCTCTAAATCCTTTGGACCTGATTTCTATGCATATATGATAGAACATGAACCTCTAACTTACCAACAAGCAATGTCATCTCCCGATGCTCCTTATTGGTAAGAAGCCGTCAATAGTGAAATAGAATCCATTGTACAAAACCATACGTGGAAACTAGTGGATCTCCCTAAAGGATCAAAACCACTAGAATATAAATGGATATTTAAGAAAAAACTAAAAGCCGACGGCTTAATAGACAAGTACAAAGCAAGACTTGTAATAAAATGATTCAGACAGAAGAAAGATCTGGATTACTTTGATACTTACTTACAGTTACCAGAATAACATCAATTAGGATGCTTATTGCAATTGCATCCATATTAAATTTGGAAATACACCAAATGTATGTGAAAATTGGGTTTTTGAATGGTGAACTAGAAGAAGATATATATATGCAGCAACCTGAAGGGTCTCTATTCCCAGGAAATGAAAATAAGGTGTGCAAATTAGTAAAATCAATTTGTGGCCTTAAAAAAGCTCCAAAACAATGGCACGAGAAATTTGATGAAACTATGTTAGCAAATGGATTCAAAATAAATGGATCAGATAAATGCGTGTATGTAAGATATTCGGATGTTGGATATGTCATTGTATGCCTTTATGTTGATGATTTGTTAATCCTAGGGAATAACATGGTCATAACAAAATCTACGAAGGATATGTTGTCCTCTAGATTCGATATGAAAGGCCTAGGAGTGGCTGATGTAATCTTGGGTGTGAAAATTATAAAAACACCACAAAGACATGCGTTATCTCACTCACATTACATTGCCAAATTTCTTGAAAGGTTCAAGCAATATAATATAACCATTGCATAATCACCAGTGGATATGAAATAAAATTGAGTAAAGAACACCGGTGATGGAATATATCAGCTTGAATACTCTTGTATACTAGGAAGTATTATGTATGTCATGAATTGCACTAGGCCTGATATTGCATACGCTATAAGCAACTTGAGTAGATATACCAGTAATCCTGATAAACATCACTGGAAAGCAATAATCAGGGTCCTAGGATATCTAAAGTATACACAAAACTATGTGTTACAATATGAGAAGTATCCTTCAGTAGTAGAAGGATATAGTGATGCCAATTGGATAACTGGCTCAAATGACACAAAATCCACAAGTGGAAATGTGTTTACATAAGGAAATGGAGTAATATCATGGAAATCATCCAAACAGACTTGCATAGCAAGGTCGACAATGGAATCAGAGTTCATTGCTCTAGATAAAGCCGCAGAAGAAGCAGATTGGCTTAGGAGTTTCTTGGAAGATATTCCAAATTGGGTAAAACCTGTACCTCCAATGTGTATACGTTGTGATAGTCAATCTGCTATAGGAAGGGCAAATAGTACATTGTATAATGGTAAGTCTCGACATATTTGTCATAGACATAAAACAATAAGACAACTTCTCTCTAATGGAGTTATCACTATAGATTATGTAAGGTCAAAGGATAACATAACGGATCCACTAACAAATGGCTTGCCAAGATAGAAAGTTCAAACCTTATCGATGGGAATGGGCTTAAGACCTATGAACTAAGAGTTTTCTTAAATAGAAACCCCACCTAGTTGACTGGAGATCCCAAGATCTAGGTTCAAAGGGACAACTAAGTTTGAGATAAGCTTGACGACACTGTTAAATACAAACCATTCCTATGATAAGTGTAATGTCCCGTATTTTCAGGCCATTTTATTGAAATATTTTTTTATTTAAAATGTTGATTTCAATTTAAATAATGGAAGTTAACCATTTTAATTTGAATATTTATTTATTTTGGAAAGCATAATAATATTTTATTTTCGGCATATTTGGGAAAATGTTGATTCTGCTGTATAATATATTATAATTTTCGGCATATTTATTTTGAATATTTTATTTTCAGTTTAAGAGTTCATTGTTCTAGATAAAGCCGCAGAAGAAGCATACCGGCTTAGGAGTTTCTTGGAAGATATTCCAAGTTGGGAAAAACATGTAACTCCAATATTTATACATTGTGATAGTCAATCTGCTATAGGAAGGGCAAATAGTACATTGTATAATGGTAAGTCTCGACATATTCGTCGTAGACATAAAACCATAAAACAACTTCTCTCTAATGGAGTTATCACTATAGACTATGTAAGGATAAAGGATAACATAGCGGATCCACTAACAAAATGCTTGCCAAGAGAGAAATTTCAAACCTTATCAATGGGAATGGGCTTAAGACCTATGAACTAAGAGTTTTATAAAACGGAAACCCCAATTAGTTGAGTGGAGATCCCAAGATCTAGGTTCAAAGGGACACCTAAGTTTAAGATAAACTTAACGGCACTGTTAAATACAAACCATTCCTATGATAAGTCAATGCACAACCCGTTGGAGAATAGGATAAGCTTGGCTTTTAATGATGTCTATACTGTGGTGTTATAAAGAACCAAGTGGAGTATTACGGAATACTCTTAATAGAATCTCCTATGTTAGTGCGAAGGCGCCGCTTCAAGAAGAATTGTAAGGTTGAATTCTTCAAGCACTCAATAAACCAAGGCGGTGTTCATGGAAAAAACGTACACAAACAGAGAACCTACGGGTTAAAGAGCATTTATCATGTGTTATCTTTATAGACTTACACAAACGGCTTACGGTTCAAAGATAGTCCAGTCTACTGATTCGCCAGTAAGTTTTAACGAAAAATCACTAGGAAAAGTTCAAGGCCACTGTGCTACTTTTATATGATAAATGTTTCACAAAAATTTAAGAACAGATTAGATAATACTCATTCATGTGGGGGATTGTTGGAAATGAATGAGTAAGTTTGGCAAAATTCATTTAGTCCCACATCGGGGAAAGCTAACACCTTTGCCACTACTTATACTAAGGCTTGATATGTAATTACGAAAGAAAGAAGAGATGGAAGAAAGAGGCAATGGCATGAACTATGGCATGATCATGTTAATATTTAAAAGGTCAAAGATAAGGGCCTTGGGCCTTGGGGCTCTTGGGGTCTGGTGATCGATTGGTCCTCTGATGGGCTGCGATGCGAAAAACGTCGTAATTTTTAAATCGGCCGCCCAAATGCCAACGGTGATATCTGTTGGTAAAAGGTCGCAACCTTTCCAATAGTCATGGCTGTTGCAATTCAAACAGAAGCCCATGTTCATGAAAAAGTGCCTTTTCCACCCTATTTAAAGGCCTGCAGAATTTGAATCTATACACAGTTTTGTTATGCTTTCTCCCATCATTATCTTCCTCCTCGTTGCTCTTTTCTGCAATTAAACAACTGCCTTGCGTTAGTCGTAACTCTGCGATTGCAGCGCACCATCGCAAAGACAGCTCCGTTTCACCCTTGGGAGACGATTGCTCGACAACCTTACGCGCCGTAGAGGGAGCAATTTCGTTCCAAGGGAACAACACTCACTGGGCTCGGACATAAATCGATACTGTCTCCTTTACCTTTTATGAATATTTACTGTTCCGGTTCATTCCCTTGCATACTTGTGGGTAAACTTTGTTGTTGCAAATTTGCAATATCATTCAATCAATATTACTAATGCTTAAAGGCGTTACTATGTTTAGAAACGGTTTTCAGACGTTTTTATTGATTGATTTCTAACAATCTGGAAATGAAATCTGTTATAGTTGCTTCTGTTTGCAGACGAAGATATCGCAAAATAGCAATAGCAAATCTATGCAGACACAGACTATGCCACCGTCTTCGCCTCTAGTTACACCACCTATTCAATATTCACATGGCGAGAGACCAAAGAAGTTTAATGGCCAGGATTTCAAATGATGATAACAAAAGATACTTTTCTACCTGACAACCTTGGGACTGGCCAAATACCTTTCGGAGGATCCCCCGTTTGTTGAAGAATTGGAGTCTGACGCCACCAAATTCGAGGCACTTACAGCATGGAAGAATTCTGACTTCATCTGTAAGAATTACATTCTCAACAGTTTAGAAAATAGTCTATATAATGTATATTGTACCGTTGAGACCGCAAAGGTTCTCTGGTTATCACTTGAAAAGAAGTACAAGACTGAAGATGCCAGAATGAAGAAATTCATTGTTGAAAGTTCTTGACTTCGAAATGGTCGATTCCAAAACAGTCGTCAGTCAGATTCAAGAACTCCAAGTTATCATTCATGAAATTCACGACGAAAAGATGGATTTAAGTGAGTCAGTCCAAGTGGCTGCCGCTATCGAAAAGTTTCCTCCATTATGGAAGGATTCCAAAAACTATTTGAAGCATAACCGCAAGGAAATGACCATGGAGGATCTGGTTGTTCGTTTATGAATCGAAGAAGACAAAAGAAAATCAGAGAAAAAGGCTACCAGTTCATTACAAGCAAAGGCCAATATGGTTGAGGATGAAAAGACAAATAAAAGAAAGCGCGAGCAGAATTCTAAGGAAAAGAAACAAAGAAGTTTCAGGGATCTTGCCACAATTGTGGAAAGAAAGGCCACAAAGCAGCCGTGTGTCGTGCCCCCAAAAAGATGAAATCTAAAGCAAATATGGCAAATAATTCTGATGATGTTGCAGATATGGATTTCTGTGTGGTTGTTTCTGAATGCAACCTTGTTAGCAACAACAAGGAGTGGTTTCTAGATATAGGAGCCACTCGTCATATATGTGCCAACAAGTGTGTAATGACCCCGGTTTTTGTCGACCTTGGTTATCGCCATAAACTCAATGATGACTAACCAAACATCGGAAAATACCGGATGATTGATGAAAGAAATTAGAGGGTGAGGAAAGATAAGATAAAAACTTAGAATAGAAGAAGAAGAACACAACATCAGAGTAACACGAACCTCACAGCGGAACGAATAACATATAATAGATAACATATCTTTGAAATATAAATCTGTACTTGAATATACATATCATTTATCAGAGTACAACACTTACAACACAGCGGAAATAAACTATAGCTATATGATCCTGAAGCCTCCTGCTCCATCTCTTCAAGTATCTGTAAATCCCGACTACTTGACTACCCGTACAAAATTGGGCACCCAAGAGTTTAGGGAAAACAAAACAAAATAAACTCCGGGTCAGTCATGGGACTGGTATGAGTAAAACGATTTAAAACAGTTTGAGCCATTAAACGATATCTCATAAGACCATGCCGTATAACAGAATGGGGTTTTACCTTATGAGAATCCAAAATATCTTTATATCAAAAACCTTTTGATATTATAATAATGTCTATCAACCACAATATAATAATCATCTAGCAGAAACGCTTTCATCTCACGTTCTACATATATAGTATACAATCAAAACCGCAAGCACGTATTGGGTAATGGATTTCCAACTATGACAAGGTATGGAACCACCTTTCGCTAGTGTACCTCTAGAGAGGAATACACTGGGTTCAACAAGAACATCTTACAACCTGGCCACACATGACCGACCACTCATTTCGCTTGAGTGTATCGAATGTATATCACCAACGGTTGGGATCAGCAACCGTTTCCTGAATGGGACAACATCAACAATAGATTTTTTTGAAGTAAATGAAACTCCAGATCAGGTGATTATACATCCTACTTCGGAGCGACTGACTTATCCATGCTGCCTGCCCGATTTCTGTCATTTACCCGTTGATGAGGCTTGAGGTTACGCTTCATCATCACATCGGATTCACTTCGAACGCCACATTGTCAGATCCATCGAAAATCACTAATTGACGTCTACAACAGTACATTATGTGTTAGCTAAAGAAGTTTCCTTCTTCGCTTCCACTCTTGGTACGGTTGAAGAAATCAATGTACGTGACCTTTCTGGAAATACTCTGTCATACATTCATCTATACAAGTCATCCAGGAACAGGATGAACCGAAGGCACTATTCAGTACATCCATCTTAGGCACTGTTATCTAAGATTTATACATAGCCCTTGCACTTTACCCCGTCTTCAATTTTCTTTGGCATATATGGTTCGCAACGCTTATGCCAATACAGAGTGGTTCTTTGGATAATAATCCAACCAGTTATCCATATTAACAACGTTAAAATGGTCAAAACATTGATAGTCTGTGATATAACTATCAAAGAAAAACACGTATGCAAACAACGATATTATTTCCAAATGGAAATTCTATCAATCAATCATCAATCATATATATATATATATATATATATATATATATATATATTTCCTTAATTTCTATGCTTAGAAAATATATGTTATTAACACTGGAAAACATTTCCATTGTTTATTTACATATCACTATCATTTCACAACTATCAGACCCTGACTGTAAACTAGTAGGAGAATAATTCTCTAAGTATAAACCCCGAAGGCCGAAACTAACATCAGATCGTTACTCAGAAAACTATTCGACTTAACTAATCTCTAGTCAGTTTCTAATCTTGTTTAACTCTATTTCTTTTAACTATGGTCGATTAACTTCTTTTGAATAACTATGTTCAATTGACTCCTTTTGAATAACTATGTTCAATTGACTCCTTTTGAAAAACTATGTTCAATTGACTCCTTTTGAATAACTATGTTCAATTGACTCCTTTTGATGACTCTATTTGATAACTCTAATTGACTAACTCTTTTCTATCTCGTTAATTTCCTTTTATAATCCTATTTATTTTCCCAATAAATATTCCTTTATTCTATTTATTTATCAACTAAATATTCCTTTATTCTATTTATTTATCAACTAAATATTCCTTTATTCTATTTATTTATCAACTAAATATTCCTTTATTCTATTTATTTACTTCTTAAATAAATATCGTTTTACACTTCTATTTACTTGCTAAGTAAATAATCGTTTTATAAAATTCTTAGATTTTATAATTATTCCCTTTCTAAATATCTCCTATTTATAAATATTCCAGTTTATAAATATTTTTTTTCAATATCACTTTGAAAATTCCCTTATCAACATTCCGGTATGTTATGGTATTCAACATATCAAATCGCGATGATCAATATCGTCCAAACACATATAATTGACAACATATTATATATCACAATATATGAAAAACAGTAAAATAAATGTTGAGGAATCCAGTCTGATTCCTCCAACCTGTTTCCCTGCATCCACAGATGTTACACAATAAAATTAACATCTCTTTCAGTTCCATATGATATATTCTGTTAGATAGAATCAATATAGAAATTCAACTAACTAACTAGTAGTTCAATCAAACGGTCAACACACAGTCAATCAGCCATTATTTAACAGTTCTAAAAATACAACATGAAATTATAAACAGTTCAGAGTTAGTGAGATTTACTCACATTGGCAGTTCATCGTTAAAGAACGATAAACTGTTGTTTGATTTGAATCAAACAGTTTATTTCGCCATAAATTCAAACGAGCTCCACTCCGAGTCAGTTCCATGGTGTAGCCACCGTCCATACGATCCTGTCGGATCTTGTTTCGTCTGATTCTGATATCGTATGACGAAGTTACACATTATACAAGTTTGTATATACATTTGATTTAAAATAAATAACTTAAACCATTTCTTAATTTGGGCCTTTACCATTTATTCAACCACGTCGGCCTACTTTGCAACTCCAATCCCGCTTCCCTACAATATACAATCCACCCCCATCCATTTTAGCACCGACAATTCAAGCAAACCACCCAGCTCCAACATTTGGAACCCATTCTCTCTTTTTCTTTTTATTTTAGATCCGGGCCTTCAACTAATTTTTCCACGGGGCTTTACCTTACCAGGTCGGCCCAAACAATCCCAAGCCCACCCCGCTAAAACAGTTTCTTCCCCAATCTGAAATTCCACGCTCCAAGAAATGCAAACAAACCACCGACTTCCTCCCATCCCAAACTCCTCCGATACTTCATAAACTTGCCATCCGACTTCACCCAGCTTCTTCTCAACTAACTCTCCATCACACCATACCTCCACATCCCACATCGATCACCTCGTTTAAATTGCGTCGACCCTCCCTGTAAAGGCGCTGTTGAAAGACAGCGACCTTTTTGGTCACGGTATTACCAGAAAAACTGGCGTTCACCTCCTCTTGCAATGCCGATCATCACGCCAACCTCCCGATGTTGAATCGGCGCACAAATCCAACGAATCCGCTAACCCTAGTTCGAACCCTCCAAACCAAAGTTGTGTCGCACACAACCAAATGGGTACAGAATCGAAGAGTACATCCTCAGCATCCCGAATATATATGATTTACAAACTATAGGATTTCTTATGAATTGATATTGATTTATGAAGGTGGATGTTTTTCTGAGAAATGAAGAATTTGAGCGGTGGATATTGTAGTTGACTTATGAAGGAGAGAATTAGGTTTAGGGATTATTTGGAGGGTATATATAGGAAAAAATTATATTTTTATATTCAATTGTTTATTGGTTTATAACCAATCGCTATTCGTATTCGTCTCTAAAAATCCCTGTGACCACCTACAGTACCCAAAAATCACGAAAATGGACATCCAGCAACAGTTCGACATTACGGTCCCAATGAAACTGGTTTCGTCGAATTCCGACTCCGTTTGCTCGCACAACGTATTTTTAACTATCAAAATACTGACTGTTTTTCACTCTAAAAGTCCGTACGGCCACACAGTGACTCTAAAAATCACGAAACTGGAAATCTAACAACTATTTGACATTGCGGATCCAACAAAATTAGTTTCGTCAGATTCTGAGGTCGTTTGCAAAAGTGGCCATGTTAAAAGTCCTAAATAACCCATTTAAATATATAAATATATTTAAATACAATTAAATTAAATATTTATAAATAAATATTATCGTATATATTCACAGTGGAATACCATACAGCTCTAGAATATTCCTATATGAATTTCTAACTTGATATTTCTAATCTAGGTCAACCCGATATCGATTCATATTGAAATTCCTTTTTAAAATATAAATAATTCCTTTATAAATTATAAAGGAATTCCACAGCGACTTTTCTAAAATTTGATTTGGACATAAATCAAAATCAACACGACGAAATCCCGATTTTTCTCTTCCACTAGAAAGATATACTTCACCAGCTCCTAACGTTTCTTGTTTCACAGAAATCCGGCTTAAAACGAATTCTGTACATCCAGTTGAAGTTCAAATCGCCAAATTACGAACTACAGCGCCATTTCAAGCTCGATTTTAATTATAGTACAATTGTACATTCAAACTGTCGTAATTTAAATATATTCGTTATTCTAATTCAATTCTAAACTGAATTAAATATCACAGATGATCCAGTTCACACCATATCGCCATTTCCGCCAATTCTGATTATTCAAAATTATATATATTATTTAATTTATTATTTTAATCAAATATTCACCATTATTTAATTCCACGACCAATAAATTTACTATATCACTATTTATATAATTAAATAAATTAATTATAATACCTCTGCAAATGCGGGTCATTACAATCTTCCCCACTTAAAATAATTTCGTCCTTGAAATTGCTAAGGTAGAAAACAAACCCTATCGACCGGTTAGAACTTAATTGTTCACTTCTTACATTCGGTTTCAACTGAACTAATTTAATTTCAATTAAATATTGATTAATTCTTATCAATGAAAATTTCCTTAAATCCTGAAAATTTTCTAACACCTTAACTTTTCGAAAAATTTCGCCAGCACCTCCTTTGTACTGGTCAATAGGTCAAACTACAACTCGCCTCTCTGGGCCATCTCCAACCCAAAAGAAAATCAAACAGCCAAGCGGCTTGCCAATTCGGCTCATAAATCTTATATCCAATAGAAATATAAACTTGTACCTTTTTTCGACATATCATTATATCCTGTCCACCTGTTATCAATTTAGCGGATACAAGGGTCATCCCAATTAAATTCCAATCTGCTTTTATCCACAACACAACCATTCTCTTATATCCGAGCCAAATATCATTTCAACTCGAGTTTCTTCTCGATTCCCAACTCTGAACTTGATTATCACAGTACACTTCAAATTTGAATCTCACAATCCGATTTGTCTTGATATTATTCTAATTCAATCTCAATTACCACTTTACTGGTTTTACTTTAATTCAAATTTGCTTTCACAAATTTATGTTAAATTTGTTTTTAATTCAAAGAGTCTTTCCCTGGGAGTTTTTAAACAGTTTACTCTTTTTAAAATCAAATTTTCCTTTTTTTAAAATTCAACACAACTTGTCTTTCCCAAAACAAATTCAAATCAGTATCTCTGGTAGTAATTCGTCACTTACAACTCGAAAACGAATACTGATGATGCAGCTGTCATCATTAGAATCTATTTCCCAGCGATCGAAGTGAGTTCAATAATATAAAACCATTTCTAAACATTTCCACTTTGAAATTCATTTCAAAATATATAATTCACACTTCTTGTAAAACAATTTAAAATCTCCCAGGATCTTAAATTTTCCTTATTTTTAATCCAAATCCATTTACAAACACTTATCCAAATTTTTCCATAATTTTTATTCAATTTCTGGTTTAAATTTCAGAATTAACTCATCTGATTTCACGTATTTCACTTATATGAATTCTGATTGGTTATTTACATAACCATTTAATTTATAATCTTACTCGATTATAATAACAACCAATTTATCCATTATATTATAATTCCAATATATATCTTCTCTATATCAAGATATACCTTGGGTAAACTTATTTTAATTTTACCCTCTTTTCAAAACATATCGTGCGGACCCATCGTATTCGAGTGTTTATATATCCTACCGATACAGTGGATCAAACTGATCGACCAGAACCCATAAACAACTCAACCAATGAATATCTATAATATAAAACTACTTTATATCCATTTACAAATACGCACTCGTATATATACACTCAAACTCAATCTAGGGTATTACTAACCCTATCTATACCGAGTCACGCCACAGCGCCAAGGTAAATCACTTAACTTAAGCTCTGATACCAACTGTAATGACCCAACTTTTTGTCGACCTTGGTTATCGCCATAAACTCAATGATGACTAACCAAACATCGAAAAATACCGGATGATTAATGAAATAAATTAGAGGGTGAGGAAAGATAAGATTGAAACTTAGAATAGAAGAAGAAGAAGAAGAAGAACACAACATCAGAGTAACACAAACCTCACAGCGTAACGAATAACATATAATAGATAACATATCTTTGAAATATAAATCTGTACTTGAATATACATATCATTTATCAGAATACAACACTTACAACAAAGCGGAAATAAACTATAGCTATATTATCCTAAAGCCTCCTGCTCTAGCTCCTCAAGTATCTGTAAATCCCGACTACTTGTGTGCCCGTACAAAATTGGTCACCCAAGAGTTTAGGGAAAACAAAACAAAATAAACTTCGGGTCAGTCATGGGAGTGGTATGAGTAAAACGGTTTAAAACAGTTTGAGCCATTAAACGATATCTCATAAGACCACGCCATATAACGGAACGGGTTTTTCCCTTATGAGAATCTAAAATATCTTTATATCAAAAACCTTTTGATATTATAATAATGTCTATCAACCACAATATAATAATCATCTAGCAGAAACGCTTTCATCTCACGTTCTACAAATATAGTATACAATCAAAACCGCAAGCACGTATTGGGTAATGGATTTCCAACTATGACAAGGTATGGAACCACCTTTGGCTTGTGTACCTCTAGAGAGGAATATACTGGGTTCATGTGACGAGAAGGAATTTCGCTCGGTCCGAACCAATCGCTAAACCGATCTAGACCGTTCGAAACGCCCTATCGTTTGAGAACACGACAAAATAGAACACATACAAAAGAACATTTCATTGAATATTACAACAATACATCAGATTACAAGAATATACAGAGTATAAATGAATATTACACAGAAATATCAGAGATTTAAATTACATTTAAATAATAGCAGCGGAAAATAATACAATACACAACTAGAAAGAGATATACGGATACAAAGCTTTCCGGATATCGTTCCAGCTGTAAACCAGGATCCTGTGAATATAAATCTGCAAAACCAAAACTACTAGCTGCCCGTGTCAAAATAAGGGAACCCAGAGTTTAGGTTAAAACAATAAACTCCAGGTCAGTCATGGGACTGGTGTGAGAACTAAAACAGTTAATAATCTTTATTTTTAAAGTTAGGTAAATCAAGGGACCACGCCGTATAACACGGAACGGGTTTCCTCCCAAGAACGCCAGTGCATAAACAACAGCGCAATGCTAAATAAAGAAAAATGAAGCTATTATAAGACCCAGGTCCTATCACACAATGCAATGCAAGCCAGGGGATAGGGTTTTTACCTTATAATAGCCAAGAATGCTTGATACGTTTAAAAGAAATCATTTGATACTATTATAAGTGTATAGTGTATAAAACAACTTCGAATCATAAGTATCAATCATAGGCGGCATGAATGCCCCATAACACTATGTCGCCATATATAGGTTATACAATCAAAATCGCAAAGCCACGTATTTGGAAATTGGATTTCCGTCTATGAACCGAGGAAAAAGATAGTCCTCAATCGATTCAAGACAATCTAGCCTATGTCTCAGGCAAGCGCGCAGGCAAGCCTTGGATCGTCAGGGCCGGTCCACCGATGTGGATTATTATGCCTGAACACTACGTTTCCCCGCCCTTTGGGGCGTAAATGAGCCAACGAATGACTCCATCGGACCCGGATCGTCCGATCAGACCGAAGCACCTCGGAACATCAACAACCACATAAGTCAAACTCGTCAGGGCGTGTAAAACCACCGATGCCACTTTTTAGCTAGAAGGAAACGCATGCCCTCCCTGAGGTCCGTCTCCCTTTTTTGGTTCATACCGGGTGTGATACTCGCGAAGTAAAACGTTACACAAAGCTACGCCACAAAGGCCGTGCTTTGATCATCAACCACAAGACTTTGCTTTTCAACAGAAGCCTCGATCAATTGCCACTTAGGCATGCCACACAGGCAATTCACTCCATGCGTTTGATATCCATCAATATATAACCCCTGAGCTCGTACGTCTCAGAGAAGGGCGTTAAGCAAGAGAATAAATTCTCCGCCGCCGAACAGATATATATTTAATAGAGATCAATCACACGGACTAAAATCCAATGTCAGACACACAGTTCATTTACAAGTCCGTTCTGGGTCTGAACGAAACCGGAGGCACCTAGTACCCCGCATATCCATCGATCTCCAAGTACGTCTGGACGATCACCAACTGTTTCCATCTTCTTGGGTGTACAGCCCAATCAAGATCATCAGTAATCACCCAAACGACGTGAAGACCTCCGGTCTTCGACCATCGTCTTCATCTTCGACTTATCGTCGTATCAGTTATTCAGAATGGGATAAACCCGGTCTTTCCGAATAACTCGCGTACATTTTAAATAAGTGTTACACAAACACAACATACGCCTCATTCCAATTCATCAGTCACTAACCGTAAATTAATCAAGAGAATAATTCCCCAAATATTAACCCCGAAGGCCGAAACCAACATCAGATCAATATCCAGAAAACCATTCTGCTTAGCTAACCGACAGTTAGTTTCTAAATTTCACATTCATAGGGAAAGGTTCCCATTAATTTTATCAAAGATAAATCATTAAAATTTATTCTTTAATCTTCTTTTGAATTTTGATTCAACTAGTCGGGATTAACGAACCTTACCGAAGTAATCATTTGTTTTAATTTCCCAATCCCAACCTATTCATCCCATGAAGTAAAACTGGTTATACTTCATATCTAACACCATGGTGTTATCGGTAAATTCAATTACCATTTCACGTTCAAATCTAATTAAAGATTTAACTATCGCCTGGAGCAAAACTGGTGACACTCCATTCTCGATTATTTCAATCTAATTAAAGATTCATTAAAACTCCACTTAGTTTTAATCGCTAACTGGGTTAAAGAATCAGTGTCATTTAAAACACGGTTCACGATAAACCCAAAATCACATTCCATTAATTATCGGGTTAAAGAACGAGTGTTATTTAAAACACTGTTCACGATAAACCCAAAAATCAATATCAATTCAATTCCAATTAAATATTATTTAATTGGTACACTTCATTAAATCTAAATAAAAAGATTTAATCTTTTCTCAACTGGGTTCAAGAACAGTGTTAGTGAAGACACCATTCACGACAAACCCAAATCACATTTGATATTCAATACATGGCTCTGAATAGAAAATATATCGGCTTATATTCAATATCAAATTCTACGATTAACAAATGTCGTATTGGAAATAACGATATAAATATATATATATATATATATATATATATATATCTTTCAAATTTCCATAACAACATCTGTATAATCCCGAATTCCAACATCGAAATATTCCGAAGACAATTTCGATTCAAATCCACTCCAATGCAATCATTGGAAATTCTGGTTATTTTTAAAACCCTTTTCAAATTCAATTTATTTATTTAAAAATAAATAGAATTATAATTCTAGTTCAAAACTAGTTCATTTCGATAAAAATCTATTTTTATCTTCTCAAATATGGAGTTTTTCATCCCAATTCTTTCTAAATCATTTCCTATGATTTTACACAAATTATTACTATTTTTAATAATTTTATCAAGGCCCATACGGTCGATTTCCATCAACGGCCATCGAACTGCACTTACAACGACTTTTTTTCAAATTTGATTTGGACATAATTCCAAATCCATCCGTTAGATTTCAAATTTCTAATATTCTTTAGAAAGCTCTTTTTGATACGAACCCAACGGTTCCGGTTTCAGGAGAATCCGACGGTCGGATCTCCCGTAATATCCGTTCGAAGTCAATGGTCGAAATTCGCGAACTGCCGCAGCGCAGCGCGTTCTATTCAGGCCATTATATTATACATATAATATATATAATATATACTTCGTCGATTTCAATTCAAAACGTGCTTCATAAATCGTTTTAAATTCATTTTCAAAACGGTTTCAACTTCATATTCAATTTCAAATCAAAATTGAATATTCCAATTTAAATTCATTTTGAATTCATTTCAAATTGATTTAAATTCAAATTGATTTGTAATTCAATTTCAGTTTGTTTTCAATTCAATTCAATTTCAATTCGAATTCATTTTAAAACGATTTCAATTCTATTTCAATTCTATTCGAATTCATTTTAAAATGATTTCAATTCTATTTCAATTCTACTCGAATTCATTTCAAAACGATTTCAATTCTATTTCAATTCTATTCGAATTCATTTCAAAACGATTTCAATTCTATTCGAATTCATTTCAAAACGATTTCAATTCTATTTCAATTCTATTCGAATTCATTTCAAAACGATTTCAATTCTATTTCAATTCTATTCGAATTCATTTCAAAACGATTTCAATTCTATTTCAATTCTATTCGAATTCATTTCAAAACGATTTCAATTCTATTTCAATTCTATTCGAATTCATTTCAAAACGATTTCAATTCTATTCGAATTCATTTCAAAACGATTTCAATTCTATTTCAATTCTATTCGAATTCATTTCAAAACGATTTCAATTCTATTTCAATTCTATTCGAATTCATTTTAAAACGATTTCAATTCTATTCGAATTCTATTCAAATTCATTTTAAAACGATTTCAATTCTATTTCAATTCTATTCGAATTCATTTCAAAACGATTTCAATTCTATTTCAATTCTATTTCAATTCTATTCGAATCCATTTCACTTTAATATTCACTTCAATTTGAATAAAATCGATATAAATATCGTTCACGTCTAAATGGCGTCAATCTATCAACGCGGCTTCATATATTTCAATTTTCAAATATTCTACTTCAAATATTTCTTTTTCAAATGTTTCTATTCAAATATTTCATTTCAAATATTTCTATTTCAAAACTGGAATGAGGCCCAAACAATTACCATATAATGCTAATTATATGGATTTTTTTACAACACATGTATATATCAACAACGATGAATAATCAACCATCATCCAAGGTGCATTCTACACTGTATAAGCATCAAAGATAAATATTCAACGCTTACAACAGCCTGTCAATCAATCGATCGACATACAACTAAACAATCGGGATTAGTGTACGTCAAATATCATCCCAATACCCGTGTGGGGTTTCAAGCAACCAAACACAGATTTTTATTTGTGCAGTTGGGCAATGTGTAAAATTTATCGTCCCAATCAATGTCCTTCAAATAGGTGTACATAAACAAACCGTCCGGTTTGTAAATGAATATTTATTTATTCTTATTCACATTAAAAATTATATTTTTAACGATAAAATATTTTATTCAGTTCATTTATTCAATAAAATGATATTTTTATTTTTCTAATTTATTTTAGAAAATTTCGGCGGCATAATGGCACGATAATAGAAACGGGACAAGGCCTAGCCTTATCCCCGGTCTAGTGAAGGCCCACGCCATTCACACATCAATCAAATCAATTTCATTTCACCAAACAATCAATTCAAACCAAATAATCTAGCTAACTACACAACCAAACAATTAAACAAACAAGCCATCCATGGTTTGTGGATGACGGTTGTCGGGTGTTACTAAACACCGTCTGCATCCTAGTATATATTTATAACTAGAAAAATTAAATTGAAAAGTGAGAAATTCTCACATATTTGCTAAACCCGACGCCTCGGCTCTTCTTTGCAGAAATCTTCGTCGTTCTGCCTCTTATCACTTTCTTTGCCCGTATTCTCTACATATGTAAAAATCACATTTTTACTTCGCTATTCAATATATAAAAATCATATTTCTACCTCGCTATTCAATATATAAAAATCATATTTCTACTTCGCTATTCAATATATAAAAATCATATTTCTACTTCGCTATTCAATATATAAAAATCATATTTCTACTTCGCTATTCAATATATAAAAATCATATTTCTACTTCGCTATTCAATATATAAAAATCATATTTCTACTTCGCTATTCAATATATAAAAATCATATTTCTACTTCGCTATTCAATATATAAAAATCATATTTCTACTACTATTATAATTTAAAAATCATATTTTTATTATGCCACTAGTATAAAAATTATATTTTTATCTTCTCTATATTATAAAAATTATATTTTTAACCTCATTATTCTCTATATAAAGATTTATCCTTTTCAAATATAAAGATTTAATCTTTTCATTTATAAAAATCTCATCTTTTTAAATGAAGGTTTGCCTTTCTATAATATAAAAATTATATTTTTCTCCAAGTAAAAATCATATTTTTACTTCACTACTCATCTCAAAATATCGTCTTTTATTTTCTTATTCACGAAAATCAGATTAAACTAACAAAACATTTAAAATAAATTAACATAAAACAAAATAAATGAATAAAATAAAAAAAAGATGAAAGCTTACAGCAATTGGGGGGGGGGAGAAGATGGATCGGAGGGTGCTGGAGGCTGCGGCAGGGCGGTGGTCGGCTGGGCTGCGTTGAGGTGGGTGGGTCGGTGCAGGCGGTTGCGGGTTCGGGTCTAGGGGCGCGAGGCTCGACAGAAGAGGAGGAAGAAGCGGAGGGGAAGAAGGGGAGGTAGAGGAAGAGCAGGGACGAGGGGGGGGGGGGGTTTCGGTGGTGCGACACCACCTGGGGCGGCATCGACGATCGTTCGTCGTTCCCTTTTTTTTTCTCTTTCTGTTGAAATCGATTATGAAGGGAAAGGGGGGGGCATCGGTTATAAGGTGAGGATATATTTTTTATTTATTTATTTAATTTAAAAAGTTGACTTTTACAAACGAACTCGAAACGAGGCCCACCGCCTATCGTCCATAGCGTTTCACCCCCATTCCGAACACAATGGGATATGTATCGTAGGTTGATTCGATCATTTGAATCAGTTTCCGTTAAAATCAACATATAACTCTATATATTGAATATTAACGCGCATTTCAATTTACCGGGGTCACATACTAACTCGAAAAATCCCATAAAAATATTTTCTAGCTTCGTATTGACGACACGGTCCTAACAAAACTAGTTTCGTTGAATTCTGAGACCATTGGAAAAATGGCCATTTTCCAGTCGATTAAAATCAACTGAAACTGGTCAAACGCGTTTTCCTTTGCCACGCTCACATATTGATTCGAAAAATTATGAAATTTGGAATCTAGCAATAACCTTACACTACGCATCCAACAAAAGTGGTTTTGTCGAAATCCGAGGTCGCTTACAAAATTCCCATTTTTTAAGGGCCTGAATTCCATAGCGACTATTCAGAATTTTCAACTGGACATATCTTTTGATTCCCGCTATGAAATTTTGATTTTTCGGATTCGTTGGAAAGATATTCTCAATTAGATGCTATTGTTTTTGGTTTCACTAAAATCCGGATTATTTTGCACCCGGTACATTCAATTGAAGTTTGAAATCGAATTATCGAACTACCATGCCATTTTCAATTCCTTTTAGAATTATATATATAATTATTTATATTCTAACGATGATGTATATAATATATTCGCTCGAATTATATTCAAAATAAATTTCTTGTCGATTTTATATTTAAAATAATTCATTTTAAATATTCAAAATTCGCTAAAATTGCCAAAATAAAAATGTTAAACTGGCTCAGAATTTCGGGTTGTTACATTCTCCCCCACTTAAAACTTTTCGTCCCCAAAAAGGAACAAAGTCGAAAGTGGTTTGAGCATTCAACTCTACGTTCGATCTGGCTTCCATTCTCCAACTTTTCAGTTTCTGAGAATTTTCAAAAATTTCAAAAATTTGGCTAACACCCTAAATTTTCGAAAAATTTCGCCATAACCTCCTCTGCACCGGGAGCCACGGGAAAATCCCGAAATTACCATACAGGTCTTCTGATCTCAAAAAGAAAAAGAAAAAGCCAAGCGGCTAGCCAATAGGCTCATAAAATCATCATCACCCAAACAAAACAGTAAATTATGTAGTAAACATGTACCTATTTGTCGGGCAAACAAATTTTATTCTCTGCTCTAGCCTCCTTGCTATGACCTGTTCAATGTAAGTACATGTATATGCATGCAAATGCGACCAATTTTCAATATAACTCACTATTTGATACAATTAGGCGTAATGGTTCAAAATTATCAAACAAATAAACAAACAACACAAACATCAATCAATTAGTGAATTAGAGTTTCAAATTCATAAATTTGATATATATACAAAAAATCATGTTTTGATGCCGCTTCACAACAATGTGTTCTAACTATATATAAGTTTTGGTTCTCACACCAGTCTGATGGAAATATATAGATATCATACCTTCGAAACACGAACATAAACCACTGCTGCCGTACGTCATCAGTGGAATCATCCCCGGGCTACTAGAGTGCGATTCTATATCTATCCAATATATTAAAACTTCGAATATACGTTCATGACGTGTATATACAAAACCTTTATATATTAGATTGTCCAAATTCAAAATAAATAAATATTCAAATACGTATAAAACGATTTAAAATTTCAAAACAAAATTGTTTTCATTTGAAAAATATAATCTTCACACTCGTTCTAGGATAATACTGATCCTATCTCTAACGAGTCAATCTAATTGGATATTACTAATCCAATATCTGATGAATTCTTTCGTATGGTTCTAATGTGTCTTGTTCTCGAGCTCTGTAAACCAAAGCTCTGATACCAACTGTGACGAGAAGGAATTTCGCTCGGTCCGAACCAATCGCTAAACCGATCTAGACCGTTTGAAACGCCCTATCGTTTGAGAACACGACAAAATAGAACACATACAAAAGAACATTTCATTGTATATTACAACAATACATCAGATTACCAGAATATACAGAGTATAAATGAATATTACAAAGAAATATCAGAGATTTAAATTACATTTAAATACATAGCAGCGGAAAATAATACAATACACAACTAGAAAGAGATATACGGATACAAAGCTTTCCGGATATCGTTCCAGCTGTAAACCAGGATCCTGTGAATATAAATCTACAAAACCAAAACTACTAGCTGCCCGTGTCAAAATAAGGGCACCCAGAGTTTAGGTTAAAACAATAAACTCCAGGTCAGTCATGGGACTGGTGTGAGAACTAAAACAGTTAATAATATTTATTTTTAAAGTTAGGTAAATCAAGGGACCACGCCGTATAACACGGAACGGGTTTCCTCCCAAGAACGCCAGTGCATAAACAACAGCGCAATGCTAAATAAAGAAAAATGAAGCTATTATAAGACCCAGGTCCTATCACACAATGCAACGCAAGCCGGGGGATAGGGTTTCTACCTTATAATAGCCAAGAATGCTTGATACGTTTAAAAGAAATCATTTGATACTATTATAAGTGTGTAGTGTATAAAACAACTTCGAATCATAAGTATCAATCATAGGTGGCATGAATGCCCCATAAAACTATGTCGCCATATATAGGTTATACAATCAAAATCGCAAAGCCACGTATTTGGAAATTGGATTTCCGTCTATGAACCGAGGCAAAAGATAGTCCTCAACCGATTCGAGACAATCTAGCCCATGTCTCAGGCAAGCGCGCAGGCAAGCCTTGGATCGTCAGTGCCGGTCCACCGATGTGGATTATTATGTGTAATAACCCGTAAAATGCGAGCCAGTTTGAAATTTTTATTTTGGCAATTTTAGCTGAATTTGAATATTTAAAATAGATTATTTTAAATAAAATCGACGTGAAATTTATTTTGAATATAATTCGACGTATATATTATACGCGTCGTCGTTAGAATATAAATATTTATATATAATTATAAATAGAATTGAAAATGGCGCGGTAGTTCGATAATTCGATTTCAAACTTCAATTGAATATACCGGGTGCAAAACAATCCGGATTTTAGTGAAACCAAAAATAATAGGATCTAATTGATAATATCTTTCCAACGAATCCGAAAGATCAAAATTTCGTAGCGAGAATCAAAAGATATGTCCAGTTGAAAATTCTGAATAGTCGCTATGGAATTCAGGCCCTTAAAAATGGACATTTTGCAAACGACCTCGGATTTCGACGAAACCACTTTTGTTGGGTCCGTGATGTCAAGTTATTGCTAGATTTCAAGTTTCATAATTTTTCGAATCAATATGTGAGCGTGGCAAAGGAAAACGTGTTTTGACCATTTCAGTTGATTTTAATCGACGGGAAATTGGCCATTTTTCCAACGGTCTCAGAATTCGACGAAACTAGTTTTGTTAGGACCGTATCGTCAATACGAAGCTAGAAAATATTTTTCTGCAATTTATAGAGTTCGTATGTGACCCCGGTAATTTGAAATGTACGTTTAAAATTCAATATAGCGATTTAAATGTAAATTTAATGGAAACTGATCGAAACGATCAAATCAACTTGCGGTACATATCCCATTGTGTTCGGAATGGGGGTAAAACGCTATGGACGACAGGCGGTGGGCCTCGTTTCGAGTTCGTTTGTAAAAGTCAACTTTTTAAATTAAATAAAAATAAAAATAATAAAAAAATAATAATAAAACTCTCCCCTCTTTTTTATTTCGTTCTGGCCCCCCCTTTCTATCATTCGATAGATTCAAAAAAAAAAAGGGGCAACCGTCGAATCGGAGAACCCCCCCCCCCCAGGCGCCGCCGATCTTCGGCAAGCCACCTCCTCCTCGTCGAATCGGAGAACCCCCCCTGAAGCCCGACAACCCAAAAACCCAGAACCCCGCGACCCCCCTCCCCTCGCGACAGCCCCTTCGTCGAAGCCCCTCCTCCAGCGCTGACAAGCGCCGCGCAACCCCCCCTCCTCCGTTCGATGCTCAAGACCAAAGCCATCGGAGCACGAACCACACCCAAACACCCCAACCCACTTAAAACCGTCACCGCCTCCCTCGCTGGGCTCACCGCCGGTGATCCGCCCCCTCCCGAGCATCCTCCTCCACCCAGTGCTGACGTGGAATCCCCTCCTCCAATTAGCAGTGAGTGCTTTTGTTTATTTGTTTTATTTATTTTAATTTAGCTAGTTTAAATATAAAAACATGGTTTGAATTCAGTTTTAAAAATATGATTAACGTTATGATTTTTAAAATGGAAAAAAAATTATGATTTTCAAATATAAAAACTTGGTTTTTATACATATACAAGCGCTAGAAAAATACGATTTTCTTAGTATAAAAAGATTACATTTTTAGCAGTGTAAAGATTAGATTTTTATACGAAGAAAGTTATGATTTTCTTTAGAGAAAAGATTAGATTTTTAACAATGAAAAGATTTGATTTTTATGATAATAAAGATACGATTTTTATATGAATGAAAGCAAGATAAAGAAATGATTTTTATATATTGAACTTCGAAGTAAAAATATGATTTTTATATATTGAATAGCATAGTAAAAATTCGATTTTTAAATATATGAAGTGATTATAAAAATATGATTTTTATATATTGAATAGCATAGTAAAAATTCGATTTTTAAATATATGAAGTGATTATAAAAATATGATTTTTAAATTGAAAGTGAACAAATAAAAATGTGATTTTTATTTTAAAGACATCAAAATATAAAAATGTGTGATTTTAATATATGTAGTGACTACGGGCAACGAAGATGATAAACAGACGAGAATGAAGAAGATTTCTTTAAAAGAAGAGTCAAGATGTTTGGATAGCTTTCGGTGAGAACTTCTCACTCTAAATTCCCTTTTTTTTTAGTTTTATATATATATATATACTAGGATGTAGACGGTGCTTAGTAGCACCCGACACCTGTCATCCACAGACCATGGATGGCTTGTTTGTAAATTGTTTGGTTGAGTAGTTGGTTAGTTTATTGGTTTGAATTGAATTATTTGGTGAATTGAATGGATTTGATTGATGTGTGAATGGCGTGGGCCTTCACTAGACCGGGGATAAGGCTAGGCCTCGTCCCGTTTCTAGTATCGTGCCGTTATGCCGTCGAAATTTTCTAAAATATGTTAGAAAAATAAAAATATCATTTTATTGAATAAATGAACTGAATAGAAATTCAAGTGTTGAAATAGAATATTTTATCGTTAAAAATATAATTTTTAACGTGAATGTGAATAAATAAAATATTTATAAACAAATCGGCCGATTTGTTTATATACACTGATTTGACTGATATTGATTGGGCCGATAAATTTTACACATCACCCAACTACACAAATAAAATCTGTGTTTGATTGTTTGAAACCCCACACGGGTGTTGGGATGAAATTTGAAGTTCACTCATCCTGATTGATTAAATATGTCGATCGATTGATTGACAGGCTGTTATAAGCGTTAGATATCTTTATTTGATGCTTATACAGTGTGGTGCACTTTGGTTGATGGTTGATCATTTTTCAATGCTATTATATACATGTGTTGTGTGAAAATCCATATAATTAATTTTATATGGTAATTGATTGGGCCTCATTCCAGTTTAGAAATGGAAATATTTGAAATAGAAATATTTGAAATAGAATATTTAAAAATAGAAATTTATGAAGTCGTGTTGATTAGTTTGACGCCATTTTGACGTGAACGATATTTATATCGATTTTAAACGATTTCGAAATGAAGTGAATTGAAAACGATTTCGAAATGAAGTGAATTGAAAACGATTTCGAAATGAAGTGAATTGAAAACGAATTCAAAGTGAATTGAAAACGAATTCAAAGTGAATTGAAAACGAATTCAAAGTGAATTGAAAACGATTTCGAAATGAAGTGAATTGAAAACGAATTCAAAGTGAATTGAAAACGATTTCGAAATGAAGTGAATTGAAAACGAATTCAAAGTGAATTGAAAACGATTTCGAAATGAATTGAATTGAAAACGATTTCGAAATGAAGTGAATTGAAAACGAATTCAAAGTGAATTGAAAACGATTTCGAAATGAATTGAATTGAAAACGATTTCGAAATGAAGTGAATTGAAAACGAATTCAAAGTGAATTGAAAACGATTTCGAAATGAAGTGAATTGAAAACGATTTCGAAATGAAGTGAATTGAAAACGAATTCAAAGTGAATTGAAAACGAATTCAAAGTGAATTGAAAACGATTTCGAAATAAAGTGAATTGAAAACGAATTCAAATTGAATTTGAAATTTGAATTGAATAGAAATGAATTTTAAAACGAATCTATAAAGAAGAATTCAATTGTGATTTGAATTGAAAAGGAAGTTGAAAATGTTTTTTTGAAACGAATTCAAAACTATTTATATAATTAGTTTTAAATAGAAATCGACGAAATATATTATATATATATTATATATATATTATATATATAATATAATGGCCTGAATAGAACGCGCCGCGCCGCGGCAGTTCGCGAATTTCGACCATTGATTTCAAACGGACATTACGGGAGATCCGACCGTCGGATTCTCCTAAAACCGGAACCGTTGGGTTCGTATCGAAAAGAGCTTTCTAACGAATGTGATAAATTAGAAATCTAACGGTTGGATTTGGAATTATGTCCAAATCAAATTTGAAAAAGGTCGCTGTAAGTGCAGTTCGATGGCCATTGGTGGAAATCGACTGTACGGGCCTTGATAAAATTATTAAAAATAGTAATAATTTGTGTAAAATCATAAGAAATGATTTGTGAAGAATTGGGATGAAAAACTCCATATTTGAAAAGATAAAAATAGATTTTTATCGAAATGAACTAGTTTTGAACTAGAAATATAATTCTATTTATTTTTAAATAAATAAATTGAATTTGAAAAGGGTTTTGGAAATAACCAGAATTTCCAATGATTGCATTGGAGTGGATTTGAATCGAAATTGTCTTCGGAATATTTCGATGTTGGAATTCGTGATTATACAGATGTTGTTATGGAAATTTGAAAGATATATATTTATATCGTTATTTCCAATACGAAATTTGTTAGTCGTAGAATTCGATATTGAATATAAGCCTATATATTTTCTATTCAGAGCCTTGTATTGAATATCGAATGTGATTTGGGTTTGTCGTGAATGGTGTCTTCACTAACAGTGTTCTTGAACCCAGTTGAGAAAAGATTAAATCTTTTTATTTAGATTTAATGAAGTGTACCAATTAAATGAGATTTAATTGGAATTGAATTGATATTGATTTTTGGGTTTATCGTGAACAGTGTTTTAAATAACACTCGTTCTTTAACCCGATAATTAATGAATGTGATTTTGGGTTTATCGTGAACTGTGTTTTAAAAGACACTGATTCTTTAACCCAGTTAACGATTAAAACTAAGTGGAGTTTTAATGAATCTTTAAATAGATTGAAAAGATCGAGAATGGAGTATCACTAGTTTTACTCCAGGCGATAGTTAAATCTTTAATTAGATTTGAACGTGAAATGGTAATTGAATTACCGATAACACTGTGGTGATTAGATATGAAGTACTACCAGTTTTACTTCATGGGACGAATAGGTTGGGATTGGGAAATAAAATAAATGATTACTTCGGTGTGGTTCGCTAATCCCGACTAGTTTGAATTGATATTCAAAGGTGATTAAAGAATAAATTTAAAGAATTTATCTTGGATAAAATTAATGGGAACTTTTCCCAAAGTATAGGAATATTTGAATAAAGGAATATTCTGAATTGGAATGAGGCGTATGTTGTGTTTGTGTAACACTTTTATAATATATACGCGAGTTATTCAGAAAGACCGGGTTTATCCCATTCTGAATAACTGATTCGACGTGGTGTCGAAGATGAAGACGGTGGTCGAAGACCAGAAGTCTTCACGTCGTTTGGGTGCTTACTGATGATCTTGATTGGGCTGTACACCCAAGAAGATGGAAACAGTTAGTGATCGTCCAGACGTACTTGGAGATCGATGGATATGCGGGGTACTAGGTGCCTCCGGTTTCGTTCAGACCCAGAACGGACTTGTAAATGGACTGTGTGTCTGACATTGGATTTTAGTCCGTGTGATTGATTTCTATTAAATATACATCTGCTTGGCGGCGGAGAATTTATTCTCTTGCTTAACGCCCTTCTCTGAGACGTACGAGCTCAGGGGTTATATATTGATGGATATCAAACGCATGGAGTGAATTGCCTGTGTGGCATGCCTAAGTGGCAATTGATCGAGGCTTCTGTTGAAAAGCAAAGTCTTGTGGTGATGATCAAAGCACAGCCTGTGTGGTACAGCTTTGTGTAACGTGAATTCGCGAGCCTCGCACCCCGGTTGTGAACCAAAAACGGGAGAGGACGTCAGGGAGGGCATGCGTTTCTTTCTAGCTAGAAGTGGCGTCAGTGGTTTTACACGCCCTGACGAGTTTGACTTATGTGGTTGTTGCTGTTGCGAGGCGCCTCGGTTATATCGGTTTCGGCCGATGCATACTGGTCGGCAGACGGACCAGACTTACACCCCATAGGGTGGGGAGACGCATGTTCAGGGTTTAAGTTTAATCCACATCGGTGGACTGGCCCTGAGGATCCAAGGCTTGACTGAGTACTTGCCTGAGGGGCGGGCTAGAGCGTCTCGAATCGGTGGAGGACTATCTTTTGCCTCGGTTCATAGACGGAAATCCAATTTCCCAATACGTGACATTTGCGGTTTTAATTGTAGAACCTAGTATGGCGACATAGTGGGATGGGGAATTCATGCCGCCTATGATTGATACTTATGATTTGAAGTTGTTTTTATACACTATGCACTTATAATAGTATCAAACGATTTGTTTTAACCGTATCAAGCATTCTTTGGCTGTTATAAGGGAAAACCCTATCCTCGGCTGCGTTGCATTGTGTGATGGGACCTGGGTCTTATAACAACTTCATTTTTCTTTATTTAGCATTGCGCTGTTTGTTTTATGCACTGGTATTCTTGGGAGGAAACCCGTTCCGTGTTATACGGCGTGGTCCCTTGATTTACCTAATGATTTAAAATAAAGATTTATAACTGTTTTAGTTCTCACACCAGTCCCATGACTGACCTGGAGTTTATTGTTTTAACCTAAACTCTGGGTGCCCCTATTTTGACACGGGCAGCTAGTAGTTTTGGTTTTGCAGATTTATATTCACAGGGTCCTGGTTTACAGCTGGAACGATATCCGGAAAGCTTTGTATCCGTATATCTCCTTCTAGTTGTGTATGGTATTATTTTCCGCTGCTATGTATTTAAATGTAATTTGAATCTCTGATATTTCTGTGTAATATTTATTCATTTATACTCTGTATATTCTTGTAATCTGATGCATTGTTGTAATATACAATGAAATGTTCTTCTGTATGAGTTCTATTGTGGTTTGTTCTCGAACTATCCGACACTTTCCTTTACGGGGAAGTTGCGGGTCTTTACACGTGGTATCAGAGCTTTGGTTTACAAAGCTAGAGAACAAGGCACATTAGAACCATACGAAAGGATTCATCAGATATTGGATTAGTAAAATCCAATTAGAATGACTCGTTAGAGATGGGATCAGTAGTATCCTAGAACGAGTGTGAAGAGTATATTTTTCAAATGAAAACAATTTTTGTTTTGAAAATTTAAATCAATTATTCGTATCTGATTATCTATTTATATTGAGTTGGACAGTCCAGTATATAAAGATTTTGCGTATACGTCTGATCCGCGTGTATTCGAAATTTTAATATATTGGATAGATATAGAATCATACTCTAGTGGCCCGAAGATGATTCTGATGGTTGAGTACTCATCGTCAGAATTTATATTCGTGTGACGAAGGTGTGATATCTATATATTTCCATTAGACTGGTGTGAGAACCAAAAATTAGATAGGGCCTATTGTTGTGAATTGGCATTAAAAATCGGATTTTTGTATATGTATCAAAATTATGAATTTGAAAAGCTAATCAACTAATTGATGTTTGTGTTGTTTGTTTATTTGTTTGCTAATTTTTAGCCATTTAGCCTAACAGAACCAAATATTGACTTGTATTGAAAATTGGTCGCATTTGCTTGCATACATGTATATCTTTTGAACAGGTCATAGCAAGGAGGCTAGAGCCAGAGAATAAAATTTGTTTGCCCGACAAATAGGTACATGTTTACTACATAATTTCCGGTTTTGTTTGGGTGATGATGATTTTGTGAGCCTATTGGCTAGCCGCTTGGCTTTTTCTTTTTCTTTTTGAGATCTGAAGGACCGGGGAAGCTATTTGAAATTCCCCGATGCTCCCGGTGCAGGGGAGGTTATGGCGAAATTTTTCGAAAATTTAGGGTGTTAGCCAAATTTTTGAAATTTTGAAAATTCTCAGAAACTGAAAAGTTGGAGAATGGAAGCCAGATCGAACGTAGAGCTGAATAATCAAACCACTTTCGACTTTGTTCCTTTTCGGGGACGAAAAGTTTTAAGTGGGGGAGATTGTAATAACCCGTAAAATGCGAGCCAGTTTGAAATTTTTATTTTGGCAATTTTAGCTGAATTTGAATATTTAAAATAGATTATTTTAAATAAAATCGACGTGAAATTTATTTTGAATATAATTCGACGTATATATTATACGCGTCGTTGTTAGAATATAAATATTTATATATAATTATAAATAGAATTGAAAATGGCGCGGTAGTTCGATAATTCGATTTCAAACTTCAATTGAATATACCGGGTGCAAAACAATCCGGATTTTAGTGAAACCAAAAATAATAGGATCTATTTGATAATATCTTTCCAACGAATCCGAAAGATCAAAATTTCGTAGCGAGAATCAAAAGATATGTCCAGTTGAAAATTCTGAATAGTCGCTATGGAATTCAGGCCCTTAAAAATGGACATTTTGCAAACGACCTCGGATTTCGACAAAACCACTTTTGTTGGGTCCGTGATGTCAAGTTATTGCTAGATTTCAAGTTTCATAATTTTTCGAATCAATATGTGAGCGTGTCAAAGGAAAACGTGTTTTGACCATTTCAGTTGATTTTAATCGACGGGAAATTGGCCATTTTTCCAACGGTCTCAGAATTCGACGAAACTAGTTTTGTTAGGACCGTATCGTCAATACGAAGCTAGAAAATATTTTTCTGCAATTTATAGAGTTCGTATGTGACCCCGGTAATTTGAAATGTACGTTTAAAATTCAATATAGCGATTTAAATGTAAATTTAACGGAAACTGATCGAAACGATCAAATCAACTTGCGGTACATATCCCATTGTGTTCGGAATGGGGGTAAAACGCTATGGACGACAGGCGGTGGGCCTCGTTTCGAGTTCGTTTGTAAAAGTCAACTTTTTAAATTAAATAAAAATAAAAATAATAAAATAAAATAATAAAACTCTCCCCCCTTTTTTATTTCGTTCTGGCCCCCCCCCTTCTATCATTCGATAGATTCAAAGAAAAAAAAAAGGGGCAACCGTCGAATCGGAGAACCCCCCCAGGCGCCGCCGATCTTCGGCAAGCCACCTCCTCCTCGTCGAATCGGAGAACCCCCCCCTGAAGCCCGACAACCCAAAAACCCAGAACCCCGCGACCCCCCTCCCCTCGCGACAGCCCCTTCGTCGAAGCCCCTCCTCCAGCGCTGACAAGCGCCGCGCAACCCCCCCTCCTCCGTTCGATGCTCAAGACCAAAGCCATCGGAGCACGAACCACACCCAAACACCCCAACCCACTTAAAACCGTCACCGCCTCCCTCGCTGGGCTCAACGCCGGTGATCCGCCCCTCCCGAGCATCCTCCTCCACCCAGTGCTGACGTGGAATCCCCTCCTCTAATTAGCAGTGAGTGCTTTTGTTTATTTGTTTTATTTATTTTAATTTAGCTAGTTTAAATATAAAAACATGGTTTGAATTCAGTTTTAAAAATATGATTAACGTTATGATTTTTAAAATGGAAAAAAAATTATGATTTTCAAATATAAAAACTTGGTTTTTATACATATACAAGCGCTAGAAAAATACGATTTTCTTAGTATAAAAAGATTACATTTTTAGCAGTGTAAAGATTAGATTTTTATACGAAGAAAGTTATGATTTTCTTTAGAGAAAAGATTAGATTTTTAACAATGAAAAGATTTGATTTTTATGATAATAAAGATACGATTTTTATATGAATGAAAGCAAGATAAAGAAATGATTTTTATATATTGAACTTCGAAGTAAAAATATGATTTTTATATATTGAATAGCATAGTAAAAATTCGATTTTTAAATATATGAAGTGATTATAAAAATATGATTTTTATATATTGAATAGCATAGTAAAAATTCGATTTTTTAAATATATGAAGTGATTATAAAAATATGATTTTTAAATTGAAAGTGAACAAATAAAAATGTGATTTTTATTTTAAAGACATCAAAATATAAAAATGTGTGATTTTTATATATGTAGTGACTACGGGCAACGAAGATGATAAACAGACGAGAATGAAGAAGATTTCTTTAAAAGAAGAGTCAAGATGTTTGGATAGCTTTCGGTGAGAACTTCTCACTCTAAATTCCCTTTTTTTTTTTAGTTTTATATATATATATATATATATATATATATATATACTAGGATGTAGACGGTGCTTAGTAGCACCCGACACCCGTCATCCACAGACCATGGATGGCTTGTTTGTAAATTGTTTGGTTGAGTAGTTGGTTAGTTTATTGGTTTGAATTGAATTATTTGGTGAATTGAATGGATTTGATTGATGTGTGAATGGCGTGGGCCTTCACTAGACCGGGGATAAGGCTAGGCCTCGTCCCGTTTCTAGTATCGTGCCGTTATGCCGTCGAAATTTTCTAAAATATGTTAGAAAAATAAAAATATCATTTTATTGAATAAATGAACTGAATAGAAATTCAAGTGTTTAAATAGAATATTTTATCGTTAAAAATATAATTTTTAACGTGAATGTGAATAAATAAAATATTTATAAACAAATCGGCCGATTTGTTTATATACACTGATTTGACTGATATTGATTGGGCCGATAAATTTTACACATCGCCCAACTGCACAAATAAAATCTGTGTTTGATTGTTTGAAACCCCACACGGGTGTTGGGATGAAATTTGAAGTTCACTCATCCTGATTGATTAAATATGTCGATCGATTGATTGACAGGCTGTTATAAGCGTTAGATATCTTTATTTGATGCTTATACAGTGTGGTGCACTTTGGTTGATGGTTGATCATTTTTCAATGCTATTATATACATGTGTTGTGTGAAAATCCATATAATTAATTTTATATGGTAATTGATTGGGCCTCATTCCAGTTTAGAAATGGAAATATTTGAAATAGAATATTTGAAAATAGAAATTTATGAAGTCGTGTTGATTAGTTTGACGCCATTTTGACGTGAACGATATTTATATCGATTTTAAACGATTTCGAAATGAAGTGAATTGAAAACGATTTCGAAATGAAGTGAATTGAAAACGATTTCGAAATGAAGTGAATTGAAAACGAATTCAAAGTGAATTGAAAACGAATTCAAAGTGAATTGAAAACGATTTCGAAATGAAGTGAATTGAAAACGAATTCAAAGTGAATTGAAAACGATTTCGAAATGAAGTGAATTGAAAACGATTTCGAAATGAAGTGAATTGAAAATGAATTCAAAGTGAATTGAAAACGATTTCGAAATGAATTGAATTGAAAACGATTTCGAAACGAAGTGAATTGAAAACGAATTCAAAGTGAATTGAAAACGATTTCGAAATGAATTGAATTGAAAACGATTTCGAAATGAAGTGAATTGAAAACGAATTCAAAGTGAATTGAAAACGATTTCGAAATGAAGTGAATTGAAAACGATTTCGAAATGAAGTGAATTGAAAACGAATTCAAAGTGAATTGAAAACGATTTCGAAATAAAGTGAATTGAAAACGAATTCAAATTGAATTTGAAATTTGAATTGAATAGAAATGAATTTTAAAACGAATCTATAAAGAAGAATTCAATTGTGATTTGAATTGAAAAGGAAGTTGAAAATGTTTTTTTGAAACGAATTCAAAACTATTTATATAATTTGTTTTAAATAGAAATCGACGAAATATATTATATATATATATTATATATATAATATAATGGCCTGAATAGAACGCGCCGCGCCGCGGCAGTTCGCGAATTTCGACCATTGATTTCAAACGGACATTACGGGAGATCCGACCGTCGGATTCTCCTAAAACCGGAACCGTTGGGTTCGTATCGAAAAGAGCTTTCTAACGAATGTGATAAATTAGAAATCTAACGGTTGGATTTGGAATTATGTCCAAATCAAATTTGAAAAAGGTCGCTGTAAGTGCAGTTCGATGGCCATTGGTGGAAATCGACTGTACGGGCCTTGATAAAATTATTAAAAATAGTAATAATTTGTGTAAAATCATAAGAAATGATTTGTGAAGAATTGGGATGAAAAACTCCATATTTGAAAAGATAAAAATAGATTTTTATCGAAATGAACTAGTTTTGAACTAGAAATATAATTCTATTTATTTTTAAATAAATAAATTGAATTTGAAAAGGGTTTTGGAAATAACCAGAATTTCCAATGATTACATTGGAGTGGATTTGAATCGAAATTGTCTTCGGAATATTTCGATGTTGGAATTCGTGATTATACAGATGTTGTTATGGAAATTTGAAAGATATATATTTATATCGTTATTTCCAATACGAAATTTGTTAGTCGTAGAATTCGATATTGAATATAAGCCTATATATTTTCTATTCAGAGCCTTGTATTGAATATCGAATGTGATTTGGATTTGTCGTGAATGGTGTCTTCACTAACAGTGTTCTTGAACCCAGTTGAGAAAAGATTAAATCTTTTTATTTAGATTTAATGAAGTGTACCAATTAAATGAGATTTAATTGGAATTGAATTGATATTGATTTTTGGGTTTATCGTGAACAGTGTTTTAAATAACACTCGTTCTTTAACCCGATAATTAATGAATGTGATTTTGGGTTTATCGTGAACTGTGTTTTAAAAGACACTAATTCTTTAACCCAGTTAACGATTAAAACTAAGTGGAGTTTTAATGAATCTTTAAATAGATTGAAAAGATCGAGAATGGAGTATCACTAGTTTTACTCCAGGCGATAGTTAAATCTTTAATTAGATTTGAACGTGAAATGGTAATTGAATTACCGATAACACTGTGGTGATTAGATATGAAGTACTACCCGTTTTACTTCATGGGACGAATAGGTTGGGATTGGGAAATAAAATAAATGATTACTTCGGTGTGGTTCGCTAATCCCGACTAGTTTGAATTGATATTCAAAGGTGATTAAAGAATAAATTTAAAGAATTTATCTTGGATAAAATTAATGGGAACTTTTCCCAAAGTATAGGAATATTTGAATAAAGGAATATTATGAATTGGAATGAGGCGTATGTTGTGTTTGTGTAACACTTTTATAATATATACGCGAGTTATTCAGAAAGACCGGGTTTATCCCATTCTGAATAACTGATTCGACGTGGTGTCGAAGATGAAGACGGTGGTCGAAGACCAGAAGTCTTCACGTCGTTTGGGTGCTTACTGATGATCTTGATTGGGCTGTACACCCAAGAAGATGGAAACAGTTAGTGATCGTCCAGACGTACTTGGAGATCGATGGATATGCGGGGTACTAGGTGCCTCCGGTTTCGTTCAGACCCAGAACGGACTTGTAAATGGACTGTGTGTCTGACATTGGATTTTAGTCCGTGTGATTGATTTCTATTAAATATACATCTGCTTGGCGGCGGAGAATTTATTCTCTTGCTTAACGCCCTTCTCTGAGACGTACGAGCTCAGGGGTTATATATTGATGGATATCAAACGCATGGAGTGAATTGCCTGTGTGGCATGCCTAAGTGGCAATTGATCGAGGCTTCTATTGAAAAGCAAAGTCTTGTGGTGATGATCAAAGCACAGCCTGTGTGGTACAGCTTTGTGTAACGTGAATTCGCGAGCCTCGCACCCCGGTTGTGAACCAAAAACGGGAGAGGACGTCAGGGAGGGCATGCGTTTCTTTCTAGCTAGAAGTGGCGTCAGTGGTTTTACACGCCCTGACGTGTTTGACTTATGTGGTTGTTGCTGTTGCGAGGCGCCTCGGTTATATCGGTTTCGGCCGATGCATTCTGGTCGGCAGACGAACCAGACTTACACCCCATAGGGTGGGGAGACGCATGTTCAGGGTTTAAGTTTAATCCACATCGGTGGACTGGCCCTGAGGATCCAAGGCTTGACTGAGTACTTGCCTGAGGGGCGGGCTAGAGCGTCTCGAATCGGTGGAGGACTATCTTTTGCCTCGGTTCATAGACGGAAATCCAATTTCCCAATACGTGACATTTGCGGTTTTAATTGTAGAACCTAGTATGGCGACATAGTGGGATGGGGCATTCATGCCGCCTATGATTGATACTTATGATTTGAAGTTGTTTTTATACACTATGCACTTATAATAGTATCAAACGATTTGTTTTAACCGTATCAAGCATTCTTTGGCTGTTATAAGGGAAAACCCTATCCTCGGCTGCGTTGCATTGTGTGATGGGACCTGGGTCTTATAACAGCTTCATTTTTCTTTATTTAGCATTGCGCTGTTTGTTTTAAGCACTGGTATTCTTGGGAGGAAACCCGTTCCGTGTTATACGGCGTGGTCCCTTGATTTACCTAATGATTTAAAATAAAGATTTATAACTGTTTTAGTTCTCACACCAGTCCCATGACTGACCTGGAGTTTATTGTTTTAACCTAAACTCTGGGTGCCCCTATTTTGACATGGGCAGCTAGTAGTTTTGGTTTTGCAGATTTATATTCACAGGGTCCTGGTTTACAACTGGACCGATATCCGGAAAGCTTTGTATCCGTATATCTCCTTCTAGTTGTGTATGGTATTATTTTCCGCTGCTATGTATTTAAATGTAATTTGAATCTCTGATATTTCTGTGTAATATTTATTCATTTATTCTCTGTATATTCTTGTAATCTGATGCATTGTTGTAATATACAATGAAATGTTCTTCTGTATGAGTTCTATTGTGGTTTGTTCTCGAACTATCCGACACTTTCCTTTACGGGGAAGTTGCGGGTCTTTACATTATGCCTGAACACTACGTTTCCCCGCCCTTTGGGGCGTAAATGAGCCAACGAATGACTCCATCGGACCCGGATCGTCCGATCAAACCGAGGCGCCTCGCAACAGCAACAACCACATAAGTCAAATTCGTCAGGGCGTGTAAAACCACTGACGCCACTTTTTAGCTAGAAGGAAACGCATGCCCTCCCTGAGGTCCGTCTCCCGTTTTTGGTTCATACCGGGTGTGATACTCGCGAAGTAAAACGTTACACAAAGCTACGCCACAAAGGCCATGCTTTGATCATCAACCACAAGACTTTGCTTTTCAACAGAAGCCTCGATCAATTGCCACTTAGGCATGCCACACAGGCAATTCACTCCATGCGTTTGATATCCATCAATATATAACCCCTGAGCTCGTACGTCTCAGAGAAGGGCGTTAAGCAAGAGAATAAATTCTCCGCCGCCAAACAGATATATATTTAATAGAGATCAATCACACGGACTAAAATCCAATGTCAGACACACAGTCCATTTACAAGTCCGTTCTGGGTCTGAACGAAACCGGAGGCACCTAGTAACCCGCATATCCATCGATCTCCAAGTACGTCTGGACGATCACCAACTGTTTCCATCTTCTTGGGTGTACAGCCCAATCAAGATCATCAGTAATCACCCAAACGACGTGAAGACCTCCGGTCTTCGACCATCGTCTTCATCTTCGACTTATCGTCGTATCAGTTATTCAGAATGGGATAAACCCGGTCTTTCCGAATAACCCGCGTATATTTTAAATAAGTGTTACACAAACACAACATACGCCTCATTCCAATTCATCAGTCACTAACCGTAAATTAATCAAGAGAATAATTCCCCAAATATTAACCCCGAAGGCCGAAACCAACATCAGATCAATATCCAGAAAACCATTCTGCTTAGCTAACCGACAGTTAGTTTCTAAATTTCACATTCATAGGGAAAGGTTCCCATTGATTTTATCAAAGATAAATCAATAAAATTTATTCTTTAATCTTCTTTTGAATTTCGATTCAACTAGTCGGGATTAACGAACCTTACCGAAGTAATCATTTGTTTTAATTTCCCAATCCCAACCTATTCATCCCATAAAGTAAAACTGGTTATACTTCATATCTAACACCATGGTGTTATTGGTAAATTCAATTACCATTTCACGTTCAAATCTAATGAAAGATTTAACTATCGCCTGGAGCAAAACTGGTGACACTCCATTCTCGATTATTTCAATCTAATTAAAGATTCATTAAAACTCCACTTAGTTTTAATCGCTAACTGGGTTAAAGAATCAGTGTCATTTAAAACACGGTTCACGATAAACCCAAAATCACATTCCATTAATTATCGGGTTAAAGAACGAGTGTTATTTAAAACACTGTTCACGATAAACCCAAAAATCAATATCAATTCAATTCCAATTAAATATTATTTAATTGGTACACTTCATTAAATCTAAATAAAAAGATTTAATCTTTTCTCAACTGGGTTCAAGAACAGTGTTAGTGAAGACACCATTCACGACAAACCCAAATCACGTTTGATATTCAATACAAGGCTCTGAATAGAAAATATATCGTCTTATATTCAATATCAAATTCTACGATTAACAAATGTCGTATTGGAAATAACGATATAAATATATATATCTTTCAAATTTCCATAACAACATCTGTATAATCCCGAATTCCAACATCGAAATATTCCGAAGACAATTTCGATTCAAATCCATTCCAATGCAATCATTGGAAATTCTGGTTATTTTTAAAACCCTTTTCAAATTCAATTTATTTATTTAAAAATAAATAGAATTATAATTCTAGTTCAAAACTAGTTCATTTCGATAAAAATCTATTTTTATCTTCTCAAATATGGAGTTTTTCATCCCAATTCTTTCTAAATCATTTCCTATGATTTTAAACAAATTATTACTATTTTTAATAATTTAATCAAGGCCCGTACAGTCGATTTCCAACAACGGCCGTCGAACTGCACTTACAGCGACTTTTTTTCAAATTTGATTTGGACATAATTCCAAATCCAACCGTTAGATTTCAAATTTCTAATATTCGTTAGAAAGCTCTTTTTGATACGAACCCAACGGTTCCGGTTTCAGGAGAATCCGACGGTCGGATCTCCCGTAATATCTATTCGAAGTCAATGGTCGAAATTCGGGAACTGCCGCGGCGTGGCGCGTTCTATTCAGGCCATTATATTATATATATAATATATATAATATATACTTCGTCGATTTCAATTCAAAACGTGCTTCATAAATCATTTTAAATTCATTTTCAAAACGGTTTCAACTTCATATTCAATTTCAAATCAAAATTGAATATTCCAATTTAAATTCATTTTAAATTCATTTCAAATTGATTTCAATTCAAATTGATTTGTAATTCAATTTCAGTTCGTTTTCAATTCAATTCAATATCAATTCAAATTCATTTTAAAACGATTTCAATTCTATTTCAATTCTATTCGAATTCATTTTAAAACGATTTCAATTCTATTTCAATTCTATTCGAATTCATTTCAAAACGATTTCAATTCTATTTCAATTCTATTCGAATTCATTTCAAGACGATTTCAATTCTATTCGAATTCATTTCAAAACGATTTCAATTCTATTTCAATTCTATTCGAATTCATTTCAAAACGATTTCAATTCTATTTCAATTCTATTCGAATTCATTTCAAAACGATTTCAATTCTATTTCAATTCTATCCGAATTCATTTCAAAACGATTTCAATTCTATTTCAATTCTATTCAAATTAATTTCAAAACGATTTCAATTCTATTCGAATTCATTTCAAAACGATTTCAATTCTATTTCAATTCTATTCGAATTCATTTCAAAATGATTTCAATTCTATTTCAATTCTATTCGAATTCATTTTAAAACGATTTCAATTCTATTCGAATTATATTCGAATTCATTTTAAAACGATTTCAATTCTATTTCAATTCTATTCGAATTCATTTCAAAACGATTTCAATTCTATTTCAATTCTATTCGAATTCATTTCACTTTAATATTCACTTCAATTTGAATAAAATCGATATAAATATCGTTCACGTCTAAATGGCGTCAATCTATCAACGCGGCTTCATATATTTCAATTTTCAAATATTCTACTTCAAATATTTCTTTTTCAAATGTTTCTATTCAAATATTTCATTTCAAATATATCTATTTCAAAACTGGAATGAGGCCCAAACAATTACCATATAATGTTAATTATATGGATTTTTTTACAACACATGTATATATCAACAACGATTAATAATCAACCATCATCCAAGGTGCATTCTACACTGTATAAGCATCAAAGATAAATATTCAACGCTTATAACAGCCTGTCAATCAATCGATCGACATACAACTAAACAATCGGGATTAGTGTACGTCAAATATCATCCCAATACCCGTGTGGGGTTTCAAGCAATCAAACACAGATTTTTATTTGTGTAGTTGGGCGATGTGTAAAATTTATCGTCCCAATCAATGTCCTTCAAATAGGTGTACATAAACAAACCGTCCGGTTTGTAAATGAATATTTATTTATTCTTATTCACGTTAAAAATTATATTTTTAACGATAAAATATTTTATTCAGTTCATTTATTCAATAAAATGATATTTTTATTTTTCTAATTTATTTTAGAAAATTTCGGCGGCATAACGGCACGATACTAGAAACGGGACAAGGCCTAGCCTTATCCCCGGTCTAGTGAAGGCCCACGCCATTCACACATCAATCAAATCAATTTCATTTCACCAAACAATCAATTCAAACCAAATAATCTAACTAACTACCCAACCAAACAATTAAACAAACAAGCCATCCATGGTCTGTGGATGACGGGTGTCGGGTGTTACTAAACACCGTCTGCATCCTAGTATATATTTATAACTAGAAAAATTAAATTGAAAGGTGAGAAATTCTCACATATTTGCTAAACCCGACGCCTCGGCTCTTCTTTGCAGAAATCTTCGTCGTTCTGCCTCTTATCACTTTCTTTGCCCGTATTCTCTACATATGTAAAAATCACATTTTTACTTCGCTATTCAATATATAAAAATCATATTTCTACTTCGCTATTCAATATATAAAAATCATATTTCTACTTCGCTATTCAATATATAAAAATCATATTTCTACTTCGCTATTCAATATATAAAAAATCATATTTCTACTTCGCTATTCAATATATAAAAATCATATTTCTACTTCGCTATTCAATATATAAAAATCATATTTCTACTTCGCTATTCAATATATAAAAATCATATTTCTACTTCGCTATTCAATATATAAAAATCATATTTCTACTTCGCTATTCAATATATAAAAATCATATTTCTACTTCGCTATTCAATATATAAAAATCATATTTCTACTACTATTATAATTTAAAAATCATATTTTTATTATGCCACTAGTATAAAAATTATATTTTTATCTTCTCTATGTTATAAAAATTATATTTTTAACCTCATTATTCTCTATATAAAGATTTCTCCTTTTCAAATATAAAGATTTAATCTTTTCATTTATAAAAATCTCGTCTTTTTAAATGAAGGTTTGCCTTTCTATAATATAAAAATTATATTTTTCTCGAAGTAAAAATCATATTTTTACTTCACTACTCATCTCAAAATATCGTCTTTTATTTTCTTATTCACGAAAATCAGATTCAACTAACAAAACATCTAAAATAAATTAACATAAAACAAAATAAATGAATAAAATAAAAAAAGGATGAAAGCTTACAGCAATGGGGGGGGGGGGAGAAGATGGATCGGAGGGGGCTGGAGGCTGCGGCAGGGCGGTGGTCGGCTGGGCTGCGTCGAGGTGGGTGGGTCGGTGCAGGCGGTTGCGGGTTCGGGTCTAGGGGCGCGAGGCTCGACAGAAGAGGAGGAAGACGCGGAGGGGAAGAAGGGGAGGTATAGGAAGAGCAGGGACGAGGGGGGGTTTCGGTGGTGCGACGCCACCTGGGGCGGCATCGACGATCGTTCGTCGTTCCCCTTTTTTTTTTCTCTTTCTGTTGAAATCGATTATGAAGGGAAAGGGGGGGGGCATCGGTAATAAGGGGAGGATATATTTTTTATTTATTTAATTTAAAAAGTTGACTTTTACAAACGAACTCGAAACGAGGCCCACCGCCTGTCGTCCATAGCGTTTCACCCCATTCCGAACACAATGGGATATGTATCGTAGGTTGATTCGATCGTTTGAATCAGTTTCCGTTAAAATCAACATATAACTCTATATATTGCATATTAACGCGCATTTCAATTTACCGGGGTCACATACTAACTCGAAAAATTCCATAAAAATAGTTTCTAGCTTCGTATTGATGATACGGTCCTAACAAAACTAGTTTCGTTGAATTCTGAGACCGTTGGAAAAATGGCCATTTTCCAGTTGATTAAAACAACTGAAACTGGTCAAACGCGTTTTCCTTTGCCACGCTCACATATTGATTCGAAAAATTATGAAATTTGGAATCTAGCAATAACCTTACACTACGGATCGAACAAAAGTGGTTTCGTCGAAATCCGAGGTCGCTTACAAAATTCCCATTTTTAAGGACCTGAATTCCATAGCGACTATTCAGAATTTTCAACTGGACATATCTTTTGATTCCCGCTATGAAATTTTGATTTTTCGGATTCGTTGGAAAGATATTCTCAATTACATCCTATTGTTTTTGGTTTCACTAAAATCCGGATTATTTTGCACCCGGTACATTCAATTGAAGTTTGAAATCGAATTATCGAACTACCACGCCATTTTCAATTCCTTTTAGAATTATATATATATAATTATTTATATTCTAACGACGATGTATATAATATATTCGCTCGAATTATATTCAAAATAAATTTCTTGTTGATTTTATATTTAAAATAATTCATTTTAAATATTCAAAATTCGCTAAAATTGCCAAAATAAAATTTTTAAACTGGCTCAGAATTTCGGGTTGTTACAGTTCAACAAGAACATCTTGCAACCCTGCCACACATGACGGACCACTCATTTCGCTTGAGTGTATCGAATGTATATCACCAATGGTTCGGATCAGCAACCGTTTCCCGAATGGGACAACATCAACAATAGATTTTTTTGAAGTAAATGAAACACTAGATCAGGTGATTATACACCCTACTTTGGAGCGACCGACTTAGCCATGCTGCCTGCCCGATGTCTGTCATTTACCGGTTGATGAGGCTTGAGGTTACGCTTCATCATCACATCAGATTCACTTCGAACGCCACATTGTCAGATCCATCGAAAATCAATAATTGACGTCTACAACAGTACATTACGTGTTAGCTAAAAAAGTTTTCTTCTCCACTTCCACTCTTGGTACGGTTGAAGAAATCAATGTACGTGACCTTTCTGGAAATACTCTGTCATACATTCATCCATACAAGTCGTCCAAGAACAGGATGAACCGAAGGCACTATTCAGTACATCCATCTTAGGCACTGTTATCTAAGATTTATACAACAGCCCTTGCACTTTACCCCGTCTTCAATTTTCTTTGGCATATATGATTCGCAACGCTTATGCCAATACAGAGTGGTTCTTTGGATAATAATCCAACCGGTCTCTCCATATTAACAACGTTAAAATGATCAAAACTTTGATAGTCTGTGATTTAACTATCAAAGAAAAACACGTGTGCAAACAACGATATTATTTCCAAATGGAAATTCTATCAATCAATCATCTATCATATATATATATATATATATTTCTATATATATATATTTCTATATATATATATATATTTCCTTAATTTCTATGCTTGGAAAATATATGTTATTAACACTGGAAAACATTTCCATTGTTTATTTACATATCACTATCATTTCACAACTATCAGTCCCTGACTGTAAACTAGTAGGAGAACAATTCTCTAAGTATAAACCCCGAAGGCCGAAACCAACATCAGATCGATACTCAGAAAACTATTCGACTTAACTAATCTCTAGTCAGTTTCTAATCATGTTTAACTCTATTTCTTTTAACTATGGTCGATTAACTTCCTTTTAATAACTATGTTCAATTGACTCCTTTTGAATAACTATGTTCAATTGACTCCTTTTGAAAAACTATGTTCAATTGACTCCTTTTGAATAACTATGTTCAATTGACTCCTTTTGATGACTCTATTTGATAACTCTAATCGACTAACTCTTTTCTATCTCGTTAATTTCCTTTTATAATCCTATTTATTTTCCCAATAAATATTCCTTTATTCTATTTATTTATCAACTAAATATTCCTTTATTCTATTTATTTATCAACTATATATTCCTTTATTCTATTTATTTATCAAGTAAATATTCGTTTATTCTATTTATTTACTTCTTAAATAAATATCGTTTTACACTTCTATTTACTTGCTAAGTAAATAATCATTTTATAAAATTCTTTGATTTTATAATTATTCCCTTTCAAAATATCTCCTATTTATAAATATTCTAGTTTATAAATATTTTATTTTCAATATCACTTTGAAAATTCTCTTATCAACATTCCGGTATGTTATGGTATTCAACATATCAAATCACGATGATCAATATCGTCCAAACACATATAATTGACAACAGATTATATATCACATCATATATCACAATATATAAAAAACAGTAAAATAAATGTTGAGGAATCCAGTCGGATTCCTCCAACCTGTTTCCCTGCATCTACAGATGTTACACAATAAAATCAACATCTCTTTCAGTTCCATATGATATATTCTGTTAAACAGAATCAATATAGAAATTTAACTAACTGACTAGCAGTTCAATCAAACGGTCAACACATAGTCAATCAGCCAATATTTAACAGTTCTAAAAATACAACATGAAATTATAAACAGTTCAGAGTTAGTGAGATTTACTCACATTGGCAGTTCATCGTTAAAGAACGATAAACTGTTGTTTGATTTGAATCAAACAGTTTATTTCGCCATAAATTCAAACGAGCTCCACTCCCAGTCAGTTCCATGGTGTAGCCACCATCCATACGATCATGTCGAATCTTGTTTCGTCTGATTCTGATATCGTATGACGAAGTTACGCATTATACAAGTTTGTATATACATTTGATTAAAAATAAATAACTTAAACCATTTCCTAATTTGGGCCTTTACCATTTATTCAACTACGTCGGCCAACTTTGTAACTCCTATCTCGCTTCCCTACAATATACAATCCACCCCCATCCATTTTAGCACCGACAATTCAAGAAAACCTCCCAGCTCCAGCATTTGGAACCCATTCTTTATTTTTCTTTTTATTTTAGATCCGGGCCTTCAACTAATTTTTCCACGGGGCTTTACCTTACCAAGTCGGCCCAAACAATCCCAAGCCCACCCCGCTAAAGCAGTTTCTTCCCCAAACTGAAATTCCACGCTCCAGGAAATGCAAACAAACCACCGACTTCCTCCTATCCCAAACTCCTCCGATATTTCATGAACTTGCCATCCGACTTCACCTAGCTTCTTCTCAACTAACTCTCCATCACACCATACCTCCACATCCCACTTCGATCACCTCGTTTAAATTGCGTCGACCCTCCCTGTAAAGGCGCTGCTGAAAGACAACGACCTTTTTGGTCACGTTATTACCAGAAAAACTGGCGTTTACCTCCTCTTGCAATGCCGATCATCACGCCAACCTCCCGATGTTGAATCGGCGCACAAATCCAACGAATCCGCTCACCCTAGTTCGAACCCTCCAAACCTAAGTTATGTCGCACACAACCATATGGGTACAGAATCGAAGAGTACATCCTCAGCATCCCGAATATATATGATTTACAAATTATAGGATTTCTTAAAAATTGATATTGATTTATTAAGGTGGATGTTTTTCTGAGAAATGAAGAATTTGTGCGGCGGATATTGTAGTTGACTTATGTAGGAGAGAATTAGGTTTAGGGATTATTTGGAGGGTATATATAGGAAAAAAAAAATAATATTTTTATATTCAATTGTTTATTAGTTTATAACCAATCACTATTTGTATTCGTCTCTGAAATTCCCTGTGACCACCTACAGTACCCAAAAATCACGAAAATGGACATGCAGCTACAGTTCGACATTACGGTCCCAATGAAACTGGTTTCGTCGAATTCTGACTCCGTTTGCTCGCACAACGTATTTTTAACTGTCAAAATACTGAATGTTTTCACTCTAAAAATCCGTACGGCCACACAGTGACTCTAAAAATCACGAAACTAGAAATCTAACAACTATTTGACATTGCGGATCCAACAAAATTAGTTTCATCGAATTCTGAGGTCGTTTGCAAAAGTGCCTATTTTAAAAGCCCTAAATAACCCATTTAAATATATAAATATAATTAAATTAAATATTTATAAATAAATATTATCGTATATATTCACAGTGGAATACCATACAGCTCTAGAATATTCCTATATGAATTTCTTACTTGATATTTCAAATCTGGGTCAACCCGATATTCGATTTATATTGAAATTCCTTTTTAAAATATAAATAATTCCTTTATAAATTATAAAGGAATTCCACAGCGACTTTTCTAAAATTTGATTTGGACATATATCAAAATCTACACGACAAAATCCCGATTTTTCTCTTCCACTAGAAAGATATACTTCACCTGCTCCTAACGTTTCTTGTTTCACAGAAATCCGGCTTAAAACGAATTCTGTACATCCAGTTGAAGTTCAAATCGCCAAATTAGGAACTGCAGCGCCATTTCAAGCTCGATTTTAATTATAATACAATTATACGTTCAAACTGTCGTTATTTAAATATATTCGTTATTCTAATTCAATTCTAAACTGAATTAAATATCACAGATGTTCCAGTTCACACCATATCGCCATTTACGCCAATTCTGATTATTCAGAATTATATATATTATTTAATTTATTATTTTAATTAAATATTCACCATTATTTAATTCCACGACCAATAAATTTACTATATCACTATTTATATAATTAAATAAATTAATTATAATACCTCTGCAAATGCGGGTCATTACAATCTTCCCCACTTAAAATAATTTCGCCCTTGAAATTGCTAAGGTAGAAAACAAACCCTATCGACCGGTTAGAACTTAATTGTTCACTTCTTACATTCGGTTTCAACTGAACTAATTTAATTTCAATTAAACATTGATTAATTATTATCAACAAAAATTTCCTAAAATCCTGAAAATTTTCTAACACCTTAACTTTTCGGAAAATTTCGCCAGCACCTCCTTTGTACTGGTCAATAGGTCAAACTCCAACTCGCCTCTCTGGGCCATCTCCAACCCAAAAGAAAATCAAATAGCCAAGCGGCTTGCCAATTCGGCTCATAAATCTTATATCCAATAGAAATATAAACCTGTACCTTTTTTCGGCATATCATTATATCTTGCCCACCTTTTATCAATTTAGCGGATACAAGGGTCATCCCAATCAAATTCCAATCTGCTTTAATCCACAACACAACCATTCGCTTATATCCAAGCCAAATATCATTTCAACTCGAGTTTCTTCTTGATTCCCAACTCTTAACTTGATTATCACATTACACTTCAAATTTGAATCTCACAATCCGATTTGTCTTGATATTATTCAAATTTAATCTCAGTTACCACTTTACTGGCTTTACTTTAAATCAAATTTGCTTTCACAAATTTATGTTAAATTTGTTTTTAAATCAAACAGTCTTTCCCTGAGAGTTTTTAAACAGTTTACTCTTTTCAAAATCAAATTTTCCTTTTTTTTAAATTCAACACAACTTGTCTTTCCCAAAACAAATTCAAATCAGTATCTCTTGTAGTAATTCGTCACTTACAACTCGAAAACGAATACTGATGATGCAGATGTCATCATCAGAATCTATTTCCCAGCGATCGAAGTGAGTTCAATACTATAAAACCATTTCTAAACATTTCCACTTTGAAATTCATTTCAAAATATAATTCACACTGCTTGTAAAACAATTTAAAATCTCCCAGGATCTTAATTTTTCCTTATTTTTAATCCAAATCCATTTACAAACACTTATCCAAATTTTTCCATAATTTTTATTCAATTTCTGGTTTAAATTTCAGATTTAACTCATCTGATTTCACGTATTTCACTTGTATGAATTCTGATTAGTTATTTACATAACCATTTAATTTATAATCTTACTCGATTATAATAACAACCAATATATCCATTATATTATAATTCCAATATATATCTTCTCTATATCAAGATATACCTTGGGTAAACTTATTTTAAATTTACCCTCTTTTCAAAACACATCGTGCCGACCCATCGTATTCGAGTGTTTATATATCTTACCGATACAGTGGATCAAACTGATCGACCAGAATCCATAAACAACTCAACCAATGAATCTCCACAATATAAAACTACTTTATATCCATTTACAAATACGCACTCATATATATACATTCAAACTCAATCTAGGGTATTACTAACCCTATCTATACCAAGTCATGCCACAGAGCCAAGGTAAATCACTTAACTTAAGCTCTGATACCAACTGTAATGACCCAGGTTTTTGTCGACCTTGGTTATCGCCATAAACTCAATGATGACTAACCAAACATCGAAAAATACCGGATGATTAATGAAAGAAATTAGAGGGTGAGGAAAGATAAGATAGAAACTTAGAATAGAAGAAGAAGAAGAACACAACATCAGAGTATCACGAACCTCACAGCGGAACGAATAACATATAATAGATAACATATCTTTGAAATATAAATCTGTACTTGAATATACATATCATTTATCAGAGTACAACACAGCGGAAATAATCTATAGCTATATGATCCTGAAGCCTCCTGCTCTAGCTCTTCAAGTATCTGTAAATCCCGACTACTTGACTGCTCGTACAAAATTGGGCACCCAAGAGTTTAGGGAAACAAAACAGAATAAACTCCGGGTCAGTCATGGGACTGGTATGAGTAAAACGGTTTAAAACAGTTTGAGCCATTAAACGGTATCTCTTAAGACCACGCCGTATAACGGAACGGGTTTTTCCCTTATGAGAATCCAAAATATCTTTATATCAAAAACCTTTTGATATTATAATAATGTCTGTCAACCACAATATAATAATCATCTAGCAGAAACGCTTTCATCTCACGTTCTACATATGTAGTATACAATCAAAACCGCAAGCACGTATTGGGTAATGGATTTCCAACTATTACAAGGTATGGAACCACCTTTCGCTAGTGTACCTCTAGAGAGGAATACACTGGGTTCAACAAGAACATCTTGCAACCCAACCACACATGACCGACCACTCATTTATCCTAAGTGTATCGAATGTATATCACCAAAGGTTGGGAACATCAACCGTTTCCCGAATGGGACAACATCAACAATAGATTTTTTGGAAGTAAATGAAACTCTAGATCAGGTGATTATACACCCTACTTCGGAGCGACTGACTTAGCCATGCTGCCTGCCCGATTTCTGTCATTTACCCGTTGATGAGGCTTGAGGTTACGCTTCATCATCACATCAGATTCACTTCGAACTCCACATTGTCAGATCCATCGAAAATCACTAATTGACGTCTACAACAGTACATTACGTGTTAGCTAAAGAAGTTTCCTTCTCCGCTTCCACTCTTGGTACGGTTGAAGAAATCAATGTACGTGACCTTTATGGAAATACTCTGTCAGACATTCATCCACACAAGTGATCCAGGAACAGGATGAACCGAAGGCACTATTCAGTACATCCATCTTAGGCACTGTTATCTAAGATTTATACAACAGCCCTTGCACTTTACCCCGTCTTCAATTTTCTTTGGCATATTTGATTCGCAACGCTTATGCCAATACGGAGTGGTTCTTTGGATAATAATCCAACCGGTCTCTCCATATTAACAACGATAAAATGGTCAAAACTTTGATAGTCTGTGATTTAACTATCAAAGAAAAACACGTGTACAAACAACGATATTATTTCCAAATGGAAATTCTATCAATCAATCATCAATCATATATATATATATATATAGATATATATAAATATATATATATATATTTCCTTAATTTCTATGCTTAGAAAATATATGTTATTAACAGTGGAGAACATTTCCATTGTTTATTTACATATCACTATCATTTCATAACTATCAGACCCTGACTGTAAACTAGTAGGAGAATAATTCTCAAAGTATAAACCCCGAAGGCCGAAACTAACATCAGATCGATACTCAAAAAACAATTCGACTTAACTAATCTCTAGTCAGTTTCTAATCATGTTTAACTCTATTTCTTTTAACTATGGTCGATTAACTTCTTTTGAATAACTATGTTCAATTGACTCCTTTTGAATAACTATGTTCAATTGACTCCTTTTGAAAAACTATGTTCAATTGACTCCTTTTGAATAACTATGTTCAATTGACTCCTTTTGATGACTCTATTTGATAACTCTAATCGACTAACTCTTTTCTATCTCATTAATTTCCTTTTATAATCCTATTTATTTTCCCAATAAATATTCCTTTATTCTATTTATTTATCAACTAAATATTCCTTTATTCTATTTATTTATCAACTAAATATTCCTTTATTCTATTTATTTATCAACTAAATATTCCTTTATTCTATTTATTTACTTCTTAAATAAATATCGTTTTACACTTCTATTTACTTGCTAAGTAAATAATCGTTTTATAAAAAATTTTGATTTTATAATTATTCCCTTTCTAAATATATCCTATTTATAAATATTCTAGTTTATAAATATTTTATTTTCAATATCACTTTGAAAATTCCCTTATCAACATTCCGGTATGTTATGGTATTCAACATATCAAATCACGATGATCAATATCATCCAAACACATATAATTGACAACGGGTTATATATCACATCATATATCACAATATATGAAAAACAGTAAAATAAATGTTGAGGAATCCAGTCGGATTCCTCCAACCAGATTCCCTGCATCCACATATGTTACACAATAAAATCAACATCTCTTTCAGTTCCATATGATATATTCTGTTAAACAGAATCAATACAGAAATTCAACTAACTGACTTGCAGTTCAATCAAACGGTCAACACACAGTCAATCAGCCAATATTTAACAGTTCTAAAAATACAACATGAAATTATAAACTGTTCAGAGTTAGTGAGATTTACTCACATTGGCAGTTCATCGTTAAAGAATGATAAACTGTTATTTGATTTGAATCAAACAGTTTATTTCACCATAAATTCAAATGAGCTCCACTCCACTCCCAGTCAGTTTCATGGTGTAGCCACCGTCCATACGATCCTATCGGATTTTGTTTCATCTGATTCTGATATCGTATAACGAAGTTACGCATTATACAAGTTTGTATATACATTTGATTTTAAAAAAAAACTTAAACCATTTCTTAATTTGGGCCTTTACCATTTATTCAATCACGTCGGCCTACTTTGCGCCTCCAATCCTGCTTCCCTACAATATACAATCCACCCCCATCCATTTTAGCACCGACAATTCAAGCTAACCTCCCTGCTCCAACATTTGGAACCCATTCTTTCTTTTTCTTTTTGTTTTAGATCCGGGCCTTCAACTAATTTTTCCACGGGGCTTTACCTTACCAAGTCGGCCCAAACAATCCCAAGCCCACCCCGCTAAAACAGTTTCTTCCCCAATCTGAAATTCCACACTTCAGGAAATCAAACAAACCACCGACTTCCTCCCATCCCAAGCTCCTCCGTTACTTCATGAACTTGCCATCCGACTTCACCCAGCTTCTTCTCAACTAACTCTCCATCACACCATACCTCCACATCCCACTTCCATCACCTCGTTTAAATTGCGTCGACCCTCCCAGAAAAGGCGCTACACAAAGACAGCGACCTTTTTTGTCACGGTATTACCAGAAAAACTGGCGTTCACCTCCTCTTGCAATGCCGATCATCAAGTCAACCTCCCGATGTTGAATCGGCGCACAAATCCAACGAATCCGCTAACCCTAGTTCGAACCCTCCAAACCAAAGTTGCGTCGCACACAACCAAATGGGTACAGAATCGAAGAGTACCTCCTCAGCATCCCGAATATATATGATTTACAAATTATAGGATTTCTTATGAATTGATATTGATTTATGAAGGTGGATGTTTTTCTGAGAAATAAAGAATTTGAGCGGCGGATATTGTAGTTGACTTATGAAGAAGAGAATTAGGTTTAGGGATTATTTGGAGGGTATACATAGGAAAAAATAATATTTTTATATTCAATTGTTTATTAGTTTATAACCAATCGCTATTCTTATTCGTCTCTAAAATTCCCTGTGACCACCTACAGTACCCAAAAATCACGAAAATGGACATGCAGCTACAGTTCGACATTACGGTTCCAATGAAACTGGTTTCGTCGAATTTCAACTCCGTTTGCTCGAACCACGTATTTTTAACTGTCAAAATACTGACTGTTCTCACTCTAAAAATCCGTACGGCCACACAGTGACTCTAAAAATCACGAAACTGGAAATCTAACAAATATTTGACATTGCGGATCCAACAAAATTAGTTTCGTCGAATTATGAGGTCGTTTGCAAAAGTGGCTATTTTAAAAGTCCTAAATAAACCATTTAAATATATAAATATAATTAGATCAAAGATTTATAAATAAATATTATCATATATATTCACAGTGGAATACCATACAACTCTAGAATATTCCTATATGAATTTCTAACTTGATATTTCAAATCTGGGTCAACCCAATATTCGATTTATATTGAAATTCGTTTTAAAAATATAAATAATTCATTTATAAATTATAAAGGAACTCCACAGCGACTTTTCTAAAATTTGATTTGGACATAAATCAAAATCTACACGACAAAATCCCAATTTTCCTCTTCCACTACAAAGATATACTTCACCAGCTCCTAACGTTTCTTGTTTCACAGAAATCCGGCTTAAAATGAATTCTGTACATCTAGTTGAAGTTCAAATCACCAAATTACGAACTGCAGTGCCATTTCAAGCTCGATTTTAATTATAATATAATTATACATTCAAACTGTCTTTATTTAAATATATTTGTTATTCTAATTCAATTCTAAACTGAATTAAATATCACAGATGATCCAGTTCACACCATATCGCCATTTCAGCCAATTCTGATTAATTAGAATTATATATATTATTTAATTTATTATTTTAATTAAATATTCATCATTATTTAATTCCATGACCAATAAATTCACTATATCACTATTTATATAATCAAGTAAATTAATTATAATACCTCTGCAAATGCGGGTCATTACAAAGTGGATATTTACAACCTACAAACCTACCACTGCTAACGAGCAACTATTCATGGGTAACTCATCCGCATCAAAGGTGAAAGGCAAGGATAGATTGTACTGAAGTTAACTTCTGGAAAGGAACTAAAATTGAATGAAGTTCTCCACATTCCAGAAATCCGCAAGAACCTGATTTCAGGATCGTTGCTCAGCAAGCATGGTTTCAAACTAACATTTGTTGCTGATAAGTTTGTAATATCAAAGAACGGAGTGTATGTTGATAGAGGATATGTGTGCGATGGATTGTTTAAAGCAAATGTAACCACTATTGTACCAAACAATGATATGAATAAGATTGAATCTTCTGCTTATATGTTGACTCTTCTAACATTTGACATTCTAGATTAGGGCATGTAAATTTTGATACATTGCGAAAATTAATTAATCTAGAATTCATACCAAAATGCAATATAGATTCCAACTATAAATGTCAAGTTTGTGCAGAAGAAAAATTGACAAGAATCTCGTTTCATTACGTTGAACGAGAGACCGAACCTCTAGAATTAACACATACTAATGTATGCGATTTGAAAATGTGTCAAACTAGAGGTGGAAAGAGGTACTTTATCACAATCATTGATGATTGTACCAGATATTATTATGTATATCTCCTTAGAAGCAAGGACGAAGCAATCGACATGTTTAAACAGTATAAGGCAGAAGTTTAGAATCAACTCAATAAGAAAATAAAATCTTTATGGAGTGATAGAGGAGGAGAATATGAGTCTCCATTTGAGGAATTCTGTGCTGAGCATGGAATTATACATCAAACTACAGCCCTGTATTCAGCTCAATCCAACAGTGCAGTTGAACAAAAAAATAGAACTCTTAAAAAAATGACGAATTCCTTACTAATTAGTTCTGGATTGCCAGATAACTTTTGGAGAGAAGCCATTCTTTCGGAAATCACATTTTGAATAAAATACCATGAATGAAAACATCAAAATCTCCACATGAACTTTGGAAAAATAGACCACCAACCTACAAATACTTGAAAGTGTGGGGGTATCTTGCCGAAGTAAAAATACCAAAACCGATAAAGGTCAAAACTGGAACAAAGACTATAGATTGCATATTCATTGGATATGCTCATAATAGCAGTGCATATCGATTTTTGGCGCATAAATCTGAAATTGATGACAATCATGAAAATACCATTATCGTGTCTCGAAATGCAAGATTTTTTGAACACATTTATCCTCCAAAAACCTCTATTGAAATAAGTGTTCAAAAGAGGCCAAGAGAACCAAATATTCCCGAGGATAATGCTGATCGAAGTAAAATGAATGATGAAATTGAGATAGAGGAACCGAGAAGGAGCAAGCGACAAAGGACCACTAAATCCTTTGGACCTGATTTCTATGCATATATGATAGAAAATGAACCTCTAACTTACCAACAATCAATGTCATCTCTCGATCCTCCTTATTGGGAAAAAGCCGTCAATAGTGAAATAGAATCCGTTCTACAAAACCATACGTGGGAACTATTGGATCTCCCTAAAGGATTAAAACCACTAGGATATAAATGGATATTTAAGAAATAACTTAAAGCTGACGGCTCAATAGACAAGTATAAAGCAAGACTTGTAATAAAATGATTCAGACAGAAGAAAGATCTGGATTACTTTGATACATACTCACCAGTTACCAGAATAACATCAATTAGGATGCTTATTGCAATTGCATCCATATTAAATTTGGAAATACCCCAAATGGATGTGAAAACTGCGTTTTTGAACGGTGAACTAGAAGAAGATATATATATGCAGTAATGTGAAGGGTTTCTAAGCCCAGGAAATAAAAATAAGGTGTACAAATTAGTAAAATCACTTTATGGCCTTAAACAAGCTCCAAAACAATGGCACGAGAAATTTGATGAAACTATGTTATCAAATGGATTCAAAATAAATGAATTAGATAAACGCGTGTATGTAAGATATATGGATGTTGGATATGTCATTGTATGCCTTTATGTTGATGATTTGTTAATCCTAGGGAATAACAAGGTCATAATAAAATCTACGATGGATATGTTGTCCTCTAAATTCGATATGAAAGACCTAGGAGTAGCTGATGTAATCTTAGGTGTGAAAATTATAAAAACTCCACAAGGATATGTGTTATCTCAGTAACATTGCATTGCCAAATTGCTTGAAAAGTTCAAGCAATATAATATAACCATTGCAAAATCACTAGTGAATATGAACCAAAATTAGGTAAAGAACACCGGTGATGGAATATATCAGCTTGAATACTCTCGTATACTAGGAGGTATTATGTATGTCATGAACTGCAATAGGCCTGATATTGCATACGCTATAAGCAAGTTGAGTAGATATACCAATAATCCTTGTAAACATCACTGGAAAGCAATAATCAAGGTCCTAGGATATCTGAAGTATACACAAAACTATGTGTTGCAATATGAGTTGTATCCTTCAGTAGTAGAAGGATATAGTGATGCCAATTGGATAACTAGCTCAAATGACACAAAATCCACAAGTGGATATGTGTTTACATTAGGAAATGGAGCAATCTCGTGGAAATCATCCAAATAGACTAGCATAGCAAGGTCGACAATGGAATCAGAGTTCATTGCTCTAGATAAAGCCGCAGAAGAAGCAGTCCAGCTTGGGAGTTTCTTGGAAGATATTCCAAATTGGGAAAAACTTGTACCTCCAATATGTATACATTGTGATTGTCAAATTGCAATAGGAAGGGAAAATAGTACATTGTATAATGCTAAGTCTCGACATATTCGTCGTAGGCATAAAACTATAAGACGACTTCTCCCTAATGGAGTAATCACCATAGACTATGTAAGGTAAAAGGATAACATAGCGGAGCCACTAACAAAAGGCTTGCCAAGAGAGAGACTTCAAACCTTATAGATGGGAATGGGCTTAAGACAGTCCAGTCTACTGATTCGCCAGTTAGTTATAACGATAAATCACTAGGAAAAGTTCAAGGCCACTATGCTACTTTTACAGATATGATAAATGGTTCACAAAAATTTCAGAACAGATTAGTTAATACTCATTCATGTGGGGTATTGTTGGAAATGAATGAGTATGTTTGACAGAATTCATTTAGTCCCACATCGAGGAAAGCAACACCTTTGCCACTACTTATAGTAAGGCTTGATATGTAATTACAAAAGAAATAGGAGATGGTAGAAAGAGGCAATGGCATGAACTATGGCATGATCATGTTAATATTTAAAAGGTCAAAGATAAGGGCCTTGGGCCTATTGGGGGTCTGGTGATCGATTGGGCCTCCGATGAGCTGCTCTGCGAAAAACGTCATAATTTTTAAATCGTCTGCGCAAATACCAACGGTGATATCTGTTGGTAAAGGGTCGCAACCTTTCCAACAGTCGTGGCCCTTGCAATTCAAACAGAAGCCCATGTTCATGAAAAAGTGCCTCTTCCACCCTATATAAAGGCCTGCAGAATTCGAATCTATACATAGTTTTTATTCTGCTTTCTCCCATCTTTATCTTCCTCCTCGTTGCTCTGTTTTGCAATTAAACAACTGCCTTGCTTTCGTCGTGACTCTGCGATTGTAGTGCACCATCGCAGAGACGGGTCCGTTTCAGCCTTGGGAGACTATTGCTCGACAACCTTACGCACCGTAGAGGGAGCAATTTCGTTTCAAGGGAACAACACTCGCTGGACTCGGACATAAATTGGTACTATCTCCTTTACCTTTTCTGAATATTTACTGTTTCGATTCATTCCCTTGCATACTTGTGGCTGAACTTTGTTGTTGCAAATTTGCAATATCATTGAATCAGTTTTTTTAACGCTTAAAGGCGTTACTGTGTTTAGAAACGGTTTACAGACGTTTCTATTGATTGATTTCAAACAATCTTAAAACGAATTCTTTGATAGTTGCTTCTGATTGCAGACGACGATGTCGCAAAACAGCAACAACAAATCTGTACAGACACAAACTGCGCCACCGGCTCCGCCTCTGGTTACACCACCTGTTCCATATTCACATGGCGAGAGACCAGAGAAGTTTAATGGCCAGGATTTCAAGTGATGGAAACAAAAGATGCTTTTCTACCTGATAACCTTGGGACTAGCCAAATACCTTTCGGAGAATCCCCCGTTTGTTGAAGAATTGGAGCCTGACACCACCAAAGTCGAGGCACTTATAGCATGGAAGAATTCTGACTTCATCTGTAAGAACTACATTCTCAACAGTTCAGAAAATAGTCTATCTAATGTATACTGTACCGTTGAGACTGCAAAGGTTCTCTGGCTATCACTTGAAAAGAAGTACAAGACTGGAGATGCTGGAATGAAGAAATTCATTGTCGAAAAGTTTCTTGATTTCAAATATTGATTCCAAAACAGTCGTCAGTTTGATTCAAGAACTCCAAGTTATCATTCATGAAATTCACGACGAAAAGATGGAGTTAAGTGAGTTATTCAAAGTGGTTGCCGCTATCGAAAAGTTGCCTCCATCATGGAAGGATTTCAAAAACTATTTGAAGCATAAACGCAAGGAAATGACCATGGAGGATCTGGTTGCTCGTCTGCGAATCGAAGAAGACAACAGAAAATCAGAGAAAAAGGCTACCAGTTCATTACAAGCAAAGGACAATATGGGTGAGTATGAAAAGACAAATAAAAGAAAGCGCGAGCAGAATTCTAAGGTAAAGAAACAAAAGAAGTTCGAGGGATCTTGCCACAATTGTGGAAAGAAAGGCCACAAAGAAGCCGTGTGTCGTGCCCCCAAAAAGAAGATATCTGAAGCAAATATGGCAGATAATTCAGATGATGTTGCAGATATGGATTTATGTGCGGTTGTTTCTGAATGCAACCTTACTGGCAACAACAACGAATGGTTTCTAGATATAGGAGCTACTCATCATATATGTGCCAACAAGTGGATGTTTACAACCTACAAACCTGCCACTAATAACGAGCAATTTTTCATGGGTAACTCGTCCGCATCAAAAGTGGAAGGCAAGGGAAAGATTGTACTGAAGTTAACTTCTGGAAAGGAACTAAAATTGAATGACATTCTCCACGTTCCAGAAATCCGCAAGAACCTAATTTCAGGATCGTTGCTCAGCAAGCATGGTTTCAAATTAACATTGGTTGTTGATAAGTTTGTAATACCAAAGGCCGGAGTGTATGTTGGAAGAGGATATGTGTGTGATCGGTTGTTTAAAGCAAATGTAACCACTATTGTACCAAACAACGATATGAATAAGATTGAATCTTCTACTTATATTGTTGACTCTTCTAACATATGGCATTCTAGATTAGGGCATGTAAATTTTAATACATTGCGAAAATTAATTAATCTAGAATTCATACCAAAATGCAATATAGATTCCAACTATAAATGTCAAGTTTTCGCAGAAGAAAAATTGACAAGAATCTCGTTTCATTACGTTGAACGAGAGGCCGAACCTCTAGAATTAATACATACTGATGTATGCGATTTGAAAATGTGTCAAACTAGAGGGGTAAAAAGGTACTTTATCACATTCATTGATGATTGTACCAGATATTGTTATGATATCTCCTTAGAAGCAAGGATGAAGTAATCGACATGTTTATACAGTATAAGGCAGAAGTTGAGAATCAACTCAATAAGAAAATAAAATCTTTAAGGAGTGATAGAGGATGAGAATACAAGTCTCCATTTGAGGAATTCTGTGCTGAGCATGGAATTATACATCAAACTACAGCCACATATTCACCTCAATCCAATGGTGTAGCCGAACGGAAAAATATAACTCTTAAAGAAATGACGAATGCCTTAATAATTAGTTCTGGATTGGCAGATAACTTTTGGGGAGAAGCCATTCTTTTGGCAAATCACATTTTGAATAAAATACCGCGAAAGAAAACATCAAAATCAACACAAGAACTTTGGAAAAATAGACCACCTTCCTACAAACACTTGAAAGTGTGGGGGCGTCTTGCCAATGTAGAAATACCAAAACCGAAAAAGGTCAAAATTGGACCAAAGACTATAGATTGCATATTCATTGGATATGCTCATAATAGTAGTGCATATCGATTTTTGTTGTACAAATCTGAAATTGATGACATTCATGAAAATACCATTATCGAGTCTCGAAATGCAAGATTTTTTGAACACATTTATCCTCTAAAAACCTTTATTGAATTAAGGGTTCAAAAGAGGCCAAGTGATCCAGATAATCCCGATGATAATGCTGATCAAAGTAAAATGAATGATGAAACAGAGATAGAGGAACCGAGAAGGAGCAAGCGACAAAGGACCTCTAAAACCTTTGGACCTGATTTCTATGTATATATGATAGAAAATGAACCTCTAACTTACCAACAAGCAATTTCATCTCCCGATGCTCCTTATTGGAAAGAAGCCATCAATAGTTAAATAGAATCCATTCTACAAAACCATACGTGGGAAATGGTGGATCTCCCTAAAGGATCAAAACCACTAGGATATAAATGGATTATTAAGACAAAACTAAAAGCTGACGGCTCAATAGACAAGTATAAAGCAAGACTTGTAATAAAAGGATTCAGACATAAGAAAGACCTGGTTTACTTTGATACATACTCACCAGTTACCAGAATAACATCAATTAGGATGCTTATTGCAATTGCATCCATATTAAATTTGGAAATACACCAAATGGATGTGAAAACTGCGTTTTTGAATGCTGAACTAGAAGAAGAGATATATATGCAGCAACCTGAAGGGTTTCTAAGCCCAGGAAATGAAAATAAGTTGTGTAAATTAGTAAAATCACTTTATGGCCTTAAACAAGCACCAAAACAATGGCACGAGAAATTTGATGAAACTATGTTATCAAATGGATTCAAAATAAATGAATTAGATAAATGCGTGTATTTAATATATACGGACGTTGGATATGTCATTGTATGCCTTTATGTTGATGATTTGTTAATCCTAGGGAATAATAAGGTCATAATAAAATTTACGAAGTATATGTTTTCCTTTAGATTCGATATGAAAGACCTAGGAGTGGCTGATGTAATCTTGGGTGTGAAAATTATAAAAACACCACAAGGTTATGCATTATCTCAGTCACAATACATTGCCAAATTGCTTGAAATGTTCAAGCAATATAATGTAACCATTGCAAAATCACCAGTGGATATGAACCAAAATTGGGTAAAGAACACAGGTGATGCAATATATCAGCTTGAATACTCTCGTATACTAGGAAGTATTATGTATGTCATGAATTGCACTAGGCTTGATATTGCATATGCTATAAGCAAGTTGAGTAGATGTACCAGTAATCCTGGTAAACATCACTGGAAAGCAGTAATCAAGGTCCAAGGATATCTAAAGTATACACAAAACTATGTGTTGCAATATGAGAAATATCCTTCGGTTGTAGAAGGATATAGTGATGCCAATTGGATAACTGGCTCAAATGACACAAAATCCACAAGTGGATATGTATTTACATTAGCAAATGGGGCAATCTCGTTGAAATCATCCAAACAGATTTGCATAGCATGGTCGACAATGGAATCAGAGTTCATTGCTCTAGATAAAGCCGCAGAAGAAGCAGACTGGCTTAGGAGTTTCTTGGAAGATATTCCAAATTGGGAAAAACCCGTACCTCCAATATGTATACATTGTGATAGTCAATTTGCTATAGGAAGGGGAAATAAAACATTGTATAATGGTACGTCTCGACATATTCGTCGTAGACATAAAACCATAAAATAACTTCTCTCTAATGGGGTTATCACTATAGACTATGTAAGGTAAAAGGATAACATAGCGGATCCACTAACAAAAGGCTTGCCAAGAGAGAGTTCAAACCTTATCGATGGGAGTGGGCTTAAGACCTATGCACTAAGAGTTTTTAAAACGGAAACCCAACCTAGTTGACTGGAGATCCCAAGATCTAGGTTCAAAGGGACAACTAAGTTTAAGATAAACTTGACGGCATTGTTAAATACAAACCATTCCTATGATAAGTCAGTGCACAACCCGTCGGAGAATAGGATAAGCTTGGCTTTTAATGATGTCTATATTGTGGTGTTATAAAGAACCAAGTGGAGTATTACGGGATACTCTTAATAGAATCACCTATGTGAGTGTGAAGGCGCCGCTTCAAGAAGAATTGTAAGGTCGAATATCTTCAAGCACTCATGAAACCAACGCGGTGTTCATGGAAAAAACGAACACAAACAGAGAACCTAGGGGTTAAAGACAGTCCAGTCTACTGATTCACCAGTTAGTTACAACTATAAAACACTAGGAAAAGTTCAAGGCCTCTGTGCTACTTTTACCGATATGATAAATGTTTCATAAAAAATTCAGAACAGATTAGTTAATACTCATTCATGTGGGGGATTGTTGGAAATGAATGAGTAAGTTTGGCAAAATTCATTTAGTCCCACATCGGGGAAAGCTAACACCTTTGCCACTACTTATACTAAGGCTTGATATGTAATTACAAAAGAAAGAGGAGATGGAAGAAAAAAGCAATGGCATGAACTATGGCATGATCATGTTAATATTTAAAAGGTCAATGATAAGGGCCTTGGGCATTGGGGCACTTGGGGTCTGGTGATCGATTGGGCCTCCGATGTGTTGCACTGCGAAAAACGTCGTAATTTTTAAATCGGCCTCGCAAATGCCAACGGTGATATCTGTTGGTAAAGGGTCGTAACCTTTCCAATAGTCGTTACCGTTGCAATTCAAATAGAAGCCCCTGTTCATGAAAAAGTGGCTCTTCCACCCTATATAAAGGCCTACAGAATTCGAATCTATGCACAGTTTTTTTTTTCTGCTTTCTCCCATCTTTATCTTCCTCCACGTTGCTCGGTTCTGCAATTAAACAACTACCTTGCGTTCGTTGCGACTCTATGAATGTAGCGCACCATCGCAGAGACGGGTCCATTTCACCCTTGGGAGACGATTGCTCGACAGCCTTACGCGCCGTAGAGGGAGCAATTTCGTTTCAAGGGAACAACACTCGCTGGACTCGGACAGAAATCAGTACCGTCTCCTTTACCTTTTCTGAATATTAACTATTCCGGTTTTCAGACGTTTCTATTGTTTGATTTCTAACAATCTTGAAATGAAATCTTTGATAGTTGCTTCTGTTTGCAGACGACGATGTCGCAAAACAGCAACAACAAATCCGTACAGACACAGACTGTACCACTGGCTCCGCCTCTGGTTATACCACCTGTTCCATATTCACATGGAGAGAGACCAGAGATGTTTAATGGCCAGGATTTCAAGCAATGGCAACAAAAGATTCTGTTCTACCTGACAACCTTGGGACTGGCCAAATACCTTTCGAAGGATCAACCGTTTGTTGAAGAATTGGAGCCTCACGCCACCAAAATCGAGGCACTTACAGCATGGAAGAATTCGGACTTTATCTATAAGAATTACATTCTCAACGGTTTAGAAAATAGTCTATATAATATATATTGTACCGTTGAGACTGCAAAGGTTCTCGGGTTATCACTTGAAAAGAATTACAAGACTGAAGATGCCGGAATGAAGAAATTCATTGTCGGAAAGTTTCTTGACTTCAAAATGGTCGATTCCAAAACAGTCGTCAGTCAGATTCTAGAACTCCAAGTTATCATTCATGAAATTCATGACGAAAAGATGGAGTTAAGTGAGTCATTCCATGTGGCTGCCACTATTGAAAAGTTGCCTCCATCATTAAAGGATTTCAAAAACTATTTGAAGCATAAGCGCAAGGAAATGACCATGGAGGATCTGGTTGTTCGTCTACGAATCGAAGAAGACAACAGAAAATCAGAGAAAAAGGCTACCAATTCATTACAAGCAAAGGCCAATATGGTTGAGGATGAAAAAACAAATAAAAGAAAGCGCAAGAAGAATTCTAAGGCAAAGAAAAAAAAGAAATTTCAGGGATCTTGCCACAATTATGGAATGAAAAGCCACAAAGTAGCTGTGTGTCGTGCCCCCAAAAAGAAGAAATTTGAAGCAAATATGGAAGATAATTCAGATGATGTTGCAGATATGGATTTATGTGTGGTTGTTTCTGAATGCAACCTTGTTGGCAACAACAAGGAGTGGTTTCTAGATACAGGAGCCACTCGTCATATATGTGCCAACAAGTGGATGTTTACAACCTACAAACCTACCACTGATAATGAGCAACTATTCATGGGTAACTCGTCCGCATCAAAGGTGGAAGGCAAGGGAAAGATTGTACTGAAGTTAACTTCTGGAAAGTAACTAAAATTAAATGACGTTCTCCACGTTCTAGAAATCCGCAAGAACCTGATTTTAGGATTATTGCTCAGCAAGCATGGTTTCAAACTAACATTTGTTGCTGATAAGTTTGTAATATCAAAGAACAGAGTGTATGTTGGAAGAGGATATGTGTGTGATGGCTTGTTTAAAGCAAATGTAGCCACTATTGTACCAAACAATGATATGAACAAGATTGAATCTTCTGCTTATATTGTTGACTCTTCTAACATATGGCATTCTAGATTATTGCATGTAAATTTTGATACATTGCGAAAATTAATTAATCTAGAATTCATACCAAAATGCAATATAGATTCCAACTATAATTGTCAAGTTTGTGCAGAAGCAAAATTGACAAGAATCTTGTTTCATTACGTTGAACGAGAAGCCGAACCTCTAGAATTAATACATACTAGTGTATGCGATTTGAAAATGTGACAAACTAGAGGTGGAAAGATGTACTTTATCACATTCGTAGATGATTGTACCGGATATTGTTATGTATATCTCCTTAGAAGCAAGGAAGAAGCAATCGACATGTTTAAACAGTATAAGGCAGAAGTTGAGAATCAACTCCATAAGAAAATAAAATCTTTAAGGAGTGATAGAGGAGGAGAATATGGGTCTCCATTTGAGGAATTCTTTGCTAAGCATGGAATTATACATCAAACTACAGCCCCATATTCACCTCAATCCAATGGTCTAGCCAAACGAAAAAATAGAACTCTTAAAAAAATGATGAATGCCTTAATAATTAGTTCTGGATTGCCAGATAACTTTTGGGGAGAAGCCATTCTTTCAGCAAATCACATTTTGAATAAAATACCGCAAAAGAAAACATCAAAATCTCCACATGAACTTTGGAAAAATAGACCACCATCCTACAAATACTTGGAAGTGTGGGGGTGTCTTGCCAAAGTATAAATACCAAAACCGAGAAAGGTCAAAATTGGACCAAAGACTATAGATTGTGTAATTACCCGAAAATCCGGTCCAATTTGAGCTGACCAAATAACACAAGTCCAACCCCAAATTGCACTGGAAATTCAAGAAATTAATAGAAAGAAGATAGAGGGTGAGGATAGATAAGATATAACTATTAGAATAGAAGAAGAAGAACATCATCATCAGAGTAACCACGAATCTCACAGCGGAACGAATATAATATAACATAACTTTTGAAATACAAACAGTATATGTATACAATAACATTTCAGAGTACAACACTTACAACAGCAGCGGAAATAATAATAGCTATAGAATCTTGAAGCCTTCTTCTCCAAGCTCTCCAAGTGTATCTGTAAAATACCGACTACTTGACTGCCCGTACAAATTTAGGCACCCAAGAGTTTAGGGAAAACAAACAATTAAACTCTGGGTCAGTCATGGGACTGGTATGAGTAAAACAGTTTAGAACAGTTTGAACAAGTAACGATATCTCATAAGACCACGCTGTAAAACGGAACGGGTTTTTCCCTTATGAGAATCCAAAATATCTTTATATCAAAAACCTTTTGATATTATAATAATGTCTATCAACCATAGTATAATAACCATCTAGTAGAAACGCTTTCATCTCACATTCTACATATATAATTTACAATCAAAACCGCAATCACGTATTGGGTAATGGATTTCCAACTATGACAAGGTATGGAACCACCTTCTGATCAGTGTACTCTAGGAACGATACACTGGAGTTCAACAAGAACATCTTGTAACTCAGCCACACATGACCGACCACTCATTTCGCTTGAGTTATCGAATGTACATCACCAACGGTTGGGATCAGCGACCGTTTCCCATATATATATATATATATATATATATATATATATATATATATATATATATATATATATATATGGGACAACATTTATAGATTAAAGAAGCAAATGAATATTCTCTAGATAGGTGATTATACACACTACTTCGGTGCGACCGACTTGGCCATGCTGCCTGCCCGATTTTTGTCATTTCCTGGTTGTTGAGGCCAGAGGCTACGACTACTTTCCATTCATTGATAACACGATCACTTTGAATGCCACATTATCAAATCCGTTAATCATTAATTGGTTTACACAAATATTCTGGATGTTATGCTAAGGGAATAAATCCGTTGCAACCATATATATTTATACAGACCAATCCATTCGATCATTGGAAATACTTTGTCAGACATTCGTCCATTTATGTTCGTTCTGGGATTGAACGAACCCGAAGGCACTATTCAGTACATCCATCTTAGTCCATTGTTATCTACGATTTATACAACAGCCCTTGTACTTTACTCCGTCTTCAATTTTCTTTGGCATATTCGCAACGCTTATGCCAATACAGAGTGGTTCTTTGGACAAGAATCCAACCGGTCTCTCCATATTAACAACGTTAAAATGGTCAAAACTTTGATAGTCTGTGATTTAACTATCAAATGAAAACATGCCGGTGTTCACACAACGATATAAATTCCAAATGGAATTATCGATCAAATCATCCAACATTTATGTATATATATATATATATATATATATATATATATATTCATGTTTCCTTATTTTCTATGATTAGAAAATATACGTTATTAACGTTGGAAAACATTTCCAATCCTCATTCACGCATCACTACCATTCTATAATCATTAGTCCCTAACTGTAAACTAGTAAGATAACAATTCTCTAAGTACAAATCCCGAAGGCCGAAACCAACATCAGATCTACACTTAGAAAACCATTCGAATTAACTAATATCTAGTCTGTTTCTAATAATGTTTAACTCTATTTGATTAACTCTAATTCCAATAACTAATATTCGATTACTCCTTTTAATAAAGTTTATCCATTTATAAAGATTTCCTTTTTAACAACGTTTATTCATTTATAACATCTACTTTTTACAGCGTTTATTCATTTATAACATCTACTTTTTACAGCGTTTATTCATTTATAACATCTTATTCCGTTATAAAAATTTTCCTTTTTATAATTCTATTTATTTCTCTAAAAAAATATCCTCCTTTATAATATCCTATGATTTTATAAATGCTTTATTTTCGAATTTATTTCATTTTATTAAATCGGTTGATTTAATAAAATTCCTTTATTTCAATATACATTGAAATATTCCTTTTTACATCCCAGGGTTTCTTATGATTTTTAAAATATCGAATAACAAATGATAAATATCATTCTAACACACATAACCCATAATAGATATACATCACATCATATATCACAATATATGAAAACAGTAAAATAATTGTTGAGGAATCCAGTCGGATCCCTCCAACCTGTATCCTTGTATCCACAGATGTTACACAGTATAATATACATCAAATTCATTTCAATATGAAATGTTCAGATAAACAACATCAATATTTAATGGTATGTGTGTGTATATATATATATATATATATATATATATATATATAATTTCAACTAACTGACTAGCAGTTCAATCAACCAATCTACACACAACAGTCAATCAATATTTAACAGTTCTAAAAGTATGTTATAAAAATATAACTGTTCAGAGTTGGTGAGTTTTGCTCACATTGGACGATCATCATTAATAACGATAACCATCGCTTGATTTAGAAGGACAATTCATTTTGCTATAAATTGTAATGAGCGCTGATTCGCTTCCAATCAGTTCCATGTTGTTGCTCCCATCCACACGATCCTAACACGACAAACGACTCGTCAATCTATTTAAAGTCGGCCCATACCCAAATTTATCTCATCACCTATAGAAAGAAAACTCATTCCCTTATGTTCCATTTCACTGCTCGGCATGTAACAATACTCCTCTTCTTTTTCTTTTGGGCTTTACTTAAAAATCCTTGGCCCATTTTCTTACTGTTGAATCTCTTCTACTTACCTAAAAATAGCGAGTTGCTCCTATACAACATCATTGCCATCTGCCAACATCTCGAACACCAAAGCTCCCTTGTTTTCTTTACCAACATCGGCACCATACATTCCATTTACTAATCACGTATTAAGTGATTTTCTTCTTCCAGAATTGAATGAACCCAACATCCACATTTACCCGTTTCATCCAACTCTTTCGTTCCTTGTTACCGCTTCCTCTCTGAAGCTCAACTCACCCATACTGTTGTCATGTTTCAACTTGGTACCATGCAGTGAGGTGATATCTTAATACAACAATTTTAATTAAGCTTAACAGATCCCTTAATATAATTATGTGCTAATTATTTTGCTTAACCTTGTTAACAACCATTTTCCTTCCTTTGCATACTGGATCACCGCCCGTTCTCCTTCGTTTTACTGTTGCATCCAAAAAGCAACGAGCTCCATTGATTCCACCCCAAAGCTTCACCATTTCCTTCTCCTATTCAAACATGTTGCCTCTTCCCTACTGACTCATGCAACTCCCCCTGCTGTTTCCCCTTCGAAAATGCAGTCTCTCCAAACCCCATACTCACGCCACCACTCCACTGTGAATCCAAACATACTAACCACTTCAAGGCTTCCAGCTTCAACTCGTCCTCCTCCCATGTTATACTAACAGTCCACGGAAATGGCTACAAGCCTCAACTCATGACTTGTTGCGGATTTCCCTTTTTGTTTTGGATCTGAGAAGTTGCGGATATTTTGTTTTAGAAGAGCAGATTGTGGCGACCGAGAAGAGGACGACTTTGAGGAAAGTAAAATTAGGTTTTAAGGAAAGTTAAGGGGGGTTATTTATAGGCCATTTGGTTTAGATATTTGTTAGGTAGATATTTGTTGTTGAGTTGAGAAGAGGACGTGGTCTTTGTTTTTACCATACACGTTTTAGTCTTGAAATGTTTGGTAGTGTATGTGGTCTTGATGTTACCATACACATTTTAGTCTGATAATGTTTTTTTCAGTCTCTGATACACAAAATTTATATGATTGTACGGACTGCTATAGACAGAGTTGAACATACCGTTGTGATGACCAACATACCACGACCCCAAAGATATAATAATACCGGTAGATAAACTTATATTTTGAAACCTCAAAATGTTGACTACAGGGAGCAAAATACTCCAAATAAAAAATTTTCTTATTTCATTAATTAAAAATTACCATAAAATTCTAAAAATTAAATTATCACTACTTCCCAAAAGAACCTGGTCTAAATTCAAACCCAATCTCTAGTTATATCGAATAATCTGTTACGGTCGATAAACGATTCTATAGCAACTATTTTAAAATTTGATTTGGACATTTCTCAAAATCTACATGATGAAATCCTGAATTTTCTCTTCCACTAGAAAGATATAATCCACCAGCTCCACACATTTCTTGTTTCACAGAAATCCGATTTAAAATGAATCTTATACATTCAGTTGAAGTTCGAATCGCCAATTTACGAACTGCAGCGCCATTTTGAGCTCGATTATAATTATATTATAATTCCACGTTCTAACATCGACGATTAAATAATATATTCGTTATTTTAAATAATTAAATTAGTTAATTATTACACCTTCAAATATCCGGGTCATTACGGATTGCATATTCATTGGATATGCTCATAATAGTAGTGCATATCGATTTTTGGTGTACAAATCTGAAATTGATGACATTCATGAAAATACCATTATCAAGCCTCGAAATGTAAGATTTTTTGAACACATTTCTCCTATAAAATCCTCTATTGAAATAAGTGTTCAAAAGAGGCCAAGAGATCTAGATACTCACGAGGATAATGTTGATCAAAGTAAAATAAATGATGAAACTGAGATAGAGGAACCGAGAAGGAGCAAGTGACAAAGGACCACTAAATCCTTTGGACCTGATTTGTAACACCCCGTGATTTTAAATATTGAATTAACAAATTTAGGAATACTTAATTTCAAATGTGAGAATTAAAACGGGTTACGCCATTGCGTTCAACTCGGAATTCTGCTTGAGATAGAGTCCGAGTTTGCGTGAATTGGACTTCGTATGTAGAAGATATGGCCTTTGGTGGAATTCGCCTACAATAATAGCTACCAAGCCACCATAGGAATGGCGCCTTTCGAAGCTTTATATGGAAGACCGTGCCGATCACCAACTTGTTGGTGGGAGTCTACAGACAAGCTCGTACTTGGGCCAGACATGATTAGAGAGACCTCAGAAAAAGTGGACTGTATAAGAAGATGGATGAAGACTGCACAAGATAGACAGAAGTCCTACACAGACAAAAGAAGGACCGACCTTGAGTTTAAGGTTGGAGATAAGGTGTTCCTTAAAGTATCTCATTTGAGGAATGTCATTCGCTTTGGGTCAGTACGAAAGCTAACACTAAGGTTTGTAGGTCCATTTTCTATTATTAAAAGGATTGGGGCGATGGCTTACAGAGTAGAGCTACACGAGAGACTGGCTGGAGTTCATAATGTTTTTCATGCTTCTCAACTAAGAAAGTGCTTACATGAATCTACGGAAGTGGTGGAGCCGAATATACTAGTGGAAAAAGAAGTGGAATGAGAAGTGACTGTGAGAAGAGTTCCAACTCGTATCTTGGGTACAGAAGTCAAAAAGCTACACAACCGTGAAGTCAAGCTTGTTAAAGTTCAATGGAGTGATGCTGAGGAAGACGCGACTTTGGAAACTGAGAGGAAAATATGCGCAGCCTACCCTTTTCTCTTTGAGGGTACCTCCTTGATCTCTTTTTCCTTAAGTTTATTCATGCTTATATCTACCTTTTTAAGTATATCCCCTCAGTCCTATTCTTTATCCTTAGGAAGAAACCAATGGATGTAAACATGTGTTTGAAACATGTTATGATTGATGGTTGCGAGTGATTGCAAGTGGTTGCTAGTGGTTGCTCGTGGATGCATGTACACACACTTTAGGCACTAGATCGACTCAATCACTTTCATATTGCATATAAATGTGTGTGCATATTTAAATTAATGGATGTATAATGGTTGTTTTATCATGTGGATGCTGCATTCTGATGAATGGTTGTGCACACATGTAGAAGTAATATGTATCATAAGGATTCTTTTGCATGCCTAATGGACGCATGGCACTATCATGATTTGCATTAAGGAGGTCAACTGAATCAGTAGACCGGCTGATTTTGCATTAGATAAGGAACATATACACACACTTTTTGCATATGTTCATATGGCAATAGAAATCTTGTAAGGACAATGGATGCCTGTGTTTGATGGTTGAGTAGATGAATGATTGGATGTTAGGATATACATTCTCCTTAACTTGGAGATTTCGGGGGCGAAATCCTTTAAGGAGGGGAGAATGTAACACCCCATGATTTCAAATATTAAATTAACAAATTTAAGAATATTTAATTTCAAATGTGAGAATTAAGGGAAATGGGTTCGGCCATTGCGTTCGTCTCGGAATTCTGCTTGAGATAGAGTCCGAGTATGCGTGAATTGGACTCCGTAAGAAGAAGATATGGCCTTCCGAAGTTTCATAATTTAGAACAGCTTAGGTTCAGAAAATTTGAAATTCAAATTCAAACAGGGGAGCAGGCTGGGCGGGGAATTCTCCCGCCCAAGGGCCAGGTCGACCTGGGGGCCAACCTACCCATACAGGTCGACCAGGGGGTCGACCTATCCCCCTCCCCCCCGGGCAGATCTGAAAGATGACGCTGTTTCGACTCATTGCTGAGTCATTAGGGCTGAGGTGTTATTCTATCTTGACTAGATAGTCTTGATTGCTTCTAGGGTTAATCTTACGGCTCTAAATTAATTAAAATTCTATATAAGCAACCTAACTCTCAAACTAAAATCACACTAATTCATACCAAGAGCCGCCATGCCACCAATGGAGAATCTAGAGTAGCCTCCGTCCTCTTTCAACTCAAAAACAAGATTGAAGCAAGAATCAAATTCTAATCTAAATTAGGATAACAATTAGTCTGCATCAAAGGCGAGCAATTCAGTTTCAGAATACTGATCCCAGAAAAACAAGACTGTTCTTTTGTTGCGAGTATAATTTCTTTCACAAATTAATTAATTAATTTAATTGTGATAAGTTATAATTGGGATTATGAGAATATGACTTTGAATCATGTGATGTTATCATTGACAGTTTTGTTATTGTGGATCTATTTCATATGTTGAATTGTATATGATTAACTTGATTCATCATATGCAAGTTTGGGATGTTAAATCATATGTATATGAATCTTATGCAAGTTTGGGATGTTAAATCATATCCTAGTTTATGAATCTTATGCAAATCTGTAGGTGGATTATACACAAGTTCATATGTGAATCATGTAGATACATATGCTAGTTTATATGCAAACATGCGACATTGATTTACATGTTTAGGTCCATATGAAAGTTCACATCTTTGTGTTTAGATCTACAATTAGATCCATGGCAGTACATAGTTATGCAAATTTATGTTCTATATACCCATTGCCTATGCTAGTTTTGTATGTAAATCATATGCTAGTTTGAATGAAATTCGTATGCAAGTTATAGGAAAACCATATCCATATATGCAAGTTCATGATTACATGTTTAGATATATATTTAGATCCATGACAGTTTATGCAAATTTGTGTATATCCATTGCCTATGCAAGTTATTTGCTATGCAAACTTATGTCATGATTCTTAGATCTATTTTATGTGTTATGCAAGTTGTGATGTTGTTTTTCTTTTTATAAGTTAGACTATTTGCGAGTCTAACATATGTCATATTTAAAACGTACGAATAGCGTGGGGACAATGGGAAAATATTAAATATACATAATTGTGAATTGGCATAAAATGGCCTTAAAGGCATAGAATTAATTTGAGACATTAATTGGTATAAATTTATATACCCGAAATTATGGACATAATTTAGGTGAAAATTATGGATATAAATTAATTTGGGATTTATTGAAAAATTTGAATAGGGATATTAATCCAATTTAGGGTTAAATAATTATGTGTAATAATTAACCACATAAGACACGAGGTTAGACTCGTTTGTGGTATAAGACTTCCCAGACCCGCCCGGCAAATCCAGTAACCACAAACGGTAGTCTAATATGAGAGGTCAAAGGCACAAATTAAATGCGTAACAATTGTAAAGACACGAGATTAGGCTTGTTTGCGGTATAAGACAACCCGGACCCACCCGGCAAATCCAGCAACCGCAAAAGGTAGTCTAAATTGGGAGGTCTTTATAAGGTTACCGTTCTAATGAATTAAGAAACACTTAGACAGATAAACATATGGTGGGACATGGGGGTTAAGTGGTTGGCCTGGGTGGCATGTGTATACGATTAGAAATACTTAACCAAGTTGAAAACATGTAAGAAGACATGAATAAGAAGGGGTTAAATGGGAAGTTCTAGTGGGGACCAAGCATAGGTGGAAAGCTTGTGTCAAACATGGGGACCCTTTTCAAACCAGTAACCCATTAAGTATCTTTGTGAGCTCGAGTTAGATCGAGGACGGGACATGCTTATTGGGTTTGATTTTAAGGGGTCAAAATAGGTTAGCGGTGGCAACGCAAGTCCAACGGGATTATGTGCGTGCGTGGGCCCGGGCTAGTAGGTAAGACGTTGTGGCATCGTGTAGATATAAGCCATGCATCTTTAGTGGTATCGGGTTGCCACTTTGGGGAGTGATACACCCCACTGTGGGACCAGCATGGGTATCTACGAGTTAGGGAGCCGATCGCATGGGGGTAGTGGGTACAACTAGTGGAGATAGGGGCAGGTGGCACCTATAAAGGCAACTAGGGTACACGAAACTACCATTATGATTATTGTATTCAGTAGGCGGGACCAACTTTTAGGGTGGCTAGTAGTGGTGCAGTATAGTAATTATCCCATAGTGATTAGGAACGAGATTAACGCCAGAATATTCCTCTTGTTTGCTTTGTCATGCCCACTTGTTTCACGGTCATACCTTGTTTTACCAGTTTATGCCTTATCCAATTACTTTAATAATTATATTGTTAAAGTTATTATACTCTCCAGACTTTATGTCTAACCCCCTTGTTTTCGCCTCTTTTCTTCCTTCCCCTCCCCCAGGTTCTCAGGGTGGGACAAGTACTAGTGGAGCTTGATCTTGGATCTCTTTCTATCTCTTCTGGAAGTGCTTGGATTGCTGAAAGTAAAGTTCAACTCATCTTTTTGATGGCTACTTGTGTTGGGGTTATGATTTTTATTTTATGTACTCAGAAAACAATTTGTCAAGATGGTTACTAAGTGTACTTGGTTTTTCTATTGGTTTATGAAGTTGTTGTAATCAAACTATTTCTTTGCTGCAATAAATGTTGTTTTGAAAATTTTCAAGTACCAATATATGTATCTGTCTTGTTATATTCTGTTCTATTCACCAATAACACTCCATGAAAGTTAATGCATTCCCTTTAAGAGTGACATTAACAGACGTGGGGAGTTACACGTGGTATCAGAGCTGAAGGTTAACAGAACAGAAAAGAGATTTTGAAAAACTGTTTTTCAAAAGCGTTTTATAAAGAAATACTTTCAAAAGTATGTTTTAAGGAGAGTATTTTCAAGAGAAAAGTTTGTTTTAAAAACATAACCCCCAAGAGCCATATATCTTTCTTTCGAATTCTCCGTTTTGAATCTCTTCCTTTTTCTTTTTCAGCATGTCTGGGGAACCTGAGATACCCGAGGGCATACTGATATCAGGCTGGTTTAGAAGGTATCTGGAGGCTAAGGCCACTGCCGCAGGCCAAACAAATGTTCCTCCTCCCCCAGCTGCAGTTGCTCCTCCTCCTCACCCGCCTCGCGTTGATACTTTTTCGAAGATATGCAAAGATTTTTGGGCAATGGGCGGGAAACCTTTTCACAGATCAGAGACGTTTGTTGAAGCCCGAAATTGGCTTAAGGAGGTGGAAGATCTATTTGGTATTTTCGAGATAGAAGATGGAAGGAAGGTCCAATTGGCCGCTTGGTTAATGAAGGACGAAGCCTTGTTTTGGTGGGAGTTCACGAATGGAGAGCGTCCTTTATAGATGTGGATGGATTTCAGACATAGGGTTGAGATGAAATTTCTCTTATGAGCAGAAGAGAATTTATACATGGAAAGATTCTTGGCTTTGAAGCAGGAAAATTTATCAGTAAAGGAGCACATCAACAAGTTCAATCAGTTGGCAAGGTTTGGCTTAGACTTGGGGAACACACCTGAAAAGAAGGCTCTGAGGTTCGTTAAAGTCTTGAATGAGCCGCTATACGGGGTGGCTATGACCCACATTCCTATGGGGGCTACCTTTGAGAAACTAGTTGACATGACACTTATGCATGAAGAGGAGAAAGGCGCTAATGCTAATAAGGCACCAGAAAAGAAAGGGGATCAAAAGAAGTCACAACAGCAACCTAAGAAAGGTGGTAAGGACAACAATACCAAGGGAAAGAAAAGGTGCTTTAATTGTGGGACACCAGGCCATCTGAGCAAGGTCTGTGGGAAGATGAAGACTGGCTGTTTCCACTGTGGAGAGGCAGGACATCTAATTAAAGACTACCCGAGGAAATAGGGGTAAGGACAAAGGACAGGGTCCACTTCTGGAGGGCAGATTCAGGCTCTCATAGCACCAGGGTAGGGAAGAGGGAAGATTCAGGCTCTCATGGCACCAGGACAGGAGATAGGTAGAAACATTTCTGTTGAAAGTTTGGTTTTTCTGTTTGATCATCCTGTTCATACTTTATTTGATTCTGGCTCTTCACACTCGTTTGTGTCTGCTTCGTTAGTTGAAAGATTGCACCTAAATGCTAGTCTAGTTACGGATCCCATAGTAGTCTCAAATCCTATTGGTGGTTCGACTCATCTTTTAATGATTTGTTGGGATTTGAGAGTGTCTATCTTGAGCATTGAGTTTGAATGCAACGCCTTCGTTCTTGGCTTCACGGGCTATGGATTGATTCTAGGCATTGATTGGTTATCCAGTAATAGTGCCATCCTCGATTGTGAAAAGAGTGTGGTTAGGCTTATGAGTCGCCTTGGAAACAATCTCGAAATCTCTTATAACCCCATACATTCTGTTATGCTTAGTTACCTAGAATCTCTTGATGTGTCTGTTGAAAATTACAGTCTATTAGAGTAGTCTGTGAATACTCAGATGTATTTGAAGAGGTAAAGGGCTTACCTCCAAAGCGGGAGATAGACATCCGCATATACCTTGTTGATAATGCAAAACCCGTAGCTCAACTGGTTATACACATGGCTCCTAGGGAGAGAAAAGAGCTCAATAAGCAAGTCAAAGAGCTGCTCGAAAAGGGGTTTATAAGGCGGAGTATTTCTGAATGGGGTTCTCCAGTAGTATTCGCAACCAAAGCGGATGGTTCACTCTGCCTATGCGTTGATTATAGGGAGATAAACAAGCTGACCAAGAAGAATAGGCACCCACTTCCTAGAATAGATGACTTGTTTGATTATCTTGTAGGTGCGTCTGTTTTCTCCCAACTAGATTTGGCTACCGGGTTCCATCAGCTAAGAGTGGCTGAAGACAGCAATGATAAGACCGTGTTTAGAACCCCGGATGGTTTCTTCGAATGGCTTATCATGCCTTTCGGCTTGACAAACGCACCCGCTTACTTCGTTGACTTGATGTGTGATGACCGCCCATAACCCCCGCACTAAACAAGAGGAATAATGCGCTGAAAGGCGTGCCAGGCTGCTATGGACGATCATCGTAGTAAGTGAACACATCGAAACCTGTCGTAGAACTCACAACGCAAGGATAAAATATAATAGAACATATACAACAGGTGATAGTAATGAGGTATCATATAGCAAACTTTTGAAACTCTTTCAACATCCAGGAAGATTATCCAACTGATATCCAAGTTTGTACATAAGGCCTCACTACAACTCTCAAGCAACTCAAACAGCGGAAACAGAAATACTAGATAGAATAAAACTGGTACACCAGCCTCCTGCTCGTCATCGCTCAGCTTCCTCGTATCACTAAGCTCCATTACCCGTAACCTGCTACTTAGTCTGCCCATCCACAACCGGATGAACAACCCAAGGTAATAAGAGGAGACATAAAACCTTGAGTCAGACAATAGTCTTAGTGAGCGATAATACAGCTAACAAACTTCAACAAGAAAGCATATGAGAATGGGTAAATGAACAACTTATCTACCCACATCACCAGAGAAGAACTCAACCTTATCTTCCCCACATCGGATAGTGATAGCCTTTACACCAGGCATTTCAACCATTCATCCATAGAAACCAGAACACCCATTCAATCATAGAGAACACACATAACATCCAGATTATATAAGTCTCACACAGACAACCCTAATCGAGTTTAACATTCCTCAAGTACCCTCGCCAGAGGCCTAAACCAATATCACTTAAGCACTCAAAGAACGTCTCCCTCGACTTTGGATAATCTATGTGAGATAGTACAAACAGAACAACTAATCATCCATGACTGACTCTGGCTATCACTGCCAATCCTGCTTCGAAACCATCATTATCGTATGACGGCCAATCTTGCCATATGTCAAGGGCTAATGATAACCCCAGTTCTAGCATGAACTCCATATGCCCAACCTTGGCAATGTCCAACCTTGACACTAGGCCTTTCCCCAACCAGAAAGACCCAGGGTACTCGACCAACAACCGGTCTTTTGGGCCTTTCAACGATACCCATCGTACCCCTGCTTTGAGCCTGCTAGAACTTATGACAACGATGACTTCTCGGCCTTCGCATCTCTAATCGTCCAACCTTGACGATGTTTCATAGCTCAAGCAACCTTCTCGAGCAGCCATTATCCACCAACTCACGACCTTTGAGTTGTCTCCGCATTCGTTGTTCCACCTTGATCAACGAGCACATTCGTCACTTCGAGTCTTCCTACTTGAATCACCTCGAAGTCACGCCATCACCGAACCAAAACGCATCACTACGCTGCGGCTAGTGTTCGGGGGGGGGTTGCCCCCGAAAAATATTTTTTTCAGACCCTTTTTGGTTCGTACCCGAGTCGTACCCGAAAACGTACTTTTTCAGAAAACGACCCTGCCAAAACCGACCAGAACCTTGCTCCAGAATGACCAGCCAAAAACCGACCAGCCAAGCTCCAGAACGACCCGCCAAAAACCGACCAGCCTTGCTCCAGAACGACCCGCCTCCATGCAGCTTTGGATCGACTCGACCTCCTTGCAGCTTTGGATCGACTCGACCTCCTTGGGACCGACCAGCTTTGGATCGACCCCGTCAAGACCGACCAGATTTTGCTCCACCTGACCGACCAGGATTTGCTTCCAGTAAAAACCAACCAGAATGCCACCATCTGAAGCCGACCAGAATGCCACCATCTGAAACCGACCAGAAACACTTCTGCTCCTTCTGGACGGACCAGCTTAAACCGACCAGCTCCCTGACTTGCTTCCCAAGCCATACTATGACCGACCACCTCATTCCAGACCGACCCGACCAACTCCAGGACAACCAGAAACCTGCACATCTCCAATTCGACTCCGATTTCGACCAAAACTTCGCCAAACGACGAATCCGACGAAACCAGCTTATCCGATTCATCCAAACGCAATCACAAACATGTTATGCAACCAACAATATCATCAATCTAACAATTTCCATTAAAGCACATAAATTTCCCAAAACATGATAAGTGAATCATATGAACATAAAAACGGATCTAACTTGCATAATCTTGAGAAAAATCATAAAATTAACCATTTAAATTATCTAGATCAGATCCTAAGGTGATTCATATATAAAATGGACTTAGCATGGTGTGGATATAAGGAAAATAACATGGAAATGATGAAATTAACAACATAAGACCCATATACTTGCATGCATCCGAATGAGAGATGTAAATCACTCACCAATTATCCAAATCTAAGCAAAAGCAATGAAAACGAAATCCGGACAGCGAACACTTCGAATCAAACTCTTCAATCCGATGAATTCGCCCTTGAGACGATGTAGATCTAGCCTCTTATGGTGTAGATCTTCGATTTCCCTCCTTGGATTTTGGAATTTTAATGGTGGAAAGATGTTAGAGGAAGAAGGAGATCAAAGCCTCCCCATAAGAGAATGGAAAATGCCAACCTTTCTCCATACCCCTTACCCCCTATTTATAGTCTCCACCCACCCTCTAGTGGGCCTTCTCCAAATCAGCCCATTAGCCTTCCAAAACCTGAACAGCCAACTGAAAAACCTTAAAATAGCGATTTCTCCCAAACCGCTGAACCAAATCCTTAATGTAACCACTCTACGGAAAGGGAATCAGCAATTCCTTTCCAATGGCACAGGTCTCACCCTCTGATTCGACCTGAGTCAAAAGTTATGCCCAGTACAAGACTGACAGGGGCAAAATGGTCACAAACAAAATCGGTAAAAATTATGGATATGTCACACATCCCCATAAGCAACATATCAAAAGATGAGAATGATCCAACCCTCAGGGAATAAATTAAAAATATTTTACGATCTTCCGATACGTAAAATGCGGGCTGTTACATTCTCCCCCCTTAAGAATTTCGCCCCCGAAATTCCAAGCAAACACAAGCAACCACAACAATTCCGCATGCCTATCATCCATGTGAAGCCAATTCTATCATCCAAACTAGCAACCATCAAGCCATGCATCCATAGCCTTATCCTAGCACGCGGAATTCTACCACACAACAACAAGATACAACGACACAACGAAGATACGATATCAAAGGGTCCTACCGACGAAGAGTTCTGGATGAGTCGCCCTCATGCTCTCTTCCGTCTCCCATGTACAATCGTCGCCATCTTCACTCCATTGTACCTTGACTAGCTTAACCGTCTTCCTCCTAAGCTGTTTCGTATCATTTCCCACAACACGAAGTGGCCTACGAGGTTTCGCAATTGCGGTCTCAACTTCTAAATCTTCATACTGTTCTGGAGATACCACCACATTCGAGTCGTGCACAAACTTTCGTAGAAACGACACATGGAAAACATTATGCACACTCGACATCTTCTCGGGTAACTCCAACCTATATGCGAGCTTTCCTATTCGCTCGACTATCGGAAATGGTCCAACAAACCTAGGAGCCAACTTTCCTTTACTTCCGAATCGAACCACTTGCTTCAACGGTGAAATCTTTATGAAAACCATATCACCTACGTCGAACTCCAAATTCTTACGACGCTTATCGGCGTAACTTTTCTGACGATCTTGGGCCGCCTTCATTCGTTGTCGAATTATCTCGATACAATCCGAGATTTCTCTTATCATCTCAGGCCCAAGTATCAACTTATCTCCAGTTTCCAACCAACAAGCTGGAGAATTGCACGGCCTTCCATACAACGCCTCGTATGGTGCCATCCCAATACTCGACTGGTAGCTATTATTATACGCAAACTCAACCAGATGCAGATGGTCTTCCCATGATCCTCCGAAGTCTATCACACAAGCCCTTAGGAGATCTTCTAAAACTCGGTTGACTCTCTCGGTCTGACCATCAGTTTGGGGATGATATGCCGTACTTAAGCACAATTCGGTTCCCAAAGCTTCTTGCAAACTTTTCCAAAATCCACTCGTGAACAATGGATCCCGGTCACTTACTATACTCTTTGGGACACCATGGAATCGAACTATCCATTTCACATAAAGCTCAGCCAATTTTGACGCTGTCCTAGTCGACTTGACAGGAATAAATCTCGCACTTTTGGTCAAACGATCCACAATGACCCAAATCCCTTCATTTCCTGCCCTAGTTCTAGGTAGTCCACCGATATCTGCTCCCACTTCCACGTAGGAACCTCTAATGGCTGAAGTAAACCACTCGTCTTCTTCTGTTCAGCTTTCACTAACTGACAGTTCATACACTTGGAAATGAATTTTCCAATATCTCTTTTCATCCCTTCCCAGTAGTAGACTCGCTTCATGTCCTGATACATTTTATTACCACCGGGATGAATTCTCAACTTTGAGTGATGACATTCTCTCAGAACCTCATCTCTCAATCCATCGATATCAGGAACAACTAATCGCCCTTGCTTTCGAAGCCAACCTTCTCGATCGACCTCGAATTCTTTATTCTCTGGTTCCAGCTTCTGAATGAACTCGACAAGCTTCACATCTTTCTTTTGGCTCTCGCCAATCCTTTCGATAAGAGTAGGCCTTATCGACAAGCTTGCCAACATTTCAGGTTCCAACTCACACCTTGGCCTGAAATCGAACCTTGCCAAATACTCGAGGCCCTTCCATTCCGAAAACATCGCTCCCAAACTTGCGTGTCTTCGACTCAATGCATCTGCAACTGCATTGCCTTTGCCAGGAGTATAGGCTATCCCAAAATCATACGATGCCAGAAACTCTAACCATCGTTGCTGCCGAAGATTCAAATCCTTTTGAGAGAAAAGATACTTCAACGACTTGTGATCCGTAAAAAACTCGAATCGTACTCCCAACAGGTAATGTCTCCACATCTTCAGAGCAAACACAATCGCTGCCAACTCCAAATCATGAGTTGGATAGTTTCTCTCATGTGGCTTTAGCTGTCGACTTGCGTAAGCCACTACTTTATCCTTCTGCATTAGCACTGCTCCAAGTCCAGTACCACATGCATCAGTATATACCACCATCTCTTCATTCCCACTTGGAATGGTCAACACAAGTGCACTCGTCAATCTCTCCTTCAAGATTTCGAACGCTTGTTCACACTTCGCATCCCATGCGAACACTTTGTTCTTCTTCGTCAATCCTGTTAATGGTGCAGCCATCTTAGAGAAATCCTTGATAAACCTTCGGTAATAACCAGCCAATCCAAGGAAACTCCGAACATCCGTTGCATTCTTAGGTCTATCCCATTCCTGGATTGCTGCAACTTTAGCGGGGTCAACCGCTACACCTTTTCCAGAAACAACATGACCTAAGAACCTCACTTCATCCTTCAAGAAGTGACACTTTGAGAACTTAGCTTTAAGCTGATGCTTTCGCAAGATCTCTAACACAACTCTCAAGTGCGTCTTATGTTCTTCCACATTTCTGGAGTAAACCAGTATACCATCCACGAACACAAGCACAAACTTATTCAACTGATCTCTGAACACTCTATTCATAAGATCCACAAAATACACTGGCGCGTTAGTCAACCCGAATGGCATCACCAACCACTCAAAAAATCCGGACGGTGTCCTAAAAGCAGTCTTTGGCACACTATCCTTAGCTACTCTCAACTGGTGAAATCTCGTTGCCAAATCCATCTGAGAAAACACTTTGGCTTCGTGAAGCTGATCGAACAAGTCATCAATCCTTGGCAACGGATACTTGTTCTTCTTAGTCACCTTGTTCAGCTCAGGATAGTCCACACACAACCTTAACGAGCCATCTGCTTTAGTTGCAAACACGACTGGTGCACCCCACTCGGAAACACTCCTCCGAATGAAACCTTTTCCCAAAAGGTCTCTAACTTGCACCTCCAACTCTCGCTGTTCCTTAGGCGCCATCCGCCTAAGTGACATAACAATTGGTCTCGCACCCTCGACCAAATCGATCCTAAACTTGATCTCGCGATGCGGCGGCAACCCTTTGACCTCGTCAAAGATATCTACATACTCATTAGCGATCAGCACTGTTGATAGGTCTTCCTGTGAAATCCCAAGCGAATATAGATAACTCACGAAGACCCCGTCTTCGCGCTTACATCTAATCAACACCTTTCGCCCTTCCACATCCCCGACCCTCACCTCTAGCTTCTCGCAATTCACCCTTGCCGCATACTTCTTGAGCCAATCCATGCCCAAGATGATCCCATACCCAGCGAAGTTAAGAACAAAGCAATCACACATAAAAGAGCAACCATGACTCGATAATACTAGACCACGGCAAATCATGCACAAACTGGACGAACCCCCAACTGGATTAGTCACGATCAATGGTCTATCACAAATCTCGGGTTCCAAACCCAAGCGACACACAAGCTCATTGCAGATGAATGGATTTGATGCTCCAGTATCAAACAACACTCGAACTGAAACACCGTTAATGGAAAAAGTACCTTGCACCATGACACCCTTTCCCTTCTCCTCTGCAGTAGGAGCTCTTGAAGAAGATGGCACAGCATCCAAAGCATATGCCTTAACAATCTGCTTACCCTTAGCTGATTCCGGACAATCTTTCTTCTCATGCCCAGGCTTTCCACACTCGAAGCACTTCTTCTCAGCTTTGGGATTCTTACACTCATTCGAATAATGTCCCTTCTGTTGGAAGTTAAAGCAAACTGCCTCACTCTTGGGTTTCTTTTAGCCATCCTTTCCTTTCTGATGTTGCTGCTTCCTCTTTTTATTACCACTCTGCTGTGGTTTCTGAGCTTCCTTGGTTGCAGCGATAACATTTGCTTCCTTGGGAAACAAGCTCTCATGGCGAATAGCTTTTTCCACAATCTTTTCAAATGAATCATCAAGATAGTCCACAAGTGGCTTCCCAATATGTGCATCCAAACCCAAGACAAACTTCTCGTTCTTCTGATAGGGCGTATCAATGTATGAACGAGCATATCTAGACAAAGCCTCAAAATCAGAAATGTAGTCAAGCACTGATCTGCCATTCTGCTTCAACTCTACGAACTTCTTGAAGAGAACGGACTTCTGAGCAGTGGAGATAAACTTTGCTTCAAACTTAGCTTGGAATTGCTCCCATGAAATCTCCTCTTCCGGAGTCTCGAGTATAACAGAATTCCACCATTCCATGGCCCTGCTTTGCAGCTGCCTTGATGCAAGCTTTCTCTTCATTGCATCTTCAATACCCAAGTCTCCAAAGATTCGAACACATGAATCCATCCACCTCTGAACCTCTTCAGCTGGTTCAGTTCCCTTGAATGGTTTCCCTCCTAGAGATATAAATTCCTTGCACATCTTTGCAAAATCTATTCTAGGAACTCGCACCCCTACATCTACCGTGGCCGCCACTGGAGCGGGTACCCTTCGCATAATTGCTTCTGCCATGGCTTCAAACATGGCCGGGTAATCTGGCTCACCACCATTTCCCCCTCAAGTATTAGCTCTCCTAGCAGCGTGCCTTGATGGTCGTCTACTCATTCTAAATCTGAAATTTAGAATAGTTTGCCACTTCCAAGAAAACTGCTAAAAGAATACAACCGCTACTACAATATATGCTAATATATATAGTAACATCCAACTGAAATCTACAAATACGTCCCTCATACACAATTACGTCTTTGAACTTTGGCCAAAATCGTTGACCAGAGCTCTGATACCAAATGTGACGACCGCCCATAACCCCCGCACTAAACAAGAGGAATAATGCACTGAAAGGCGTGCCAGGCTGCTATGGACGATCATCATAGTAAGTGAACACATTGAAACCTGTCGTAGAACTCACAGCGCAAGGATAAAATATAATAGAACATATACAACAGGTGATAGTAATGAGGTACATAAGGCCTCACTACAACTCTCAAGCAACTCAAACAGCGGAAACAGAAATACTAGATAGAATAAAACTGGTACGCCAGCCTCCTGCTCGTCATCGCTCAGCTTCCTCGTATCACTAAGCTCCATTACCCGTAACCTGCTACTTAGTCTGCCCATCCACAACCGGATGAACAGCCCAAGGTAATAAGAGGAGACATAAAACCTTGAGTCAGACAATAGTCTTAGTGAGCGATAATACAGCTAACAAACTTCAACAAGAAAGCATATGAGAATGGGTAAATGAACAACTTATCTACCCACATCACCAGAGAAGAACTCAACCTTATCTTCCCCACATCGGACAGTGATAGCCTTTACACCAAGCATTTCAACCATTCATCCATAGAAATCAGAACACCCATTCAATCATAGAGAACACACATAACATCCAGATTATATAAGTCTCACACAGACAACCCTAATCGAGTTTAACATTCCTTAAGTACCCTCGCCAGAGGCCTAAACCAATATCACTTAAGCACTCAAAGAACATCTCCCTCGACTTTGGATAATCTATGTGAGATAGTACAAACAGAACAACTAATCATCCATGACTGACTCTGGCTATCACTGCCAATCCTACTTCTAAACCATCATTATCGTATGACGGCCAACCTTGCCATATGTCAAGGGCTAATGATTAACCCAGTTCTAGCATGAACTCCATATGCCCAACCTTGGCAATGTCCAACCTTGACACTAGGCCTTTCCCCAACCAGAAAGACCCAGGGTACTCGACCAACAACCGGTCTCTTGGACCTTTCAACGATACCCATCGTACCCCTGCTTTGAGCCTGCTAGAACTTACGACAACGATGACATCTCGGCCTTCGCATCTCTAATCGTCCAACCTTGACGATGTTTCATAGCTCAAGCAACCTTCTCGAGCAGCCATTATCCACCAACTCACGACCTTTGAGTTGTCTCCGCATTCGTTGTTCCACCTTGATCAACGAACATATTCGTCACTTCGAGTCTTCCTACTTGAATCACCTCGAAGTCACGCCATCACCGAACCAAAACGCATCACTGCGCTGCGGCTAGGGTTCGGGGAGGTTGCCCCCGAAAAATATTTTTTTCAGACCCTTTTTGGTTCGTACCCAAGTCGTACCCAAAAACGTACTTTTTCAGAAAACGACCCTGCCAAAACCGACCAGTACCTTGCTCCAGAATGACCAGCCAAAAACCGACCAGCCAAGCTCCAGAACGACCCGCCAAAAACCGACCAGCCTTGCTCCAGAACGACCCGCCTCCATGCAGCTTTGGATCGACTCGACCTCCTTGCAGCTTTGGATCGACTCGACCTCCTTGGGACCGACCAGCTTTGGATCGAACCCGTCAAGACCGACCAGATTTTGCTCCACCTGACCGACCAGGATTTGATTCCAGTAAAAACCAACCAGAATGCCACCATCTGAAGCCGACCAGAATGCCACCATCTGAAACCGACTCCTTCTGGACCGACAAGCTTAAACCGACCAGCTCCCTGACTTGCTTCCCAAGCCATACTATGACCGACCACCTCATTCCAGACCGACCCGACCAACTCTAGGACGACCAGAAACCTGCACATCTCCAATTCGACTCCGATTTCGACCAAAACTTTGCCAAACGACGAATCCGACGAAACCAGCTTATCCGATTCATCCAAACGCAATCACAAACATGTTATGCAACCAACAATATCATCAATCTAACAATTTCCATCAAAACACATAAATTTCCCAAAACATGATAAGTGAATCATATGAACATAAAAACGGATCTAACTTGCATAATCTTGAGAAAAATCATAAAATTAACCATTTAAATTATCTAGATCAGATCCTAAGGTGATTCATATATAAAATGGACTTAGCATGGTGTGGATCTAAGGAAAATAACATGGAAATGATGAAATTAACAACATAAGACCCATATACTTGCATGCATCCGAATGAGAGATGTAAATCACTCACCAATTATCCAAATCTAAGCAAAAGCAATGAAAACGAAATCCGGACAGCGAACACTTCGAATCAAACTCTTCAATCCGATGAATTCGCCCTTGAGGCGATGTAGATCTAGCCTCTTATGGTGTAGATCTTCGATTTCCCTCCTTGGATTTTGGAATTTTAATGGTGGAAAGATGTTAGAGGAAGAAGGAGATCAAAGCCTCCCCATAAGAGAATGGAGAATGCCAACCTTTCTCCATACCCCTTACCCCCTATTTATAGTCTCCACCCACCCTCTAATGGGCCTTCTCCAAATCAGCCCATTAGCCTTCCAAAACCTGAACAGCCAACTGAAAAACCTTAAAACAGTGATTTCTCCCAAACCGCTGAACCAAATCCTTAATGTAACCACTCTACGGAAAGGGAATAATCAATTCCTTTCCAATGGCACAGGTCTCACCCTCTGATTCGACCTGAGTCAAAAGTTATGCCCAGTACAAGACTGACAGGGGCAAAATGGTCACAAACAAAATCGGTAAAAATTATGGACATGTCACACATCCCCATAAGCAACATATCAAAAGATGAGAATGATCCAACCCTCAGGGAATAAAATAAAAATATTTTACGATCTTCCGATACGTAAAATGTGGGCTGTTACATGATGAGTAGGGTGTTTAGAGAATTCCTTAATAAGTTTGTGGTGGTCTTCGTAGACGACATTTTGATCTTCTCGAAGAATGAAGAAGAGCATGCTTTGCATTTAATCGAAGTCAGGGATACTCTTCGTACACATCAGCTGAAGGCCAAATTCTCCAAATTCCATTTCTAGAGAGAAGAAGTGAGGTTTCTTGGACATGCGGTGTCCAAAGAGGGGTTAGCCATGGACCCCGCAAAAGTAGTTGCGGTGCAAGATTGGAAGGTTCCACGGAATGCAACCGAGGTCCGAAGCTTTCTCGGGCTAGCGAGGTTTTACCGAAAATTCATTAAAAACTTTGCTAAAATCTTAGCCCCAGTACTCACATTGCCAGATGGGAGCAAGATGTTTACCGTATACACGAATGCATGTGGTACGGGACTAGGTGCTGTCTTGATGCAAGAAGGGAAGGTAGTTGCTTATGGAGGCAGATAGTTGAAAGTACATGAGAAAAACTAACCGACCCACTATCTAGAGTTGGCTTCCATCGTCTTTGCGCTTAAGTCTTGGCGCCATTATCACCTAGGCGAGAAGTTTGAATTATATACTAACCATAATTCGTTGAAATACCTTTTCTCGTAGAAAGATCTTAAGTTAAGACAGCAAAGGTGGATGGAATTTCTATCCTCTTATGATTTTGCGATTTCCTATACCCCAGGCAAGGGCAATATGGTAGCGGATGCCTTAGGTAGGAAGAAGCTGACCTTGAGTCCTCTCTTTGTAGAAAGGCAAAGCTTGGAATATATAGCAAACTTTAATTTTAGACTCTCCTCGGAAATTGTGCCTGGTCTGTTAGCATCACTAGAGGTGCACCCTACTCTTTTGGACTCAATAGGAACCATGCAACGAGAAGACCCTCAGCTAGTTGATGTGATGGAAAAGTTAGTTAGGGGTGAGACTTCTAGTCACCTCAATAGATACTCCATTGATGATAGAGGTTGGTTGAGACGGGATGGAAGGTTATGCGTCCCACAAGTAAGGGATTTAGTGAAGACGATTCTCGAAGAGGCGCACCATTCCAAACTGACCATACACCCAGGCAAAGACAAGATGTATAAAGATATAAAAAGGGTTTTCTTTTGGAATGGCATGAAGAGTGATGTAGCTGAGTTTGTCGCTAAGTGTTTGATATGCCAGCAAGTCAAAACGGAGCAGAAGAAGTCCGGTGGTCTGCTTCATCCTCTCGAGGTCCCACAGTGGAAGTGGGAAGCATTTCGATGGACTTTGTTGATGGGTTGCCTAGGTCAAGAAGGGGCAATACCAGTATTTGGGTAATAGTGGTCAGGCTCACTAAAAGCGCTCACTTTATACCTGTTAAAAGTAGAAGGACTGCCTCGTCCCTAGCATCCATTTATCTCAAAGAAATAGTTCGACTCCATGGGATACCCTCCACCATAATGAGCGATCAAGATCCTATCTTTACGAGCGAGTTTTGGAAGAGTTTGCAAGAGGCAGTAGGCACCCAATTATGCTTAAGCACGACCTATCACCCACAAACCGATGGTCAGACGGAAAGGGTGAACAGAGTATTAGAAGACCTCTTGAGATTGTGCATTCTTGACTTTGGAGGGACATGGGAGGATCATCTTCCTTTGGTGGAATTCGCCTACAATAATAGCTACCAAGCCACCATAGGAATGGCGCCTTTCGAAGCTTTATATGGAAGACCGTGCCGATCACCAACTTGTTGGTGGGAGTCTACAGACAAGCTCGTACTTGGGCCAGACATGATTAGAGAGACCTCAGAAAAAGTGGACTGTATAAGAAGATGGATGAAGACTGCACAAGATAGACAGAAGTCCTACACAGACAAAAGAAGGACCGACCTTGAGTTTAAGGTTGGAGATAAGGTGTTCCTTAAAGTATCTCATTTGAGGAATGTCATTCGCTTTGGGTCAGTACGAAAGCTAACACTAAGGTTTGTAGGTCCATTTTCTATTATTAAAAGGATTGGGGCGATGGCTTACAGAGTAGAGCTACACGAGAGACTGGCTGGAGTTCATAATGTTTTTCATGCTTCTCAACTAAGAAAGTGCTTACATGAATCTACGGAAGTGGTGGAGCCGAATATACTAGTGGAAAAAGAAGTGGAATGAGAAGTGACTGTGAGAAGAGTTCCAACTCGTATCTTGGGTACAGAAGTCAAAAAGCTACACAACCGTGAAGTCAAGCTTGTTAAAGTTCAATGGAGTGATGCTGAGGAAGACGCGACTTTGGAAACTGAGAGGAAAATATGCGCAGCCTACCCTTTTCTCTTTGAGGGTACCTCCTTGATCTCTTTTTCCTTAAGTTTATTCATGCTTATATCTACCTTTTTAAGTATATCCCCTCAGTCCTATTCTTTATCCTTAGGAAGAAACCAATGGATGTAAACATGTGTTTGAAACATGTTATGATTGATGGTTGCGAGTGATTGCAAGTGGTTGCTAGTGGTTGCTCGTGGATGCATGTACACACACTTTAGGCACTAGATCGACTCAATCACTTTCATATTGCATATAAATGTGTGTGCATATTTAAATTAATGGATGTATAATGGTTGTTTTATCATGTGGATGCTGCATTCTGATGAATGGTTGTGCACACATGTAGAAGTAATATGTATCATAAGGATTCTTTTGCATGCCTAATGGACGCATGGCACTATCATGATTTGCATTAAGGAGGTCAACTGAATCAGTAGACCGGCTGATTTTGCATTAGATAAGGAACATATACACACACTTTTTGCATATGTTCATATGGCAATAGAAATCTTGTAAGGACAATGGATGCCTGTGTTTGATGGTTGAGTAGATGAATGATTGGATGTTAGGATATACATTCTCCTTAACTTGGAGATTTCGGGGGCGAAATCCTTTAAGGAGGGGAGAATGTAACACCCCATGATTTCAAATATTAAATTAACAAATTTAAGAATATTTAATTTCAAATGTGAGAATTAAGGGAAATGGGTTCGGCCATTGCGTTCGTCTCGGAATTCTGCTTGAGATAGAGTCCGAGTATGCGTGAATTGGACTCCGTAAGAAGAAGATATGGCCTTCCGAAGTTTCATAATTTAGAACAGCTTAGGTTCAGAAAATTTGAAATTCAAATTCAAACAGGGGAGCAGGCTGGGCGGGGAATTCTCCCGCCCAAGGGCCAGGTCGACCTGGGGGCCAACCTACCCATACAGGTCGACCAGGGGGTCGACCTATCCCCCTCCCCCCCGGGCAGATCTGAAAGATGACGCTGTTTCGACTCATTGCTGAGTCATTAGGGCTGAGGTGTTATTCTATCTTGACTAGATAGTCTTGATTGCTTCTAGGGTTAATCTTACGGCTCTAAATTAATTAAAATTCTATATAAGCAACCTAACTCTCAACCTAAAATCACACTAATTCATACCAAGAGCCGCCATGCCGTCAATGGAGAACCTAGAGTAGCCGCTGTTCTCTTTCAACTCAAAAACAAGATAGAAGAAAGAATCAAATTCTAATCTAAATTAGGATAACAATTAGTCTACATCAAAGCCGAGCAATTTAGTTTCAGAATACAGATCTTAGAAAAACAAGACTGTTCTTTTGTTGCGAGTATAATTTCTTTCACAAAATAATTAATTAATTTAATTGTGATAAGTTGTAATTGGGATTATAAGAATATGACTTTGAATCATGTGATGTTATCATTGACAGTTTTGTTATTGTGGATCTATTTTACATGTTGAATTGTATATGTTTAACTTGATTCATCATATGCAAGTTTCGGATGTTAAATCATATGCTAGTTTATGAATCTTATGCAAGTCTGTAGGTGGATTATACACAAGTTCTTATGTGAATCATGTAGATACATATGCTAGTTTATATGCAAACATGTGACATTGATTTACATGTTTAGGTCCATATGAAAGTTCACATCTTTGTGTTTAGATCTACAATTAGATCCATGGCAGTACATAGTTATGCAAATTTATGTTCTATATACCCATTGCCTATGCTAGTTTTGTATGTAAATCATATGCTAGTTTGAATGAAATTCATATGCAAGTTATAGGAAAACCATATCCATATATGCAAGTTCATGATTACATGTTTAGATCTATATTTAGATCCATGACAGTTTATGCAAATTTATTTATATCCATTGCCTATGCAAGTTATTAGCTATGCTTATGTCATGATTCTTAGATCTATTTTATGTGTTATGCAAGTTGTGATGTTGCTTTTCTTTTTATAAGTTAGTCTATTTGCGAGTCTAACATATGTCATATTTAAAACGTACGAATAGCGTGGGGACAATGTGAAAATATTAAATATACATAATTGTGAATTGGCATAAAATGGCCTTAAAGGCATATAAATAATTTGAGACATTAATTGGTATAAATTTATATACCTGAAATTATGGACATAATTTAGGTGACAATTATGGACATGAATTAATTTGGGATTTATTGACAAATTTGAATAGGGATATTAATCCAATTTGGTGTTAAATAATTATTAATAATTAACCGCCTAAGACACGAGGTTAGACGCGTTTGTGGTATAAGACTGCCCGGACCAGCATGGCAAAGCCAACAACCACAAACGGTAGTCTAATGTGAGAGGTCAAAGGCACAAATTAAATGCATAACAATTTTAAATACATGAGGTTAGGCTTGTTTGCAGTATAAGACTGCCCGGACCCGCCCGGCAAATCCAGCAACCGCAAACGGTAGTCTAATGTGGGAGGTCTTTATAAGGTTACGGTTCTAATGAATTAAGTAACACTTAACCAGATAAACATGTGGTGGGACATGGGGGTTAAGTGGGTGGCCTGGGTGGCATGTGAAATACGATTAGAAACACTTAACCAAGTTGAAAACTTGTAAGAAGACATGAATAATAAGGGGTTAAGTGGGAAGTTCTAGTGGGGACCAAGCCTAGGTGGAAAGCTTGTGTCAAACATGGGGACCCTTTTCAAACCAGTAACCCATTAAGTATCTTTGTGAGCTTTAGTTAGATCAAGGACGGGACACGCTTACTGGGTTTGATCGTAAGAGGTCAAAACGGGTTAGCGGTGGCAACTCAAGTCCAACGGGGTCATGTGCGTGAGTGGGCCCGGGCGGGTAGGTAAGATGTTGTTGCATCGTGTAGATATAAGCCATGCATCTTTAGTGGTATCGGGTTGCCACTTTGGGGAGTGATACACCCCACTGTGGGATCAGCACTGGTATCTACGAGTTAGGGGGCCGATCGCATGGGGGTAGTGGGTACAACTAGTGGAGATAGTGGCAGGTGGCACCTATGAAGGCAACTAGGGATACACGAAACTACAATTATGATTATTTTATTCAGTAGGCGGGATCAACTTTTAGGGTGACTGGTAGTGGTGCAGTATAGTAATTATCCTATAGTGATTAGGAACGAGAATAACGCCAGAATGTTCCTCTTGTTTGCTTTGTCATTCCCACTTGTTTCATAATCATACCTTGTTTTACTAGTTTATGCCTTATCCTAATTACTTTAATAATTATATTGTTAATGTTATTATACTCGCCAGACTTTATGTCTGAACCCCTTGTTTTCGCCTCTTTTCTTCCTTTCCCCCTAGGTTCTCAAGGTGAGACTAGTACTAGTGGAGCTTGATCTTGGATCTCTTTCTCTCTCTTTTGGAAGTGCTTCGATTGCTAAAAGTAAGGTTCAGCTCATCTTTTTGATGGCTACTTTTGTTAGGGTTATGCTTTTTATTTTATGTACTCAGAAAACAATTTGTCAAGATGGTTACTAAGTGTACTTGGTTTTTCTGTTGGTTTATGAAGTTGTTGTAATCAAACTATTTCTCCGCTGCAATAAATGTTGTTTTGAAAATTTTCAAGTACCAATATATGTATCTGTCATGTTATATTCTATTCTATTCACCAATAATACTCCATGAAAGTTAATGTATTCCCTTTGAGAGTGACATTAATGGATGTGGGGTGTTACATGATTTCTATGCATATATGATAGAAAATGAACCACTAACTTACCAACAAGCAATGTCATCTCCCGATGCTCCTTATTGGAAAGAAGCCGTCAATAGTGAAATACAATCCATTCTACAAAACCATACGTGGGAACTAGTGGATCTCCCTAAAAGATCAAAACCACTAGGATATAAATGGATATTTAAGAAAAAACTAATAGCTGACGGCTCATTAGACAAGTATAAAGCAAGACTTGTAATAACAGGATTCAGACAGATGAAGGAACTGGATTACTTTGATACATACTCACCAGTTACCAGAATAACATCAATTATGATGCTTATTGCAATTTCATCCATATTAAATTTGGAAATACACCAAATGGATGTGAAAAGTGCGTTTTTGAATGGTGAACTAGAAGAAGAGATATATATGCAGCAACCTGAAGGGTTTCTAAGCCCAAGAAACGAAAATAAGTTGTGTAAATTAGTAATATCACTTTATGGCCTTATACAAGCTCCATAACAATGGCATGAGAAATTTGATGAAACTATGTTATCAAATGGATTCAAAATAAATGAATCAGATAAATGCGTATATGTAAGATATACGGATGTTGGATATGTCATTGTATGCCTTTATGTTGATGATTAACATAGCAAGGTCATAATAAAATCTATGAAGGATATGTTGTCCTTTAGATTCGATATGAAAGAGCTAGGAGTGGCTGATGTAATCTTAGGTGTGAAAATTATAAAAACACCACAAGAATATGCGTTATCTCAGTCACATTACATTGCCAAATTGATTGAAAGGTTCAAGCAATATAATACAACCATTGCAAAATCACCAGTGGATATGAATCAAAATTGGGTAAAGAACACCGGTGATGGAATATATCAGCTTGAATACTCTCGTATACTAGGGAGTATTATGTATGTCATGAATTTAACTAGTCCTGATATTGCATACACTATAAGCAAGTTGAGTGGATATACCAGTAATCTCGGTAAACATCACTGGAAAGCAATAATCAAGATCCTAGGATGTCTAAAGTATACACAAAACTATGTGTTGCAATATGAGAAGTATCCTTCAGTATTAGAAGGATATAGTGATGCCAATTGGATAACTGGCTCAAATGACACAAAATCCACAAGTGGATATGTGTTTACATTAGGAAATGGAACAATCTCGTGGAAATCATCCAAACAGACTTGTATAGCAAGCTCGATAATGGAATCAGAGTTCGTTGCTCTAGATAAAGCCGCAGAAGAAGCTGATTGGCTTAGGAGTTTCTTGGAAGATATTCCAAATTGGGAAAACCCTATACCTCCAATATGTGTACATTGTGATAGTCAATCTGCTATAGGAAGGGCAAATAGTACATTGTATAATGGTAAGTCTCGACATATTCGTCATAGACATAAAACCATAAGACAACTTCTCTCTAATGGAGTTATCACTATAGACAATGTAAGGTCAAAGGATAACATAGCTGATCCACTTACAAAAGGCTTGCCAAGAGAGAAAGTTTAAACCTTATCGATGGGAATGGTCTTAAGACCTATGAACTAAGAGTTTTCTAAACCTTCAACCCCACCTAGTTGACTGGAGATCCCAAAATCTAGGTTCAAAGGGACAACTAAGTTTAAGATAAACATGATGGCACTGTTAAATACAAACCATTCCTATGATAAGTCTGTGCACAACCCGTTAGAGAATAGGAAAAGCTTGGCTTTTAATGATGTCTATATTGTGGTGTTATAAAGAACCAAATGAAGTATTATGGGATACTCTTAATAGAATCAACTATGTGAGTGCGAAGATGCCGCTTCAAGAATAATTTTAAGGTCGAATTCTTCAAGCACTCATGAAACCATGGCATTGTTCATGGGAAAAACGAACACAAACAGAGAACCTAGGGGTTAAAGAGCATATATCATGTGTTATCTTTATAGACTTACACAAACGGCTTACAATTCATAGACAGTCCAGTCTACTGATTCGCCAGTTAGTTATAACGATAAAACACTAGGAAATGTTCAAGGCCTCTGTGCTACTTTTACCGATATGTTAAATGTTTCACAAAAATTTCAGAACAGGTTAGATAATACTCATTCATGTGGGGGATTGTTGGAAATGAATGAGTAAGTTTGGCAAAATTCATTTAGTCCCACATCTGAGAAAGCTAACACCTTTGCCACTACTTATACTAAGACTTGATATATAATTATAAAAGAAATAGGAGATGGAAGAAAGAGGAAATGGCATGAACTATGGCATGATCATGTTAATATTTAAAAGGTCAAAGATAAGGGCCTTGGGCCTTGAGGCTCTTGGGGTCTGGTGATCGATTGGGCCTCCGATGGGATATGCTGCGAAAAACGTTGTAATTTTTAAATCGGTCGCGCAAATGCCAATGGTGATATCTGTTGGTAAAGGGTAGCAACCATTCCAATAGTTGTGGCCGTTGAAAATCAAACAGAAGCCCCTATTCATGAAAAACTGCCTCTTCCACCCTATATAAAGGCCTACAGAATTCGAATCTATACACGGTTTTTGTTCTGCTTTCTTCCATCTTTGTCTTCCTCCTCGTTGCTCTATTCTACAGTTAAACAACTGCCTTGCATTCATCGTGACTCTACGATTGTAGCGCACCATCGCAGAGACGGGTCCGTTTCACCCTTGGGAGACGATTGCTCAACAACCTTACCCGCCGTAGAGGGAGCAATTTCGTTTCAAGGGAACAACACTCGCTGGACTCGGACATAAATCGGTACTATCTCCTTTACCTTTTCTGAACATTTACTGTTCTGGTTCATTCCCCTGCATACTTGTGGCTGAACTTTGTTGTTGCAAATTTGCAATATCATTGAATCAATATTATTAACGCTTAAAGGCGTTACTGTGTTTAGAAACGGTTTTCAGACGTTTCTATTGATTGATTTCTAACAATCTTGAAACGAAATATTTGATAGTTGCTTCTGTTTGCAGACGACGATTTCACAAAACAGCAACAACAAATCTGTCCAAACACTGAATGTGCCACAGGCTCCGCCTCTGGCTACACCACCTGTTCCATATTCATATGGCAAGAGACCAGAGAAGTTTAATGGCCAGGATTTCAAATGATGGCAACAAAAGATGCTTTTCTACCTGACAACCTTAGGACTGGACAAATACCTTTCGGAGGATCCCCCGTTTGTTGAAGAATTGGATCCTGACGCCACCAAAGTCGAGGCACTTACAACATGAAAGAACTCTGACTTCATCTGTAAGAATTACATCCTCAACTGTTTAGAAAATAGTCCATATAATGTATATTGTACCGTTGAGACTGCAAAGGTTCTCTGGTTATCACTTAAAAAGAAGTACAAGACTGAAGATGCTAGAATGAAGAAACTCATTGTCGGAAAATTTCTTGACTTCAAAATGGTCCATTCCAAAACAGCCATCAGTCAGATTCAAGAACTCCAAGTTATCATTCATGAAATTCATGACGAAAAGATGGAGTTAAGTGAGTCATTCCAAGTGGCTGCCGCTATCGAAAAGTTGCCTCCATCATTGAAGGATTTCAAATACTATTTGAAGCATAAGCGCAAGGAAATGACCACGGAGGATCTGTTTGTTCGTTTACAAATTGAAGAAGACAAAAGAAAATCAGAGAAAAAGGCTACCCGTTCATTACAAGAAAAGGCCAATATGGTTGAGGATGAAAAGACAAATAAGAGAAAGCGTGAGCAGAATTCTAAGGCAAAGAGACAAAAGAAGTTTCAGGGATCTTGCCACAATTGTGGAAAGGTAGTCCACAAAGCAGCCGTGTGTCGTGCCCACAAAAAGAAGAAGTCTGAAGAGAATATGGCAGATAATTCAGATGATGTTGCAGATATGGATTTATGTGCGGTTGTTTCTGAATGCAACCTTGTTGGCAACAACAAGGAGTTGTATCTAGATACAGGAGCCACTCGTCATATATGTGACAACTAGTGGATGTTTACAACCTACAAACCTGCAACTCATAACGAGCAACTATTCATGGGTAACTCGTCCGCATCAAAGGTGGAAGTCATGGGAAAGATTGTACTGAAGTTTACTTCTGGAAAGGAACTAAAATTGAATGACGTTCTCCACGATCCAGAAATCCACAAGAACCTGATTTCAGGATCGTTGCTCAGCAAGCATGGTTTCAAACTAACATTTGTTGCTGATAAGTTTGTAATATCAAAGAACGGAGTGTATGTTGGAAGAGGATATGTGTGTGATGGCTTGTTTAAAGCAAATGTAACCACTATTGTACCAAACAATGATATGAATAAGATTGAATCTTCTGCTTATATTGTTGACCCTTCTAACATATGGCATTCTTGATTAGGGCATGTAAATTTTGATACATTGCGAAAATTAATTAATCTAGAATTCATACCAAAATGCAATATAGATTCCAACTATAAATGTCAAGTTTGTGCAGAAGCAAAATTGACGAACGAGAGAATGAACCTCTAGAATTAATACATACTGATGTATGCAATTTGAAAATGTGTCAAACTAGAGGTGGAAAGAGGTACTTTATCACATTCATTTATGATTGTACCAGATATTGTTATGTATATCTCCTTAGAAGGAAGGACGAAGAAATCGACATGTTTAAACAGTATAAGGCAGAAGTTGAGAATCAACTCAATAAGATAATAAAATCTTTAAGGAGTGATAGAGGAGGAGAATACGAGTCCCCATTTGAGGAATTCTGTGCTGAGCATGGAATTATACATCAAACTACAGCCCCGTATTCACCTCAATCCAAAGGTGTAGCCGAACAGAAAAATAAATCTCTTAAAGAAATGATGAATGCCTTACTAATTAGTTCTGGATTGCCAGATAACTTTTGGGGAGAAGCCATTCTTTTGGCAAATCACTTTTTAAAAAAATATCGTGAAATAAAACATCAAAATCTCTACATGAACTTTGGAAAAATAGACCACCATCCTACAAATACTTGAAAGTGTGGGGGTGTCTTGCCAAAGTAGAAATACCAAAACCGAAAAAGGTCAAAATTGGACCAAAGACTATAGATTGCATATTCATTGGATATGCTCATAATAGTAGTGCATATCGATTTTTGGTGCACAAATCTGAATTGATGACATTCATGAAAATACCATTATCGAGTCTCGAAATGCAAGATTTTTTGAACACATTTATCCTCTGAAAACCTCTATTGAAATAAGTGTTCAAAAGAGGCCAAGAGATCCATATACTCTCGAGGATAATGCTGATCAAAGTAAAATGAATGATGAAACTGAGATAGAGGAACCGAGAAGGAGCAAGCGACAAAGGACCTCTAAATCCTTTAGACCTGATTTCTATCCATATATGATAGAAAACGAACCTCTAACTTAACAACAAGCAATGTCATCTCCCGATGCTCCTTATTGGAAAGAAGCCATCAATAGTGAAATAGAATCCATTCTACAAAACCATACGTGGGAACTAGTGGATCTCCCTAAAGGATCAAAACCACTAGGATAAAAATCGATGTTTAAGAAAAAAACTAAAAGTTGATGGCTCAATAGACAAGTATAAAGCAAGAATTGTAAAAATGGATTCAGACAGAAGAAAGATTTGGATTACTTTGATACATACTCACCAGTTACCAGAATAACATCAATTAGGATGCTTATTGCAATTGCATCCATATTAAATTTGGAAATACACCAAATGGATGTGAAAACTGCGTTTTTGAATGGTGAACTAGAAGAAGAGATATATATGCAGCAACCTAAAGGGTTTCTAAGCCCAAGAAATGAAAATAAGGTGTATAAATTAGTAAAATCACTTTATGGCCTTAAACAAGCTCCAAAACAATGGCACGAGAAATTTGATGAAACTATGTTATCAAATGGATTCAAAATAAGTGAATCTGATAAATGTGTGTATGTAAGATATACGGATGTTGGATATGTCATTGTATGCCTTTATGTTGATGATTTGTTAATCCTAGGGAATAACAAGGTCATAATAAAATCTACGAAGGATATGTTGTCCTCTAGATTCGATATGAATGACCTAGGAGTGGATGATGTAATCTTGGGTGTGAAAATTATAAAAACACCACAAGGATATGCATTATCTCAGTCACATTACATTGCCAAATTTCTTGAAAGGTTCAAGCAATATAATATAACCATTGCAAAATCACCAGTGGATATGAACCAAAATTGGGTAAAGAACACCGGTGGTGGAATATATCCGCTTGAATACTCTCGTATGCTAGGAAGTATTATGTATGTCATGAATTGCACTGGGCCTGATATTGCATACGCAATAAGAAAGTTGAGTAGATATACTAGTAATCCTGGTAAACATCACTGGAAAGCAATAATCAGGGTCCTAGGATATCTAAAGCATACACAAAACTTTGTGTTGCAATATGAGAAGTATCTTTCAGTAGTAGAATGATATAGTGATGCCAATTGGATAACTAGCTCAAATGACACAAAATCCACAAGTGGATATGTGTTTACATTAGGAAATGGAGCAATCTCGTGGAAATCATCCAAACAGACTTGCATAGCAAGGTCGACAATGGAATCAGAGTTCATTGCTCTAGATAAAGCCACAGAAGAAGCATATTGGCTTAGGAGTTTCTTGGAAGATATTTCAAATTGGGAAAAAACTATACCTCCAATATGTATACATTGTGATAGTCAATCTGCTATAGGAAGGGCAAAACGTACATTGTATAGTGGTTAGTCTCGACCTATTCGTCATAGACATAAAGCCATAAGACAACTTCTCTCTAATGGAGTTATCACTATAGACTATGTAAGGTCAAAGGGTTACATAGTGGATCCACTAACAAAAGGCTTGCCAAGAGAGAAAGTTCAAACCTTATCAATGGGAATGGGCTTAAGACCTATGAACTAAGAGTTTTCTAAAATGGAAACCCCAACTAGTTGACTGGAGATCCAAAGATCTAGGTTCAAAGGGACAACTAAGTTTGAGATAAACTTGACGGCACTGTTAAATACAAACCATTCCTATGATAAGTCAGTGCACAACCCATTAGAGAATAGGATAAGCTTGGCTTTTAATGATGTCTATACTGTGGTGTTATAAAGAACCAAGTGGAGTATTACGGGATACTCTTAATAGAATCACCTATGTGAGTGCGAAGGCGTCGCTTCAAGAAGAATTGTCAGGTCGAATTCTGCAAGCACTCATGCAACCAAGGCGGTGTTCATGGCAAAAACGAACACAAACAGAGAACCTAGGGGTTGAATAGCATTTATCATGTTTTATCTTTATAGGCTTACTAAAACGACTTACAGTTCAAAGATAGTCCAGTCTACTTATTCGCCAGTAAGTTAAAACGATAAAACACTGGGAAAAGTTCAAGGCCTCTTGCTACTTTTACCTATGATAAATTTTTCACAAAATTTCAGAACAGATTAGATAATACTCATTCATGTGGGGGATTGTTGGAAATGAATGAGTAAGTTTAGCAAAATTCATTTAGTCCCACATCGAGGAAAGCTAACACCTTTGCCACTACTTATACTAAGGCTTGATATGTAGTTACAAAAGAAAGAGGAGATGGAAGAAAGAGGCAATGGCATGAACTACGGCATGATCATGTTAATATTTAAAAGGTCAAAGATAAGGGCCTTGGGCCTTGGGGCTGTTGGGGTCTGGTGATCGATTGGGCCTCCGATGGGCTGCACGGCGAAAAACGTCGTAATTTTTAAATCGGCCGCACAAATGCCAACAGTGATATCTGTTGGTAAAGGGTTGCAACCTTTCCAACAGCCATGGCCATTGCAATTCAACAAGAACTCCTGTTCATGAAAAGGTGCCTCTTCCACCATATATGAAGGCCTGTAGAATTCGAATCTTTACACAGTTTTTATTCTGCTTTCTCCCATCTTTATCTTGCTCCTCGTTGCTCTGTTTTGCAATTAAACAACTGCCTTGCATTCGTCGTGACTCTGCGGTTGTAGCGCACCATCGCGGAGACATGTCCATTTCACCCTTGGGAGACGATTGCTCGACAACCTTACGCTCCGTAGAGGGAGCAATTTCGTTTCAAGGGAACAACATTCGCTGGACTCGGACATGAATCGGTACTGTCTCCTTTACCTTTTCTGAATATTTACTGTTCCGGTTCATTCCCTTGCATACTTGTGGCTGAACTTTGTTGTTGCAAATATGTAATATCATTGAATCAGTATTATTAATGCTTAAATGCGTCACTGTGTTTAGAAACTGTTTTCAGACGTTTCTATTGATTGATTTCTAACACTCTCCTCATTCTATTAGACGTATGGGTACACTTTGGGGAGAATTTCTTACTGTATGTTTTAACAATTAGGTGGTTATAATGAGTTTCATGACTCATGGAAGTTTAATATGTAACTTTTAAGGCTGCGCAGTTAATTTGGTGACATACTATGATGAAATACTGGTCATAAGAAGCAAAATTTTATCCTAGGTGTCCCAAATTTAAAAAATTGGAAAGCAGTATACATTATAGGCATTCAAACTATAATATAAAAACATATTGAATATTCATGTACCTTTCTAGCTGAAGTTGTGGTGGTTTAATAAGTTGTAAAAGAATTATGTGTCCACTGTAGTGAATGATCTGTGTGCATGCACGCCGATGTTCACTGGGTATGCAGCAAGTGTGCTCCAGTAATGTAATTGTTCATACTTTAACAGCGTGCAATACAATTTAATAACAACAATGGGGATGAAAGATGATGACACCTTCCTTAGCATGTGTTTTGATGGCTAATCATTGATGTCGTAATACAAGATTTAGTTTGTGCCTCAATCTAGCGTTGTATTTATTGGCAGAAGAGCGTGTCCTCTTAAGGGAGTGCGGAGATGAGAAATTATTTGTATCAATGTGGAGATATAATTAAAAGATTTAGAAAAATAAAAGTATAAACTAAGGTGGACAAATACCTTAGGTACTGTCTTATCAAATAAGACCTTTAGTAGAATTTTCCCGAGTTTATTACAGTTTAGCCATATTGTGCAAGTAAAACTGCATCAAATGCCATCTAACAGGAAAGCATGAGAAATAATGTGCAAGTATTACAGGTATTAACTTTAAAAGGTGGTCTGTAAGTTACCTTATATGGTCTTATTCCAGGTTGCGGTCGTCTAAAAAAAAACAACTGAGGGGATATACCCAAATAGTTCTATTTTTATCTATTAGCTCATAAGCAGTTGCAAAAAAATTCAATAATTTAGTAAAAACCAAAAAAATATATAAATTGGTCTGGAACTGTTGTTTAGGTATAAAATCATGTAAACTATTGGAAAAGCATTCACATTTATATATATTTTAAGGATTCTATGAGAAATATTTTGTGCACGCTACGTTACACGAACATGCAACTGTTTAGTAATAGACAATAGATAACTTTAATTTCATTGTTAAGTAAGTTTAGTAATATGCTATAGGTTAGTGTATTAAAAACGGTTATCAAATATTTTTTCCATTTGAGGTTGAATTTATTGCTTTTCTTCTAAATTTTGAACTCTTAAACTTTCCTCTGTGATTCGAATTTAAATTATTTCATTTACTTTTAATTTGTACATGGATTATGTACTTGTGTTTTTTTCCATTAACTATGCATGATTTTATCGAATGTATTACAGATGGATGACCTATAAACCTTTGTTCTTCATGTAGTGATTTATGCGGAATTTTGATGAGGATCAAGTATTGTTTATTTAGATACCAATGGAGTATAACAAAATAATTATGAAATCTCACGAAAAACAAAGAACAAAAAAAGACACAGAAGATTTAACATGGTTCAGATATGAATATCCTACGTCCACGGAGACCCACCAACTTTTATTTCTCAATGAAGAAATGAGTACATAAGACATGAGGAATATTATAATAGAGAGAAGATTAATGGTGGATTGCTTTCTTCATACAATAACATGACCTCTATTTATATAGAGGGATTTCTTGACCTCCAAGTAAACTTGGCACCCAAGTTTTCTGGACCTCCAAGCAAACTTGGAACCCAAGTTTTCTTGACTTCCAAGTAAACTTCGCACCTAAGTTATTCCATATAGGAGCCAATTACATGATTGACAATCAATCTTTCCTTCTCTACATATATTTGAATCATCAATTTCAACACTCCACCTAGATTCAAATATGACAGTCTTTCTTCATCATCTCATCTTCAACAATCAACATAGAAGTTGTTGGGCCCAGCGCCTCATGGCGCTCAAGTAACAGGAAGAAAACTGATCAAGTTTGAGAAATGCTCAAACTTGTCCTTTGGAAGTGACTTGGTCATCATATCTGAAGGATTATCCGAAGTACCCACCTTCAATAATTTGATCTGGCTCCGTTCTTCCTCAAGCATAAGAAAGAAACCTCTAACATCAACATGCTTTGTCCGTGAACTATAAGCTTGATTCTCAACAAGATGAATCGCACTCTGACTGTCTGAAAATAGCTCCACTATCCGCTGCGGCATTGAAAGATCAACCATCAATTGAAGTAAGTACATTCCTTCCTTTGTTGCTTCCACAATTGATATCAAATCTGCTTCGGTAGTCGACAAAGCTACGATTGATTGCAGCTTTGATCTCCATGAGATCGATCCTATGCCAAGTGTAAAAATATAGCCCGACACTGACTTCCTAGCATCTCTATCCCCAGCATATTCAAAATCACAGTATCCTCTAAGAAAAATGTCACCATCTACTCCACCGTATAGCAAACCCACCAAAGAAGTGCCTCGAAGATATCTAATAATCCACTTCACTGCTTGCCAATGTTCTTTGCCTGGGTTATACATATATCGACTGACAATGTAGTAACCCGGATTTTGAGCGACTTTGGTTATCGACGTAAGCTCGACGTCGATAACCAAAACATCGAAAAATCCCGGTAATTAATGAAAGAAATTAGAGGGTGAGGATAGATAAGATAGAACTTATAGAAAAGAAGAATAAGAAGAACATCATCATCAGAGTAAACACGAATCTCACAGCGGAACGAATAAAATATAACATAACATATCTTTGAAATAACATCAGTATATGTATACAATAACACTTATCAGAGTACAATACTTACAACAACAGCGGAAATAATAATAGCTATAGAATCCTGAAGCCTCCTGCTCCAAGCTCTCCCAGTGTATCTGTAAAATCCCGACTACTTGACTGCCCGTACAAATTTAGGCACCCAAGAGTTTAGGGAAAACAACAAAATAAACTCCGGGTCAGTCATGAGACTGGTGTGAATAAACTCAAATCATTTAAACAGGTATATGATATCTCATAAGACCACGCCGTGAATACGGAACGGGTTTATCCCTTATGAAAATCCAAAATATCTTTATATCAAAAACCCTTTTGATATTATAATAATGTCTATGTACAAATAGATATCAACTAGCAGAAACGCTTTCATCTCACGTTCTACATATATGGTATACAATCAAAACCGCAAACACGTATGGGGTAATGGATTTCCAACTATGACAAGGTATGGAACCACCTTCCGATCAGTGTACTCTAGGAACGATACACTGGAGTTCAACAAGAACATCTTGTAACTCAGCCACACATGACCGACCACTCATTTCGCTTGAGTGTATCGAATGAACATCACCAACGGTTGGGATCAGCAACCGTTCCCGTATATATATATATGGGACAACATTGATAGATTAAAGAAGCCAATGAATATTCTCCAGATAGGTGATTATACACCCTACTTCGGTGCGACCGACTTAGCCATGCTACCTGCCCGATTTCTGTCATTTACCGGATGTGAGGCTAGAAGCTACGCTTTATCATCACAATAGATTCACTTCGAATGCCACATTGTTAGATCCATCGAAAATCACTAATTGACGTTTACAACAATACATTACGTGTCAGCTAAAAGAAGTTTCCTTCTCCGCTTCCACTCTTGGTACGGTTGAAGAAATCAATGTACGTGACCTTTCTGGAAATACTCTGTCAGACATCCATCTTCATTCACTTAAAATGTCACATCGTCATACCCGGCAAATCACAAATTGACTTATCCAAAAATAACACGGGTATACAGCTAAGAGAAACGAATTCCTCCGCCACCAAATGTGAATACGTTTGAACAGATCAACTTACGCGATCCATTGGATATACTCTGTCAGACCTTCGTCCATACAAGTTGTCCTGGGAATGGACAAACCGAAGGCACTATTCTGTAAACAGGATAGCCCTTGCATTTTACTCCGTCTTCAATTTTCCTTGGCATATATGATTCGCGACGCTTATGCCAATACAGAGTGGTTCTATGAATAATAATCCAACCGGTCTCTCCATATTAACAACGTTAAAATGGTCAAAACTTCGATAGTCGGTGAGTTAACTATCAAAGAAGAACAAGTGTGCAAACAACGATATTACTTCCAGATGGAAATTATATCGAAAAAACATCATTTAACATTAATCTCTTTAGTTCATTTATTTACTTATCTCCTGTTTTCCCTATATTTTAAATTCTTATTTTTCTTTTATCAGAAAACATTTCTGATTCTCGTTTGGGAAAACATTTCCAAAACTCCTTTATGATCAAACCTTACCATTTCTTAGTTAAGAAGGAAGTCACTCAAGTTGGGGTATAATTACCTCTCAGACCTTAACTGAACAACGTTATAACTTCGAAATGGTCAAAGTTTATCTTTTAAATCTTCAACACTTCTTTACACCTTTCTCGGATTCAATTTTACTAGTCCACTTCTATATTTAAAACATTGGTTATAACGATAACGTTATAATCCCTACTTTCGAATTATCTAACTTTAATTATAACTTCTATTCTTATTAGTGAATAATTAACCTAACACTTATTTATTTATAATAAATAAATCTCTATTTAAACACTGGAAAGTATAAGTACTTTCCCGAATTCGATATAATTGAATTCGCCGATTAACTCTCTTCGAGAAATCTCTATTTGATTAACTCTTCTTCGAATAACCTATATTCGATTAACTTCTTCTCGAATAAACGATATTCGATAGTCTCTCTTCGAATAACTAATATTCGATAACTCTTCCTTTTCAAATATCTCATATTGGAAAATCTTACTTTCGAATAAACTATATCGATAACTCCCTTCGATGAAACTAATATCGATAACTCCTTTCGATGAAACTAACATCGATTAATTTAACTCGACGAACTTAACTCGACTAACTTAACTTGACTCGACTAACTCGACTTACTTAGTTCGACCAATTCGATTCGATTAACTAGGCTCGACTAACTTAACTCGACTTACTTGGTTCGACCAATTCGATTTGATTAACTAGGATTGACTAACTTAACTAACTTAACTCGACTTACTTGGTTCGACCAATTCGATTCGATTAACTAGGCTCGACTAACTTAACTCGACTTACTTGGTTTGACCGACCAGGTTTGACTAACTTGACCTATTTGGTTTGACTGACCAGGTTTGGCTAACCTGACCCATTTGGTTTGACTGACCAGGTTTGGCTAACCTGACCCATTTGGTTTGACTGACCAGGTTTGACTAACTTGACCAGCTTGGTTGTACTGACCAGGTTTGACTAACTTGACCAGCTTGACTCGATTGGTTCGACTCGACCAGCTCGACTCGGTTGGTTTGACTCGACCATCTTGACTCGATTGGTTCGACTCGACCATTTGGCTCGATTTGGTTCGACTCGACCATTTGGGCTCGATTGGTTCGACTCGACCATTTGGCTCGATTTGGTTCGACTCGACCATTTGGGCTCGATTGGTTCGACTCGACCATTTTGACTCGGTTGGTTCGACTAGCTTGGTTTGACCACTTAACTAACTTGATTCGAATATTTTATATCTGACTAACTAACTTTTCTTTTATTTCTATTTATTTTAACTTCTATTTATTTCCTAAATAGATTTCCTTTTGTATAATCTATTTATTTTCCTAAATAGATTTTCCTTTATAACTCTAATTATTTAATCCCTAATTAAATATCCTTATTCTATTTATTTAATCTAAATAAACATTCCTTTATTTTATTTATTTATTTCCAAATAAATATCCTTTTATAAAATCCTTCGATTTTATAAATAGATTCATTTTCAATATAAATATTGAAATTCCCCTTTTCTACATTTTCAGTGTTTTCTATTGTTTTTAAACAACCAACTGTCAATGATCAATATCATCCAAACATATACAATCAACCACAGATTATATATCACAGTATATATCACAATATACAAATAACAGTAAAATAAATGTTGAGGAATCCAGTCGGATTCCTCCAACCTGTTTCCCTGCATCCACCGATGTTAAACAACGTATATAACATCACTTGCATTTCTAATGAAATACACTGATAACAAAATCACCGTTTAATAACGATATATATATATATATGTAGATATATATATATATATATATATATATATCCACACTGTTTTCAATCAATTATTTAACAGTCCAATCTACAGTCCAATTTAACAATACAACTTAACAGTCCAAATTAACAGTACATAACTCGCAGTCAAATACAGAAATAAAATACAATTTATATTAAAAATATAAATTTAGGAGAGTTAGTGAGTTTTTACTCACCGTTGCGCGTTAACCGTTGAATAGCGGTTTGCGTTATTTGACTCAGTCTGACAATTTATTTCACCATAAATTGTAACTTGCTCCAATGGACTCGTGGTCAGTTCCATTGTGTAGTGTCCGTCCATACGATCCCAACGTTACTGACGGTTCGTGATTCTGATTTCATACGAATAAGTTATGATAAAACAAAGTAAATACACACTTTATTTTAAAATAAAACTTAGCTAATTAGTATTGGGCCTTAACTCCACTTTTCCCCCGGCCCATCAACACATTCAAAGGCCCAGACCCGTGTTTGAGCTTCTTCCCCAAAACTGAAATACTCCAACAGTACTCAAAACGTGGCCATTTCCTCCACCATTCACCCTCCAACCTCCACCATTTCATCATGAAATTTCAAACTAAAATCACCATGTAAATCTCCATCATCTCCTCTATCCACCGATACCCCCACTACACAGCTCGACGCTCTCCATTGAAATGAGTCCTCTGCCTCACGCACAGCAGTGCGAACCTCCCCACCACCGAAAGCTACCAAAGTTTTCCAATTAGATGCTAAATCCAACCACAAACTTAGTTATACTCTCGATTCCTTCAAACGATGACTACAAATTCAATACATGCGAGCCTAGGAGGCGCTGCAGCAACTCACGCATCCCAGAATCATGATCGAATTGACCAAAAAGCACACCAGCGTGAAGAGGAGAAGTCTCCGATCCCAATTATATACATATACTGATTTATTTGATTTTATTGGATTTCTTTTGGATTTTCTTTCTTGCGTTTCCATTTTTGTTGATAATGAGGATGGCGGCTCCTCATTTGACCGGTGGAAATAATAGTTTAGGGTTAGGAAATTTTAAGGGTTATATATAGAGAGATTTATATATATATATATTTATTCGAATTTTATATTCATCTATAAGCAAACGCTATTTTTCTTTGTCTTCTAAAATTCCTGTAACCACATACGATACCCAAAAATCACCAAACTGGACATGTACCTAGAGTTCGACATTATGGTCCCAACGAAACTGGTTTCGTCGAATTCCGACTCCGTATGCTCACACATTGTATTTTTAACCGTCGAAATACTGACTGTTTTTCACTTTAAAAATCGGTACGGCCACATAGTGACTCTAAAAACCACGAAACTGGAAATCTAACAACTATACGACATTGCGGATCTAACAAAATTGGTTTCGTCGAATTCCGACTTCGTATGCAAAAGTGGCTATTTTTAACGCTTTGAATAGCCCATTTAAATATATAAATATATTTAAATATAATTAAATTAATTATTAATAAATTAATATTCTCGTATATCTTCACATATGATATTATACAGCTTCAGAATGTCATATCAGAATATACAGTTTGATATTTCAGATTTTAGATTTATCGATATTCAGTTTATATCGAAAATCCATTTATAACGTAATTAAAGCGTCGCAAATTATAAAGGAATTCCACAATGACTTTTTCTGAAATTTGATTTGGACGTAACTCAAAATCTACACGACGAAATCCCGATCTTTCTCTTCCACTAGAAAGATATACTCCACCAGCTCCACACGTTTCTTGTTTCACAGAAATCCGGCTTAAAACGAATCTTGTACATTCAGTTGAAGTTCGAATCGCCAAATAGCGAACTGCAGCGCCATTTCGAGCTCGTTTATAAATATATTATAAACTGTACGTTCAACTGTCGTCGATTCAATATAATCGTTATTATATTTCGAATCGAAACTCCACCAAATCTCGTATGCTATTCAATTTACACGATATTGTGAATTTCACTATTTCTGACTATTTCGACATTATAATATATTTTATTATATTATAATTATTAATTAAATATTCAATATTATTTAATTCACGTTCTCGATATCGATAAATTGATATTTAATAATTAAATAAACTAATTGTTCAACAGCTAAAAAAATGCGGGTCACTACATTCTTCCCCACTTAAAATAATTTCGTCCTCGAAATTGCTAAGCTAGGGGACGACCCTATCTACTGGGTAAAAATTTATCTGTTTACCTCTTATATCTGGTTTCAACTGAACCAATTAATATAGACTAAAATATTAATTTATTCCGACTAACTAAATTTTCAAAAATTCTGAAAATTTTCTAACACCTTAACTTTTCGAAATTTTTTGCCAGCACCTCCTTTGTACTGGTCAATATCTCAAACTCCAACTCGCCTCTCTGGGCCTTCTTTAACCCAAAAGAAAATCAAACAGCCAAGCGGCTTGCCAATTCGGCTCATAAAACTCATATCCATATATAATATAAACTGGTACCTTTTTGTCGGGAATATCAACTCTATTACTTCCACATGCTATCAACTCAGCATATACCAGTGTTATTTCCATCAAATTCCAATCAGTTCATATCCTCAAAACCAAATCGAATTTCATTCGAACCCGAATATCAAATTTCAAATTCTTAACTCATTAACCCAATTCCATAACAGATTCTTCTCTAATCCAATTCTATTCTATTTAACTCAGTTCAAGTTAAATTTCAATTTATTTTTACCATCACATTTTATTTAACTTCATTAGTTAAATTTTAATTTCTAGAACTTAAATTCCCGGTTTTATTTCAAATCAATTTGAAATAATACTGCCAATTCAAAATCTTTGAATTTTCTAAACAACTTGTTTTCTCAAAACAATTCAAATCAAAATCTCTGGTAGTAATCCACCACTTAGAACTTGAAAATCACACCGATGATACTGCGCAGTCATCATCGGAATTATTTTCCAGCGACACAAGTGATTTCAATACTATATCATTTCAAAACCCTTACTAAATATATCCATTTTGAAAATATCTCAAAATCTCCCAGGAACTTAAAATTTCCTTATTTTAATTCCAAATATGATTTAAATTCAGATTTTTCTTCATTTTATTTCATATACTTTACCTATATGAATTCTGATTAGTTATTTATAACCATTTCACTTTTATAATCTTATTCGATTATAATAACAACCAACATAACCAATACATTATATCAAAACATACTATGTCGGTTCATCGTATTCAAGTGTTTATAGAACTCCTACCGATACAGTGGATCAAACTGATCGACCAGAATTCATAAGCCACTCAACCAATAAAACTCCACAATATAAAATCATTTTATATTAACTAACAAATACGTTCACTCGTATATATACACTCAAACCCAGTCTAGGATATTACTAATCCCATCTCTACTGAATCACGCCACAGAGCCAAGGTAATAACTAAACCAATGCTCTGATACCAACTGTAGTAACCCGGATTTTGAGCGACTTTGGTTATCGACGTAAGCTCGACGTCGATAACCAAAACATCGAAAAATCCCGGTAATTAATGAAAGAAATTAGAGGGTGAGGATAGATAAGATAGAACTTATAGAATAGAAGAATAAGAAGAACATCATCATCAGAGTAAACACGAATCTCACAGCGGAACGAATAAAATATAACATAACATATCTTTGAAATAACATCAGTATATGTATACAATAACACTTATCAGAGTACAATACTTACAACAACAGCGGAAATAATAATAGCTATAGAATCCTGAAGCCTCCTACTCCAAGCTCTCCCAGTGTATCTGTAAAATCCCGACTACTTGACTGCCCGTACAAATTTAGGCACCCAAGAGTTTAGGGAAAACAACAAAATAAACTCCGGGTCAGTCATGGGACTGGTGTGAATAAACTCAAATCATTTAAACAGGTATATGATATCTCATAAGACCACGCCGTGAATACGGAATGGGTTTTTCCCTTATGAAAATCCAAAATATCTTTATATCAAAAACCTTTTGATATTATAATAATGTCTATGTACAAATAGATATCAACTAGCAGAAACGCTTTCATCTCACGTTCTACATATATGGTATACAATCAAAACTGCAAACACGTATAGGGTAATGGATTTCCAACTATGACAAGGTATGGAACCACCTTCCGATCAGTGTACTCTAGGAACGATACACTGGAGTTCAACAAGAACATCTTGTAACTCAGCCACACATGACCGACCACTCATTTCGCTTGAGTGTATCGAATGTACATCATCAACGGTTGGGATCAGCAACCGTTCCCGTATATATATATGGGACAGCATTGATAGATTAAAGAAGCAAATGAATATTCTCCAGATAGGTGATTATACACCCTACTTCGGTGCGACCGACTTAGCCATGCTGCCTGCCCGATTTCTGTCATTTACCGGATGTCAGGCTAGAAGCTACGCTTTATCATCACAATAGATTCACTTCGAATGCCACATTGTTAGATCCATCGAAAATCACTAATTGACGTTTACAACAATACATTACGTGTCAGCTAAAAGAAGTTTCCTTCTCCGCTTCCACTCTTGGTACGGTTGAAGAAATCAATGTACGTGACCTTTCTGGAAATACTCTGTCAGACATCCATCTTCATTCACTTAAAATGTCACATCGTCATACCCGCCAAATCACAAATTGACTTATCCAAAAATAACACGGGTATACAGCTAAGAGAAATGAATTCCTCCGCCACCAAACGTGAATACGTTTGAACAGACCAACTTACGCGATCCATTGGATATACTCTGTCAGACCTTCGTCCATACAAGTTGTCCTGGGACTGGACAAACCGAAGGCACTTTTTTTTAAACAGGATAGCCCTTGCATTTTACTCCGTTTTCAATTTTCCTTGGCATATATGATTCGCGACGCTTATGCCAATACAGAGTGGTTCTATGGATAATAATCCAACCGGTCTCTCCATATTAACAACGTTAAAATGGTCAAAAGTTCGATAGTCGGTGAGTTAACTATCAAAGAAAAACAAGTGTGCAAACAACGATATTATTTCCAGATGGAAATTATATCAAACAAACATCATTTAACATTAATCTCTTTAGTTCGTTTATTTACTTATCTCCTGTTTTCCCTATATTTTAAATTCTTATTTTTCTTTTATCAGAAAACATTTCTGATTCTCGTTTGGGAAAACATTTCCAAAACTCCTTTATGATCAAACCTTACCATTTCTTAGTTAAGAAGGAAGTCACTCAAGTTGGGGTATAATTACCTCTCAGACCTTAACTGAACAACGTTATAACTTCGAAATGGTCAAAGTTTATCTTTTAAATCTTTAACACTTCTTTATGCCTTTCTCGGATTCAATTTTACTAGTCCACTTCTATATTTAAAACATTGGTTATAACGATAACGTTATAATCCCTACTTTCGAATTATCTAACTTTAATTATAACTTCTATTCTTATTAGTGAATAATTAACCTAACACTTATTTATTTATAATAAATAAATCTCTATTTAAACACTGGAAAGTATAAGTACTTTCCCGAATTCGATATAATTGAATTCGCCGATTAACTCTCTTCGGGAAATCTCTATTTGATTAACTCTTCTTCGAATAACCTATATTCGATTAACTTCTTCTCGAATAAACGATATTCGATAGTCTCTCTTCGAATAACTAATATTCGATAACTCTTCCTTTTCAAATATCTCATATTGGAAAATCTTACTTTCGAATAAACTATATCGATAACTCCCTTAGATGAAACTAATATCTATAACTCCTTTCGATGAAACTAACATCGATTAATTTAACTCGACGAACTTAACTCGACTAACTTAACTTGACTCGACTAACTCGACTTACTTGGTTCGACCAATTCGATTCGATTAACTAGGCTCGACTAACTTAACTCGACTTACTTGGTTCGACCAATTCGATTTGATTAACTAGGCTTGACTAACTTAACTAACTTAACTCGACTTACTTGGTTCGACCAATTCGATTCGATTAACTAGGCTTGACTAACTTAACTCGACTTACTTGGTTCGACCAATTCGATTTGATTAACTAGGCTTGACTAACTTAACTAACTTAACTCGACTTACTTGGTTCGACCAATTCGATTCGATTAACTAGGCTCGACTAACTTGACTAACTTAACTCGACTTACTTGGTTTGACCGACCAGGTTTGACTAACTTGACCTATTTGGTTTGACTGACCAGGTTTGGCTAACCTGACCCATTTGGTTTGACTGACCAGGTTTGGCTAACCTGACCCATTTGGTTTGACTGACCAGGTTTGACTAACTTGACCAGCTTGGTTGTACTGACCAGGTTTGACTAACTTGACCAGCTTGACTCGATTGGTTCGACTCGACCAGCTCGACTCGGTTGGTTTGACTCGACCATCTTGACTCGATTGGTTCGACTCGACCATTTGGCTCGATTTGGTTCGACTCGACCATTTGGGCTCGATTGGTTCGACTCGACCATTTGGCTCGATTTGGTTCGACTCGACCATTTGGGCTCGATTGGTTCGACTCGACCATTTTGACTCGGTTGGTTCGACTAGCTTGGTTTGACCACTTAACTAACTTGATTCGAATATTTTATATCCGACTAACTAACTTTCTTTTATTTATATTTATTTTAACTTCTATTTATTTCCTAAATAGATTTCCTTTTGTATAATCTATTTATTTTCCTAAATAGATTTTCCTTTATAACTCTAATTATTTAATCCCTAATTAAATATCCTTATTCTATTTATTTAATCTAAATAAACATTCCTTTATTTTATTTATTTATTTCCAAATAAATATCCTTTTATAAAATCCTTCGATTTTATAAATAGATTCATTTTCAATATAAATATTGAAAATCCCCTTTTCTACATTTTCAGTGCTTTCTATTGTTTTTAAACAACCAACTGTCAATGATCAATATCATCCAAACATATACAATCAACCACAGATTATATATCACAGTATATATCACAATATACAAATAACAGTAAAATAAATGCTGAGGAATCCAGTCGGATTCCTCCAACCTGTTTCCCTGCATCCACCGATGTTAAACAACATATATAACATCACTTGCATTTCTAATGAAATACACTGATAACAAAATCACCGTTTAATAACGATATATATATATATATATATATGTAGATATATATATATATATATATATATATATATATATATATATATATCCATACTGTTTTCAATCAATTATTTAACAGTCCAATCTACAGTCCAATTTAACAATACAACTTAACAGTCCAAATTAACAGTACATAACTAGCAGTCAAATGCAGAAATAAAATACAATTTATATTAAAAATATAAATTTAGGAGAGTTAGTGAGTTTTTACTCACCGTTGCGCGTTAACCGTTGAATAGCGGTTTGCGTTATTTGACTCAGTCTGACAATTTATTTCGCCATAAATTGTAACGTGCTCCAATGGACTCGCGGTCAGTTCCAATGTGTAGTGTCCGTCCATACGATCCCAACGTTACTGACGGTTCGTGATTCTGATTTCATACGAATAAGTTATGATAAAACAAAGTAAATACACACTTTATTTTAAAATAAAACTTAGCTAATTAGTATTGGGCCTTAACTCCACTTTTCCCCCGGCCCATCAACACATTCAAAGGCCCAGACCCGTGTTTGAGCTTCTTCCCCAAAACTGAAATACTCCAACAGTACTCAAAACGTGGCCATTTCCTCCACCATTCACCCTCCAACCTCCACCATTTCATCATGAAATTCCAAACTAAAATCACCATGTAAATCTCCATCATCTCCTCTATCCACCGATACCCCCACTACACAGCTCGACGCTCTCCATTGAAATGAGTCCTCTGCCTCACGCACAGCAGTGCGAACCTCCCCACCACCGAAAGCTACCAAAGTTTTCCAATTAGATGCTAAATCCAACCACAAACTTAGTTATACTCTCGATTCCTTCAAACGATGCCTACAAATTCAATACACGCGAGCCCTAGGAGGCGCTGCAGCAACTCACGCATCCCAGAATCATGATCGAATTGACCAAAAATCACACCAGCGTGAAGAGGAGAAGTCTCTGATCCCAATTATATACATATACTGATTTATTTGATTTTACTGGATTTCTTTTGGATTTTCTTTCTAGCGTTTCCATTTTTGTTGATAATTAGGATGGCGGCTCCTCATTTGACCGGTGGAAATAATAGTTTAGGGTTAGGAAATTTTAAGGGTTATATATAGAGAGATTTATATATATTTTTATTCGAATTTTATATTCATCTATAAGCAAACGCTATTTTTCTTTGTCTTCTAAAATTCCTGTAACCACATACGATACCCAAAAATCACCAAACTGGACATGTACCTAGAGTTCGACATTATGGTCCCAACAAAACTGGTTTCGTCGAATTCCGACTCCGTATGCACACACAGCGTATTTTTAACCGTCGAAATACTGACTGTTTTTCACTTTAAAAATCGGTACGGCCACATAGTGACTCTAAAAACCACGAAACTGGAAATCTAACAACTATTCGACATTGCGGATCTAACAAAATTGGTTTCGACGAATTCCGACTTCGTATGCAAAAGTGGCTATTTTTAACGCTTTGAATAGCCCATTTAAATATATAAATATATTTAAATATAATTAAATTAATTATTAATAAATTAATATTCTCGTATATCTTCACATATGATATTATACAGCTTCAGAATTTCATATCAGAATATACAGTTTGATATTTCAGATTTTAGATTTATCGATATTCAGTTTATATCGAAAATCCATTTATAACGTAATTAAAGCGTCGCAAATTATAAAGGAATTCCACAGCGACTTTTTCTGAAATTTGATTTGGACGTAACTCAAAATCTACATGACGAAATCCCGATCTTTCTCTTCCACTAGAAAGATATACTCCACCAGCTCCACACGTTTCTTGTTTCACAGAAATCCGGCTTAAAACGAATCCTGTACATTCAGTTGAAGTTCGAATCGCCAAATAGCGAACTGCAGCGCCATTTCGAGCTCGTTTATAAATATATTATAAACTATACGTTCAACTGTCGTCGATTCAATATAATCGTTATTATATTTCGAATCGAAACTCCACCAAATCTCGTATGCTATTCAATTTACACGATATTGTGAATTTCACTATTTCTGACTATTTCGACATTATAATATATTTTATTATATTATAATTATTAATTAAATATTCAATATTATTTAATTCACGTTCTCGATATCGATAAATTGATATTTAATAATTAAATAAATTAATTGTTCAACAGCTAAAAAAATGCGGGTCACTACAGACAACACCAACTGCATGGGCCAAATATGGTCTCGTGCACACCATCGCATACATGAGACTACCAATAACACTAGAATAAGGTATATTAGCCGTATACCTTTTTTCTTCTTCTGATGTAGGAGAATGGCCTTTGGACAACTTAAATGAGAGCCTAAAGGAGTGCCTATCGGTTTGGCTTTCTCCATCCCAAATCGAGCGAGAACTTTCTCGATGTACTGCGCCTGAGTGAGCCTTAACTCTCTCCGCTTCCTATCCCTGCTTATCTCCATACCCACTATTCTTTGTGCCTTTCCCAAGTCCTTCATATCAAACTCTCTATTGAGCTCCGCTTTCAACTCCTTAATTTTGACCATACTCTGAGGTGCAATCAACACATCATCAACATATAACAACAAATAAATCATGTCATCATCACATCTCCTAAAATAAACACACTGGTCTTTGAAGCTCTGGAGTATCCCTATGAAAGCATAAACTTATCAATTCTCTTGTACCATAGTCTAGGAGACTGCTTCAGTCCATAAAGAGATTTGTTAAGCTTACAAACATAGTCTGGCCTGCTACTATCAATGAACCCTTCCGGCTGCCACAAATAAATCTCTTCATCCAGATCACCGAGCAAGAAAGCAGTTTTGACATCTAGTTGCTCTAACTCCATGTCATAATGAGAAACTAATGCAAAGAGAATACGAATGGAAGTATGCCTAACAACTGGTGTAAAGATGTCATGATACTCTATCCCTTTCTTTTGAATATACCCCTTTGCTACTAGTCTTGCTTTATATCTGAACTCTCCATTGCCGTCGTCTTTCACTCTATAGATCCACTTACATCCAATAGCTCTTGTCGGTAGGAAATGGCACCAAATCCCAAGTGTGATTTTTCCGTAAAGATTCGATCTCCTCTTCCATTGTTACCAACCAACTGGAACTATCAACTGATGCAATAGCGTCTCTATAATCTCTGGGCTCATCATGGACAACATTTGATGCATATGTTGCTATATCATCAAAGTCAATGTCTTTGATGCTCAAACCAACAAACTCATCAAGCCATTCGGGCTTTCTTCTTTCTCTAACAGGCCTGGTCTCTGTATGAGCTCCACCTTGAGTTTGATCTTCTATGCCAGTATCCATACTATCCTCATCAACCACGGCGTCATCGGAAACGCCATTTGAATGTCTATAGAAAGAATCAATAGATGATTTGCTTTGTGTTTGGTATTCTTCACATGCCCTCTCATCATCATCCGATGAGGAAGGCTCCACCTTCAACAAGACCTTCTCATCAAAAGTTACATGCCTGCTTATAATAAGTTTCTTGCTAATAGGCCACCACAACCTATATCCTTTTACTCCTCTTCTATAACCTAGAAAGATACACTTGTGAGCTCTAGGTTCCAGCTTTCCTCGACTCTCATACACATAAGCTGGAAAACCAAATACCTTGAGGAATGAATAGCTAATAGGCTCTCCTTTCCATACTTCTTCAGGGATCTTCATATATATGGCAGTTGAAGGTGTGCGGTTGATGAGGAAAGCCGTCGTAGATAAAGCTTCAGCCCAAAATCCCTTTTTTAACTTAGCAGTCAATCTGAGGCACCTAGTTCTCTCCAACAATGTCTGATTCATCCTTTCTGCAACTCCATTAGACTGGGGGTCGCCTGGTGTGGTGTAATGCCTCTTAATGCCTTTAGACTCACAATTATCGATGAATTCCTGTGATACGAATTAACTGCCATTATCTGAACTGAGAACTTTCAACGTCTTCCCTGACTGCTTCTCTACCATGGATTTCCATTTACGAAATCTAATAAAGGTTTCACTTTTGGACTTTAAAAAGTATACCCAAACTTTAAGAGAGAAATCGTCTATAAATGAAACAAAATACTGGCTCCACCCAAGGATAGGCAAGGGGAAGGTCCCCAAACATCCGTATGAATATAATCCAAAATAGATTTTGCCTTATACTCACCAACACCAAAAGAAATCATCGTCTGCTTACCAAGAACACATTCTTCACAAAAACCAAGCTTTGAATGCCGAACTTTGTCAATCAAACCTCGCTTTCTTAACTCATCCATGCTGCGCTCGCCAGTGTGGCCCATCCACAAGTGCCATAATCTAGAACAATCTGAATCAACTGAAGTAACTGAAGCTGATTCACTAACTACAATAGTGCCCTTTAGTAAATAGAGATTTCCTGCCCTCACTCCTTTCATAACGATCATGGAACCCTTAGATATTTTCATCTTCTCTTCTTCAACTATAATCTTTAGTCCAAGTCTACTCAACGCCCCAACAGAAATCAAGCTCCTCCTTAAATCAGGTACATGCCTAACATCAGTAATGGTTTGAATAACACCATCAAACATCCTGATCTTTACACTACCAACACCAACCATACGGCAAGAAGCATCATTGCCCATTAGAACTTCTCCTCCATCAATCTCACGGTAACTGGAAAAAGAGTTCCTATCAGATGTCATATGATAGGATGCGCCAGAATCAATCTTCCAGAGGGTGCTCTTCCCAGAAGAGCTAGAAGCTGTAAACACATCGTTGTCACTCTCTGTATCTGATTTCTCCGCTGTAGAGGTTGAAGCTTGCTTTGGGTTTTTTCATTTTCCTTCAAGCTTGGGACTGTGATAACCCCAAACTTCCACGAGTGAAAGCAGGAGAAATCATTTGGAATACAACATAAATACAATAAAACAGAACACAGATACAATATAGCAAAGGAGATTCATAGAGTAATAACATTATAGCAGCGGAAAAATATAATGTCATCAATCACAGAAAATCCACAGTCACAGAATCTAAGCTATTACAACAAGTTTGCAGAAAAGAAATAAGTTTGATGTCTAAAAAGAAAAGAATAGATGCCAATAGAAACAAAAAGTCTTCAAGATCCAAGTCATCACCTCTTCTCCCAAGCAGAATCCAAGAGAGAGAAAATAAACAGCTACAAAGAAAAGCTCCAAGCAAAGAATGAACCTGTCTACTTGGCTGCCCGTGTAGAAGAGAGGGCACCCAAGTTTGCAAAAAGGTGAAACAAACTATGGGTCAGTCGTGGGACTGGTGTGAGAATTCTTAAATAACTTATACTAATAAAATTAAGGCAAATCCAAAAGACCACGCCGCTAACGCGGAACGGGTTTACTCTAAGGGACTGCCGTGCATAATTTAAAGTGTCATAATAAATGATTAAATAAGTCGTCAACAACGCAATGTCTTTTGAAAAATGGAACCACCATAAGACTCAGGTCCCATCACACAATGCAACGCACACCAAGAGGATAGAGTTTTACCTTATGGTGGTTAAACATGCTAAATACGCCAAATACGAAACTAATACTATTATTAGGGTGTATATGTTTTAAAACAATTCAAATTATAAGTATCAATCCTAGGAAGCATAGGTACCATATATTATGCCTCCAATACTAGTAATACAATCAAATCCGTTGGGGTCGTATTGGAAATTTGGGTTTCCATCATGAGTCCAGGCTAGGGAGGACTCCTTACCGATTCGAGATACTCTAGTTAATGCCTCAGGATTACCCGCAGTTAACCCTTGGAAATGGCAGGGCCGGTCCTCACATACAGCTTAGAGGATTAGTTATTCCTAAGTACACGTTCCCCGGTCCTATAGGACCTATCCCAGGCGCCTCATTTCATCATCCTCCAAAAGTAAAATGACTACTAACTAGAAAGAAACGTGCTACTTTCCCTGCGTTCCCTTCCCCCTTTTTAGACTCTACCAGTTTGTGAGGCTCGTGAAGTCATGTTCTTCATACCACAAGGTTCTGCTTTTCAACAAGAAACCCTGATCATTGCATCTTAGTATGCCACACCGCCACTCCATACCGTACTATTGATTTTCCGTCACTATATAAACGGGTGTTAAGTAGAGAATAAATTCTCTACCACCAATCGTTTATATATTAACTGAATATCAACAACATAATATTTTGTGGGGTACGATGTCAGACACACTATCCATTTATACCCATGCTCTAGGTCTGAACTAGGGTCAAACCCGTGAAATCAACACGTACGTTTGGGCAATTACCCCGACCCTTGAATTGGGATCAAACCAATTCAGAGTCTTGATCGTTGTCCATTCGAGGGGAGATTTACGGTCTTCATACGCCGTCTTCATACTTGAATTCTTGAAATCGTACGATCATTTGAAATGGGATTAACCCGGTCTTTCCAAATAATCTCGCATTCATATATTTTGAGAAAAACATATTTCATAACGTTATTTTATTTTATAACGATTAATTCTTGCCTAAATTATTTAATATAATTAATTTCCTTATTTAACGACGCTTCAGGTCAAGGGCGACCTTGGCGCTATTTCCAATCACTTTGATTTTTACTTTTCCCCTTTACATTTTGAACAATGGACATTTTCTATGGTGTAACCCTTATACGTCATAAATAATGTAAATCTTCTCCTATGTTTCATTTCCCTTTTTTTTTCTATTTTGACAAAATATCATTTTATGCAATGCAACTTCCTATTTTTCTATTTTGACAAAATATCGTTTTATGCAATGCGACTTCCTATTTTTCTATTTTGACAAAATGTCATTTTATGCAATGCGACTTCCTATTTTTCTATTTTGACAAAATGTCATTTTATGCAATGCGACTTCCTATTTTTCTATTTTGACAAAATATCATTTTATGCAATGCGACTTCCTATTTTTCTATTTTGACAAAATGTCATTTTGTGCAATGCAACTTTCTACTTTTCTATTTTGACAAAATATCATTTTGTGCAATGCAACTTTCTACTTTTCTATTTTGACAAAATGTCATTTTGTGCAATGCAACTTTCTACTTTTCTATTTTGACAAAATATCATTTTGTGCAATGCAACTTTCTACTTTTCTATTTTGACAAAATATCATTTTGTGCAATGCAAGTTTCTACTTTTCTATTTTGACAAAATATCATTTTATGCAATGCAACTTCCTATTTTTCTATTTTGACAAAATGTCATTTTGTGCAATGCAAGTTTCTACTTTTCTATTTTGACAAAATATCATTTTATGCAATGCGACTTCCTATTTTTCTATTTTGACAAAATGTCATTTTATGCAATGCGACTTCCTATTTTTCTATTTTGACAAAATGTCATTTTAGGCAATGCAACTTCCTATTTTTCTATTTTGACAAAATATCATTTTATGCAATGCGACTTCCTATTTTTCTATTTTGACAAAATGTCATTTTGTGCAATGCAACTTTCTACTTTTCTATTTTGACAAAATATCATTTTGTGCAATGCAAGTTTCTACTTTTTTATTTTGACAAAATATCATTTTGTGCAATGCAAGTTTCTACTTTTCTATTTTTACAAAAATAATATGCTATGCATACAATGCACCTTTTCTATTTTATAACATGACAAATATGCTATTTTTATTTTTAATAATGAACAAAATATAGTTCATTAACATATGATGTTTTCTTCTTTGATAATGAACAAAATATATTCACTTACATACGATGTTTTCTTATTTTGATAATGAACAAAATATATTCATTCAACATACAGTGCTTGCTTATTGTTACTAATGAACAAAATATTAGTTCATTACATATAGCGACTAATTATATTTTTATTAATGAACAAAAAATGGTTCGTTTCACATAGCGACAAATTTTATTTTGAATAATGACACCAAATATAATTCTTTACCATAGCGACAAATTCTATTTTGTTAATGACACAAAATATAATTCTTTAACATATAGTGCTTTCTTATTTTATAAATGAACAAAATATAATCATTCACACATAACGACCAATTCTATTTTATAAATACACAAATTTGTTCATTCAACATACGGTGCTTGTATTCTATTATAACACAAATTTGTTCATTCAACATACGGTGCTAATTTTCTTATTTTGATATTGACAAAAGTGTCAATTTACAACATACATGAACAATTTCTTATTTTAAGATTGACAAAAATGTCACTTTAACATACATGAACAATTTCTTATTTTAAGATTGACAAAAATGTCACTTTAACATACATGAACAATTTCTTATTTTAAGATTGACAAAAATGTCACTTTAACATACATGAACAATTTCTTATTTTAAGATTGACAAAAATGTCACTTTAACATACATGAACAATTTCTTATTTTAAGATTGACAAAAATGTCACTTTAACATACATGAACAATTTCTTATTTTAATATTGACAAAAATGTCAATTTACATACGGTGTTCATTTTCTCATTTTGGTATTGACAAAAGTGTCAATTTACATACGGTGTTCATTTTCTTATTTTGATATTGACAAAAGTGTCAGCTTTATCCTACGATGAACATTTCCCACATTTTCTATTTTTAATATATAAAAATGTTAATATAACATACAATGAACAATTTTGATATATTAAATTTTAACATATAAACATGTCACACAACATACATGAACGATTTTAATATATTTAATTTTGACATATCAACATGTCACACAACATACATGAACGATTTTAACATATTTAATTTTGACATATCAACATGTCACACAACATACATGAACGATTTTAACATATTTAATTTTGACATATCAACATGTCACACAACATACATGAACAATTTTAATTTATAATTTTTATATTGTAACATCTCAACATACAGTGGGTTTTGTCCTAGCATACGCATACAGATTAAGTCATAGCAGATTCATATACAGTTTATATCATAGCAGATTCACATACATATATGATTATGAATGCGAACATCCATAATTAAAACATAATTACTTAAATAAAATAAATAGGATTCTCACCTCAATTAGATTAGAGTTTGTTCCCAATTGCTCTGTATTAAAGTGGTATTCGAAGTCACGGTTCCACCGGATCTGAAATTTTCAGAATCGGTGTTTATATGAAAAAGTTATTGATGTTTTAATTCAAACAGACTTTTAACAACTGTTTCTGCCACGCTTAAAAGCGTTACAAAATCTGAAGCATACCTCAATTTCAGAATTTGTTCAAAACTTCAAATCGCGATAACTTTTGATTTACTGAACGGTTTTGGGTGCCGTTTTTTGGAGAATGACCGCCTTGGAGAGATCTTTGCACGGCCAGAAGGGGGTGGAGTTCGGTCGAGCGTGGTGGGCCCGGCGTGGCTGCGACCAGCGGAACTTTGCGGCGATGGTGGCGGCGCTACAGGGCACGGGGGAGGCGGAGATTGGTACCAAATTAAAGGTCTCGGAAAGAGCTTCGAATCGGTATATGGTATGCTGAATTCCGTCGAGAGATGAGGGAGAAAAGTGAGTTTGAAATTTTGATCACTTATGGGTTTCGGCGGCTTAAACATACGGAGGAAGAAGAAGGCACTGTTCACGTATACGGCCCGTATTTATACGTGTATTTCTAGGGTTTTTATTTTTTTTATTTGATTAATTAATTCTAGAAAATACAGTTTTCACATACGGTCTCTGATTCGCGCTCAACGACTGTCGAACTTAATGTTTTGACGTCTTCTGAACGCGATGGCGCTATCGCCATGGCCTAATTCTGAAGTTACAGTATGGTTTTCTTTTATTTTCAAATAAATCTTTTATTTTAAATACAAACGTAAATATAATTTTGCCGGGCCACATACGAAGTCAGAAAAATCCGGAAAAATTATTTTTGGCTTTCTTATGCCGATACGATCACAACAAAATTCGTTTCGTTCAATTCTGAGACTTTTTGAATTTTTAATGAATTTTTAAAGTCAAAAATTGTCCGTTTACGCTGAAAAATCAATTATAATTATATATTAATTCTAAAAATTACCAAAAAATCATTTTTAGCTTTGTTTTGATGATACGAACCCAACAAAATTTATTTCGCTCGATTCTGAGACTTTTCGAAAAATGGCTATTTTCTAGGCGAATATATTTAATATTAAAAATACATTTTTAAACAAATATTTCTGAAACTCGAAACATATAAGTGTTTACTGTTTTTCAATGCAGAAACGTCATTCTGAAACCAATGGAAGTGGTTTCGAGTTCAAATTCCTACATAGAAAAGTAGCATTTTTGTCCTATGCAAATTACCCACCGACCTTTCTAAAAATTGAATCAGCCATAACTTTTGATTTCCGCTATGAAATTTCGATTTTTCGGATTCGTTGGAAAGATATTTTTAAATAGATTCTAATATTTTTGGTTTTACTAAAATCCGTTAAATTTTGCATCCTGTATGGTTAGTCAAAGTTCAAGTTTGACTTTTCAAACTACCGCGCCATTTCTAGCTCTTTTTATATTTAAAATTAATTTATTCATTCTAACTTCGATTTGAACCAAATTTGTGATCCTTATTATTTAAAATAGATTATTTTAAATATCAAAACTCATTTAAAATCACTTAAAATAAATTTTAACTTGGCCCCAAAATTCAGGGTCGTTACAGGGACATTGTGCAACAAAGTGCCCGGGCTTCTTACAATAATGGCAAGTCAATTTCTTAGGCCCCCTAGACTGGGACCTCGAAGAATTTCGTTCTTCACCTTTCTTTGACTTTCTTTGACTTCTATCTCTCTGAACAGATAAGCCTTCGATATCACTATCAATGCTAGTTCTCGCTAATCTACCTCTTAACACTTCATTATGAAGGCCAGCCTTTACATCAGAAAGGCTAATTTACTACGGCCATAAATCATGGAATTGACAAAAACAGTATATTCTTTAGGAAAGGAACATAGGAGGATCACAGCTTGAGCATCATCAGTAATATCAACATCTACTGCCTTCAGGTTCATAACTAAAGTTGTCAAGGCATCTTCATGCTCCATAAGATCGGCTCCAGGCTTCATCTTGAACAAATAAAGTTGTTGTTGTAGAATAATACGATTTGTGAGACACTTGTCTTGATATGCATCTGATAATGCATCCCATAGTTCCTTTGCCGTCTTCTTCTGAGAAAATTCTCTAAGGACTTCATCTTAAAGACTCAACTGAATTGTTGTGAGAGCTTCGTCTTCCATTTCCTCCAATTCAGCTGCATCAACATCTTTCAATTTCTCAGGCGCAGAAACAACTTTAAAAGTCTTCTCCTTTTTCAATACGGCCTCCATCTTTATCTTCCAAGTACCAAAATCTCCTTTCCGTCAAAATGTGTTACTCCATAATTGATGCCAGATCTTCCAACAGACCTACTAGCAGTAGCCATTAATATCCAAATAGAAACAATAACACCAGCTTTGATACCAAACTGTAGTGATTTATGCGGAATTTTGATGAGGATCTAGTATTTTTTATTTAGATACCAATGAAGTATAACAAAATAACTATGAAATTTCACGAAAAACAAAGAATAAAAAAGGACATAGAAGATTTAACGTGGTTCGGATATGAATATCCTACGTCCACGGAGACCCAACAACTTTTATTTCTCAATGAAGAAATGAGTACATATGACAGGAGGAAGATTACAATAGAGAGAAGATTAATGGTGGATTTCTTTCTTCATACAATTGACCTCTCTATATATAGAGGGATTTCTTGACCTCCAAGTAAACTTGGATCCCATGTTTTCTTGACCTCCAAGTAAACTTGGCACTTAAGTTTTCTTGACTTCCAAGTAAACTTGGCACCCAAGTTATTTCATATAGGAGCCAATTACATGATTGACAATCAATCTTTCCTTCTCTCCAAATATTTGAATCATCAATTTCAACACTTCAGTGAGATTTTTTATATGTGACAGTATTTTATTATTCATAACTTTTGTGTCAAATCGTACTTTTAATCGATTTTTTACCATATTAGTTTGTATATAGAATCCCTAATTGTCTAATTATGAATTTTGGTTCTTTAATAAAGCACCACACTGATAAAAAAAAAAAAGATTTGGCATAAGCGGATTACATTGCATAATTATTGTTCCGAATGGCATAATAAGTATTAATGTACTAGGATCGTTGATGGTTCGTCCCTCGAATCCATGGAATCAACACCGCGGGATAGCCTACACAACAGTTTGAATTCTATGTGCTTATTTTTTTTTGTTAATCTCCTGCATATTTTCATTATTTCCTCACAGTAAGCACAGCTGGTATCGGCTAAAGGTAGTTAGTCAATCAGCACTTCTAAAATTACTAGAGTCACATGGAAGCCTTTAAAAAAATTACTGGTAAGCTATTCGATTATAAGAAAATTGTTTTCCTTTCACAGCCCATAAGTCCATAATTACAACAATATGCATTAGACTGAAAATTCCCTCTTTAAAATACTTTAATACATGACATAGATGTTGTATATAACGGTGTTGAATACACAATTATATGATTTTTTTTGTTTGATGATAACAACCAAATATTTATTATTTTAAATGTGTTTGTTATTGTACTGTTTCATATATTCATCACATACAAGATTATAATATTTTATATTTAAATAGAATACGACTGTACAGACATTTATATATTCATACAGTATTTTATTCAAATTGAATATTATATTTCAAGGATTCAAACAGTACATTTATTTATAACTCCACCATTTGAACACATCACATTTCATATACATTCACAAAATATTGTACTTGTAAATAAACTGAATATAATAGACAAGTTTGTTTGAAAACAATAAAATAATATTTTATTTCAATCGAATTTGTTTATTATAAATATCAGTACAATTTTTTCATTATACATTCATACACTGCTCCTCACTATTACACTCATACAGTCACTCTGTCATATATACATACATTTTCACTTTCATATACAGACACATCTATTGACACTGTTTCATACATTGTCTTCAGTCTTCACAGCCCTCTATCAGTCCAGTCATCATCTTCTTACCTATCACAATGAAACACACACAGTAAACTACAATAGAATTTAAACTGAATATATGCGAATATAAATTTTATTTTTAAAATTTTATTTGCCCCAGATTTCCGGTGTGTTTCTCATCATTTTTCATGAATTGATCTGATTCATCTGTGTCTAGGCAGATAGTTTGTATATGTATAGGGACAGGAAATTTTCTGTTTGGCAGCATATACAAACGGGTATATTATACATGTGTGTAGTGCCTCGCCAATCCGTTGTGCAACTGAGGAGTAGCCACGAGGACCATCTGGACTTAGTGCACACATGAAAACAACTCAATGTAAAGTCAAGCATGGAACATATGACATGGCAGAAGTGTTCAAATGTGGTACAATAACAAGCAGTTCAGATTTTAACATGTTCAAGGAAGTGATCAAGCAACAAATACATGAAGATTTCAAGCTCATATACACATGCACAAGATTCATGATCACATATACATGTCAACATGTATGCAAGCACTGGTGTACACAAGTTCAAGACTCACATGCCAATCCAAGTGCCACAAGTCAGGAAAATTCATGCAGCAGCAACAATACACAGGCCAGATCAGCAAGAAGTTACAAGCATAAGTGATGCAGTTCAGACTTACATGGTGATACAACTCATTTTTTTTTAAACATGGTGATAAACACAGTTGACAAGCATACAGGATCACATTCAGATCAAGTGTTTTCAGCATGGGTAACATGAGTGTCACAATGATTAGAATAGTTCAATTCAAGACATCAACCAAGACAGTTCATGTTCAAGTGAGGTAAACATAGTTCAGCAAATTCATTAACAAGGGCAGTTTCTAAACTATACATATGTTATGCCACATGTTTCAGAAATCAGTTTTGAGAAAGTGTTTGGTTCTACAAACAAGGCAAGTAGCTCGAATATTTTTTTCCAGCATTTCAAAGGTTGGCATAGGATCAATACACAGTGTATAGAAGAGCATACATACAGCAGAATGGGTAGTTCACATGTATACACAAGGCAGCTTAATCAACATAGTGCAAAGCAGTCAAGCCAGGAAAATAAGGAAGCTTCAGATTTATGTTGGGATTGCACGACAATTTACAGAGGAAAATTTTCAATTCAAGGCAACATTTTTAGCATCATTGTTTTCCAGAAAAGCAGATTTGGCAAGTACCAAGTAATTAATCAACCATACAAATTTCAGGTTGCCAAAGAAATCACAGTGTCATGCTTTGAGCGGTTTAAAATTCAACATTGTATTTTGGGCAGAAAATTATAACCAGAAGCATATCAAATTAAATCTTTCCATTATCTCTAGAAATCTCACTTTGTATTTGTGGCAAGTTTTTTTTAATTAGTTCAGATATTTCCGCAATGTATTCAAGGAGGCCAGGGAACATTTTTTTTCTAGAAATTCAAAACAGGAAATCAGGTTTTAAATGGAAAGACATTCAAGACATTTTCGGCCAATTATGGATTAAATCATGCAAAAGGGGCAAGTTTGTTATTTCCAGATTCTCTTTCGATTCGAAATCAGAGAAATTGTATTAGGCAACAAATGTTTTCATTTATACGTCACAGTCATTCATCAAGGCAACATTTTTCACAATCAACGCAGTGAAATAAATTGAAGAAATATATGGCAAGTTATTCAAAATTGTCTGAAATGTAACTCAGAAATCTCGCAAGCCATTTCAATGCCAAGAAAGCCGAAATTGATTCAAGAAAATCAAAAGGGGAAGCCAATGCAAATCAGTCAAGCCATCACGTGAAATCATAGTGTCGATTTAGGGCTTCCTAAATCCTATTTTATACACACCTTATTCATCATCAGCTAAGATTACAGATCGAAAAACACAAGCAAAAATCTCAAGAGAGAATTCGAATAATCAAGTCATAATACTCACGTTGTTTTCGGTAGAAATTCATACCAAATCGGAGTAACAGAAAGCCACAAACTCTCAAGCATCAGGGAGACAAATTCGATCAATTCAGTAGCACGATTTGGGGAAGATTCAGAAACCCTAGTCTCCAAATTGAAGCCGCCATTTGTATTTCTCCAGAGACCAAAGTATCGGGGCAAAAGATAATAGATGGGCCGGCCTACTCTATGTTTGGCCAAGCGTTTTAAGTGATAAAAGGGGATGACCATTCCTATATAAATCCTAGTGTTTTAGTTTATTTGATTTTGTATTTTTTGTTTTTAAATTCCTTTGTAAATCATTCTGAATAAGCTTCTAGAGTTCTATAAAAATCTAGGAGAAATCAGTTAGGGGGTTAACTGACAGTTTACTAGTGTCTGTAAAACTAGGGGAAAATCTGGTCTAATGGATATAGACCAGTCTAGGGTTTTGAGCGTAGGGTTAGAATAGGAGCAGGGTTTGCGAGTGTACATGGTCTTGTATACGGGATCTGTTCTATCACCTAGTAGAATCCCTAGGAATGCAGCATTCAACAGGATTTTGCCGAAGCTGGGTATATCTTGTGTTATTTACTTTCTACATTTCTGTTTCTGCTATATTCTTTGATCTGTGAATAGTTTTTAATATCTACTAATATTGGAACTCTGCGATAAATTTCAATAGACCCTATTCACCCCCTTCTAGGGATAATATAGATCCAACAAGTGGTATCAGAGCAGGTATTTCTTTAACTCTAGAGTCATGGGTAACCCTAGTTGTCAGTCTAGTGAGAGTCAGTCTAGTTCATTTCCAACTATTTTCACTGGAACAGATTTTTTAAACCGGAAATCCAAAATGGAATTTTATTTAAAATCTGTTAATATTAAATGTTGGGATGTTATTATCAATGGGTTTGATAGTGTAGATATTACTTTCAATGCTCGTGCTATGAAAATTATATTTGACTATCTTAGTGTTGAACCGTTTAATCTTATCTGTCATTGTTTATCTGCACAGGAAATCTGGGATACTCTTAATACGTAGTATGGAAGGTCTGACAACTGCAGCGCAAAACCCCAAAATGTCAACTCAAATTCAGATCTATGCTTAAAGGGTAATGTAGATGAAATTTCAGATGAACCAGATGACGAAGAATCACCAGACAATGAAATAGAAAATTTCTCTTATGAAGATCTGGTTTATTTTTGTGCTGATTTAACTAAATCTGTTGATAAACTCCAGCTGAAAAATAAATCCTTGAAATCTAAGAATCTTGAGTTGATTAGCAAAAATCAATGTTTGGAATTAAAATTTGAAAATGTTATGAAATTTGGAAATTCTGATTGTAAAAATTGTTTGAAATTAAAAACAGATCTCGCTCATCTCAATAATAACATTCAAAGGCCTGAAGAAGAAATTCTAATTTTAAAAGATAATGAGATTGAGTTGAAAGATGCAAACAATTGTTTACAAAAGGAATTTATAAACTTTAAGGATACCAAAAATTCCAAACATGATATTGCTGAAAATAATAGTTTGTTGAAAACAGATCTGGTTTTGAAAGAGCTTGAAATCGAAATTGAAAAATTGAAGAAACTTGAATCTAAGAGTAAAAAACATTTTGATTTTGAAATGGCTGAGTCCTAAACCAAAATTAAATTGCTTGAATTTGAAAATTTGGTTTTGAAACAATTCGATGCTGAAAGGAAGATCACTAATAACCACTGTTCAGATTTAATAAAAGAGAACGGTGATCTTAAATTCAAAATTCAACAATTAGAGTCAACTTTGGTTAAATTTTCTGATGGAGAAAAATCCTTAAATATGTTGTTGAAAAACCAACTCTCTGCTGGAAATAAATGTGGACTTGGATTTGGGAATACAAATGTTTTTGAAAAACAAAATTCAAATGATTTGAAGAATCCCTCAAACAACTTTGGAAAGATTCGTTTTGAAAATTTAAACTCTGAAAATTTCAAAGATTTTTTGAATTAAAATCGTGATGTGAAATCATATTATAAGAATCCATTCAGACAATACTGGACCCCAAAAGGAAATAAAACTATTTTGTCTAGATTCAAATAGATTTGGGTTCCTAAGTGTACAAAGGTAAATTCAGATGGGTTGTTGTATAAACCGATTTGGGCACCAAAAGATGTAAACAAAACTGTGAGTGGTTTTACAAATTTTGTTAGACCGCTTAATCCCCTAAACACTTAGGTACTAGAGGTGGCTGAGGATGTAACGACCCGGATTTTGAGCGGCTTTGGTTATCGACGTAAGCTCGACGTCGATAACCAAAACATCGAAAAATCCCGGTAATAAATGAAAGAAATTAGAAGGTGAGATTAGATAAGATAGAAACTTAGAATAGAAGAAGAAGAAGAACACAACATCAGAGTAACACGAACCTCACAGCGGAACGAATAACAAATAACATAACTTTGAAATATAACAATTATGTATACAATAGCACTTATCAGTGTACAACACTTACAACACAGCGGAAATAACTATAGCTATATGATCTTGAAACCTCCTGCTCCACGCCCTTCCAGTATATCTGTAAATTCCTGACTACTTGACTGCCCGTACAAATTTAGGCACCCAAGAGTTTAGGGAAAACAACAAAGTAAACTCCGGGTCAGTCATGGGACTGGTATGAGTAAAACAGTTTAAACAGTTATATGACCAAGTAAACGATATCTCATAAGACCACGCCGCAGAACGGAACGGGTTTTTCCCTTATGAGAATCCAAAATATCTTTATATCAAAAACCTTTTGATATTATAATAATGTCTATGTACAAATAGATATCAACTAGCAGAAACGCTTTCATCTCACGTTCTACATATATAGTATACAATCAAAATCGCAAGCACGTATTGGATAATGGATTTCCAACTATGACAAGGTATGGAACCACCTTCCGATCAGTGTACTCTAGGAACGATACACTGGAGTTCAACAAGAACATCTTGTAACTCAACCACACATGACCGACCACTCATTTCGCTTGAGTGTATCGAATGTACATCACCAACGGTTGGGATCAGCAACCGTTCCCGTATATATATGGGACATCATTGATAGATTTAAGAAACAAATGAATATTCTCTAGATAGGTGATTATACACCCTACTTCGGTGCGACCGACTTAGCCATGCTGCCTGCCCGATTTCTGTCATTTACTGGTTGATGAGGCTAGAAGCTACGCTTTATCGTTACCTCAGATTCATTTCGAATGCTACATTGTCAAATCCATCGAAATCACTAATTGACGTTTACAACAGTATATTACGTGTCAGCTAAAAGAAGTTTCCTTCTCCGCTTCCACTCTTGGTACGGTTGGAGAAATCAATGTACGTGACCTTTCTGGAAATACTCTGTCAGACATCCATCTTCATTCACTTAAAATGTCACATCGTCATACCCGCCAAATCACAAATTGACTTATCCAAAAATAACATGGGTATACAGCTAAGAGAAACGAATTCCTCCGCCACCAACGTGAATATGTTTGAACAGATCAACTTACGCGATCCATTGGATATACTCTGTCAGACCTTCGTCCATACAAGTTGTCCTGGGACTGGACAAACTGAAGGCACTATTCTGTAAATAGGATAGCCCTTGCATTTTACTCCGTCTTCAATTATCTTTGGCATATATGATTCGCGACGCTTATGGCAATACAGAGTGGTTCTTTGGATAATAATCCAACCGGTCTCTCCATATTAACAACGTTAAAATGGTCAAAACTTCGATAGTCTATGATTTAACTATCAAAGAAAACAGGTGTGCAAACAACAATATTATTTCCAGATGGAAATTATATCAAACAAACATCATTTAACATTAATCTCTTTAGTTCATTTATTTACTTATCTCCTGTTTCCCTATATTCTAAATTCTTATTTTCTTTTATCAGAAAACATTTCTGATTCTCGTTTGGGAAACATTTCCAAAACTCCTTTACGATCAAACCTTACCATTTCTTAGTTAAGAAGGAAGTCACTCAAGTTGGGGTATAATTACCTCTCAGACCTTAACTGAACAACATTATAACTTCGAAATGGTCAAAGTTTATCTTTTAATCTTTAACAACTTCTTTACGTCTTTCTCGGATCCAATTTTACTAATCCACTTCTATATTTAAAACATTGGTTATAACGATAACGTTATAATCCCTCCTTTCGAATTATCTAACTTTAATTATAACTTCTATTCTTATTAGTGAATAATTAACCTAACACTTATTTATTTATAAATAAATAAATCTCTATTTAAACACTGGAAAGTATAAGTACTTTCCCGAATTCAATATAATCGAATTTGCTGATTAACTCTCTTCGAGAAATCTCTATTTGATTAACTCTTCTTCGAATAACCTATATTCGATTAACTCCTTCTCGAATAAACGATATTCGATAATCTCTCTTCGAATAACTAATATTCGATAACTCTTCCTTTTCAAATATCTCATATTTGAAAATCTCACTTTGATTAAACTATAATCGATAATTCTCTTCAATGAAACTAACATCGATAACTCCTTTCGATGAAACTAACATCGATAACTCCTTTCGATGAAACTAACATCGATAACTCCTTTCGATGAAACTAACATCGATAACTCCTTTCGATGAAACTAACATCGATAACTCCTTTCGATGAAACTAACATCGATTTATTTAACTCGACGAACTTAACTCGACTAACTTAACTTGACTCGACTAACTCGACTTACTTGGTTCGACCAATTCGATTCGATTAACTAGGCTCGACTAACTTGACTAACTTAACTTGACTTACTTGGTTCGACCAATTCGATTCGATTAACTAGGCTCGACTAACTTGGTCGAACCACCCGATCAACTCAACTTATTTAACTTAACTTATTTCTCAACTCGATCAACTCGATTAACTCCTATCGAATAACTAATATTCGATTAAACTCCATTCGCTTGACTCTAGATCGCAGCGATCACAATGGTTATGCCTGACTCCCTCAGGAAACATCCGACCGCCGTTGGCTATTTACAACCCTACGAATTACGCTAGCAGTCATACGAGATGGTAACTTACCCTGAGTACTATGTTTGACTAACTCTGTCTCACTTAACTATATTTGATTAACTCTAGTTCGTTTTAACTCTAATCGATTAACTCTAACTAATTAACTCCAACTGGTTAACTCTAACTGATTAACTCTTACTGGTTAACTCTATTTGACTAACTCGACTTGACTAACCCCTTTCAAATACCATATTCGATTAACTAACTTCGAATACCATATTCGATTAACTAACTTCGAATACCATATTCGATTAACTAACTTCGAATACCATATTCGATTTCTCCTTTCGAATACCATATTCGATTAACTAACTTCGAATACCATATTCGATTAACTCCTTTCGAATACCATATTCGATTAACTAACTTCGAATACTATATTCGATTAACTCCTTTCGAATGTCTATATTCGATTTACTTTATTCACTTTATAAAGATTTCCTTTTTTAACAACGTTTTATTCATTTGAAAAGATTTACTTTTAAATAACGGTTCTACACCTTAAAAATGATTTCCTTTTTATAATGTTCCCTTTCCAATTCTATTTGTAAGTGGTTTACAAATATTTCTTTTCCTAATTTATTCTTGAAATATTCTAACTCCTTAAATTCCCGGGAAAATTCGCCATAACCTCCTTTGTATCGGGAGCATCGGGAAAATCCCCAAACCCGCCACATAGGCCTTTCCATTCAAAAAGAAATGTTTTGAATTTATTTCCTTTTCAAATATCTCTTATTTATAAATATTCCAATTTATAAACATTTCTTATTTATAAACATTCCACTTTATAAATATGCTATTTTCAATATCACTTTGAAAATTCCTCTATCAACATTCCGGCATGTTATGGTATTCAATCATATCAAATCACGATGTTCAATATCGTCCAAACACATATAATCGCCCACAGATTTTATATCACATCATATAACAATATATTAAAAAACACAATAAAATAACTGTTGAGGAATCCAATCAGATTCCTCCAACCTGGTTCCCTGTATCACAGATGTTAAACAATATAGATAACATCACTTTCAGTTCCATATGATATATTCTGTTAAACATAATCAATATAGAAATTTAACTAACTGACTAGCAGTTCAATCAAACAGACAATTTCTAACAGTTCTAAAAATACAACATGAAATTATAAATTGTTTAGAGTTGGTGAGATTTACTCACATTTGCAGTTCATCGTTAAAGAACGATAAATTGTTATTTGATTTGAATCAAACAATTTATCCCGCTATAAATCCATATGATCCCCAATCCACTTCCAGTCAGCTTCATTGTGAAGCTCTCGTCCATACGGTCCCAATGCAACTTACGGTTCGTCAATTTGATATCGTATGGTGAAGTTATTTCGTTAACAAGTTCGGACCTTATTTAATTTAAAAATAACTTAAATTAAAAACTTCAAAGGGCTTTACCCTCTTTGTTTCGGCCCAACCAACACCATAACCCTTCAGGCCCACATCGTTACACCCTAACCCTTTTCTTCTTCCACCGATTGCCACAAACCCGCTGCTCCTCTTCAAAGGCCATCACCTCACCACGTTCGATCCTTCTACACCACCCGAATCTGAAAACCCCTACTACCGAATCATCTCTCGACTTCACCATTCTTCTCCTCACTTCAAACCGCACACCATCATCACCCCAAAGTTCAACTCGTGTTCACCATTTGAAACCACGTTGCAGCAGTGAGCCGTCGAAACCAACTACAGGCATCGACTTCGATCTTCAACAATCACTCCAGAAAGATGCTACAAGCTACTACTCGCCATTGCGAGTTCAAATCCACCCACCAAAACCGACATCAGTTCTTAAATCCCTGGAGAAGTTGAACCCTAGTTTCGACTGTATAGTTCGAACTCGACAGAAAACCAATCGCACCATCCAAAACGAGTGCAGAATTGAAGAGAGAGGCTTAGGGATCATAGCTATACACTTATGATGATTTATAGATTTTTAAATGAATTTCCTTTGATTTTATTTTCTCTCCGGTTTTTACTGTAAGAAGAAAAAAAGAGGAATGGCGGAAAATCAACCTCGTTGACCAAAAGAGAAATGAGAATAGGGTTTAAGGAAAGTGTAGAGAATTTATAGAAATAGTTTATTATTTTTTTAAATTGAATATTATATTAATTTTTAAGCAAACGTGATCTATACATGCCTTCAAAAATTCCTATGATCACACACTATACCCAAAAATCACCAAACTGGACATGTAGCTAGAGTTCGACATTACGGTCCCAACGAAACTGGTTTCGTCGAATTCCGACTTCGTATGCTCACACAGCGTATTTTTAACTGTCAAAATACTGACTGTTTTACACTCTAAAAATCCGTACGGCCACACAGTGACTCTAAAAATCACGAAACTGGAAATCTAACAAATATTTGACATTGCGGATCCAACAAAACAAGTTTCGTCGAATTTCGACTTCGTTTGCAAAAGTGGCTATTTTTAACGCTCTAAATAGCCTATTTAAATATATAAATATATTTAAATTAAATTAAATTAAATATAAATAAATTTATATTATCGTATTTTTTTCACACATGATATCGTACAGCTCCAGAATATCATATCAGAATTTACAGCTTGGTATTTCAGATCCCAGATTATCCCGATATTCAGTTTATACTGAAAAATCTATTTATAACGTATATAAAGCGTTACTAATTATAAAGGAATTCCATAGCGCTTTTTTCTAAAATTTGATTTGGACATACATCAAAATCTACACGACGAAATCCCAAATTTTCTCTTCCATTAGAAAACTATTATCAAATCGGTCCTGACGGTTCTTGTTTCACAGAAATCCGACTTAAAACGAACCTTGTATATTCAGTTGAAGTTCAAATCGCCAAATAGCGAACTGCAGCGCCATTTCGAGCTCGTTTATAAATATATTATAAACTATACGTTCAACTATCGTCGATTCGATATAATTGTTATTATATTTCGAATCGAAACTCCACCAAATCTCGTATGCTATTCAATTCACACGATATTGTAAATTTCACTATTTCCGACTATTTCGACATTAAAATATATTATTATATTATAATTATTAATTAAATATTCAATATTATTTAATTAAACGATCATTAACTTCTCTAAATCACCAATTATATAATTAAATAAATTAATTATATATCTCTAAAAATGCGGGTCATTACATTCTTCCCCACTTAAAATAATTTCGTCCTCGAAATTGCTAAGGTAGGGAACGACCCTATCAACTGGGTAAAAATTTATCTGTTTACCTCTTATCTCTGGTTTCAACTGAACCTTTTAATATCGACTAAAATATTAATTCCTTCCGACTAACTAAAAGTTTCAAAAAATTTCTAACACTTTTAAATTTTCGGAAAATTTCGCCATAACTTCCTTTGTACAGCCCTATCGGTAAAACCACAACTCGCCTCTCTAGGCCTTCTCCAACCCAAAAGAAAATCAAAACGCCAAGCGGCTTGCCAATTCGGCTCATCAAAATCTCAAACCCATATAAAATATAAACTTGTACCTTTTTGTCGGGCATATCAACTCTATCACTTCCATATGCTATCAACTCAGCATATACCAGTGTTATCTCAATCAAATTCCAATCAGTTTATATCCACAAATCCAAATCGAATTTCATTTGAACCCCAATATCAAATTTCAAATTATTGACTTATCAATTTGGTTCCATTCTAGATTATCTCTAATCCAATTCAATTTTATTTAACTCAGTTCAAGTTAAATTTCAATTTATTTTTACCATCTCATTTTATTTAACTTCATTAGTTAAATTTTAATTCCAGAACTTAAATTCCTGGGTTTCTTTCAAATCGATTTGAAATCATTATGCAAATTCAAATCCTTTGAATTTCTAAACAGTTGTTTTCTCAAAACAATTCAAAAACAAAATCTTTGGTAGTAATCCGTCACTTAGAACTCGAAAATCACACCGATGATACTACGCAGTCATCATCAGAATTATTTTCCAGCGACCCAAGTGATTTCAATACTATATCATTTCAAAACCCTTACTAAATACATCCATTTTGAAAACATCTCAAAATCTCCCAGGAACTTAAAATTTCCTTATTTTTAATTCCAAATCTGATTTAAATTCATATTTAATTCATCTTATTTCATATACTTTACTTATATGATTCTGATTGGTTATATATAACCGTTTCACTTTATAATCACATTCGATTATAAATACAACCAATATATCTAATATATGATAATATATCACATATCCATACTGTGTCGGTCCATCGTATTCAAGTATTTATTTACTCCTACCGATACAGTGGATCATACTGATCGACCAGAACTCATAAACAACTCAGCCAATGAATCTCCACAATATAAAACCATTTTTATATCAAATACAAATACGCACTCGTATATATACACTCAAACTCAATCTAGGGTATTACTAACCCTATCTCTACCGAGTCACGCCACAGAGCCAAGTAATTCTTAACTTAAGCTCTGATACCATCTGTAACGACCCGGATTTTGAGCGGCTTTGGTTATCGACGTAAGCTCGACGTCGATAACCAAAACATCAAAAAATCCCGGTAATAAATGAAAGAAATTAGAAGGTGAGAATAGATAAGATAGAAACTTAGAATAGAAGAAGAAGAAGAAGAACACAACATCAGAGTAACACGAACCTCACAGCGGAACGAATAACATATAATAGATAACATAACTTTGAAATATAACAGTTATGTATACAATAGCACTTATCAGAGTACAACGCTTACAACACTGCGGAAATAACTCTAGCTATATAATCTTGAAGCCTCCTGCTCCACGCCCTTCCAGTATATCTGTAAATTCCTGACTATTTGACTGCCCGTACAAATTTAGGCACCCAAGAGTTTAGGGAAAACAACAAAGTAAACTCCGGGTCAGTCATGGGATTGGTATGAGTAAAACAGTTTAAACAGGTATACGAACAAGTAAACGATATCTCATAAGACCACGCCGCAGAACGGAACGGGTTTTTCCCTTATGAGAATCCAAAATATCTTTATATCAAAAACCTTTTGATATTATAATAATGTCTATGTACAAATAGATATCAACTAGCAGAAACGCTTTCATCTCACGTTCTACATATATAGTATACAATCAAAATTGCAAGCACGTATTGGATAATGGATTTCCAACTATGACAAGGTATGGAACCACCTTCCGATCAGTGTACTCTAGGAACGATACACTGGAGTTCAACAAGAACATCTTGTAACTCAGCCACACATGACCGACCACTCATTTTGCTTGAGTGTATCGAATGTACATCACCAACGGTTGGGATTAGCAACCGTTCCCGTATATATATGGGATAGCATTGATAGATTTAAGAAACAAATGAATATTCTCTAGATAGGTGATTATACACCCTACTTCGGTGCAACCGACTTAGCCATGCTTCCTGCCCGATTTCTGTCATTTACTGGTTGATGAGGCTAGAAGCTACGCTTTATCGTTACCTCAGATTCATTTCGAATGCTACATTGTCAAATCCATCAAAATCACTAATTGACGTTTACAACAGTACATTACGTGTCAGCTAAAAGAAGATTCCTTCTCCGCTTCCACTCTTGGTACGGTTGGAGAAATCAATGTACGTGACCTTTCTGGAAATACTCTGTCAGACATCCATCTTCATTCACTTAAAATGTCACATCGTCATACCTGCCAAATCACAAATTGACTTATCCAAAAATAACATGGGTATACAGCTAAGAGAAACGAATTCCTCCGCCACCAACGTGAATATGTTTGAACAGATCAACTTACGCTATCCATTGGATATACTCTGTCAGACCTTCGTCCATACAAGTTGTCCTGGGACTAGACAAACTGAAGGCACTATTCTGTAAACAGGATAGCCCTTGCATTTTACTCCGTCTTCAACTATCTTTGGCATATATGATTCGCGACGCTTATGCCAATACAGAGTGGTTCTTTGAATAATAATCCAACCGGTCTCTCCACATTAACAACGTTAAAATGGTCAAAACTTCGATAGTCTGTGATTTAACTATCAAAGAAAACAGGTGCGCAAACAACGATATTATATCCAGATGGAAATTATATCAAACAAACATCATTTAACATTAATCTCTTTAGTTCATTTATTTACTTATCTCCTGTTTCCCTATATTCTAAATTCTTATTTTCTTTTACCAGAAAACATTTCTGATTCTCGTTTGGAAAACATTTCCAAAACTCCTTTACGATCAAACCTTACCATTTCTTAGTTAAGAAGGAACTCACTCAAGTTGGGGTATAATTACCTCTCAGACCTAAACTGAACAACGTTATAACTTCGAAATGGTCAAAGTTTATCTTTTAATCTTTAACAACTTCTTTACGTCTTTCTCGGATCCAATTTTACTAATCCACTTCTATATTTAAAACATTGGTTATAACGATAACGTTATAATCCCTCCTTTCGAATTATCTAACTTTAATTATAACTTCTATTCTTATTAGTGAATAATTAACCTAACACTTATTTATTTATAAATAAATAAATCTCTATTTAAACACTGGAAAGTATAAGTACTTTCCCGAATTCGATATAATCGAATTTGCCGATTAACTCTCTTCGAGAAATCTCTATTTGATTAACTCTTCTTCGAATAACCTATATTCGATTAACTCCTTATTGAATAAACGATATTCGATAATCTCTCTTCGAATAACTAATATTCGATAACTCTTCCTTTTCAAATATCTCATATTTGAAAATCTCACTTCGATTAAACTATAATCGATAACTCTTTTCAGTGAAACTAACATCGATAACTCCTTTCGATGAAACTAACATCGATAACTCCTTTTGATGAAACTAACATCGATAACTCCTTTCGATGAAACTAACATCGATAACTCCTTTCGATGAAACTAACATCGATAACTCCTTTCGATGAAACTAACATCGATAACTCCTTTCGATGAAACTAACATCGATTTATTTAACTCGACGAACTTAACTCGACTAACTTAACTTGACTCGACTAACTCGACTTACTTGGTTCGACCAATTCGATTCGATTAACTAGGCTCGACTAACTTGACTAACTTAACTCGACTTACTTGGTTCGACCAATTCGATTCGATTAACTAGGCTCGACTAACTTGGTCGAACCACCCGATCAACTCAACTTATTTAACTTAACTTATTTCTCAACTCGATCAACTAGATTAACTCCTATCGAATAACTAATATTCGATTAAACTCCATTCGCTTGACTCTAGATCGCAGCGATCACAATTGTTACGCCTGACTCCCTCAGGAAACATCCAACCGCCGTAGGCTATTTACAACCCTACGAATTATGCTAGCAGTCGTACGAGATGGTAACTTACCCTAAATACTATGTTTGACTAACTCTGTCTCACTTAACTATATCTGATTAACTCTAATTCGTTTTAACTCTAATCGATTAACTCTATCTATTAACTCCAACTGGTTAACTCTAACTGATTAACTCTAACTGGTTAACTCTATTTGACTAACTCGACTTGACTAACCCCTTTCAAATAACATATTTGATTAACTAACTTTCGAATACCATATTCGATTAACTAACTTCGAATACCATATTCGATTAACTAACTTCGAATACCATATTCGATTTCTCCTTTCGAATACCATATTCGATTAACTAACTTCGAATACCATATTCGATTAACTCCTTTCGAATACCATATTCGATTAACTAACTTCGAATACCATATTCAATTAACTCCTTTCGAATGTCTATATTCGATTTACTTTATTCACTTTATAAAGATTTACTTTTTTAACAACGTTTTATTCATTTGAAAAGATTTACTTTTAAATAACGGTTCTACACCTTAAAAATGATTTCCTTTTTATAATGTTCCCTTTCCAATTCTATTTGTAAATGGTTTACAAATATTTATTTTTCAAATTTATTCTTGAAATATTCTAACTCCTTAAATTCCCGGGAAAATTCGCCATAACCTCCTTTGTATCGGGAGCATCGGGAAAATCCCCAAACCCGCCACACAGGCCTTTCCATTCAAAAAGAAATGTTTTGAATTTATTTCCTTTTCAAATATCTCTTATTTATAAATATTCCAATTTATAAACATTTCCTATTTATAAATATTCCACTTTATAAATATGCTATTTTCAATATCACTTTGAAAATTCCTCTATCAACATTCCGGCATGTTATGGTATTCAATCATATCAAATCACGATGTTCAATATCTTCCAAACACATATAATCGACCATAGATTTTATATCACATCATATAACAATATATAAAAAAACACAATAAAATAACTGTTGAGGAATCCAGTCAGATTCCTCCAACCTGTTTCCCTGTATCACAGATGTTAAACAATATAGATAACATCACTTTCAGTTCCATATGATATATTCTGTTAAACAGAATCAATATAGAAATTTAACTAACTAACTAGCAGTTCAATCAAACAGACAATTTCTAACAGTTCTAAAAATACAACATGAAATTATAAATTGTTTAGAGTTGGTGAGATTTACTCACATTTGCAGTTCATCGTTAAAGAACGATAAACTGTTATTTGATTTGAATCAAACAATTTATTCCGCCATAAATCCATATTATCCCCAATCCACTTCCAGTCAGCTTCATTGTGAAGCTCTCGTCCATACGGTACCAACGCAACTTACGGTTCGTCAATCTGATATCGTATGGTGAAGTTATTTCGTTAACAAGTTCTGACCTTATTTAATTTAAAAATAACTTAAATTAAAAACTTCAAAGGGCTTTACCCTCTTTGTTTCGGCCCAACCAAAACCTTAACCCTTCAGGCCCACATCGTTACACCCGAACCCTTTTCTTCTTCCACCGATTACCACAAACCCGCTGCTCCTCTTCAAAGGCCATCACCTCACCACGTTCGATCCTTCTACACCACCCGAATCTGAAAACCCCTACCACCGAATCATCTCTCGACTTCCCCATTCTTCTCCTTACTTCAAACCGCACACCATCATCACCCCAAAGTTCAACTCGTGTTCACCATTTGAAACCACGTCGCAGCAGTGAGTCGTCGAAACCAACTACAGGCATCGACTTCGATCTTCAACAATCACTCCAGAATGCTGCTACAAGCTACTACTCGCCATTGCGAGTTCAAATCCACCCACCAAAACCGACATCAGTTCTTAAATCCCTGGAGAAGTCGAACCCTAGTTTCGATTGTATAGTTCGAACTCGACAGAAAACCAATCGCACCATCCAAAACGAGTGCAGAATTGAAGAGAGAGGCTTAGGGATCATAGCTATACACTTATGATGGTTTATAGATTTTTAAATGAATTTCCTTTGATTTTATTTTCTCTTCGGTTTTTACTGTAAGAAGAAAAAAAGAGGAATGGCGGAAAAACAACCTCGTTGACCAAAAGAGAAATGAGAATAGGGTTTAAGGAAAGTGTAGAGTATTTATAGAAATAGTTTATTATTTTTTTAAATTGAATATTATATTAATTTTTAAGCAAACGTTATCTATACAAAAATTCCTATGATCACACACTATACCCAAAAATCACCAAACTGGATATGTAGCTAGAGTTCGACATTACGGTCCCAACGAAACTGGTTTCGTCGAATTCCGACTTCGTTTGCTCACACAGCGTATTTTTAACTGTCAAAATACTGACTGTTTTACACTCTAAAAATCCGTACGGCCACACAGTGACTCTAAAAATCACGAAACTGGAAATCTAACAACTATTTGACATTGCGGATCCAACAAAACTAGTTTCGTCGAATTCCGACTTCGTTTGCAAAAGTGGCTATTTTTAACGCTCTAAATAGCCTATTTAAATATATAAATATATTTAAATTAAATTAAATTAAATATAAATAAATTTATATTATCGTATTTTTTTCACACATGATATCGTACAGCTCTAGAATATCATATCAGAATTTACAGCTTGGTATTTCAGATCCCAGATTATCCCGATATTCAGTTTATACTGAAAAATCTATTTATAACGTATATAAAGCGTTACTAATTATAAAGGAATTCCATAGCGTTTTTTTCTGAAATTTGATTTGGACGTACATCAAAATCTACACGACGAAATCCCGAATTTTCTCTTCCATTAGAAAACTATTATCAAATCGGTCATGACGGTTCTTGTTTCACAGAAATCCGACTTAAAACGGACCCTGTATATTCAGTTGAAGTTCAAATCGCCAAATAGCGAACTGCAGCGCCATTTCGAGCTCGTTTATAAATATATTATAAACTATACGTTCAACTGTCGTCGATTCGATATAATTGTTATTATATTTCGAATCGAAACTCCACCAAATCTCGTATGCTATTCAATTCAAACGATATTGTAAATTTCACTATTTCCGACTATTTCGACATTAAAATATATTATTATATTATAATTATTAATTAAATATTCAATATTATTTAATTAAACGATCATTAACTTCTCTAAATCACCAATTGTATAATTAAATAAATTAATTATATATCTCTAAAAATGCGGGTCATTACAGAGGAACTTCTATTCAAAGGAGATTCAAATTCAAACTGTTTTATGGTTCTGTATCATTAACGGTTCCTCCAGCTAGGATTGTTAGGTTAGAGATTCCGATTAACATTGGATTCTGTTATGATTTCTAAACTCACCTTTGTAAATATTTTTTTATTTTCTTGTTTATTTCTCCTTCTATCTTCTTTTGTTTTTTCTTTTTGATTTATCACTGCCATATTTTTTTTCTTTTATTCTGGGCTTCCTTAAATTTCCAATTGTAGAATTCATATTTTCTGGAAATTTGCTTCTCTTGGATAAAACTCTAATGTTTTTTTCTTTTCCATATTTTGAACTTAATCTTGTAAATCCCGGCAATTGTTTTGAAGTTTGCTATCTGATTCTCTGAATTCCTAACAGTGTTGATGTATTTTTGTTATATCATGAACATTGTTAATATGAATTCTAATTTTTTTAAGATCTGAAAAAAATTGAAATTTCATACATCTCTGCTTTTCTGAGGTTCTTCTAATTCATCTTAGAAAGGCTTGAAAATTTATACTCATTACAGCACATTATTATTTCTTAGTCGTGATAATTTCATTGGTTCTCAGATTGGCTTTGATATTTTTTGATTTGTCTTGAATCTCAGTGATACATCTTGAAATCCTTTTTATATTCATGATCAGTATGGTTGAAATTTGTTTATGTGAAATTATCTGAAATTCTTGATATTTTGAATTTCACACATCTCATAAATTTTAAATTATCAACCTTGTGTGAATAATTCATTATATCTCAAACTTAACATTGACTCAAGTGATTTCAAATAAATTATTTTTAAATTATTTTTTATCATGTATACCTCTCAAACTTGATGTATATGAGCTGAAATTACTCTTGTACTTGTCAGAAATTCTTGTGAAAAATTCTTTGAAAATATGGTCTTAAAATTCTCTGTTATTTCATGATTATTTTGTTTGAATATCTGTTTGATTAAAATCATTTGAAATTTTTGATTTATTGAATCTCACACATATCTTGAATCTGAAATTAATAATCTGGTGTGATTGATTCATTGAATCTTGAATTTTTCATATTCCTCAAATGATTTAAAATAAACGGTATTTTTAATCTTGGATCATGAATGATCTTTTGACCATCATCCTGACAAGTCTGATTCGAACTGATTCTTGTGTTGTTCTGATATTGGTTTGAAAATATTTTGGAAATTACTTGTTTTTGATCTAATTGCTGCTCTGATACTGTTTTCAAATAACTGCCTGTTTTAATCTGTCTACTGCTTGCCTAATTTGTTATCTTGTTTTCTTGGGCTTTAAAATTCTGTTGTCTATGATATCTTGGTTTGTCTCAAGTGTCTTATTACAATCCTCATTAATAGGGTCACCAATTAGTATCAGTAGTGTTGTTTTTCTTTTGTATATATTTTAATCTCTCTTGTTCTGTATAGCTCTTCATATTTCTCTTGTAATTGATTTTCAATTTCAAAACTTATTCATTGATTATTCATTCAGAAATTGAAATCAATATCCAAATTGAACTATATTTATTATTCATCAATATTATTATCAGATTTTGAAATTGTGATGAATTGTGACTGCAGTATATTTCAAAACAAGAGGAGAATTTATTTGAATTTTCATGATGGTTGAATATTTATTATAATATATTTGAACTGGCAATTATTTCACGGCCATCTTCTTTGTCTATCATCATTCTGCCATCCATGTTAATTTTATATTAATGTGGAGAGTTAATATGTTTTAAAATCTTTTTGAATAAAAAGTGGAAATATTTGTGATAGAAACGGGACTATATTTTTTTTTCCAGAATTAGTGACACTTGAAAATTTTCAATGATCACGGTACAGTCGATTATATTTCATAATATGATTAATTTAGAAATATTTTTTCACAGTCCATTTCTCTACCTACCACAATTCTATCATTCATATTAGTTGTATATACCGAGCAGTTTTTTCTATTTAAAGCTGAAAATGATAAAATATATAATTAATTCATAAGTGTGTCTCTAACCTCATTTAAAAATCCAAGCTCTGGTTATGCATGGTTATGAGACAACTTATAATTTAAGCTGCGAGTGACCTCATTTAAAAATCCAACCTCTAGTTATGCGTGGTCAGTGTGCTCTTAAATAAAATAAAAAGAAAAAGAAAATATTGCGCTATAAATTAAAATTAATATGGAATTCTCCTTGGTGTATAAAAACTAGCCTATCAACCCATCTTTCTGATCTGTGAAGTGTGTTAATATCTTATGACATATTATGATTTGTTGATTGATAGTTATTGGAATTTGAGAATATTCGATTTTTTCACTTAAATTGAAATATTAACTATAGTTCAAATCTATCACTGTTTTTGAACTTCAATTTTATAAAATATTTTGAAAATAATTGAAATTCATATTTATATAACTCTCCTCATTTTTATAAAATTCATTGTAAATCTATCGTTCTACAATGTGAAATATGCCACCTGTTCTCAGTTTATTATGATTTTTGTTTGACTGATTGGGATTTATGATGACCAATCTTCCTCTTAAGCTGAAATTATATTGTTTAGTCATTATTCATCTATATTTTAAATTCTGAATCATTTTGATGATAACAAAAGGGGGAGAATGGATTGAGATTTTTATTTATGGGTGAATATTTCATAAATATTTTTAATTTTGAAAATTTATTCAATTTTCATTTTTCACTTATGCACAGTTATAGGTGGAGTTTCTGTTGTAGGGGGAGCATTCAAATATGGGGAGTTCAGTTCTTCACTGTCAAACACATTCGTTGGATTCAAAATCTTATATTTGTTTATCATCATCAAAACAGGGAGATTGTTGTATATAATGGTGTTGTATACACAATTATATGATTTTTTGTTTGATGATAACAGCCAAATATTTATTATTTTAAATGTGTTTGTTATTGTACTGTTTCATATATTCATCACAGACATGATTATAATATTTTATATTTAAATAGAATACGACTGTACAGACATTCATATATTCATACAGTATTTTATTTAAATTGAATATTATAGTTCAAACATTCAAACAGTACATCTATTTATAACTCCACTATTTGAACACATCACATTTCATATACATTCACAGAATATTGTACTTGTAAATAAACTGAATATAATAGACAAGTTTGTTTAAACATAATAAAATAATATTTTATTTCAATCGTATTTGTTTATTACAAATACCAGTACAATTCTTTCATTATACATACATACACTGCTCCTCACTATAACACTCATACAGTCACTCTGTCATATATACATACATTTTCACTTACATATACAAACACATCTACTGACACTGTTTCATTCATTGTCTGCAGTCTTCTCAGCTCTCTGTCAGTATAGTCATCTTCTTCTTACCTGTCACAATGAAACACACACAGTACACTGCAATAGAATTTAAACTGAATATATGCGAATATAAATTTTATTATTAAAATTTTATTTGCCTCAGATTTCTGGTGTGTTTCTCATCATTTTTCATGACTTGATCTGATTCATCTGTGTCTAGGCAGACAGTTTGTATATGTACAGGGACAGGAAATTTTCTGGTTGGCTGCGTATACACACGTGTATATTATACACGTGTGCAGTGCCTCGCCAATCCAGTGTGCAACTGAGGAGTAGCCACGAGGACCATATCGACTCAGTGCACACATGAAAATAACTCAATGTAAAGTCAATCATGGAACATATGACATGGCAGAAGTGTTCAAATGTGGTACAACAACAAGCGGTTCAGATTTTAACATGTTCAAGGAAGTGATCAATATGATGATTTCAAGCTCATATACACATGCACAAGATTCGTGATCACATATACATGTCAACATGTATGCAAGCATTGGTGTGCACAAGTTCAAGTCTCACATGCCAATCCAAGTGCCACAAGTCAGGAAAATTCATGCAACATCAAGATTACACAGGCTAGTTCAACAAGAAGTTACAAGCATAAGTGATGCAGTTCAGACATACATGGTGATACAACTCATTTTTTTAAACATGGTGATAAACTCAGTTGACAAGCATACAGGATCACATTCAGATCAAGTGTTTTCAGCATGGGTAACATGAGTGTCACAATGATCAGAACAGTTCAATTCAAGTCATCAAACAAGACAGTTCAGGTTCAATTGAGGTAAACATGGTTTAGCAAATTCATTAACAAGGGCAGTTTCTAAACTATGCATATGTTATGCCATATGTTTCAGAAATCAGTTTTGAGAAAGTGTTTGGTTCTACAAACAAGGCATGAAGCTCGAATATTTCTTTTTTATCATTTCAAAAGTTGGCATAGGATCAATACACAGTGTATAGAAGAGCATACATACAGCGAAATGGGTTGTTCACATGTATACACAAGGCAGCTTAATCAACACAGTGCAAAGCAGTCAAGCCAGGAAAATAAGGAAGCTTCAGATTTATGTTGAGATTCCACGACAATTTACAGAGGAAAATTTTCAATCCAAGGCAACATTTTTAGCTTCATTGTTTTCCAAAAAAGCAGATTTGGCACGTACCAAGTAATTAATCAACCATATGAATTTCAGGTTGCCAAAGAAATCACAGTGTCATGTTTTGAGAGGTTTAAAATTCAACATTGTATTTTGGGCAGAAAATTATAACCAGAAGCAAATCAAATTAAATCTTTCCATTATCTTCAGAAATCTCACTTTGTATTTACGGCAAGTTTTTTTTAATTAGTTCAGATATTTCCGCAATGTATTCAAGGAGGCCAGGGAACATTTTTTTTCTTCCAAAAATTCAAAACAGGAAATCAGGTTTTAAATGGAAAGACATTCAAGACATTTTCGGCCAATTATGGATTAAATCATGCAAAAGGGGCAAGTTTGTTATTTCCAGATTCTCTTTCAATTCGAAATCAGAGAAAGTGTATTAGGCAACAGATGTTTTCATTCATACATCACAGTCATTCATCAAGGCAACAATTTTCACAATCAACGCAGTGAAAAAAATTGAAGAAATATATGGCAAGTTATTCAAAATTGTTTGAAATGTAACTCAGAAATCTTGCAAGCCATTTCAATGCCAAGAAAGACGAAATTCATTCCAAAAAATCGAAAGGGGAAGCCAACGCAAATCAGTCAAGCCATCACGTGAAATCAGAGTGTCGATTTAGGGCGTCCTAAATCCTATTTTATACACACCCTATTCATCATCAGCTAAGAATACAGATCAAAAAACACAAGCAAAAATCTCAAGAGAGAATTCGAATAATCAAGTCATAATACTCACGTTGTTTTCGGTCGAAAGTCATCCCAAATCAAAGAAACAGAAAGCCATAAACTCTCAAGCATTAGAAAGACAAATTCGATCAATTCATCAGCACGATTTGGGGAAGATTCAGAAACCCTAGTCGCCAAATTGAAGCCGCCATTTGTATTTCTCCAGAGACCAAAGGATCGGGGCAAAAGACAATAGATGGGCCGGCCTACTCTATGTTTGGCCAAGCGTTTTAAGTGATAAAAGGGGATGACCCTTCCTATATAAATCCTAGGGTTTTAGTTTATTTGATTTTGTTTTTTTGTTTTTAAATTCCTTTGTAAATCATTCTGAATCAGTTTCTAGAGTTCTATAAAAATCTGGGAGAAATCATTTAGGGGTTAACTGACAGTTTACCAGTGTCTGTAAAACTAGGGGAAAATCTGGTCTAGTGGATATAGACCAGTCTAGGGTTTTGAGCATAGGGTTAGAATAGGAGCAGTGTTTGTGAGTGTACATGGTCTTGTATGTGGGATCTGTTCTGTCACCTAGTAGAAACCTTAGGAATGCAGCAGTTGGCAGGATTTTGCCGAATCTGGGTATATCTTGTGTCATTTACTTTCTACATTTCTGTTTTTGCTATATTCTGTGATCTGTGAATAGTTTTTAATATCCCGTAATATTGGAACTCTGCGATAAATTCAATAAACCCTATTCACCCCCTCTAGGGTTAATCTAGATCCAACAATAGATATTGGTAATTTGATCAAAGCTACACATATTTTCTTATATTATGAGGATTTCAGGTTTAAAATTTCTGGAATAGTACCATACACAAACATGACGACATGGATGTTTTACATCACTCGACAAATGATAGCACTACCATTTATATCGAAGCCGGCAAATGTTCTCTCTTGACCAATTGAGTAGAATAGAGCCATTTATATAGTATAATTTTCATATTTTGATAAATAAGACAATCAAGTACATGCAATGAAAAAAACGAATAGTGTAAAAACTCGAATACAAGTGAAATATCTAAATAAAAAGTTCCAAGCAATTATTTAAGCAAAAAGTAGGTGTATTATTTAAGCAAAAATTAGGCATATTAGCTAAAAAGTTTCATATTTCGAATACAGACGAAGGCATATGATTGTTATGGGTGTAAGCCATAATAATTCATAAAAACAGATTTATTACTCAAAATAGTTACATATTCTTCATTATGGATGATGTTGCACATTTGCTATGGGTATGGCTAAGGTTCATAGATCAACACACATATAATAATAATCAAAAGGTTAGAGTACTAAATATTGTCAAACTAACCTACACAAAACGAAGATTGCATTGTCAAGCCCTTTTTTAATCTAAAATGTAAATATAAGGGAATTAATTCAAAAGGGCAATGTAAATCTGGAAAAAAATCAAACAAAAATGGAAGCGTGAATAATACAAAATGCAGTAGGGAGTTGTTTAGGGAATAATGTAAAAACTGAGGAAACTATCGAATGTTACCCAGACGGATGAGGCAAGGCAAGAGTTGGAACGAATGGACGTATAAGACTGCCTATAATCTACTTTTTGACACATAATTCTCCTACTGACATTTATTCCTTTGGAGATTTACTATGATGGATGAACTCCTATCATAGGGATCAATTCGGGAGAAGAAGTATGTTTACCTGTTGGAGGGTGGAGGAGGAGCGTAGCCAAGGCGAAGAGGGAAGATGATCGGCGGCGTGGTCTTGGAATGTAGACGTTGGCTGAAGGTAAAGAGCAGTGGCCACCAGAATCGAGGCATAAGGGAAGTCTTGGTCCCCCCGTCGTCTGGGTAGAGCTAAACAGGGAGAACCGGTACTTGCGGCGGAGGTGATGGGCAAGGAGCCGGGTTAGGTTAGAGGAGGAAAAGGGCGAAGATGGAGTTAATTCGGTACTGTGCCGGCTCTAGAAAATTGGAAAAGGGGGGTTGCCCCAGGCGCAGGCAAGAGTAAAAATGAAAGAAAACAGATAATGGGTTGCCTCTTGCATGCAACCAGATTCGAATCTTGGACGTTGGACTCAACAAACTACTGGAGAACACAACAACTCTCCTAAGCACTCATTTAATGAAAAATCTACATGTATCCACATATATATATATATATATTTCTTATTACTGCAACCACCGTTCCACCAGTCCGGTGGTTGCTCTACATGGGGGGTTGTCGTAGGCAGCCGCCTACTCGGCCAACCCCCCGAGTCGGCTCTGATTCGGTAGGGTTATGGAATTTGGGGTAAATAGTTCTGTGGATACAATGAGAAGGGGAGGTTCCCGATTTTTGAGTGTAAAGGATCTTTGGGTAAAAGGATAAGGGAAGGGACATGATTGATGATGCAAAGGGTAACATGAAACGCATGGTATTTTCGGCATTACGAAACGGAGGCCGAACGATCCGATCCATCGAACAACTGTCACAATCATGTTTTTTGAATGAAACTGGAACTGAAGGGTATAAGCGGTCACTTGAAGAGTCAATGACGGAAATTGTACTGGACGGCGAAGATTTAAACGTTGTACACGTGTCAATATGTGGATTTTTTGAAGAATCCGGATTTGAAAGGTCTTCGGAGGAAGATTGTGCTTTCATTTAATATAATTGATAACAGATATTTGATAGTCTGAGAATAGAATTTACATTTGTTTGAAATTTTACATAGCATTTACATGTGACATGATTCGATTTCTACACTTTTTGATAAAGGAGATCTGCCAGTGCATACTCTGAATGCACAGTCGGCACGAACTTTCCCTGTGATTGGCTCAATTTTAATTTTATTTTATGAACTAACAAAGTTAACAAGTTAGTTTTGCTAGCAAATCAGCAGATGAAGATACCAAAGCAGAATAATTTTCTACGACAGACATTTCCTAGCTAGTCTATGAAGAGTGGAAATCCATGTAAACTAATTATCTATTCATTATAAAGAAATTACCTTTTCTAGATTCTGAGTCCTAACTCCAACAATCAAAGTACCCACATTACTTCTGAACAGTCAAAATACTAACCTGTTCAAACAAAAGTACTATATAAATATTAACATGTCAATCCAATAGTCTTTCAACCATATTATTCTGAACAGAAATTTGGTGTTGGTTTGCTCCCTTTACATTTACGGGTCATCAAGTCAAACATATACAATAATCATGCCCCAGTCAATCAAACAAATGTACTAAAAGTCTAAAAAGATAGTATGATATTCTCTTGCAATTTTTTTATGGAAATTGATAAAGATTTCTGGCAAAATTTTCCATGATATCTGAAGACACATAGATAACTCATTTTCCATCTTAGTGTTAAGAATGTCAACTTGATGATACATACCTTAAGATCACATGCTAGTTGACTTGATTAACATTTGGGATTTTGAATCAGATGTGCAGATAGTTAATACACACATGTAGCCATTACAACAATTTATACATCAAAAATATGGTAACTGGGTAATTTTTTTAACCACATCCACTAGTGAGATAACATAGCAAAAGTTTTGAGCATCATGAAAGGAGTCATCGATATTATGCATCATTAAATATTCACTAAAATAAATCATCAATATAAAAAAAATATACATATCAAATACATGGAACAATTGCAATATATTGTACAAGTTAATAAATAATATACCCCTTTGGATTACATTTACGTGACAGCTCATGTAAATGATAATTCAACAGTATGTAAATAAAATAAATGTAAACAGTGGAACGCTCTAGTATACCCCCAAAAAGTAGAATAAATTATAAAAAAACCATAAAGACCTATTAATATGTGTAATCAAAACCAGAAACGAAGATTTTGAACAATGTATACACATGAAACTCCATAGAATAAATCATATATAAGTGCGAATAATTGATAGAATTTAAACCATGGCTAAATTAGGTAGTAAACTTCTATTAAAATCATATTTTAGATCAGTATTACATTCAACTATGTAAGATAAGAAGTTTAGCATGATATCGGATAATGGTTAGGAGAAACAAAACCCAGTTAACAAAGGTTAAAAATACAAACTATGTATAGTAGTCACGTATCAAATCCAAATTAAAAATAGTGATATTCAAAATAAAAGTGAAGAAGTTCAAAATTTATTACAAATCTGATGATGACATCTTTGAATAAAGTTGGATATACTAATTGTTATCACTATGGATCGATTGTTAGGGATTCAGTTGAACAAGAAAAATTAAATAGCGAGCGAAGCCAATTTATAAAAGGAAGAAAGTAATAAAATTATTACTGATTTCAAAAACGCCCATTATTGATTTAGAAGAATCTGAGTGAATCAGGGAGATGCTTTAGATTTACAGTTGAGCGAATCAGAGATGATCGACCTAGATGTTGGATTGAATAGGAGATGGCCAACTTTCTAGATGGATTTTATGGAAATTGGAAATTTTAGAGATTTGGGGATAAGTTTAGTAAAACGGAAGTGATGGAGGGATTCCATTTTTTTTACTTTCACGTCTTTAATGTTTTATTTTGTCCCGCATTGTTTTCGCTCCCGCTTTTTCGATGAATAAAGTTAATATAGCAGAATATATGTATGTATAGCTTAATTTATTTGTTATTTCTTCTTCTTCTATATATCACAATTTATGCATTATTTCTTTTTCTTTAATTATTTTATTATATAACTTTAGTATAAGGTTGTGATACATTGCTATGCATAGCATATTTTCTTGTAGTGTCCGGTTTGAAGCTAAAGAATGCACTTGCTCTTCTCAATCAATCTCAACTCTATAAGTCCTTGGGTTTGGTTTAGTATTCATTAGAGCATCCAACTTTTCCATCAGCATCCGGTTTGTGGCCTCCAATTGTCGGTTTATTCCTTTTACCACACTGTCCAGTTCTTTCCAGGTAATAGCTTTTTTGGGAATTTTATTTGCTGTGGGATTATCAGCCATGGGAGAGACTTGAGTATTACCAACCATGTTTCTGGAAGGCCCGCCTTCTCCGAATTTTCTTTTACTTGCATTCTTCCTAGGAGGAGCCATGATATCTACCAAACTTCGAGTTTTTAATGCAAATTTCTCCATGGATCTGCCTTGTAGACCTTGATGATCTATAATAGAAGCGCAGATCCATGCCTTTAATTCAATTCTAAGCGAAAGCCCCAAATGTTAACTCCGAAGATCGCAGTAAAACCTGACTGAGTGCGAAAGCACCATCGCTTGATGGGGAAAAAGAATAAAGTAGTAAAAGAAAATCAAAACAAGAAAGAAATAAAAAGTAGGTAAAGAAGAAGGCAATTTTATATTGTTTAGTTTGAGATGAAGCCTACATCCACTTGGAAATGTATTATTATATCCCTTTCCATGCCAAGTACAATATATTATATGATTACTAAGATCTCCAAAGTAGATAATAACAAGCTATCTCTGGAGAAGGAGCTTTAATACTGGAGGAGAGATATGGCTACTGGAGATGAGGAAATATCTTTGTAGAGTTTTGGAAGAGCAAGGAAGTAGATCTCCTTTGATGTTGGAGCTAGAAGGGTATTTCTAGAAGTTCTGGAGAGGGTTTGGCTAATCCCACTTGTACGGAGTGCTAAAATAACTTGCCGACCCACCACAAAAAGTGTCACGTGGAAATACCCTAAGGGTATGAGTCGGTGCCGACTCATTGTAGGTCAGTACTGACCCATTTCCTAAGTATATGTTTGGCAATGGACCCCGTGGCTTTGATGTTCGTTCTTTGTTTATCATATAGGTGAAATTTGGTCTGAATTGGATTTAGTTTGATGTTACATCGAGTCCCGCTTCTTACCCTTCCGATCATATCTTCCAATCTACTTAGTAATAGTACCTAGACATTCCTGATTGGAATGGGATCACTTATATGGACTCTTTCTTGTGTTACGAGTGAGATAGAAAAGGTTAAGGTTATATATGGGTTAACAGTGGGGGAATAATCACAAATATGATAGATTTTTATTGAAACTAAATTAAGGAAATTCAAAAACTTTTCATGCTTGTCATCACTCTAGTATTCATCTTTACTCTTATAAATAGGGAGGAATTTGCTCATCCTTGTTATCACCAGCCAACAACGTCTCTTCAACATATCCTCAATAAGATCCCTATTTCTATATCACTTATAAGGTGAGAAATACATATTGAGTATTTGTATTTTTCTCTTATTGTACCCCCTCTTGAATTGAAAATGAATAAAGAAGTTGTTGGGTCTCCGTGGACGTAGCATATTCATATTAAAACCACGTTAAATCTTCTGTGTCTCTTATTTCTGCTATTGTTTCCATGAGGCTGCATAATTGATTCTTGTTCTTTTGTTTTGAGTTCCATTAGTATCTAAATAGACAATACTAAATCCTGATCAAATATGCTTCTGCTCAAATTAACAAAAATTTCACTATAGTATGGTATAAGAGCTATTGTTGTTGTTCCTTTTTGGGTAGTGGGAATTAGCTGCAAGGGCTTACTTGGTCGTCGCTATTATTTTGTAGGACATAGGTTTGACATAATTTTTTTCCAAGACAAAAAATTTAAGTGCTTTGCTTCATCTTCTGAAACAATCAATTTCTGAAATCAGGTTCTTGCGGCGATTACATGAAAATTAAGTCGTAGATTTTTGTGCAATGTTAGCGATCGTTTAATTTTTGCAAAAAAATTAGGAGTTATTATATTTAGAAAGAAAATTTGATTTTAATTGTAGAAATCATGAAGCGATTTTATTTATTTGGATAAGCTAATCGATTTTCTCTGTTGGAGTTCTATAACTGATGTTAATTTACTTATTTTATTACAAAATACAATTTCTAAATCATTTTTTAAAAAGATAATTGTAGCAGATGGAAATGGTTAATATATTCACAAAACAGTTATACTGTTTTATCATGAAACTATTTTTAGATCGATTATTTATCAACATCTTATTCCAAATACATGGAAATGAATGTTCGAATATCATTGAACTAGATGTCATACAGTGCACTTGGAAACATTACGAATCACAATACTTAAGCAAAAGATGTAATCTAAAATATTAAAAATTAACTATGAAATTTATTTGATGATTGTCTTGCTTTAACTGATTTATTCTTTTATACAAATTGTATTTAAAAAAAAAAGATAAATGGTTATGTGGTCTTCAATGGCAAATAATAGGAGTGAAAAAGATAACTGGTAAGTATTAAAAAAACTGATGTATAATTTTGTATTTTATTCGATATCATAATAGGACTGAAAAAGATAACTGGTTATATCTTTATGTGTTGTCTTTTAAAAAGGTTAAAATTGTATAGTTATATACTTATTTAAGTTATAAATTGAAGGTCTGATATATCTGTAATGGTTGTATGGTTTAAATTGAAGCTAAATAATCATTTATGCTATTTTATGTAAAATGATTATTGGATTATTTTGTTTATTCGACAACAAAGGTTTGAAAAGATATTTGTATTTATATTTTCACGTAAAGGCATTTTTTTAAGTTTGTTGTATGTATTAAATGTAATAGGTAGATGTTGTCTGAGTATGTATGTTCTATAAGGTAAATTTGTATCATTACAGTAGAAATTAATTCCATAATTATTTTGTTGTAAAATTATTATATTATGTGGTATCATGATCAAAAAGATAAAACATTTTATCTTTATTAATAATTTTTATCTAATACATTAGTGAAATAATTATTGATATGATTACAAATCTAATATGAGTTAATCATACACAATAACGAAATTCAGCAATTAATCATATTCATCAACATAATCATAACAGATTAAGAGATATACAAATAGTATACGGTATATTTGAAAAAGATAAAATAATTTATCGTTTTAGTTTATGTTTAGCTAATAACAGTAGTGAAATAATTAAGAATATGATTACAAATCTGATATGAATAAATCATACAAACTAACAAAATCCATCAATTAATCATATTCAGCAACATAATCATAACCGATATATAAATATTGTACAATATGTTTGAAAAATACATATGGTTTTACATTTTTAGCAAAACACAGTTTAATCATTATTTTTGCTGTTACATACTATTTTTTTGTCATTTTAGTGAGAAGAACAAATTATGTAACAAAAAATAATATTTGTACATGTTGTTGACTTTGTACATGTTCTTATTATCAAGAATACAAACAAATTTGCCACAATCATTACTTTCACTATGTACTTGCTATATATTTTTATACAAGCATTGCTTCTACACTGTTTTCCCTTCTTGTTACACTATATCATAACAGGTGGATAATACATTCCATGGTAATTGTCGCACAGGAGATCGATTACCTATACAATCAAGATCGTAGCATTTCTGATAGTAGCCACCTGTTTGGAAATCAACAATGTACATAACATAATTACTTTTATGTTTTCTTCCAATTCGTTCACAATATCGACTTTTGGACATGCTATAAATTATATAGCCATGTTTAGAAAACCAGTACCACTTTTCGATTGTACCCAAAACTTTTCCATGAGATGCTAATGATGAAATTTTTTCATCCAAATCTGGGAAGGGAGATTTTCCTGAATTAAAGGACTTAGGTATACTGTAAGAATAATTCTTTACTGTCTTTTCAATTTGGATGTACCTGTTGTTTTCATTCTCCAAATTTTTAAAGTGAATATTTTTGTAAGATGTCAAATCCATTTTACACTGTAATAGTTTATCTAAATTATCTTCTACGTTGCAAATAAGTGATTTTGTAAACACTTGTTCATCAGTAAGATTTTTACATCCAAAGCGTCTTCTTGGCAATATTTTTTCCCTGCTTTTGTTGAGAATGGAAGACGAAAACAACGATTACGGGTATAAATTCCAGTATCAATGAATATACTCTCTGTAATTTCTGACGAGCTTAACTCTTTGTTGATGTAAAGTTTTTCAAAGGATGAATTAGTTAATCTTGAATTTTTAATAAATGAGCATATCTTAGAGATAAATCCTCCAATATGCAAGTTGTCTTTGAGTGCAATATTTGGGATATGAATTATCAAATGACAAGAGAACTTGTCTTCATTAGATGAATCAAGTTCTATAACCCAATCTTCATTTCCCTTTATTTTGAATATGTCATCCAGAATTTTGAATGTGATGGAAATCAAAAGATTTACCATTTCATCTCCATTTTGTACTCTATTAATTTTTTTTGTTGAACTCCGGATAAGAGTACAAGTGGCAAGGCAGTCCAACTTGAATAATCTCATAATGGTGGCATAGATTAGGATTCATGCTCTTGTACCTTTTCCAAAACCGATCATATATAGAAACTAGGAGCCTTCTTTGTCCAGTTAAATGATCTTGGTAGCAAAAAATGTTAGTGTTTGCATGTGTTTGGACAAATATTAAAGCTTCTTCTTGTCTAGGAAAAGTTGCCCATATTGCGTTTGTTTGCTGTAAAAAAAATGGAATTAGAAAACATATTACAAATAAAGTGTAAATGATAAACAAAAGATAAAAGGATTTATCTTTTTAAACAGAGTAGTTAAAAAATGCATTGAATGACGAATTAAGTGAAAGTAAAAAATCATTATATTCATAAGCATTGTAAGATTTACTGTCTAAAAAGTTAAGAAGTACAATTTTTTGAAATATTGGTATAATTCCTTACAAATTAATCACTAATTGTTATATCTAATTGTAAGAACCACTTATTACAATTTCTGAAATTTTGTGTTAATTCAAACATTTTTAAGAGCTGGACCAGAGCTGCAAAAATTTTCTATTGTCCAACAATATGGTTCATCACCAAGAATATCTGCAGCTACCTTTTCTCTAAATGAAGTAGCTTCTTCAGCAGTAATATTTGATGTACTATCCATTCCACGTGCAATTTTTTGCATGAACATCATCACATAAATGCCGCAATCGTACCTACAATTATGAAATTTAGTATTTGCATCTAAAGTTATATCATATTATATTTTCTTATTATAATAATGAATTGTAATATGTTTCTTCTATATCTTAATGTGTATGCTGAAAATATATATTAGATTATTTTCTAATTGTATAATTACCCATTGATTTGTTGAGCACAGTCAACATTTACAAGGTGTGTCTTTTTTTTAATAATTGTTTTTTGACCTTCTTGTTTTAGCTCATCATTTAGGTTATTCACTTTGGTTTTCTACAATAAAAAAACAGTGTTTGTTAGAATAAATATGAACATACATATTAAATACAATTTTTGAGAATATTTATTTACCACATTAATGACAAATTTGTTATGTCCACTTCTGCGGGATTTAGATCTTGTGGTTAAGTATAGTGAGTCGTAGTGTTTCCAAGTGCACTCTATGACATCTAGTTCAAGGAGGCTCCAATGATCATTTCCATGTATTGGGAATAAGACGTTGATACATAATGGATCTAAAAGTATTTTTTTGATAAAAGGGTTGAACTTTTTTTTTAATATATTTTCCCAGTTTCCAGTTGCTGCACTTGTCTGTTAAAAAAATGGATTAGAAATTGTATATTGTATTAAAATAAGTTAATTTGAGAATATAATTCACTTACTGTCATTGTTGTGTTAATGTACACAATACTATTGCTTTGATCTAGTTGTTTTGCTTTTCGAAACCAAAACCAATCAATAATATGCATTTTTAAAAGAATATGAGTAAAGTAATCAATTTAGACTAAAGATAAGTTTTGATTTTTTATACTTACTTGTCCAAAAGTATTCTGTTCGAATGGGAGATATTCTATTATGTTGATGTTGTTTCATCATCACAACTAAATGCTTCATCGCTGAAAAATAAGATATTTTTATTTATTTAATCTTTTGTTAATACAGATATAATATGTAAATATGTTTTTTGTATGTAAATATAATTACTAAAATAGCAATTATTTATGAAAACTTATTTTGTTATCTTCAAATAACTAAGTGATATATGAAAAGATAAATGCATTTATATTTTATAAATTTAATGGTGAAAAAAAATTATTATGAAATATTACTTTTGAAAATAACGTGTCATATATTTCAGAAATCCATATAACGAAATAATCTTTCAAAAAAAGATTCAGTTGCATAATTTTAAATAAAAAGATAAAGTTGAATATCTTTTTAATCTTGTAAACCATAGCATATATAAGACGAAAACTTCCCTAATTTCAATCACTTTTGAACATTAATCACTGCAATAAAGCCAACTAAGACAGATGTTGTGTAATTAATTAATTACTAATTGTTGTTGAGTAAACAAAGAGTTGATATTGATATTTCAAACAATACTTTAATCAACAACTTGATTTGGGTAGTATAATACCACACAATGTTTCATTACAAAGTAATAAGTATAAAAGACGGTTGAACTATATAGGTTATTGTGGAAAAAAAAGTAATGTTTCATTACTTATTTGTTATCTCCAACAACCTTGAAAAAAAGTTTGACATTATCTTGTTGTTTCTCTGTTAAATGCTCCAGAAGTGGGCATTTGTCAATATTCTTTCTACTCTTCCTTTTTTAGTGATTTAACAATGACATCTTCAACATAAATAGGATTCTGAACAGCATGTTCTTCTGTAAATTCTTCGATATCTTCATATTTTGAACTTTCTTGATTATCTATAATTAAATCTTGAGTTTCAAACAAATCAAAACAAGGAAACTTAGCAGAACAATTTATATGTACCATATCGACTATTTTTCCTTGCTTGATATGTTTTTCAGGTTCAGTTGTATTGGCAACAATTTGCTATTCAAAAGTATACACTTTTTGAAGTATCATTTCAATTTCTTTGAGTCTTTGGCCAGACTTTTGTCTTAAAATCTTCTCTTCTTCCAGTTGTTTTATAATACTAATCATTTCATCACTCAAAAATCTAACTTTGGTCTCAAACTCTTTCAGTCTTTCTGATTCTGTATTTTCAGTTAATTTTCTTTTCTTTGGTCTTTCATCTTGTAGGAGTGGTTGTATTAATTTTCTCGAAAGAAACTCTTTTTCCTATGATGTTATATTTGAAAATTTTGTCGTAATCTGCATGAATGATATTTGTAATTAAATATTGTTACATAGCATTAAATAATCCTACAGTCATTTCAATGTTATACTTATTTGACTGTATAGTTTAAAAAGATAGACATATATTTTAAGTTAAATTATATATTAACACAGTGAAGTTAATTCTTTTTATGTTTATTATGCTATAATGATTATAACTTATTTCAGAAGTCTTATTACTAATATTATGAATTGTGTAAGCAACTATTTATTTAACCATTAATTTTACGTCTAAAATTCAAAAGATACATTCATTTATCTTTTCAATAAATTAAATAGTAAAGTTATTCATTTATACCTTGTTATTATTAAATGCAGTAAATTATCAAGGTACTTAATATTTTAATCATAAAAATATGTATTTTGTAAGCAATAATAAATATGCCGTGTAAACATGAAAAGATAAAAATATATATCTTTTTAATTATATAAAAAGTAAAGTTGTACTTTTATACCATATTGCTGTCAATTGTTGTAAGATCCATGTCCTTCAAGTTAGACAAGTCCCACTTTATCATCCTTGGGAAATTTTTCTTCAGATTTTCTTTTTCTCGTATAACTTTTGTCTTCTCACAAAACCAATACTGTAATATAAAGATATATACATTTATACTTTTGTAATAATGAAATATTAGAAAAGTGTAACAAATCTTACAAGTAAAACCATAGTGCAACCAGGTGTGTTTCTTGGACCAGTATGATGTTGTTGAACATTTTTGCAAACATTCTCACATATTTCTCTTGGCCAAGAAATAGAACCGATTTTTTTCAAATTGAGGATTTTAGGAGGAAATCCCCACTGCAAGTAGCTTTGATTGTTCGGAAACAAGAATGTTATGATCAATAGCAGAAATAATAGCTTCACTAAATCAACGCTACCATCTTTGTTTTCAATCATTTTATTCAGTCTTTTTGTCACAGTTTTTTGACTTATGATGTCTCCTTCTTCAAGGTTGTTTGTCCAAAATTCTGAGAAATTTTCCATTGCTGTAGCTTTATTTGATACAGGTATTGGAAATAAATCCTCTCCATACAATGGCATTCCAAATATATGACTAATTTCTTCTGGTTTCAATTTAATCAACTTGTTACCAAATCAGAAAGCATGTTCTATAGTATCATAGGAGGTAAATATGTCATCCAAATTTACAACACTTTTTCTCAAATCTTGCCGAGATATAGAACCTACTAGAAAAACATTGAAAAAGAGATTGAAAGGTGATTGTTCCAAGTATCTTTTTACGTCAGTAGAAAGGATTTTTTATTTCTTAATTTTTTTCCATTATTTTAAATACAACATCTAAATTGCATCTGTAAGTCCCTGAGTATTGAATTTTTATTGTTTTCATCGAAATTTGTTGAATTTCAAAGTTATTGGCTTCATCTGTATCAGTAGATTCTCCATCATATTCCTATTTCTCTATAGTTTTTTCATCAGAATATCCTCTGTTGTTATCTTTTGTTCCAGTAGTTGATAAATTGTTTATTGGTTCAGAACTTTCCAAATTGTCAAATAATATTTTTAAAAAATTAGTATAAATAATAACATAGTTTGTATAATTATTATGCAAAAACTTATAAAGACTTGATATAGGTCTGAAATTTATGCATTGATGTCCTCCTTCATTTAAAAAAAATGCATATTGGATGTTTCTTAAACAACCTAGAGATTTTTTTTTGTTTCATATTTTATCCTGCATAAGAAAGATAAGTATACTTATATGTTAGTAATCATGTACATACATTTAATATTTTTTTTAAAGCAATACAATAAACAAACAGTAAATCCTAGGTATTACAAAACACTGTTTTTTGACAGATAAAATTACCCAGTATATGTAACTATGTCTAAAAAGATAATCCTAAACTATAGCAATTATTATTCCAGTACTGTTATTAGCGAAATATAAATTAAAAAGATAACGATCTTTATCATTTTCATTCTGTAAACCACATAATATAATAATTTAACAGTGAAGAATTGTTAAACAACTTACTAATTTATTAAAACAAAAATTTCTTTATATAACATATATACTCAAACGACATCAGCCTATTAAATTTTGTACATATGACATAATTATAATATTGTGTTTACATGAAAATATAAACACAAATATCTTTTTAAACATTTGGTTTCAAAAAAAAGATATAATCAAATAATTACTCAACTAACGCAGTTTAAGTTTCAAATGGCCATATAACTAAATAAACATTTAACATAACAATGAGTTTCTTAATATAAATTAAAACGATAACGATCTTTATCTTTTTCATTTTGTAAACCACATAATATATAAATTTAATAGTGAAGCATTGTTAAACAACTTACTAATTTATTAAAACAATTTTTTTTTTTATATAACATACATACTCAAACGACATCAGCCTATTAAATTTTGTACATATAACATAATTAGAATATTGTGTTTACAGGAAAATATAAACACAAATATCTTTTTAAACATTTGATTTCGAAAAAAGATATAATCAAATAATTACTCAACTAACACAGTTTAAGTTTCAGATGGCCATATAACTAAATAATCATTTAACATAACAATGAGTTGCTTAATATAAATTAAAAACATAACGATTTTTATCTTTTTCATTCTGTAAACCACATAATATAATAATTTAACAGTGAAGCATTGTTAAACAATTTACTAATTTATTAAAACAATTTTTTTATATAACATGCATACTCAAACAACATCAGCCTATTAAATTTTGTACATATAACATAATTATAATATTGTGTTTACAGGAAAATATAAACACAAATATCTTTTTAAACATTTGATTTTGAAAAAAAGATATAATCAAATAATTATTCAACTAACACAGTTTAAGTTTCAGATGGCCATATAACTAAATAATCATTTAACATAACAATGAGTTGCTTAATACAAATTAAAAAGATATAATTGAATATCTTTTTAGTCACTGAACTGACAGCATATAACAAAATGTAAACATACAATTAATCGATTAGAATATAACAAAATGTAAACATAAAGTTAATCACTGAACTGATATCATATAAAAAAATGATCTGCACTTGGTATTAGAAAACTTACTCGTTTGCTAGTCGATCGAAGAAGATAATGTCGTCTACCAAGCAATTTTGTAGAAGATAAGAAGATCCAAATTAAACCCTAAATTAAGTAGACAACGATTAGAATAAGATTTAATAAAAATTCGAAAATCAATCAAAGTATAGTAATAAAAATCGTCGCAACAAAAATTAAAGGAAAATGGATCGTTTTTCAGTAAAAACTAATTTGTGTTAATTTCAAATATTTGAATGAAAGGTGGCGGAAATAGGTATTTAATCGAGATGCGAAATTGGAAAATGGCGGAAAAATAACGTGTCGCGTACAGTTCACTAAAAATTGTCCTGGAAAAAAATTATATAAATGATACGTCCTACAAATTAATTTTATAAGGTAAATAAGCCCTTATAGTAAAAAGTCCCTTTTGGGTATTAATGGCTTCTTCTAGTAAGTCTATTGGTAGATCTGGTGTCAATTATGGAGTAACACGCTTTGAAGAATAGGGAGATTTTGGTACTTGAAAGATGAAGATGTTGGGTGTATTGAAGAAGGAGAAGACTTATATAGTTGTTTCTTCGCCAGAGAAATTGAAAGATATGGATGCAGCTGATTTAGAAGAGATGGAAGATGAAGCTCTCACAACAATTCATTTATGTCTTTTAGATGAAGTTCTTAGAGAATTTTCTCAAAAGAAGACAGCGAAGGAATTATGGGATGCATTATCATATGCATATCACTAATCAGATTATTCTTCTACAACAACTTTATTCGTTCACGATGAAGTCTAGAGCCGATCTTATGGGGCATGTAGATGCTTTGACTACTTTAGTTATGAACTTGAAGGTAGCATATGTTGATATTACTGACGAGGCTCAAGTTGTAATCCTCTTATGTTCCTTGCCTATGGGGTATACTGCTTTTATTAATTCCATGATTTATGGCCGTAGTAAAATTAGTCTTTCTGTTGTAAAGGACGGTCTTCATAATGAAGTGTTAAGAGGTAGATTGGCTTGCTCTAGCATTGATAGTAATACCGAAGGCTTATCTGTTCATAAAGGTAGAACTCAAAGAAAACTGAAGAAAGGTGGAGGACAAAATTCTTCGAGGTCTCAGTCTTGAAAGGATAAGAATTTGACTTGCCATTACTGTAAGAATCCTGGGCACTTTATGTAACACCCCGCATTTTTAACTCAAGATAATAAAATAAATATAAATTAATTAAATATTCAGAATTAAGTAAAAAAGACTGCGCCATTGCATTCGTCTCGAAATTCTACTCAAGATAGACATCTGATTTGTGTAAAACGGACACCGTATGAAGAAGTTATGAGCATTAGAAGTTTGTATACATATAAGGAGCTTATATGTATATATATTAAATAAATATATTCAGAAAATTAGTTCAAAAATCAAAATTCACGAGCGGGAAAAGATGGAGGGAAATTAGACCGTTAGAGGTCGACATAGAATACCAACCAACAGGGGGTCGACCTAGGGGTCGACCCACCCGCGGATCTGGAAAGTTCTTTTCTGATGTGGATGATTATGATGTTTTTAAATTAAATCTTAGGGTCCTGGTTCCTCCGCTACACCTATAAATAAGACCTTAGACCTAACACTAAACCTCATAATTTGGTGACTACGCTGGAGCTCTGCCATTACTCTCTCTCTCTCTCTCTTCTCAAATATATTTTGAAAATTAAAATATTAGCCAAGGAAAATTATGAATCCAGATCTAGAAAAGAGAATTGACAGTAATAAAAAGATTACCCTGAATCATGAAAGCAAGGTAAAATTCTAGATCCAATCCATTCTAATTCTTACTCTTCCTTTCCCTTCTCTCTTTTAATGAAAATAATAAATCCATGGTCGTTAGGTTGTGAATCCGGTTAAAGGGGAAAAACATGGATGTTAAAACTGGATCTGATCCAGAATTGGGGAAAGCATAAAAGGTGAGTGGGTTTAAGCTATAGCCTTTCGATAATATTATGATATCGTTTAGCATTCCCTTTTTTATAAATTGTGAAATTGCCAGATTAATTATAAATTATTGTTATAAAAAGTTGAGATGTTAATATGAGTAGTTCATGCGTTGAATCAGTTAAAGTATTGGAATGATTACATGTTGAGTAAACTTGTTAGAATATGGGCAATGATTACTGTTGTTATAATTATATGATTCACTTGGGGCATATTATTGATTGAACGACATGTTTAACTTGTTGGATTTAAATAATTACCCGATTGAATGTTTACATTTCAAAATAGAATTAAACATATGTTGAAAAGGACATGCAACAAAATATAGGAAAAAAATTGGATGACATGTAAACTAGATTGCAGTAAAAAGGATAATAAGCCTAAAATTTTCATGAAATGGGAATAATAGTTAAAGAACGAACATGCCTAGATTCATAGTAATTTGACACTGTAATACTCTTAGATACGAGGTTAGATTGCACTTGTGATAGAAGTCTTCCCGGAACCGCCTGGCATATCCAGCATTCACAAGTGGTAAATCTAATGTGAGGGGTCTAAGTGCAAAATTAAAAACATGTAATGGTGCTAAGACATGAGGTTAAGTCAACTTGTGGTAGAAGTCTGCCCGGACCTGCCCTGCAAATCCAGCGTCCACAAGTGTAGGCTTAATGTGAGAGGTCTAGTGCTTATATATATATATGTACATAATAAGATATGAATAAATGGCAGTGTTGGCAATTAAATGTCAAACTCCGAAAATAAGAAAGGAAGGGATGTAATGAAACGAGTTAGTGTGATGAGAAGGAAAAGTGATGTATTTCCCAAAATGAGCTATTTCTGAGAACGTTGTTGCAAGTAAGCCACAGTAAATAAAGAAAAGTAAAGAAATTACTTGCTACCACGGATTTAGATGGGGATACATTATGAAAGTAAATCATTGATTCCTTTTATCAAACTGATAAGTTGTATGAAGTGTTTTCCTTAATATAATAAGGAATATATATTACGGTGAATGATGAATAATGGTTTACATCAGTAAATGGTTTAAAAGGTGAATGACAATAACCTATTATAAATAAACAACATTAATGAAAATGTTGTATAATAGGTAGACATGTCCAGGGACAAGTGAATATTATAACTTAGGTTATAATAAACTTGTAAGGGAATGGGATAACTGGTGAATTGAGTTAAGGGACACTTAATTGTAAATTAAGTAATCAGTAAAGGGGAAAACCAAAAACCAGTTAAGAAAATGGGGAAATATATTACTTAATTAAAATTAAGTAATCCATAAACTTGGAGGTTTGAAACCCGCTAATAAGAATAACATGTTCATAATTATTCTAGGGACAAGGGGAAATTATAATATAGGTTATAATAAATGGGTAGAGAAACTTATTAATGGGCCTTAGTTAATGGAACTAAGTTAATAAGTAAACAACGATAAGTTATATTGACGATGTAAAGTGGAATTATGATTAAATGAGAAAGGATAAGGAAAACTCATGAAAAGAAATAAGTTATATTTAATCATAAATGGTAAGTGACATGTTAATTGGAAAACATGTGAATTTAGACATACTTAATTACATATTAAGTAAAACATGTTAGTGTAATGATGAAATCAAACAAGAAAATAAAAGTGATTGTGGATTACAGACCTTGGGCCACAATCTGGAGAAAAACATGTTATGGGCTTATAAATAAACTTAAATGGGTTAAGTTATAACAGAAATTAATAAGCAAGAGGAACTAGGTAACAGATGAAGAATTCAATGTGAATGGGAATAATCAAGTTAAGAGGAAACCTAGTAAGGAAAAGCAAGCACATAAAAGAATGTTTAAACATAGGGTCTACCAACATATTAAAGTGAGGCGCTTGGACTAGTCCGTACGTTTGAGGGTGAATAACCCAACGTGGTAGATGATCGAGGTGTTATAAGGCACGAGGGGAGCGCACATTCATCTGATTGTTCTGACGGCTGCAAAGGACTGGAATGGGAAGCACGCGACTTCCTGAGGTACGTATGGTGCTCCTAGTAGTCCTCAGTGCGGTGACATATAAATTAGGCTGTGCTCACAAAGGTTGGGTCTACGCGTAACTACTAGGTGGGTGGGCCTTGACTGCAGAAGTAGCTATGCAGTCAGAATGTTGTGACGCGGTGACACCAGGGTGATTCTGTAATAACCCGGAAAATCTGAACCAGTTTAAAAAATTTAAATTGGCTAAATTAGTGAATTTTAAGTATTTAAAATAAATATTTTAAATAATAATGACGAAAAGTATGTTTAAATTGAAGTTTGAAAATAAATATAATTATTTCAAATTATAAACAAGGCCTGAAATGGCGCGGCAGTTTCAAAATTTCAATTCAAACTTTGGCTGACTGTACCGGGTGCAAAATAAAACGGATTTTAGTGAAACCAAAAATATTTAAATCTGTTAGTGAATATCTTTCTAACGAATCTGTAAAATCGAAGTTTCATACCGGGATTCAAAAGTTATGGCCAAATGAATTTTCAGAAAGGTCGCTATAGAGAATATATCGCCCTTGAAAATATACATTTTGCATAGGACCTCAGAATTCGACGAAACCACTTTTGTTAGATCCGGGATGTCAAATTATTGCTAGGTTTCAAATTTCATAATTTTTGAAGTCAATATGTGAGCGAGGCGAAGGAAAATGTGTTCTGGTCAATTACAGTTAAATTGGATCAACCAGAAAAAGGCCATTTTTCAAACGGTCTCAGAATTTGACAAAACTAATTTTGTGGGACCATATCGTCAAAACATAGCTAGATTTATTTTTCGGGAATTTTTAGAATTAGTATGTGGCCTCGGCAAATTGAAATGTACGTTCAAATCAAAAATTGAATGTTTTATATTTTAATTTGAAGGAAAACTGACTGAAACAGTCGAATGGGCCTACGAAACATATCCCATTGTGTTCGTAATGGGGTTATTTAGCTAGGGACGATAGTCATTGGTTTTGGATTGGAGTTCGTACGAGATAAGGGGTATTTTTGGATTTTTAAAAATATATAAATAAAAGGAAAAACCCTATTGGCCCATTCCAGATTCTCTCTCCCCGATCGTTAATCGCACACGGCGGAAATCGGTTCCCCCCTTCTCTCCTCGATTCCTCTCAATCCGCTCAAAATTAGACCTCCATCCTGTTGGGGATTTTGTAGAGCTCGTCAAGATCTTCAAATCCATAGCAAGTTTGGATTTTTTCATTGAGTAATTTGAGAGATTCGTCGCCTGGAAGTTTCGAATTTCAACCCGCCGCCACCGCCAACTCAGGCGATCGAACTGGCCATTTCCCCCCGTGCACGTGCGCCTCTCCTCCCTCTTCCTCGTGGTAAAGACTGATCGACGAATCGCTGCACGGTTTGGTCGCAAATCGAAAACCTAGTTTTGAACAACTTCAGAGAGGTACGGTTTATATTATTTAAAATAGTTTATAGCACTTTAAAGCGCTACAGTTTTTGATTTCACTGTAAAAATCATATCTTTCTCATTTTTGACGAAATTCAGTGAAACAAGAGACAATGGACTCGTGTGGACGTCTTCTACATTTTAGAAGAGACCACATATTTTTCTGAGCGTTTTGCAATTTTTGGTGGAGTGGAACCCAATGTGAGATTTCTAATTTATAAACGATATGGAAAACAACGATGTATAAATTATATAGTCGATGTATGAGTTATACAAGCGTTGTACACCACATGTATAAGCGTTGTATAAGTTGTATGTTCGATGTATAAGTTATATATGCGTTGTAAAAGTGATATGTGCGTTGAAATAAATTGAAATGATATTGAAATGAAATTGAAATATAGTTATATACGTGTGTGTGTGTATATATATATATACTCCCCTCGTCCACAGACCATGGACGATATATATATTGGTTGTGATGTTGTTTGGATTATTTGGTTGATGTGAAATTTCGTGAATAATGCGAATGGTTGAAAGAATTGTTTGTGGTTGAGAATGACTGATTGTTGTTGAAATATACCCATTTGTGGTTGAAAACAAAATTAGAATAGGTTGTGGAAAAGAAAAATAAACATGCTCGCCTGCGTGCGAATTAGATGCATGAAATCCCCATTGTCAAAAACCGCGAGGTTTTAAGGTAGAGCGAGGAGCTGTACCAGGGACGGTCCCGGTTTTAACTACCCTGCCGTTATGCTGCTGAAATTTTCAATAATATTCATGTGTTAGAATTATTTTCATGCGTTGAAACTATATTCATGTTTTGAATAGAAATTCATGTGTTGAATGAAGTTCATGTGTTGAATAAATTGTCTTACAATAAAAATCACATTTTTATTATATATATAGGCTATATAAAATATTAGTATTTTAAATAAATTGTTTTAACACCAAAAATAACATTTTTACCTTATGTATAGACTATATAAAATAATCATGTTTTGAAATAAAGTGTTTTACAATAAAAATCACATTTTTATTATATATATCAACTATAGAAAATATTCATGTGTTGAATAAAGGACTAGAACGATAAAAATTATATTTTTATCGTAGGTGTGAAGTCGAAAACATTCATGTGTTGAATATATGGATTGAACAATAAAATCTACATTTTTACTGTGAAAGTGAAGTGCTAAAAATATTCATGTGTTGAACAAATATTTTGATGATAAAAATATCATTTTTATCAAATATATAAAGTGGATATGGTTTTGAAATCGAAGAAAGAATTATATTCATATATATTTATATAAATATAATTAAAATATAGTGAATAACGAAGCTGCAGTTCGTGTTTTGAAACCGTGATTTCAAACGATTAGTGCAGGAGATCTGACCATCGGATTTTCCCGAAACCACAACCGTTGGGTTCGCTTTGGAAATATCTTTCCAACGACATCAACTTTGTAAAGATCCAACGGTTGGATTGTCTAGAATGTTTAATTCAAATCTGAAGAAAAACAGCTCCAGAATCGATTATATATATATATATATATATATATATAATTAAATTAAATCGAATAACGACGCTGCAGTTCGTATTTTGAAATCGTAATTTCAAACGATTAGTGCGGGAGATCCGACCGTCGGATGTTCCCAAAACTAAAACCGTTGGATTCGTCTTGAAAAGATCTTTCTAATGATATAAAATTTGTGAAGATCCAACGGTTAGATTTTCAGATATGTGTAAATCAAATCTGAAGAAAAACAGCGTCATTGCCGTGTTATGGCCTGAAGCGTCGTTTGAATGAATTGGCTATTTTTAAATAAATAAAAATAGCGATAAACCGTGATAAAATATTATAAACGATATGGAATGGAAATAAACTGAATTTGCTCGGTTTATATGATATTTGATGGTTGAATGTGTTTGGTGTGAAAATTACATTAAAGAACAGAATTAGTGATATCGAATAATTTAACCATTGAAATGAATTAATTTGAAATTCTAAATATACGTGAATTATTTGAAAAGGCCGAGTTAATTCTGATTTCAAATAATTGATCGACGAGTGAAAGTCGAAGATATGAAGACGGTGCAAGGCCGATGATCTCCACGTCGAATGGAGGGGTGCTACTGATGCTCATGATAGGAGTAGCTACCTTGAAGGGGTTAAAGTAGTAGCCACCCGGACATACTTGTTGATTGTACGGATATGCGAGGTATTGAGTGCCTCTGGTTTCGTTCAGACCCAGAACGAACGTGTAAATGGACTGTGTGTCTGACATTGGACTATGTTCTGTGCTGATTGATCTCTATTAAATATATATCTGTTTGGCGACGGAGAATTTATTCTCTTACTTAACGCCCTTCTCTGAGACGTACGAGCTTAGAGTTTATATATCGATAGAAATCAGTTACATGGAGTGAATTGCCTATGTGGCATGCCTAAGTGGCAGAAGATCAAGGCTTCTGCTGAAAAGCAAAGTCTTGTGGTTGATGATCAAAGCATGGCCTATGTGGCATAACTTTGGGTATAGCGTTGTTTTGCGAGCCTCACACCCCGGTATGAGCCAGAAACGGGAGAAGGACATCAGGGAGGACATGTGTTTCCTTCTAGGTAGGAGTAGTGCTTTGGGTTTTGCATGCCCGGGTATTTTACTTATGTGGATGATGGAAAGCAAGGCCTCGGTTTGCTTCAGTCTCTTCGGAGCCGATGGTGTGGTCGGATATGACCAGTGATGTCCCATGGGGCGGGGAAACGCAGTGTTCAGGAATTTTAATTCACATCGGTGGACCGGCCCTGATGATCCAAGGCTTGCCTGCACGCTTGCCTAAGGGGCGGGCTAGAGCGTCTCGAATTCGGTAAGGACTATCTTTTGCCTTGGTTCATGATGGAAATCCAATTCCCAAATACGACACCGTGCGGTTTTGATTGTATATATATATGGCGACATGATATATGGTACCCATGCCGTCTATGATTGATAGTTATGATTGAAATTGTTTTTAAAACATATATACACTAGCAATAATATCAAATGATTTGTTTTGCTCGTATCAAGCATATTTTGGCCATTATGAGGTAAAAATCTATCCTCGGTTTGTGTTGCATTATGTGATGGGAACTGAGTCTTATAATGGCTTCATTTTTATAAAAAGCATTGCGATGTTTAAAAGATTTACTTGTTTTAAAGCACTGGCAATCCAATGGAGTAATCCCGTTCCGCGAAAGTGGCGTGGTCCTGTGATTAGCCCTATTGTAAAGTGTGTTATGTAGATTTCTCATACCAGTCCCATGACTGACTCATAGTTTGTTTCACTTGCAAACTCGGGTGCCCCTATTTCTACACGGGCAGCCTTGTATTAAAGTTTTAGAAGACTCTTTCTGGATAGCTGGAGCTGAAGCTGGATTCTATCATTTATCTCTTTTTATGCTGTTCAGCTCCTTTTGTACATATTATGTTTTATCTTCCGTTGTAGACATTTTATGTATAGCTGAACTTTATTTTGTACTAAGTATGATCCTGTATATTGTGTAGCTCTGATGATTATGTTTATCCAGTGTATTCTACTGTACATTATCTGGTGTATTTATTTATATCTGTTCTGCTATTATCTGTTAATGTGTTATATTCCAAAGATTACCCTTGCACCGTCTTATCGGGGTTTGGGGTCGTCACAAACGTGGTATCAGAGCCTTGGTTAAGCTTAGTTCTGGAATATAACATTATAACGAACTCATCAGAAATAGGACCAGTAGTGTTCTAAGACGAGTAACTCATTACAGATAGGATCAGTAATATCCTAGTACGAGTATAGCAGAATGAAATACACCTCGATAGACACATTTACTTTCAAGTATATGTTTCTATGCTTTATAATCTCTTTTCTGTTGACCTGACACTTGGTCTGCTATTTGCAGAAGTACTAGAAAATGAGTGTCAGACACCAAAGAAGGAATGCAGAACCAGATCTAGAAGCTCTGTTAAAGAAATATCGAAATCTGGGCGGAGTATCATTCTCAGGAAATGAATCCATTAGTCAAACACAAGATTGGGTGCGGTCTGCTGAAAGAATTCTTGAACGTCTCTAGCTGGGAGATGATCAAAAAAGATTAGTGTCATCTTGGGCACTCAAAGACGAAGCTTTGTTCTGGTGGGAGACAATCATTAAAGATAATCCAGAAGGTGATATCACCTTGGGTAGATTCAAAGAGATTTTCAGTGAAAGATTTACTCCTCCAGAAGCAACTGAGCGGTTATGTGATGAATTCTGTTGTTTTATACAAGGAGATATGAATATCCCAAAATATCATAACAGATTCAATGAACTTTCTCGTTTTTCTCTGCATTTGATTTAAGATCCGAAGAGGAAGAATCTGAGGTTTATAAACGGGCTTCAAAGAAAATACTAGAAAAAAGTGATGGGGCATGTGAAGCTTCCCTTTTCTAAAATGATATACATGGCTTATCAGTATGAAGATCTAAATAATCGAGGTCTTTTAGTCGACGAAGAGGAAGTTAGTTCAAGCAACAAAAGGAAATTTGAAACTAATAGCCTAGAGACCAGTACACAGCCTGATGCCAGTACGAAGTATGAGTTCAGAAAGAAGCCTAGAGTCGATAAGAAAAAGGTTAAGTCTGATGAAGTACAAATAACGGCTGCCACATGTTCGAGCTACAATAAGCAAGGGCATTTGGCGATAAATTGTAAATCTTGGAACAAAAGGAACAAGGATAAATCTAAATCCAAGAACAAGTTGCAAGAGACTAGGAAATGCAATATGTGCTATCTGGCTGGTCATATAAAGCGGGATTGCCAGCTACTCAAGAAATCTGAAGTGGTTCAAGTAAATAAAGTAGCAGAAGTACCTGCATCCTCAGCTAGTCAGGAAAGACTAGATGTGTTAGAAGGCACGCTTACTGTCAAAAACATTCCAGTTAAAGTACTGTTTGATATAGGCGCGTCACGAAGCTTTGTTGCAAAGAATGCGGTTAAGAAACCAGATTTGAATTTGAAAAAGCTCAGAGAACCCATGACTATTCATAATCCGGTTGGTGGTTCCGTCGATCTTAGTTGGGTTTGTGGGGTTCCAGTTTCTTTTTCCTGTTATCGATTCCCTACTATCGCGATCGTCACGAATTTTACAGAGTTTGATCTTATTCTGGGAATGGATTGGTCAACCAAGTATGAAGCTGAGGTTAAATGCACCGACAGAGTAGTAAGGGCGAAGATTAAATTAGGCAATTATATAACCATTCCATGTAAAGGTTCGAATTCTGATAGAAAGGACTTCTGGGAAGCTTTAGATGTTTCTCCTGCTCAAATAGAACCTGTTCCTGTCGTTCTGGAGAATATTTCGGTCGACATTGCAAATATTCCTGTCGTCAAGAACTATGCGGATATGTTCGAAGAAGTTGTTAGCTTACCTCCACAGAGAGAAATTGATTTTAAAATCTCTTTAGTTCTGAATGCAAGGCCAGTGTTCACGCTATTCGAAGAATGACCTTGAAGGAAAAAAGAAGAGTTGGATAATCAAACGCGACAGCTTGTATGGAAAGGTCTGATAAGGTCTAGTTTCTCTGATTGGGGAGCAGCTGTGGTATTTGTTCCAAAGTGAGACGGTACTCTCAGACTATGTGTAGATTATCGTGACTTGAATAAGCATACACTGAAAAACAAATATCCATTGCCGCGGATTGATGATTTGTTGGATCGATTGAATGGAGCACAAGTATTTTCCAGAACAGACCTAGCTACAGGTTTCCATCAGCTTCGTATAGCAGAAGAGTGTGTTCCTTTGACAGCGTTCAGAGGTCCAGACTTATTCTACGAGTGGTTAGTAATGTCGTTCGACTTATGTAACGCTCCAGCTTATTTTGTCGATCTAATGAACCGGGTATTCAGAGGAGTATTGAATAAATTTGTTCTGGTTTTCATTGATGATATATTGATCGTCTCTAAATCAGAAAGCGAGCATGAAAAACATTTGGAACAAGTGTTAGAAATTCTCAGAAAGAATGTTTTAAAAGCAAAATTTTCCAAATGTATATTCTGGCAAGAAGAAGTCAAATTTCTTGGCCATGTCGTGTCTAAGCAAGGAATTTCAGTGGATCCCAGTAAAATCACTACTATTCAGAATTGGAAACAGCCTCGTACGCCCACAGAAGTAGGAAGTTTTCTTCGATTGACCAGTTATTATCGGAAGTTCGCTAAGAATTTTTCGAAGATATCCAGTCACTTAACAAAGCTTACTAAGAAACATTCGAGATTCAACTGGACTCCCGAATGTGAGGCAACTTTCCAGGAGCTGAAGTTAAAATTGACGACTGCCCCAGTGCTCACAATTATTGACAGCAATCAGGATTTAAAAGTCTGGACTGATGCTTCTAAAGAAGGCCTTGGCGTAGTGTTAATGCAAAGAGGCCATGTAGTCGCTTATGCTAGCCCTCAATTGAAACCACATGAAAAGAATTATGTAACTCACGATCTTTAACTGCTAGCTATCGTGTTTGCTATGAAAATCTGGAGGCATTATCTATTGGGTGAGAAGTTGGAATTATACACTGATCATCAATCATTGAAATATTTATTCACCCAGAAGGATCTGAATATGAGACAGCAGCGTTGGTTAGAATTTCTCACGGCATATGATCTTGATATCTTATATACACTGGGGAAAGCTAATATGGTGGCTGATGCGCTCAGTACGAAGAATGTAATTGTCGCCAGTCTTATTATCACACCTTCGTTGATTGATAACATATCTTCTCTTCAGAAGGATGATCACTTCAATCAGAAGATCAGGGAGAGAATTCAGAAGGGAGAGCCCTCGAGTTTTCAAATAGATAACGAGGGGATTCTGAGGTTGAAAGGCCGAATGTGTGTGCTAAACATTCCTGAACTCCGGAGAGAAGTATTAGATGAATGTCACAAAGCCAAGCTCGGTATCCATCCAGGAGTGAGTAAAATGTATAATGACATCAAACGCACTTTCTGGTGGAAATCTATGAAACGAGACATTTCTTTATATGTTAGCCGGTGTTCCACCTGTCAGCAAGTCAAAAGCGATCAGCAGAAGCTCGCTGGATTGTTGCAACCTTTGGAAGTTCCAAATGGGAAGTGGGAACAGATTTCTATGGATTTCATAGATGTTTTGCCCAGAACCAGGAAAGGAAATGACAGTATTTGGGTGATCGTAGATCGTTTCACGAAGACCGCCCATTTCATTCCTGACAAATCGAATAGAACTGCTCAGAGTCTGGCGCAAGTTTATTTCAAAGAAACTGTTAGACTGCACAGAGTTCCCATGAGTTTACTTAGTGATCGAGACCCTATTTTTGCTAGTAAATTCTGGGAAGCATTCCAGGCACAATTGGGAACAAAACTGAACTTGAGCACCGCATATCATCATCAAACAGATGGTCACACTGAGAGGGTGAATCGTATTCTTGAAGATTTATTGCGGGCTTGTGTTATTGATTTTGGTGGATCATGGGAAGACCATTTACATTTGGCCGAGTTCTCATACAACAACAGCTACCATGCGAGCCTGACAATGTCACCATTCGAAGCATTGTATGGTAGACCGTGCCGATCTCCTGCTTGTTGGGTAGAACCTGGTGATAGACTCGTTTTGGGACCCGATATGATTCGCGAGGCTGCAGAAAAAGTCAATTTCGTTTAGAAACGATTAATAGCTGCTCAAAGCCAACAGAAAAGCTATGCAGATAATAAAAGAAGAGATATATCATTTGTTGTTGGCGACTGTGTGTATTTGAAAGTATCTCCGATGAGAGGAGTAATCCAGTTCGGTAAAACAGGGAAATTGGCGCCTAAATTTATTGGTCCGTTTCCTATTCTAGAACGGGTTGGAACTCTCGCTTATAGGGTTCATTTACCTGATTGGTTGCCTGGAGTGCATAATGAGTTTCACGTATCTCAACTTCGAAAGCATGTACATGATCCAGACATGATCGTGGAAGAAGCAGCGCAATGGGATATAGAAATTACTCCAGAGTTGGTTGTGAGAATAGAGCCGCTAAAGATAATTGGTAAAGAAACCAAAGAACAGAGGAATAAGAAGGTTCACTTAGTCAAAGTGCAATGGAGTGGAGATCCGCGAGATTGTACTTGGGAAACACAGGAAAGCATTAAGAAAGCCTATCCTAAGTGCAGAGTGGATATCTCTGATTGACTCTGGAGCAAGGTACATTTACCGTACCGTTGCATTATCATTTTGTTCTCTACTTTGCTGTTGTTTTCTTTTCATGCATGCAAACTTTTTAATTATGTAGTCTGAATGATTTCAAAGGAGTATATGAATTATTTGGTATATTTTTGAAAAGTTAAAAACATATTGATTGTTGGTTTAGTTGTGTGATTGTGGATTGGATTAATAGAATTATTAGAATGATAGTTAATTTAATCAATAAGAGAACGAAATTAAATGTATGCAAGTGAATCAAGTATTGAACTGATTTATAAGTAGATAGAAATATATACCTGTGCATTATATATGTGTGAACAGGTTATGGATAAACAGCTAAGCAGAGGAATAAAATTGTTTTCCTGACAAATAGGTACATGTTTATTGTATTTCTTGGGACTTGATGATTTTATGAGCCGATTGGCTAGCCGCTTGGCTAGCCGCTTGGCTAGCCGCTTGGCTTTTCCTTTTTCTTTTGGATTGGTGAGGGCCATGGGAGGCTATTTGAAATATCCCGAAGTCCCCCGTACAAAGGAGGTTATGGCGAAATTTTTCAAAAATTTAGGGTGTTAGCCAAATTTTTGAAGAATTTGAAAATTTTTAGAAACTGAAAAGTTGAAGAATGGAAGCCAGATTGAAAGTAGAGTTGGTAAATTAGACCACTTTCGAATTTGTTCCTTTTCGGGGACGAAAAGTTTTAAGTTGGGGAGATGGTAACAAATCGGAAAATCTGAACCAGTTTAAAAATTTTAAATTGGCTAAATTAGTGAATTTTAAGTATTTAAAATAAATATTTTAAATAATAATGACGAAAAGTATGTTTGAATTGAAGTTTGAAAATAAATATTATTTCAAATTATAAACAAGTCCTGAAATGGCGCGATAGTTTCAAAATTTCAATTCAAACTTTGGCTGACTGTACCGGGTGCAAAATAAAACGGATTTTAGTGAAACCAAAAATATTTAAATCTGTTAGTGAATATCTTTCTAACAATCTGAAAAATCGAAGTTTCATAGCGGGATTCAAAAGTTATGGCCAAATGAATTTTCAAAAAGGTCGCTATAGAGAATATATCGCCCTTGAAAATAGACATTTTGCATACGACCTCATAATTCGACGAATCCACTTTTGTTGGATCTGAGATGTCAAATTATTGCTAGGTTTCAAATTTCATAATTTTTGAAGTTAATATGTGAGCGTGGCGAAGGAAAATGTGTTCTGGTCAATTACAGTTAAATTGGACCGACCAGAAAAAGGCCATTTTTCAAACAGTCTCAGAATTTGACAAAACTAGTTTTGTGGGACCATATCTCCAAAACATAGCTAGATTTATTTTTCGGGAATTTTTAGAATCAGTATTTGGCTCTGGCAAATTGAAATGTACGTTCAAATCAAAAATTGAATGTTTTATATTTTAATTTGAAGGAAAACTGACAGAAATAGTTGAATGGGCCTACGAAACATATTCCATTGTGTTCGGAATGAGGGTATTTAGCTAGGTACGATAGTCGTTGGGTTTGGATTGGAGTTCGTACGAGATAAGGGGTATTTTTGGATTTTTAAAAATATATAAATAAAAGGAAAAACCCTATTGGCCCATTCCAGATTCTCTCTCCCCGATCGTTAATCGTGCACAGCGGAAATCAGTTCCCCCTTCTCTCCTCTATTCCTCTCAATCAGCTCAAAATTTGACCTCCATCCTATTGGGGATTTTTTAAAGCTCGTCAAGATCTTCAAATCCATAGCAAGTTTGGATTTTTTTTCATTGAGTAGTTTGAGAGATTCGTCGCCTGGAAGTTTCGAACTTCAACCTGCTGCCACCGCCGCCTCAGGTGATCGAACTGGCCATCCCCCCTGCGCACGTGCGCCTCTCCTCCCTCTTCCTTGTGGTGAAGACCGATCGACGAATCGTTGCACGGTTTGGTCGCAAATCGAAAACCTAGTTTTGAACAACTTCAGAGCGGTACGGTTTATATTATTTAAAATAGTTTATAGCACTTTAAAGCGCTACGGTTTTTGATTTCACTGTATAAATCATATCTTTCTCGTTTGTTGACGAAATTCAAGGAAAAAGAGACAGTGGACTCGTGTGGACGTCATCTACATTTTAGAAGAGACCGCATATTTTTCTGGGCCTTTTGCAATTTTTGGTGGAGTGGAACCCAATGTGAGATTTCTAATTTATAAACGATATGGAAAACAACGATGTATAAACTATATAGTCGATGTATGAGTTATATAAGCGTTGTACCCCACATTTATAAGCATTGTATAAGTCATATGTTCGATGTATAAGTTATATATGCTTTGTAAAAGTGATATATGCATTGAAATAAATTGAAATGATACTGAAATGGAATTGAAATATAGCTATATACGTATATATATATATATATATATATATATATATATATATATATATATATATACACACACACACACTCCCCTCATCCATAGACCATGGACGATATATATATTGGTTGTGATGTTGTTTGGATTATTTGGGTTATGTGAAATTTGGTGAATAATGTGAATGGTTGATAGAATTGTTTGTGGTTGAGAATGGCTGATTGTGGTTGAAATATACCCATTTGTGGTTGAAAACAAAATTAGAATAGGTTGTGGAAAAGAAAAATAAACGTGCTCATCTGCGTGCGAATTAGATGCATGAAATCCCCATTGTCAAAAACCGCGAGGTTTTAAGGTAGAGCGTGGAGCCGTACTAGGGACGGTACCGGTTTTAACTACCCTGCCGTTATGCTGCCGAAATTTTCAATAATATTCATGTGTTAGAATTATTTTCTTGTGTTGAAACTATATTCATGTGTTGAATAGAAATTCATGTGTTGAATGAAGTTCATGTGTTGAATAAATTATTTTACAATAAAAATCACATTTTTATTATATATATAGGCTATATAAAATATTAGTATTTTAAATAAATTGTTTTAACACCAAAAATAACATTTTTACCTTATGTATAGACTATATAAAATAATCATGTTTTGAAATAAATTGTTTTAAAATAAAAATCACATTTTTATTATATATATCAACTATAGAAAATATTCATGTGTTGAATAAAGGAATAGAAGGATAAAAATCATATTTTTATCATAGGTGTGAAGTCGAAAACATTCATGTGTTGAATATATGGATTGAACAATAAAATCTACATTTTTATTGTTAAAGTGAAGAGCTAAAAATATTCATGTGTTGAACAAATATTTTGATGATAAAAATATCATTTTTATCAAATATATAAAGTGGATATGGTTTTGAAATCGAAGAAAGAATTATATTCATATATATATATTTATATAAATATAATTAAAATATAGTGAATAATGAAGCTGCGGTTCATGTTTTGAAACCGTGATTTCAAATGATTAGTGCGGGAGATCCGACCATCGGATTTTCCCGAAACCACAACCGTTGGGTTCGCTTTGGAAATATCTTTCCAACGACACTAACTTTGGAAAGATCCAACGGTTGGATTGTCTGGAATGTTTAATTCAAATATGAAGAAAAACAGCGCCAGAATCAATTATATATATATATATATATAATTAAATTAAATCGAATAACGACGCTGTAGTTCGTATTTTGAAATCGTAACTTCAAACGATTAGTGCGGGAGATCCGACCGTCGGATTTTCCCAAAACTGAAACCGTTGGATTCGTTTTGAAAGATATTTCTAATGATATAAAATTTGTGAAGATCCAACTGTTAGATTTTCATATATGTGTAAATCAAATCTGAAGAAAAACAGCGCCGTGGCCGTGTTATGGCCTGAAGCGTCGTTTGAATGAATTGGCTATTTTTAAAGAAATAAAAATAGCGATAAATCGTGATAAAATATTATAAACGATATGGAATGGAAATAAACTGAATTTGCTTGGTTTATATGATATTTGATGGTTGAATGTGTTTGGTGCGAAAATTACATTAAAGAACAGAATTAGTGATATCGAATAATTTAACCACTGAAATGAATTAATTTGAAATTCTAAATATACGTGAATTATTTGAAAAGGCCGAGTTAATTCTCATTTCGAATAATTGATCGACGAGAGAAAGTCGAAGATATGAAGACAGCGCAAGACCGATGATCTCCATGTCGAATGGAGGGGTGCTACTGATGCTCATGATAGGAGTAGCTAACTTGAAGGGGTTGAAGTAGTAGCCACCCAGACGTACTTGTTGATTGTACGGATATGCGAGGTATTGAGTGCCTCCGATTTCGTTCAGACCCAGAACGAACGTGTAAATGGACTGTGTGTCTGACATGGGATTTTGTTCTGTGCTGATTGATCTCTATTAAATATATATCTGTTTGGCGGTGGAGAATTTATTCTCTTGCTTAACGCCCTTCTCTGAGACATACGAGCTCAGAGATTACATATCGATAGAAATCAGTCACATGGTGTGAATTGCCTATGTGGCATGCCTAAGTGGCAGATGATCAAGGCTTCTGTTGAAAAGCAAAGTCTTGTGGTTGATTATCAAAGAACGGCCTGTGTGGCATAGCTTTGTGTATAGCGTTGTTTCGCGAGCCTCACACCCCGGTATGAGCCAGAAACGGGAGAAGGACATCAGGGATGACATGCGTTTCCTTCTAGCTAGGAGTGGTGCTTTGGGTTTTGCACGCCCGGTTATTTTACTTATGTGGATGATTTAAAGCGAGGCCTCGGTTTTCTTCGGTCTCTTCGGAGCCGATGGTGTGGTCGGATATGACCAGTGACGCCCCATACGGTGGGGAAACACAGTGATCAGGAATTTTAATCCACATCGGTGGACCGGCCCTGACGATCCAAGGCTTGCCTACGCGCTTGCCTGAGGGGCGGGCAAGAGCGTCTCGAATTAGGTAAGGACTATCTTTTGCCTTAGTTCATGATGGAAATCCAATTCCCAAATATGTCACCATGCGGTTTTGATTGTATATATATATACATATATATATACATATATATATATATAGGGAAATGATATATGGTACCCATGCCGTCTATGATTGTTAGTTATGATTGAAATTGTTTTTAAAACATATATACACTAGCAATAATATCAAATTATTTGTTTTGCTCGTATCAAGCATATTTTGGCCATTATAAGGTAAAACTCTATCCTCCGGTTTGTGTTGCATTGTGTGATGGGAACTGAGTCTTATAATGGCTTCATTTTTATAAAAAGCATTGCGATGTTTAAAAGATTTACTTGTTTTAAAGCATTGGCAATCCAATGGAGTAAACCCGTTCCGCGAAAGTGGCGTGGTCCTGTGATTAGCCATATTGTAAAGTGTGTTAAGTAGATTTCTCATGCCAGTCCCATGACTGACTCGTAGTTTGTTTCACTTGCAAACTCGGGTGCCCTTATTTCTACACGGGTAGCCTTGTATTCAGGTTTTAGCAGGCTCTTTCTGGATAGCTGGAGCTGAAGCTGGATTCTATCATTTATCTCTTTTTATGTTGTTCAGCTCCTATTGTACATATTATGTTTTCTTTTCCGCTGTAGATATTTTATTTATAGCTGAACTGTATTTTGTACTAAGTATGATCCTGTATACTGTGTAACTCTGATGATTATGTTTATCCAGTGTATTCTGTTGTACATTATCTGGTGTATTTATTTATTTATGTTCTGCTATTATCTGTTTATGTGTTATATTCCAAAGATTACCCTTGCACCGTCTTGTCGGGGTTTTGGGTCGTCACAGATTCGGCGGTTGCCTCAACGGGGAGGCGGATGGTCACGACCAACAAGGATAGTAGATCGTCGGATACCCATCATCTACAGCCAATGGGATGCGAAAAGACTAGAGCTAAACCCAAGATACCATTCACCCTTCACTATCAGGGTAAGGGGTTCAAGGGAGACGCCAAACAGATGTTTAGATTGTTTGTTATTAGGCGCATGTCACTTAGCTCTTGTAGTCTTTACTAGTTGAGGGATGGGCCTAAGTGGGGCCATAGCCATCGTGTAAACAGACCCTAGGAATATATGTAGAGGCTCTTAAAGACGGGCCTGTACAGATATGGAAAAGCTCCCGACTGAGTTTAGTGTTTCATGTATCACCCTGCCATGGAACTCGGTGCAAATTAGAGGACGTGCAATTGAGGCATCGAGCTAAATTGAAGACACGTATAGTGGATAGTCTAGATACATGCATGTCGGCTCTGGGTGGTGTATCGTAGACTTGAGGGCATTACTCCGGTATGAATTCTTATTCGAACAAAGGTGGCAATCCGTGCGTTTACGTAGCATAGTAGTGACAAATATATGCGGAACATAACATTGTTATATAGAGATCCGTACGTCACTACGGCATAGGATAAGGGACTGCGTATATTTCGATAGTGTTACGGTGGAGACCGTGCGAGTGGGTACCCTAGGGTGTACCTTAATACTGGGGGTAGCTACATATATACTATATTAGGTTAATCCACTGGGAAGTAAATGGGTATGACGTTTGTGTATGCCTTGAGTGCTAATAACCCAAGTAACCAAATAAAAAAGATAACATGATTGAATGGTATATGTAGGATTATCCAAAGCGTATAGTTTAAATCTAGTCACCAGAACTTGTGTTCTGACCCCCTCCTCATAACATACTCGCAGGTTAGATTTGTGACAGAGCCATGATAGCTTTGAATACTAGTTAGGCAGTATTAATAATACGGTAAGACTATGTTTTGATTATACTATATTTTATTCATTCCGCTGTGAGATATTTTCTGAGCTCTGACATGTTTTATGTCTCTGTCTTTTCTGCAGGATACCAGAGGAAACCAATCCAAGTTTCGATGGATTGAAATTTTGAAAAAAATTCGGTCCGTCGGAATTCGGGTTGTCACATCTAGTATCAGAGCTTAGATTTAGGATTCCTATATAAATAATAAGTGAACATATTTGTATTTTTAAAAATATAGATATATATTATACATATACCTAGATCCATAGATGAACCACTAGATAGAAAGAGCCTGGTATGATAAGAAACACGATGTTGTTTTGTATACTAAAGGAATGAATTAGGAAATCTGAGGCACATATGTAATTTGGGTGGAGAGTGTACAATATACTTCGTATGGAAGGAAAGTGAATTCCATATGATTAGTATTCTGGGTTAGTGGGTTTGGTAGTAAAACCTTATAGATTGGAAAAGGTTAGAAAGTAAAAAATGGATTAGGAAAATATACAGTTGAGAGAATTGACCTTTGGGGGGGGGGGGGGTATAGGAAAGCCTAGAAAAAAATTGGAAACTTGCTTTGAGTCTAACCCCATTGTTAACTTTTAATAACTTGAAATTATAAAACTTTTGGGAAAATGATTTATGGTGTTTTCAAGTTTTAATCTCAAAAGTTATAGTTTTAAATATATAAAGTATACATATTGAGTTTTAAAGTAAAACGGGGTATATTTTGTAAATAGTGATTTCTTACAAACTTTATCTAAAGTAAAATTCTCTTAGTAAAAGTTGCATATTATAGAGCATGTCTAGCTCACTAGTTTATTGTTATATTTCATAATAAGAAGTTTTACAAAAGGAAGATTTGAAATCTCTATTCTTATGATAAATCCTTTTTGATAAATTATTTTAACAAGAGGATTTTGTTGGGTGGACAAAATAAGTCATAGAGATTAGGAGTAGAGTAGATGTTTGCACCTTGTAGCAAGGGATTGAACCGACCTTATAGGTATGAACAAGTCGTAAACCCGATTAAGGAATAGTTGCCCTTATCTACTCCAGTTTTTTCGATTTGAAAAAAAATGAATGAATGATTTTCATTTTTTTAAGATTTTGTGGTTTGGAAAAAGTAAGTTTTCACGAGGAAAATGAAATTTTGACACTTTTGAAGTTTTGGAAGAAAATTTAAATGAAAAAGAAAAGCGAAACCGTGTTTTAAAAGTATGGAGTAGGTAAGGGTTAGTGCCTAGGAAAGATGGGAATAGTTTTGAGACTATAAAGTAAATAGCGAGTTCCCGTAAATGCGTAAGCATTGAATAGCCTAGGGTGTTGCTTGGAAAAATAATTGGTACTGTGACACCCCACGTCCGTTAATGTCACTCACAAAGGGAATGCATTAAATTTCGTGAAGCGTTTTAGTAAACAGAACAGAAACATTACAAGACAGAAATGCCCCATTCCGACCTAGATCGGAGTACCCGTTTGATACCTATTTAAGGGTTACTGACTGAAATGGGTCCCACACTGGATGATGCAAGCTCTCCCCTTTGCCTTGCATCCCCACTACTTGGATTTCAACTGGTTATGTTTACCTAACAATGTCTTCAATTACATAACCCCAACAGGTTACGTTTGTGGGGCTATATATACAAATATTATCCACCAACCCAAGATGTACTTAACCCTCCCACTGATCCAAGCATGTTTTATTTAACCATATCTTTAGTTCATATTCATACAATCCCTTATGGATTAGATTAGGTTACGTAGTCTGGTTCATTACCACGTCCATTTATAGTTTATAATGGGATAGACCTCCGACATTAGGCCTACAACATGTGGATGCTGGATATGCCAGTAGGGTTTGGGCGGTCTTATTCCACAGTTGGGCCAAACCTAGTGTTTTAGCCAAATTCATATTTGTGTACTTATACCTCACACATTAGGTTCAACATTAGTGGCTGCTGGATATGCCGGTCGGGTCCGGGCAGACTTCCACCGCTAATGTAACCTAACATTGTGTCATAAGTAATATTACAATTCCTAATTGTAATTACTAAACATTCCATTTTTAATTAATTAATCAATTAATTAAACCTTTCCCGTTTTGGGTGTCAATACATATTTTGCCCAATAATTTGAATTACATATCCATAAATGTTCATATTCAAATTATGCCATTTTTAATTAATTTACCAATTAATCAATCCTTTCCTTTTATAGGTGCCAATACCTATTTTATCCAATAATTTTAATTACATATCAATTCCTTTAAAGATAAAATGCCAATTATAAATCCCTTTTTCCCCTGTTTCCTTCACTAACATATTCACATGTATTTTGGCAGGATCTAGGCTAATAAGTAGTCTAGCCATAACAATGAAAAAGGGAATATGATAGAGGTGATAGTTTCAACATATATTGGTATGAACATACTAGTATGATAACAATGTGAATGGACATGAAATTAACATCATATCAAGGTGAATATACATATTGTCATGAACATGTAATCATCATCATAATGGGATCTAACATAAATATTGCTTTTGATCTACATAAAATATCCACATGCTCTAGATCTAATAGATTAAATTAGATCTAATCATAAATAAAGGTTTAGATTTACAGGTTTATAAATAGATCTACCCAAATCAACATCATAAAGGTTACAATTAAGATAAAGGTGTGGACCCAATCCTAATCAATTCAAGGTGGCATATATTCATGGTTCACATAAATGATTTGATCTATCCTATATGAAACAAAAATAACATACTAGGACAATCACAATTGAATTGGATCTCAAGAGATAGATATATCATAGCATAAGATATGATCATAAAATAGATCTAGCATAAAACATGATCATAAAGTTGATCTAGCATAAAACATGATCATAAAGTGGACCTAGCATGAAACATGATCATAAAGTGGACCTAGCATAAAACATGATCATAAAGTGGATCTAGCATAAAACATGATCATAAAGTGGATCTAGCATAAAACATGATCATAAAGTAACAATTTTAAATCACATAGGATAGATCTAACATGAATCATGAGGTGACAATTTTAAATCACACAGGATAGATCTAACATGATAATTTTAGACCACATAACATTGGCGCACTTGTCAAGTGCGCCGGTGCATTCTGCTTTCGTAGTAAAACTTTAACCGTCCATAACTTCTTCATACTTTATTCGTTTTACGCAAACTCGGACTCTTTCTCAAGAAGAATTCTAAGATGAACGCAATGGCGTAACACGTTTCACTTAATTCTGAATATTAAATTAATTATTCTTTAATTTATCCTCTTTAATGTCGTTAAAAATTCGGGGTGTTACATTCTCCCCTATTCAAAGGATCTCGTCCCCGAAATCTCCAAGTTGAGAAGAATGCATATCCTACCATCCATCATCCATCTACTCATCCATCAATCACTAGCATCCATTGTCCTTGAGGATTTCTAATGCTTTCGTGAAAATAGGCAAAAGTGTGTGTACATGTCCCAACACTAATGCGAAAACCAGGCGGTCTACTGATTCAGTTGACCTACTTAATGCAATGTATGTTAGTGCCATGAATCCAATATGTATGCAAATAAGCCTATTAGAACATATAAGCTCTACATGCGTGCACACTCATTCGTCCAAATGCAACATCCATATGATAGTTCATCCATTTCCATCCATAAAAGAAAAGAAAATGCACACACATTCATATACAGTATGAGAGTGATTGAGCCGATCTAGTGCCTAATGTGTGTGTATGTGCGTCCACAGGCAACCACTAGCAAACATTTGCATCCATCAAACATAACATGTTTCAAACACATGTTTATAATCATGAGATTTTCTACCTAAAGGTCAAAGATTCAATTGATAGGATATACTCAGATGATAGAAGCAAATGCGAATAAAAGCTTTTGGAAGAGAAGTTAAGAACTTTCCCTTGAAAAGGAATGGGTACGAAGTGTAAAAATCTTGTATTTGGTCTCCCAGGTTGCATCTTCTTGGTTGTCTCCTTACTGGACCTTCACCAACTTGACTTCTCGTTTGCGTAGCTTCTTAACCTCTGATCCAAGTATGCAAGTCGGAACTTATCCAATCATTGCTTCCTTCTTAATTTTCACTTCATTTCGCAAGTTTAGCCCCAGTACCTCGAACTCTATACATTTTATCGCCACTTGGATGTATAGTCATCTTGGAATGATGGGCTTCCTCAAGGACTATCTTCAATAGGTTTCCCATCTTGATATAATTCACCTATCAGTCTTCTTCCCAAGTAGCCCCGCCACTTGCTTATCAAGTTCCCTCTTTTTTTTAGGAGCCATATGGCGCACAGGTAATGCGGCTGGCTTTGCATTGTCCACCAGGTATATACGGAAATCAATCTCGCACCTCGGGGGTAATCCCCGAACCTCGTCTAAGACATCAGGATACTCACGGTCTACTAGTGCCAATCGTAGATCATCGATAGACGCCTCAAGAGACTCTAGGAAACTAAGCATGACATACCCTTGTGGGTCACAAGAAATTTCGAGGGCCCCCCCATGACAAGTTAGAAGCATAACGACCCTCCTCTCACCGCCCAGAATGGCACCATATGTGGTAAATCAACCCATCCCTAGAATCAACCCCTAGCCCACGAAACCAGATGTGCGTCGCACTCAAACTCGACGCCTAACATAGATATTCTCAAACCCCAACAAATCACGGATAAATGAGCCGAACCACCAATGGGGTTTGAGACAACAACGAGATCCACTACCATACTAGTAATTAATTACAGAGATTCAACTACAGAACTAGATATGAACGAATGCAAATGCACCAGAATCAAAAAGAGTTCTAACCGATTGATTGGAAAGTGAAATCAAAACCTTCCATGGAAACTTTCCTACCTCTATCTGGTGCACTAGACACGATAGCATTCGCTTGCCCTCCAGAGGTTCGTGTCCTTTGACATTGCCCTTGCTTCCTTGGGCACTCCCCCAGAATAGTATCCAACCTCTCCAAAAATGAAGCTAGCATTCCTCCTTTTCCGGCAGTCCTTGGCCAAGTGACCCTCTTGCCCACAACTATGGCACTTCCCCTTATCCTTAGCCTTGTCATTCATTTTTTTTCCACCCTTCTTCTATTGCTGTTGCTGTACTTTTTTGGGCCATACCTTTTTCTCATCCTTGGGCTGTGCTCCTTAGCCCTAACTTCCTTATACTCCTTTTTACCCACGTTTGTGTAACAAGCTAACAAGTCTTTCGAATGTTGCCTCCGTCGCACGGAAATCCTTACGAAGCTCGAGAAAATTAACCGCAGGTGAAACCATTGCTGCTACAGATGGAGGTTAGGCACTTGATTGTCTTTCGACACGTGCTAAACATGCCTACGACATCATGCTGGAATGGGGACACCTTTCGAGAAGAATCAGTTCCCCAGACAAAAAAAGGAAAAAGTAATCAAGCGGAGAATCGAGAGATATTACATATGGCTTTGGGTAATATGTTTTTCAAAACAGGCTTTTCTTTTGAAAATGCTTTCTTTTAAAACCTTTTTCAAAATAATTTTCAAAAACTTTATCTAATCTGGCAACCTTCAGCTCTGATACCAAGTGTGACACCCCACATCCATTAATGTGACTCACAAAGGGAATGCATTAAGTTTCGTGAAGCGTTTTAGTAAACAGAACATAAACATTACAAAACAGATATAAATTTTTTGCAGCGGAATAAAAACAACTTTTATTAATCATAAAGCATGGTTACACCATATGTCTGAAAATACATAAACTCTGTTCATCATTGAAACTTCTGTCTTGTACTTTAAATATCAGAGTACAATAATAAAGAAAGCATAATCCCCAAATCATAAGCCATAGTAGCAAAGATGGAACCTTGAGAAATACATCTAGAAGCTCCAAGCAAGATGATAGCAGAATCCTGACTAAGTCTGAGAATTCCCTCCCTTGAGAACCTTGGGGGGGGGGGGGGGAACGGAACAAAGAAGGAGAAACAAAAAGGCTCGGACAATAAGTCTGGCGAGTCTAGTTACTTTTAGCCAAACATGATAGGCATACAATGTGGATAAGAGAGATCAATACATAAATGTCAGGCATAACAAGGTAAACAGGACAACATGATAGAATAAATAGCGCTTCTTAATACTTACCTTGCTCTGCACCAATACTAGTATAACATATATGTAATAGGATTACATATTCCCTAATTGCCTAGCAAAAACAGGATGATCCCAACAGAAACATGATGGTAGTTTTAGGTGTACTCTAGTAATGGGTTTTAACCCAAACAGAACTGGTACCTAAACAGAAATGACGGGTGTTATCCTAGACAAAAACACACGTACCCCACGGATACAGATAGGACTAGATATACCCTATTTATTACCCCTCAATCGATCAGCTCCCTATTCTGTAGATACCCTATGATGGCCCAACAGTAGGGTGTATTACTCCCTAAAGTGGCAACCCTTAATTTTTCGGATGCACAATCATATCTACTGATGTCACAACATCTTATCTTCCCCAGCAGGAGGATTCTTGCACGCACATGACCCCGTTGGAACGTGCCGTCAACACTGCCTCCACGTTTGGATCGTTTACAATCAGCTCAGTAAGCATGCCCCGCTCCGACCTAGTTCGGAGTACCCATTTGATACCTATTTAAGGGTTACTGACTGAAATGGGTCCCACATAAGATGATGCAAGCTCTCCCTTATGTCTTTCATCCCCACTACTAGGATTTCCACTGGTTATGCTTACATAACAATGTCTTCAATTACATAACCCCGACAGGTTACGCTTGTGGGCCTATATATACAAATATTACCCACCAACCCAAGATGTACTTAACCCTCCCACTGATCCAAGCATGTTTTACTTAACCCTATCTTTAGTTCATATTCATACAATCCCTTATGGATTAGATAAGGTTAAGTAGTCTGATTCATTACCTTGTCCATTTATGGTTTATAATGGGCTAGATCTCCCACATTAAGCCTACAGCATGTGGATGCTGGATATACCGGTCGGGGCTGGGCAGTATTATGCCAGAGTTGGGCCTAACCTCATGTCTTATCCCGATTCATATTCACGTACTTAAACCTCCCACATTAGGTTCAATATTAGTGGTTGCTGGATATGCCGGTCGGGTCCGGGCAGACTTCCACCACTAATGTAACCTAACCTCGTGTCAAAAGTACAATTACAATTCCCAATTGTGATTACTAAAAATTCCATTTTTATTTAATTGATCAATTAATTAAACCTTTCCCTTTTTGGGTGTCAATACATATTTTTCCCAATAATTTGAATTACATATCCATAAATGTTCATATTCAAATTATGCCATTTTTAATTAATTTACTAATTAATTAATCCTTTCCTTTTATAGGTGTCAACACCTATTTTACCCAATAATTTCAATTACATATCAATTCATTTAAAGATTACATGCCAATTATAAATCCCTTTTTCCCCTGTTTCCTTCACTAACTTATTCGCACGTATTTTAGCGGGATTTAGGCTAATAAGTATCTAGCCATAACAATGAAAAAGGGAATATGACAGTAGTGATAGTTTCAACATATATTGGCATAAACATACTAGTATGATAACAAAGTGAATGGCCATGAAATTAACATCATATCAAGGTGAACATACATATTGTCATGAACACGTAATCATCATCATAACGGGATCTAACATAAATATTGCTTTAGATCTACATAAAATGTCCACATGCTCTAGATCTAATAGATTAAATTAGATCTAATCGTAAATAAAGGTTTAGATCTATAGGTTTATAAATAGATCTACCCAAATCCACATCATAAAGGTTACAATTAAGATAAAGGTGTGGGCCTAATCCTAATCAATTCAAGGTGGCATATATTCATGGTTCACATAAATGATTTGATCTATCCAATAAGAAACAAAAATAACATGCTACGACAATCACAATTGAATTGGATCTCGAGAGATAGATCTATCATAGCATAAGATATGATCATAAAATAGATCTAGCATAAAGCATGATCATAAAATGGATCTAGCTTAAAACATGATCATAAAGTGGACCTAGCACAAAATATGATCATAAAGTGGACCTAGCATAAAACTTGATCATAAGGTGGATCTAGCATAAAACATGATCATAAGGTGGATCTAGCATAAAACATGATCATAAAGTGGATCTAGCATAAGCATGATCATGAAGTGGATCTTGCATAAAACATGATCATAAAGTGACAATTTAAAATCACATAGGATAGGTCTAACATGAATCATAAGGTGACAATTTTAAATCACATAGGATAGATCTAACACGATAATTTTGGATCACATATAATAGATCTACATACATCCGCATCATAACATATCATAAAAGTTACAACCCAAGATCCATAATGATAACATAGTAGAACAATTGAATTAGATCCAAAGAAATAGATCTATCATAATATAGCATGAGATCTACCAATAACATAGATTTAAAGTCTACAATCATATCCACATCACAGTCTTTCATAGTTTCACTATTATTTATCTAAACATAAAAGCAACTAGAACTCACTGTGATTGGATTGCTAAAATGATAGAAAAGGTGCTGAGTCTATGTTTGAATATCAGAATTTGATAAGCTTTAGAAGAAGATGAGAGATCCTAGTTCGGTGCAGAATCCAGCAGAGTCCGACCACCATTGTTTTTCTTCGAAGAAAACAAAGGATATGAGATATATTTATAGCTACCGAGTCACAGAATTCGGATGCCACCTCAGCCCTAATGAAATTGGGTCAGGTCATGGGTCGTCACTCGCTCAAAAAAGGCCCGAATAGCCAGAAACAATCCTGGGCGCACTTGATAGGTGCACCAGTGCAAAAATACATTGGCGCACTAGTCAAGTGCGCTAGTGCATTCTTCTTTCATCGTAAAACTTTAACCGTCCATAACTTCTTCATACGTTATCCGTTTTACGCAAACTCGGACTCTATCTCAAGCAGAATTCCGAGATGAACGCAATGGCGTAACCCATTTCACTTAATTTTGAATAATAAATTAATTATTCTTTAATTTATCCTCTTTAATATCGTTAAAAATTCGGGATGTTACAGGTACATAGCTAGGACTAGTAGCGACTACTGGATAGAAAAGGGAAAGTAAGTGTTTAGATCCCGTTACTAATTTTCATGTTAGGGGTAAAACCCATTATCGCATTTCTGTTGGGATCGTTCCGTTATTTTGTTCGGTAGTTAGGGTAACACCTAAACCTGTCGGGGATCCCATAGTTTGGACTTTTCTATCTAAGGGGGACATAGTCCCGAGATTCTTGGCCCTTAGTAGCAGCTGTGTAGGGTGTCTGTTCTCCTGTTTTAGTTGGTAGACTAGAAGCTTATTTAAATTTAAACTAAGATTAGATAATTAAACAAGCTAAGAAAAGAGAAAAGGTACAACTAAAAAGGAAACAGAAAATTCAGTAAAGCAACAAAAATGGAAATTTATGAGAAAAGATGGATAAAGATAAAATTTTCCAAGATAAGATGAAAAAGAAAATCGGTAACTAAAGAAATTTTTCTTATGTGGGATGTGCTTGAATAGGAAAATAGGAGAATCTTTATAATAGTCTCATAAAATCTAAGTACGATGGGAAAAAGGTACATAAAAGAAAAACGGAAGATGTGAAATTTTTTCATTTCCCACCTTTTTGTAACATAAGAAATCGAATTTAGAAAATTAGATTTTTCTAAAATTCGAAAAATAAAGTTGGTTGGTAGGATTATGGATGCAACAATTGGATGAACGCTCGTACTTAGTAAGAGTGTGGAAAAAATTGGAGGAAAAAGTATTTTGATTTTCAAAATAGTGCATTCATGTAGAACTGCCATTATATTTAGGATGTGAGCATCATATTTTAAAAGGATTTTTGAAAAGTTTGCATACACATAGGAGGTACCGATTAGACATACATGCATTATTATGTTGTACTTCACTTTGCACAAGTGTACAATGTTTGCAAAAATTGGACGCACACATGTTGGACGTATATTATGCGAGGTGTTAGTTGATTTCACCCTTATCAAATTTTTGGGACGAAATTTCCTAAGGGTGGGAGAATGCAACACCCCGCATTTTTAACTCAAGATAATAAAATAAGGATAACTTAAATAAATATTCAGAATTAAGTAAAACAGATTGTGCCATTGCGTCCATCTTGAAATTCTGGTCAAGATAGACATCTGGTTTGCATAAAATGGACACCGTATGAAGAAGTTATGAGCATTAGAAATTTTTATACATATAAGGAGCTTATATGTATGTATATATATATATTAAATAAATATATCCAAAAAATTCGGAAATCAGTTCAAAAATCTAAATTCACGAGCGGGAAAAGCTAGAGGGAAATTAGACCATTGGGGGTCGACCTAGGGGTCGACTCACCCGCGAATCTGGAAAGTTCCTTTCTAACGTGGACGATTCTGATGTTTTTAAATTAAATCTGAGGGTCCTAGTTCCTCTTCTACACCTATAAATAAGGCCTTAGACCTAACCCTAAACCTCATAATTTGGCAGCTACATTGGAGCTCTGCCATTACTCTCTCTCTCTCTTCTCAAATCTATTCTAAAAATTAAAATATTAGCCTAGGAAAATTATAAATCCAGGCCTGGAAGAGAGAATTGACAGTAATAAAAAGATTATCCAGAATCATGAAAGCAAGGTAAAATTCTAGATCCAATCCATTCTAATTCTTACTCTTCCTTTCCCTTCTCTCTTTTAATGAAAATAATAAATCCATGGTCGTTAGGTTGTGAATCCGATTAAAGGGGAAAAAACCATGGATGTTAAAACTGGATCAGATCCAAAATTGGGTAAAGCATAAAAGGTGAGTGGGTTTAAGATATAGCCTTTAGATAATATTATGATTATCGTTCCCTTTTTTTATGAATTGTGAAATTGCCAGATTAATTATAAATTATTGTTATAACAAGTTGAGATGTTAATATGAATAGTTCATACGTTGAATCAGTTAAAGTATTGGAATGATTACATGTTGAGTAAACTTGTTAGAATATGGGAAATGATTACTGCTGTTATAATTATATGATTCACATGGGGCATATTATTGATTGAATGACATGTTTAACTTGTTGGATTTAAATAATTACCCGATTGAATGTTTACATGTCAAAATAGAATTAAACATATGTTGAAAAGGACATGCGACAAAATATAAGCAAAAATTGGATGACATGTAAATTAAATTACTGCAATTTGCAATAAAAAGGATAATATGCCTAAAATTTTCATGAAATGGGAATAATTGTTAAAGAACGAAAATGCCTAGATTCACAGTAATTTGACACTGTAATACTCTTAGACACGAGGTTAGATTGCACTTATGATAGAAGTCTGCCCGGAACCGCCCGGCATATCCAGCATTCACAAGTGGTAAATCTAATGTGAGGGGTCTAAGTGCAAAATTGAAAACATGTAATGGTGCTAAGACACGAGGTTAAGTCAACTTATGGCAGAAATCTGCCCGGACTCGCCCGGCAAATCCAACATCCACAAGTGTAGGCTTAATGTGAGAGGTCTAGTGCTTATATATACATAAATATGTATATAATAAGATATGAATAAATGACAATGATGGTAATTAAATGTCTAACTCGGAAAATAAGAAAGGAAGGGATGTAATGGACTGGGTTAGTGTGATGAGAAGGAAAAGTGATGTATTTCCGTAAATGACCTATTTCTGAGAACCTTGTTGCAAGTAAGCCACAGTAAATAAAGAAAAGTAAAGAAATTACTAGCTACCACGGATTTAGAAGGGGATATGTTATGAAAATAAATCATTGATTCCTTCTATCAAACTGATAATGTGCATGAAGTGTTTCTAAAAGGCAATTATTATTATTTATTCACGCATGAGTCAATTACAAAGAGAACAAGATTACATCCCCAGCTATTCTAACACTAGACAATTCCTATAACACTATAAAACGTAGTAATGAGAAAAAACCTATACATATTTACAACTGAAGTACCCAAAAAAAACTCAAAATTACTATTGTATAAAAGCCCCCTTTGCCACAACCAATTTCCAGACTGTAGTATATCATAACATCAACAAAAAAAACTTGCATGATCATCATACCACAAGTAACCAAGATCACTCATATATAACATCCCAAGAGAGGTTCATAGCAGAACTGTCAGTGATCAAATACCGAGGATTCTTTCTTGTATGCCTCTTATTAGATTTCAAATTACCACCAGAAAGCATAACTTCCTCCATACTGTATTCTATACTATCATCCAAGTCATCAAAATTCACATTAGTTTTCTTCTTTTTACCTCGTCCTTTACCTTTCATAGTAGTAACAAGTGGTTCCTTATCATCCTCATCAGCCTAAAATTTACTAGTTAGCCTAGATGAAGATGATAAGTTACTCTGAGAGGGAGGAGGAGGAAGAATAACATGGGCATGAAGTCTAAGATGGGAATAAGGAGATGATCAATTCACACCAGGAAAAGTTAATCCTGCCCCCGAAACAGGCCTTGCAATTGCAATCTTTGTTGACTGAAATAGAAACAGTTGAATTACACCTACTACCTGTTTGATAAGAGGAGTTCAAATTTACTCCAGAGAGGAAAACAGGCGATGGTACTTTGGAACTAAATGATGAAGAGGATGACATGGTTGTAAAGGATGCACAACTATTCAAACCAAATGGAGATGAGGCAGCAACAGTAGTACTACCAATATCCAAATTTCCTTCATCAAATAAATTTCTGAAAAAATATTCTTCTCCCAAATCCACATTCAGTGTTATATCTTCATTTGCAGATGAATTCTTATTATTACCATCACTAGAAACCTTATGTATGTTTTGATTATCACCATCACCACTGCATGAAGTGTTTTCCTTAATATAATAAGGAATATATATGTAACGACTCATAAAATTCAATGCCCGAATTTTCGACACAAATACACCCATGTCCAAAACTCGAGTACCAAAAATCCACAACGTCAAAGAAAGAAGTTAGAGGGTGAGATAAGAAAGAAAGAAATATTAGAATAGAAGAAAAAGAAGAAGAACAACAAACCATAATACTCAGAGTCTCACATCGCAGCGGAATAAAACATAATACAGAAATAGATCTTTATTTAAAACTTGAAATAATACTTACAATTCATCAGATCACAGCGGTCATTCAATTCATGTGGATAGTTATAACAGTCTGTCCTCATTTTCAACACACAGCGGAATAATATCTAAATATGTAATACGTCTGAACTCCTCCACCTTGTCTCCTGAAATCTATATCATCTTATCCTGCACCTGTACAACTCGGTCCTGACCCAACTGGGTCTGACCTAAGCATTACAAACGCCAAGGTCAGTCTGGTGAACCAGCGTGAGAAAACCCACTAAATTATTGGTTTCATCCAATTTGATTTTAAAGTTCAAAATTATTTCGAAAGAAAAGGATAATTGTAAGACCAATCCACACATAAACAAGGACGGTTTTTACCTTACGATAACCCAAACCATTTTTGAAATCAGTACCATGTTGTGATATTATAATAGTGTCTAAATACAAATAAATATAATCTAGCAGAACGCTTTCATCTCACGCTCTACACATTTAGTATACAATCAAAACCGCGGGCGCTTATTGGAGATTGGATTTCCAACTATGATAAGGTATGGAACCACCTTCCGATAGTGTATCTCTAGAGGGGAATACACTGGGTTCAACAAGAACGCCTTGCAACCCGACCCACACATAACCGACCACTCATTTCTCTTGAGTGTATCGAATATATTGTCACCTACGGTTGCAAGCAACATAAACGTTCCCGAGAGATACAGAAGTGAAAAGAAGTAACAAAAATGAATATTCTCTAGATGGTGACAATACACCCTAATAGGGGCGACCCACATTGCCATGCTGCTTGCCCGATTTTTGTTATTTTTCGGTTGTGAGGCTTGAGGTTATAATCGTATTTCTAGATCATCTGGCCACCATTCACTTAGAATGCCACACGTCAGATCCATCAAATATCACCAATTGACGTCCACAAAAATACTCTAGTTATTAGGCTAGAGAAAAACCTTTTCTCCGCCATCAACTATGGTATGTTTGAAGAAATCAACGTACGTGACTTATTCGGTCATCCTTAATTCTTACTTGCAATTCAAGTTTAAATTCTATTTAACTTTCATTCCATAATATCTCCTTTATATTTTCCCTTGTAATTGGAAAATTCTATCCATTTCAAATGTTAGTTTTCAAATCACATTTCCACTTCCTTTTTCAAATCCAACATCAAATTATAACTATCTGAAAATACTTCGGATATACCGTTTTCACTTTTGCAAATGTCACTTATAAAATCGAGTTCTCATCTTACTTGTTAAAATAATATTTAATTTTCAATTCTATTTAATTTGCTCTATAAATAACCATTTCTATTTGGAAATAAATATTTCCTTTTTTTAAGTTCTTTTTATATTTCAATTCTGTTTTGAAATCCATATTTTCCAAATTCTCAAATGGTAATCGTTCATTCCTTTATAAACATTGTTTATAAAATCACCTCATTTGCACATTTGTTTAAACAAATCTTTTCCTTTAAACCGTATTTATAATTCAGATTTCAAATGAACATTTCTATTTAAAAATAGGTATTTTCCCTTAGGAAAAATTCATTTTATTTCAAAATAATGGTTTATTTTACGATTTCCATTTCCTTTTCCAATTTCATACACACTTCACATTTTTCTCACATTTCCAAAAAAATAATTCCACTACTCATAATGTCATCCATAAAATCACTTCTTCACGATATTTATTTAAACAAATATTTGCTTTTAAATCCTATTTAATTTGGATTCTAACTAACAATTTTCATTTGAAATAAATATTTTAAAATTCTTTTTATATTCCAATTTCAGTTTTGAAATCCATATATTATTATTTAGGATATTTAAAATATCCCATATCAACAATCAATGTTACTAACGCATCCAAACATATCGTAAGCGATCACAGGTTATAAAACACAACATATATCAGTATATATAAAAAACAAATAATCTAATTTTGAGGAATCCAGTTGGATCCCTCCAACCTGTTTTTCCTGCATCCACAGATGTTAGTCAAAAATAATAATACCCATCCTTCTTCGAGGTAGGATATCGCGGTATAAAGGTCATCTACTATATATATTGTGGGGGCGCATAGGGAAATCATTCGCTAATGGTACTGCGGGAATATCCAATCACCAATCACCAATATTATTATTATTATATATTATTATCACTGTGACGAGAAGGAATTTCGCTCGGTCCGAACCAGTCGCTAAACCGATCCAGGCCGTTCGAAACGCCCTATCGTTTGAGAACAGGACAAACAGAACGCATACGGAAGAACATTTCATTGTATATTACAACAATGCATCAGATTACAAGAATATACAGAGTATAAATGAATATTACAGAGAAATATCAGAGATTTAAATTACATTTAAATACATTGCAGCGGAAAATAATACAATACACAACTAGAAGAGATATTCGGATACAAAGCTTTCCGGATATCGTTCCAGCTGTAAACCAGGATCCTGTGAATAAAAATCTGCAAAACCAAAACTACTAGCTGCCCGTGTCAAAATAGGGGCAACCAGAGTTTAGGTTAAAACAATAAACTCTAGGTCAGTCATGTGACTGGTGTGAGAACTAAAACAGTTATTAATCTTTATTTTAAAGTTAGGTAAATCAAGGGACCACGCCGTATAACACGGAACGGGTTTCCTCCCAAGAATACCAGTGCATAAAACAAACAGCGCAATGCTAAATAGAGAAAAATGAAGCTGTTATAAGACCCAGGTCCTATCACACAATGCAACGCAAGCCGGGGGATAGGGTTTTTCCCTTATAACAGCCAAAGAATGCTTGATACGTTTAAAACAAATCATTTGATACTATTATAAGTGCATAGTGTATAAAACAACTTCAAATCATAAGTATCAATCGTAGGCGGCATGAATGCCCCATACCACTATGTCGCCATATATAAGTTTACAATTAAAACCGCAAGACGTCATATTGGAAGTTGGGTTATCATTTATGGTATGAACCGAGGCTAGGGGCAAGATCCTCTACCGATTCGAGACGCTCTAGTCCGCCCCTCAGGAACAGCCGCAACTGCCCCTTGGATCGTCAGGGTCGGTCCACCGATGTGGATTATTATGCCTGAACACTGCGTTTCCCCGCCCTTTGGGGCGTAAGCCTGGCCCGTCAGCCGACCAGAAGCATCGGCCGAAACCGATATCACGAGACGCCTCGCTTTTCAGCAAGTAATAATAAGCAACATCCACATGAGTCAAACTCGTCAGCCAGTTCAAGCACTGACGCCACTCCTAACTAGAAAGAAACGCATGTCCTCCCTGAGGTCCGTCTCCCGTTTTTGGTTCATACCGGGTGTGAAACTCGCGAAGTAAACTTTACACAAAGCTACGCCACAAAGGCCGTGCTTCGATCATCAACCATAAGACTTTTCTTTTCAACAGAAGCCTTGATCATTTGCCACTTAGGCATGCCACACAGGAAATTCACTCCATGCGATTGGTATCCATCAATGTATAACCCCTGAGCTCGTACGTCTCAGAGAAGGGCGTTAAGCAAGAGAATAAATTCTCCGTCGCCAAACAGATATATATTTAATAGAGATCAATCACACGGACTAAAATCCAATGTCAGACACACAGTCCATTTACAAGTCCGTTCTGGGTCTGAACGAAACCGGAGGCACTTAGTACCTCGCATATCCATTGACCTCCAAGTACGTCTGGACGATCACCAACTGTTTCCATCTTCTTGGGTGTACAGCCCAATCAAGATCATTAGTAATCACCCAAACGACGTGAAGACTTCCGGTCTTCGACCATCGTCTTCATCTTTGACTTATCGTCGTATCAGTTATTCAGAATGGGATAAACCCGGTCTTTCCGAATAACTCGCGTATATTTTAAATAAGTGTTACACAACACAACATACGCCTCATTCCAATTCATCAGTCACTAACCGTAAATTAATCAAGAGAATTATTCCCCAAATATTAACCCCGAAGGCCGAAACCAACATCAGATCAATATCCAGAAAACCATTCTGCTTAGCTAACCGACAGTTAGTTTCTGATTTCACATTCTTAGGGAAAGGTTCCCTGTAACACCCCGTATGTTAAATAACTTGTTATAACATAAATCAGAGCAGAATTAAATTTAATATTCTGAAACAGGGGAAACGGGCTGTGCCATTGCGTTCGTCTCGGAAAAATACGCGAAATAGAGTCCGAGTTTTCGTAAATCGGAGTCCGTATGACCAAGTTATGGCCCGTCAAAGTTTCACGAAAAATCAAAAACGAAAACTGCTCATGTTTTGAGGCCCGGGATGAGTTTTGGGGTTTTTTTTTTGGCCCTAAATGGTTCCTACACTTGACTTCTTCCCCAAGACATGCTTTAAAGGCTAGGATTGGTTCTAGGGTATATCCTATGGTCCTAAAACATCTAACTAATCTATATATACACCCTAATACCCCCCTTATCCTTACCAAAAATAGATCTAAGGCCATTATGCCACCACTTAGAAAATTGGAAAGCCTCCACTAAAAATCCTAAGAGGGTTTGCAAGCTAATCTACATCTTCTTCTACTTAATCATTGGGATTTGCTTCATTTAATTTGCTAATCTTGGTTTTGGTGAGTTTCTATGGCTTTAATAATCAATTGTTAAATTGATTATGGTAGGATGTGATAAGACATGGCTATGTTTGTGGATAAATGTATTTATGCAAGTTTGTATGATATGTGATTTGCAAGTTTTATGTTAAATGCAAGTTAAGGCCATGTTTTATGATGCAAAACACCATGTTAAACATTTATGCATATGTGACATGTTATGCAAACTATATGTAAGAATATATGCAAGTTATATGTAACATGATATGCAAGTTATGCATGTGATTTTATGCATGCTAAGTAGTTGGTGTTATGCATGTTAAGTATTTGATGTTATTCATGCTAAAGTATTTGACGTTATGCATGATAAGTATTTGATTGTATGCATACTAAGTATGGGGTTTTATGCATGTTAAGTGTTTGGGCTTATGCATGTTAAGTGGTGGGTTTATGCATAATAAGTATTTGATTTTATGCATAATAAGTATTTGATTTTATGCATAATAAGTATTTGGTTTTATGCATAATAAGTATTTGATTTTATGCATAATAAGTATTTGATTCTATGCATGATAAGTAAGTGGTTTTATGCATGCTAAGTGTTTGGTATTATGCATAAATCATGACATGCAAGTTTACCCTTTTAAATATGGTATATACATATGCAAGATGGCACCCTTATATGCTTTGCATGTTTACCCTCCTTTAAGATGCAAGTCATATATGTAAGTTCGACATATTATGCAAGTTATGCTTACATGCAAGATCAACATGTTATGTAAGTTATGTGCATATGCAAGTAGGTGAATCTTATGCAAGTATATGAATGTTTATGCAAGTTATGTATATGTTGAAATGCAAGTTTAACATAATATGCAAGCCTATGCAAGTATGTGAATGTTTATGCAAGTTATGTATATGTTGAAATGCAAGTTTAACATGATATGCAAGCTTATGCAAGTATATGAATGCTTATGCAAGTATGTGAGTGCTTATGCAAGTTAAGTATATGCTAAAATGAAAGTTCTACATGTTATGCAAATCACATGTATGATGATATGTAAGTTCATATGCAACATGTTATGCAAATCACATGTTTGATGATATGTAAGTTCATATGCAACATGTTATGTAAGACACATGTTTGATAATATGCAAGTTTGGGTTGAATATAGTTGGGTTAATACATGCTCATATATGCAAGTTGACATCCTCTTAACCCATGATAAAGTTATATGCTAAACCCATGTTATGTGTGGTAAATCTTCCCTTTATTATGTTATGTCATAATGACGATTTACGTGGGGAACGATGGGGTTAATTAATATGTTAATTAAAAGTATGTTGAAATGGGTATGATTAAGCATACCATAAAAAAATTAATTAACATAAGTGGGAATTTACCTATTGAGTTAGGTCTACCCCATGGGAATTTACCTATTGAGTTAGGTCTACCCATGTTATGAATAAATTGATATTAATTAAGGATAATTAATATGGGGGTGATTAATTAGGTGTAATTAATCGACTAAGACACGAGGTTAGGCTCTGTTATGACGTAAGACTGCCCGGACCCTACCGGCTTAACCAGGCGGTCATAACAGCCAGTCCAATGTGAGAGGTCTTAGGCACAAATTAAATACGTGATTAAAGTAAAGACACGAGGTTAGACTCTGTTATGACGTAAGACTGCCCGGACACTACCGGCTTAACCAGGCGGTCATAACAGCCAGTCTAATGTGGGAGGTCTTTATGGGAGATCACGGTCTTAATTAATTAAGAAACACTTAACCATATTAGCATGTAGTGGGACATGAGGGGTTAAGTGGGTGCCTTGGGTGGCATGTAGTAACTAGTGGGGGTGCCTTGGGTGGCATGAGAAAACTAGTGGGTTGCCTTGGGTGGCAATAGAAAATACGATTAGAATACTTAACCAGAGTGGAACATGTAACTAAACATGATTAAAGGGTTAAGTAAGTGCCTTGGGTGGCATGGGGGAATTAAGTAAGTGCCTTGGGTGGCATGGGGGAATCAAGTAAGTGCCTTGGGTGGCATGCGGAAATCTAGTGGGTGCCTTAAGTGGCAATTGTAATATAATTGGATGACTTAACCAAACCCTAACATGTAAGGGGGCATGATTATAAAAAGGGGTTAAGTGGGATGCACTAGATAAAATGACAAGCTTAAGCAGTAGCTTGTGGGGGCCCATTTCAACCAATATCCCAAACGTATCTTTGTGGGCTCGACCCATGTCGAGTGACGGGACACACATATTGGGCTTGATTATAAGAGGCCAAAACGGGGTAGCGGTGGCAACGCAAGTCCAACGGGTTTCATATGCGTGTGTGGGCCCGGGCTGGTAGATAAGCCGTTGTTGCATCGTGTAGATATAAAGCCGTGCACCGTTGATAGTAATGGGTAGCCACTTTAGGGGAGTGATACACCCCACTGTGGGACCAGCACGGGTATCTACGTTAGGGAGCCGATCGATGGGGAGTAATGGGTACACCTAGTAAAGATAGGAGCAGACGGCACCTATGTAGGGGTACACGAAACTACTGGGTAAGATAACTAGGTACACCTAGTGGAGGCAGGAGCAGACGGCACCTACGTGGTCAGCTAGAAGTACCAGAAGCTATTAGTTATATTTTCTAAGTCTTTAAGTGGGATCAACCTTTAAGTAGGAATTACTCTTGGTGGGTAGAACTGGTGTGGTGCAGTGTAGGAATTACCCTTGGGTGGGTAGGTCTGGGGTGGTGTAAGCTAGTAATTATCCTTGGGTGGATAAATACGTCGTTTCGATTATCGTAGTACATCCTGTGTTTTGTGGGCTACTTATTGTAGTCATTATCCCCAGAGGTACCGTATCATGTTATATCATACCCTAATTACTTTAATGGTTGTATTGTTAGGGTTATAGGACTCACTCAGACTTATGTCTGACCCCCGTTGTTTTTATCTTTTTCCTTCAGGTCCTCAGGTTGGGCCTAGTGCTAGTGGGCTTTGATCAGTTTGCTTTATCTATCTCTTGGAGCTTGGACCGTAGATGTAGAGCTCAGCTTATCTTATCTTTTCTATTATGGCTATTTGTTATGAGTAGTGGGATTATGTACTTATTTTATTCAGGATGGATATTTTGTACTTGACTCTTGTTATGGTTTTATGATGTAACCAAACATGTTTTACTTTCCGCTGCTATGAGATGATGTTTTAAATTTTCAAGTATTACATTATATCTGTCTTGTTGTAATTTTACTGTTCTATACTCACTAAAAATACTCCACCGATGCTATGGCATTCCCTTAGTGAGTGACTATAGCGGGTGTGGCGTGTTACACGTGGTATCAGAGCTTAAGGTTACCGGAACAGATAAAATTTTTAGAAAAACTATTTTCTAAGAATACTTTTGGAAAGGAGTATTTTCAAAAACATGTCTTTTAAGAGAAAAGTTTTTGAAAGGAAAGCATAATCCCCAATAGCCATATCTATATCTTTCGAATTCTCCATTTTGAATCTCTTCCTTTCTCTCGTTTTGAGTTTCCCCTCCGCGTATAGATGATCTTTCTAAGATAGATAAGGATGGAAAACCACTTCAAGGGACTTAGACGTTAGTCGGATTAGAAGTTGGTTCAAGAAGGAGGAGGACTGGTAGGTATCTATTGGATAAACGATGGGAGGAAGGCTCAAATAGTTGTTTGGTTAATGAAAGATGAAACCTCATTGGTGGGAGGTTACGAGAGGAGAATAGGGAAGAAGAAGGCAAGTGGTTATCCTTTTAAGAGGAATAGGACACCTTATTAGGATTGTCCAAAGGAGCAAGGGCAAGGTATGGAATCTTCTGGAGGGTAGTTGTATTCCCTCACGACTAGGGTACCAGATGGGGATAAGACTGTCTAGGTTGGAATTTGGATTTCTTTATTATCCGATTCAAACTTTATTTGATCCTGATATATCGAGTTCGTTTATCTCACCATTGATAGTTGAGTCACTGCACTTAGACACCAGTTTGGCAGATGATCCCTTAGTTGTTTCAAACCCAGTTGGGGCTCCATGATATGTTTGGGTTTGAAAGTTTCTATACTTAGCGTTGAGTTTAGATGTGATGCTTGTTGGGCTTCACGGGCTATGGGTTAATTTTGGGCATGGACTGGTTATCCAGTAGGAGTGCTGTTCTTCATTTTGAAGGGAGAGTTGTTAGGCTTATGGGCCGCCTAAGTAACAATCTCGAGATCTCTTGTAATCCCATAGAATCTGTTATGCTAAGGTATCTAGAATCGCCTGACACGTTGGTCTAGAGTCTGCGATCTGTTAGAGCGGTCCGGGAATACCCGGATGTGTTTGAGGAGGTGAAGGGCTTACCTCCGAAGCGGGAGATTGACTTCCGAATATATCTGGTGGATAATGCCAAACCAGTATCTTGGCCAGTGTGCCACATGGCTCCTAGTGAGAGGAGGGAACTCCATAAGTAAGTAGGCGATTTGCTTGAGAAGGGGTTCATAAGACGATGTATATCGGAGTGGGGCGCTCCAGTAGTTTTTGTTATGAAGGCGGATGGGTCCCTCAGACTTTGTGTAGGCTAAAGGGAACTAAAGAAACTCACAAAGAAGAATAGATACCCATTGCCGAGGATTAATGATCTCCTTGATCAGTTGGCTGGCGCCTCAGTATTTTTGTAGTAGGACTTAGCCACGGGATTTCATCAGTTGAGAGTGGCTGAGAATAGTATCGAGGAAACTGCCTTTGGGACTCCGGATGATTTCTTTTATGAGTGGCTGGTGATGTCATTGGGTTTGACGAACGCCCCCGCATACTTTGTTGAGAAGGGTGTTCAGGGAGTACCTAAATAAGTTCGTGATGGTCTTTGTAGATGACATCTGGGTCTTTTCTAAGAGCGAAATAAGTTTTCGTATGTGCTCAATAGGCTGAGCAGGGCCAGTATAGGATAAACGACGGTTTTGGAGCGAGACTGGCGAGAACATCCAGAATTGGTCAAGGGCTTAATTATTTAGCCATTTTTACTAGTATCGTCTCACGTAGGTCGTCTGAATTCGAAGGAGGTATCCCTTGGGTGTTTGTCTGATATTGGTTTAGGCCTTTGGGGCTTGCATTTGGGGGATGCCGAATTCGACTAGGGTGGTCTGCGTGGGAGACAGTTGTGATGATTTTGGATGATATTCTGGTGGAGAAGAGCATGCCCTACATCTTAGGGAAGTGTTGGAGACTCTTCGAGCGCATAGTCTTAGGACAGCAAAAGTGGATGGGATCCTTAGCATCCTATGAGTAAGGGTAACATGGTAACGGACACCTTAAGTAGAAAAAGGTTGTCCTTGAGTTCATTGTTCGTTGAACGACGGAGCTTAGAGTTTATTTCTAAGTTTGACTTTAGACCTTCCGTTGACTTTGTACCCGGTTTGCTAGCTTCTTTGGAAGTTAGACCTACTCTTTTGGGGCGGATTGGAGAAGCACAGAGGGGCGACCCACAGTTGGTTGAGTTAGTAGAGAAGCTCATAAGGGGGGAGTCGTCCAGCCATTTGAGTAGGTACACCCTAGATGATAGAGGGTGCTTGCGTAGAGACAGTAGACTTTGTGTACCGCAGGACGAGGGTTTGAGGAAGGCTATTCTTGATGACGCACACCGTTTTAGGATGACCATTCATCCCGGTGGGGGTAAGATGTACCAAGACATGAAGAGGGCTTTCTTCTGGGCCGGTATGAAGAAAGATGTGGCCGAGCATGTCGCTCGATGCTTGGTGTGCCAACGAGTGAAGACGGAGAGAAAGAAACCGGGTGGGTTGCTTCACCCATTGGAGGTTCCGCAATGAAAGTGGGACAGCGTCTCGTTGGATTTTATTGACAGGTTACCCAGATCGAGAAAGAGTAATACAGGAATTTGGGTGGTGGTAGACAGACTTACTAAGAACACCCATTTCATACCTGTGAAGAGTAAGTGGACTGCTCCATGGCTAGCTTTTGTATATCTTCGAGAGATAGTTCGATTGCATCGGGTACCCTCCAGTATAGTGAGTGATCGAGATCCTATCTTCACTAGAGAGTTTTGGAAGAGTTTGCAAAAGGCGGTAGGGACTCAGTTGCGTTTGAGTACCGCATATCATCCTCAGACGGACGGCCAGACCGAGAGGGTGAATCATATTTTAGAAGACCTTTTGAGGCTATGTATCTTGGATTTTGGAGGTACATGGGAGGAGCATCTTCCATTGGTGGAGTTTCCCGACAGACTTAGTGGTGTACACGATGTATTCCATGGGAGGAAGTGCCTACATAAGACCGCAGAGGTGGTAGAGCCAAGTTTGCTTAGAGAAGTGGAAGCAGAGCGTGATGCGACTATTCGACGAGCTCCTACTCGCATCCTTGGGTCAGAGACTAGGAAATTGAGGAATCGAGAGGTTCAACTAGTCAAAGTGCAATGGGGAGAAGAGGAGAGCAACGCAACTTGGGAGACGGAAGCGAAGATGCGTTCTTTGTATCCATTTCTTTTTGAGAGTATGTCTTTTAACTTCTCCTTTATCGTTTGACTGGTACTTATCTTATCCTTAGTATGTCCTCTCGTTAGTACCTTTGACCTTCAGATAGGATAGTCCTATGGTTGAAACATGTGTTTGAGACATGTTATGTATGATGGATGCAAGTGGATGCAAGTGTTTGCTAGTGGTTGCTCGTGGATGCATATACACACACTCTAGGCACTAGATCGGCTCAATCACTTCATATTGCATATTGCATAAAATTGTGTGTAGGAAGCTATATTTATGGATGTATAATGATTGTGTTATCATATGGATGATGCATTTTGGTGAATGATTGTGCACTCATGTAGATATTGTATGTGTCGATAGGGTTCCCTCGCATACATAATGGATGCATGGCACTATCATGGTTTGCATATGTTCATACATTAGATAGGGAACATATACACACACTTTTTGCATATGCTCATACGTCATTAGAAATTGTTTTAAGGACAATGGATGCCAGTGTTTGATGGTTGAGTAGATGGTTGTTTGGTTGGTAGGATACGTTCTTCTTGACTTAGAGATTTCGGGGACGAAATCCTTTAAGTAGGGGAGAATGTAACACCCCGTATGTTAAATAACTTGTTATAACATAAATCAGAGCGGAATTAAATTTAATATTCTGAATCAGGGGAAACGGGCTGTGCCATTGCGTTCGTCTTGGAAAAATACGCGAAATAGAGTCCGAGTTTTCGTAAATCGGAGTCCGTATGACCAAGTTATGGCCCGTCAAAGTTTCACGAAAAATCAAAAACGAAAACTGCTCATGTTTTGAGGCCCGGGATGAGTTTTGGGCTGTTTTTTTTGGGGCCTAAATGGTTCCTACACTTGACTTCTTCCCCAAGACATGCTTTAAAGGCTAGGATTGGTTCTAGGGTATATCCTATGGTCCTAAAACATCTAACTAATCTATATATACACCCTAATACCCCCCTTATCCTTACCAAAAATAGATCTAAGGCCATTATGCCACCACTTAGAAAATTGGAAAGCCTCCACTAAAAATCCTAAGAGGGTTTGCAAGCTAATCTACATCTTCTTCTACTTAATCATTGGGATTTGCTTCATTTAATTTGCTAATCTTGGTTTTGGTGAGTTTCTATGGCTTTAATAATCAATTGTTAAATTGATTATGGTAGGATGTGATAAGACATGGCTATGTTTGTGGATAAATGTATTTATGCAAGTATGTATGATATGTGATTTGCAAGTTTTATGTTAAATGCAAGTTAAGGCCATGTTTTATGATGCAAAACACCATGTTAAACATTTATGCGTATGTGACATGTTATGCAAACTATATGTAAGAATATATGCAAGTTATATGTAATATGATATGCAAGTTATGCATGTGATTTTATGCATGCTAAGTAGTTGGTGTTATGCATGTTAAGTATTTGATGTTATTCATGCTAAAGTATTTGACGTTATGCATGATAAGTATTTGATTGTATGCATACTAAGTATGGGGTTTTATGCATGTTAAGTGTTTGGGCTTATGCAAGTTAAGTGGTGGGTTTATGCATAATAAGTATTTGATTTTATGCATAATAAGTATTTGATTTTATGCATAATAAGTATTTGGTTTTATGCATAATAAGTATTTGATTTTATGCATAATAAGTATTTGATTCTATGCATGATAAGTAAGTGGTTTTATGCATGCTAAGTGTTTGGTATTATGCATAAATCATGACATGCAAGTTTACCCTTTTAAATATGGTATATACATATGCAAGATGGCACCCTTATATGCTATGCATGTTTACCCTCCTTTAAGATGCAAGTCATATATGTAAGTTCGACATATTATGCAAGTTATGCTTACATGCAAGTTCAACATGTTATGTAAGTTATGTGCATATGCAAGTAGGTGAATCTTATGCAAGTATATGAATGTTTATGCAAGTTATGTATATGTTGAAATGCAAGTTTAACATAATATGCAAGCCTATGCAAGTATGTGAATGTTTATGCAAGTTATGTATATGTTGAAATGAAAGTTTAACATGATATGCAAGCTTATGCAAGTATATGAATGCTTATGCAAGTATGTGAGTGCTTATGCAAGTTAAGTATATGCTAAAATGCAAGTTCTACATGTTATGCAAATCACATGTATGATGATATGTAAGTTCATATGCAACATGTTATGCAAATCACATGTTTGATGATATGTAAGTTCATATGCAACATGTTATGTAAGACACATGTTTGATAATATGCAAGTTTGGGTTGAATATAGTTGGGTTAATACATGCTCATATATGCAAGTTGACATCCTCTTAACCCATGATAAAGTTATATGCTAAACCAATGTTATGTGTGGTAAATCTTCCCTTTATTATGTTATGTCATAATGACGATTTACGTGGGGAACGATGGGGTTAATTAATATGTTAATTAAAAGTATGTTGAAATGGGTATGATTAAGCATACCATAAAAAAAATTAATTAACATAAGTGGGAATTTACCTATTGAGTTAGGTCTACCCCATGGGAATTTACCTATTGAGTTAGGTCTACCCATGTTATGAATAAATTGATATTAATTAAGGATAATTAATATGGGGGTGATTAATTAGGTGTAATTAATCGACTAAGACACGAGGTTAGGCTCTGTTATGACGTAAGACTGCCCGGACCCTACCGGCTTAACCAGGCGGTCATAACAGCCAGTCCAATGTGAGAGGTCTTAGGCACAAATTAAATACGTGATTAAAGTAATGACACGAGGTTAGACTCTGTTATGACGTAAGACTGCCCGGACACTACCGGCTTAACCAGGCGGTCATAACAGCCAGTCTAATGTGGGAGGTCTTTATGGGAGATCACGGTCTTAATTAATTAAGAAACACTTAACCATATTAGCATGTAGTGGGACATGAGGGGTTAAGTGGGTGCCTTGGGTGGCATGTAGTAACTAGTGGGGGTGCCTTGGGTGGCATGAGAAAACTAGTGGGTTGCCTTGGGTGGCAATAGAAAATACGATTAGAATACTTAACCAGAGTGGAACATGTAACTAAACATGATTAAAGGGTTAAGTAAGTGCCTTGGGTGGCATGGGGGAATTAAGTAAGTGCCTTGGGTGGCATGGGGGAATCAAGTAAGTGCCTTGGGTGGCATGCGGAAATCTAGTGGGTGCCTTAAGTGGCAATTGTAATATAATTGGATGACTTAACCAAACCCTAACATGTAAGGGGGCATGATTATAAAAAGGGGTTAAGTGGGATGCACTAGATAAAATGACAAGCTTAAGCAGTAGCTTGTGGGGGCCCATTTCAACCAATATCCCAAACGTATCTTTGTGGGCTCGACCCATGTCGAGTGACGGGACACGCATATTGGGCTTGATTATAAGAGGCCAAAACGGGGTAGCGGTGGCAACGCAAGTCCAACGGGTTTCATATGCGTGTGTGGGCCCGGGCTGGTAGATAAGCCGTTGTTGCATCGTGTAGATATAAAGCCGTGCACCGTTGATAGTAATGGGTAGCCACTTTAGGGGAGTGATACACCCCACTATGGGACCAGCACGGGTATCTACGTTAGGGAGCCGATCGATGGGGAGTAGTGGGTACACCTAGTAAAGATAGGAGCAGACGGCACCTATGTAGGGGTACACGAAACTACTGGGTAAGATAACTAGGTACACCTAGTGGAGGTAGGAGCAGACGGCACCTACGTGGTCAGCTAGAAGTACCAGAAGCTATTAGTTATATTTTCTAAGTCTTTAAGTGGGATCAACCTTTAAGTAGGAATTACTCTTGGTGGGTAGAACTGGTGTGGTGCAGTGTAGGAATTACCCTTGGGTGGGTAGGTCTGGGGTGGTGTAAGCTAGTAATTATCCTTGGGTGGATAAATACGTCGTTTCGATTATCGTAGTACATCCTGTGTTTTGTGGGCTACTTATTGTAGTCATTATCCCCAGAGGTACCGTATCTTGTTATATCATACCCTAATTACTTTAATGGTTGTATTGTTAGGGTTATAGGACTCACTCAGACTTATGTCTGACCCCCGTTGTTTTTATCTTTTTCCTTCAGGTCCTCAGGTTGGGCCTAGTGCTAGTGGGCTTTGATCAGTTTGCTTTATCTATCTCTTGGAGCTTGGACCGTAGATGTAGAGCTCAGCTTATCTTATCTTTTCTATTATGGCTATTTGTTATGAGTAGTGGGATTATGTACTTATTTTATTCAGGATGGATATTTTGTACTTGACTCTTGTTATGGTTTTATGATGTAACCAAACATGTTTTACTTTCCGCTGCTATGAGATGATGTTTTAAATTTTCAAGTATTACATTATATCTGTCTTGTTGTAATTTTACTGTTCTATACTCGCTAAAAATACTCCACCGATGCTATGGCATTCCCTTAGTGAGTGACTATAGCGGGTGTGGGGTGTTACATTCCCATTAATTTTATCCAAGATAAGTTCCTTGAATTTATTCTCTAATCTTCTTTTGAATTTCGATTCAACTAGTCGGGATTAACGAACCTTACCGAAGTAATCATTTGTTTTAATTTCCCAATCCCAACCTATTCATCCCATGAAGTAAACTGGTAATACTTCATATCTAACACCACGGCGTTATCGGTAAATTCAATTACCATTTAACGTTCAAATCTAATTAAAGATTTTACTATCGCCTGGAGCAAAACTGGTGATACTCCATTTTCGATCATTTCAATCTAATTAAAGATTCATTAAAACTCCACTTAGTTTTAATCTTTGACTGGGTTAAAGAATCAGTGTCATTTAAAACACGGTTCACGATAAACCCAAAATCACATTCCATTAATTATCGGGTTAAAGAACAAGTGTTATTTAAAACACTGTCCACGATAAACCCAAAAATCAATATCAATTCAATTCCAATTAAATATCATTTAATTGGTACACTTCATTAAATCTAAATAAAAAGATTTAATCTTTTCTCAACTGGGTTCAAGAACAGTGTTAGTGAAGACACCATTCACGACAAACCCAAATCACATTTGATATTCAATATAAGGCTCTGAATAGAAAATATATCGGCTTATATTCAATATCAAATTCTACGATTAACAAATGTCGTATTGGAAATAACGGTATAAATATATATCTTTCAAATTTCCATAACAACATCTGTATAATCACGAATTCCAACATCGAAATATTCCGAAGACAATTTCGATTCAAATCCACTCCAATGCAATCATTGGAAATTCTGGTTATTTTCAAAACCATTTCAAATTCAATTTATTTATTTAAAAATAAATAGAATTATAATTCTAGTTCAAAACTAGTTCATTTCGATAAAAATCTATTTTTATCTTTTCAAATATGGAGTTTTTCATCCCAATTCTTTCTAAATTATAATTTATGATTTTACACAAATTATTACTATTTTTAATAATTTTATCAAGGTCCGTACAGTCGATTTCCATCAACGGCTATCGAACTGCACTTACAACGACCTTTTTCAAATTTGATTTGGACATAATTCCAAATCCAACCATTAGATTTCAATTTTCTAATATTCGTTAGAAAGCTCTTTTCGATACGAACCCAACGGTTCCAGTTTTAGGAGAATCCGACGGTCGGATCTCCCGTAATGTCCGTTTGAAATAAATGGTCGAAATTCACGAACTGCCGCGGCGCGGCGCGTTCTATTCAGGTTATATATATTATATATATAATATATATAATATATATTTCGTCTATTTCTATTTAAAACGAATTATATAGATAGTTTTAAATTCGTTTCAAAAACAATTTCAACTTCCATTTCAATCCAAAGCAAAATTGAATTCTTCTTTATAAATTCGTTTTAAAATTCATTTCTATTCAATTCAAATTTCAACTCAATTTGAATTCAATTCAATTCGCTTTCAGTTCAATTTGAATTCGTTTCCGTTTTCAATTCATTTCAATTTGAAATCGTTTTCAATTCATTTCAATTCGAAATCGTTTTCAATTCATTTCAATTCGAAATCGTTTTCAATTCATTTCAATTCGAAATCGTTTTCAATTCATTTCAATTCGAAATCGTTTTCAATTCATTTCAATTCGAAATTGTTTTCAATTCGTTTCAATTCGAAATCGTTTTCAATTCGTTTCAATTCGAAATCGTTTTCAATTCATTTCAATTCGAAATCGTTTTCAATTCATTTCAATTCATTTCGTTTCAAAATTTCAGATTTGAAATCACTTTCGATATTCATTATAAAATGAATAAAATCGATATAAATATCGTTCACGTCAAAATGGCGTCAATCTAATCAATACAGCTTCATATATTTCCATTTTCAAATATTCTAATTTTTTTTTCGAAACTGGAATGAGGCCCAATCAATTACCATATAATGTTGATTATATGGATTTTCTACAACACATATACATATCAACAACGATGAATAATCAACCATCATCCAAAGTGCATTCTACACTGTATAAGCATCAAATATAAATATTCAATGCTTATAACAGTCTGTTAATCAATCGATCGACATACAACTAAACAATCGGGATTAGTGTACGTCAAATATCATCCTAATACCCGTGTGGGGTTTCAAACAATCACACACAGATTTTTATTTTTGCAGTTGGGCGATGTGTAAAATTTATCGTCCCAATCAATGTCCTTCAAATAGATGTACATAAACAAACCGTCCGGTTTGTAAATGAATATTTATTTATTCTCATTCACGTTAAAAATTATATTTTTAACGATAAAATATTTTATTCAGTTCATTTATTCAATAAAATGATATTTTTATTTTTCTAATATATTTTAGGAAATTTCGGCGGCATAACGGCACGATACTAGAAACGGGACGAGGCCTAGCCTTATCCCCGGTCTAGTGAAGGCCCACGCCATTCACACATCAATCAAATCAATTTCAATTCACCCAACAGTCAAATTCAGCTCAAATAATCTAACTAATCTATGCAACCAAACAAACAAGTCCATGGTCTGTGGACGATTGTGTCGGGTGCTACTAAGCACCGTCTGCATCCTAGTATATATATATATATATAACTTGAAAAAAAATTGAAAGGTGAGAAATTCTCACCAATAGCTATCCTAACTCCACGGCACTTCTAATGCAGGAAATCTTCGCTGTTCTCGTCGATATCACTTTCTTTGCCCGTAGCCACTACATATGTAAAAATCACATTTTTACTTCGTTATTCAATATATAAAAATCATATTTTTACTTCGATGTTCAATATATAAAAATCATATTTTTACATCGATGTTCAATATATAAAAATCATATTTTTACTTCGATGTTCAATATATAAAAATCATATTTTTACTTCGATGTTCAATATATAAAAATCATATTTTTACTTCGATGTTCAATATATAAAAATCATATTTTTACATCGATGTTCAATATATAAAAATCGAATTTTTACACCGCTACTATATAGATAAAAATTATATTTCAAAAATACAGATTTCGCCCTTTCAAAAATAAAGATTTCTCCTTTATAAAAATAAAGATTTCGCCTTTTCAAAAATAAATATCTCGCCTTTTCTAAAATAAAAATCTGATCTTTTCACTTTTAAAAATACGATATTTTCAAAGTTAAAAATCATGTCTTTATAAAGTTAAAAATCAAGTCTTTATTGTTTTTACAATATAAAAATCATATCTTGAACTAAATAAAAATCATAGTTTTCTATTTATAAAAAATCACAGCTTTCTATTTTTGTCAATCATCATTTTCTAACTAAAATAAAATATATTTCTTTCTACCGAAAATCCTTGAATAATTAAATAAAAGAAATAAATAATTTAAAAACTTACAGTTAATTAGCCAGAAAAGGGGGAGGGAATCTGTGCGCGTCGGTCAGCAAAGGAGGAGGGGAATCAGGTGGTCGAGGTTCGCTGATGTGGTGGGGTGCTCCAGGTGGTCGGCGGTGGCCCTGGGAGTGGCTGCGTGGAGGTTAGGGTTCGGGTTAGTGGAGGAGGAGCTGGGGGCGGGGGGGGGGGGGGGGTCTCGTCGTCGTCGAAGTGGGAGAAGGGGAGGTCGGCCTCCGGTTGCGGCGCCAGGACCTCTGGCGATGGGGGCGAACGGTCCTCCGTCGAGCGCTTTCCCCTTTTCTTTTTTCTTTTTTATTTTGATTCGATTTTTTTTTAATCGGGGGGGGGGGGGTCTGCTGAGGGTTATAGGAGGGAAGAGAAGGAATTTTTAATTTATTTTTATTAATTTATTTACTAAAAGTTGACTTTCACATAGGACCTCTAAACGAGGCCCACCGCCTGTCGTCCCTAGCGTTTCACCCCCATTCCGAACACAATGGTATATGTACTGCAAGCCGATTCGACTGTTTCGATCAGTTTCCGTTAAAATCAACATATAACTCTATATATTGAATTTGAACGCGCATTTCAATTTACCGGGGTCACATACGAACTCTATAAATTGCAGAAAAATATTTTCTAGCTTCGTATTGACGATACGGTCCTAATAAAACTAGTTTCGTCAAATTCTGAGACCGTTGGAAAAATGGCCAATTTCCAGTCGATTAAAATCAACTGAAACTGGTCAAACGCGTTTTCCTTTGCCACGCTCACATATTGATTCGAAAAATTATGAAATTTAAAAACTAGCAATAATTTGACATCACGGACCCAACAAAACTAGTTTCGTCGAAATCCGAGGTCATTTGCAAAATGTCCATTTTTAAGGGCCTGAATTCCATAGCGACTATTCAGAATTTTCAACTGGACATATCTTTTGATTCCCGCTATGAAATCTCGATTTTCCGGATTCGTTGGAAAGATATTCACAATTAGATCCTAATGTTTTTGGTTTCACTAAAATCCGGATTGTTTTGCACCTGGTACATTCAATTGAAGTTTGAAATCGAATTATCGAACTACCGCGCCATTTTCAATTATATTTATAATTATATATAAATATTTATATTCTAACGGCGATGCGTATAAATATATACATTCGAATTATATTCAAAATAAATTTCTCGTCGATATTACTTAAAATAATTCATTTTAAATGTTCAAACTTCGCTGAAATTGCCAAAATAAAAATTTTAAACCGGCCCAGATTTTCGGGTTGTTACAATCTCCCCCACTTAAAACTTTTCGTCCCCGAAAAGGAACAAAGTCGAAAGTGGTTTGCTTAATCAGCTCTACGTTCGATCTGGCTTCCATTCTCTAACTTTTCAGTTTCTGAGAATTTTCAAATTCTTCAAAAATTTGGCTAACACCCTAAATTTTCGAAAAATTTCGCCATAACCTCCCCTGCACTGGGAGCATCGGGAAATCTCAAATAGCTTCCTCGGTCCTTCAGATCTCAAAAAGAAAAAGCCAAGCGGCTAGCCTATAGGCTCATAAAATCATCATCACCCAAACAAAACAGGAAATTATGTAGTAAACATGTACCTATTTGTTGGGCAAACAAATTTTATTCTCTACTCTAGCCTCCTTGCTATGACCTGTTCAATGTAAGTATATGTATATGCAAGCAAATGCGACCAATTTTCAATATAATTCAATATGTGATTCAATTAGGCTAAATGGCTAAAAATTAGCAAACAAATAAACAAACAACACAAACATCAATCAATTAGTGAATTATAGTTTCAAATTCATAATTTTGATATATAGTCAAAGATCTCATTTTTGATGCCAAATCACAACAATAGGCCCTATCTAGTTTTGGTTCTCACACCAGTCTAATGGAAATTTATAGAAATCTCACTTTAGAAACTCGAAGATAAATACTGGCGACAGTACCCCATCACCAGAATTATCCCCGGGCAACTAGAGTATGATTCTATAACTATCCAGTATATTATAACTTCGAATACACGTTTGCAAGATGTAACACCCCGTGTATTCTATAACTGTGAAATTCACAAATTAAAGTAGTATTAATTTGAAATCAAAGAACTAAGGGAAACGGGATACGCCATTGCGTTCGTGTCGGAAAAATACGCGAAATAGAGTCCGAGTTTTCGAAAAACGGAGTCCATATGAAGAAGATATGGCCTTCGGAAGTTTCTAATTCAAATTTAAATTCGAAAATGGGGCCCAATGGGCCAGGGTGGAAAAACGCCGCCTGACACACCCAGGTCGACTGGGCTGTCGACCTGGTCTAACCAGGTCGACAGGGCTGTCGACAGGCATGTCGACCTGGTCCAGAGCCAGGTCGAGCCCAGTCTAACCTGGCTGGCCTATGCTATGTTGGTCGATTTTCTGTGGTTTGCTTTGTCATTAGGGCTAGGTGGCAGGCTCTAATTGGTCTCTCCTTAGGATGAATGGCTATGATCAATCCAAGCAACATCAATGGTCCTAATCAGTTCCTAACCTCCATATAAACAACCCTAGACAAACCCTAATCTATTCATTCAAAAATAAGAACAAAGCCGCCATGTTGCTGAGGAACAACTAGGAGTAGCCACCAATTGGAGAGAGGATTAGGAGGAAAATTCTAAAGCTTAAAGCAACCTAAACAAATCAATTCAACAAAGGAATTTGCGTCTTCAAATCCCTAAATTAGAGAATTCGTCACACCATTGTAAGTAGAGTATTACTTTGGTATGAACAAATAATTGTGTTGGTTTGTATGCTTGAATTGTGGCAATAAAGTTATTCATATTTGTGCGTTCTTATCAATTTGAAATATTATATACGTTTGGATATTCTTGAATTATGTTATTCATTATAAAGAACTACATGCGGTAGTTCTATGCAAGTATACGTTTGAAATATTTCGCAAATTATGTTATCCATGTTGAAACTACATGTATGTAGTTGATTTAAATTCATGCAAGTTTGGGCTTTGCTACTATGCCATCATGATGTATATTTTTGTGCATAAATCATTTTGTAAGTAATTGGAACAAGTTTGGTTGTTATAGTTCATATAAAACTATGTTGGAATTTTGACACCATAATCTATGTATTAAGTCATGCTTTTGTACTAGAAAACCTAATTGCAAACTTATGAATATGACTAGGCTATGATTGATATTTTGCATAATTAAGTCTATATTGTTTACAAGAATCATATGATGACATATGTGGCACATAGCTAGGTTAGATTCAAAACCCCTTTTTGCAAGTTTACATGACTAAAATAAAAATCATGATTTCATGTTAGAAACATTTATGCCATGGTTATGTGAACAAATTTAATTATACTTTTGTATTAGTCACAAAAGTAGACACCTTTGTAAACATGTAGTAGTCTTATGAACATGATTTGCTTATGTTTGACATTATGCCTAAATAAAAATATAGGTTCATGTTGTAGATATGACTATGTGATTTTACATGCTTTGATTCATGTCACCTATGTTTTATGACCAAAGTATATGTTACCACTATGCAAGTACACCAGTTTCTATTTTGTATTTCCAACGTCATGTTGCAAGTTCATGCGCTCACATTCCCCTCTTTGTGTATCACGCTTTAAGCCTCCCCTTTTCGCATGGCTAAATTGGGCTTTAAAAGGCTAAGCCCAATATATATATAAACGGACGTGTAAAACGGGGGAAAATAACGTTGGGTTAAAATTACTAATGAATGAAAATATAAAATAGAAGGGCCCAAATTCAAGTATGGGTTGGGCCCATGATTGGTGTAACCTTTACACCATTAACTTAATAATGGGCCGCAAATATTTACATATAAGAAATAAAGAAGAATGACAAAATATGTAAATGTAGAACATACGATGTGTTTAACCCGAGGTTGGATTGAGTTGTGATGTAAACCTGCCCGGAACCGCCCGGCTGTCCAGTAGTCCCAACAATACTTATCCAATGTGGGAGGTTAAACATGGAGCCCAATAAGGACCCGAGGTTAGACTGAGTTGTGGCGTAAGACTGCCCGGAACCAACCGGCAACAGGCAGCCACAACAAGACCTGTCTAATGTGAGAGGTCAGGGCCTTAATAAGACAATTAAGGCTGAGTCAGGATTGTTAGGATTAAGTGAACTAAAGACTTAATCAAAATGGAACATGCTAAACTAAACGGACTGGTGGGGGTTAGGTTAGAAAACACTTAGCCAACTTAGCATGTTGGCTAGAGATAGAAAACCTAGTAACGGGGGACCCTTTTCAGCAGTAACCCTAGAAGGTGTATCAGGATACCCTGAAACTAGGCAGGGTGGGGCACGATTACTGGGCTGATTGTAAGAGGTCAAATCGACGGCGGTGGTGTAGCAGTGTAGGTTCTAACGGAGTGCGGGCGTGCACACACTCCGGCGCAGAAAAATAAGGCACTGGACACCAGTAGCATACCTGTGCACTCTAAGGTTGTGTCGGACCGCCACTATGGGACTTGATACACCACATGGTGGGACCAGCATAGGTAACTACAACATCGGGGGCCGCAAGACACATGTAACTATGCGAGTAGGAGCCGATCATCATAGAATGGATCACTTCACCCTGATTATGGGTGCCAGTTGGAAACTAGTTTATATGGGTTCAGAGATTAACACGGGGTACGATCGTATATTTCGACCCTAAACAACTTAACCAAGTTTACAGTGCTTGCCCACTTCTTGTTTATACTTATCATACCCAGTTCTTTATTCATAGACAAAATAGTACTAGACTTACTCAGGCTTTATGTCTGACTCTACTTTTCTTTCGTCTTCTTTCTTCCGTTCCCCCCCCCCCAGGTCCACAGGGAGGGAACACAGCAGCTTGACCAACCTTAACATCCAGCTTGAAGAAGAGAAATGTATTGCTTGGACTTTCCTGTTTTGAACTATGGCTTTGGAAAATCCACTATGGGGCCTTTGCAGTTTATCTATGTTTTATTTATGCTTCTTTAAATAATGTACTCAAGACAGATTATGAAAGTGTTATGTTATGTTTTTGGAAAGGATGTTGTTGTAACACGTACTTGACTTTATGAAATAAAGTTTGTTGTTCTTCCGCTGTTTACAAATATGTGTTCTTATATCTGTCTTGTATATCTGTGACTTGTACTTATAAACCTCCACCAAAATTAGGGCATTCCCTTTGAGAGTGACCCTAACGGAGGTGGGGTGTTTCACTTGGTATCAGAGCATAGGTTTACCAGATAAGATAAAAAGTTTTGAAAAATTATTTTCAAAAGGGAAATTTAAAGAAGCATTTTTAAAAGAAAAATATTATTTTATTTTAAAAAGCAAAGTCCACCCACCCAAAGCCATAGGTACTTTCTCTTATCCTTCGTTTTGAATCTATCCTTTTTGTTTCAGCATGTCCGAAGATCTTAACTTACCAGAAGGGGTGCCAATACCTGGTTGGTTTAGACGGTTCTTAGAAGCAAGAGCCGCTCAGCCAGGTCCTACCGTTCCTCCTCCCCCAGCTGCAGGAAATCATCCAGCTGCAGCGGCACCTTTTCCTCCACCTCCTCCTTGGGGAAACACGTTTGCTAAGATATGTAAAGATTTTAAAGCTATGGGAAGAAGGGATTTCCATGGAACTGACTCCTTCGTGGCAGCTAGAAATTGGCTGAAGGAAATGGAGGACCTATTCATCATCTTTGAGGTAGAAGATAGACAAAAAGTACAATTGGCGGTGTGGCTATTGAAGGGAGAGGCTTCCTACTGGTGGGAAGTCACTAATGCTGAAAGACCAGTGGAGACATGGGAGGACTTTAGGGCAAGGTTTGAGACCAAATTTCTCTCAGATGCGGAAAGAAGTTTGCAGTTGGAAAAATTCTTATTTCTTAAGCAAGGGGACAAGACAGTCAGAGAGTATGTGAATCAGTTCGATGAGCTGGCTAGGTTTGGGCTTGACCTAGTCAACACCCCGCACAAGAAGGCTCTCCGTTTCGTCAAAGGGTTGAATGAGCCATTACACAGTTTGGCCATGACCCATATACCCATGGGAGCCACGTATGAAAGATTGGTGCAAATGGCATTGCTGAATGAAGAGGATAAGTGCAAGAAGAAAGAGGGTTTGCAGCCCAAGAAGACAGACTTTAAGAAGGGCGGGAAAGGCAACAAAGAGAAGAGGAAGTGCAATTTCTGTGGCAAAGTGGGGCACTTAGTAAAGGACTGCCGGAAAAAGAAGGCCAAGGAGAATGGTGGGTGCTTTTCTTGCGGTGAGACGGGCCATAGGGCTAAGGACTGCCCAAAGAAACGAGGACAGGGGCAGAGGGCTGGATCCACCTCAGGGGCACAGGTTCATGTGCTAGAAGCGCCACCTCTGCAACAGCGAGGTATAAATACTTCTGTAGAAAGTGTAGTTTATCTTTATGATCACCCCGTTCGCACTTTATTTGATTCTGGCGCATCACACTCCTTTATCTCGTCTGCTTTAGTAGAATCTCTGCACCTAAAAACTAGTATGGTAGAGGACCCCTTAATTGTTTCAAACCCAATTGGGGGCCCAGCTCATTTGTCTATGATCTGTTTGGAATTGAAAATTTCTATCCTAAGTGTAGAATTTCAATGTAGTGCCTTTGTTTTGGGCTTTTCGGGTTATGGTTTGATTTTGGGTATGGATTGGCTATCCAGTAATTGGGCCATCCTTGATTGTGAGAAAAGGGTTGTTAGGCTCCTAACCCAGCTCGGTAATACTTTGGAAATTTCTTGTAATCCCTCGTATGCGGTTATGCTTAGTTATCTTGAATCGCTAGATGCCTCTGTTGAAAATTTGAAATCAGTTAGAGTGGTCCGGGAATATCCGGATGTCTTTGAAGAGGTGAAGGGCTTGCCTCCGAAGCGGGAAATAGACTTCCGCATATATCTTGTGGATAATGCAAAGCCCGTTGCGTTGCCCGTTAGACATATGGCTCCACGAGAAAGGAAAGAGCTCAGTAAACAGATTAAAGAGCTTCTAGAAAAGGGGTTCATTAGGAGGAGCATTTCAGAATGGGGCGCTCCAGTGGTGTTCGCTACAAAGGCGGATGGTTCACTCCGTCTATGTGTTGACTATAGGGAGCTCAACAAGCTAACGAAAAAAAATAGGCACCCTCTCCCTAGAATTGACGATTTATTTGACCAGCTTGTAGGAGCGTCTGTTTTCTCCCAACTCGATTTAGAAACCGGTTTTCATCAGCTAAGGGTGGCTGAAGATAGCATCGATAAAACGGCGTTCAGAACCCCAGACGGTTTCTTTGAATGGATTGTCATGCCTTTCGGCTTGACAAATGCACCTGCTTACTTCGTGGACCTAATGAGTAGGGTATTTAGAGATTTCCTCAACAAATTCGTAGTGGTCTTCGTAGATGATATCCTTATCTTCTCAAAGAGTGAAGAGGAACATGCTCAACACTTAAGGGAAATCATGGAAACTTTGCGAGTCCATCAGCTAAAAGCCAAGTTCTCCAAATGCCACTTTTGGAGAGAAGAGGTGAGGTTCCTTGGGCACATAGTATCCAAACAAGGGTTAGCAGTGGACCCTGCTAAGGTAGTGGCGGTACAGGATTGGAAGACACCAAGGAATGCAACTGAGGTCCGAAGCTTTTTAGGACTAGCAGGTTTCTATCGAAAGTTTATAAGGGATTTTGCGAAAATCTCAGCTCCGCTCACGAAATTGACTAAGAAGAATCTAGTGTTCAATTGGGATTTGGATTGCGAGTTTGCTTTCCAACGACTGAAAAGGGCTCTCACAACAGCCCCAGTTTTGACGCTGCCAGATGGGAGCAAGATGTTCACTGTTTATACGGATGCATGTGGGACAGGGCTAGGCGCCTTCTTAATGCAAGAAGGAAGGGTAGTAGCTTATGGCGGGAGGCAGTTGAAAGCGCACGAAAAGAACTACCCAACCCACGATCTTGAGTTAGCCGCCATCGTCTTTGCACTCAAGTCTTGGCGACACTATCTCCTAGGTGAAAAGTTCGAACTTTACACTGACCATAAATCGTTGAAATATCTTTTCTCGTAGAAAGATCTTAACTTGAGGCAACAAAGATGGATGGAGTTTCTTGCCTCGTACGATTTCTAAATCTCCTACACTCCGGGCAAAGGCAACGTAGTGGCAGACGCGTTGAGCCGAAAGAAATTGACCCTAAGCCCGTTGTTTGTTGAAAGACAAAGCCTAGAGTTTATAGCCAGTTTCGACTTTAGGCCCTCCTCCGATTTCGTACCAGGCTTGCTTGCATCTCTCGAAGTGCGCCCAACTTTAGTGGATTCAGTAGGGGCAGCACAACGCAAAGACCCTCAGCTTATGGAAATAATTGATAGGCTAATTAGGGGTGAGACTTCGAGTCACCTTAACCGACACTCCATTGACGATAAAGGTTTGCTAAGGCGAGACGGAAGACTATGCGTCCCACAGACAAAAGATTTAATAAAGAAGGTTCTCGAGGAAGCACATCACTCCAAGATGACGATACACCCAGGCGGAGATAAAATGTACAAAGACATAAAAAGGACTTTCTTCTGGAACGGCATGAAAAAGGACGTGGCAGAATTCGTTTCTAAGTGTATGGTGTGCCAACAGGTTAAAGCGGAACAGAAAAAGCCTGGCGGACTACTACATCCTCTGGAGGTCCCGTAGTGGAAGTGGGATAGCATCTCAATGGACTTCATCGATGGGCTGCCTAGGTCTAGGAGAGGCAACACTAGCATTTGGGTAATAGTGGATAGGCTTACTAAAAGCGCCCACTTTTTACCTGTCAAAAGTAAGAGGACTGCCTCATCCCTACCATCACTTTACCTCAAGGAAATCGTTCGACTCCATGGAATACCATCTAGCATTGTTAGTGACCGAGACCCCATCTTCACCAGTGAGTTTTGGCGGAGTCTGCAAGAAGCAGTGGGAACGCAATTATGCTTAAGCACAGCCTATCATCCCCAAACCGATGGCCAAACAGAGATAGTAAACAGAGTTTTGGAAGACCTTTTAAGGCTATGCGTCCTTGACTTCGGAGGGACATGGGAAGACCACCTTCCTTTGGTGGAATTTGCCTACAACAACAGCTATCAAGCAACCATCGGAATGGCGCCCTTCGAAGCTTTATATGGAAGACCCTGCCGATCGCCCACTTGTTGGTGGGAGTCCACGGATAAGCTCATACTTGGACCAGATATGATCCGAGAGACCTCAGAGAAAGTAGACTTAATACGAAGAAGGATGAAGACGGCCCAAGACAGACAAAAGTCCTACGCCGACAAAAGGAGAACCGACCTTGAATTTGAAGTTGGAGACAGAGTTTTTCTCAAGGTATCACCGCTAAGGAACGTTGTTCGTTTTGGAACCACAGGAAAACTTGCACCAAGGTTCGTAGGGCCATTCCCTATTATCGAGAAAATTGGGAAGATGGCATATAGATTAGAGCTACCCGAGAAGTTGGCTGGAGTCCACAACGTTTTTCACGTTTCACATCTCCGAAAATGTCTACATGAGTCAGCTGAAAGTGGTAGAGCCAAATATCCTCGAAGAGGCCGAAATAGAACGCGAAGCAACCATAAGAAAAGTTCCAACCCGCATCTTAGGAACGGAAGTGAAGAAGCTACGCAACCGCGAAGTCAAGCTCGTCAAAGTTCAGTGGAGCGACACCGAGGGAGACGCGACTTGGGAAACTGAAGCTAGAATACGTACTGCCTACCCTTTTCTGTTCGAGGGTACATCCTTGATCTTTCTTTTTCCTTAAGTTGCGCTTTTATCTATCTTTTTAGGTATATTTCCTCGACCTTATCTTTTAGGTAGAAACCCTTTGGATGGAAACATGTAGTTGAAACATGTTATGGATGATGGTTGCAAGTGGTTGCAAGTGATTGCTAGTGGTTGCTCGTGGTTGCATATACACACACAATCTAGGTTTTAGATCGGCTCAGTCACTTCATATTGCATATGCATATATGATCGCATTCGTATATGGTTGAACTTTAATGTATTGTCATATGGATGTTGGATCTGTATTGAATGATTGTGCACTCATGTAGAATCAAGAATAGGAAAATTTGCATACATAATGGATTCATGGCACTTACATAATTCACATTAAGGAGGTCAACTGAATCAGTAGACCGCCTGATTTTGCATTAGATAAGTACATGTACACACACACTTCGCATATGATCATGACGCATTAGAAATCTTTTAAGGACAATGGATGCTCGTGTTTGATGGATGAGTAGATGGATGATTGGATGTTAGGATATACATTCTTCCTAAACTTGAAGATTTCGGGGACGAAATCCTTTTAAGTGGGGGAGAATGTAACACCCCGTGTATTCTATAACTGTGAAATTCACAAATTAAAGTATAATTAATTTGAAATCAAAGAACTAAGGGAAACGGGATACGCCATTGAGTTCGTCTCGGAAAAATACGCGAAATAGAGTCCGAGTTTTCGAAAAACGGAGTCCGTATGAAGAAGATATGGCCTTCGGAAGTTTCTAATTCAAATTTAAATTCGAAAATGGGGCCCAATGGGCCAGGGTGGAAAAACGCCGCCTGACACACCCAGGTCGACTGGGCTGTCGACCTGGTCTAACCAGGTCGACAGGGCTGTCGACAGGCATGTCGACCTGGTCCAGAGCCAGGTCGAGCCCAGTCTAACCTGGCTGGCCTATGCTATGTTGGTCGATTTTCTGTGGTCTGCTTTGTCATTAGGGCTAGGTGGCAGGCTCTAATTGGTCTCTCCTTAGGATGAATGGCTATGATCAATCCAAGAAACATCAATGGTCCTAATCAGTTCCTAACCTCTATATAAACAACCCTAGACAAACCCTAATCTATTCATTCAAAAATAAGAACAAAGCCGCCATGTTGCTGAGGAACAACTAGGAGTAGCCACCAATTGGAGAGAGGATTAGGAGGAAAATTCTAAAGCTTAAAGCAACCTAAACAAATCAATTCAACAAAGGAATTTGCGTCTTCAAATCCCTAAATTAGAGAATTCGTCACACCATTGTAAGTAGAGTATTACTTTGGTATGAACAAATAATTGTGTTGGTTTGTATGCTTGAATTGTGGCAATAAAGTTATTCATATTTGTGCGTTCTTATCAATTTGAAATATTATATACGTTTGGATATTCTTGAATTATGTTATTCATTATAAAGAACTACATGCGGTAGTTCTATGCAAGTATACGTTTGAAATATTTCGCAAATTATGTAATCCATGTTGAAACTACATGTATGTAGTTGATTTAAATTCATGCAAGTTTGGGGCTTTGCTACTATGCCATCATGATGTATATTTTTGTGCATAAATCATTTTGTAAGTAATTGGAACAAGTTTGGTTGTTATAGTTCATATGAAACTATGTTGGAATTTTGACACCATAATCTATGTATTAAGTCATGCTTTTGTACTAGAAAACCTAATTGCAAACTTATGAATATGACTAGGCTATGATTGATATTTTGCATAATTAAGTCTATATTGTTTACAAGAATCATATGATGACATATGTGGCACATAGCTAGGTTAGATTCAAAACCCCTTTTTGCAAGTTTACATGACTAAAATAAAAATCATGATTTCATGTTAGAAACATTTATGCCATGGTTATGTGAACAAATTTGATTATACTTTTGTATTAGTCACAAAAGTAGACACCTTTGTAAACATGTAGTAGTCTTATGAACATGATTTGCTTATGTTTGACATTATGCCTAAATAAAAATATAGGTTCATGTTGTAGATATGACTATGTGATTTTACATGCTTTGATTCATGTCACCTATGTTTTATGACCAAAGTATATGTTACCACTATGCAAGTACACCAGTTTCTATTTTGTATTTCCAACGTCATGTTGCAAGTTCATGCGCTCACATTCCCCTCTTTGTGTATCACGCTTTAAGCCTCCCTTTTTCGCATGGCTAAATTGGGCTTTAAAAGGCTAAGCCCAATATATATATAAACGGACGTGTAAAACGGGGGAAAATAACGTTGGGTTAAAATTACTAATGAATGAAAATATAAAATAGAAGGGCCCAAATTCAAGTATGGGTTGGGCCCATGATTGGTGTAACCTTTACACCATTAACTTAATAATGGGCCGCAAATATTTACATATAAGAAATAAAGAAGAATGACAAAATATGTAAATGTAGAACATACGATGTGTTTAACCCGAGGTTGGATTGAGTTGTGATGTAAACCTGCCCGGAACCGCCCGGCTGTCCAGTAGTCACAACAATACCTATCCAATGTGGGAGGTTAAACATGGAGCCCAATAAGGACCCGAGGTTAGACTGAGTTGTGGCGTAAGACTGCCCGGAACCAACCGGCAACAGGCAGCCACAACAAGACCTGTCTAATGTGAGAGGTCAGGGCCTTAATAAGACAATTAAGGCTGAGTCAGGATTGTTAGGATTAAGTGAACTAAAGACTTAATCAAAATGGAACATGCTAAACTAAACGGACTGGTGGGGGTTAGGTTAGAAAACACTTAGCCAACTTAGCATGTTGGCTAGAGATAGAAAACCTAGTAACGGGGGACCCTTTTCAGCAGTAACCCTAGAAGGTGTATCAGGATACCCTGAAACTAGGCAGGGTGGGGCACGATTACTGGGCTGATTGTAAGAGGTCAAATCGACGGCGGTGGTGTAGCAGTGTAGGTTCTAACGGAGTGCGGGCGTGCACACACTCCGGCGCAGAAAAATAAGGCACTGGACACCAGTAGCATACCTGTGCACTCTAAGGTTGTGTCGGGCCGCCACTATGGGACTTGATACACCCCATGGTGGGACCAGCATAGGTAACTACAACATCGGGGGCCGCAAGACACATGTAACTATGCGAGTAGGAGCCGATCATCATAGAATGGATCACTTCACCCTGATTATGGGTGCCAGTTGGAAACTAGTTTATATGGGTTCAGAGATTAACATGGGGTACGTTAGTATATTTCGACCCTAGACAACTTAACCAAGTTTATAGTGCTTGCCCACTTCTTGTTTATACTTATCATACCCAGTTTATTCATAGACAAAATAGTACTGGACTTACTCAGGCTTTATGTCTGACTCTGCTTTTCTTTCGTCTTCTTTCTTCCGTTCCCCCCCCCCCAGGTCCACAGGGAGGGAACACAGCAGCTTGATCAACCTTAACATCCAGCTTGAAGAAGAGAAATGTATTGCTTGGACTTTCCTGTTTTGAACTATGGCTTTGGACAATCCACTATGGGGCCTTTGCAGTTTATCTATGTTTTATTTATGCTTCTTTAAATAATGTACTCAAGACAGATTATGAAAGTGTTATGTTATGTTTTTGGAAAGGATGTTGTTGTAACACGTACTTGACTTTATGAAATAGAGTTTGTTGTTCTTCCGCTGTTTACAAATATGTGTTCTTATATCTGTCTTGTATATCTGTGACTTGTACTTATAAACCTCCACCAAAATTAGGGCATTCCCTTTGAGAGTGACCCTAACGGAGGTGGGGTGTTTCACAAGACATATATGCAAAATCTTTATATACTGGATTGTCCCGATCAATATAGAATAAATAATCAAATACGAATAGTTGATTTAAATTTTCAGAACAAAATTTGTTTTCATTTTAAAAATATACTCTTCACACTCGTTCTAGGATTCTACTGATCCCATCTCTAACGAGTCATTCTCATTGAATATTACTAATCCAATATCTGATGAATTCTTTCGTACGGTTCTAATATGCCTTGTTCTCTGCTTTGTAAACCAAAGCTCTGATACCAACTATGACGAGAAGGAATTTCGCTCGGTCTGAACTAGTCGCTAAACCGATCCAGGCCGTTCGAAACGCCCTATCGTTTGAGAACAGGACAAACAGAACGCATACGGAAGAACATTTCATTGTATATTACAACAATACATCAGATTACAAGAATATACAGAGTATAAATGAATATTACACAGAAATATCAGAGATTTAAATTACATTTAAATACATCGCAGCGGAAAATAATACAATACACAACTAGAAGAGATATTCGGATACAAAGCTTTCCAGATATCGTTCCAGCTGTAAACCAGGATCCTGTGAATAAAAATCTGCAAAACCAAAACTACTAGCTGCCCGTGTCAAAATAGGGGCACCCAGAGTTTAGGTTAAAACAATAAACTCTAGGTCAGTCATGTGACTGGTGTGAGAACTAAAACAGTTATTAATCTTTATTTTAAAGTTAGGTAAATCAAGGGACCACGCCGTATAACACGGAACGGGTTTCCTCCCAAGAATACCAGTGCATAAAACAAACAGCGCAATGCTAAATAGAGAAAAATGAAGCTGTTATAAGACCCAGGTCCTATCACACAATGCAACGCAAGCCGGGGGATAGGGTTTTTCCCTTATAACAGCCAAAGAATGCTTGATACGTTTAAAACAAATCATTTGATACTATTATAAGTGCATAGTGTATAAAACAACTTCAAATCATAAGTATCAATCGTAGGCGGCATGAATGCCCCATACCACTATGTCGCCATATATAAGTTTACAATTAAAACCGCAAGACGTCGTATTGCAAGTTGGGTTATCATTTATGGTATGAACCGAGGCTAGGGGCAAGATCCTCTACCGATTCGAGACGCTCTAGTCCGCCCCTCAGGAACAGCCGCAACTGCCCCTTAGATCGTCAGGGTCGGTCCACCGATGTGGATTATTATGCCTGAACACTGCGTTTCCCCGCCCTTTGGGGCGTAAGCCTGGCCCGTCAGCCGACCAGAAGCATCGGCCGAAACCGATATCACGAGGCGCCTCGCTTTTCAGCAAGTAATAATAAGCAACATCCACATGAGTCAAACTCGTCAGCCAGTTCAAGCACTGACGCCACTCCTAACTAGAATGAAACGCATGTCCTCCCTGAGGTCCGTCTCCCGTTTTTGGTTCATACCGGGTGTGAAACTCGCGAAGTAAACGTTACACAAAGCTACGCCACAAAGGCCGTGCTTCGATCATCAACCACAAGACTTTGCTTTTCAACAGAAGCCTTGATCATTTGCCACTTAGGCATGCCACACAGGCAATTCACTCCATGCGATTGGTATCCATCAATGTATAACCCCTGAGCTCGTACGTCTCAGAGAAGGGCGTTAAGCAAGAGAATAAATTCTCCACCGCCAAACAGATATATATTTAATAGAGATCAATCACACGGACTAAAATCCAATGTCAGACACACAGTCCATTTACAAGTCCGTTCTGGGTCTGAACGAAACCGGAGGCACTTAGTACCTCGCATATCCATCGACCTCCAAGTACGTCTGGACGATCACCAACTGTTTCCATCTTCTTGGGTGTACAGCCCAATCAAGATCATTAGTAATCACCCAAACGACGTGAAGACTTCCGGTCTTCGACCATCGCCTTCATCTTCGACTTATCGTCGTATCAGTTATTCAGAATGGGATAAACCCGGTCTTTCCGAACAACTCGCGTATATTTTAAATAAGTGTTACACAACACAACATACGCCTCATTCCAATTCATCAGTCACTAACCGTAAATTAATCAAGAGAATTATTCCCCAAATATTAACCCCGAAGGCCGAAACCAACATCAGATCAATATCCAGAAAACCATTCTGCTTAGCTAACCGACAGTTAGTTTCTGATTTCACATTCATAGGGAAAGGTTCCCATTAATTTTATCCAAGATAAGTTCCTTGAATTTATTCTCTAATCTTCTTTTGAATTTCGATTCAACTAGTTGGGATTAACGAACCTTACCGAAGTAATCATTTGTTTTAATTTCCCAATCCCAACCTATTCATCCCATGAAGTAAACTGGTAATACTTCATATCTAACACCACGGCGTTATCGGTAAATTCAATTACCATTTCACGTTCAAATCTAATTAAAGATTTTACTATCGCCTAGAGCAAAACTGGTGATACTCCATTTTTGATCATTTCAATCTAATTAAAGATTCATTAAAACTCCACTTAGTTTTAATCTTTGATTGGGTTAAAGAATCAGTGTCATTTAAAACACGGTTCACGATAAACCCAAAATCACATTCCATTAATTATCGGGTTAAAGAACAAGTGTTATTTTAAACACTGTCCACGATAAACCCAAAAATCAATATCAATTCAATTCCAATTAAATATCATTTAATTGGTACACTTCATTAAATCTAAATAAAAAGATTTAATCTTTTCTCAACTGGGTTCAAGAACAGTGTTAGTGAAGACACCATTCACGACAAACCCAAATCACATTTGATATTCAATATAAGGCTCTGAATAGAAAATATATCGGCTTATATTCAATATCAAATTCTACGATTAACAAATGTCGTATTGGAAATAACGGTATAAATATATATCTTTCAAATTTCCATAACAACATCTGTATAATCACGAATTCCAACATCGAAATATTCCGAAGACAGTTTCTATTCAAATCCACTCCAATGCAATCATTGGAAATTCTTGTTATTTTCAAAACCATTTCAAATTCAATTTATTTATTTAAAAATAAATAGAATTATAATTCTAGTTCAAAACTAGTTCATTTCGATAAAAATCTATTTTTATCTTTTCAAATATGGAGTTTTTCATCCCAATTCTTTCTAAATTATTATTTATGATTTTACACAAATTATTACTATTTTTAATAATTTTATCAAGGTCCGTACAGTCGATTTCCATCAACGGCTATCGAACTGCACTTACAGCGACCTTTTCCAAATTTGATTTGGACATAATTCCAGATCCAACCGTTAGATTTCAAATTTCTAATATTCGTTAGAAAGCTCTTTTCGATACGAACCCAACGGTTCCGGTTTTAGGAGAATCCGACGGTCGGATCTCCCGTAATGTCCGTTTGAAATAAATGGTCGAAATTCACGAACTGCCGCGGCGCGGCGCATTCTATTCAGGCCATTATATTATATATATAATATATATAATATATATTTCGTCGATTTCTATTTAAAACGAATTATATAGATAGTTTTAAATTCGTTTCAAAAACAATTTCAACTTCCATTTCAATCCAAAGCAAAATTGAATTCTTGTTTATAAATTCGTTTTAAAATTCATTTCTATTCAATTCAAATTTCAACTCAATTTGAATTCAATTCAATTCGCTTTCAGTTCAATTTGAATTCGTTTCCGTTTTCAATTCATTTCAATTCGAAATCGTTTTCAATTCATTTCAATTTGAAATCGTTTTTAATTCATTTCAATTCGAAATCGTTTTCAATTCATTTCAATTCGAAATCGTTTTCAATTCATTTCAATTCGAAATCGTTTTCAATTCATTTCAATTCATTTCGTTTCAAAATTTCAGATTTGAAATCACTTTCGAATTCATTATAAAATGAATAAAATCGATATAAATATCGTTCACGTCAAAATGGCGTCAATCTAATCAATACGGCTTCATATATTTCCATTTTCAAATATTCTAATTTTTTTTCAAAACTGGAATGAGGCCCAATCAATTACCATATAATGTTGATTATATGGATTTTCTACAACACATATACATATCAACAACGATGAATAATCAACCATCATCCAAAGTGCATTCTACACTGTATAAGCATCAAATATAAATATTCAACGCTTATAACAGTCTGTCAATCAATCGATCGACATACAACTAAACAATCGGGATTAGTGTACGTCAAATATCATCCCAATACCCGTGTGGGGTTTCAAACAATCACACACAGATTTTTATTTGTGCAGTTGGGCGATGTGTAAAATTTATCGTCCCAATCAATGTCCTTCAAATAGATGTACATAAACAAACCGTCCGGTTTGTAAATGAATATTTATTTATTCTCATTCACGTTAAAAATTATATTTTTAACGATAAAATATTTTATTCAGTTCATTTATTCAATAAAATGATATTTTTATTTTTCTAATATATTTTAGGAAATTTCGGCGGCATAACGGCACGATACTAGAAACGGGACGAGGCCTAGCCTTATCCCCGGTCTAGTGAAGGCCCACGCCATTCACACATCAATCAAATCAATTTCAATTCACCCAACAGTCAAATTCAGCTCAAATAATCTAACTAATCTATGCAACCAAACAAACAAGTCCATGGTCTGTGGACGATTGTGTCGGGTGCTACTAAGCACCGTCTGCATCCGAGTATATATATATATATATATAACTTGAAAAAGAAATTGAAAGGTGAGAAATTCTCACCAATAGCTATCCTAACTCCACGGCACTTCTAATGCAGGAAATCTTCACTGTTCTCGTCGATATCACTTTCTTTGCCTGTAGCCACTACATATGTAAAAATCACATTTTTACTTCGTTATTCAATATATAAAAATCATATTTTTACTTCGATGTTCAATATATAAAAATCATATTTTTACTTCGATGTTCAATATATAAAAATCATATTTTTACTTCGATGTTCAATGTATAAAAATCATATTTTTACTTCGATGTTCAATATATAAAAATCATATTTTTACTTCGATGTTCAATATATAAAAATCATTTTTTTACTTCGATGTTCAATATATAAAAATCGAATTTTTACACCGCTACTATATAGATAAAAATTATATTTCAAAAATATAGATTTCGCCCTTTCAAAAATAAAGATTTCGCCTTTATAAAAATAAAGATATCGCCTTTTCAAAAATAAATATCTCGCCTTTTCTAAAATAAAAATCTGATCTTTTCACTTTTAAAAATACGATATTTTCAAAGTTAAAAATCATGTCTTTATAAAGTTAAAAATCAAGTCTTTATTGTTTTTACAATATAAAAATCATATCTTGAACTAAATAAAAATCATAGTTTTCTATTTATAAAAAATCACAGCTTTTTATTTTTGTCAATCATCATTTTCTAACTAAAATAAAATATATTTCTTTCTACCGAAAATCCTTGAATAATTAAATAAAAGAAATAAATAATTTAAAAACTTACAGTTAGTTAGCCAGAAAAGGGGGAGGGAATCTGTGCGCGTCGATCAGGAAAGGAGGAGGGGAATCAGGTGGTCGAGGTTCGCTGATGTGGTGGGGTGCTCCAGGTGGTCGGCGGTAGCCCTGGGAGTGGCTGCGTGGAGGTTAGGGTTCGGGTTAGTGGAGGAGGAGCTGGGGGGGTCTCGTCGTCGTCGAAGTGGGAGAGGGGGAGATCGGCCTCCGGTGGCGGCGCCAGGACCTCTGGCGATGGGGGCGAACGGTCCTCCGTCGAGCGCCTTTCCCCTTTTCTTTTTTATTTTGATTCAATTTTTTTTAATCGGGGGGGGGGGGGGGGAGGGGGTCTGCTAAGGGTTATAGGAGGGAAGAGAAGGAATTTTTAATTTATTTTTATTAATTTATTTACTAAAAGTTGACTTTCACATAGGACCTCTAAACGAGGCCCACCGCCTGTCGTCCCTAGCGTTTCACCCCCATTTCGAACACAATGGGATATGTACTGCAAGCCGATTTGACTGTTTCGATCAGTTTCCGTTAAAATCAACATATAACTCTATATATTGAATTTGAACGCGCATTTCAATTTACCGGGGTCACATACGAACTCTATTAATTGCAGAAAAATATTTTCTAGCTTCGTATTGACGATACGGTCCTAATAAAACTAGTTTCGTCGAATTCTGAGACCGTTGGAAAAATGGCCAATTTCCAGTCGATTAAAATCAACTGAAACTGGTCAAACGCGTTTTCCTTTGCCAGGCTCACATATTGATTCGAAAAATTATGAAATTTAAAACCTAGCAATAATTTGACATCACGGACCCAACAAAACTGGTTTCGTCGAAATCCGAGGTCATTTGCAAAATGTCCATTTTTAAGGGCCTGAATTCCATAGCGACTATTCAGAATTTTCAACTGGACATATCTTTTGATTCCCACTATGAAATCTCGATTTTCCGGATTCGTTGGAAAGATATTCACAATTAGATCCTAATGTTTTTGGTTTCACTAAAATCCGGATTGTTTTGCACCCGGTACATTCAATTGAAGTTTGAAATCGAATTATCGAGCTACTGCGCCATTTTCAATTCTATTTATAATTATATATAAATATTTATATTCTAACTACGACGCGTATAAATATATACGTTTGAATTATATTCAAAATAAATTTCTCGTCGATATTACTTAAAATAATTCATTTTAAATGTTCAAACTTCGCTGAAATTGCCAAAATAAAAATTTTAAACTGGCCCAGATTTTCGGGTTGTTACAATCTCTTTATATCAATCATTTAGCAACCATCAAGCAATAAATAAAATTTTGAACTATTAAAAATAGTTCCCAATAATTTAACTGAGTGAGATTAAATCACCTTGGTTTCCCATGCTGAATATTCGTTTAAAATCCATATCGTCTCAGCAATCCATCTACTTCATTTTGTCTTGAATACAATTTATGGTTCACCTATGATAGCTTTTTGATTTCAGTTCCTACGATTCGAGTTGAAACTCTCCTCACAGTTGCTTCACGTTCCACTTCGGCTTCTTCTAGAATGCTTGGCTCAACCACTTCCACTGATTCATGTAGACATTTCCAGAGATGAGAAACGTGAAAGACGTTGTGAATTCCGGCCAATCTTTCAGGCAAATCTACTCTATAAGCCATTTTCCCAATCTTCTCGATGATAGGGAACGGTCCTACAAATCTTGGTGCTAGCTTTCCTGTGGATCCAAAGAGAACGTCGTTCCTTAAAGGGGATACCTTAAGGAAAACCCTGTCCCCAACCTCAAACTCAAGATCGTTCATTCTTTTGTCGGTGTAGGATTTCTGTCTGTCTTGGGCTGTCTTCATTCTCCTACGTATCGAGTCCACTTTCTCTGAAGTTTCTCGAATCATGTCTGGCCCAAGTATAAGCTTATCTGTAGACTCCCATCAACAAGTTGGTGATTTGCATGGTCTTCCATACAAGGCTTCGAAGGGTGCCATGCCGATGGTAGCTTGGTAGCTGTTGTTGTAGGCAAATTCCACTAAAGGAAGGTGATCCTCCCACGTCCCTCCAAAGTCAAGAAAGCAAAGTCTTAAAAGATCCTCTAAAACTCTATTCACCCTTTCCGTCTGGCCATCGGTTTGGGGGTGATAGGCCGTGCTCAAACATAGCTATGTGCCTACAGCTTCTTGCAGACTCCGCCAAAACTCACTTGTGAAAATAGGGTCTCGGTCACTAACAATGCTGGAGGGTATCCCGTAGAGTCGAACTATTTCCTTGAGATAAAGAGATGCGGCAGTCCTTCTACTCTTAATAGGTGTAAAGTGGGTGCTTTTAGTAAGCCTATCCACTATTACGCAAATGCTAGTGTTGCCTCTTCTCGACCTACGCAGTCCATCAATGAAGTCCATTGAAATGCTATCCCACTTCCACTGTGGGACCTCTAGAGGATGAAGTAGTCCTCCAAGCTTCTTTTGTTCCGCCTTGACCCGTTAGCAGGTCATGCACTTAGAAACGAAATCTGCCACGTCTTGCTTCATGCCGCTCAAAAAGAAAGTCCTCTTTATATCCTTGTACATCTTATCACCGCAAGGGTGTATAGTCATCTTGGAATGATGCGCTTCCTTGAGAACCTTCTTTGTCAACTCCCTTGCTTGTGGGACGCATAATCTTCCATCTCGTCTTAGCCAACACTTATCATCGATGGCGTATCTACTGAGCTAACTAGTAGTCTCACCCCTAATAAGTTTATCAATCACATCAACAAGCTGAGGATCTTCACATTGTGCGGCCCCTGTTGAGTCTAAGAGAGTAGGGCGTACTTCGAGAGATGCTAACAAACCCGGTACAAAATCCGAGGAGGGCTTAAAGTTAAAACTGGCTATATACTCCAAGTTTTGCCTTTCCACAAAGAGAGGGCTTATGGTCAGTTTCTTTCGGCTCAATGCGTCTGCTACTACGTTGCCTTTTCCGGGAGTATAGGAAATTTAAAAATCATACGAGGCAAGAAACTCCATCCATCTTTGCTGCCTCAAGTTAAGATCCTTCTGGGAGAAGATATATTTCAACGATTTATGGTTAGTGTATAATTCAAACTTCTCACCTAGGAGATAATGGCGCCAAGACTTAAGTGCAAAGACGATGGCGGCCAACTTAAGATCATGGGTTGGGTAGTTCTTTTCATGAACCTTCAATTGTCTTCCGCCATAAGCTACTACCCTTCCTTCTTGCATTATAACAGCGCCTAGTCCCATTCCACATGCATCCGTGTATAATGTGAACATTTTGCTTCCGTCAGGCAGAGATTGAACTGGGGCTGTTATAAGATCCCTTTTTAATCGTTGGAAAGCAAACTCGCAGTCCAAATCCCAAGTGAACGCCAAATTCTTCTTTGTTAGCCTTGTGAGTGGGGCTGAGATTTTCGCAAAATCCCTAATATACTTTCGGTAAAACCAGCTAGCCCAAGAAAGCTTCGAACTTCGGTTGCATTTCTTGGGGTCTTCCAATCTTGCACTGCCACCACTTTCGCAGGGTCCACAGCCAACCCTTCTTTGGACACTATATGCCCAAGAAACCTTACTTCTTTTCTCCAGAAGTGACACTTGGAGAATTTGGCTTTTAGTTGATGTGCACGGAGAGTATCCATGATTTCTTTCAGATACTGAGCATGTTCTTCCTCACTCTTTGAGAAGATTAAGATATCATCTACGAAGACAACCAAAAATTTGTTGAGGAATTCTCTGAACACCCTGCTTATTAGGTCTACGAAATAAGCGGGTGCGTTTGTCAAGCCGAAAGGCATGACAAGCCACTCGAAGAAACCGTCTGGGGTTCTGAACGCTGTCTTATCAATGTTGTCTTCAGCTACTCTTAGCTGATGGAACCCAGTAGCCAGATCAAGTTGGGAGAAGACCGTCGCACCTACAAGCTGATCAAACAAATCGTCGATTCGAGGAAGAGGGTGCTTATTTTTCTTGGTCAATTTGTTTAACTCCCTATAGTCGACGCAAAGGCGAAGCGAACCATTTGCTTTGGTTGCGAACACCACTAGAGCACCCCATTCCAAAATGCTCCATCTAATGAACCCCTTTTCGTGAAGTTCTTTAACCTGCTTACTAAGCTCCTTTCTCTCCCTTGGAGCCATGTGTCTGACAGGTAAAGCTACAGACTTTGCGTTATCCACAAGATATATGCGGAAGTCTATTTCCCGCCTCGGAGGTAAGCCTTTCACTTCCTCAAAGACATCCGGATATTCCCGAACTACTCTAACTGATTGCAAATTCTCACCAGAAGCATCAAGCGACTCTAGATAACTAAGCATAACAGCATTCAAAGGATTACAAGAAATTTCTATAGTATTACCAAGCCGAGTCAAGAGTCTAACTACTCTTTTCTCACAGTCAAGAATGGCACTATTACTGGATAACTAGTCCATGCCTAAGATCAAACCATATCCCGAGAAGCCCAAAACAAAGGCACTATAACTAAACTCAACGTTGAGAATAGAGATTTTCAAACCCAAACAAACCATTGACAAGTAAGCGGAGGCCCCAATTGGATTTGAAACTACTAAGGGATCTTCTACCATACTAGTGTCTAGATGCAGAGATTCTACTAAGGCATATGAAATAAAAGAGTGTGATGCGCCAGAGTCAAAAAGTGTACGAACTGGATGATCATAAAGATAAACTACACTTTCTACAGAAATATTACTACCTCATTCCTGCTGAGGTGCCACAAGCGCATGAACCTGACCCCCTGAAGTGGATCTGGCTTTCTGGCCCTGCCCTTTCTTCTTTGGGCAGTCCTTAGCTTGGTGCCCAGTTTCTCAACAATGGAAGCAACCACCCATCTTCGCCTTCCTTTTCCAGCAGTCTTTTGATATATGGCCCACAATGCCACAGAAATTGCACCTTCTCTTCTCATGGGGCTTATTGTTCTCCCCTCCTTTCTTGAAGTCTGTTTTGTTTGCTTGTAGACCTTCTTTCTTCTCTTCCCCCTTAGTTTCATTCTTGCCGTGGTCTTCCTCGTGTAGCAACGCCATGTCCACCAAGTTTTCATAAGTCGCTCCCGTGGATACATGGGTCATGGCAAGGCTATGTAGAGGCTCATTCAAACCCTTGACGAAGCGAAGTGCCTTCTTGTGTTGGGTGTTTACTAAGTCTAGCCCAAATCTGGCCAGCTGATTAAACTGATTAACATATTCCCTGATCGTCATGCTTCCCCGTTTCAGAGTTAGAAACTTTTCCATTTGCTGGCTTCTTTCGGCTTGGGAGAGGAATTTCATCTCAAACCTTGTCCTGAAGTCTTCCCATGTTTCCACCACCCTCTGAGCATTAGTAACTTCCCACCAATAGGAAGCTTCATCCTTAAGTAACCACACTGCAAGTTGTATCTTTTGCCTGTCATCCACTCCAAAGATGACAAACAAATCCTCAGTCTCCTTTAACCAGTTTCTTGCTTCAACAAAAGATTATGTCCCATAAAAGTCTTTTCCACCCATAGCCTTGAAGTCTCTACATGTTTTTGCGAAGGCATTTCCACGAGGAGGCGGAGGAGGAACCGCGGCCACTGGAGGAGGGATGTCTGCTGGGCCCGCGCCATTAGCCCTTGCTTCTAAGTACCTCCTAAACCAGCCTGGAATCAGCACCCCTTCTGGAAGGTTAAGGTCTCCAGACATGCTGAAACAGAAAGGAAAAATTCAAAACGAAAGATAGAGAGGGATAGATAGGGCACATGGCTTTAGGGAATTTTGTCTTTTTATAAATATAACACTTTTTCTAAAAAAAAAATGCTTCTTTAAACTTTCTTTTTGAAAACAATTTTCAAAAACTTTTATCTTGTCTGGTAAACCTTTGCTCTGATACCAAGTGAAACACCCCACCTCCATTAAGGTCACTCACAAAGGGAATGCCTTAACTTTGGTGGAGGTTTATAAGTAAAAGCCACCGATAAACTCAAGACAGATATAAATACACATATTTTAAACAGCGGAAACCAAACAAACTTTTATTTCATCAATACGTGTATCAAACAAAAGATTTCCATAATTGTCTCAAAATATTTCCAACATTACAACCTCATAACTGCCTTGATTATTAAAGAAGCATGAAAACATAAATAAAGTGACAAAAATCCCCATAGTGATATCCAAAACCATTATCCGAGCAAGAAAGATCGAAATCATACATCTACGTTCTTGGTGCTTGTAAAGAGTCTGACTGAGTTGAGATGTTTCCTCCCTGTGGACCTGGGGGGGAAACGAAAGAAAAGAAGATGAAAAGAAAATATGGTCAGTCATAAAGCCTGAGTAAATCTAGTAACTCTTCAATATGTGAATAAGAAAAGGGTATGATAGACATAAACTAAAAATAGGAAAGTGTCACCAGTTAAGGAAGTGTCGAATGTACTATCACACCCATACTATATCTCTACACCTATTTGAGTTTATTCTAAATGGCACCCCGTGGTGAGGGTGAAGTGATCCCCATTTTCTAAAGATCGGCTCCTACTCGCGTTAACATGTGTCATACGGCCCCCAAGAATTGTAGATACCTATGATGGTCCCACCATGGGGTGTATCAAGACCCATGGTGGCGGCCTGACACAAATCCTAGAAGGTATAGGTTATAATAATGGTGTCCCCAGTGCCCTGGTTGTCTGCTCCGGAGTGTGTGCACGCCCGCACCCCGTTAGACCTGCACTGTGCACCCACCGCCGTGGTTTGACCTCTTACAATCAGCCCAGTAATCGTGCCCCACCCTGCCTAGTTTCAGGGTACCGTTAATACCTAACTTTGGGTTACTGCTGAAACGGGTCCCTCGTTACTAGGATTTTCTAGTCAAACATGTTAAGTGGTTAAGTGTCTGTTTTTACCTAAACCCACCCATCAATTCTTGTTAACATGTTGAATTTGGTTAAGTGTTATAATTGACTTAACCCTACCATCTGTCCTTAGCTTCTTAGGAGCACCAGACCACTCACATTAGACAGGTATTGCTACGGTTACTGGATGTGCCGGTCGGTTCTGGGCAGGTTTACACCATAGCTCAGTCTAACCTCGGGTCCTTATTGGGCTCAATGCTTAACCACCCACATTGGATAGGTATTGTTGTGACTACTGGACAGCCGGGCGGGTCCGGGTAGGTTTACATCACAACTCAATCCAACCTCGGGTTAAGCATATCGTGTTTTCTATATTTACATATTTTATTACTTCTCAACTATATGTAAATGTCATATCTTTTATTTTTGGGTATTTCAATTCATACCGCTTATGTGTCATAATCATTGGCATGTACCAAACATGCCAACATATATTTTCATATTTTACACCCAACGATATTACCCCCGTTTGTTCGCAACGTTATAACATGTGTTGGGCTTGTCACAATTCAGCCCAACTTTATAAACGTGAGGAAAAGGGGAAATCAAGAACATGTAATACATAAAGGTGTGTGGCGCATGAACTTGCAATTTGGCGATTCAACTAACATATAACATGGGTCATGTGAACTTTCATTCAAATCAAAGTATGACTAAGTAGGTGACATATGAAATAGCATAGTTTAGGCAAATACAAACTTGTGTTTAAACATGTTTAACTTGGCATAATATCGACCACAAAACTAGCATGTTATATATATTCATCAAAAATGTACAATTTTTACATCTACTCATATAGCCTATTTCAAAATGAACTTGCATAGTTTATGAAACCCAAACGATGTTTGACATAGAACCAATTATATTTTGCAAATAAACATGAACTTGCATAGTTTATGAAACATAGATCCAATTATGCTTGCAAACATAGATCTAATTATACTTGCCAGTAAACATAAGAATGATATCATAGGTTTTGGGTCATGTAGGCATAAAAGGTCTATAACATGTTTACATAAATTCTAATTTAGACTAAGGGAATATACATAGTCCATGCCATCGACATATACAAAAAGGGATCAAATTCTAGTTTTTTCCACAAACTTGCAAGTGCCATTGTTTTCTTATACAATTGTTCAATAGGCTTGCATCAATCAATTTGTGCTACAAACATCGATACACAAGTCATGATACAACCATTACAATACAAAATTTATACGATATAACAACACGATTCTAATTTCATTTACATCGAATCACATCACAGTTTTTATTCATATTCTGAAAGGTCACTATACTTACAACGAATGGAGAATCTTGAATTCTGGATTCTGAATTCTGAAACTGAGATGCGCTCCTTTGGGTAGACTAACGTTGCGTTGATTGATTTGATTAAACTTTAATCTTCTTCTTAATTTAATTCGTCTCTTAGGCTTTAGTGTTGGCTTGTCTCTAGGCTTTCTAATTGACGGCCATTCCTAGTTCCTCTCCAGCAGCATGACGGCTTTTGTATTCTATTATTTGTGTGGGTTTAGGGTTAGACTTGAGTTGTATTTATAGAATTTTAAATTGTTTTGAGCCGTCAGATGAAGATAGGAGGAATCTAGACCATACAAAGTTCAAAGAGCCAATCAAGAGGTGACACGTAAGCCCTAGTGACTCAGCTAAGCATCAGAATTCGACCAGACCCTGACCAGGCCAGCCAGGACCTAACCAGCAGGTCATTATGACCTGGGCGCACTTGGCAGGTGCGCCAGGCTAAAAATGTACTGCCGCACTTCCCAAGTGCGCCAGTTCAACTTTGTTCTGGCGCACTTCCCAAGTGCGCCAGTGCATTCTGACCCGTTTTCTGGTTTTTCTGCCCAACTTCGTTCGTCCATATCTTCTTCATACGATATCCGTTTTACGCAAACTTGGAATCTATCTCAACCAGAATTTCAAGACGAACGCAATGGCATAACCCATTTCACTTGATTTCATCATTTGTAATTAATTATACTTTAATTTGTGAAGCTTAACGTTATAGAATTCACGGGGTGTTACAACAACTCTACTAGCTGGCCATGCTACTATCTCACCTTCAGATTCTCCTACCCGAGTCAAATTAAGTGCGGGTCTCCATAAAAAAACATCTGGTATCCTCGGATTGTCTATAATAATTTTCATAGCATCTAAACTCAAAGGAATTTTTTGAACAAGCTCTTTTGGATCACTCAACAAAACTCTTCCTTCTGCAAAGATTTCGTCTATCCCACACCAATCCAACAAAATAAATCACATTTTCTGAAGTTTATTAAAGTACTCGACTATGCCTTCACAATCCTCGCTAACATAGCTAGCATCCTGCACACAATCAACATCCATGTTTTCTTCACACTCTTTTCTACCATAACTTAAATCCCCAATAGACTCATCTGTCTCCAATTCAAGAAAGCCTTGTGGTGGTGCCCTCAAAACAGAATACCAATTAGATAAATCATTTTCCCTTGAATAATTAATTTGTTTCGATTGGGATGCAAGAATATATGAATCTCTTGAAAATGAAGCTTGATTTTTATGTAAATTAACAAGAGTGAATCCATCTTCAACTTTCACTATGTTTCCTCTATTTGCCCAATTGCACTTAAAAACGGGAATATAAAAGACATGATAATTAACAAATTTATTTCAGTTAAAATTCCATAGTATGTTACAACATCAACCACTTGAGACATATCTTTTGTGCTTGCTCTACACATAGTAGTGGCATCATAAGTCACCCTGCAATTTTGAGTTTCTCTCTCAATATCGTCTGTATGAAAGCATTGTCAATTTACGACATATCCTTTGTAGGACAAGGCGCTAACACTCGGACCATAGGCAATCCATTTTAGCAATTTATCATGTTCTTTTGATTCAATGGATATCTGAATTTTTTTTAATGTATTTAGGCATAGAGTTCAAAAATAATATTATGAAGTCAACGAAAAAGTTATTAAAATTACTTCTTTTTAATCCAATTAGCAAAAAATTCGTATGACTGTTCCAAAGCATTATGGCATTCTTTTTCATGCGTTGGTTTGAATTTTCCAATTCCTCGAGATGCAAACTAGCACAAAAAAATTATGCAAAGTTAGACATGCAATTGCATGTGTCGAACCGATAAAAATAGATGTAATATCTACTTACTCTAAAAAAGGTTCCACTATGGCCATATTCATCAAAATAGCTAAATGAGCACTTTCTTTCTCATTCGGCGACAATCTAACTGTCTCAAGCTTTGAAATTGGACGAATTTCAAGTATTGAATAGTTTTCATAATCTTCATTTCGACCTTGTTTTTCCACTATAAGATATTTTTAAAAATTCATCAGAAAATCTCATCGATTCTTTAGCAAGATATGACTCTGCAATACACCCTTCAGCCCGTGCATAGTTTCTTACATAATCATTAAGTGTCTTTATATATCTTTCAAAAGGGTACATCCAACGAAAATGTACTGGTCCACACAATCAGGCTTCTCTTCCAAGATGAATTGTTAAATGTATCATTATATCAAAAAAGGATGGTTGAAAATATCTTTCAAGGTCACATAAAATCCTAACAATCTCATCATTGAGTTGCTGAAGCTTTTATTTATCAAGAACACGTTGACATAGTTTATTGAAAAACGAGCATAGTCGGATTATTGTTTTCCGAGGCTTCTTTGGCAACAGACCTCTTATCGCAATAGATAACATTTGTTGCATGAAAACATGATAATCATGGGACTTAAAGCCGCTATCTTTGTAATCCTCCAAAGATATACAACATTTAAAATTTGAACAATAACAATCAAAACCCTTGAAATCATATAATCTTTTACAAAATATTCTTTTTTCACAACTTGATAATGTTTTTGGAGCTGGAGGAAGATATGTTTTCTTTCCACGAGGTTGTGCAAAAAGACTATGATGAATTCCCCATCCTTCTAAATCTTTTCTGGAATTTAGTCCATCTTTGGATTTGCTATCATGTAATATTATTGCTAACAAGCTTTCTCCAACATTTTTCTCAACATGCATTGCATCTAAATTTTGTCGCAATGGAAGTTCCTATAAACATCAATAGTATGACAATTTAGGAATATAATTTGTTTAGTTAAAATGATGTAAAAAATATTTGAATAATAACCTTCCAATAGGGTAAATCAAAGAAAATAGTTCTCTTTTCCATCTTGATAACTCAGTTTTCATGGGATTGTCATCTTCATCGTATTGGTCTTGTTTACGATGGATACACTTTCTTTTTTTACTCTCCCTCTTTTTTGTTGACTCTTATTAGGATTCTTCTTATTCTCTGCCGCCTTCTTATTTTTTTCTACTTTCTTATCTTTTCCAAGACTATTTAAAAAATCCTTTAAAATAACAGAAATGTTTCTACCTGTTTGAACTCTAGGTTTGTTGTCATTCTCCACAGTATTATCAAACCAAGTTTTTTGTTTTCGCAACGGATCCGAAGGAGTAAAAATCTTCTATGGCACATATACGCATTTTTGTGACAATGATTCAACCATCGATAATGAGTGTTGACACTGCATAATGGAAAAGCTTTTTTACCTTTTACATAACATCCATCAAGATTACCATAAGCAGGAAAATCATTAGTTGTCCAAAGTATAATTGCTTTTAAGTTAAAAACTATTTTACTAAATGCATCATAGATATCAACACCACTACTCCACAAGTGATGTAAGTCTTCCACCAATGGTTCCAAATATATATCAATATCGTTTCCTAGTTATTTTGGACTAGGAATCACCAAACTCAACATAATGTTTTCTTTTTTCATGCATAACATGGGTGGAAGATTATATGTCACGAGCATTATCGGCCAACAATTATACTTATAACTTTTTATGGAAAATGGGTTGAAACCATCCGTAGCAAAACCAAGCCTGAGATTTCGCGGATCAGTTGAAAACGGTTTCCATTTCTCATCCATCATGCTCTAGGTTATCGAATCAACAAGATGACGCATTTTATCACCATTGCTTTTATTGCTATAATGCCACCATTGATCCTCTGCCATCTTATGAGATCTGAACATTCTCCTAAATCTTCGAATGATAGGAAAATATCTCAACACTTTAATAGGAGTACCATACATAATATCTTTTGTACTTTTATTTATCTTCCATCTTGAGGAACCACATTTTGGACAACTATCCAAATCTTTGTACTCCTTTCTAAAAAGACAACAATCATATTTACAAGCATCAATCTTCTCAAAACCCGTATCAAATATTTTGAGAAATTTTTTAACTTCATATAATGTCTTGGCAGGTACATTATATTTTAGCAAAAACATCGGCAAAATATTCAATAGCTTATCAAAATCAGTATCGGATAGCCCAGTTTCGCATTTAAGATTATATAATGCAGTGATAGCAGATAATTTTGTTTGGCCCGCACAATCGGCGTACAATGGAGTTTCTGCATCTTCTAAGTTCTGAAGTAAATCACATTCTCGGATTTGCACAGCATCATTATCTTAGTCATTGACAAAAAAAGTGTGGTTGATAAAATCTTCATCTTCAAACTGAATGGCTTGGAATAAGTCATATGTGTCACTCAGCTTGGTTTCTTCAACTATATTTGCTCACCGTGATGATACCATCTAGTGTACCTGTACTTATGATCCATTCCTTTATAATCAAATGCTCAAAGACAATCTTGTCATCATGATGACTATGATTTCGACACTCTACACATGGACATAAAATATTTCTTGTAATTGCTAAAATTTTCTTTGCGACTTGCACAAAATTACATGCCCCTTGCTGATATTCTATACTAGTTCCATGATGAAAAATAAACATAAATATTTACTTTAGTATTATATTTTAAAAAAAATTCCCAGATTAACACTTGAGTTAAGTATTATCATGTTACTTGTGCAAATCCACCCAATCTTTTTCCATCATCGTATAAAAAATGAACATGGGCAAATATCTTAAAACCAAAGCAACAATTAGTTTTTAATTCCAAACACAAAAGTGGTTATTCATGCACAATTGTAACAACACACGTGCATCTATAAGCGCACAAACATTTCACACACTTATACTCAACACTAATTTATTCATAGCCATATTTTCAATGGACATAAACAATGCTTGCTAACTTGAAAATAAATTATTAAAAGGTTTCCATACCCAAAACTAAGTAGTAATGTGTTAGATGTAACAGTTACTTGTTTATTCAAAATAAATTTATTTTTCTTGCAAGTATACGATAACTTATTGTTTAACTTATTCAAATACAAATCAAGAGGCAATTCCTTCAATACATTTTCTTTATGTAGTTTGCACCGTGTTAGGGACTGTTATTAAGGAGGTAACATTTTAGATGTGTAGATTTATATATCTTGAGTTCAAGTCCTAGATTTGGAGGGAAAAAAGTTCTATGCTTCTGTTTTATTCATATGGAGCTCAATAATTATTTTGTAAAAATAAAATATAATTAGAACCAGAAGTTTGGGTCATATACACAAACACTCTTGCCTTGTAGTAACTAGTAAGCATGAATATCTTCCTAAGATGATAGTTCATTTTAGACACATACATGTGCACCTATGTCTTTCAGACATATATTATTTCTAAAACCAGAAGGTTCCCTTTATAATAGTATTTAATGATTCATGGATATTATGCAATAAAACAATTCATGCATCTGTATATGCATATTACATACAGTCTTGTACTTGAACTCTATATCTATATTCTATGCAACTTTACTCCTTATGCCTTGTTATCTGCAAGGAAAAGCATTCATATTTCTTGCAAAAATAGTTAGTATCAGTGTCAAACTAGCTTTTCCTTATAACTTTTTCCCCTAGTTTCATACCTTATCTAATCTTGCATGCTACATTGACATATTCCGTAGTATGTTGTATTTTGACAAAAAAGACCCATCACACCACCATCCACAAACAACCATCTCCCCTTTTCCCCACAACTCCCCAACCAACCTCACCTGTACCCAAGGATTATAAGAACTACAGCTTTGTATATGTTCAGATTTTTAGATAGTTGACAGAAATAGCAGCCAATATATAAAATTTTCATCTGGATAATAGTGCTATTTAAGTCCATACATTGCTTAATAAGGAATGTCAAGGGGACAAATTATAGTCGGTTGCTGGCAGCAATAGATTGTAACTATTACAAAAATTCACGGACTCCTATATATATAAGCCATGAGATCACATAGGTCATATTCAAATAAAGGACTCCTGTATATATGAGCCATGAGATCACATAGTTCATATTAAAATAAAGAATATCTATTTTATTTTTGTTGTCTATTCCAACCATAATGGAGTATTATCTTTGTTGAATTAACATAAAGGTTGTTACTTGAAATGAATAATAAATCATAAGCTATTTATAAGATGAAATTGATAACTATATTACTGTATATCATGGTTTCCTAAAGGCCAAAAGATAACTATTATGGTAATATGATATATTGGCTATATCAATTATGTAATGTTGTTTTATGGGTGGTTCATATACTATTTTAGATATTATATAACATACCACGTGGCAAGTGAGTTAAATTCCACAAAGCAGGTTTCGAAAGCATGACATTACGCATAATGTCGAAGTGTTTAAGTACTTGGGCAATGATGTTTATCTATTATGTAATGGTTTAATTTTTTAATATCGCATATATTTCATAATTTCAAACAGTTATATGTGCCGTATAAAATATTTTTATAACGTCTACATGCCTACCCCGTATCATATTTGTATTTACTGGTAAAAAATGGCTGTATAACCGGAATATTATCCACTAAACTAAGCTCCTTGACAAATGAATAGGATAATAAAATTCTATAAATGGATAAAATCACATTAATGGCAGTTCATTGCATACACATTTTATAATTTTTTAAAGCCATCTTATTCCACAAATTCAAAAGAAAGGCCAAAAAGAAATTTTAGACGAAATCAGTAATCCATTATTCAATTTTGGATTAGTACTTGTTTCGATTCCAAAAAGCAATTTCAATTGGGTTTAATGCTCAGGTTGAATGCACTTTCGTAACAAGTCTAGATCTTTGGGGTATAGTCAGAGTGTGAAACAAAGATTTCTCTGAAGATTTCTTTTTGCAACCCATAGTGGCAGATCCACATCTTCTGCTACCTATATTTACATTAATTTTCACTTTATTGAAACCTGTAATTGAAGTAACTATCCTTTTTGCATGATTGTCATAGTCGCAAATTATAATCTGAAGTTAAATATACAGAAGATGTTTAATTAAAGAGCATGCTCTTTCATTACATTTTCTCATTTGACTAAGCTATCTTCTACCAATTCAATATTATAGCTAATGAGGCATCTAGAAAATAGTTTTTTTGAATAGTAATACAAATTATTTGGTATAATATTTCATTTAAATCATTCCTGCTAAAATTATCATTCTAAATTATTCTATTAGCTTATCTCTTGCAAAAACAAAACGTGTACATATTCGCTCTTATGCATATTGTAACACAAATACTGGAAAGAAATTAAAGATCTATGTTTCTTTAAAAAAAAAATCTAACAATCATTTTTTCATCAAATCTCACAAACTATTTCACAACTAAAACTATTATACTATCAGTGATACCAAAGCAATATTCAGTCATGCTTGCTAACTTGAAAATAAATTATTAGTTGTCTCCATCCCTCTGCAAGATAACTCTTTTTCTCACACATTACTGCTTAGTTAAAGTTGACCGTATTCTTATCCATGCATATATTTTTTCGGTTGTTGTTAATCCCAAACAATTCATGCGCACATTAGGTAAAGGGTACAAGGCGGATGTCATCAGGGTCGGCCATGCACGATGCACGTGCACAAAGCAAGATCCAAATATCGACCCCAAGGCAAGTCAAGTCAACCACTGCGTCCGAAGATAACAGTATAACATATTATAAGAAGTACGACCCGATAAAGATAAAGGTCGCAAATCCTGAGAACCGCTCAAACACCAAAATGAGGCAAGTCGCCCACTCAACCTAAGCAAGAGCGACCTCATCACAAAGCCTCGATGCCAAAAAGCGACATACAAAGGTAGCACGAAGACAAGCGCCCTTGGACCGAGAAGGAAGGTCGCAAGAGGGGCAAAGGAGACTCGACTCCAAACCCGATCCCGCTCTTACAAAATCTCTTGAGGCGCTCGTGGGATGCTCTCTTACATGGACTCGCTCAGCTATTCAAGATACTCGTTTCAACGAGTCGCTCGCACAAGACAATTGGATAAAGCCACAGACAGTTGGCTACAGCTAGAAGGTGGCATGGTCGTAATTAGAAAAATGGACGATCCACGACCTGGATAAAGGAATTCCAGGTTGTTTACCAAGGGGGGTTCATCTATAAATAGACCATAACTGCCAACGTAAAGAGGGATCGGCTGCTAAAAACCACGAAGTGCTGCCGAACTTCATCCTCAACCACAGATTCAGCCATGGCGTCTAGCACAATTTGATGAGGAAGGAAAAGGAAGATTCCCATCTTCTCAATCATTCATCCATCCTTCTTCTCCTCAAATTCCGCTATTCTTTTGTATCACTCCTTAGATTGAAAATATTAATGAGTGTATATTAAGCGGGTATGGAGATGTATTAAAAGAGAGTTGATATGTTCTGTAATTCTCATTGTAAGGCAGGAAATCGCCTTCATAGTGGAAGTAGGCCTCATTAACGGCTGAACAACTCTAAATCTCGTCTCTACTTTACTTTTTCGCATTTTTTCACTTTTTATTGCTGATTAAACACGGCTCCATTTATTTCTTACCGAATTTGTGAAGTACAGTTTAATACCTTGGGTGTTTAGACCATTTTGGGTGTAAACATTTTGGCACCCACTGTGGGACCGTATTCATAAATTCCTTTTTGTAGTTCAATAACAAAAACATCTCAAAATCGTTTTCTCCTTTTAAATCATGGTTGGATCGAAGAAAAGCGGAAAATCTACTAAAGTCGCTAAGATCAATGAGGATGGTAATACTGACGAAGCTACAGCTCAGATCTTGAATAAAGGGGCTGGGGAAACACCTGGGCCATCTGTAACACGAAACGAATTGAATGTGGTTGTAACCGACTTGAACGAGAAAATGGATAATACAGCAAAGATGATAATGGAAAGGTTTGATGTCCTAACCAATAGTGAAGCCAATTTGTTGCTGCCAAATGTTTTGGCTAATGTTGACGAAAAAGAGGACTCATCAGCCTCAGACCCTGAACGACCTCACAGCTCAGTGAGAGACGGGGGAAATCGGCATTGAGGACCCTGAGGTCAGATCTCCATAGCGCAAAGAAGAACATGCGACGAATCACACCAATGTAACCTCCCTTAAGAGGGATGCGAGGTGCCGATGCTTAAACCATGTCGCGTTGATAATAACATCAGCATCGATCCTGATAAACAAGCAGGCGATCAAAGGCGCATCACAGACCTAACCCAATGAGTAATAAAGGAGAAGGCGACTCGAGAGGATGAGGAAAAAGAATGGGAGTTTTCCCCAGTAAAAATCCATTCACAAAGGAGATCCTTCAAGCGAAATTCTCGAAGAAATTCATACCGCCAACAATAGCACCTTATAGCAGGGTCGGAGATCCAACCATTTTTCTTTCTAAATATGACCAACACATGAATAAAGCTAGGGCCACTGACGAAATCAAGTTCTTATACTTTCCCGTTTGCTTGGAAGGTGTGGCCTCATTATGGTTCACCAGGCTTCCACCTAGGTGTATTGACCAGTTTGCTGATCTGGCAAGGAGATTTCAAGATCAATTTTCGATTGTAGGCCACCAAGGCAAGGGACGTGATGACACTAAGTGAAATGGAACAGATGCCCGGAGAGACCATCAAAGATTTCCTTACACGCATCCACGCTGCAGCAGCAGAGGTTATAGAACCAAAACCATAGTACTTGTTGGCAGCCTTGAAAGGAGCTATCAATAAGAAGTCAAAATTCGAAAAATGGCTCAAGATGAAGAAACCAAAGACTCTATGGAAATTCTACAAGAAAGCCGAAGAGTACATGAGTGTGGAAACCGACACCCTAAGTGCTCAGAAGGACGCAAGGAATAGCACTATTAAGGAAGGAAGAAGCAACGAATCTCTTCAGATAACTCAGAAGGATAATCCTGGGTATAAAAGAGGGTTCGATGGAAGGAGCAGTGGAGTACACAAAAAGTCAAAATTCTTTAAGCAATCAAAATTGACTCCCCTAAATGAAACTCCAGATAAAATCTACTCTGCCACCAAGGACACATGCATGTTTCCTCAGTTAAAGCCGCAAAGAATCACATAACAAAGGCAAACTCTGGAAAGTTCCACTAATTTTACAATCAGCCAGGACACAACACAAATGAATGTCAACACTTGAGAAACTTGATTGAGGAGCTCATCCGAAAAAATCAACTGCAGCAATATGTTAAGAATCCACAAAATGCATCAGAAGGTCAGAGGCAAGGCAAGGTTGCCGATCAGGCTGGGTCGCACGAGGTAACCTAAATGCCCGAGGACTTACGACCAATCATTGACTAATGGAAACTGGGCGCACTCCAATATCTAGAACTGGGAATGCGCGACCCCCATTCCCTTTATTTTGCTACTTCTGTATTCTGACTTTTCCATTTGTATTCCCATGAGGTGATCTGTGATTCCCCTTTCTATTGTGTCAAGTGAAAACTCTTCATGATAATAGACACTCACTCACTGATTATAGCCTCATGAAAGGAAAAAATTATTTATGAACTTGGTCTCTGATGCAGGGAAAAACGCACACCGCGCATCAAAAGCGTTGGTCACAAAAAAGGTAGGGTCATCAAAACCACCGTCCTGCAGAAATCAAAAGTCCTACGGATGAAATTGCTAAAGCCCATCGAAGAAGCACTTTCTTAGGTGACCTTCCTAGGTGTTGGACACGGGTTTTCCAACTTGAGAAAAAGAAACTCAACGAGGCGAACCAACGTCTGTGTCCTAGGTTGAAGCAGAAAGTCGGAAAACCCGACATGTCCCGAAACAAAAAAAAAAGAAACCCGACCGAAAGGAGGTGGTCACCCTTGTTATTTGTTGTTAACTAAGTCAAACAGAGTAAGGGTGGATTACAACAACAGAATTCCTAGCCGAAAGGGGGTATCAGAAATTCTAGCCATTTGGGGGTACCCAGTCTAGGTCTCTATTTGATCATAACGAGTCGGATCAAATAAGATCGAAATTGGGTCGAAAATTGTAACCCAAGTCCTCTTATGGGGGCACGTATCCAAAACCACTAACCAAAGGGCTCGGGTCGCTGAGTCAGTAAAATATGGGATTGGATACATAAAAAAGAAAATACGCGAGCTAAACATACATAATACATTTAATCATGTTTCCAAAGGACTTACGACGCCAATACAATGAGGAACAAGATTAAATGTACAACAAGATTAAATGTACAACAAGATATCTGCATCTTATAATAAGGGTACCCGTCCAAAAAATTAACTTTAAAGGTTCGAATTACCAGACCGAATAAAAGTGCGAATGCAAGCATAATAAGAACTAAACCCCTCAAAGAGAGGGGAAAAAAATATAAAATACGATGTTTCAAATTCAAAGCAAACCAGCGATATTAGACGACGAACGATGTAAAAACGTAATCATTGTGCGACCCATAAAAAAAATGGGGGATAAATATAACAAAATAAGATAACGATAAGTTATAGCGTTTCAACAATAACACGCGATAACGAAATACAAATTCATCATAAAGATAAATGGTAATGAAGTTGAAACTACAAAATACACAACAATAGCATATCATGTGGCAATTTTTCAGGGACATCATGACCATCACGAACCTCAGAAGTACCTTCATAAGAGACGGAGGATCCCATCAAAGGAATTTGGGATCCCAAATCTTCACGTCCTGCAGGACCGGAGGCGTGAACAGGGACAACATTCTGGATTTCTTTTCCAAGGGGTCGAGCTCGCTCGCCGGCCAATATTCTCCTGCCTTCTACCAAAGCATCACGATCCTTTGGCTCAAGAAAGGCTTCTTGCAGAACGCTATCTTCCTTATCTTTGGAGTAACTGAGCACCTCCTCCCAAACAAGGGCTAACATACGGGGAAAATCCTTGTACAAATAGCTCAAGCTTCCACAGGTCATAACGCTGAGAGTGTAAAATCGAAACAGGGTTTCTTCAGTTTTAGATCGGGCTCTTTCAAGGTCGCCGGCTAACCTTGCCTAATCTCCTTCCAAAGTTTGAAGACCCTTATTCTGGAAAGCAAGTTTACCCTCGAGCGCCGCTTTCTCCTGCCGGCAAGCGAACATAGCCTGTTGTACGGAAGTTAATTGAGATTTAGCAGACTCACGACCTGTTTGAGCCTCGTCAAGTTGTTTCTTGGCAGCTTCAACCTCTTCTTGAAGTCTTCTGTTGTCGGCTTCTAAGCGGCTCATCCGGTTGTTCCCATCTTTAAAGAGTGCGATTTTGGCCGCTTAACCCTCCATCACACGGCTCAGTTCAGTCTTATCTCTCTCCAGGAGTTCAATACGCTCATGGTGCTGAGTGTTCAATTTCTGAAATTCGAAGCATAACTTATCCCAAGACTCAAACCGCTTTTTGGAAGTATCTTTGGCTTCATCTAACTGAACTTCAAGCTGACCCATGATAGTGGCAAGCTGGGAGGTCACATAGTTTTTTATGGCACCCAACGCCCCAACGACGCCCTGGTCATCGTATGGAGACAAATCTAAGTCAAGATCCATTCCCCTCAAGTCCCAGTCTCCAAACCTGTCCATCAACATAGGATTACCAGGGACAACTCTATAGGGAGGTCTATCAAGAATCGCCTGAATATGGCGAAGAGCAGGTGCATCAGAGATAGAGGATCTAACCAACGGCTTCACAGGGACCAAAGAACTAGGGCATGGAAGTTCAGCTGGTTCAAAAGACCCATCGAGGCCAGCTTGCACATTATTACCCCCTCTCTTCTCACTATCCTGGGTTTCTCCTCCAAATACCCGGGAATGATCATGCTTCTTTTTCTTTATCAAACTCGCTAGTGGTTCTTCAAGAGCACCTTGGGTTAAAAGATCTGATGATGGACGGGAACGCTTGAGACAATGAGAAAGACTAGATTGTAAGAGATTCCGTGGATCAACGAAAGCAAGTTGCTGAGAGAAACTTTCTGATAAAGATGAATCCATTCCTAGATCTAAGAAGAAAAAGAAAATTTAAATACCGTGGTTGTAGAAAAATGAGAAAAGAATCCTAAAAGTTTTGTGAAATATCGCTTTGACCAAAAAACAAGGTTTTTTTTTCCATAAAGTTCTCACGATTAAAAGGAAGCGATCTTACCATGAACGAGCTCTCCAGCCAAGTCAGGAGGATCAAGTCCTTTTGAAGTCTCTAAACCACTCTCTTCTTGGTATTCTTTAGAAGAGTTCCCTCCGCTTTCCGGGTCTTCTATAGAAGTTTCTACAATTTCTTCGAGCCGCTCCGCTTCCCGAACTTGTTCCGGGGCAATCTTCGAAGGAGTCATGTTCACATCTCCTCGGGCGGCTCCCTCTAGTAAAGACCTATCTTCTACGCGCAAAATCACTAAAGTCTTAGAGCCTTTGAGATTTGGACGATTGGATACTACCTTTTTGGCAGGGATCGCTCTGCTGCTAGAAGATACCCCGCTGCTCCCTATAACACTAGAATACCCTTTTTCCAAATATTTCTTGGCAAGGGATTTGCTGATAGCTTTCTGTTTGTCAGAAGCATCCGCCGGAAAGGTACGCAGAGGAGAAAGCAAGTTTTATTGCCTTAAGAACCCTTCATTAATCAAGAATTTCTTATTCCTCTGGCTCTCGTCAATGGCTAATAATGAGTTGCATAGATCTTGGTTAAAGGGTATGCTTTGATCGGGAAGCACTATAATATATCCAAAAAGACTTCAGGAAAGCCAAAACGAAAGGAAGAAAGAGCGAGCTGGGATTCAAGGAATAAAGATACTTACCGGCTGCCTTCCAAAGGCCGCAGAAATTATCGGGACATTGGATAAAGAAGTATTGATTGGGAAATCCTCGCACACTGTCCTCTAGACCAGTGTTTATTTCGAACGCCGGGTTTCCACGAAGATAAATGAAGGACGCTGGTCTCTTTTCCTAAAAGCATACGATGAGCGTATGTCCCTAAATGAAGGAGCCCGATGTTTCTTTCTCATAAAAAGGACATAAAGGCTTGTAAAAATCACATAACCGTTGGGATGTAACTGATACGGGGCAATGGCCAAATTCCGGAGAATCATCTCTATATAAGGATTAAAGGGAGGAACCGCTCCGCTTTTCAAAATACCGCGAGTGACAGCGACGTATCCTTTGGGAGGGATATCAACGAACTCCTCTCATTTAGGCAGCTTGGCCTCTCCTTTTACCGAAATCCCAAATTGCTTGCACAACTGACGAAACGAACCGGGCGAAAGCTCCGTTGGATGCCTCTCACTGGGCGTTTCAGAAAGCGCACGAGGTTGCGGGAATTCTTGGGCAGCACCCATCAAAGAAACAATACGGGGCGTAGATGCAACTTGGTCAGAACTTTCTTCTCGATCCAACCTTCTGGACTGGTCCAACATGGATAACTCCCTGAAATTATGAAATTTTAGAAATAAGGAAAACCCTACTGAGGAACCCCAAGATTGCACAATAAAACTCATGCTCCAAAGGTGGGTTAAATAAAATCAAAGGAAAAATTCTCTTACAGACAAGTGAACAGTTTCGAACCAAGGCAAACAATCCGACTGAATCGATCTCAAGATTACAGATGCCTTGATGATGGTGTCACGAGTGAATGCAAGTTGGAACAATAAAAGAGCTATGTTATTCATGAATTGCAAAAGGGTGATACCAGTGGAAAAGAAGACCGCTCAAAACGATGCCGCCATTAAAGCTTTCCTTTTAAAATATATGGAGAAATAATATGTGAAGGATAGACGAAAAAGCTGGGAGACCAAAATAGTATTTTCATCTGGTCGATCAACAACCCAACGGCCAAATCAATAAGCCCAACATTCAAGCAAACAGGGAATCGCCTAAAGAAAGCATACATAGACGCACGTGGGAAAACCAATCAAAAGCAAATAGATAGAGGTAAATAAAGGAGATTAAAAGGCATTCATCAAGGAAATGCTTGCCACTTCAGCTTAGTACCTGACTATACAGAAGTCTCTCATTAAGTCCCAACCAACATCCCGAAATTCAGCTATTTGCACGGTAATCAAAAAGATACATCGAGCTTCTCGCTGATAGGAAAAGACAATATCAATTGGGGACGATGAAGTAATTTAAATGATTGGCACGACCGAGCCCTTAACAAGTCAGGACAAACCCTCCAAACAATGTGCCATCAAATACGTCGAAGCCCGCGATTCCATATACAAAAGAAATCATGGACTTCGAGGGGCAAGTGTTAATCCCAAAAATTTCATGCGCACATTAGGTAAAGGGTACAAGGCGGATGTCATCAGGGCCGGTCGTGCACGATGCACCCGCACAAAGCAAGATCCAAATATCGACCCCAAGGCAAGTCAAGTCAACTACTGCGTCCGAAGATAACAGTATAACATATTATAAGAAGTATGAACCGATAAATATAAAGGTCGCATATCATGAGAACCGCTCAAACACCAAAATGAGGCAAGTCGCCTACTCAACCTAAGCAGGAGCGACCTCATAACAAAGCCACGAAGCCAAAAAGCGACATACAAAGGCAGCACGAAGACAAGTGCCCTTGGACCGAGAAGGACGGTCACACAAGGGGCAAAGGAGACTCGACTCCAAACCCGCATCCCACTCTTACAAAATATCTTGAGGCGCTCTTGGGACGCTCGCTAACATGGACTCGCTCAGCTATTCAAGAAACTCGTTCCAACGAGTCGCTCGCACATGATAACTGGATACAGCCACGGACAGCTGGCTACAACTAGCCGGTGGCATGGTCGTAATTAACAAAATGGATGATCCACAGCCTAGATAAAGGAATTCCAGGTTGTCTACCAAGGGGAGTTCATCTATAAATAGACCATGACTACCAACGTAAAGAGGGATCGGCTGCTAAAAACCACGAAGTGCTGCCGAACTTCATCCTCAACCACAGATTCAGCCATGGCGTCAAGCACAATTTCATGAGGAAGGAAAATGAAGATTCCCATCTTCTCAATCATTCATCCATCCTTCTTCTCATCAAATTCCGCTATTCTTTTGTATAACTCCTTAGATTGAAATATATTAATGAGGGTATATTGAGCGGGTATAGAGATGTATGAAAAGAGAGAGTTGATATGTTCTGTAATTCTCATTATAAGGCAAGAAATCACCTTCATAGTGGACGTAGGCCTCATTAACGGTCGAACCACACTAAATCTAGTCTCTACTTTACTTTTTCACATATTTTCACTTTTTATTGCTGATTAAACATGGCTCCATTTATTTCTTACCGAATTAGTGAAATACAGTTTAGAACCTTGGGTGTTTAGACCAATTTTGGTGTAAACAGCTGGTGTAAATAAAATCAAAATAAAAAGCTGATGGTTTATCAATCGACTTATATTGTTGGCTATTTTGGAGCTACTAACACCTGAGTTGTATTGTAATGACCCGGGTTTTTGTCGACTTTGGTTATCGCCGTAAACTCAATGATGACTAACCAAACATCAAAAAATCCCGGTAATTAATGAAAGAAATTAGAGGGTGAGGAAAGATAAGATAGAAACTTAGAATAGAAGAAGAAGAAGAACACAACACCAGAGTAACACGAACCTCACAGCGGAACGAATAACATATAATATATATAAAATAACTTGAAATATACATCTGTACTTGAATATACATCATTATCAAAGTACAACACTTACAACACAACGGAAATAAACTATAGCTATATGATCCTGAAGCCTCCTGCTCCAAGCTCTTCCAATATATCTGTAAATCCTGACTACTTGACTGCCCGTACAAAATTGGGCACCCAAGAGTTTAGGGAAAACAACATAATAAACTCCGAGTCAGTCAGGGGACTGGTGTGAGTAAAACAGTTTAAAACAGTTCGAACCAGTAAACGATATCTCATAAGACCACGCCGTATAACGGAACGGGTTTTTCCCTTATGAGAAATCCAAATTATCTTTATATCAAAAACCTTTTGATATTATAATAATGTCTATCAACCACGGTATAATAATCATCTAGTAGAACGCTTTCATCTCACATTCTACATATATAGTACACAGTCAAAACCGCAAGCACGTATCGGGTAATGGATTTCCAACTATGACAAGGTATGGAACCACCTTTCGCTAGTGTACCTCTGGAAAGGAATACACTCGATTCAACAAGAACATATTGCAACCCGGCCACACATGACCGACCACTCATTTCGCATGAGTGTATCGAATGTATATCACCAACGGTTGGGATCAGCAACCGTTTCCCGAATGAGACAGCATCAACAATAGATTTTTAGAAGTAAATGAAACTCTAGATCAGGTGATTATACACCCTACTTCGGAGCGACCGACTTAGTCATACTGCCTGCCCGATTTCTGTCATTTACCGGATGTGAGGCTATAAGCTATGCTTTATCATCACACCAGATTCACTTTGAATGCCACATCGTCAAATCCATAAAATCACCGATTGACTTCCTCAACCATACATTATGTGTTAGCTAAAAGAAGTTTCCTTTTCCGCTTCCACTCTTGGTACGGTTGGAGAAATCAATATACGTGATCGTCTGGAAATACTCTGTCAGACATCCGTCCATACAAGTCATCCAGGAACAGGATGAACCGAAGGCACTATTCAATACATCCATCTTAGACACTATTATCTAAGACTTATACAATATCCCTTGCACTTTACTTCGTCTTCAATTATCTTTGGCATATATGATTCGCAACGCTTATGCCAATATAGAGTGGTTCTTCGGATAATAATCCAACCGGTCTCTTCATATTAACAACGTTAAAATGGTCAAAACTTCGATAGTCTGTGATTTAACCATCAAAGAAAAACAGGTGTGCAAACAACGATATTATTTCCAGAAGGAAATTATATCGATCAACCATCATTCAACATTTATCTCTTTATTTCATTAATTTACTTATCTCATGTTTCCCTATATTCAACATTTCTTATTTTCTAAATTTAGAAAATATATGTTATTACCATTGGAAAACATTTCCATTTCTTGTTTTCTATATCAGAAAACATTTCTGTTCTTATTTGGAAAACATTTCCAAAACTCCTTCATTGGGCTTAAACAGATGTTTAAACAAACCATCACGATGCCAACTCAAAACATTACGCTTATTAACTAAATTCCTTTAACCAACCTTCACTATCGAACCTTAACCATTCCTTAGTTAAAAATGAAGTCAATCAAGTTGGGGTAATACTACCTCTCAGACCTTAACTGAACAACGTTTCTAACCTTGAAATTGACAAAGTTCACCTTATATTTCTTTAACTAACTTCCTTACGTAACTCTCCTTCGAATCATCTCTTATTCGATAATTCTTTCCATCGAATAAGGTATATTCGATAACTCTATTCAATTTACTCTATTCGATTAACCCTTATCAATTTACTCTATTGGACTAATGCTATTGGATTAACTCTATTGGACTAACGCTACTGGATTAACTCTATCGGACTAACGCTATTGATTTACTCGTTTCTCTTTACTCCTTTCGAATAAACTATATTCGATAACTCCTTTAACTCTATTCGAATAAACTATATTCGATTAACTCAATTGATTCTATTCGAATAAACTATATTCGATTAACTCCTTTTACTTTCTATTCGAATAAACTATATTCGATTAACTCATTTGCTTTAACTCTAATCGATTAAACTAACATCGATTAACTCCTTTCGATTAAACTAACATCGATTAACTCCTTTCGACTCGATTAAACTAATACCGATTAACTCCTTTTAACTCGATTAAACTAACATCGATTAACTCCTTTTAACTCGATTAAACTAACATCGATTAACTCCTTTGAATTAACTCCTTTTTTATTTGTTTACTTAAAAAATAACTATTCCCTTTTCAATTCTATTTATTTAACAAATAAATATTTCTTTTATCTTTATCTATTTATTCTAACCAATAATATTTCCTTTTATTCTAACTTATCCTTCGATTTTAAAATATTTTCTTTTATAAAAATCCTTTTCCTTTTCTATATAAAATCCATCGATTTTATATAAATAATTCATTTTCAAAATACAATTTGAAAATCCTCTTTCCCACATCCAGTATTCCTTATGGTATTTAACATACCATATAACAACGATAAATATCGTCCAAACACACATAATTAACAACAGATTATATATCACATCTTATATCACAATATATGAATCACAGTAAAATAAATGTTGAGGAATCCAGTTGGATTCCTCCAACCTGTTTCCCTGCGTCCTCAGATGTTATACAATATACAATCAACATCACTTTCAGTTCCATATGATATATTGTGTTAAACAGAATCAATATTGAAATTCCACTAACTAACTAGCAGTTCACTCAAACAGTCAACACACAGTCAATCAGCCAATATTTAACAGTTCTAAAAATACAACATGAAATTATAAACTGTTCAGAGTTAGTGAGATTTACTCACATTGTACTATCATCGTTAAATTATGATAATTGTCGCTTGATTCAGACGGACAATTTATTTTGCTATAAATTGTTACTTGCTCGAATTCACTTCCAGTCAGCTCCATTGTGTAGCCACCGTCCATACGATCCTGTCGGATCTTGTTTTGCTGAATTTCGATACCGTATGGGTAAGTTATTCAATTTACAAGTTAATACTCTATTCAAATGGAATTAAAACATAATTAATATTCATTATGGGCTTAACCCATTTTCATATCCGGCCCACTACCCTTCGTTGAACTCAACCCGCACCTTTCTCTCCCAAAACCACGAACTCTAGGAAATCAAAACAACCGAAAATGGTAGACCATTGACCACCATTCTCTCCTTGTATACTCCATGAACTTGCACATCGAATACACCATTGAAATTCTTAAACCAATCTCCATCTTCCCAACATCAGAACCTGAACCTCGCTCGCCATTCCTCGGTCACCATCTCGAGCAGCTACAGGGACCCGCGACAACAATGACCACCGAATCCATCCAAAACCTCTCCGCAAGTGCGGATTGAACCCACAGACCCAAATTCATCATCCATTCGAGATAAAACCCGTTGTGGTGGGATAGAACCCCAACCCTAATCGACGCTGAGCAAAACCCCAATTCCAAGACCGACGTCGAGTTCAACACAATGTACGTCAATGTGAAGCTTTTCAGTTGCTGAGTGCATGTATATAGGTGTTACGATTTATATGATTTTCCATGAATTGTTTGTGATTTTATTTGAGATGGAACTTTACTGTGATGAAGAAATGTGGTTCGGCGGCTCAAAGAATGATTTATAAGGGAATGAGATTTATCGTGTGGTTGAGAAACATGACTGCGTGGCCTTGCTTTTGACCAGAAAATTAGTAGGATATTTTCTTATTTTATTTTCTTTATTTTTTTATTCAATAATTTGCTTTCTAAAAATCACCATGATTACATACGATACCTAAAAATCACCAAACTGGACATGCACCTTAAGTTCGACATTACGGTCCCAACGAAACTGGTTTCGTCGAATTTCGACTTCGTTTGCACACACAGCGTATTTTTAACCGTCAATTTATCGATTGTATTTTACGTTAAAAATCGATACGGCCACACACTGACTCTAAAAATCACGAAACTTGGAAATCTAACAACTATTTGACATTGCGGATCCAATAAAATTAGTTTCGTCGAATTATGACTTCGTTTGAAAAAGTGGCTATTTTTAAAGCTCTAGATGACCCATTTAAATATATAAATATATTTAATTATATAAATATATTTAAATATAATTAAAATAATTATTTATAAATAAATATTATCGTATATATTCATAGTGGAATACCATACAACTCTACTGGGATTTATAACTTGATATTTCAATATGGGTCAACCCGATATTCGATTTATATTGAAATTCCTTTTCAAAATATAAATAATTCCTTTATAAATTATAAAGGAATTCCACAGGGACTTTTCTGAAACTTGATTTGAACGTAAATCAAAATCTACACGACGAAATCCCGATTTTTCTCTTTCACTAGAAAGATATACTCCATCAGCTCCACAAGTTTCTTATTTCACAGAAATCCGACTTAAAACGAATCCTGTATACTCAGTTGAAGTTTGAATCGCCAATATACGAACTGCAGCGCCATTTCGAGCTCGTTTATAATTATATTATAAACTATACGTTCAAACTGTCGTATATATAATATATTCATTATCTAATTCAATTCTGAACTGAATTAAATATCACAGATGATCCAGTTCACACCATATCGCCATTTCAGCCAATTCTGATTATTTCAGAATTTAATTTATTATTTTAATTAAATATTCACCATTATTCAATTCCACGACCATTAAATTCTCTAAACCACCATTTCAATAATTAAATAAATTAATTATAATACCTCTGCCAATCCGGGTCATTACAATCTTCCCCACTTAAAATAATTTCGTCCTCGAAATTGCTAAGGTAGAGAACAACCCTATCGACTAGTTAGAACATATTTGTTCACTTCTTAAATTCAGTTTCAACTGAACCAATTTATTTTAATTAAATTATTAATTAATTCTTATCAACGAAAATTTTCAAAAATCCTGAAAATTTTCTAATGCCTTAATTTTTTTCGAAAAATTTCGCCAGCACCTCCTTTGTATTGGTCAATCGGTCAAACTCCAACTTGCCTCTCTGGGCCATCTCCAACCCAAAAGAAAATCAAACAGCCAAGCGGCTTGCCAATTCGGCTCATAAATCTTAAATCCAATAGAAATATAAACTTGTACCTTTTGTCGGCATATCATTATATCCTTTCCACCTGTTATCAATTCAGCGGATACAAGGGTCATCCCAATCAAATTCCAATCTGTTTTTATCCATAACACAAACATTCGCTTATATCCGAGCCAAATATCATCTCAACTCGAGTTTCTTCTCGATTCCCAACTCTTAACTTGATTATCTAATTTCGCTTCAAATTTGAATCTCATAATCCGATTTGTCTTGATATCATTCTAGTTCAATCTCAGTTACCACTTTACTGGCTTTACTTTAATTCAATTTTGCTTTCACAAATTTCTGTTAAATTGTTTTTTTAATTCAAATAGTCTTTCCCTAGGAGTTTTTTTAAACAGTTTACTCTTTTCAAAAATCAAATTTTCCTTTTGAACATGTCACTGAGCCCTTAATTAATATTCCATTAGTTAAATCACTTCTCTATTTCTTTATCAATATTTGTTAACCAAATATTTTCAATAACCATATTGGCCTTTTATGTTATTTGGAAAACATTTCCGAATATCGCCTTCCTTTATTTTCTAAACTTTAGAAAATATATGCTATTTATAATTGGAAAATATTCCCATTACTTATCTCTGTTCCGATCTCGTTTATTTCTATACTTAGGAAATATTCTTTATTATATTTCCAAGCTTACACTTACTTGGGTTAAAACGAATGTTGTGTAAAATATCGTTACGACAACCCAAATACTATATTCAACTAACTCTTATTCAACATTGATCTTCGAGCCTGAAATCTTACTATTTATTTGTTAATAATGAAGTCAATCAAGTTGGGGTATAACTACCTCTCAGACCTTGACTGAATAACATTTATAACGTCAAACAGATATGACTACTTACTCGAATAGTCAATACCATACAACTATTTATTCACCTTTAAACACGTATACGCTTCCTCTTTCTATTCTTACTAGATTTTATTCTTAGTCTTCCTTTTTGATTTTACTATTCTATTTCTAAGTTCGTTTCCTTATCGACTTCTATATATATATCGATACGTTGATTTCTAACTATCAAATTATCTTAAAAATATTCTAACTCCTTAAATTCCCGGAAAAAATCGCCAAAACCTCCTTTGTACCAGGAGCATCGGGATATTTCAAATAGCCTCCCATGGCCCTCACCAATCCAAAAGAAAAAGAAAAAGCCAAGCGGCTAGCCGATACGGCGCATAAAATCTCATATATGAATTAAATACATACCTTTTTGTTGAGCATTCTATTTATATACCTTCATACCTTATCCATACCTATCTCATGTATATTTATACCTGCCCAATCTATTTTAACTATACCTGACCGTTTTAACTCAATTCATTAATTAATTTGTTAATTAACTCTTTAGTCTATTTCACTTTTATATTTGAACATGACATGTTCAAATATATTTTAACTTGCTTATTAACTAATTTGAATCCAAATTTCAAATTTAAGTTCTATATTCGATTTCGAATATCCATTTACAAATCCAATTCACCTTTCAAAGTTCAACATCAAATTCAAAACTCGATTAACTAATTCCTCTTCGACTTAGTTAATTCTATTCAATTTCTGTTCAAATTTTATATCACTTATATTATTCAAATCTATATATCAAATTCAATTCAAATTCTATATATTCAAATTCTGTATATCAAATTCTATTCAAATTCTATAGTTTAAATTCCATTTGAATTCTATATTCAAATTCTATATATTCAAATCCTATATTTGAATTCCATTTGAATTCTATATTCAAATTCTATATATTCAAATTCTGTAGTTTAAATTCCATTTGAATTCTATATTCAAATTCTATATTTGAATTCCATTATATTTTCTATATTCAAATTCTGTATCACTTCCATTGAATTTCATATATTCAAACTCCCTTTGAATTTCTATATTCAATTTCTATTTGAATTCTCTTTATTCAAATTTTATATTCAAATCTATTTGAATTCTCTTTATTCAAATTTTATATTCAAATCTATATTATAAATCCTATTTTTAAATTCAACACAACTTGTCTTTCCCAAAACAAATTCAAAACAGTATCTCTGGTAGTAATTCGTCACTTACAACTCAAAAATGAATACTGATGATGCAGCTGTCATCATCGGAATCTATTTTCCAGTGATCGAAGTGAGTTCAATACTATAAAACCATTTCTAAACATTTCCACTTTGAAATTCAATTCAAAATATAATTCACACTGCTTGTAAAACAGTTTAAAATCTCCCAGGATCTTAAATTTTCCTTATTTTTAATCCAAATCCATTTACAACATTTATCCAATTTTCCAGAATTTTAATTCAATTTCTGGTTTAAATTTCAGGTTTAACTCATCTGATTTCACGTATTTCACTTATATGAATTCTGATTGGTTATTTACATAACCATTTAATTTATAATCTTACTCGATTATAATAACAACCAATATATCCACTATATTAAAATTTTTGTATATATATCTCCTTTATATCAAGATATACCTTGGGTAAACTTAATTTAATTTACCCTCTTTCAAAGCATATAGTGTCGACCCATCGTATTCGAGTGTTTATAACCTCCTATCGATACAGTGGATCAAACTGATCGACCAGAACTCATAAACAACTCATACAATGAATCTCCACAATATAAAACCATTTTTATATCAATAACAAATATGTTCACTCATATATATACACTCAACTCAATCTAGGGTATTTCTAACCCCATCTCTACTGAGTCACGCCACAGAGCCAAGGTAATACTTAACTTAAGCTCTGATACCAACTATAATGACCCGAAAGCAGAGGGCTATCCTCCCCCCTTGGCATACAAAGGTACCCCAGAAACCATGCTTTACGGCCAGCCTCTCGGCTTGACCAACCCGCTATAATGCATGACCTGTAGGGGTAAGAGTCTCCCGTTCGCCACCAAACCACAAAGTGAGAACCCCCTATCAGACATACCAGTGAAGCAACATGGACTGGTATGAGTAAAATAGTTCAAAACAGTTCGAACAAGTAAATGATATCTCATAAGACCACGCCGTATAACGGAACGGGTTTTTCCCTTATGAGAAATCCAAATTATCTTTATATCAAAAACCTTTTGATATTATAGTAATGTCTATCAACCACAGTATAATAATCATCTAGCAGAACGCTTTCATCTCACGTTCTACATATATAGTACACTGTCAAAACTGCAAGCATGTATTGGGTAATGGATTTCCAACTATGACAAGGTATGGAACCACCTTTCGCTAGTGTACCTCTAGAAAGGAATACACTGGATTCAACAAGAACATCTTGCAACCCGGCCACACATGACCGAACACTCATTTCGCTTGAGTGTATCGAATGTATATCACCAACGGTTGGGATCAGCAACCGTTTCCCGAATGCGACAGCATCAATAATAGATTTTTAGAAGCAAATGAAACTCTAGATCAGGTGATTATACACCCTACTTCGGAGCAACCAACTTAGTCATGCTGCCTGCCCGATTTCTGTCATTTACCGGATGTGAGGCTATAAGCGACGCTTTATCATCACACCAGATTCACTTTGAATGCCACATCGTTAAATCCATCAAATCACCGATTGACGTCCTCAATCATACATTATGTGTTAGCTAAAAGAAGTTTCCTTCTCCGCTTCCACTCTTGGTATGGTTGGAGAAATCAATATACGTGATCGTCTGGAAATACTCTGTCAGACATCCGTCCATACAAGTCATCCAGGAACAGGATGAACCGAAGGCACTATTCAATACATCCATCTTAGACACTGTTATCTAAGACTTATACAATAGCCCTTGCACTTTACTCCGTCTTCAATTATCTTTGGCATATATAATTCGCAACGCTTATGCCAATACAGAGTGGTTCTTCGGATAATAATCCAACCGGTCTGTCCATATTAACAACGTTAAAATGTTCAAAACTTCGATAGTCTGTGATTTAACCATCAAAGAAAAACAGGTGTGCAAACAACGATATTATTTCCAGAAGGAAATTATATCGATCAATCATCATTCAACATTTATCTCTTTATTTCGTTAATTTACTTATCTCCTGTTTCCCTATATTCAACATTTCTTATTTTCTAAATTTAGAAAATATATGTTATTACCATTGGAAAACATTTCCATTTCTTGTTTTCTATATCAGAAAATATTTCTGGTTCTTATTTGGAAAACATTTCCAAAACTCCTTCAATAGGCTTAGACAGATGTTTAAACAAACCATCGTGATGCCAACTCAAACCATTACGCTTATTAACTAAATTCCTTTAACCAACCTTCACTATCGAACCTTAACCATTCCTTAGTTAAAAATGAAGTCAATCAAGTTGGGGTAATACTACCTCTCAGGCCTTAACTGAACAACGTTTCTAACCTTGAAATAGACAAAGTTCGCCATATATTTCTTTAACTAACTTCCTTACGTAACTCTCCTTTGAATCATCTCTTATTCGATAATTCTTTCCTTCGAATAAGGTGTATTCGATAACTCTATTCAATTTACTCCATTTGATTAACCCTTATAAATTTACTCTATTGGACTAATGCTATTGGATTAACTCTATTGGACTAACGCTATTGGATTAACTCTATCGGACTAACGTTATTGATTTACTCGTTTCTCTTAACTCCTTTCGAATAAACTATATTCGATAACTCCTTTAACTCTATTCGAATAAACTATATTCGATTAACTCAATTGATTCTATTCGAATAAACTATATTCGATTAACTCCTTTTACTTTCTATTCGAATATACTATATTCGATTAACTCATTTTCTTTAACTCTAATCGATTAAACTAACATCGATTAACTCCTTTCGATTAAACTAACATCGATTAACTCCTTTCGACTCGATTAAACTAATACCGATTAACTCCTTTTAACTCGATTAAACTAACATCGATTAACTCCTTTTAACCCGATTAAACTAACATCGATTAACTCCTTTGAATTAACTCCTTTTCTATTTGTTTACTTAACAAATAACTATTCCCTTTTCAATTCTATTTATTTAACAAATAAATATTTCTTTTATCTTTATCTATTTATTCTAACCAATAATATTTCCTTTTATTCTAACTTATCCTTCGATTTTAAAATATTTTCTTTTATAAAAATCCTTTTCCTTTTCTATATAAAATCCATCAATTTTATATAAATAATTCATTTTCAAAATACACTTTGAAAATCCTCTTTCCCACATCCAGTATTCCTTATGGTATTTAACATACCATATAACAAAGATAAATATTGTCCAAACACACATAATCAACAACAGATTATATATCACATCGATTATCACAATATATGAATCACAGTAAAATAAATGTTGAGGAATCCAGTTGGATTCCTCCAACCTGTTTCCCTGCATCCACAGATGTTATACAATATACAATCAACATCACTTTCAGTTCCATATGATATATTCTGTTAAACAGAATCAATATAGAAATTCCACTAACTGACTAGCAGTTCAATCAAACAGTCAACACACAGTCAATCAGCCAATATTTAACAGTTCTAAAAATACAACATGAAATTATAAACTGTTCAAAGTTAGTGAGATTTACTCACATTGGACTATCATCGTTAAATAACGATAATTGTCGCTAGATTCAGACGGACAATTTATTTTGCTATAAATTGTAACTAGCTCGGATTCACTCCTAGTCAACTCCATGGTGTAGCCATCGTCCATACGATCCTGTCGGATCTTGTTTCGCTGAATTTCTATACCGTATGGGTAAGTTATTCAATTTACAAGTTAATACTCAATTCAAATGGAATTAAAACATAATTAATATTCATTATGGGCTTTACCCATTTTCATATCCGGCCCACTACCCTTCGTTGAACTCAACCCGCACCTTTCTCTCCCAAAACCACGAACTCCGGGAAATCAAAACAACTGAAAATGGCAGACCATTGACCACCATTTTCTCCTTGTATACTCCATGAACATGCACATCGAATACACCATTGAAATCCTTAAACCAATCTCCATCTTCCCAACATCAGAACCTGAACCTCGCTCGCCATTCCTCAGTCACCATCTCGAGCAGCTACAGGGACCCGCGACAACAATGACCACCGAATCCATCCAAAACCTCTCCGCAAGTGCGGATTGAACCCACAGACCCAAATTCATCATCCATTCGAGATAAAACCCATTGTGGTGGGATCAAACCCCAACCCTAATCAACGCTGAGCAAAACCCCAATTCCAAGACCGACGTCGAGTTCAACACAATGTACATCAACGTGAAGCTTTCCAGTTGCTAAGTGCATGTACATAGGTGTTACGATTTATATGATTTTCCGTGAACTGTTTGTGATTTTATTTGAGATGGAACTTTACTGTGATGAAGAAATGTGGTTCGGTGGCTCAAAGAATGATTTATAAGGGAATGAGATTTATCGTGTGGCTGAGAAACATGACTGCGTGGCCTTGCTTTTGACCAGAAAATTAGTAGGATATTTTTCTTATTTTATTTTCTTTATTTTTTTATTCGATCATTTGCTTTCTAAAAATCACCATGATTACATACGATACCTAAAAATCACCAAACTGGACATACACCTTCAGTTCGACATTACGGTCCCAACGAAACTGGTTTCGTCGAATTTCGACTCCGTTTGCACACACAGCGTATTTTTAACCGTCAATTTATCGATTGTATTTTACGTTAAAAATCGGTACGGCCACATACTGACTCTAAAAATCACGAAACTTGGAAATCTAACAACTATTTGACATTGCGGATCCAATAAAATTAGTTTCGTCGAATTCTGACTTCGTTTGCAAAAGTGGCTATTTTTAAAGCTCTGGATGACCCATTTAAATATATAAATATATTTAAATATATAAATATATTTAAATATAATTAAATTAAATATTTATAAATAAATATTATCGTATATATTCACAGTGGAATACCATACAGCTCTACTGGGATTTATAACTTGATATTTCAATCTGGGTCAACCCGATATTCGATTTATATTGAAATTCCTTTTCAAAATATAAATAATTCCTTTATAAATTATAAAGGAATTCCACAGCGACTTTTCTTAAATTTGATTTGGACGTAAATCAAAATCTACACGACGAAATCCCGATTTTTCTCTTTCACTAGAAAGATATACTCCATCAGCTCCACACGTTTCTTATTTCACAGAAATCCGGCTTAAAACGAATCATGTATATTCAGTTGAAGTTCGAATCGCCAATTTACGAACTGCAGTGCCATTTCGAGCTTGTTTATAATTATATTATAAACTATACATTCAAACTGTCATATATATAATATATTCATTATCTAATTCAATTCTGAACTGAATTAAATATCACAAATGATACAGTTCACACCATATCTCCATTTCAGCCAATTCTGATTATTTCAGAATTTAATTTATTATTTTAATTAAATATTCACCATTATTCAGTTCCACGACCATTAAATTCTCTAAACCACCATTTCAATAATTAAATAAATTAATTATAATACCTCTGCCAATGCGGATCATTACATGTATTGCATTTTGGAAGAACAATTTTAAGCTAACCACATAAAAACTTACACTTTCATATATGTCCTTTTAGGGATGTGTTTTATGAAACACTCCTTGAATCATTGCCAAAAAAATTTACAGTGTTCTTCATAAATGTTCGATCGAAATACCAACCCCCTCTCTTGGTTTTCCTGACGTCGTCCCTGTTGCAGAAAAAACGAATAGGAATGGATTGATGGTAAGGCAAAACAAACAACAGATAGTCACCAGCAATGCAATCACAGATTTAGCAATAAAAAAAGAACACAAGAGATTTGTAGTGGTTCCACTAACGTCTTGTTAGTGTATGTCCACTTGGGGAGAGGAGATTTTATTACTTTTCTACAAAAGAAAAATTACAAGACTGATAATGGAGAGGAGGAAGAAGAAAATACAACTTGTAAGATGCCACCTCACATTTTGAGATGATAATACATTCACCTAATCCCTATCCTTATATAAGGATTAATGCTTGGGGTTCAAGTAATTGATTTATGATGTAAATCAATGCCTAATTAATTCTCCAATTCTCCTGATAGGCTTCCTTGTTTAACCAACCAATTAGGGAATTAATTCCTTAATTCGCTATCCCAAAAAGTAACCTTCTTCAAATCCTTCCACTTATGTAGGTAATTTATTCTCCTGCCTAATTTTGCAAAATATGCAATAAATTTCTGATATCTTCCAAATCTTTTGCAGTTGAAAATATTATATTACTTAAATTAACAATATTTCACATACCTTCTCTAATTGGAAATATTCTATCACCATAATCAACAATATCTTCCAAATCTTCTGCAAATGGAAATATTGTATCACAAATTCTAAAAATCTCCCTATTGATACTATATTTCCTTGAAAGCATACCAACTCCACCTACATCCTCTTACTCTAAGAATCTTCTCGGATAAGACAAGATGGTTACTTCCACCAATGAGCTTCGGCATGGCCATCACCCATTGCACTTTGTCAACAAACTCCAACAACGCCACCGCCTGCCAACAAAGTGTACAAAGTAACCCCTTCAAGTAAGACCTATCAATCTTCACCATGAAAAAAAACGTCTCCATGAACCATCTCAACCCTCCCAACACCGTTCCACCACGTGACACCTAGCATTTCGATAAGCGATTCCAGTTCGAGCAACGCCCGAGCTTTACAATCTGCAAAGACTTATGCATGTCCATTGCTTTCTCCTTTGATCTCTGACCAATTTTAGATGATCTCTTCTTCCGCTTATCAAGCACATCCTCTTGGCAAAATCCCACCTTGTTGAAGCTTTCCCCTTTGATCATATTCTGCCTATGCAGAAACACAAAGTCCCTTCTCGTATGCCTAACTTTGACATCTTTCCACGAGAACTGTAGGCTCCAACCCTTGACTCTCCAAGTACAGTGCTTCCCATCCCTTGACTTTATTTTCTTCTTCTTCTCCCCGCTCTCCATACAAGCTAATAAGGCTTCCCTACTACTTCCTCCTCTATGTTCACTCAACCCCTTCATCTGATCCTTCAAGTCATTAGAATAGAAGACCTGTCTTCACATTAAGACGTGCCTTCACTGAAGTACCCTCTCTCATCCGCATGGTGAAAACGTCATCAGCAAAATCAGACGGTTGGTTAGTGACTACTTTAAATAGAGTTTTTCCAGCTTGGTCCAAATGTCCTTAGTAGTGGTCTCACCGCTAATCTCTGAAATGATATTTTCTCCCGTTGCTAATTGTAAAGTAGTAAATGCCCATCATTCCATCTCCTTCCTTTCCATGGCTAAAATATCATCCGTCAATTCCTCAGGAGCAAACACCATAGGATGAACATTATTTCTCATCAGAACAGCTTTCATCCTCCATTGCCATTTCTCGAAGTCTTTATCCCATTTCCATCTTTCTATTGCAAACTGAGATCATGCTGCCATATATGTCCCTTTGACATATAGCCTTGATACAATTGTTGAATTCTCCTCATCTCTTGCCATAATGCCAAACACCCTTTCTCAATCAACCTCGTAGCTCTGATACCAATTGTGATGGAAAAAACGAATAGGAACGGATTGATGGTAAGGCAAAACAAACAACAGATAATCACCAGCAAAGCAATCACAGATCTAGCAATAAAAGAAAGAACACAAGAGATTTATAGTGGTTCCACTAACGTCTTGTTAGTGTACATCCACTTGGGGAGCGGAGATTATATTACTTTTCTACAAAAGAAAAATTACAAGACTGATAATGGAGAGGAAGAAGAAGAAAATACAACTTGTAAGATGTCGCCTCACATTTTGAGATGATAATTCGTTCACTTAATCCCTATCCTTATATAAGGATTAATGCTTGGGGTTGAAGTAATTGATTTATGATATAAATCAATGCCTAATTAATTCTCCAATTCTCCTTATAGGCTTCCTTGTTTAACAACCAATTAGGGAATTAATTCCTTACTTCACTATCCCGAAAAGAAACCTTCTTCAAATCCTTCCACTTATGTAGGTAATTTATTCCCCTGCCTAATTTTGCAAAAGATGCAATAAATTTTGATATCTTCCAAATCTTCTGCAGTTGGAAATATTATATTACTCAAATTAACAATATTTCCCAAATCTTCTCTAATTGGAAATATTCTATCACCATAATCAATAATATCTTCCAAATCTTCTGCAAATGGAAATATTGTATCATAAATTCTAACAGTCCCTAACCCAATCTTGACTATTAATACATAAATTAACAACATTTTAGATTAATTCTTTAAAAAGGCATCAAGTGGCTGTGAGTACTCCATATCAACAAAGAAGCAGTACTTCACATTGCTCAGATGGCATAAAAAATTTGGAATACATTGTTCAGATGGCATTACAAAATTACAACCGAAATCACTAATAATTGGGTAGAGAAACTTACATTAGCTAATAATTTCATGTGACAGCGAAGACAAAACCGTGCAACCCCAATCTAGCAAGAAACTACGGTGAAGATTCCTCAGTGGTGAATTAATTTGGGGAATTTGATTTTGGATTGTCGAATTATTTAGGGAATTTGATTTTGGATGAAATTGACTTGTTTTGGGAACTATTTCTTAACAGTGGGATTTAATGATATGGAGGGAAATGAAATAATTTCGCGCCCTAACTACTAATAGCGTGGGGGAGGCCAAATTTTATTATTTTGCACTCAAACTAAACATATTACAGCACGTGAATGAAAAATTTCGCAAGGTCATGCTAAGAAATTAACCTTTTCTTTTCTTGTAGTGTTGTTATTGCTTTACATTAATTTTGGATGATTTTGAGAAAAAGGACCAAATTTACATATGTATTTTGATTAATATGTTTTGTATATTTTGAAACTTAATAGTGATTTTAGAAAAATTGTTGTATTAAATAAACGATATAGTTAATGATGTATACAAGACTAAATATCAAAGAAATGGCCTAAAAGATTAACCCAAAAGATGTACGCACACCCTTTATATCGATCTGGATATAAATCAAGGGATTTTATACAAAATACTTAGAGTTAAATGTTTCAACGAAAAGTAACTACAACTATTATTAACGTCTTTCGCAAATTATATATTCGCAACATATATAAAAGAAAATGATTTGCACAAATAAGACACGATCAAAAAAGGATCGAACAAAATTTATGTTCGTACAAATTTTGTTCTTCTTGTTTACATCATAAATAAAATTGAATGAGTATGGACAAATGTTTTCTGCTCAGGGACATAATTAGGCATTGCTATTTTATATTATATATTACGCTTTTAAAAGTGTTTTTACCAGTTATGTTAATTTTATCATTCTATACTGAAATATAAGCATTTTTCAAATATTTACACAAGCAAATCAACAATTTAGTTGTCTTAAACGTTCAAATTGGTTTTTCATCTACATAGAGAGATCGGAAAAGTCAACGTCAGTCAAAATTGCAAGCGAGTATTGGTCCCGCAATATTGCAATGGTTTTTTTTTCTAAGACAAAAAAAAGTTTATAAAAACGGTTTTGTGTTTTGAAAGTACCAAAGACATTTTTAACTTCTAAAATTGAGATCATGGATGCAAACTTCTTGGATAACGAAGACGAAAATCAAAATTCTTAATCCATAGTGAGAAAAGTATTACGGACCACTTTAAAAATAGATTGACCTTGCCAAAAAAACATATATCATATGATTATTTTAATGGACTCTATGGTACGACTAGAAGAAGATCTTTGATTAATATAATAGCATAACTTTATAGAATTTTATGTATCTAAAAGAAACACTACAAGAAAAAGCTGATTTTGCAGCGGCGTAATCCGCAAGTAATCCGTCGCTATATAAGGCTTAGTGACGGATTACTTGTGGATCTGGGTGGTCGGTAAATTTCAAGACGGTATCTATATCAAAATTTTACGATGAATTTTAGCGTGAGTTCTCCGATCATTTTTCCGTCATTTCACACAATATATAATTTTATTTTAGAATTAATTCCAAATTTATCTACCGATGTTTTAGCGACAAGTACGATATTTTTAGAAATTATTATTTATAAATATCTGTCAGTAAGCCCTTGCTATATAGCAAGGGATTTGCGACAAAATATTTTTTATTTAAAATACTTTTAGGGTTATTTGTCGATAATCTATCGGTGAACCCTTTCCAATTAACAAGGGATTAACAATAGAAAGTTTTCCATGTTTGTATTTTGGCTTTCCTTTTTATCGGTAATCTGTCGCTATTCCCCTTCTAATCTTCCATCACACACACACACACAGATATATATATATATATATATATATATGTATGTATGTATAGTAGGGTTCCGCTACACCTCTTATATTGCACGTGAACTCTCCCTCTTGACCTCCACCACCCATTTCCCCACTCATTCTCTCTCTTCTCACTAAGAAATAATACCGAAATGGGAGAGAGAGAATGAGTGGGGAAACGGGTGGTGAAGATTAAGGGGGAGAGTTCACGTGCAATATAAGAGGTGTAGCGGAACCCTCCTCATATATATATATATAATCATTCAACTGTGAACACTGAAATAGATAACTAACCCACAAAACAAAGATAAATTTGCAAGAAAGAATACCCATAATCACATACGAAAAAGAACATCATTCATATTCCTTCATCGATACATATACACCAAGCTGAATTATGAACAACAAAACTATTCAACCTATGCTAACATTAACATATATACAAACACATATCATCCATAACCATAATAGCCATACAAAAATCACATAACATCATAGTTACATCAAAATAAGTCCAACTAACATACCCAACCAACTTACTAAGATGACGACAGCGAAGGCGCAAGCGAACACGAAACTTTATCGTACCTCTTCAAAATTTTCCACCGGTCCACCCTAACATTCAATTATGCCCATGAAAGCAACATATATTACAAAATCACATTTGGTAACTTGTTATTTTAGCATAAGAATGCTATGTAAATATTAAGTACCCGATGAATGTGTAACGGACCAGAAAATTCGATGCTCGAATTTTCGACACAATTACATCCTGTGTCCAAACTCGAGTACCGAACATCCAGAAAGTTAATAGAAAGAAGTTAGAGGGTGAGATAAGAAAGAAAGAAATATTAGAATAGAAGAAGAAGAACTAACACAACAGAATCCGAGTCTCACATCGCAGCAGAAAAAAATATAATATAGAAATAATCTTTATTGAGAACTTGAAAATATACTTATGAACATCAGAGTACAGCTTACAACCAACACATCTTGACAGTCATAATAATATGTCCCTATGTACAACACAACGGAATAATATAATATCATACATCTGAACTCTTCCATCTCATCTCTTCACAGCATCCGATAATCTAAACCTGTACAACCCAGTCTAACCCAAGCATTATAAATACCGGGTCAGTCTGGTGATCCAGAGTGAGAACAACTCGCAAAGTTTTAAGGGGATCATCCAACTTGATTTAAAGTTCAAAATCGTTTCGAATGAAAGGACAATCGTAAGACCAAATCCACACAAACATGGATGGTTTTTACCTTATGATAACCCAAAACATTTTTAAATCACATAGTTATTCTGATATTGTGATAGTGTGTAAAAACAAATAGATATCGATCTAGCAGAACGCTTGCATCTCACGCTCTACATATATAGTAGACCATCAAAACCGCGGGCGCTTATTGGAAATTGGATTTCGACTAAGACAAGGTATGGAACCACCTTCCAATAGCGTATCTCTAGAGGTGAATACACTGGGTTCAACAAGAAGGTCTTGCAACCTGGCCCACACATGACCAACCACTCATTTCGCTTGAGTGTATTGAATGTATATCACCAACGGTTGAGATCAGCAACCATTTCCCGAAAAGGGACAACATCGACAGATTAAAGAAGGAAAAGGAATTTATCTAGATAGGTGATTATACACCCTAATGGGAGCGACCCACATAGCCATGCTGCCTGCCCAATTTTTGTCATTTCCCGGTTGTGAAGCTTGAGGTCATAACGTATCTTTTGGAACACCTTTCCACCATTCACTTTGAATGTCACATCGTCAAATCCGCTAGAAATCACTAATTGATTTCCATAAAAATAACCGGGTTGTTAAGTTAAGAGAAGGTGTCTTCTCTGCCACCACAGAAATACGTTTGAGGAAATCAACGTACGTAATCCCTTTTGGAAATACTTTGTCAGACATCCGTCCATACAAATTGTCTTGGGACTGGACAAACCGAAGGCACCCTCCTACTGCATCCTTGAATTAAGCTATGGATCAGTAGCGAGTAGTCCTTGCAAATCCGTAGATTCCTATTCACGTCAGAATCACAAATCAAATAACTCTAGATGCATGCCAGAGGAATTTGATAAGTCATTCTTTCGCTTATGAAGATCCACGGTCTTCGCTGCTCCATCTCGATCAACATCTAGTATCTTCAATGTTTATGTATTCGTTGGTCGAAATGGTTTTCGAATATAAATTCGATCCCGGTCTTTCCGTACCAACAATCGTATTGGCCAGATTTAATAGTCGGTTATTTAACTATCAAATAAACAACCATTCGATAATGAAAGTTAAATGAATTCATTGATTCAGTACTCAAAAACATTTGGCCCTTTTTAATTATAATTAATTAATTCAACTTCATTTAAAATACGCTATTCACTTCTTAGTAATATCCTCAAAACCATTTCATTTCAATGTCTCGTAAAACATCTTACAATTATATCCAATCTGTCATCTTACTTATTATTTCAAAACATTAGTTACAATATTATTCATGCATATCTATACCCCAACAATCATTAGTCCCTAACTGTAAATTGGTAAGCGAATAACTTCCCAAGCATCAACCCCGAAGATCGAAATCAACATCAGATTAACACGTAGGGAATCTCTCAACTCAACCAATCTCCAGTTAGATTCTAATTCATGTTTCAATTCGTTCACAACCCATATTATTCCATTCCAAATTCATTTACTGTTTCCATCTTGATATCTCACTTCAAATTTCATTGTTATGTAATGTTAATTTAAAACTTAACGTTTTGTCCTCATGCCCCTTTTTTAAACATTTTTATAAACTCTGACTTAATATGCACCTTTTTAATCCTCTTACCTTCTCTCAATTCAAACACTTATTTTAAGTTATCATATCGGCTTGAAAATATCTATTATAACTTAGTTAAAGCTTAGCTTTTAGTATAAAACCGTTCATCAACTTTTTCAAAAATCCCATTTATATTTCGATATCCACTTGAATTACTTACCTTAATGAATCACATTACTAATTAATCACTTAAATTATTAAAATAATAATTTACATTATCTTTAACTATTTTAGAAATATTTACCGTATTATTTAACTAAATTAAATAGTAAACTTTTATTTAAAATCTTAATTAAGTAAAACAAACATTCATTAAATTACTTCATTAGATTAATTAATCAACAAACTAATTTAATCAATTTAAAACACGGTTATTTCTTTAACTAATTTCATTTAATTATTCTTTTTAATTAATTAATAATCAATTTATATCATTTCATTTAATTGTTTCTGAGAAACAATAAATCCACTTTTAACTGTTAGGTCAATTTCTGTCCAACCTGCTTATAAATCTTATTAACATAAGAACTTGGTTTATCAAAACCAATTAATAATTTTATAGACTTAAGTAAATAAATAAATAAATAATATTATTTTCCCTTTTATAACTTCTATTCAAAATAAATAAATAAACAAATTTTATAACTTCATTACTGTCGATTCTCCTGACGGTAAATAAATATTTATAAAGCGGTTATATTGCCCATTTGTCTTTTCTATCTATTCATCCTTACTTCAGTTATATTGCAACTTCCACCGCCCCTCTATACTTCGACGTTGCGACTCACCCCGGCATCACCCAGCAACCAAGACTTCCTCTTCCAACTCGACTGCACATATTCTTGCCACAATCTTCATTTCAGCTATATTGCAACTTCAAAACCTGGTGTGTCTCTTACCACAAGTATAGTTTGTAGTGTTCATGTATATGAAAATGATCACCCTGTACAAAGCATCAATATCCACGCCCCATGCTCTCTCCACCTCTCTGTTTAGAACACTATGACATGCCCGCAACATACCACTTTGTTTCAGTATCGCTTCTTGCCGGAACCCACTACAAATGCATAGCGTCTCCAATTAATACAAACTACATGCCACACTAGCGTTTGCCTCTCATCACATGCGCCTCAACCCTCGGCCTAACGATTTTCTGCAGCCACCGTGGACCCCATCTCCTGATCCGAATACCGCACCAGTCACCACACACAAACTCCACCACTTTTCCTTCATCTTCCTATCTCCGCTATCCCCAAGAAACCGCACACTATACTCTTAAAACTCATCATGCCATGTCTTTACCTGTCCACCTGCAGGCATCAGTGACTCCGCACCCGACTTCCTTGCACCGTTCAAAACACTCCAGCAGCACTTCGTTGCGATTTGTATTTTAAAGGAGTGAAGGAATAGTAGTTGATTTCTGAAATGGTTATGCGGTTTACTTTATCTGAGGGAATATTAGAATAAGACGGCTGCTTGTTCAGAGAGTTAATATTGTATCTGTTTATATGGGCTGGGCTAACTTTCGATAGTGTTTTTTATTTTCTTTTTAGCCCATACTTTACCCAACGTTACACATATATAAGTGTAAACATTTGTAGACTGGTTATTCATTCTATAACAATTCTGAAAACTCAAAATCGTTTTCTCCTTAGAAAATAAAACACTATTACTCAAAATCTTTCTTGGTATCAGAGCGTTAAAGCAAAAAATCCTCACGGCATTGCAAGGTCCTGAAATTGAGTTTTTTAATCTTCATATCCATCAGATTATAGCATCATCACATGGATATGTGTAGCGACCCGAACTTCCCCGATCTCCGAAGAGATGAGAAAGAACGAATTACTGTGAGGACAAGACAAAACAGAATGCATACGGAAGAACATTTCATTGTTATTACAACAACTGCATCAGAATACAAGAATATACAGAGTATAAATGAATAAATTACATTCGATAAATATCAGAGATTACAATAAATTACATAGCAGCGGAAAATAATACAAAGCATAACTGAAGGTGATATACGGATACAGAGCTTTACGGATATCATTCCAGCTGTAAACCAGGATCCTGTGAATATAAATCTGCAAAACCAAAACTACTAGCTGCCCGTGTAGAAAATAGGGGCACCCAGAGTTTAGGTTAAAACAATAAACTCCAGGTCAGTCATGTGACTGGTGTGAGAACTAAAACAGTTATTTAAAACCTTACATTAAAAGAGAGTAATTCATGAGACCACGCCGTATAACACGGAACGGGTTTCCTCCCAAGAATATCAGTGCATAGAATAAACAGCGCAATGCTTTTTCGAAAAATGAAGCTATTATAAGACCTAGGTCCCATCACACAATGCAACGCAAGCCGGAGGATAGGGTTTTCCCTTATAATAGCCAAACATGCTTGGTACGTTTAAAACAAATCATTTGATACTATAATAAGTGTATAGTGTCAAAACATTTCAATCATAAATATAAATCATAGACGGCATGGGTATCATATGTCATGTCGCCATACTAGTTCTACAATTAAAACCGCAATACACGTATTGGAAATTGGATTTCCGTCATGAGTCGAGACAAGGGGCAAGCTCCTCTCCACGTTCGAGACACTCTAGCAAATGTCCCAGGGCTACGCACTCTGGGCAACCCCTGGATGCTTCAGGGCCGGTCCTCACTTACGTTAGAGGATTAGTTATGCCTGAACACACGTTTCCCGGTCCTTACAGACCTATAATCGAGGCGCCTCGCATTCCAACAACCACATAGGTGAAAAGTATATAAATGTCAGGGCTGGTAAGTCACTAACACCACTAAAGCTAGAAAGAAACGTCGTGCTCTCCCTGCAGTCCTTATCCCGTTTTTAACTCATACCGAGGTGTGAGGCTCGCGAATTCACGTTATACACAAAGCTGCCACGTAGGCCGTGCTTTGATCATCAACCACAAGACTTTGCTTTTCAACAGAAGCCTTGATCCATGCAACTCAGCATGCCACACAGGCAATTCATACCATGCAATTGATATCTATCGATATATAACCTCTAAGCTCGTACGTCTCAGAGAAGGGCGTTAAGCAAGAGAATAAATTCTCCGCCGCCAAACAGATATATATTTAACAGAAATCAATCAACACAGAATAAAATCCAATGTCAGACACACAATCCATTTACAAGTTCGTTCTGGGTCTGAACGAAACCGGAGGCACTTTCCTCGCATATCCATCCATCTCCAAGTACGTCTGAACGACCACCAACTATTTCCATCCTCTTGGATGTACAGCCAATCAGGATCGTCAGTAATTATCCAAACGATGTGAAGACTTCCGGTCTTCAACCACCGTCTTCATCTTCGACTTATCGTCGAATCGGTTATTCAGAATGGGTGTAAACCCGGCCTTTCCGAACAACCCGCGTATATTATACACAAATGTTACACAAACACAACATACGCCTCATTCCAATTCTGAATATTCTGTTATTTAAATATTCACATCTTTTAGGAAAGGTTCCCATTAATTTTATCCAAGATAAATTCTTTAAAATTTATCCTTTAATCTTCCTTTGGATGTCGTTTCAAACCAAATTATGGTTTTTCAAACTAGTCGAGATTAGCGAACCACATCGAAGTAATTATTTATTTTATTTCCCAATCCCAAACCTATTCATCACATGAAGCAAAACTGGTAATACTCCATATCTAATACTATGGTGTTATCGGTAAGATTAATTACCATTTCACGTTCAAATCTAATTAAAGATTTAACTATCGCTTTGGAGCAAAACTGGCGATACTCCATTCTCGCTCATTTCTAAATTTGATAATTTAGATTATAGATTCACATTTCAACCTAATTGCAGATTCGTTAAAACTCCTTTTACTGGGTTAAAGAACTAGCGTTATTTAAAACACAGTTCACGACAAACCCAAATCACATTCTATTTATTATCGGGTTAAAGAACTAGTGTTATTTAAAACACAGTTCACTATAAACCCACTAATCAATTCTATTTAAAACCCCTTTCTAAATCTAATTTATTTATTTAAAAATAATTGGGTTTTAAATTCTAGTTCAAAATTAGTTCCTTTCGATAAAAATCCATTTTTATCTTTTCAAATATGGGGTTTTTCACCCCAATTTTTCCCAAATCATTTCTTATGATTTTACACAAATTATTGATATTTTTAATAATTTTATCAAGGCCCGTACAGTCGATTTCCATCAACGGCCATCAAACTGCACCTATAGCGACCTTTTTTGAATTTGATTTGGGCGTATCTCCAAATCCAACCGTTAGATTTTGAATTTCTAATATTCGTTAGAAAGCTCTTTTTGATTCGAACCCAACGGTTCCGATTTTAGGAGAATCCGACGGTCGGATCTCCCGTAATGTCCGTTTGAAATTAATGGTCGAAATTCACGAACTACCGCGGCGCGGCGCGTTCTATTCAGGCCATTATATTATATATATAATATATATAATATATATTTCGTCGATTTCTATTCAAAACGAATTTTATAAATAGTTTTAAATTTGTTTCAAAAACAATTTCAACTTCCATTTCAATCCAAAGCAAAATTGAATTTTTCTTTATAAATTCGTTTTAAAATTTCATTTCTATCCAATTCAAATTTCAATTCAATTTGAATTCATTTCAATTCGCTTTGAATTCATTTTGAATTCATTTTCAATTCAATTCAATTTCAAAGTCGTTTTCTATTCGATTCAATTCAAATTGGTTTTCTATTCGATTCAATTCAAATTGGTTTTCTATTCGATTCAATTCAAATTGGTTTTCTATTCGATTCAATTCAAATTGGTTTTCTATTCGATTTATTTCGAAATCATTTTATATTCCATTCATTTCCGTTTTCTATTTGAATCAAATTCATTATATATTCAATTGAAATCAAATTCCATTTCAAAATATTCTATTTCGAAATCACTTTTCAATATTCATTTTAAAATGAGTAAAATCGATATAAATATCGTTCACGTCTAAATGGCGTCAATCTAATCAACACGGCTTCATATATTTCTATTTTCAAATGTTCTGTTTCAAATATTTCTTTTACAAATATTTCTATTTCAAATATTTCGTTTTCAAATATTTCGTTCAACACGCGACTAATCTCAACGGATGAGTACGGTCAACACATGAACCTTTATATTATATTGATAAAGACGTAATTTTTATTATAAAAATATTTCGTTCAACACGTGACTAATCTCAACGGATGAGTACTGTCAACACATGAACATTTATATTATACTGATAAAGATGTAATTTTTATTATAAAAATATTTCGTTCAACACATGACTAATCTCAACGGATGAGTACTGTCAACACATGAACATTTGTTTTATAATGTTCTTTATCTTCTAAATTGGAATGAGGCCCAATCAATCACCATATAAAATTAATTATATGGATTTTCATACATCACACGTATATAATAGCATTGAAAAATAATCAACCATCAACCAAAGTGCACTACACTGTATAAGCATCAAATATAGATATCTAACGCTTATAACAGCCTGTCAATCAATCGATCGACACATTTAATCAATCAGGATGAGTGAACTTCAAATTTCATCCCAACACCCGTGTGGGGTTTCGAGTCAACAAACACAGATTTTTATTTTTGCAGTTGGGCGATGTGTAAAATTTATCGACCCAGTCAATGTCCTTCAAATAGGTGTACATAAACAAACCGTCCGGTTTGTAAATGAATATTTATTTATTCACATTCACGTTTACAATTATATTTTTTAACGATAAAATATTTTATTTTAACACCTGAATTTCTATTCAGTTCATTTATTCAATAAAATGATATTTTTATTTTTCCTAACATATTTTAGAAAATTTCGGCGGCATAACGGCACGATACTAGAAACGGGATGAGGCCTAGCCTTATCCCCGGTCTAGTGAAGGCCCACGCCATTCACACATTAATCAAATCAATTCATTTCACCAAACAATTCAATTTCTATCAAATAATCTAACTAATTTTTGCAATCAAACAAACAAGTCCATGGTCTGTGGACGATTGTGTCGGGTGCTACTAAACACCGTCTGCATCCTAGTATATATATATAACTAGAAAATGAAATTGAAAGGTGAGAAATTCTCACCAATAGCTATCCAATCATCTTGACTCTTCTTTTATAGAAATCTTCATCGTTCTTGCCTTTTTATCACATTCGTTGCCCGTAGCCACTACTTATGTAAAAATCGAATATTTACTTTGCTATTCAATATATAAAAATCATATTTTTACTTCGCTATTCAATATAAGAAAATCGAATTTTTACTTTGTTATTAAATATATAAAAATCAAAATTCTACTTCGCTATTCAATATATGAAAATCGAATTTTTACTTTGTTATTCAATATATAAAAATCAAATTTTTACTTCGCTATTCAATATATAAAAATCAAATTTTTACTTCGCTATTCAATATATAAAAATCAAAATTTTACTTTGCTATTCAATAAATAAAAAATCGAATTTTTACTTCGCTTCATACATTCTTTAAAAATTATATTTTTATCAAACTAAAAAATCATTTCCTTATCTAAATAAAAATCCCAACTTTGATATGGTAAAAATCTCAACCTTGATATGGTAGAAATCTCAACTTTGATATGGTAGAAATCTCAACTTTGAGCGAATAAAAAATATAAACTTTAACAATATAAAAATATAGACTTTCGAATATTAAAAATCACATCTTTTATTTTCATTAAAAATCCAGACTTTCAAAATAAAAATTCAAACTTTTATCATATAAAATTCCTACCTTTTTATCTATATGCTATTTTACTTAATAAAAATTTGATCTTTTTACTTTATAAAAATTTGACCTTTCCTATATAAAATTATGTTCTTACAATGCTATATATATATAACATGCCTTATATTTTTCAAAACCAAGTTGTTTATATATTTTAAAAACAACAAATATTTTTATTTCTAAATCAATGCATAAGTTTTTATTTTCTAAAATAAACCACATTTATTTCTATGTTTTTAATAAGAAAAAACCTTTAACTGTTTAATTACATATTAAATTTAGAATAAATAAATGAAAAAAATGAATAACAAACTCACAGTATCTTCTTTCTTGATTATGCCTGGAACTCACGAATTCAGCAAACCCAATTCCAAAACTTAGGGTTCAAAATCGAGCTGCCTTTGGTCGGCCTACCATTGATCGGATGTCCACACGCTGACGCCCTAAGCCCCCTTCACTGACGGCGACGGCAGCTAACTCGAGGTCCCCCTCGGGCCTACAACACCCACGAACTCCGGTGCCTTTGCGCGGTTGATTCAATCGCCACGACCCTTGAGAGTAGATCCCCACCGCATAAGAGCATCGAGCCCCCCCAGGTCTCCATTTTCGCGTTGGAGATTGGATTTAATTTGAGATGGATTAAAGAATTTATTCGAGGAAGAATCGAATGCTTTTAGCTATTCAAAAGAGACAGCGGCGGCTCTTCTAAAAAGGGGTTAGGATTTTCCAAGGAAAATCTTATATTTGTATAATATTTACAATATTATTTAATTCTATTATTGTTTAATGTTGAAATTTATGCATGTGAACTCCACATCAAACCCAACGACTGCCGCCCCTAGCCAATTACCCCCATTCTGAAAACAATGGGATATGCTGCTTAAGCCCATTCGGTCGTTACGATCAGTTTTCGTCAAAATAAAAATATAACTCTATATATTGAATTTGAATGCGCATTTCCATTTACCGAGGTCACATACGGACTCTAAAAATTACAGAAAAAAATTTTCTATCTTCGTATTGACGATACGGTCCTAATAAAACCAATTTCGTCGAATTCTGAGACCGTATGAAAAATGGCCATTTTCCAGTCGATTAAAATTAACTAAAACTGGTCAAACGCGTTTTCCTTTGCCTCGCTCACATATTGATTCGAAAAATTATGAAATTTGAAACCTAGCAATAATTTAAACTGCGGATCCAACAAAATGGTTTCGTCGAAATCCGAGGTCGTTTGCAAAATGTCCATTTTTAAGGGCCTGAATCCCATAGCGACTATTCAGAATTTTCAACTGGACATATCTTTTGATTCCCGCTATGAAATTTTGATTTGTCGGATTCGTTGGAAAGATATTCTTAATTAGATCCTAATGTTTTTGGTTTCACTAAAATCCGGATTGTTTTGCACCCGGTACATTCAATTGAAGTTTGAAATCAAATTATCGAACTACCGCGCCATTTTCAATTCTATTTATAATTATATATAATTATTTATATTCTAACGACGACGTATATAAATATATACTTTCTAAATATATTCAAAATAAATTTTCGTTGATATTATTTAAAATAATCTATTTTAAATAATCAAAATTCGCTAAAATTGCCAAAATAAAAATTTTAAACTAGCCCAGATTTCAGGTTGTTACAATATGGCTCATCAAAGGAGATTCATCATCATTTGAGTGAAGATATACCGCAATTTTTCAGTGCCTCACCTGTGAAAGGCTGCATCTAAACAATCAGATATACCCTCAAATATCAGTTACAAAGATCGCCAGGAGATAAACCAAGAATTCAAGAAAATCATCAGGACAAGTAAGAAGCCACGCCAAGAGATATCTTCAGAATAAGGTACCTTTTGATTTAGTGAATATTCATCACTAGAGATCTCTGGATGCTGCATACCTGTTCGATAATTCCTCAGATTCTTGATTGATAGCGGCACTCGTTTGTCCTGATTTTTTTTTCTTGTTATCTCTGTCATCATCTGCCTGTCATTATGGTTGATCCAACACCCTCTGCGACATCTGACAATGGTCAAACCGTTTCCAATGAATCTGAACCTGTAAATCCAACAGCAAAGACTGTCGTTAGTCTTAATAGTCAATTAATCACCATACATCTTGAAGAAGATAACTATCTTCTCTGGAAATTACAAGTTGAAACAGCCATTCAAGGATATGGCCTTAAAGGATATATTCTTGGCACTGTTGATATACCCGCCAAATATATTACAGATGCAAACAACCGAACAGTTGCAAGTGAAAAGTACGTACATTATCACAGACAAGATAGACTCATCAGTTCTTGGTTGTTGTCATCTATAAGTGCAAGTTTGTTACCACAAATTATTGGATGTTCATCTGCCTATGACATTTGGACTACGGTAGAAAAAGAATTCAATAATCAATGTTCTGCAAAAGTCCTTCATTACAAGAATCAATTACAAAGTGTTAAAATGGAAAATCTGTCTATGAGAGAGTATATTGCAAAGTTTAAAAGACTATTTGATTTGCTAAATGCCACTGGAAACAGAGTTTCTAACAGTGATCAAGTTTTATACTTAGTCAATGGACTTAACAATGATTATGAAGCTGTTGTTGCGGTTATAACTTCTCAAAAAGTGGTGCCAGCTATTGTTGAAGTACATTCTATACTACTCTCTCATGAAGCAAGAATAAATGCCAAGAAACCACAAGAAACTGATTATGCAATAAATCTCACTATAGGGTTTAAAGGCAAAATTCAGAATTTTAATAACAACAGGAATGATCAATCTTACCCAAGAGGTGGTAGTGCAAGAAGAGGACGTGGCAGAGGTAGATGGACTAATGTCAATAGGCTAAAGTGTCAAATTTTTGAAAGGATGGGTCACACAGCATTGAGCTGCTACTTCAGATTCAACACTACTAATTACACTGCTAATCAGAATCAGAGGAATAATAGTAATCCTAATGTTAATATGGCCTTGTCTCAATCTGAAAATAGCAGTCAAGATAATACTAGTAAAAGTGGCAATAAAATGACACTACAAAGCTTGAAACTGTGCAAGATTATAGTTGGTATCCAGATTCTGGAGCTACTCATCATATTACAAAAAATCTTGATAGTTTAAACCTGGGGTGCAGAGATTATAGAGGTAATCACTCAATTTTATTAGGCAATGGTAAAAGTATTAATATCACTCACATTGGCAATGCTAGTTTAAGTGGTAAAAGACAATTATACTTACACAATCTTTTAAGAGTTCCAAAGATCAAGAAAAATTTAATAAGTGTTTTCCAGTTTGCACATGACAATAATGTCTTCTTTGAATTTTACCCTAAATATTGCTTAGTTAGGGACATTCTAACTAGAGAACCCATTTTACATGGTAACTTGACAGGAGGCCTTTACAAGTTCAACACTGTTAAAAATAACAGTGTGGTTAAAAGGGAAAAACACTGTAATTTGAATGTTCTTAACAAGGCTGATAGCAGTAAAAAAGTCTTTGATCTTTGGCATTATAAACTTGGTCATCCAAGTGCTAAAATTGTAATGAAAGTCTTAGATGAAAACAATATTCAGTATAATGAGGTTTCTTTACCATACATTTGTGAGTATTGTCAAGTTGGAAAAAGTCATAAACTACCATTTATTGACCCTGAAACTGTGTATACTGAACCATTGCAGTTGATTGCCACTGACTTATGGGGTCCTGCTCCTATAAATTCAGATTTTGGATTCAAATACTATATTGCTTTTGTAGATGCTTTCTCTAGACACACTTGGATTTATTTTCTGAAGGCCAAATCTGAAACAATTAATGCTGTCACAAACTTTATCTCTATGGCTGAAAGGCAATTTAATACTCTAGTTAAAATAGTTCAGTCTGATGGTGGAAGTGAATTTAAAAGTTTAGACCAATATTTTACTAAGAAAGGAATTGTTCATAGAATTACTTTTCCTTATACTTCTCAACAAAATGGGCTAGTTCAACGAAAGCACAGACATATTGTTGAGTCTGGTTTAACTTTAATGGCACGAGAAAAACTAACCCTAAAGTTTTGGCCAGAGGCCTACAGTACATCTATACACTTGATCAGTAGACAACCAACAAAGGTACTAAAAGGTATGACACCAATAGATAAATTATATAATATAAAACCAGATTATAATAGTCTAAAACCTTTTGGTTGTTTGTGTTTTCCTTACCTAAGGCCCTACAATTCAAACAAATTAGATTTCAGATCTAAACCATGTACATTTTTGAGTTATACCACTAGACAGAAGGGATACAAGTGTCTGGATGAGGCTGGTAAGATATATAAAAGCAGACATGTTGTATTTGATGAAACTGTGTTTCCTTTTAGCAGTAGGCAAATTTCAACTACTAGTAAGGTAAGAAATCTAAGTAACTCCATACCTGAAATCCCAATTTACTCTGAAAAATGGGACAATAATGATGAAAGTGAGGCTGCTGAGTCCAATAAAGCATCATAAACTCATTCTGAAGAAGGTGATGAATCACAGCAACCCAGCCTTGCCATACACAATCATGAAAATTCTAAAAATCAAGGGTTAGAAGAAAACACAGGTTCTCAAACTACCAGATCAGAATACTCATCAGATTCAGATAATGACAGCAGCTCACCATCATCTGAACAACCAATTCAGACTGGCCATCCTATGGTTACTAGAGCAAAAAGTGGTATTTTCAAACCAAAAGCATATATAGCTTCATCCAATGATTGTGAACCTGATTCCTTTGAACAGGCTATCAAAAAACAAAAACTGGAAGAAAGCCATGGATGAGGAGTATAATGCTCTCATTAGAAATAAAACCTTGGAGCTTGTATGCCCACCTGCCAATAAAAATATTGTTGGGTGCAGATGGACATACAAACTTAAAAAGAACCCAGATGGATCAATAAATAAATACAAGGCCAGGGTCGTTGCAAAAGGTTTTACTCAGGAGTATGGATTTGATTTTAATCAAACCTTCTCACATGTAGTAAAATCTACTATTATTAGGCTCATTCTTACTGTGGCTTTATGTAAAAGATGGCTTGTTAAACATTTAGATGTTAACAATGCTTTCTTAAATGGTATTCTTGAAGAGGAAATATATATGCAGCAACCACAAGGCTACATTTTCAATCAAAATTTAGTATGTAAACTTAATAAAGCTATTTATGGTCTAAAACAGGCCCCTCGAGTTTGGTTTGATAGACTGAAAAATACTCTAATTAAATTAGGATATCAGTCTACCAAATCAGACAGTTCATTATTTACCAAAATAAATAGCTCTACAACAATTTACATACAAATATATGTAGATGACCTAATCATAATTGGGAATAATACTGATGAGATTGACAAGCTAACTGTGTACTTAGATAAACAGTTTTCTATTAAAAATTTAGGTGAGCTAAACTATTTTCTAAGCATAAAAGTATCCAGAACAGAATCTGAATTAATTCTATGTCAAAGAAAATATATAACTGAGTTGCTTGTCAAAACAAATATGATAAATGCCAAACCCCAACCTACTCCAATGGTAAGCAGTCAGAATTATTCAAAGTATGGGGGAGAGGCTATTTCAAATGTAACTGAATACAGGAGTGTTATTGGTGCACTTTAGTATGCAACAAAAACACGTCCTGATATATTATATAGTGTGAATAAACTTTCTCAATTTATGCAGAATCCTATGGACATACATTGGAAGGCAGTCAAAATAGTTCTGCGCTACTTAAAAGGGACAATTGACTATGGATTAAAGCAAAAGGCCAGTCAACATTTACACATAACTGGATATGCAGATGCTGACTGGGCTTCAGATCCTGATGATCAAAGATCAACCAGTGGTTACTGTATATATTTTGGTCAATGTCTGATATCCTGGTGTACAAAGAAACAGCCCACAATCTCTAGATCTAGCACTGAAGCCGAATATAGGAGCATAGCAAATGCAACTACAGAGATCAAGTGGCTACTATCCCTACTGTCTGAACTTAAACTACAGCCTAGAGTTAAACCTACACTACGGTGTGATAATAGAAGTGCTGTATACATGATAGAGAATCCTATACAACACGCTAGAACAAAACATATCGAGATAGATATTCATTTTGTCATAGAATCGGTTCAAAGAGGAGAGATACAAGTAAATCATATACCTGGTTTTTACCAAAGAGCTGATATGTTAACTAAAGCAATATCATTGAAGAATTATACCAGATTCAGAGAAGATTTCAACGCCACAAGTCAAGCCAGCCCTCTGAAGACCGATACTAAAGATAGATCTAATCTTATCACCATTGCAGTCAAAGGAAATCAACACGAAGCTCAAAAATCTAAAATTGAAGACCGCGTCTTCTCAAAACTATCAATTAAAGCAAGCAAGCCATCAGATAGCATCAGAGAGCATAGATCAAAGCTAGAAAAGGTTAATAGAAGAAGATAATATTGAAGCACCGACTCAATCGATCCATTTTCCAGCTTGATATGTCGAAATTTAGGGTTTCCGAAACCCTAATTTTCGTGGGGGAGTATTAGAATAAGACCACTGCTTGTTCAGAGAGTTAATATTGTATCTGTTTACATGGGCTGGGCTAACTTTTGATAGTGTTTTTTATTTTCATTTTAGCCCATACTTTACCCAATGTTACACATATATAAGTGTAAACGTTTGTTGTAAAGACCCGTAACTTCCCCGGTGAGGAAAGCGCGGATAGTTCGAGGACAAGCCACAGAAGAACACAGACGGAAGAACATTTCATTGTACATTACAACAATTCATCAGAATACAAGAATATACGGAGTATAAATGAATATTACATTCGATAAATATCAGAGATTACAATACATTACATAGCAGCGGAAAATAATACAATACACAACTAGAAGGGATATACGGATACAATGCTTTTCGGATATCATTCCAGCTGTAAACCAGGATCCTGTGAATATAAATCTGCAAAACCAAAACTACTAGCAACCCGTGTCAAAATAAGGGCACCCAGAGTTTAGGTTAAAACAATAAACTCCAGGTCAGTCATAGGACCGGTGTGAGAACTAAAACAGTTATTAATCTTTATTTTAAAGTTCGGTAAATCAAGTGACCACGCCGTATAACATGGAACGGGTTTCCTCCCAAGAATACCAGTGCATAAAAAAAACAGCGCAATGCTAAATAAAGAAAAATGAAGCTATTATAAGACCCAGTTCCCATCACATAATGCAATGCAAGCCGGAGGATAGGGTTTTTACCTTATAATAGCCAAGAATGCTTGATACGTTTAAAATAAATCATTTGATATTATCATAAGTGCATATGTATAAAACAACTTCAAATCATAAGTATCAATCATAGACGGCATAAGAGCCCCATCCCACTATGTCTCCATATATAGGATTACAACTAAAATCGAAACGTCACGCATTGGAAGTTGGATTTCCATCTGTGAACCGAGGCAAAAGATAGTCCTCTACCGATTCAAGACTGTCTAGTCCGAGTCTCAGGATCAGAGCTCGAGTGACCCTTGGATCCTCAGGGCCAGTCCACCGATGTGGATTAAACTTAAACCCTGAACACGCATTTCCCCGCCCTATGGGGCGTAAATGAGCCAACGAATGACTCCATCGAACCCGGATCGTCCGATCAAACCGAGGCGCCTCGCAACAGCAACAACCACATAAGTCAAACTCGTCAGGGCGTGTAAAACCACTGACGCCACTTCTAGCTAGAAAGAAACCCTCCCTGACGTCCTCTCCCGTTTTGGTTCATACCGGGGTGTGACGCTCGCGAATTTACGTTACACAAAGCTACGCCACACAGGCCGTGCTTTGATCGTCAACCACAAGACTTTGCTTTTCAACAGAAGCCTTGATCATTTGCCACTTAGGCACTCCACATAGGCAATTCACTCCATGCGATGGATATCCATCAATATATAACCCCTGAGCTCGTACGTCTCATAGAAGGGCGTTAAGCAAGAGAATAAATTCTCCGCTGCCAAACAGATATATATTTAATAGAAATCAATCACACAGACTAAAATCCAATGTCAGACACACAGTCTATTTACAAGTTCGTTCTGGGTCTGAACGAAACCGGAGGCACCTAGTACCCCGCATATCCATTGATCTCCATGTACGTCTGGACGATCACCAACTGTTTCCATCTTCTTGGGCGTACATCCCAATCAATATCGTCAGTAATCACCCAAACAACGTGAAGACCTCCGGTCTTCGACCACCGTCTTCACCTTCGACTTATCGTCGTATCAGTTATTCAGAATGGGATAAACCCGGTCTTTCTGAATAACTCGCATATATTATAAACGAGTGTTACACAAACAAAACATACGCCTCATTTCAATTCATCAGTCACTAACCGTAAATTAACAAGAGAATAATTCCCCAAATATTAACCCCGAAGGCCGAAACAACATCAGATCAATATCCAGAAAACCATTCTGCTTAGCTAACCGACAGTTAGTTTCTAAATTTCACATTCATAGGGAAAGGTTCCCATTAATTTTATCAAAGATAAATTCTTTGAATTTATTCTTTAATCATCTTTTGAATATCGATTCAACTAGTCGGGATTAACGAACCTTACCGAAGTAATCATTTGTTTTAATTTCCCAATTCCAACCTATTCATCCCATGAAGTAAAACTGGTTATACTTCATATCTAACACCACGGTGTTATCCGTAAATTCAATTACCATTTCACATTTAAATCTAATTAAAGATTTAACTATCGCCTGGAGCAAAACTGGTGATACTCCATTCTCGATCTTTTCAATCTAATTAAAGATTCATTAAAACTCCACTTAGTTTTAATCTTTAACTGGGTAAAAGAATCAGTGTCATTTAAAACACGGTTCACGATAAACCCAAAATTACATTTGATATTAAATACAAGGCTCTGAATAGAAAATATATCGGCTTATATTCAATATCAAATTCTACGACCAACAAATATCGTATTGGAAATAACGATATAAATATATCTTTCAAATTCCCATCACAATATCTGTATCATCACGAAATCCAACATCGAAATATTCCGACAACAATTTCGATTCAAATCCACTCCAATATAATTATTGGAAATTCTGGTTATTTTCAAAACCATTTCAAATCAAATTTATTTATTTAAAAATAAATAGAATTATAATTCTAGTTCAAAACTAGTTCATTTCGATAAAAATCTATTTTTATCTTTTCAAATATGGAGTTTTTCATCCCAATTCTTTCTAAATCATTTCTTATGATTTTACACAAATTATTACTATTTTTAATAATTTTATCAAGGCCCGTACAGTCGATTTCCATCAACGGCCATCGAACTGCACTTACAGCGACCTTTTCCAAATTTGATTTGGACATAATTCCAAATCCAACCGTTAGATTTCTAATTTCTAATATTCGTTAGAAAGCTCTTTTCGATATGAACCCAACGGTTCTAGTTTTAGGAGAATCCGATGGTCGAATCTCCCGCGATATCCGTTCGAAGTCAATGGTCGAAATTCGCGAACTGCCGCGGCGCGGCGCGTTCTATTCAGGCCATTATATTATATATATAATATAAACTTCGTCGATTTCCTTTTAAAATACATTATATAAATCGTTTTTAAATTCGTTTTCAAAACGATTTCAACTTCTTTTTCAAATTCAAATCAAAATTGAATTTTCCCTGATAAATTCGTTTTAAATTCATTTCAATTCAAATCGATTTTTAATTCAATTTCAGTTCGTTTTCAATTCAATCCAATTTCAATTCGAATTCATTTCTATTCAATTTCAATTCTATTCAATTTCAATTCGAATTCTATTTCTTTTAAATTTCAATTCTATTCAATTTCAATTCGAATTCTATTTCTTTTCAAAATATCAGACTTTGAAATCACTTTCGATATTCATTATAAAATGAATAAAATCGATAAAAATGTCGTTCACGTCAAAATGGCGTAAATCTAATCAACATGGCTTCATATATTTATGTTTTTCAAATATTCTATTTCAAATATTTCCTTTCAAAACTGGAATGGGGCCCAATCAATTACCATATAATGTTAATTATATGGATTTTCTACAACACATGTATACAATAACAATGATGAATAATCAACCATCATCCAAAGTACATTCTACACTGTATAAGCATCGAATATAAATATTCGACGCTTATAACAGTCTGTCAATCAATCGATCGACATACAGCTAAACAATCAGGATTAGTGTACATCAAATATCATCCCAATACTCGTGTGGGGTTTCAAACAATCAAACACAGATTTTATTTGTGCAGTTGGGCGATGTGTAAAATTTATCGTCCCAATCAATATCAGTCAAATGTGTGTATATAAACAAATCGTCCGATTTGTTTATTTTTATTTCATTTCACATACACGTTAAAAATTCTATTTTTAACTATAAAATATTTTCCACTATAAAATATTTTATTTCAACTATATAAATATTTTATTTCATTTCACATCACATCACACAATCAACTACACATCAAAATCAAACAAACAAGCATACAAGTCGTCCATGGTATGTGGACGACATGTGTCGGGTGCTACTAAACACCGTCTGCATCCTAGTATATATATTATTAACTAGAAAAAGAAATTTAAAGTGAGAAGCTCTCACTTTGGGGTTCCACTCCGCCATTTCATTTCTGAACTGTCTGAATTCCCTTTTTATTTCTATCCGTTCCATCTCACTTCTTTTCACGCTGTTCATAGCAAAAATCATATTTTTAATATGATGTTCATTTTAAAAAATCACGTTTTTATTTTGACAGCGTTATATATAATTACTAGTCACATTTCTATACAATGTTATTTTTCTGTTCAAATCATATGTATATTTTTATCTTCAAAACTTTTGCTATTTTTATCTTCAAAAATAATACTCCTTTTTATTCAAAACTAATGCTTATTTTATTTTACAAACAATGCTTATTTTGTTTTATAAAAATTTATATTTTTAAACTAATTATATATATATATAATATTCAAATCTCACTTCACTACTATCTAAATAAAGATCACATTTTTATATTCCCTACCTTATATAAAATATATTTTTATAATCTCTACTATATAAAAATCATATTTTTAATATCTATACTATATAAAAATCGTATTTTTAATATGCCACTAGCAAAAAATTATATTTTTACGTCTTCTACATAGTAAAGATTATATTTTTATTCTTCTTTCTCATATATAAAAATTTTATTTTTATATCTCTACTAATACAAAAATCATATTTTTATTTACTCAACAATGACATTTTCATATTACAAAAGAAATCCCAATTTTATATTTACAAAAATAATGCTATACATATTTTTAAAACAAGGTCTTATATATCTTTATATTTTTAAAAATCCAAGTTATTTATTTTTTTAAAACAATGTTCTTCACATAAAAAACTTGATTTTCATATAAAAATTTTGGTTTTTAAACAAATGATATTCATGAAAAAAATTGGTTTTTACTTAATTAATCTAATTATATAATTTAAAACTAATTACAATGTTTAAAGAAATGAAGAGAATAAAAATTACACTGTCTTTCTTCTTCATCAATTAGGCAGACCACCTTTTTACTCTCCAGACCATTTATCAGACCCATGCTCAAACCCTTTGACCGAACATCACCGCCGCCTGGAGCAGTTGACCGCCGATCAGGGGCCCTCTCGCCGGAGAGCATTGCGACGCCAATCCCCTCGCCCAGACGTGGCCACTTCGGTGGTCCCCTGACGCCTCAGATCGAGCTCGAACGGCGAGCTTCTGAGCTCGGATTCTGGCTGCTCCGTTGTCCCATTCGTGATCCCGACCGTTGGATGTGGAGCTCTCAACGAGCTCTACAATCTTCCCTCAAGGGGTCCATGGTTGCTGCGCGGATTTGGTGATAATTTGTGGCGAGGTTTTGAGCGATTTTAATTGCTCCAGGTAGGTGGCGGCACGCAGAATAAATGATAAGGGAGGGCTAGGGTTTTTTGGGCCCTTAGAGATAATTTTATTATATTTTATTATTATTTTATTTCGGAAATATATGTTTTTGCATACGAACTCGAAATCCCACCCAATGACTGTCACCCCTAGCTAAGTACCCCCATTCTGAACACAATGGGATATGTATCGTGGGCCAATTCGACCTTTTCGATCAGTTTTCGTCAAAATCCAAATATAACTCTATATATTGAATTTGAACGCGCGTTTCAATTTACTGGGGCCACATACTAACTAGAAAAATTCCCGAAAAATATTTTATAGCTTTGTATTGACGATACGGTCCTAACAAAACTAGTTTCGTCAAATTCTGAAACCGTTTGAAAAATGGCCATTTTCCAGTCGATTAAATTCAACTAAAACTGGTCAAACGCGTTTTCCTCTGCTACGCTCACATATTGATTCGAAAAATCACGAAAATTCGAATCTAGCAATAACTTGACATCACGGATCCAACAAAAGTGGTTTCGTCAAAATCCGAGGTCGTTTGCAAAATTTCCATTTTTAAGGGCCAGAATTCCATAGCGACTATTCTGAAAATTCATTTGGCCATAACTTTTGATTCCCGCTATGAAATTTCAATTTTTCAGATTCGTTGGAAAGATATTCACAAATAGATTCTAATATTTTTGGTTTCAATAAATTCCGATTTATTTTGCACCCGGTATGTTCAATTGAAATTTGAAATCGAATTATCGAACTACCGCGCCATTTTCAATTCCTTTTATAATTTAAAATAAATATTATATTCTAATGACGATCTATATAATTATATACGTTCGAATTATATTCAAAATAAAATTTTCATTGATATTATTTAAAATTATTCATTTTAAATGTTCAAAATTCGCTAAAATATCCAAAATAGAAAATTTAAATTGGCTCGGATTTTTGGGTTATTACAATCTCCCCCACTTAAAAATTTTCATCCCCGAAAAGGAACGAAGCCGAAAGTTGTTTAACTAATCAACTCAACTTCCAGTATTTTCCTTACGACTTAAGTTCTTCAACTTTTCAGTTTCTAAGAACTTTTCAAATTTTTCAAAAATTTGGCTAACACCCTAAATTTTCGAAAAATTTCGCCATAACCTCCCCTGCACCGGGAGCATCGGGAAAATCCCGAAATTGCCATACAGTCCCTCTGATCTCAAAAAGAAAAAGAAAAATCCAAGCGGCTAGCCAATCGGCTCATAAAATCATCATCACCCAAACAAAACAGTAAATTATGGTAAACATGTACCTATTTGTCGGGCAAAAAATTTTATTCTTCTGCTCTAGCCTCCTTGCTATGACCTATTCAATGTAAGTACATGTACATGCATGCAAATGCGACCAAGTTTCAATACAATTCACTATTTGATTCAATTTGGTTATAGGGTACAAAATTTTAATTAATCAACCAATAATCAACAACACAACCATCAATCAATTAGTTGATTAGCTTTTCAAATTCATAACTTTGATACATAGTCAAAAAATCAGATTTTTGATGCCAAATCACAACAATAAGCCCTATCTAGTTTCGGTTCTCACACCAGTCAACTGGAAATATATAGAAACCTCACTTTCGTCGCTCGAAAATAAATACTGGCGATGGTGCCCCGTCACCAGAATTATCCCCGGGCAACTAGAGTATGATCCTATAACTATCCAGTACATTAAAACTTCAAATACACGTTTGCAAGACGTATATGAAAAATCTTTATATATTGGATTGTCCCAATTCAATATAAAATAAATATTCAAATACGTATACAACGATTTAAACTTCAAAACAAAATTGGTTTTCATTTTTATTTTAAAAATTTACTCTTCGCACTCGTTCTAGGATAGTACTGATCCCATCTCTAACGAGTCATTCTCATTGGATTTTACTAATCCAATATCTGATGAATTCTTTCGTATGGTTCTAATGTGTCTTGTTCTATGAGCTTTGTAAACCAAAGCTCTGATACCAACTGTAAAGACCCGTAACTTCCCTGGTGAGGAAAGCGCGGATAGTTCGAGGACAAGCCACAGAAGAACGCAGACAGAAGAACATTTCATTGTACATTACAACAATTCATCAGAATACAAGAATATACAGAGTATAAATGAATATTACATTCGATAAATATCAGATATTACAATACATTACATAGCAGCGGAAAATAATACAATACACAACTAGAAGGGATATACGGATACAAAGCTTTCCGGATATCATTCCAGCAGTAAACCAGGATCCTGTGAATATAAATCTGCAAAACCAAAACTACTAGCTGCCCGTGTCAAAATAAGGGCACCCAGAGTTTAGGTTAAAACAATAAACTCCATTCTTCTGCTCTAGCCTCCTTGCTATGACCTGTTCAATGTAAGTACATGTACATGCAAGAAAATGCGACCAATTTTCAATCCAATTACTATTTGATCAATTTGGTTATAGGGTACAAAATATTAATTAATCAACCAATAATCAACAACACAACCATCAATCAATTAGTTGATTAGCTTTTCAAATTTATAACTTTGATACATAATCAAAAAATCAGATTTTTGATGCCAAATCACAACAATAAGCCCTATCTAGTTTCGGTTCTCACACCAGTCAATTGGAAATATATAGAAATCTCACTTTCGTCGCTCGAAAATAAATACTGGAGATGGTGCCCCGTCACCAGAATTATCCCCGGGCAACTAGAGTGTGATCCCATAACTATCCAGTACATTAAAACTTCAAATACACGTTTGCAAGACGTATATGCAAAATCTTTATATATTGGATTGTCCCAATTCAATATAAAATAAATATTCAAATACGTATACAACGATTTAAATTTCAAAACAAAATTGGTTTTCATTTTTATTTTAAAAATTTACTCTTCACACTCGTTCTAGGATACTACTGATCCCATCTCTAACGAGTCATTCTCATTGGATTTTACTAATCCAATATCTGATGAATTCTTTCGTATGGTTCTAATGTGTCTTGTTCTCTGAGCTCAGGGGTTATATATTGATGGATATCCATCGCATGGAGTGAATTGCCTATGTGGCATGCCTAAGTGGCAAATGATCAAGGATTCTGTTGAAAAGCAAAGTCTTGTGGTTGATGATCAAAGAACGACCTGTGTAGCATAGCTTTGTGTAACGTGAATTAGCGAGCCTCACACCACGGTGTGAACCAAAATGGGAGAGGACGTCAGGGAGGGCATGCGTTTCTTTCTAGCTAGAAGTGGCGTCAGTGGTTTTACACACCCTGACGAGTTTGACTTATGTGGTTGTTGCTGCTGCGAGGCGCCTCGGTTTGATCGGACGATCCGGGTCCGATGGAGTCATTCGTTGGCTCATTTACGCCCCATAGGGCGGGGAAACGCATGTTCAGGGTTTATGTTTAATCCACATCGGTGGACTGGCCCGGAGGATCCAAGGGTCACTCGAGCTCTGATCCTGAGACTCGGGCTAGACAGTCTCGAATCGGTTGAGGACGATCCCTTGCCTCGGTTCACAGATGGAAATCCAATTTCCAAATATGTGACTTTGTGGTTTTAATTTTAGAACTCACTACACCAAAAAGCTCATTTTGGCAGTGCTCAAATCCGTATCAAATGCAATTTGGCAGTGCTCAGATCCGTATCAAATTAATGCGTGTTTATTACTTAGGCACGCACTAGAGCCGTATCAAATTAGTAATTTGATACGCCTAACCCGTATCAAATTTACCAGTTTGATACGCCTTAAACCCGTATCAAATTTCAATTCGACACGCCTTAAAGCCTTATCAAATTATCAAATTTGATACACCTTTTAACCGTATCAAATTATCATATTGACACTCCTTATAGCCTTATCAAATTGTCAAATTGATACGCCTTATAGCCTTATCAAATTACCAATTGATACGCCTTATAGCCTTATCAAATTAGTGGATTGGTACGCCTTAAGCGTATCAATCCGCTAATTTGATACGGCTATAAGGTGTATCAATCCACTAATTTGATACGGCTATAAGGTTAATACGGGTTTAAGGGGTGCCAAATTGATAATTTGATACGGGTTTAAGGAGTGTCAAATTGATAATTTGATACGGGTTTAAGGCGTGTCAAATTGAAAATTTGATAAGGCTTTAAGGCGTATCGAATTGAAATTTGATTCGAGTTTAACGCGTATCAAACTGGTAAATTTGATATGGGTTAGGCGTATCAAATTACTAATGATCATCCAGTTACCTATCTAATGTACGCTACTTCACCCATTGATATATATACACAACAAAGAAAATACGATGCACCCATCTAACAGTACATAAAGAAAATACACAAAGCATAACTTCAATTAATACATAAAACATAAATTCAATTAATACACAAAACATAATTTCAGTCGATACACAAAGCATAACACAATTTATACAAAGCGTAGTGCTCGATCGAAGTTCTTGCTGTAAAGAAAAAAATTGGAGATAACTAAACTGAAGTTGTCGAGCAGCTTGTTCCAACACCTGTAAAAAAAAATTGTGAATACACAACCAAGTTGAAAGTGTCTAAAATCAAAAACCAAAGTGAATCTAAGAGTAAAGGAATGCGATGACAGTTTGGAACAAAACACACTCGCCATGCGCACAATCCTCCCATTGCACCCATACAGCTAGTCTAGCCATTGCCTACCACCTTCAATTTGCAACTCAATCCCCTTACTTCAATTCAATCTCCGGACACCACTGAGGACAACAGTTCAATCACTGCTCGATACTTCCTGTAATCAGCCTAGTCCCGAAACCATCTCAAATCTGCCATATGCAACAATTTTTAAGCCTCAACAACCATGCATGTTGCATAGCAGATTAAATTTGAAGACTCTCCTCCATCTTCGTTACCACAGATTGAGATACTTTTTGCTTGAAACTTATAAAGCCGAGCGCCATAGTACTGATATTGCACTGAAAGAAGAATTTGTTCACCATTCCCCCATTTGCATTTGATCCTTAAAGCCTTCCACGCTACACTATTAGCAAAGTAATGGATTACACTTTTGATAGCCTATGTCTGTTTGGTAAGAAACCAACAAAAACAATCAAGGAAGCACCACTTGAAACTTTTGAATGTTCAATTTAACCATCATATATCAAATGTATGCATTAGTCATGGATATTACTTGTTCATGATTGTTTACTATTAATTTTATAAGAGTAAAAGCTAATGAAGTTTAACAAATGTTTAATAATCTTTTTTTTTTTAGAATTGAAATAATAGGAATAACATAAGAAATAGTATCAAATGAACAAATGCTTAACAATGTAATTCAAAAGGAGATGTGAGTTTTTAGTTCTTAATTCATTACCAACTTGAATATTGATTAAGGTTAAAAAAAATTAAGAGATCTTGTTGTATCAAGTTCATATAAACTAATATTTAAGCATTAAAAGTCTCATGAGTATGGCATAAGTCTGTAATGACTTCGAATTTAGATCACTTGATTTTGAATATTTAATTAATTTTAAAGTTATTTCACATTGTCTCAAATCCTGCACTCCTCTGTCATTCCTTTTCCTAAACAATAATAATAAAAAAAATATTAAACCATGTCATGCACACGACTGGCCTAAATTATAACACAAATTGAAAGACAGATAATGAGTGCAAACTAAAACTTATATCATTGAAAAAGAGGAAAAAAACAATTTTTGGTTCAAAACTTTAACACTGTTGATGGCGTATGAAATAATCAAATCAAACTAATATACTTGCGTGATCGATGATAGATAAGAATAAGAAGACTAATACCTTTTACAAATCTATCTGCAAATTCCAGAATAAATGGTAGTCCATGTAGAGTTACATGGCAATCCTCAAGATACATTTCTCTGAGACAAAATTTACAGCAATTAGAAATCAAAGCATTTGAACTAATAGACATATATCATTAAATATAAAGTTTAGACTAATTAACATAAACTAAACACTAGCAGTTTAGTCCAATCATGTATGATATACACTCTAGCAGAAAATATGTTAATTTTAGTTTTACTTTCAAAGATGATCAAACATTTCAAAACTAAAAGCAGAAGCAAAAATATTATAATATTCAAAAAAAATAAAAAAAAAAGTACCATTTCATAGGCTTACTTGCTACCAATTTTTGACCACCCACTTGATTTTTTTATTTATATGCTTTGGAATGTATAATCTCTTGATTGAAACTCAACTGTATATTGTAGTTGAGTGAATGCTAGTTAATTTCTTTAATGCAACAAAAAAATTAACAGTAATCATGCACAAAAGTGAGGTTCATAATCAGTGACAACATAATGTAACTGAAATTTTGTTTCAAAAGAATCTGCTATCTAGCATATCCCAAGTTTGTAGCTATTGATAACAACTGTGGATTTTTTTATAATGAAATAGTCAGCAGAGTTACCAAATAAAATTCATGTTTACATTAGTCTGCTAAATAAAAGTGAAACTGGACCTAGTCATTAACCAAAAGGAAAAAAAATATTAACAACACAATAAAATGTTATTGCAAAACCAACGCAAAGGACGATTTTGTTAAAGTACAAAGCAATAGGGACCTCTATAAGAGTAAATATCAGATAACAAATCTGGTTCTAATAATTATGTTTCAAATCTCATACAAAAAACAAAACCACATCAAAAACATATTGAGACCTTATCCTCACCTAAAACTCATGATTAAGTTTTTCAAAAGACAATTTCAATGACATTAATAAGTTAATAAGCACGTAAGAAAAAATAGATCCCACGTGCATCCAAAATGAATCGATTTTAGTTGTTATGGGTTCAGATTATTTCTTATATGTATTTTAAATCACGAGCACTGGCCATAACAAAGTAACAGATGTAAAGTGTAATTAGTTAACTGAAACAGTATGGAATTTTACAACTAAAATACAATTTGGAGCCTACACGTTACAATCAATGAAAATGGTCATGAAAAGGTAATAAATTAATATAAAATCAAAACTGATTTCGCAACATGACTTTGGTCAAAGATAGAAATCAACAGTTTGCCCAAAAAGTTTACAAAATAACATGCCATAAAGTTGGATGTTAAAACTGAAGATGAAATTAGATTTGAGATAATGACATGAAACAAAGTATGATAAAATGAATTGGTGTTTTATACGCAGCGGTGGCTTCCTCTTTTGAGGGCAAGACTTGAGTGACAAACAAAGAGAGAAAATAGAAAAATACTGGTCATAGAAGCTTCTTCGATTACCGCCAACATATATCAAAGTCTTCATATGAAAGGAGTTTGTAATTTCATTTTTCTTTCATATCTCATACATGTGTACGCATATACAAATGGTTACTGCTTAATCATGGTTTTTTATCATATATAAAAATTATATGAAATGTTATTTATCAGTTTCTTAACAAAATCAACTAGAACCAAAATGTAATAAATCACAAGTTGGGATCAAATGTGTCTTAATTAAGTTTTTTATCTTGAACAGTAATCACAATGTATCTTAGATATATTTTCAAGCTAGTAATCATAACAGAATAATAAACTGGAACAGTTTAATCAAATTAAGCTGCCCACTACTTTGGTCTGTTTTGATGTAATCAAATATGAGTACAGTAAAAAAAAAGAACTGAGTTTGCGAACATATATCAATGTAAAGAAATCTATTAGATCGCCAAAGCTGTGTATTTAAATTGATTACTAGAAAATAATATTAGGCCGATGGATGGATGGTCGAGGGACCAACATACAGATAAATAGACATAAATTCACATAACAAATCACAATAAAAATCATCAAGGATAATTCTATTAACACAATATACCTGAGGGAATTGATAGTTTCTTAATTTGGAAACATCAGCAATGCGCTAAACAGCGCGGCTACCCATGTCAGATGACAACTCCTAAAAAATAAAAATTAAGTTACAAATTTACAGTAACAAGTATTAAAGTGCTCCATCTAATTAAAGTCACATGAAAATAAGAATTTAACCTGGTCTCTAAAGACAGTAAGAACTTCTCCACCTAAGTCTAGCTCTATGCCTTTGGCAACTGGAAAACATAAATAATATCCACAATGTTCAATTAAAAAATATCTGCTGTAGTTAGAGGAACATAAATATGTTCGTTGCAAGGGATAGCAGGTAAAGGATGATCAAAAAAATAATATAATTAGTTATTCTGACGTAATACGGTTTTGAACTACATGGTCATGTCATATATATATATATATATATATATACACACACACACACACACACACAATTCCAAAGAAAGGTTTTAACCTTACGGTAATTGGTTTCCTTTAGAAAACAAAAAGATGAAGATATTGTTAATACTGAATCCTAAAATTCATATATACTGTTAAGGTCCATTTTTTAATAGAAAATATGGTCATGTTTCAATGGTCTAAATTACCAATACCTATGACAATTATAATGTTATTGACAAACATATAACAAAATCATTGTTTACAGGTCATGACCAACAGATTAAGCATCACCGACATATGTTTAGTATAAACTTGACATAGAGATAAGTGGACAATTGAATTAACAAGGTTAAGTTAGTCTTATGTTAAACAGTTATGTTGAACAAAATACTTCCATTAACATTGATAAGACATCATAATACATTGCCATTTAGTATAAACAGAATATAGGATCGTATATATTTGATACCATATATGTTACCCTGATACACAATGCATCATTATGACCAAGAAATAGCATACAACTCATACATACGGTTAACACCAAAAGAGACGCTTTTGCTATACTATACAAAAAAGGGCAATATAAGCATAAAAACTTATATCACTGAATATGAACTTAGATCATAAGGGAGAGGTATCATGTGGTTTACCATTTTTCCGTTGAGAAGTGCTTTGGAGGCAGACTGGTTCTGATATTTGTTTGGTCCATGCAGTCGAGCTCGGTCTCCCATTGATTCAGCATCGGATGTTGTGGTTGTTTTAATCCATTTCCAGCAGAACAATGTGAACTTATTATCCTTCCAAGTGAATCAACATGATCTTACATACCAGATACACCCATCTGAACATGCCAGTTGAGGTTGAAGAAACTCCGCATTGAAACCTACTGTTGACAGACCAAATCGAGGATCTTTAAATAGGAGTTCTTACAAACAACTTACTGTTATGTGCATTAATCATGGTTCACAAGTTGTAGTGATGCTATGAACATGGTTGTTTACAACAAAAAGATACATTGTTCATATCAGCCTGAATACTACAGGAATAATAAGTTAATTACTTGGCAATAGTAAATCCTTCAAGTTCAACACAAACTAAAACGACCATCCTATCAACACAAAGACAATCAAAACCGAAGCTCAAACTACAATTTCTCCTATTTAAAATGCTCCTCCATCTCTGGCCTAAACATCACCTCCGCCTCCTCTTACCTTCAATCTCCATACACATCCACCTGAACTGCAACTTCCCTGAACCATCAAGCCTTCAAATCACAAAAATTGCAAATAGCGTCTACAATCACGACCAAACAGTCCAGCAAACTGTTAACCTAACTCAATCACCTCTGCTACAGTCGCCCACTGTACTTCCCCAAATTCTACACACACCTCATCAAACAGTACTACTAAGAAAACATTGTGGGACTCATGATTTCATTTGATTTCACACAGGAAACACATAAACAAAGTTCACATAAGAAAAATTCACACACGCAAAGTTCCGACTACAAACAAAATTCACCGTTAACAACAAACAAGATGATTTCAGATTCAATTTCAAATAAATAAGTAAAATAAAATATAAAAAAGGTACCTTAAAGCTTCTACAAAAATAGGAACTAAAAGTTGGATTGAAAGAGGAAGCAAGATGGCAAGAGGCTTAGCGGCGTTCGAGGAGCTGAGGTGAAGCGACACGGTGGCACTGAGGCGAGAGAAGGCATGGCCTTGATTCGGAGATTGATTCGAAAATGATCTTTTGATTTAGGGATTTGAAAAAATGAAAAACAACGGGGGAAAACTAGAGAAGGGAAAATATGCGGACTTGATACTCAAATCCGTATCCAAATGAACTGATCCGCGTGGTTCAAGATCCAGGGTTAGATTGAAGCTGCTGGAGATGGCGTGGATTGCAAAAAAACTCATAAGAAACGGGACCATCATGTGATACGGTCATGAGCCATAATAAATTTGATACGGGTTAAAGCCGTATCAAATCTCAACATCGTTGTGTGTCAAAATTGTTGTTTTGGTGTAGTGACTAGTATGGCGAGATGATATATGGTACCCATGCTGTCTATGATTGATACTTATGATTTGAAGTTGTTTTATACACTATGCACTTATAATAGTATCAAATGATTTGTTTTAAACGTATCAAGCATTCTTGGCTATTAAAAGGTAAAAACCCTATCCTCCGGCTTGCGTTGCATTGTGTTATAGGACTTGGGTCTTATAATAGCTTCATTTTTCTTTATTTAGCATTGCGCTGTTGTTTTATGCACTGGTATTCTTGGAAGGAAACCTGTTCTGTGTTATACGGCGTGGTCCCTTGATTTACCTAACTTTAAAAATAAAGATTAATAACTATTTTAGTTCTCACACCAGTCACATGACTGACCTGGAGTTTATTGTTTTAACCTAAACTCTGGGTGCCCTTATTTTCGACACGGGTAGCTAGTAGTTTTGGTTTTTGCAGATTTATATTCATAGGATCCTGGTTTACATCTGGAATGATATCCGAAAAGCTTTGTATCCATATATCTCCTTCAGTTGTGTTTTGTATTATTTCCGCTGCGATGTATTTAAATGTAATTTAAATCTCTGATATTTCTGTGTAATATTCATTTATACTCTGTATATTCTTGTATTCTGATGGAATTGTTGTAATAAACAATGAAATGTTCTCCCGTCTACGTTCTGTTGTGGCTTGTTCTCGAACTATCCGCGTTTTCCTCACCGGGGAAGTTGCGGGTTTTCACATTCGTACATTGGTTATTCAATCTATTACAATTCTGAAAACTCAAAATCATTTTCTTCTTAGAAAATAAAATACTGTTACTCAAAATCTTTCTGGGAAGAGTTCGTTTATATTTTGTTTGAGTGTTTTTTTTTTTTGATAAACAAACATGGGCTTGCATATTTATATACTGAGAAACCTTGGGTGGCAAGGTTCTTAGCTTACTATCTGTAGTGTAGGAGGATGGGTTGGGGTTGTGTTTTTATTTCAGGAGTTTACATTAATGCTAACAATACATGCGCAGTTGGTGTAGAATACATAGTAGCTAGGCTTCTAGCTTTCCAGCGTGTTCCATTCACATACATAAGACAGCTTGTACCTTAACAGTTTATATATGTGTACTTTATTTCATGTATTATCATGTGTGCTTTGAATTTTAAATAACTTAACTGGGAAGGCACGCGGAAGAGCGGAGGTTTGCAGATACCTAGAATATAGATGGATGCAAACTCTAGATTAGAATGAACATTGAACTTACCCTAGTGGTTAGCAACAAGACAGTCTATATATATAATTATATAAGGTAGTACTGGGTATGTGTTGTCTACAGAGAGCGACTGTGTGTTTGTTTCCACTTTATTAGGATTGTGCGAGATCTTTTCTGTTCAAACTTCAGTGCGTTGTATTTGCAAATCGAGATAGGGATATGTGTGTATTCTTAAGAATGAAGTTGGCCAAAAGGAAAGATATGAGGTGAATTAGCTAAGCTCACACAACGAAATTACTCTGTTTACATACATCATAGGTCATGCCGTTCAGTATACATATGTATTTACTTTGTGATGTCCATTTCTTAATTTATCAACCCACTTCAAATACTTGGTCAATTTTGATTACCTAAATGTTGCATGAAGCCGTTGTTGCGGTGAAAAGACAGCGAGCATGACATTCCAGAACACAACCGGTGTAAGCAAGCATTAGAAACTGCGCAAAGCTTAGGGTAGGTCTGCAAATGCTAGAGAGGTTTACAATTTGATTTGAAAACAGAGACTAGGCGAAGAAGCAGATAGGCTAGTAGAGGCTTGTGTGATTTTGAGAAGTAGCATGTGCGTGTTACTTTTATTGCAGTATATTGAAATGGCAAATCAAACTAGTGGTAGGTACTGTTTATTTTTGGTTTTAAGCGAAAATATATGAGCAGACAAATCTAGGACTGCATAAATGTAGTTACCAAAGTCTTAGGCTAGCACGATGTTAAACTTAGGATAGGTGCAAATTTCAATATTTGCGTGGTCATGAAGGATGCGCTTCAGGTAGAATTGGAGTAGGTGAAATATAAAAACTAATATTTTCCAATAATCGCATAGCAGTGGTTTTATATGTGGTCATGACATTTCCATCAGTCGTCCAAGTTTTATAATACTAACTTTGGTTCTAAACCAATCCGGTACACATTTAATATTGATTAATTGTGAAAGTATATTATAACATAGTGGAGTTCGGGACAAAAATACTTTCTTTAAGGGTCATACATGTTCCATTTTTCCTACCGTTTATTTGTCATTGTTTATCGCAAATCGTTATATTTGAACCGACACAAGCGAACTACAACCAAAAGTAAAAATAACATGACATTACGTCTCAACGTTTCAATCCTAATAAAATTGATTCCGTTGCAAACCGATTCTATTTGTACAACGTCGTTATATAAATTTTTCGGTTCACCCTTAAATTTCACGCACCGGTAAAATAACTCTGATTGGCTCCAAATTGAAAATGTAGCAATAACTAGCGGCACGTATTTCAATAAAACTTGTTTCATCGAAAAAGGAGGTCGTTTGAAAAATAAATCATTTCTTAAAGCTTATAAATAGATCGATCAATTCCTCGTGTGCGAAGCACGTGCCTTATCATAAGGTAAGCAATGTATTGATTTGACTATTCTATTTCGTATGATTATTTAATTTTATCGTCAATTGTCGTTGAGCATTTTATATTTGTACCGATACATATGAATTTCAAATCGTAAATTACGAAATACCGCGAAGTTTACTAATTCGAATTTAATTATATAAAAAAAATACGTTCAAATTTTGTTATATAAATGAAATACATATTATAAATCCATTTATAATTCCAAAACAATATTTAAAATAATAAATTTAATTAAATATTCGACTATAAAAAATACGGGACGTTACAGAATGTCAATAGGACCACCATTTTGTGTTACCACCATTGGAATACCATGAGCAGCCTCCTACATCAATTAGGTGAAGAAAAAATAAAAGCTTCTAAGATTCCAAGTCAAGTATACATATTAATTATAGTTTAAAAAACAATAACTCTATCATTTATCTTGCAAGCACTTGTAAAGTGCTCTTCAACTTTCAACACATTTCCAGAACGACCAGTAAAATAGATGGACAAGTTAGTTTCAAATGCTTGAATCCTTTAATCTGCATAACAACTTAATATTTTCTAGCAAAAAAATAAATTAGTGTATGCATTTTTAAGTTGGAAATAAAACCCCACGTGAAAACAAATTTCCTGTTTTAGGCACACTTCTCTCTAATAGAGATGCCCATCAGTGACTACATTACAGATCTAAAATCTGTGCTAGATCAAAGCATACGTATTATTCAAGCTATGATTGATATATGTGCTAATTTTGGATGGCTTTCGAGCACGATGACCTTTATGTATCTTAAGCAAATGGTCATGCAGGTTTATGGTATGGAAAAGATTCATCCCTATGAATATCATCATGCATGACAGATGAACTTTTAATTTTCCTCAATAAAATAGTGTGAGTTTTGTACAAGAGATATTGAATCTTCCAATGAGGAACTTCGTTCATTGTGTGAACAAACTCGTTCTTCCCAGTTATACGAGGTGATGGAACATTTTCCACGGGTTCAGCCAAACTTGGAGATTGGGAAAAGGGATGCTGAATCAAGTTTATTTATTCAACAACCCCTTTAAACTTGATTTGTGATTCTAAGCAAATTTCTCGTTCTGATAAAGTCTTAATACTTGAATGGCTTGTATTTCACGTGCTTTGGAAGGAACAATGAAATTGTTAAAACTTTTTTTTCTTCTTCTTCGTCATTATCATGGTCTTTAATGCGACTTCACAAATCTTTGTTGCAGTGCTCCATTCATCTTGCTTTCTTTCATTGTTATGGTATATTCCAAAAATTATATGTTCTAGCTTCCATCTTTTTCCGGTGTAATAAATTTTGACTGGGTAATATATGTCATCTTTCCATTTTTTCATAATTTCACTCTTACAGTCTTTTATACATCCAACTTCTTTGCATACTTCCCAAATATGAATTTTGCATGATATTTTAGAAAATATTGGTTGGAAAATAAAGTTCTCTGAAATAGGAATGCTATTATCTTTTCTCACCATTTTGATTTTATCTTCATAAAATTCACAACTGGACTCTTTCACTTTCTTTTCCATCATTTCTCTTTTTATCCTTTCAATATTCTCTAATTCTTTTCCTTCCAAATTTTGCTTGTGCTTAAAATTTCCATTAGTATATTGAATTTCTTTGACTCCTTTATTTCCATCTCTTTTGCTATCACTTTGTTGACTTTCTTTACTTCATCTTTTTTTCTTCTTTCTCTTTTGCTTTATTTTTCTTTCATTAACATCATTTTTCAATGCTTTCCCACTTCTTTCCTCCTCTGTCTTGTTAGCATTTTTCGCATTGTCGATACAGGTTACTTCTTCAATATCTGTTTTTCCTTCTTTTGCCATGTCTACAGCATCCTCACATTTCAGATTGTTTTCGTTACCCTTCCTTTTTGCTTCTTTGATTTCTTCTTCAGCAATTTTGTCTTACTCTTCTTTATTCTCTAAAAGTTTTTCTTCATCCAACTTCTCCTCCTCTAATTTCTCTATCTTCAGTAATATTTCTGCATCTTCCTTCACATTCTCTATCTCTTCGATCATCTCTTCTTCCATAGGCTCTGGCACAATCTCTTCTTTCTCCTTCTCTTGCTCCTTCTCGTTCACACTCTCACTATCCTTCTTTTATCTTTCTCATCAATCAACTTATCTTCATTCATTATTTTTGCATCATCCTTTCCATATACCTTTTTCTAGAGATTCCATGAATCTTTTGTACACCTTTTTCTAAAAATGAGATCCGAAGCTTTCTCATCGACGTTCTCTACAATCATAGAAAGAGCACGGTAATCACTCCATTTTAATTTCACAAAGGCTTTCTTGTCCAGTTGCGACATGCTCTCGATGTCTTTACGCCACTCATATCCATTTTCAATAATCTTCCATAAACCTTTGGAGTTTAGCTCCACTTTTTTCCTACTGCTCCATTCCTCAAAATTCTCTTTTGTGAGAACAAACGATGAAAGAAATATAAATGCCACAATTTCAACCTTCTTCTTGTTGGAAGAATCTTATGGCTCAGATACCACTCTGTTGAAACTTTTATAGCTCTGATACCACTTTGTTGGAAATTTTAGAGGAGGAAAAGGAAGAAATTTAAAAAAAAGGAATTTTTTTAGAGAAGAAAGCTTTTTATTGCCTTTATTTCCTTATTATTATTTTTTGCTTGATACAACCTTCATACTGCTTGATACAAATGAGGAGAGAGCTCTTCTATTTATAGCATACAATGGATCATTCTAGATTTGCAATATCTTGGGAATATATCTAAATATATATGGAAAATTATCTTTTCCTAAATAATAGCAATTTCAAAAGCTCTCTCAATAAACAATATAAATACAAGAATACTCTAGAAATAAAAATCAAGTTTATTTATTCAACATACTCTACGTCACACGTCCTTGGCATCAAATTGAGAAAACTAAATGCTAAGAGATCCACATCAAGGGCACTTTTACCTCGATTTCCAAAGTAAAAAGATGAAGCATGGTGGCTAGTACTGGGAAATGCAACAACTTCAGAACTCTATGAATTTGAAAGAGTCGGTTTCTCTGAACGAATGGCTACTTGCTTGGAGCTACCATCAACGGCTAGCATACATGATACAAAACTTATATTATAGTGTCTTACGGTTACCTTGGCCTGGACCAAGAGCACCCTATCGATGTGCAGTTGTAAACAATATCGAGATTTAATACAAGAAAATCAGGAATTTCCATAAAATACTGAGGACAACCACCTATACGTATGCTACTGGAAAGATGGGTATTTGGAGCTTAATACCTATGTTAAAGGCCTTTTAAGATTAATGCACCGTTTTAGCCTTACAGCTTTGAAGCTATGTTTTGCATCTAAGCTCTATTTTATACTGTTTTGACTAAGGATAGCTTGCTAAAATCTTACATTAGCTTTTATCTTTGCATTATGCGGGTTTTAGAGTCATTTTGGAATGCTTTCATATGTAAATATTAAACCGTGTTACTGAACTTGTAAACAAAGTAGGTTGTTTGTTTCCAAAAAAAAAAGTTGGAAACAATAGTGCTGCTCAATCAAAGCTGAGGTAGAGGTCACACTATTAATTGTGATATCTCATTGTTTTGCCTCGAAAAGTTTTCTAAGTCTTTGTAAAGAAAGCATGTTTGCAACTACTAATAAATGCTGAGCCAGTAATGTTAAATCCACACTAACATTTAACCAGTCATATCCAGAAACCTATTCCCATATATGAAATGAAGCAAAACACTAAAAACTGAAGGTTTCATACCTTCAACCTTTATTATTATCAATACCTTTTAAGAACAAAATTCTCCTGATTCTAATCAATGTAGTGTAAATTAGCATTGTGAGCCTTCTCAACCTATAATGTTCCAAGTTTATCGAGGCTATTGTGTATGTATAACAATAATACAGAGCGGATATATTAATTTGGGTAAAAACTTTAGTCTGAAACATTGTCATCCGTGTATGAAAACAGTCTTGGGGTAACAACCCGGATTTTTGATCGATTAATTTTGAACATTTAATATTATTTTAAATGTGAGTTGATAATATTAATAGATTTTTATATTGTGTTGTCGATTTAATAATCGATTATGGTTTAATTTCAAGTATATTGAATTATTGTAATATTGAAAACAACTAATAATTGAATTCGAAGATAAAACTGAATTAAACTATTCAGATGATTAATATAAATTTTATTTAAGTATAAACGATAATAATAATAATTTATTACCAAGGGATTAATTGTGTTAAATTTAATTTATATTATATCGATTTAAATTGATATCTTCTCCATACGATCGATTGAGGCTCCCAAACTCATTTCAGTGTGTTCACAATAGTGGTGTAACCTTGGAAATGCCAATTGTTGCATTCAAATAGGAGTTCGAAAACATGTGATACTTTGAATTAAATAAAATCATATCGGTTAAATTCAAACTAAAATAAAATAAAATAAAATATAAAATATAAATTACTTCCTTTTACCCTAAGTTAAGCAACAACAGTACACTACAAACCTACTCTAGCTACAGCTCTTCTCTTTTACATCGCGTATGTTGGTCTCCTACCTTCACTACGTACGAAGTTAAACAAAGATGTAATGTTTACATACGTTATGTCTGTTGCTTGAGCCGGTATATTTACCCATCACCTTCAATTTCCTTTTCCATTCTCAAGTTAGAGAATTCATTCGAGCCTCTTACTTTTTTTTTTTTCAAATCACGAGTAATGGAAATCGAATTCGAAGTTTCCATTTCGAAATTCATATTTGGAATATCACGCAATGTTCAAACAAAGCAGTGAAGCTAGTGTATTGCCACGCCTTTCAATCAGTGACGTTGGAGTTGGTTTGAAGGTGTTGTGGGTTCATGATAAGCGAGGAGGTCAGTCTGACGTCAATGATGTGGGGCTTTGCTAGTTGATGAACGGATAGAGTTAGATGCGACGTGTTCAGATTTGGGGGCAGAATGAGATGGAGTTCGTAATTTATGCGATTCAAGACTGCTTAGTGAATTATTGGAGGTCGCGATGTCTTCTGGGGAGGATTGTCAGTTCAGATGTAAGGGTTGACTGCAGTGATGTCACGATGATTCATGAATGTTTTGATGGCTTGAATTTTCATTAGTTGGAGTAAATATCATGAATGTTTTTTTATTTAGAGAGGGGGCATCCCTTCAAAAACCATGATACTATTAGTTATATCTTCATAGTTTTAGCAAGTAAGTTGATATTAAATTAATGGTGGTTTTTTACTTATATTAAACTCACCAGTTATTCTTTTATATGATAATTCATGCGTTTTTATTTATTTTCCTATTTGCTAATGTAAAATGCATAATGTAAAGGAATGACACCAAAAAGTTGACGCCACCTGTAGTGACCTCATTAATACCATGTCTCAACTTTACATAATGCTAATGCACTATGCCATTTTCAATTTATACTTCAGCTTAAATGCAATAATGAATTTATTTAATTGTCTACTGTGTAAAGGTAGGTTGGTCAAAGGTGCTCATCTAAAACAAGAGAGGTAGCTACTCATTGGAATGTTGATCTGTGGATAGAAGACAAGCTACGCCCAAAAAAATGCTAACAAAATTGTCCTTTGGATTATACTGAACTATAATGTAGATAGTTATTTCTTACTAACTACTGAGTGAAACAATTACGGGCTTCCAAATTCAAATACAAAGATTCATCCACAATTTTTTTTCCTTTTTTTTGTTTGATGTGTCATGAAAAATTTTAACAGCAGGAAAATGGAAATATTTGTATGGACACTGCTACTTCGACCGCAAAATTTGCGGTCAAATTAACCACATCGTGAAATACATGGTTGGAAATCACCAAAATTCACGGCAGGAACTAGCCAGAACTACAAACTGAAAATGACATTATGATGTGTAATGTGTTAACCAAAAGTCCACAAACAGAAAATGACATTATGATGTGTAATGTTTTGATTTAAATTTAAAAACTTTCAAATATCTACATTACTAGGATGGAAAAATATTTGATGACCTCTATATTTCTTTTAGTTTTTTCACACACTCCAATAATCGGATCTAAGAGTGATTTCAGTACTAAACTACAAATTTAATAAAGTTTCTATTGATATCTGTTCTTGATACCTAAGCGTTAATTTTGAAAATTATTATTTTATATAATAGTCTTAACTGCATTTATGTATGTAGTTTTTTTTAATTGATAATTTATATACAAGTTTTAAGTGGTATATAACAAATTATATGGCAAGTGGATTCAAACTCACAAGACAGGAATCCAACCCATTACATCTTGCACACTGTCCAAATGTCTTAAAGCGGTATGGATAAGGTGTTTGTCATAATGTACTTATTTATGTCACTACTTCGTACAACAGTATTTATGCAATTGCTTTTATTTTGTATGATCATAAATTTTGTATAATTGTTTTAACTACATAAAGAAAATACAAGTATAATTTAACATCTTCTGAATTGATTAAACTTCATTTGAATTTTTAGTTGCATTTGTGTGATATAGTAATAGTTTTGGTTGTCTTTGATAATCTTATTTGGTCTTAATGCTGTTATAATTTATTTTCATTAAGAAAGGCAATTATAATTTCAACCACATACCAAATATGAAATTTATTTCAAACTGCATATATCTATCAAACTTCATTTTTCACACATATCTCTAACTTTTGAATCTTCCTTGTGTATATAATTACCAATACTTAAAACTTTTAAAAAAAAAAATTGTTCAGGAAGGAAACTCCCAGTAATTAAACACACACATATGTTTATAACACACACCAATGGTATCGGAGGAAATGGATTTTGGTTTCGAATTTTGGTTTATAGAGACAATTTCAATTGCTGAAATCGTCAAATCGATGAAAGGTCAGACCGAGATTCAGAATGTCAGGTGAATATGGAAGGAGTTGTGGATTGCAGATGACGGAGGCGGCTGGTGTTCGGTTACTGTCATTGCAGAAATTTGGAGTGTTTATTGGTTTGGTTTTTTATTTGTTACTCTGGAATTATGTTTGGATGTGGCCTGAATTGTTGGCAATCTACAATGAGGCTCAAACAATAATAGTAAGTATACATTACAGTCATTCTAAGTTTCAAAAACTAATCCAACAATTCTTGATTTAGGCTTACCTGATACTTTAATTTGCTCTTAGATGTATATTGAATTCAAGGATATAAACAGCTATTGGTTTAGTTGAAAAATATCCATGTGCATTTTTCTCCATTCGCTTATCCATCACTTGCTACGTATATAAACAGCTATTGGTTTAGTTGAAGCTTTCTTTGCAAGGGGCATTCTATTAAGCACATTTAATAAAATTAATGTTCATTACGCATAATATTAGGCATTTTCCTAATGTAGACTATATTTCCAATTTCTACCATTAAAAGATTGAAATTTTATACATGAAACTGCCAGGTGAGTGTTCCCTGCATGTAGTCAAATAAGATAGTAAATGGTTTCAGTTTTTTTCAAATGCTATTTAGAATATATGTAGAACTTTGTCAAGAATTTAATGTATAAATACAATTTGTACAGGTTCCATGCTTAATTAAAAAGAACTGCCATATGGAACATTTGTCAAAAGGGTTTTTGTGCATATGATTTAAGTACCAGAGTAGTTGCAAATTTTATTTATTTTGGTTGTTTTATTTGCTTTTGTATTAGACATATATAGTATAATACATGTTATAATAGTGCATATGCATGGTATGCACCTGGAGATCATACATCAACTTAGATGATGGATTTGATTTGATTTATTTCTTTAGAACTATTATTCACTGTAACGATATACCTTTTCGTCCTTTCCAAATCGGTAATGAGTCCAACTCAAACCGTTTGATTTGATTTGATTTATTTCTTTAGAACTATTATTCACCTGGAGATATAAGTTTTCTATAAATATATTACCTGAACAATGTTTGAAGTTTTACCTGAACAATATGTGTCTGAAGTTTAACCTGAACAATGTTTTAAAATATTTTACCTGAACATGACTTAAATATAAGTTTTCTATAAATATTTCATAATAATCTGCAAATTTTTAACTTTTTTTAATACCTAAACATGATTTCTAACTTATGATTTACTTACAGTTCAAAACTTTCATCCAAACGTAGATGCTTATTTTAAATCTTCATGCAATTCAAACACCAGATGTCTTGTTCACATTAAAGAATATTCATACTTAGACCGAAAGCTAGTGTTTTTATGTCAAATGTAAATAAATATAACAAATATTATATAACATAATAAAGGTTTATAAATTGGTCGTTAATTTTTGCTTGAAAGATTTTGCATTATACTCTAGTGTTAATTTCCGGTGCTGAAAATTGTATCTTTTACTTTCAGAGATGGTACTTGAGTCTGAGAGCTAAATCTCTCCAACTCATTGTTGATATACTATAGTTTTTTACATATCTAACATACATAATAGGTACATGTGTATATTCAGTTTTAGCATTTTGTGTTTATTTTTTTTTCGCCCTATAAACACAGACGATTTTACATACTACGTACATGCGTATATTCAGTTTTAGCAAAAATTTCAAAATTTACTGTTTTAGTGGATTTATAAGGTAGATGCACATACATAATACTTACATGCATACAGACATAAATATACATAATACATACGGGTGTGTATGTATGTAAAAAAGTTGATATCGAATCCATAGTACTGCTTAATGAAGTAAATATTGATCTATAAAATCAAACCTATACCAATGTCTGACTGAATATTCGCTTCATTGTTTCATGTTTACAGTCAGGGATGTTCATGTTTATAGTCAGGGCTGTTCATTATAATACTAGCGGCTTTTGCAACTTTGCTAGCGGCTTTTGCAATTTTGATTAATTTATTGGCAATCTCCTGTATATTTTTTGGGCGGTTTTGTTGTATAATACATGTTAGAAACATTCTTTTATGATTGAATTACAGTTACTACAGTGGATTTTTTTATAAAAAAAATCAGAAACAAAAATTTCCCAAGTCAGGTCCTACATTTTTTATTTTCAATCTTCAAAATTTCAAAGTCGTCGCGGTGGAACTAAACATAGGCTGTATTTGGCTTACAGGTTGAAAGGAAATTCAGTATTACTATAAATCTAGAAAATATAAAAAGCACACCTAATAAGAGGCCTCGGTAAATAAATTCCAATTAACAGAATTACCACCAATTCTATGAAGTGAAATAATGATCAATGCAGGATAAATTAAATCATACTCGAAGGAAAACCTCCTTAGGATGTTCTTTATCAGAACAGGTTCGCTGTGCTTTAAAATATGCTCAAACACTCTGGTTCAGCGACCCCAAAAATGTAGCATTGCACATGATCACAAAGGTTTAAATGCCGATTATCTTATGATCACAAAGGTTTATTAACTATTATTATATTCGATTTTTACATTATATCAAAATGCTAGTTACAATTTGCACTGAATTCAATTTTAAAACTGTCCTTCATTCTAATTCTTTTTTAAGGTTTATCTTTGTGTCTATTTTCCACTTTACACATTCTAACCCAAAATATTTTGCGTAAAACATTCCCTTGAAATAGCATAATAGTTTCTGAATTTGGTATGATTAATGCTAGAACATTCTAAGCGTAAAACATTCAAAGCGTCCACGCACTACTAGAACACGTTTAGGAGATGTACATACGGATTCTACGCTACCACATTGAGATTGATCTCTGAACACGATAACTCTGTGTTTCTTGATGACTCATTATGTGCTAAACGCTACCGAAAAACTCTGCTAATTTCTATGTTTTTAATTGTCATTGAGCATTTTGAGTTGAAGCATGTGTGACATCCCTCATCCCGACCCAAAGATGAAACCTCAATATGATGCAGTTATCTTAATTTATTTTTTGGTGACAAAGATGATATTAGTAATGTTAAACATTTTTGAGTAACCAGGCAAATATGCAGAAAATGAAGCATAATATTACAGATTAAATTTAATAATTTGGACCCCAAAGCCTTGCCTACACGATGTCCAAAATATAATAAAACATAGTCACTAGTGCGCTATACTCAAAGTATGAAGATGCAATACACAGGCCTCCTAATTTGTTTTTACTTCATTTACCCGAAATCCAAGCAACCCATAAGCTAAGCGTACTCAATGAACCAAGATAAATGCAATACACAACTACAATAACATTGGATTTTTTCTAACTAGCATTGCAGCAATGATATGATCGAAATATATACCTATAATGTAACTGATATATAATATGAAGGAAAAAAACTAAAGTAGTACCTTTTGTAAATCGATGCTTTGATTGTAATTTTTCACTATGTCATGCATATACCTCATCACATAATATACACAGTCGGTTACTCCTAATTGCTGAGGACACTACAGCAATATTACAAGATAATTTGATAGTTAGTTTAAAATGAATTCATATACCAAACTATATATTATATTTATTTATTTATTTTTTAGAAAATCAAATCACCTTAACATGCTTCCATTTCAAGGTACTTCCTCGAGACTTGCCACCGAGTTTCTTGTAAATTTTGAAGGCCCTACACATGCAAGAATTTTTTTAATAACTACTCGGACACACGCATTTACATACACTAAATTTTTAATTGTACCACATATACTAACTTCACATAAGAGAGCAACATATACAACTTACAAGCTCACTTGCAGCTTAATTTCAAGTTTAAGTTTGAGTTCGGTCCGAGGATCAAAAACATAAATTTCATTCATTTGTACACGAAAAACAAGGAGTATACAATGATTCCTGCATTCCAAGATTTATAGTAAGTTAAATTTGGCATCAAATATGTAAATTAGTTATTAAAAGTTTAAGGTTCATACCCTTCGCAGTGTGGGGCTAAAAGTAAACTTTTAGATTGCAATGCATTCCATGTGTTCGACAAATATCTATTTGTCGCATCTGGATGTTTTCGCACTTAGGAAAGCATTTTGGGACACATAAACCCAATGGTCTCCACTTTGAGATCATTGCACATATGATTTAACCACCTACACAAATTTAAACATACATTATTAGTTTTTTTTTTTAAATTGACTATTCATCAAAAACTAAGATGGTTATATATGAAAAAAACCGATAAGGAAAAAATACTCACATGATGTAAAGCTGCAACCATGATGCATTCAACCACTTCATACTAAAGAATTGATAATGTCATCCATCGTGATATGAATTTCAAAGTCCTCATCATATGTGAATAAATCCTTATTCACTTGAATTGCATTGATGGCACTATCATTAGATAGCATCTGAAGTACTAGATCATGGAAATATCTGCATTCGCTCGTTAAAGTTTTGAGAATTTCTTCATCCACGATTGATTTGCTTTTTGCAGTCTCATTTGCCATTGTATTCACAACCTTGTCATTAATATTTTCAAATAAATCCTTGTTTGATTGAGATGTAGGCACCTAATTGAAAATTGTAAGTAGATGTCTAAAATGATGTAATATAAGAAAATTTATAATTGTAACAGTTTAGAAATCAATTTGTCCTTCTATTTGAAATTGATGGCTGGTATCGCAGCATATGAGGTAATGATCACCATTCAAAATGAAGCACATGGATCATTTTGCTTAATTATAACGATGAGTTAGTATGGTATGTTCTTTTTTCATCATAAAGTAAAGCATGACTCTACGGATATGAAAGCAATATCTCTAGCATGTTCATATATGGAGGAGGAAAAATGCACAGAGGAAGAAGCAGTAAAGCATCCAAAAAGAATGGATGCAGAAGCATTTAAAGAATTGGCACGGCACAAAGGAAGAATCAGTAAAGTATCTAAAGCCTAGTCAAGTTCCAAGATGTTGCAAAAGATTAATGTTTGTACGTGGAAGAGTGACTCGTTTTTTACTTGACATGGCATCAGCACCACAGTTATACAAAGAGAGAATCAAACATGAAATGGAAAGACAGTTTTCTTATATTTAAAATTTTACTATGCTAGTATGCTATTATATTGGATTATTATTTTCATTATTATTTTTAAATGATTGTAACGTGCCAAATCTCGGATGATAGCCTTAGATGTAGGCATGGAGAAATTTAAAATATCAATTGACATACAAGTTCCTACTTACATTCTAACTTGATTTGATTATAGGGTATGTACGTATTCAACTTATACCATATTACCCTTCCGGGTATTGTAAATATATACAGAAATTCCCATATATCCTTAAAACCCCAATTAATGTTAAATATATACAGAAATATATACTTACATTTCATTTATAGTATTGATGTTAAATTAATTAATGTTTAGTAGGTTATAAGTTGGTTAGAAAAAATCAAAAATAAATTATGTATTCATATATGCTCCTATGAGAAAATTTAAAATACACTTCAAACAGTGCTACAGCGACACTAAAGACACATTACAGTAAGCTACAAATTTATATGAATACTAGGAGAAAAAAAAAAGAATTGCAAACGACTTTTAAAACTAGTTTATTATGAATTCAAAAATAAACTCAATATAATTAAATGCATTCATTACCGTATCATTATCTCTTAAAAGCACAAAGCTTTTAGGCCATTGAACAAAACTCCCAACCGCTTCTCCTATCGTGTTGTGATGTCTAGTTGGAACAGGAAGTGGGGTTCCTTCATAGCTAGACTCCACTGCATCAATTCCAACCTTTACATGGTCGACCAACATTTGTTGATTATGGCATTGATCACTGGGCCTTGAAGAGGGATGTAACATGCCATGACCCACGATGACAATTTTGAAGTCCATATTCACAGCCAAACGACATTTAATAGGTTTCTAAAATGACAAGTACACAGCCAACATTTTTCACTTAGCATTTGTCAAATACATAAAATCATATACGTTTATAAATTCAACTTTGAATTGTTTACCTGCAAGTCTGCATAGGGATCCGTCTCTTGAGTTTTGTTTGCATATTGCAATTTGCTCGGGTGCGTGGATTGACAACTACTATGATGATCAGTTAATGGTGTGTTGTCTATCTCCATATCCTTAGGCATATTCATCGTGCTCAAAATGTTTGCAACCTGCTCTTGAACCATTGTACTCATCTCTTGTCTCAATTTTTGGCTCACTTTAGCATCTATTTCCTGAGTGATAACATATAGCTCATCAGCTGATATTACACCGCTTCGACCTTTCCTTTTCTCTACCTCTCCAAATATGTTTTTTATACCCATCATCCCACCAATCCCTCTAACTCGACCGGAATGCTCTTTTTTTCAAGAGCACGACTCAAGACATCATCATGCCTATCTGGAACCCATGATCCTTCAATGGCTTTTCCTCTCCAATCATTTTGCCAACCAGAAATAAATAAACTAAGATGCAGCACATGACAAATGTTCATGCAATATAAACACTCTACATGAATTTTGGTTTTTTACATGCAGACACACTTATGAATCATTAGGATTTCCATGGTGTGTGTCATGTCACGAGTTCTCATAGTCCATATACCGCTAATATAATTTGAATCAATTCAGTATATATGTTCATCCATTTAATAACACGAAGATCCAATATAAAATATTTTTTAAATTGATAAAGCAAGTTTATCTATTAGATCTAATGATATAATTATAGCCTAATTCAAGAGAATGGCAACTTGTAAAATAAAGCTACACTGTTTAAAGTTATAAAAATATTAAAGTGGCTTGAGGCAACATAAAGCTTCTGTAATTCTTTTCAAAATCTTTTAAAGACCATTTGCATCAAACTTGGGAAGCAACTAAGATTTTATTAAAACAAGACCATTTGCAATCACTTATGAGGATGCCCGCAAGAAATTACTTTTTGTGATAGAAGAAATTACTAAGATTTTATCTTTCAAACCCTTTTTTCGAGTATTACTCACGCATACAGTAGTTATAAAATATTAAAAGAAAAAAAACTATTAAGGATGTCTCCTAAATTAGTTTAAAAATTTGCAAAAACAAGGCATTTTAAAGTCCTCATACAGGGATCTTCTCGCTGTAATATTTTGCAACTTTGGTCCACAAGTGTTGATGCTTAAAATTAGTAATTTCAAATAAGGAATGTTAGGCAGTGTGTGTTTTCAGTTTAGAACATGTAAAGCAGTAATATACATGGAAACTAGTCATACCATTTTATCTGCAACCATCTTAGTTTTCTCATTAGGGATGGCATAATTTCCATCAGCTCCTTTTTTTTATCATGCCAAAATCCAATCTTTACTCCGATCCATAGCAGGTCCACCTGGCAATGCGATAGAAGAACTATGGCCTTCAGTTATCCATTTAACCTTCTTTCCCGCATACCCAGCTTGTCCTAAATAGTGAGGATGTTCGTTGCATGCCTGATTCTTCCTAGTCTTCTCACTTATTAGCTGTTTTATGACATTAAGAATTCTAACTGATAGATCATCACAATAATTCTAACTGATCTAGTCATCCGTACATTTTTTAGGACAACATGACACTCTTGCTATGAAACTATCGTAGCGTACCAAACTGCCACAAATATGACAGAATCATATCTTGGTATGACTACATATATATCAGTTTTCTTTTATAGTACACAATGTACATAAATATATGTTCCCTAAGATTTCAAAGTTTAGTCATGAAGCACATTTAATTGGTTACTTAAAATATATTTTTGGTGAGATGATTGAAGCAGTTGGGCGTGAATACATGGATGATTTCTTCAGTTGCTATGAATACCTCTCGCTCATAAGGGACTGTTTATTATTCAGGTTAACTACTACTGTATATATAAAGATATATAAGCACATATATGATTTATTTAGCTATTTTTGTCATAATAATAAGCTGGAGGAATAATTCCATCGTTAATAAGGAGTAAGCAAATTTCAGATTTTTTTAAATCAAAAGCAAATCTGGGTAGGTTCCTATTAACTTCATTAGTTATTAACTTCCAATTATTTCACATTGAAACATAAGTAGTGTGTGTTCACATGTTAATACCTTTTATGTTAACTTTAGAATTCTCGATTTACAACTGTTTTTCCCTTTTAAAGAAAAGAAGAAGACGGAAGATTGTCATCTCATGGTTCGAAAATCTAAATAAACATTATTCTCTACATGATTAAGAAACTCTGGATTTTAATGTTATAAAATTTTAATATTTTGTAACATCCTTCTATCCATGCAAATGTTGAATTTAAATGATTCAAAATATGCATGAACTACATGGCAGTAACATAGCTTCTAATTATTAAAGAGGAATGTGAAACAAAACATGCACTTTTATATTGCATTACAGCAGGCTAAACAAACATGCACTTTTGTATTGCGTTTATGTGTAATGGACTTAAATAGAGATTTTATAAATTTCCCGTGTCAATATGCCAGTAAAATATGTAGTAGTATAACACTTTTCTTGTTTGTAAATCTTACAGCATCAACAAAAAGTAAGCCGAATGTATGAAGATATGGTTCTCATATTGCAAAATTAATTAAATAGCTGGTGACTTGTGGATATGGCATTAAAAACATACCTTAAACTCCTCAGTTTCACAATACTTCTTAAAGGTCTCCCATTGTGATTTTGTAACACCATCATAAAGTTCGTATGGTTCTTTATGGTTTTCTGGAAGCTTTCTGGTTTTCGTAATCCAACCACTAAACAATTTTGTTTTAAAATCCTTCCATGCTCCATGAACAATTTTTAACACATTCTTTTTCATTTGTTCGTCGATGTGGTACTCAGTCTGAGATAATAAAAAATAAAAAATAAACAACGTCAAAGCAATAAAATGAATCTGATAAACAATGAAAGTGGTCCATGACTCCAAACACAAAGGATCCAACTGATAATTTAACAAGGGAACAAATTAATGTATAACACCTTAATGTCTTCGCAGATGGTATCCTTAAGCCCTTGACTAACGCTAGCCCAATCTTTGATATTGATATCAATTCTAGATCTTGCTGTATCGCCTACGTACGCCTTAAAAGACTTCATCCATTTTCCAATAGGTTTGCCATTATCACACCACTCAATGAATTTTTGCTCGGGTGTTCTGTATTTCTTTCCGGTTCTTGGACCTCTTTGCCTCCTCTTAGATGATGGTTGTGAAACGGGAGCAGAATTGTTTTGCTCTTCAGTGTGTTCAGATGGTTGTATTACCATTATTCCTGTATCACATATGAGCATCCGAAAGTTATAACATATTTCATGCAAAAGAAGAAAAATCCAGCAATCAAACATGTAGATATCATGCGAAAGACCATGCATGTAGATATTAGCAATTAAAAAAAACAGCAATTAACTCTTTTATTTCTGTTGAAATCTTGAGACAAATCAAAGCCACCAAGATAAGCTTCCAGATCCTAGGTCGGTACAAAAATTGAAGAAAAAAAAGAAATGCAGCAGAAGACTACACATGCAATTGAACAGGAAACACTAGATGAGGAAATGAAAAACATTGATATAAATGAAAAACATTAATATAAATGATACATCGGAAGCACGCTTGCAGCAAGTACTTCCGAAACCTGCAATAACATAATGCTTGACACTTATATCACCTTGCTATTTACTTCAATTCAGTAAAGCACATATCATCCTGCTATTTATTTTAATCTGCTATCTCAGGTTAATCTGGATACAAAGATCAAGCAACACATGTTTAACCAAGATCAAGCAACACATGTATTCTTAATGCTATCTTCTTTCATTACGCTATATCCAATATTTGATAACTTGTATTTTTTGACCCATTTTTTAAAAAAGAAATATGATATTAAGGGAAATTTTAAAGTATGCAGATGTTCTAATAAGTATTTTTTAAAACCAAAATAAAACATCCTATAAATACAATTTAAAATAAGAAAAAAAAAATCTAAGGGAAAAGTGCTCCATTTTATTTTATTTAGAAAATGTAAATGTTCTATATACTGGATATATAATGTAAATGTAGAAGTTATTTTATTTAGAAGAAAACAAGCTAACGTAAGTGTTCTACATGATCATGATATTCATCTTTATGTCTACTTTTATACTTTTGTGTAAATATCGTATTAAAAGGTTAAAAAAATTTAAGTAAAATGGTAACAATATTAGAAGGTTGAAAACTTACCCCTCTATCCAAACCCCTTCATTATGATCAGAACGTGCATAATTTGCATTTAAATCGACTTCTTCTTCTAATAGACTTACACCGATGGAAAAAGGTGGATTCTCGTCAAATTGATTATACTCTTCTTCATCTATCATGTCGCCGATCCCAACAATGCGTCTTTTTCCAGGAAGGACAACATACCATTTATGATCAGCTGGGTCGGTGACATAAAAAACTTGTTTCACTTGAGATGCCAAGATGTGTGGATCGTTATCATTACTCGCTCGATCAAAGTTAACAAGTGTGAATCCATGTTCATCCACTTGTACAGCACGATGGTTATCGGCCCATTTACATTGAAATAGAGGAATTGTGAAGTCTTTATATTCAAGTTCCCGAATATTCTCAATTACCCCGTAATATGACATTGTCGCATTTATTGGTTTGTTATCTTTAGCGCTAGCAAATTCTCTTGAAGATGCTACGACACTTACTCCACTATTTTGCATTTTGCTCTTTTCATCTTGACGGTTCGTATGGAAGACATATCCATTAATAGCGCATACTTCATAAGAGCTAACTTGACATTTAGGCCCATACACCAACCATCTTATTGTATCGGAAACATTATGATTTGTTTGAGACAATTGAGTCATTACTGTATTTTTAAACCATATGACGAATGAGCGGTTATGTTCATTTGTCAACCATCTTTCATTCTTTGAAAGATTTTGAGACTTTAGAATTGTCATGTGCTCTTCCAAATAAGGATGAACCTCACTAAGGAGTTGTAAAACAAGTAGGTGGGCTTTGTGAAACATATCATCACCAATTGACATCAATTTAAACCCCATTATGCCTTGACCGCCAAGTCGCCCTTCATGTCGAGACTTGCAAAGTCCAGTAGGTTCAACGCCAGTTATGTATTATGTGACAAATTCAATAACCTCCTCGGCTATAGTACCTTCTACGATACTAGCTTCAGGTCTATATCTATTCTTTGTTTTTCTTTTTAAAGTTCCCATGTGCATTTTGAACGGATACATATACCTCATAAAAACAGGACCGCAAATCTTGATTTCTCTTACTAGATGAACAATCAAATGCACCATAACATCGAAAAATGAAGGGGGAAAATACATCTCAAATTGACATAAAGTAACAATAACATCAGCTTGTTGATCATCCAACATATCAGGATCAATCACCTTACTACAAATTGCAATAAAAAAATACAAAGTTTTGTAATAACATGTCTAACATGTTTAGGCAGTATACCTCGAATAGCAACAGGCAACAAATGTTGCATCAACACATGACAGTCATGGGACTTCATGCCCGTCAATTTCAAATCCTTCATTGATACACGACTGCTAATGTTTGAAGAATAACCTGATGGAACCTTGACACCACGAAGAGACTCACATAAATTAGTTTTCTCCTTTTTGGACAATGTATAGCATGCAGGAGGAAAATAGATACGTTTCCACTGGTGCTAACTCCTTTCAAATACCCATTTTTAACATATCTTGTCTAGCTTTTTCACTATCTTTTGTCTTACCAGGTATATTCAAAAGTGTTCCAATGATACTGTCACAAACATTCTTTTCTATATGCATTACATCTAGACAGTGCCTAACTTGTAAATGTTTCCAATATGGAAGTTCCCAAAATATAGATTTTTTCTTCCACATGCTTTCTTGAAGAGGAAAGGCTTTGCCAAATACATTTTCAATATCCTTGATCCGTTCATATACATCAATTCCTGTTAATGGCAAACGAGCAACTCTGCTTTCTATCTCCCCATTGAAAGGTTTCTTCTTTTTACGATAACGATGATCGCGAAGGAGAAATCTACGATGATGCATATACACATTTTTCTTGCAAAAATGCAAGCGCTCAACAACCATGTGGTCTTGACAAATTGGGCATGCTTTAGCACCTTTTGTACTATATCCAGACAAGTTACCATATGCGGGAAAATCATTTATGGTACAAAAAAGCATGGCGCGTAATGTAAATTCACTTCTACTATATGCATCAAATACGCACACACCTTTATCCCACAAAAGTTTTAGATCATCAATAAGAGGAGCTAGATAAACATCGATGTCATTTCCTGATTGTCATGGCCCCGAAATCAGAAGAGACAACATAATGTATTTGCGCTTCATGCTCAAGTGAGGTGGAAGATTGTAAATCACCAAAAGAACTGGCCAAGTACTATGTTTACTGCTAAGGTTGCCAAATAGGTTTATGCCATCTGTGCAAAGACCAAGTCTGAGATTCCTTATTTCTTCGCCAAAACTAGAATACATGGTGTCAATATTTCTCCACTGCGGAGAATCGGCTGGATGTCTTAGTAATCCATCATTCTTCCTCACATCTGCATGCCATCTTAAGTTTTTTGCAGTTTCTTTATTTGCAAATAAACGTTTAAATCTTGGTATAATGGGCAAATACCATAAAACCTTTGCTAGAGGCCGTTTCTGATCTGAGCCATTATGAACATTTCCTCGCGACTTGTAACGGGATAATCCACTGTAATAACCCGGAAATGCGGGCCAATTTAAAAAATTTATTTTGGCAATTTTAGCGAATTTTGAATATTTAAAATGAATTATTTTAAATAATATCGACGAAAATTTATTTTGAATATATTTAGAACGTATATATCTATACGCATCGTCGTTAGAATATAAATATTTATATATAATTATAAAAAGGAATTGAAAATGGCGCGGTAGTTCGATAATTCGATTTCAAACTTCAATTGAACATACCGGGTGCAAAACAATCCGGATTTTAGTGAAACCAAAAATAATGGGATCTAATTGTGAATATCTTTCCAACGAATCCAAAAAATCGAAATTTCATAGCGGGAATCAAAAGATATGTCCAGTTGAAAATTCTGAATAGTCGCTATGGAATTCAGGCCCTTAAAAATGGGAATTTTGCAAACGACCTCGGATTTCGACGAAACCACTTTTGTTGGGTCCGTGATGTCAAATTATTGTTAGGTTTCAAATTTCATAATTTTTCGATTCAATATGTGAGCGTGGCAAAGGAAAACGTGTTTGACCAGTTTCAGTTGATTTCAATCGACTGGAAAATGACCATTTTTCAAACGGTCTCAGAATTCGATGAAACTAGTTTTATTAGGACCGTATCGTCAATACAAAGCTAGAAAATATTTTTATGGAATTTTTAGAGTTCGTATGTGACCCCGGTAAATTGAAATACGCGTTCAAATTCAATATATAGAGTTATATGTTGATTTTAATGGAAACTGATTGTAACGATCGAATCAGCCTACGAAACATATCCCATTGTGTTCGGAATAGGGGTAAAACGCTATGGACGACAGGCGGTGGGCCTCGTTTAGAGGTCGAAAATAAAAGTTGTTTTTTGTGAAAAATAAAATAATTTAATAATCATAAAAAAAAACTTGTCTCCTCTGCCCCCCCCCCCCCCGTTATAATTCAGTTCGAAGGAAAAGAAAACGAAAGAAAGAGAGAAGTCGCGCCCTAGCGCGACTGGAGCCCCCCACCGCCGCCAAGGCGGCGCACCCACCTTCTCCTTCCCCCGCTCCACCCTCTTCTCCTCCCGCTCCTCTTCTTCTTCCAACTGAAAGCAACCGAGCCCCCATCAAAGAACCCGACGCAACCCACAACCCCCCCCCCCCACCTCGATCGAGTTGACCGCCAGTAGCCCCCCCTCCCTCCTTGCTGACGCCGACCCCCATCTCCTTCCGCCTCCCCTTCTTCAGCTGCACCCTGATGCCCCCCCCCCCCCAGAAATGCAATGTAAGTTTTTACTGTTCTTCATTTTTAATTTAAAAATCAATTTAATTATACATCGGTTAAGAACGAGATTTCTAAAGTGTTTTAAATCAGATTTTTAAAGTATTAAGAACGAGATTTTTAAAGAGTTAAAAATCAAAATTTTAAAGTACTAAGAACGAGATTTTTAAATTGTTAAAAATCAGATTTTTAAAGTGTAAAAGACGATATTTTTAAATAGGAAAAGACGATATATTTAAATATGAAAGGACGATATTTTTAAATATGAAAAGACGATATTTTGAGATGAGTAGTGAAGTAAAAATATGATTTTTACTTCGAGAAAAATATAATTTTTATAATGTAGAAGGGTTAAAAATGTGATTTTAATATATTGAATAGCGAAGTAAAAATTCGATTTTTATATATTGAATTGCGAAATAAAAATTCGATTTTTATATATTGAATAGCGAAGTAAAAATTCGATTTTTATATATTGAATAGCGAAGTAAAAATTCTATTTTTATATATTTAATAGCGAAGTAAAAATTCGATTTTTATATATGTAGTGGCTACGGGCGACGAAAGTGATGAAAGGCGAGCACGGTGAAGATGTTCTACATAGGAAGTGCCGTGAAGTTGGGATAACTATCGGTGAGAACTTCTCACTCTTCAATTTCTTTTTCTAGTTATATATATATACTAGGATGCAGACGGTGTTTAGTAGCACCCGACACAATCGTCCACAGACCATGGACTTGTTTGTTTGGCTGTGTAGTTGGTTAGATTATTTGGGTTGAATTGAATTGTTTGGTGAAATGAATGGATTTGATTGATGTGTGAATAGCGTGGGCCTTCACTAGACCAGGGTTAAGGCTAGGCCTCATCCCGTTTCTAGTATCGTGCCGTTATGCCGCCGAAATTTCCTAAAATATGTTAGAAAAATAAAAATATCATTTTTATTGTGCAAATGAACTGAATAGAAATTTCGACCATTTATTTCAAACGGACATTACGGGAGATCCGACCGTCGAATTCTCCTAAAACCGGAACCGTTGGGTTCGTATCGAAAAGAGCTTTCTAACGAATAATAGAAATTTGAAATCTAACGGTTGGATTTGGAGATACGTCCAAATAAAATTCGAAAAAGGTCGCTATAGGTGCAGTTCGATGGCCGTTGTTGGAAACCGACTGTACGGGCCTTGATAAAATTAATAAAAATAGTAATAATTTGTGTAAAATCATAAGAAATGATTTGGGGAAAAATTGGGATGAAAAACTCTATATTTGAAAAGATAAAAATAGATTTTTATCGAAATGAACTAGTTTTGAACTGAAATTAAAACCCATTTATTTTTAAAATAAATAAATTGGATTTGAAATGGGTTTAAATAGAATTGATAATTTAAATTATCAAATTTAGGAAATGAGCGAGAATGGAGTATCACCAGTTTTGCTCCAAAGAGATAGTTAAATCTTTAATTAGATTTGAACGTGAAATGGTAATTAATTTTACCGATAACACCGTAGTAATACATATGGAGTATTACCAGTTTTGCTTCATGGGATGAATAGGTTGGGATTGGGAAATAAAATAAATAATTACTTCGGTGTGGTTCGCTAATCCCGACTAGTTTGGAAAACCATAATTTGGTTTGAAATGACATCCAAAGGAAGATTAAAGGATAAATTTTAAAGAATTTATCTTGGATAAAATTAATGGGAACCTTTCCCTGAGAATATGAATTGGAATGAGGCGTATGTTGTGTTTTTGTAACATTCATTTTAATATACGCGGGTTGTTCGGAAAGGCCGGGTTTATACCCATTCTAAATAACTGATTCGACGATATGTCAAAGATGAAGACGTTGGTCGAAGACCGGAAGTCTTCACATCGTTTGGATAATTACTGATGATCCTGATTGGGCTGTACACCCAAGAGGATGGAAATAGTTGGTGGTTGTTCAGACGTACTTGGAGATCGATGGATATGCGAGGAAAGTGCCTCCGGTTTCGTTCAGACCCAGAACGAACTTGTAAATGGATTGTGTGTCTGACATTGGATTTTATTCTGTGTTGATTTATTTCTGTTAAATATATATCTTTTTGGCGGTGGAGAATTTATTCTCTTGCTTAACGCCCTTCTCTGAGACGTACGAGCTTAGAGGTTATATATCGATAGATATCAATCGCATGGCATGAATTGCCTGTGTGACACACTGAGTTGCATGGATCAAGGCTTCTGTTGAAAAGCAAAGTCTTGTGGTTGATGATCAAAGCACGGCCTTTGTAGCGTAGCTTTGTGTATAACGTGAATTCGCGAGCCTCACACCTCGGTATGAGTTAAAAACGGGATACGGACCGATGGGAGAGCACGATGTTTCTTTCTAGCTTTGGTGGTGTCAGTGACTTACCCGCCCTGACATTTATATACTTTTCACCTATGCGGTTATTGGATGCTTGGCGCCTCGATTATAGGTCTGTAAGGACCGGGAAACGTGTGTTCAGGCATAACTAATCCTCTAACGTAAGTGAGGACCGGCCCAACCAATCCAGGATTGCCCAGAGTGTGTAGTCCTGAGACATTTGCTAGAGTGTCTCGAAGCGGAGAGGATCTTTCCCCTTGCCTCGACTCATGACGGAAATCCAATTTCCAATACGTGTATTGCGGTTTTAATTGTAGAACTAGTATGGTGACATGATAGATGGTACCCATGCCGCCTATGATTGTTATTTATGATTGAAATGTTTTGACACTATACACTTATTATAGTATCAAATGATTTGGTTTAAACGTACCAAGCATGTTTGGCTATTATAAGGGAAAATCCTATCCTCCAGCTTGTGTTGCATTGTGTGATGGGACCTGGGTCTTATAATAGCTTCATTTTTCGAAAAAAGCATTGCGTTGTTTATTCTATGCACTAGTGTTCTTGGGAGGAAACCCGTTCCGTGTTATACGGCGTGGTCCCTTGAATTACTCTCGTTTAAAGTAAAGTTTTAAATAACTGTTTTAGTTCTTACACCAGTCACATGACTGACCTGGAGTTTATTGTTTTAACCTAAACTTTGGGTGCCCCTATTTTCGACACGGGCAGCTAGTAGTTTTGGTTTTGCAGATTTATATTCACAGGATCCTGGTTTACAGCCGGAACGATGCTCGGAAAGCTCTGTATCAGTATATCACCTTCAGTTGTGCTTTGTATTATTTTCCGCTGCTATGTAATTTATTGTAATCTCTGATATTTATCGAATGTAATTTATTCATTTATACTCTGTATATTCTTGTATCTGATGGAATTGTTGTAATAGCAATGAAATGTTCTTCTGGTTGTGTTCTGATTTGTCGTGTTCTCAAACGATCAGGGGTTTTGAACTGTCTAGATCGATTTAACGACTGATTAGGATCGAGCGAAATTCCCGGCCGTCACATTTGGTATCAGAGCTTTGGTTTACAGAGCTCGAGAACAAGACACATTAGAACCATACGAAAGAATTCATCAGATTTTGGATTAGTAATATCCGAATAGAATGACTCTTTAGAGATAGGATCAGTAGTATCCTAGAACGAGTGTGAAGAGTATATTTTCCAAATGAAAAACAATTTTGCTTTGAAAATTTAAATAGTTTTATACGTATTTGAATATTTTATTTGTATTGATTTGGACAATCCAGTATATAAAGGTTTTGCATATACGCGTCATGAACGTATATTCGAAGTTTTAATATATTAAATAGATACAGAGTCACACTCTAGTCGCCCGGAGATGATTCTACTGATGACTCTATAGCATCAGTAGTGTGTGTTCGAGTTTCGAAGTTGTGATTTTCTATATATTTCCATTAGACTGGTGTGAGAACCAAAACTTATATAGCTAGATTTATTGTTGTGAATTGGCATCAAAAACAAGATTTTTTGTGTATATATCAAAATTATTAATCTGAAACTCTAATCCACTAATTGATTGATGATTGTGTTGTTTGATTATTGTTGCCTAATTGAATTTTGAACCATTTAGCCTAATTGAATCAAATATCGAACTATATTGAAAATTAGTCGCATTTGCTTGCATATACATGTACTTACATTGAACAGGTCATAGCAAGGAGGCTAGAGCAGAGAATAAAATTTGTTTGCCCGACAAATAGGTACATGTTTACAATAATTTACTGTTTTGTTTGGGTGATGATGATTTTATGAGCCTATTGGCTAGCCGCTTGGCTTTTTCTTTTTCTTTTTGAGATCAGAAGGCCTATATGGCAATTTCGGGATTTTCCCGTGGCTCCCGGTGTAGGGGAGATTATGGCGAAATTTTTCGAAAATTTAGGGTGTTAGCCAAATTTTTGAAGAATTTTAAAATTCTCAGAAACTGAAAAGTTGGAGAATGGAAGCCAGATCGAACGTAGAGTTGATTGATCAAACCACTTTTGAATTTGTTCCTTTTCGGGGACGAAAAGTTTTAAGTGGTGGCGATTGTAATAACCCGGAAATGCGGGCCAGTTTAAAAAAAATTATTTTGGCAATTTTAGCGAATTTTGAATATTTAAAATGAATTATTTTAAATAATATCGACGAAAATTTATTTTGAATATATTTAGAACGTATATATCTATACGCGTCGTCGTTAGAATATAAATATTTATATATAATTATAAAAAGGAATTGAAAATGGCGTGGTAGTTCGATAATTCGATTTCAAACTTCAATTGAACATACCGGGTGCAAAACAATCCAGATTTTAGTGAAACCAAAAATAATGGGATCTAATTGTGAATATCTTTCCAACGAATCCGAAAAATTGAAATTTCATAGCGGGAGTCAAAAGATACGTCCAGTTGAAAATTCTGAATAGTCGCTATGGAATTCAGGCCCTTAAAAATGGGAATTTTGCAAACGACCTCGGATTTCGATGAAACCAATTTTGTTGGGTCCATGATGTCAAATTATTGCTAGGTTTCAAATCTCATAATTTTTCGTTTCAATATGTGAGTGTGGCAAAGGAAAACTTGTTTGACCAGTTTCAGTTGATTTCAATCGACTGGAAAATGGCAATTTTTCAAACGGCCTCAGAATTCGACGAAACTAGTTTTGTTATGACCGTATCATCAATACGAAGCTAGAAAATATTTTTATGGAATTTTTAGAGTTTGTATGTGACCCCGGTAAATTGAAATACGCGTTCAAATTCAATATATAGAGTTATATGTTGATTTTAACGGAAACTGATTGTAACGATCGAATCAGCCTACGAAACATATCCCATTGTGTTCGGAATGGGGGTAAAACGCTATGGACGACAGGCGGTTGGCCTCGTTTAGAGGTCGAAAATAAAAGTTGCTTTTTGTGAAAAATATAATAATTTAATAAAAAAAACCTTGTCTCCTCTGCCCCCCCCCCCCCCCCCCGCATTATAATTCAGTTCGAAGGAAAAGAAAAAAAAGAAAGAAAGAAGTCGCGCCCTAGCGCGACTGGAGCCCCCCACCGCCGCCAAGGCGACGCACCCACCTTCTCCTACCCCCGCTCCACCCTCTTCTCCTCCCGCTCCTCTTCTTCTTCCAACTGAAAGCAACCGAGCCCCCATCGAAGAACCCGACGCAACCCACAAACGCCCCCCCCCCCCTCGATCGAGTTGACCGCCAGTCGCCCCCCCTCCTTGATGACGCCGACCCCCATCTCCTTCCGCCTCCCCTTCTTCAGCTCCACCCTGATGCGCCCCCCCTGAAATGCAATGTAAGTTTTTACTGTTCTTCATTTTCAATTTAAAAATCAATTTAATTATTCATCGGTTAAGAACGAGATTTTTAAAGTGTTAAAAATCAGATTTTTAAAGTGTTAAAAATCAGATTTTTAAAGTATTAAGAACGAGATTTTTAAAGAGTTAAAAATCAAAATTTTAAAGTACTAAGAACGAGATTTTTAAAGTGTTAAAAATCAGATTTTTAAAGTGTAAAAGACGATATTTTTAAATATGAAAAGACGATATTTTTAAATATGAAAAGACGATATTTTTAAATATGAAAAGACGATATTTTGAGATGAGTAGTGAAGTAAAAATATGATTTTTACTTCGAGAAAAATATAATTTTTATAATGTAAAAGGGTTAAAAATGTGATTTTTATATATTGAATAGCGAAGTAAAAATTCGATTTTTATATATTGAATAGCGAAATAAAAATTCGATTTTTATATATTGAATAGCGAAGTAAAAATTTGATTTTTATATATTGAATAACGAAGTAAAAATTCGATATTTATATATTGAATAACGAAGTAAAAATTCGATTTTTATATATTGAATAGTGAAGTAAAAATTCGATTTTTATATATTGAATAGCGAAGTAAAAATTCGATTTTTATATATTGAATAGCGAAGTAAAAAATCGATTTTATATATTGAATAGTGAAGTAGAAATTCGATTTTTATATATTGAATAGCGAAGTAAAAATTCGATTTTTACATATCTAGTGGCTACGGGCGACGAAAGTGATGAAAGGCGAGCACGGTGAAGATGTTCTACATAGGAAGTGCCGTGAAGTTGGGATAGCTATCGGTGAGAACTTATCACTCTTCAATTTCTTTTTCCAGTTATATATATATATATATACTAGGATGCATACGGTGTTTAGTAGCACCCGACACAATCGTCCACAGATCATGGACTTGTTTGTTTGGCTGTGTAGTTGGTTAGATTATTTGGGTTGAATTGAATTGTTTGGTGAAATGAATGGATTTGATTGATGTGTGAATGGCGTGGGCCTTCACTAGACCGGGGATAAGGCTAGGCCTCGTCCCGTTTCTAGTATCGTGCCGTTATGCCGCCGAAATTTCCTAAAATATGTTAGAAAAATAAAAATATCATTTTTATTGTGTAAATGAACTGAATAGAAATTCATGTGTTGAAATAAAATATTTTATCGTTAAAAATATAATTTTTAACGTGGAAGTGAATAAAATAAAATATTCATTTACAAACCGGACGGTTTGTTTATGTATACCTATTTGAAGGACATTGATTGGGTCGATAAATTTTACACATCGCCCAACTGCACAACTAAAATCTGTGTTTGATTGTTTGAAACCCCACACGGGTGTTGAGATGAAATTTGAAGTCCACTCATCCTGATTGATTAAATATGTCGATCGATTGATTGACAGGCTGTTATAAGCGTTAGATATCTATATTTGATGCTTATACAGTGTAGTGCACTTTGGTTGATGGTTGATTATTTTTCAATGCTATTATATACGTGTGATGTATGAAAATCCATATAATTAACATTATATGGTGATTGATTGGGCCTCATTCCAATTTAGAAAATAAAGAATATTATAATATAAAGGTTCATGTGTTGACCGTACTCATCCGTTGAGATTAGTCATGTGTTGAACAAAATATTTTAACAATAAAATTTACATCTTTATCATATATGAAATCAGAAATTAACTGGAAGATAGATAAGATGAGTGGTCTCCTGGATATTGATCTGATGTTGGTTTCGGCCTTCGGGGTTATTATTTAGGGAATCGTTCTCTTACTAATTTATGGTTGGAGTCTGATTTGATATCAAACGATATATACCCTAATTTTTATAAAATATATTAAATAACAAAAATAGTCACACGTGGACAGTACTCATTCGTTGAGATTAGTCGTGTGTTGACAAAAATAAATATTCATTGGTTGAATAGAATATTTCAAAATAGAAATATATGAAGCCGTGTTGATTAGATTGACGCCATTTTGACGTGAACGATATTTATATCGATTTTATTCATTTTAAAATTAATATTGAAAAGTGATTTCGAAATCGAATATTTTGAATTGAAATTGGAATTAAATCGAATAGAAAACAGATTTTGAATTGAATTGAATAGAAAATGATTTCGAAATGAATTGAATAGAAAACGATTTCGAAATGAATTGAATAAAAAACGATTTCGAAATGAATTGAATATAAAACGATTTCGAAATGAATTGAATATAAAACGATTTCGAAATGAATTGAATGTAAAACGATTTCGAAATGAATTGAATATAAAACGATTTCGAAATGAATTGAATATAAAACGATTTCGAAATGAATTGAATATAAAACGATTTCGAATTGAATTGAATAGAAAACAAATTTGATTTCAATTGAATATATAACGAATTTGATTTGAATTGAATAGAAAACGAATTGAATTTAAATTGAATAGAAAACGAATTGAATTCAAATTGAATAGAAAACGAATTGAATTTAAATTGAATAGAAAATGAAATGAATTCGAATCGAATTAAAATCGATTTGAATTGAAATCAAATAGAAATGAAAGTAAAAAGGATTTATAATAGGAAATTCAATTTTGATTTGAATTTGAAATAAAGGTTGAAATTTTTTTGAAACGAATTCAAAACTATTTATAAAATTCGTTTTTAAGTAGTAATCGACGAAATATATATATTATATATATATTATATATAAATATATATATAATATAATGGCCTGAATAGAACGCGCCGCGGCAGTTTGTGAATTTCGACCATTTATTTCAAACGGACATTACGGGAGATCCGACCGTCGAATTCTCCTAAAACCGAAACTGATGGGTTCGTATCGAAAAGAGCTTTCTAACAAATAATAGAAATTTGAAATCTAACGGTTGGATTTGGTGATACGTCCAAATCAAATTCGAAAAAGGTCGTTACAGGTGCAGTTCGATGGCCGTTGTTGGAAACCGACTGTACGGGCCTTGATAAAATTATTAAAAATAGTAATAATTTGTGTAAAATCATAAGAAATGATTTGGGGAAAAATTGGGATGAAAAACTCTATAATTGAAAAGATAAAAATAGATTTTTATCGAAATGAACTAGTTTTGAACTGAAATTAAAACCCATTTATTTTTAAAATAAATAAATTGGATTTGAAATGGGTTTAAATAGAATTAATAATTTAAATTATCAAATTTAGGAAATGAGCGAGAATGGAGTATCACCAGTTTTGCTCCAAAGCGATAGTTAAATATTTAATTAGATTTGAACGTGAAATGGTAATTAATTTTACCGATAACACCATAGTATTAGATATGGAGTATTACCAGTTTTGCTTCATGGGATGAATAGGTTGGGATTGGGAAATAAAATAAATAATTACTTCGGCGTCGTTCGCTAATCCCGACTAGTTTGGAAAACCATAATTTTGTTTGAAATGACATCCAAAGGAAGATTAAAGGATAAATTTTAAAGAATTTATTGTAACGACCCAAAAAATCTGAACCAATTTAAAATTTTTAAATTGGCTAAAATAATGGATTTTAAATATTTAAAATAAATGTTTTAAATAATGGCGATGAAAACTGAGTTTGAATCGACAATTGAAAACGAATATAATTAATTATAATTATAAACAAGGCCTGAAATGGCGTGGCAGTTTCAAAAATTGAATTCAAACTTTGTCGGACTGTAACGGGTGCAAAACAATCCAGGTTTTAGTGAAACAAAAAATATTTAAATCTGTTAGTGAATATCTTTCCAACGAATCTGACAAATCGAAATTTGATAGCGGGAATCAAAAGATATGTCCATTTGAAAATTCTGAATAGTCGCTATGGAATTCAGGCCCTTAAAAATGGACATTTTGCAAATGACCTCGGATTTCGACGAAACCACTTTTGTTGGATCCGCAGGGTCAAGTTATGGCTAGGTTTCAAATTTCATAATTTTTCGAATCAATATGTGAGCGTGGCAAAGGAAAACGCGTTTGACCAGTTTCAGTTGATTTTAATCGAGTGGAAATTGGCCATTTTTCAAACGGTCTCAGAATTCGACGAAACTAGTTTTGTTAGGACCGTATCGTCAATAAGAAGCTAGAAAATATTTTTCTGGAATTTTTCTAGTTAGTTTGTGACCCCGGTAATTTGAAATGTACGTTTAAAATTCAATATAGTGATTTAAACGTAAATTCAACGGAAACTGATTGTAACGATCAAATCAGCTTGCGATACATATCCCATTGTGTTCGGAATGGGGGTAAAACGCTATGGGCGACAGGCGGTAGGCCTCATTTCGAGGTCGTATGTAAAAGTCAACTTTTTTGAAAAACTAAATAATAAAATAATAAAAATAATTTTAATTTCCCTCCCTTTACCTCCCTTTCTGCCCCCCCCCCCCCCGATTCATTAAGCAGTTCGAAAGGAAAAAAAAAAGGGAACCCTAAATCGATCGGCGACGCCTCCACCAAGCTCCACCCACGATCGCCCCCTTCGTCCAGCCTCCTCCTCCCAGTGCGCAACCCCCGAAGACCCCATCCCCCTCGAAGCCATCGCGAGCGATTCGAGAGCCCCCCCCCCCCCCCCCGTTCGAGACACTGAAGCCGCCGCCCCCCCGGAAGCCAGCTCCGCCCTGCCGCCGACGTCTTCTTCCCCCCCCCCCTTTCGCAGACTACGGTGAGTATTTTAGGTTATTTTATTTTTATTTTTATTCTGTAAATACTGATTAATTTTAATTAGGTTTAAAACTGATTTTATAAACATTTAAAACTTATTTTAATTAGAAAAACTGATTTTTTTTTAATTAGGAAAAACTGTTTTTTTAAAAAAAAAATTAAAAACTGATTTTAAAGGGTTATAAAAACTGATTTTCAAATGCGTTTAAAAACTGATTTAGAAAAGGTTTGAATTTAAAATAGAAAAGGTTTGAACTTTAAAATAGAAAAGGTTTGATCTTTAAAATGGAAAAGACGGAATTTTTATTAAGTAAAAGAAGTAAGATATGAAAATTTATATTTTTAAAGCAATAAAAATATAATTTTTACATCATAGGAATATTAAAAATATAATCTTTATTTTTGAAAAGGCGGAATATATATTTTTGAAATGCAATTTTATATATTGAATAACATAGTAAAAAATTCGATTTTTACATATGTAGAGAATACGGGCAACAAAGCGACAAAAAGAGAGATTGGCGAAGATTTTATGCAAGGAAAAATCGTGGTATTGGATAGCTATTGGTGAGATTTCTGATTTAAAAATATTATATATGTGTGAAATGAAAGTGAATTGCTATATATATATATATATATATATATATATATATATATATATATATATATATACGCCCCTCGTCCACAAACCATGGACGATATTTATTGGTTGAAATTGTTGTGAAAATTGATTGATAGCGAATGATTGTTTGGGATTGTTTGTGATTGATATTGGTTGATTGTGGTTGAAAAATACCCATTTGTGATTGAGAAATATTTGGTTGAAAACCACATAGGATTAGTTTGTGGAAATGAAATAAATATATACATGCCGCCTGCGTGCGAACTAGATGCATGATCCCCATTGTCAAAAACCGCGAGGTTTTAAGTTAGAGCGAGGAGCCGTGCTAGGGACGGTCCCGGTTTTAACTACCCTGCCGTTATGCTGCCGAAATTTTGAATAATATTCGTGTGTTTGAATTATTTTCATATGCTTAAACTATATTTATTCATTGAATAGAAAACATTCATGTGTTGAATTGATATTCATTCGTTGATTAGAAATTCATGTGTTGAATGGTATTCATATTTTGAAATAAATTGTTTGAATATAAAAATCACATTTTTATCTATATATAGAAACTATAGAAAACATTCTTGTGTTGAATTGATATTCATTCGTTGATTAGAAATTCATGTGTTGAATGGTATTCATATTTTGAAATAAATTGTTTGAATATAAAAATCACATTTTTATCTATATATAGAAACTATAGAAAACGTTCATGTGTTGAATTGATATTCATTCGTTGATTAGAAATTCATGTGTTGAATGGTATTCATATTTTGAAATAAATTGTTTGATAATAAAAATCACCTTTTATCGACTATATGAACTGTGTAAAATAATCTCGTTTTAAAAGAAATTGTTTTATGATAAAAATCCTATTTTTATCACCTATATGAACTATATAGAAAAATAGTGTTTTGAAATGAATTGTTTTACAATAAAAATCACATTTTTATTGTATGCATAAATCGTTGAAATGCGAAGTGTTAAAAATAACCACTTGTTCAAAATAAACATATATGAGTTGAAATATTCATTAATTAGCTAATGAAATGATTTGCACCTATTTATGTAACATTAGAATGAATGGTGTTTTTAAAACAAACAGAAGTCAAATATGAAGTTGAATAGAAAATGATAAATGATAAGAACTGTATATATATGTACATGCATATTTATTGAACAGGTTATAGCAAAGGGGCTAGAGAAGAGGAATAAAATTTTGTGCCCGACAAATAGGTACACATTTACTGTTTTGTTTGGGTGATGATTTTATGAGCCTGTTGGCTAGCCGCTTGGCTTTTTCTTTTTCTTTTTGAGATTAGAAGGACCGGGAAAGCTATTTGCGATTTCCCGATGCTCCCGGTGCAGGGGAGGTTATGGCGAAATTTTCCAAAATTTTAAGGTGCTAGAAAAATATTTGAAGTAAAAACGATATGGAAATCATTGAGTGAACTATATTTATATAAATATATAAATATAAATAAAATTAAAATGAAACGAAGCCGTGCAGTTCGTATTTTGAAACCATGATTTCAAACAACTAGTACGGGAAATTCGACCATTGGATTTTCCCGAAACCTCAACCGTCGGGTTCGCCTTGGAAATATCTTCCCAACGGCACCAACCTTGCAAAAATCCAACGGTTGGATTGTCTGGAATGTTTAATTCAAATCTGAAGAAAAACAGCGCCAGAAGCGATTATACTTATATATCTATAAATATAATTATATATTTAATCGAATAACGACGCTGCAGTTCGTATTTTGAAATCGAAACTTCAAACGATTGTACCGGGAGATCCGACCGTCGGATTTTCCCGAAACTGGAACTGTTGGATTCGTTTTGAAAAGAACTTTCTAATGATGTAAATTTTGTGAAGATCCAACGGTTAGATTTTCAGATATGTGTAAATCAAATCTGAAGAAAAACAGCGCCACGGCCATGTTATGGCCCAAAACGTCGTTTTGAATATATTAGCTATTTTAAAATAAATAAATATAGCGATAAATCATTATAAAGTACCATAAACAATATGGAGTGGAAATAAACTGAATTTGCCCGATTTATGTTGAATTTGATGGTTGAATGTGTTTGGTGTGAAAATTACATTAAAGAACAATATTGATGTTGTCGAATAATTTAACCATTGAAATAAATTGATTTGAAAGTCTAAATATACGAGAATTATTTGAAAAGGCCGAGTTAATTCTCATTTCAAATAATTGACCGACGATTGAAAGTCGAAGATAAAGACGATGGTCGAAGACCGGAGATCTTCACCTCGTTTGGATGGTAACCGAGGTCCTGATTGGGAGGCATCCCGAAATATGGATAATGAGTGGTGATCGTCCAGACGTATGTGGTGATCGAAGGGTTTGCGAGGTATTTAGTGCCTCCGGTTTCGTTCAGACCCAGAACGGACTTGTAAATGGACTGTGTGTCTGACATTGGAGTTTATTCTGTGTTGATTGATTTCCGTTAAATATACATCTGTTTGGCGGCGGAGAATTTATTCTTTTGCTTAACGCCCTTCTCTGAGACGCACGAGCTCAGAGGTTGTATATCGATGGACATCAGTCGCATGGCATGAATTGCCTGTGTGGCATGCTAAGATGCAGTGATCAGGGCTTCTGTTGAAAAGCAAAGTCTTGTGGTGATGATCAAAGCACCGCCTGTGTGGCGTAGCTTTGTGTATAACGTGAATTCGCGAGCCTCACACCCCGATATGAACCTAAAACGGGAGAGGACATCAGGGAGGGCCTGCGTTTCTTTCTAGCTAGGGTGGTGTCAGTGACCTACCAGCCCTGACATTTATATACTTTTCACCTATGTGGTTGTTGCTGTTGCGAGGCGCCTCGGTTTGATCGGACGATCCGGGTCCGATGGAGTCATTCGTCGGCTCGTTTACGCCCCAAAGGGCGGGGAGACGTAGTGTTCAGGCATAATAATCCACATCGGTGGACCGGCCCTGACGATCCAAGGGGCAGTTGCGGCTGTTCCTGAGGGGCGGGCTAGAGCGTCTCGAATTCGGTAAGGACTATCTTTTGCCTTGGTTCATGACGGAAACCCAATTTCCAAATACGACATCGTGCGGTTTTGATTGTATACCTATATATATGGCGACATAGTGGTATGGGGCATTAATGTCGTCTATGATTGATAGTTATGATTTGAAATTGTTTTCAAAACATATAGACACTAACAATAATATCAAATGCCTTTGTTTTATTCGTATCAATCATATTTTGGCCGTTATAAGGTAAACTCTATCCTCCGGTTTGCGTTGCATTGTGTGATGGGAACTGAGTCTTATAACGGCTACATTTTTATAAAAAGCATAGCGATGTTTAAAAGAAAGATTTGTTTTAGAGCACTGGCAATCCAATGGAGTAAACCCGTTCCACGAAAGTGGCGTGGTCCTGTGATTTGCCATATTATATATGTATTGAATGGATTTCGCATACCAGTCCTTGTTGCTGGCCCTGTGTGGGCTGGGTACGCGTGATAGGGGGTTCTCGCTTCGCAATTTGGTGGCGAACGGGAGACTCTTACCCCCTACATGTCCCTGTTGAGGGTTGGTTCGCCATTGGGCGCGAGACTCGAGAGGGTCGCCGTAAAACAAGTGGTTGGGGTACCATTGGGAGCCACGGTGGGTTTTACCTGCTGTACTGGAGGATGAAGGGATGGTGGCAAAGCCTACCGGATTTCGCGGTATCGTCTCAACGTGGTATCAGTGCTTTGGTTAAGCTTAGTTCTGGAATATAACATTTGAACGAACTCGTCAGAAATAGAACCAGTAGTGTTCTAGGACGGGTAACTCCATACAGATAGGGTCAGTAATATCCTAGTATGAGTAAAGCAGGATGAAATTACACATCGATAGACACATTTACATTCAAGTATTTGTCTCTATATTTTGAAATATCTTTTCTGTTGACCTGACACTTTGTCTGCTAATTGCAGACGTACTAGAAAATGAGTGCCAGAAACAGAAGGAATACAGAACCCAATCTAGAGGCTCTATTCAAGAGATACCGAAATCTGGTGGAGCCCAATTCTCGGGCAGTGAATCTATTATTCAAACTCAAGCTTGGATGAGTTCTGTCGAAAGAATCTTTGAGCATATCCAGCTGAGAGAAGACCAAAAACGGTTAGTAGCATCTTGGGCGCTCAAAGAAGAAGCTTTAGTCTGGTGGGAAACAATCATCAAAGATAATCCAGAAGGTGATATCACCTGGGACAGATTCAAAGTGATTTTCCTAGAAAGATTTACTCCTCCCGAAGCAACCGAGAGATTATGTGATGAATTTTCTTATCTAATACAAGGAGATATGACCATCCCAGAATATCATAAGAAATTCAATGAACTTTCTCACTTTTCCCCTCATCTAATTCAAAATCCGAAGAGGAAAAATCTGAGATTTATTCATGGGCTTCAAAGGAAATACCAGAATAAAGTATTGGGGCATGTGAAGCTTCCTTTCACAGAAATGATTTACATGGCTTATCAGCATGAAGATCTTCATAAGAAAGGAATGTTACACGACGAAGAAGAAGTCTGTTCTAGTGACAAAGAAAAGTCGGAAACTGATATTCCTGAAGCCAGTAAGAAGCCCAGTGCCAAGAGAAAAAGGGCTGAATCTGGGAACAAACGAATAACGACCGCCACATGCTCAAGCTGCAATAGAAAAGGACATTTGGCGATAAGTTGCAAATCTTGGAACGAACAAAGAAAGAGTGGATCTAAACCCAAGAAGGATTTTCAAGGGAATCAAAGGTGCAATCAATGCCATCAGTTTGGTCATGTAAAGCAAGATTGCTGGAAGAGGAAGAAGACTGAAATAGTTCAAGTGAATGAAGTAGCAGAAACTTCGGATCCCTCAACAAGTCAAGAAAGGGCGGATGTTTTGGAAGGCACGCTAACTGTCAAAAACATTCCAGTTAAAGTATTGTTTGACACAGGTGCGTCGCGAAGCTTTATTTCAAAGAGTGCCGCTAAGAAACTTGATTTGAACTTGAGGAAGCTTAAGGAACCAATGACTGTCCAGAATCCGGTCGGGGGTTCTATCAATCTCAGTTGGATTTGTGCAGTACCCGTCTCTTTTTCTTGCTATAAATTCCCTATTATCTCTGTCGTCATGAATTTTGATGAATTCGATCTTATTTTGGGATTGGATTGGTTAACCAAATATGAAGCAGAGGTTAGATGCGCCGATAGAGTTGTTAGAGCTAAGATTAAATCAGGGAGTTATATAACCATTCCCTGTGAAGGTCAGAATGCTAATAGAAAAGACTTCTGGGCAGCTTTGAATGTTTCTCCATCCCAAATAGAAAATGTCCCTGAAATCACTGAGAATATTCCCGACCTCATCAAAGATATTCCTGTCGTCAAGAACTATGCGGATGTGTTCGAAGAAGTTGTTCGCTTACCTCCGCAGAGAGAAATAGATTTCAAGATTGCTTTAATTCCCAATGCAAGGCCGGTAGTTCACGCTATTCGAAGAATGTCCTTGAAAGAGAAGGAGGAATTAGACAATCAAAAAAGACAGCTAGTATGGAAAGGTCTGATCAGGCCTAGTTTCTCTGATTGGGGTGCAGCAGTGGTATTTGTCCCAAAATCTGACGGTACTCTACGTCTATGTGTGGATTATCGAGATCTGAACAAACAGACAATAAAGAACAAATATCCATTGCCGCGAATAGATGATTTGTTGGATCGATTAAATGGAGCACAAGTATTCTCACGAATGGACCTAGCTACAGGATTCCATCAACTTCGAATTGCCGAAGAGTGTGTTCCAATGACAGCGTTCAGAGGCCCCGACCTATTCTACGAGTGGTTAGTAATGCCATTCGGCTTATGTAACGCTCCAGCTTACTTCGTCGATCTAATGAATAGAGTGTTCAGAGCAGTTATGAATAAGTTTGTTCTGGTTTTCATTGACGATATTCTAATCTTCTCTAAATCGAAGGCCGAACATGAAAAGCATCTGGAACAGGTTCTAGAAATCCTCAGAAGGAATGTATTGAAAGCCAAGTTTTCCAAATGTATCTTCTGGCAAGATGAAGTAAAATTTCTAGGCCATGTTGTATCGAAAGAAGGAATCGCTGTGGATCCAAGCAAAATCACAGCCATTCAAAATTGGAAACAGCCCAGCACCCCCACAGAAGTCCGTAGTTTTCTCGGATTGGCTAGCTATTACCGGAAATTCGTTAAAGACTTTTCAAAGACATCTGGTCATTTAACAAAGCTTACAAAGAAGCACTCTAAATTCAAATGGACTCAAGAGAGCGAGGAGGCTTTCGAAGAGCTAAAGTTGAGATTAACCACAGCTCCAGTGTTAACCATCATAGATGGCAACCAGGATTTAAAAGTATGGACTGATGCTTCTAGAGAAGGCCTTGGCGCAGTGTTAATGCAAAGAGGCCAAGTGATTGCTTATGCTGGCCGTCAACTGAAACCGCACGAGAAAAACTATGTAACTCATGATCTTGAGTTATTGGCTATCATATTCTCTTTGAAAATCTGGAGACACTATCTTCTGGGCGAGAGATTTGAACTATTTATAGATCATCAGTCATTAAAGTACCTGTTCACTCAGAAGGACTTAAATTTGAGGCAGCAATGTTGGCTGGAGTTCCTTGCAGCATATGACTTTGAAATTATATATACTCCCGGGAAAGCCAATGTCGTGGCCGATGCATTAAGCCGAAAGAATGTAATGATCGCCAGCTTTATTATCACGACATCCTTGATTGACAAAATATCTATTCTTCAGAAGGAGGATAACTTTATTAAGGATATGATTAAAAGGATTTAGAAAGGCGAACCCTCGTGTTTTCAAATAGATAACGACGAGACCTTGAGATTGAAAGGAAGGATTTGTGTTCCTGACATTCCTGAGCTAAAAAGGGAAGTGTTAGACGAGTGTCACAAGTCCAAGCTGAGTATCCATCCTGGCGTGGCCAAAATGTATAACGATCTCAAAAGAACATTCTGGTGGAAGGCTATGAAAAGAGATGTTTCAATATACGTTAGCCGATGCCCTACTTGCCAACTAGTCAAGAGCGACCAACAGAAACTAGCTGGACTGTTACAACCGCTAGAAGTTCCTGGTTGGAAGTGGGAACATATTTCTATGGATTTCATTGATGGTTTGCCCAGAACCAGGAAAGGAAATGACAGTATTTGGGTGATCGTAGATCGTTTCACGAAGACCGCCCATTTCATACCTGTCAAATCAAATAGAACTGCTCAGAGTCTGGCGCAGATTTACGTCAGGGAAATAGTTAGACTACATGGAGTGCCGCTCAGTATAGCCAGTGATAGAGATACAATATTCACTAGCAAATTCTGGGAAGCATTTCAAGTCGAGCTGGGAACGAAGTTAAACTTGAGCACCGCTTATCATCCTCAGACAGACGCTCAGACTGAGAGGGTGAATCGCATTTTAGAAGATCTATTGCGGCTTGTGTTCTAGATTTCGGTGGATCATGGGAAGACCATCTGCATTTGGCTGAATTCTCTTATAACAACAGCTACCAGGCGAGTCTGACAATGTCGCCATTCGAAGCATTGTACGGTAGACCATGCCGATCTCCTGCTTGTTGGGTCGAGCCTCGAAATAGACTTGTGTTAGGTCCCGATATGATTCGAGAAGCTGCCGACAAAGTCGATTTTATTAAGAAGCGATTACTCGCCGCTCAAAGCCGACAAAAGAGCTATGCCGATAGAAGAAGAAGAGATATATCATTTGAAGTTGGCGACTATGTATATTTGAAAGTATCGCCGATGAGAGGAGTAATCCGGTTCGGTAAAACTGGAAAGTTAGCGCCCAAATTCATTGGTCCGTTTCCTATTCTGGAACGGATCCGAATTCTCGCTTATAGGGTCAAACTGCCTGACTGGTTGCCTGGAGTGCATGATGTATTTCATATATCTCAACTTCGAAAACACGTTCATGATCCAGACTTGATCGTGGAAGAAGCAGCTCAGCAGGACATTGAAATTACTCCAGAATTAGCTGTGAGGCGAGAGCCGCTAAAGATCATCGGCAAAGAAACCAAAGAGCTGAGAAACAAGAAGGTTCACTTAGTCAAAGTGCAATGGAGTGGAGATCCGCGAGATTTTACTTGGGAAACTGAGGAGAGCATTCAGAAAGCTTATCCTAGATGCCGAGTAGATATCTCTGATTGACTCTGGTGCAAGGTACATTTACCCTACTTTGCATTACCATTCAATTCTCTACTCTATTGTTATTTTCTTTTCATAGATGTGCACTTTTAATTATATAGTCTGAATGATTTTTAAGGGGCATAGGATTTGATTAGTATATTTTTGAAGGTTAAAAACAATTGGATTGGTTGTTGTGTTGTGTGATTGTAGATTTATCAAACCACTTTCGACTTTGTTCCTTTTCGGGGACGAAAAGTTTTAAGTGGGGGAGATTGTAACGACCCAGAAAATCTGAACCAATTTAAAATTTTTAAATTGGCTAAAATAATGGATTTTAAATATTTAAAATAAATGTTTTAAATAATGGCGATGAAAACTGAGTTTGAATCGACAATTGAAAATGAATATAATTAATTATAATTATAAACAAGGCCTGAAATGGCGTGGCAGTTTCAAAAATTGAATTCAAACTTTGTTGGACTGTAACGGGTGCAAAACAATCCGGGTTTTAGTGAAACCAAAAATATTTAAATCTGTTAGTGAATATCTTTCCAACTAATCTGACAAATCGAAATTTGATAGCGGGAATCAAAAGATATGTCCAGTTGAAAATTCTGAATAGTCGCTATGGAATTCAGGCCCTTAAAAATGGACATTTTGCAAATGACCTCGGATTTCGACGAAACCACTTTTGTTGGATCCGCAGGGTCAAGTTATGGCTAGGTTTCAAATTTCATAATTTTTCGAATCAATATGTGAGCGTGGCAAAGGAAAACGCGTTTGACCAGTTTCATTTGATTTTAATCGAGTGGAAATTGGCCATTTTTCAAACGGTCTCAGAATTCGACGAAACTAGTTTTGTTAGGACCGTATCGTCAATACGAAGCTAGAAAATATTTTTTGGGAATTTTTCTAGTTAGTATGTGACCCCGGTAATTTGAAATGTACGTTTAAAATTCAATATAGTGATTTAAATGTAAATTCAACGGAAACTGATTGTAACGATCAAATCAGCTTGCGATACATATCCCATTGTGTTCGGAATGGGGTAAAACGCTATGGGCAACAGGCGGTAGGCCTCATTTCGAGGTCGTATGTAAAAGTCAACTTTTTTGAAAAATTAAATAATAAAATAATAAAAATAATTTTAATTTCCCTCCCTTTATCTCCCTTTCTGGCCCGCCCCCCCGATTCATTAAGCAGTTCGAAAGGAAAAAAAAAAGGAACCCTAAATCGATCGGCGATGCCTCCACCAAGCTCCACCCACGACCGCCCCCTCCGTCCAGCCTCCTCCTCCCAGTGCGCAACCCCCGAAGACCCCGTCCCCCTCGAAGCCATCGCGAGCGATTCGAGAGCCCCCCCCCCGTTCGAGACGCTGAAGCCGTCGCCCCCCTGGAAGCCAGCTCCGCCCTACCGCCGACGTCTTCTTCCTCCCCCCCCCCCTTTCGCAGACTACGGTGAGTATTTTAGGTTATTTTATTTTTATTTTTATTCTGTAAATACTGATTAATTTTAATTAGGTTTAAAACTGATTTTATAAACATTTAAAACTTATTTTAATTAGAAAAACTGATTTTTTTTTTAATTAGGAAAAACTGTTTTTTTTTTAAAAAAAATTAAAAACTGATTTTAAAGGGTTATAAAAACTGATTTTAAAGGGTTATAAAAACTGATTTTCAAATGCGTTTAAAAACTGATTTAGAAAAGGTTTGAACTTTAAAATAGAAAAGGTTTGAACTTTAAAATAGAAAAGGTTTGATCTTTAAAATGGAAAAGACGGAATTTTTATTAAGTAAAAGAACTAAGATATGAAAATTTATATTTTTAAAGCAATAAAAATATAATTTTTACATCATAGGAATATTAAAAATATAATCTTTATTTTTGAAAAGGCGGAATATATATTTTTGAAATGCAGTTTTTATATATTGAATAACATAGTAAAAAATTCGATTTTTACATATGTAGAGAATACGGGCAACAAAGCGACAAAAAGAGAGATTGGCGAAGATTTTATGCAAGGAAAATTCGTGGTATTGGATAGCTATTGGTGAGATTTCTGATTTAAAAATATTATATATGTGTGAAATGAAAGTGAATTGCTATATATAAATATATATCTATATATATATATATATACGCCCCTCGTCCACAAACCATGGACGATATTTATTGGTTGAAATTGTTGTGAAAATTGATTGATAGCGAATGATTGTTTGGGATTGTTTGTGATTGATATTGGTTGATTGTGGTTGAAAAATACCCATTTGTGATTGAGAAATATTTGGTTGAAAACCACATAGGATTAGTTTGTGGAAATGAAATAAATATATACATGCTGCCTGCGTGCGAACTAGAAGCATGATCCCCATTGTCAAAAACCGCGAGGTTTTAAGGTAGAGCGAGGAGCCGTGCTAGGGACGGTCCCGGTTTTAACTACCCTGCCGTTATGCTGCCGAAATTTTGAATAATATTCGTGTGTTTGAATTATTTTCATATGCTTAAACTATATTTATTCATTGAATAGAAAACATTCATGTGTTGAATTGATATTCATTCGTTGATTAGAAATTCATGTGTTGAATGGTATTCATATTTTGAAATAAATTGTTTGAATATAAAAATCACATTTTTATCTATATATAGAAACTATAGAAAACATTCTTGTGTTGAATTGATATTCATTCGTTGATTAGAAATTCATGTGTTGAATGGTATTCATATTTTGAAATAAATTGTTTGAATATAAAAATCACATTTTTATCTATATATAGAAACTATAGAAAACGTTCATGTGTTGAATTGGTATTCATTCGTTGATTAGAAATTCATGTGTTGAATGGTATTCATATTTTGAAATAAATTGTTTGATAATAAAAATCACCTTTTATCGACTATATGAACTGTGTAAAATAATCTCGTTTTAAAAGAAATTGTTTTATGATAAAAATCCTATTTTTATCACCTATATGAACTATATAGAAAAATAGTGTTTTGAAATGAATTGTTTTACAAGAAAAATCACATTTTTATTGTATGCATAAATCGTTGAAATGTGAAGTGTTAAAAATAGCCACTTGTTCAAAATAAACATATATGAGTTGAAATATTCATTAATTAGCTAATGAAATGATTTGCACCTATTTATGTAACATTAGAATGAATGGTGTTTTTAAACCAAACAGAAGTCAAATATGAAGTTGAATAGAAAATGATAAATGATAAGAACTGTATATATATGTACATGCATATTTATTGAACAGGTTATAGCAAAGGGGCTAGAGAAGAGGAATAAAATTTTGTGCTCGACAAATAGGTACACATTTACTGTTTTGTTTGGGTGATGATTTTATGAGCCTGTTGGCTAGCCGCTTGGCTTTTTCTTTTTCTTTTTGAGATTAGAAGGACCGCGAAAGCTATTTGCGATTTCCCGATGCTCCCGGTGCAGGGGAGGTTATGTCGAAATTTTCCAAAATTTTAAGGTGTTAGAAAAATATTTGAAGTAAAAACGATATGGAAATCATTGAATGAACTATATTTATATAAATATATAAATATAAATAAAATTAAAACGAAACGAAGCCGTGCAGTTCGTATTTTGAAACCATGATTTCAAACAACTAGTACGGGAAATCCGACCATTGGATTTTCCCGAAACCTCAACCGTCGGGTTCGCCTTGGAAATATCTTCCCAACGGCACCAACCTTGCAAAAATCCAACGATTGGATTGTCTGGAATGTTTAATTCAAATCTGAAGAAAAACAGCGCCAGAAGCGATTATACTTATATATCTATAAATATAATTATATATTTAATCGAATAACGACGCTGCAGTTCGTATTTTGAAATCGGAACTTCAAACGATTGTACCGGGAGATCCGACCGTCAGATTTTCCCGAAACTGGAACCGTTGGATTCGTTTTGAAAAGACCTTTCTAATGATGTAAATTTTGCGAAGATCCAACGGTTAGATTTTCAGATATGTGTAAATCAAATTCGAAGAAAAACAGCGCCACGGCCACGTTATGGCCCGAAACGTCGTTTTGAATATATTAGCTATTTTAAAATAAATAAAAATAGCGATAAATCATTATAAAGTACCATAAACAATATGGAGAGGAAATAAACTGAATTTGCCCGATTTATGTTGAATTTGATGGTTGAATGTGTTTGGTGTGAAAATTACATTAAAGAACAATATTGATGTTGTCGAATAATTTAACCATTGAAATAAATTGATTTGAAAGTCTAAATATACGAGAATTATTTGAAAAGGCCGAGTTAATTCTCATTTCAAATAATTGACCGACGATTGAAAGTCGAAGATAAAGACGATGGTCGAAGACCGGAGATCTTCACCTCTTTTGGATGGTAACCGAGGTCCTGATTGGGAGGCATCCCGAAATATGGATAATGAGTGGTGATCGTCCAGACGTACGTGGTGATCGAAGGGTTTGCGAGGTATTTAGTGCCTCCGGTTTCGTTCAGACCCAGAACGGACTTGTAATTGGACTGTGTGTCTGACATTGGAGTTTATTTTGTGTTGATTGATTTCCGTTAAATATACATCTGTTTGGCGGCGGAGAATTTATTCTTTTGCTTAACGCCCTTCTCTGAGACGCACGAGCTCAGAGGTTGTATATCGATGGACATCAGTCGCATGGCATGAATTGCCTGTGTGGCATGCTAAGATGCAGTGATCAGGGCTTCTGTTGAAAAGCAAAGTCTTGTGGTGATGATCAAAGCACCGCCTGTGTGGCGTAGCTTTGTGTATAACGTCAATTCGCGAGCCTCACACCCCGGTATGAACCTAAAACGGGAGAGGACATCAGGGAGGGCCTGGGTTTCTTTCTAGCTAGTGTGGTGTCAGTGACCTACCAGCCCTGACATTCATATACTTTTCACCTATGTGGTTGTTGCTGTTGCGAGGCGCCTCAGTTTGATCGGACGATCCGGGTCCGATGGAGTCATTCGTTGGCTCGATTACGCCCCAAAGGGCGGGGAGACGTAGTGTTCAGGCATAATAATCCACATCGGTGGACCGGCCCTGACGATCCAAGGGGCAGTTGCGGCTGTTCCTGAGGGGCGGGCTAGAGCGTCTCAAATTCGGTAAGGACTATCTTTTGCCTTGGTTCATGACGGAAACCCAATTTCCAAATACGACATCGTGCGGTTTTGATTGTATACCTATATATATGGCGACATAGTGGTATGGGGCATTAATGCCGTCTATGATTGATAGTTATGATTTGAAATTGTTTTCAAAACATATAGACACTAACAATAATATCAAATGCCTTTGTTTTATTCGTATCAATCATATTTTGGCCGTTATAAGGTAAACTCTATCCTCCGGTTTGCGTTGCATTGTGTGATGGGAACTGAGTCTTATAACGGCTTCATTTTTATAAAAAGCATAGCAATGTTTAAAAGAAAGATTTGTTTTAGAGCACTGACAATCCAATGGAGTAAACCCGTTCCACGAAAGTGGCGTGGTCCTGTGATTTGCCATATTATATATGTGTTGAATGGATTTCTCATACCAGTCCCATGACTGACTCGTAGTTTGTTTCACTCTCAAACTCGGGTGCCCCTTTTTCTACACGGGCAGCCTTGTATTCAGGTTTAGCTGGTTCTTTCTGGATAGCCGGAGCTGAAGATGGATTCTATCATTTATCTCTTTTTATGATGTTCAGCTCCTATTGTACATATTTTGTTTATTTCCGTTGTAGACATTTATGTATAGCTGAACTGTATTTGTACTAAGTAAGATCCTGTATACTGTGTAACTCCGATGATTACTTTTATCCAGTATATTTTATTGTTCATATCTGGTGTATTTATTTAATTATGTTCTGCTATTATCTGTTTCTGTGTTATATTCCAAAGATAACCCTTGTTTCCGTCTGAACGGGAAATCGGGTCGTCTCATTTATCTTGGATAAAATTAATGGGAACCTTTCCCTGAGAATATGAATTGGAATGAGGCGTCTGTTGTGTTTGTGTAACATTCGTTTTAATATACGCGGGTTGTTCGGAAAGGCCGGGTTTATACCCATTCTGAATAAACGATTCGACGATATGTCAAAGATGAAGACGGTGGTCGAAGACCGGAAGTCTTCACATCGTTTGGATAATTACTGACGATCCTGATTGAGCTGTACACCCAAGAGGATGGAAATAGTTGGTGGTCGTCCAGACGTACATGGAGATCGATGGATATGCGAGGAAAGTGCCTCTAGTTTCGTTCAGACCCGTAACGAACTTGTAAATGGATCGTGTGTCTGACATTGGATTTTATTCTGTGTTGATTGATTTCTGTTAAATATATATCTGTTTGGCGACGAAGAATTTATTCTCTTGCTTAACGCCCTTCTCTGAGACGTACGAGCTTAGAGGTTATATATCGATAGATATCAATCGCATGGCATGAATTGCCTGCGTGATACACTGAGTTGCATGGATCCAGGCTTCTGTTGAAAAGCAAAGTCTTGTGGTTGATGATCAAAGCACGACCTTTGTGGAGTATCTTTGTGTATAACGTGAATTCGCGAGCCTCACACCTCGGTATGAGTTAAAAACAAGATACGGACCGCTGGGAGAGCACGACGTTTCTTTCTAGCTTTGGTGGTGTCAGTGACTTACCATCCCTGACATTTATATACTTTTCACCTATGTGGTTGTTGGATGCGAGGCGCCTCGATTATAGGTCTGTAAGGACCGGGAAACGTGTGGTCAGGCATAACTAATCCTCTAACGTAAGTGAGGACCGGCCCAACCGATCCAGGATTGCCCAGAGTGTGTAGTCCTGAGACATTTGCTAGAGTGTCTCGAAGCGGAGAGGATCTTGCCCCTTGCCTCGACTCATGACGGAAATCCAATTTCCAATACGTGTATTGCGGTTTTAATTGTAGAACTAGTATGGCGACATGATAGATGGTACCCATGCTGCCTATGATTGATATTTATGATTGAAATGTTTTGACACTATACACTTATTATAGTATCAAATGATTTGTTTTAAACGTACCAAGCATGTTTGGCTATTATAAGGGAAAATCCTATCCTCCGGCTTGTGTTGCATTGTGTGATGGGACCTGGGTCTTATAATAGCTTCATTTTCCGAAAAAGCATTGCGTTGTTTATTCTATGCACTGGTATTCTTGGGAGGAAACCCGTTTCGTGTTATACGGCGTGGTCCCTTGAATTACTCTCTTTTAAAGTAAAGTTTTAAATAACTGTTTTAGTTCTCACAGGATCCTGGTTTACGGCTGGAACGATGCTCGGAAAGCTCTGTATCCATATATCACCTTCAGTTGTATTTTGTATTATTTTCCGCTACTATGTAATTTATTGTAATCTCTGATATTTATCGAATGTAATTTATTCATTTATACTCTATATATTCTTGTATTTGATGGAATTTTTGTAATAGCAATGAAATGTTCTTCTGGTTGTGTTCTGATTTGTCGTGTTCTCAAACGATCAGGGGTTTCGAACGGTCTAGATCGGTTTAACGACTGATTAGGATCGAGCGAAATTCCCGGCCATCACATCCACACTTAGGACACTCATGCAAGCTCTCATATTCATTTCGATACAATATACAATCATTTGGACATGCATGTATCTTTTTGTACCCTACGCCAATTGGACACATAATTTTCTTTGCCTCATAATTAGAAGTAGGAAGCTCGTTACCTTCTGGTAGCATGTCTTTTAAAAGTTCTAACAATGATGTAAAACTACCATCACTCCACTCGTGTTTTGCTTTTAAATTGAAAAGCTTGAGCACAGCAGACAATATTGTTAACTTAGCACAACCAGAATACAAAGGCTTCTTAGCATCAACTGATATTTTTTCATACAACTTTGGCTCTTCCATCAAATGTTCTTGAACATCATCAAACATCTCATTAACACGGTTAATATCATCATTCTCATCATTTACCTCATTATTCACATTACATTCATGATCATCCTCATCATTGTAATGATTACTAGAACTAGGTGCACTAATTATGCTTTCACCATGCCATATCCACCGTGTATAATTTTGCTTGAACCCATACCGAATAATGTGATCCCTGATCTGATCTATGTTACAAAATCTCCTTCTATTCTGGCAACTTCTACAAGGGCAAAAAAATAGTTTCCTGTCTTCTTGTCAATTGATCATCCAACGCACACTTGATGAACCCTTCCATTTTTTTCAAGAACTCATCATCGCAACGTTTCACGTTATACATCCAATTACGATTCATGTGAAATTGCTAGAGACGCACTACATAAGACAAAAAAAAACATAAGTGTTTCATTCAATTATCCCTCAAAAGTGGGCTAAATTTGTATTACCGATAAGATGTGCACGTATAGCCAAAAATGTTTTGGAATTCAGTTGGGAAACCAATTAATTTATGGCAATATGATTTTATAGCTAACATGAATTTATTTGAACTTTATGGTATAATATTCATTTTAAATTGGTTGACTCATGAAAAATAATTTCGTTATTATGGTATAATATTCATTTGAACTTTATGGTATAATACAGAATATACTCACTTTTTATTTACAACTTGATTCATATATTAATAGAAAAAACTATCTTCTTTTAAGAAAAGAAGAAAGGTCAGTTGCTTTATCGAAAAAAATTCAAATCGTTAAACAATAAATTTACTTAAAAGTCAATTAGAAAATAGAAAATGGCTCTCTTGACCTTGAAATTGATGATTACTCATGCTAAAAAAAGGACAGTGAAAAAAAACAAAATATAGAATAACACTTCTTCGGTTTTGAAATCTCAACAGGATAGAAGCCACTCCTATGCCTTTTACTTCACTCAAAAGATAAAATACTGATGTCATAAATTCGACCCAGGGCTACAGCAATATAATATTCTACCAAAATACTGCAAAAATGCATATTTAATGCTCTTATATAGGCAACAGACCAATCAATGAAGGAACAAGGGACATGCACACAAAATAAGCAATTCTAAATGTTGGAGACTAGATAACTAAAACATCGAGGTCAGAAGAATGCTGTGCCTTAAAAAACAAAAAAACAAAACAAATTTGTTACTCTATATAACTAGATGCTTGACAGTCGACATACTTGGGATGGTTCTATAAACAACCACCATTTTCCTAGCTGCAACAACAATAAAACTCATGTTGCCTATACCTCACATCGCGTCATGTTTTGCAAAATAGCTTCTAGCAACACCGGTAAATTTGCAAGTTTACCATGTGCAACCACTACATTAAATTTTTCATTGCCAGATTATCATAGTCATCATCTTCTTTCTTATCCACTGAATCCATCTAAACCCCACAACAATCTTCAGATCAACAGGCGACCATACACAAACATATGTTTTTTGCCTTTCTGCTATTATATCTTTTTGACAAACCCGTGTTTGTTTGGTTTGATAATTTATTAATTTTCTAAATTTTGAAAAGTAAAATTGGATTCTCTTAATATGGATAAACTGGAAGAGGAAAAAAATTAAAATATTTATTGCTTGACTGGATCTACAGTGACACAATTTAAGACTCAGATTCAGTCGAAATATATCCAAGTTTTATATGATTTGATAGTTAGGTACCTCCACTAGAAATAAACTTGATTTCATCCTAAGCAGTCAAATACTATTCTTTTGCTCGGTTTTATTCGTGTTGTAAGCAGTCAATAATCAGGTTGCCCACAGTAGAAATAAAATTCGTGTTGATTTAAAATACAACCATCAAGACTCAATTTAGCTTGGTTTTGCATGTCTAACATGATATAAGTGCACAATTATGTTCATAACTATGTTAGTTCCAATCTGTTTCAAAACCTACTGTTATTACACTATTTAATATATAAACCTACCAATTTCAAGTTTGATTGACTAAAATAATGGATATTTGACAGTTTTTAACGAAAATAAAAATGATCATGAAAATATTTGACAGTTTCTCAATGTAATCGAATGGTTATTCGTTATTATGGATTGCCTTTTATATCCATTTGATTTTAATTTTAATTTTTTGTTCAAAACATAAATTGGTCAGTCAATGACTGTCGCCTCTAAACTTGTTTTGGGCAGATCAAAAAAATTCCTCGCATTCTGTAATTACATTAAATCTTTCGACTCTTGCAACCAGTTAGCCCCTTAGCATAAATATGTTCAGGTCTTTTTTAAGCCCTTATCTTGTGTGATTTTGTGAACTACATTTAGATGAAAAATAATAGCCTTGTGTATTACTCATAGATACATGGCTTTATAGAAAGAAGCAAATCGGCTTAATTACAATTAATTGTACTTCGTGCAGCAAAGTTCCACTTTTCCATATCACTGAATATTGTATACCATATGCAAGAGTGACATTCAAATTGAATCTTTGTTCATTTTTGGTACATTCGAAACTGTTTCCGATATACTCACTTATCAATTAGGGCAAATCATTTTTGTTTTATTACACATTATTTTATACACTTTCATTTTATAGTCGATGAGATTTTCATAGACATGCACATGTGTATCAAATACATACGTCCATGCCGAGGACAAACCATCAATGAATATAACTACGTTTGTAGAACTATTTTGTTATAATAGACTTGTGATTTCATACACTATTTTGATATGACTCATTAGTATTATTTCATCAAGTGACGTAGTTGATAGAGTATATAAGTTAGTGGCTGTGAATACTTTAGCTTGGTACGTAGTATTCTCAACGTAGTAATCAAACCAACAAATCAAATTCAAATTTAATCACTTTGCTTTGCATCAAGTAAACTGTGAGTTCCAATGTTATGTTCTAGAACGTTTCAACTATTGATATATATATATATATATATATATATATATATATTCTTTATCTGTTTGGATTAAACGTGTGATCACTTTGTCAGTACAAAGCAGAAAACAGAGAGCAGTTAGTGGATTTACAGTATAAATTGAAGAGAAATGACAGAATTGAAAAGGATATTGATAAAAGGGGAGTTTAACTAGTATGTGAAGAAGTTATACAAAGCTGCAAATACGTTATGCAAATTGTAAAACTAGAAAAGCAGACATGGTAACATTATTAGTTTGGATAGTTGTCAGGCATTCATTTTCTTGACATATTTATTATTGTGACTATCTAAAAAATGAATACAATTGTAGTAATTAAAATAATAAACAGAAGTCAGCAAAGGCACCCTGTGATTATAATCGTAATAGCGTTCAGGTTCGTAGTTCATTGCTGGTGTGTTATCTATTGCATAAAATATTGGTTGTAGATACAGAAAAAATAATCATAGGGAAGGCTTGAATTACCTTCAGTTTATAGTGCAGTAAATTGATAATCCATGTTGTCCAAGTCTAAGCAAAATTAGGCGTCAAGTGGCTAGTTTCAATAGAAACCTGATGTAAAGTTGAAAAACAAAATTAGGAAACAAACTATACAATTTGTTATATAAAATTTTGATATAGTGAACGTAAAGTGTGTGAATCTCACCTATCAAAGGGAGGATGAGTATATGTAGTATGAATTAACATGATTAACATGCTAATAATTGAAATTATAATACATGGATACCAAGAATCATCTGCACTACCAAAATCATCTTCAATTGTATTCGGACTGTAGTATACGACAGTATAGACAATGCTATCTGTGTGTTCTCAGTGGAAATGTTGTCTATATTAATTTTGAAAAAGGCATGCAATATTCATAAGGATAAAATAAGGACAAATTTATTGGAAGAAAAAAAAATCCTAAGTCCAAAGCAAATGATAATATGGTACTAATAAGCCAATTAAAATGTGGCAATAAAATTGAACTAATGGTAGTTAAAGTACAATGATTATGAATTCATGGTTTGTGTGCGTAACTAAATACGAAATTACTAACTTTTGCAATTAGATTAAAAGTTTTAATAAAATTATTCAGTTCAACCGTTCAAGTCATCAAAGTTTTGAGTGAAACAGCAGAAAGTTATTACTCGAATGATCGTCTGAAAGGAATGGCAAAAAAAATATGTATGCAGTTATCAATATGTGGATGGTTACTGAGTAGTTGTTTGAGGCCTCAATTATTCAGGCACACCGGCATATACACATCAGCTCCACCAAATAGAACCAGTGTGCCTTAACATGAGATGCTCAAAGTTGACAATTTCATGGTGCATATAAACAGTGAAGCTATTCAAAAGTCTACAAGTAATGCGTAAAAAATTAGAAATAAATTTAAGGTGTATTTTCTGCAAATTTGAGGCTACTTCCTGGAATTTGATTTTGTTTTTATGGTGGCAATATTACTTACACCACATGTCATGTGTGTTTTTGAAATTCAATTGATGAAAAATTATCAATGCTGTCAAAAAAGCATGTGATTAAAAATCAACAATAAAAATTGTTAATTGGCATGCAAAACAATATTAGATTTCATTATCAATATAACACTAACTCAAAAAAGAATTAATAAATTTCACCACAATCCAAGGAAGATGTTGCAGGTTGTTTATGTTTACACTTAAAAAATTGTCACTGAATATGAAACTTACATTAATGCATTATTTCATATATTGGTAATTTAATCATTTGAGATACAGCGTATTCAAAGAGAAGACGACTACCAATATAGAGCCAAAAGAAACTAGCACTTTATATGTTTCACTTTGAGTTCTGTTAAGCTGTCATACACAAATGTTTATTATTATTTTTTGATTATAGAAAACAAACGATTTAATTAAAGAAAATAGTATGTAATGACCGTTAATTATTAGTTATTTTAGTTATCTATTTTCATAACATCACTTTGGCTAGATATAAAAGTTTGAGTTATCTTTACTAATTATGAATATAGATATGAGATTTTGAATTGTTATTTTCTAATTATAAAAAAACTATTTTACTTCACATTTTCATAGCAGATCTTTATATATCTCACGTGTACCGACAACGTAACTCAAATGACAGACACATTTCATAAAAAATACAATACTTCATACAATTGTAATCCTTAATATAAACCATAAAATTCTTTTATGTTGGCTATAATATTCATTTCACGAAAATAATATGCAAGAATTATAAACGTTCATATATTACTATATTAGAAAGCAGAAAGTCATATTTTTAGGCCAAAAAAGTATCAAAAATCAAATATAATACAATTAAATAACTTCATATGTAAATTAAAAAAATTGAAATTGCATTGGCATGCCACACCTTATAGCCCATGTGCATAATTCTGATATCAATTTTCCAAGTAATCAGGCTCATCCGATGTTACAAACATTACAATGAGTGTCTAGATAAGAAAAAGTTCTATTTGATTCATTCTCGAAACACATGTGCATGTAATAGATGTTCTTCAATTGAAAACTATCTTTGGTCCTTAACGTTAATCTTTGTATTCTTATTTTAGTCTGTTACTCATGTTTGGGCTATTACCATGTGATCATTTTGTGTATTTTGGAAAAAAAAAATCATAACTTTTGATTTGAAAAACAAGAAAATATCTGTTTTATCTTAAGAACATCATATGTAGGACACACTTAACTAAGGATTAGTAGCCACCTTTCATTTTCATTATCTTTTAGAGCAAGCTATAGTTTTAGATATTTATGTTTTCAATACACGATTCATGCAAAAATGAAACCTAAAACTCTTAGCATGATATTTAAGTCAAAGTCAGTACACAAGCAGGTAAAACAAAATTTGAAAAAGAACTTCTAACGGAAAATTAAAATTAAAGTGGCAAATGCATGAATAACTTGTTAATGAGGTTATGCTCTCTAGGTTAAGCTGTTAGCAGTCCTTATTAAAAATTTATTTAATAAAACAATCAATTCATTGTGCTCGATCATCGGTCAATTTGCATGTTTAGCTATTCACTGTAAACGTTATATGATGACTTAATGAATGTTTAGCTATTCATCAAAAAACACTTATAAATTGTCTAGATTTTGAAATCGTTCTCCATTAATATTTAATTATCATAACGACTTTGTCGCTTTTTCTTAATCCGACTACGCAATCAAAAACTTCCGTCCGTCTGAAGCTTTGCAAATCCTAGTTTCCTTCATCAATTTCAACCATGTTTTTCGCCGTTGTTTTGCCGAGATTATATTTCTTCCCTGATTTCATGCCGATACTGTATTTCTTCGTATACTTCATTTTTCTTACGCACAATATATATATCCCACTTCTTCCGACCTCAAATCCACTTCACCTCTTTCAAATCCACTTCTTCCTCTCAAACTTCGATCCCGCTGCCCTTTTACTCAAATCAGCATCACACTCCTCCTCTGGTGACGTTGCCGCCCTCCTCGGTCTCGCCTATCGCTTCTCAAATCAATTCAGGTAAGCTGAAATGATTTATGGAATGATATTTTTACAGTAATTTCATGATATATTTACCAAACCTATTAATTTTAATCCTAATCCTAATCAAAGCAACATGGGATCTGACCTATATTTGGTTTCTTTGTACTGTGATTTTTTGCATGTTTACCTTCCTTCGATTTTAATTTGGAATAAAATACTCAGAGCCTGGTCTTGAGTATTACTATAAAGCAATTTAGATCTTTCCTAACAAATGACGAGCAATCTGTAGCCCAATTTTTTTTTTTATTAAAGAGGGGTTGGATGGATAAATACTAAACATCTGTTTGAAGTGAAAGATTACCTTTGATCGATTTTTGAGCTTCTATTTTGGATTGATACCATACTCACTAGTAATAAGTGCATCTCGGAGTAACTGGAAATATGCATATTTCAGTTAGAAAATAAAACTTATTTATGACAAACATGTGTTCATAAAATTCTGTCTTTCACTTCTGATAACACAGTATAAGAAATTTTGGAGCATTATCAGTTGAATATGAGAAGACAAAGTGGTAGTGAAACTGCAAGATAAGAAAGTGACCAAAAGGATATTTGGTAACTAAACTTTCAATGGGTAATCTATATACTAATAGCGATGATGACATTGTTTTAAACTTCTGCATACTGCTATAGTCCATACTGAAATCTAAGTTACTAAATTCTAGAGTAAGTCTTATTATTAAGCTTGATGTCCAAAAAAATTCGATGGTACAGTACTACACGATAGAAATTGATTGTGTTATCTTGCAACTTATATACATTTTTAAATTCATAAGCGGGTAGAAACCTGGATACATTTTTCATTACTTCATGTTATTTGGGACACATATTTTACTATTCTAGAAACTTTTGGTCATAACCATTCTTAAAGCAGAATTCTCATACACACACATGTTCTTTTCTTTAGAGTAATCCCTCAACAAAGCAGAACATGGGTTTTATTCCAAAATTCTTAAGCGTCCTCTTAAATTCTGCATGGACTCAAAATTTTGTTTTTTTCAAGTTTTTTGTTATTCCCCTCATATTTTTTTGTTATTCCCCTCATAATCTACAGTTATACTATAATTAGTTGTCTATTTTTGCAGTATTCAGATTTTTTTTCCTACTTTACTCACCGTTTATGCAATAATTTATAAGCCAAAGTGAAATTTGATTCAAGATATAAAAAAATTCAGTCTATAAGTCCTTTTCTCCAAAACTTGAATTTGGATCATGCTTTTTCACTGAGTGGAAGAACGTAAAATTCAACATGGATGTTTCTTGTCATACAATTTGTTTCCTATCCTAATCAATCACAACCAGTGATATGTTGAATTTGTTAAAACTTCCTACAAACACTCAGTTTTTGAATTTTTACACAGTTTGTTTCTTCAATGCCATTTTCCTGAATCATGTTCCCTATACTTTAATTCACACCCCATCTGATCTTGGAACTAGAAATATAGTAATTATACATTGAATGATTATAGAAACGGGAAAAAGAACTAAAGTCTTGTGCTTACACATGTCTTAGAAATTACTGTTTTACATTGATATGGCATTTCGAACTTTTTAAATTATTTTCTAGCATACTAAAAGAATATAAGTCTAACAAAGTATAACAAAATCTAAATAAATTTGGATGATACGAAGTAGCGGAACAAGAACAAATTCTAAGAACAACCTTATGAGGATCGCGCTCATCATCATAATCGAACCAGATGCATAAGTGAAAATCATAATCAACAATCTACAAAAGAATACAAAAATGGTAATTAAAAATCTTGTAAATAATTACCTCCCCAATATCAAAATAATCTTCGGTATAGGGTTTTGGGGATATGCTGTAGAAGCTGCGTAAAGGAGAAACTGGAGCAGACGCCACGGATGGAACATAGTGAAACAGGAGGGCGCGATTTTTTTTTACTTTATTTGGTATCGAAGTCCTTTTAGTGGGGAAGAAGGAAAAGACGGGTCGGGTAACGGAAAATTTGGTGGGAACGTAGTGAAACAGGTGGCAGCAATTTCTTTTAGTTTCCCTCCTAAATTTTGGTTTCCCGGCAATAAAAAGTAGAGGCCTGTGGCTCCCATACTTGTGTCGGTTCAAATAATAATAGATACAAATTTGTTTATTTGTGTCTGACCCCAAATTAAACCGATACAAGTAAGTATATTGCCTCCATTCATTTGCGTCCAACTTTAAAAATAACCGACACAAATTTAAATTTTTAAATTTTCTACTACTCCCATTACTCAAATTCTTCGGTTGTTATTAAGGAACTGACGTAAATGACTATATTAGTGTCGGTTTTAATTGCAACTGACACAAATGACACGAAGCTACAGACCTGTTTTGTACTGGTGGAATGAGATGCCCCCCAAAAAATCTCTCCAAAAATGTTATCTGAACATGTATTTAAAGACAGTACAAGTCTCATTTCGGTGGGACACGTGTTGAGATCTGAGCACATTCAGGAGCCAAGTGGAAGTAGTGGTAGAAGTTATATTCTATTTGTGAATGCCAAGTGTAACCTATCCCATGAAGGTCGGAATAAAAGTTGGTCCAATATCATGTACCTAGTAACCGCTTCAGGTAGGAAGAGGGGTCGAGTCTATCTATAATCAGCATGTGTTATTGATGCTGATGTTCCAGGCATATTCATTTGTTTTCAAGTGGTGTCAGATCGCATGTGTTTGACCCGATCCAGACATGTTGATACGTGAAAGCCTTCAAGTTTGATGCATACGAATCTGATCCGAGCAAGAGCTTGCCCAAGTTCTAGCTGTTGAAATGCTACATCATACTCCAGGGGTTCGAATCTTACCTGATCCGAACAGGTGTTGTTGTCCCCATCCGATCCGATCCAAGCTCTCCATTTCGATCCGATCCGAGCTCTGGTTTTAGAACGTATAAGAGCTTTAACCTCTAACATATGTAACACTAATCGTCTGGGTTTTGGGTGGCCTGGTTACAAAACAGGTTAACAGCATTCATCCATAAATTTGAATCTGTAGAACTTATGGCTCGTGGAAATGACAAAGGATCATTATCGACTCCAATATTATAATCCGATTCTTGCACGTACACTTCATAATCATCAGGAACAGTTGATCGCCATTCTTGAGTAGATCTTCTTAATGGGACTTGTTAATTCTCATTATGAGCCAAATCTTGTTCATTCTTCTTATGAACCAAATCTTGTTCATTCTCATTATGAACCAAATCCTCATTTACAACATGATCTATCGTATTTTGGTCAATAATTTGTGGAATTTCTATTTTTGGTTGTCTAACACTCGGCTTAACTTGAGGAGCGTGAATGACAATCAACCTATCACTTGAATCAGAGGGTGGAACCTTATAGTGGTATTTTTCAGGAATAATATTCTGAAATTGATCGCTCCCACTGATCAAATCATTCTCAAGAAATTTAGCATTTCTTGATTCCACAATCCTGCTATAATGGGACGGACAATAGAATCTATAATCCTTTGACTTCTCGGCATATCCAATGAAATACCCACTAATAGTCATGGCGTCAAGTTTCTTCTCTTGTGGATTGTAGATTCGCACTTCAGAAGGACATCCCCAAATGCATATATGTCGCAAACTCGGTTTCCAACCTTTGAATAGCTCATAGGGCGTCTTTGAGACGGCCTTGGATGGAACCCGATTTAATATATATGCTGCCATATTAAGAGCATCAGTCCACAAAAATGATGGAAGTTTAACATTACTTCTCATGCTACGCACCATATCAATTAATGTCTGATTTCTTCTTTCAGCTACACCATTCTGGTATGGAGAACCAGGCATGGTGTATTGGGGAACAATCCCATGCTCCTGAAGAAATTTAGCAAATGGACTAGGTGTTTGTCCGTTCTCAGTGTATCTACCATAATACTCTCCACCTCGATCTGATCTCACGATCTTAATGTGCTTACCACATTGATTCTCCACTTAAACCTTAAATAATTTAAAGGCATTTAATGCTTCGTCTTTGGAACGAAGTAAGTAGAGATACATATATCGCGAATAATCATCTATGAAGGTGATAAAGTATTTTGGATCATCAGCATTCATGTCCGGGCAACAAATGTCCGTATGTATGATTTCTAATAAGTCAGAACTCCTCTTGGCACCAATTTTGTGTTTATTAGTTTTCTTTCCCTTAATGCAACTAACACAAGTGTCGAAATCAGTAAAGTCTAGAGTACCAAGTACCCCTTCCTTTACTAACCTCCTAATTCTTTCAATGGAGATATGTCCTAATCTCCGATGCCACAACATAGAAGAATCATCGTTCATAATACATCTTTTTAAACCAACATTAACATGCATAGAATTATGAGTGGTATCATTTTGCAAGTCAAGATGAAATAAATTATCAGACAATGTACCATATCCAATAACTTCAGAATTTTTGATAATACTAAAACCAGAGTGTAATAACCCGGAAATTCTGAGCCAGTTTAAAATTTTTATTTTGGCAATTTTAGCGAATTTTGAAGATTTAAAATGAATTATTTTAAATAAAAACGACGAGAAATTTATTTTGAATATAATTCGAACGTCTATATTTATACGCGTCGTCGTTAGAATATATATAATTATATATAATTATAAATAGAATTGAAAATGGCGCGGTAGTTCGATAATTCGATTTCAAACTTCAATTGAACATACCGGGTGCAAAACAATCCGGATTTTAGTGAAACCAAAAATAATAGGATCTAATTGATAATATATTTCCAACGAATCCGAAAAATCGAGATTTCAAAGCGGGAATCAAAAGATATGTCCAGTTGCAAATTCTGAATAGTCGCTATGGAATTCATGCCCTTAAAAATAGACATTTTGCAAACGACCTCGGATTTTGACGAAACCACTTTTGTTGGGTCCGTGATGTCAAATTATTGCTAGGTTTCAAATTTCATAACTTTTCGAACCAATATGTGAGCGTGGCAAAGGAAAACGTGTTTGACCAGTTTCAGTTGATTTTAATCGACTGGAAAATGGCCATTTTTTCAAACGGTCTCAAAATTCGACGAAACTAGTTTTGTTAGGACCGTATCGTCAATACGAAGCTAGAATATATTTTTTGGGAATTTTTAGAGTTCTTATGTGGCCCCGGTAAATTGAAATGCGCGTTCAAATTCAATATATAGAGTTATATGTTGATTTTGACGGAAACTGATCGAAATGACTGAATCAGCTTACGATACATATCCCATTGTGTTCGGAATGGGGGTAAAACGCTATGGACGTCAGGCGGTGGGCCTCGTTTAGAGGTAAAATTAAAAGTCAAACTTTTGAATTAAATAATTAAATTAAATAAAAAATCCTCCTATCTCTCTCTCCTTCCTTTATCTGCCCCCCCCCCCCCCTTTTTCAAAAATCGATTTCAATTCAGAAGAAAAAAAAACGAATCGCTCCACCAGCGAAACCGCCGCCGCCTCCAAGCGTTCGCCGCCGCCAACCCCCGCCCTCGCACCACCACCCTAGCTCCGGCGAGCCTCTCCCCAACGTTGGCGCCACCCTCGTCGAGCCCCCCCCCCACCAAGACCCGACGCAGCCCCTCCGAGCCCCCAAAACCCCCTGCGCCTCCTCCTCTGCACGCCACCCGACCTCCCTTCGATCACCTGAACGCCCCGCGCCCCCCTCGCATCAGCCCAGAGCCACCTCAACATCGGTTCCCCTCTAGCTCCCTTTTTTCTCTTCTTGCCTTCATCCTGTCGCGAAAACCGAAGCCCCAATCCACCTGCATTCGAACATGCCCTCCCCTTCAACTGCAACACCTCCTCCTCGGCAACATGAAACCCTCTTCTCGCCCTAGAACCAATGTAAGCGTTTTGCTTCCTTTATTTTCTTTGTTTGGTTATGAGAGGAGTATTAAAAATATTATATTTATATAAGTAGAAGGTTAAAAATATTATTTTTATATAAGTAGAAGGTTAAAAATATAATTTTTATGTTATACAAAGGTTAAAAATATAATTTTTATACTAGTGGCATATTAAAAATATGATTTTGATTCCAAACTAGAGAATTTAAAAAAATACGAAATTTATATGTGTTGTAGCGAATTAAAAATATAAAGAAGTGATTTTGTTTAAAATCCGAGTTGAGATTTTTATATTGTAAAAATTCGATTTTTTATATATTGAATAGCGAAGTAAAAATTCGATTTTTTTTATATTGAATAGCGAAGTAAAAATTCGATTTTTATATATTGAATAACATAGTAAAAATTCGATTTTTTATATATTGAATAGCGTAGTAAAAATTTGGTTTTTATATATTGAATAGCATAGTAAAAATTCGATTTTTATATATTGAATAGCGAAGTAAAAATTCGATTTTTATATATTGAATAGCGAAGTAAAAATTCGATTTTTACATATGTAGAGAATACGGGCAACGAAGGTGATAGAAAGGCGAGAACGACGAAGATTTCTATAAATGAAGTGCCATGGAGTTAGGATAGCTATTGGTGAGAACTTCTCACCTTTCAATTTCATTTTCTAGTTATATATATATACTAGGATGCAGACGGTGTTTAGTAGCACCGGCACAATCGTCCACAGACCATGGACTTGTTTGTTTGGTTGTGTAGTTAGATAGATTATTTGGTTTGAATTGAATTGTTTGGTGAAATGAATGGATTTGATTGATGTGTGAATGGCGCGGGCCTTCACTAGACCGGGGATAAGGCTAGGCCTTGTCCCGTTTCTAGTATCGTGCCGTTATGCCGCCGAAATTTCCTAAAATATGTTAGAAAAATAAAAATATCATTTTTATTGTGTAAATGAACTGAATAGAAATTCATATGTTGAAATAAAAAATTTTATCGTTAAAAATATAATTTTTAACATGGAAGTGAATAAAATAAAATATTCATTTACAAACCGGACGGTTTGTTTATGTACACCTATTTGAATGACATTGATTGGGACGATAAATTTTACACATCGCCCAACTGCACAAATAAAATTTGTGTTTGATTGTTTGAAACCCCACACGGGTGTTGGGATGAAATTTGAAGTCCACTCATCCTGATTGATTAAATATGTCGATCAATTGATTGACAGGCTGTTATAAGCGTTAGATATCTATATTTGATGCTTATACGGTGTAGTGCACTTTGGTTGATGGTTGATTATTTTTCAATGCTATTATATACGTGTGATGTATGAAAATCCATATAATTAACATTATATGGTGATTGATTGGGCCTCATTCCAATTTAGAAAATAAAGAATATTATAATATAAAGGTTCATGTGTTGACTGTACTCATCCGTTGAGATTAGTCATGTGTTGAACGAAATATTTTAATAATAAAATTTACATCTTTATCAATATAATATAAAGGTTCATGTGTTGACTGTACTCATCCGTTGAGATTAGTCATGTGTTGAACGAAATATTTGAAAACGAAATATTTGAAAACGAAATATTCGAAATAGAAATATTTCAAATAGAAATATTTGAAATAGAATATTTGAAAATAGAAATATATGAAGCCGTGTTGAGTAGATTGACGCCATTTTGACGTGAACGATATTTATATCGATTTTATTCATTTTAAAATGAATATTAAAAAGTGATTTCGAAATCGAATATTTTGAAATGAAATTTGAATTTAAATCAAATAGAAAACGAAATGAACTTGATTCAAATAGAAAATGAAATGAATTTAATTCAAATAGAAAACGAAATGAATTTGTTTCAAATAGAAAACGAAATGAATTTGATTCAAATAGAAAACATAATGAATTTGATTCAAATAGAAAACGAAATGAATTTGATTCAAATAGAAAACGAAATGAATTTGATTCAAATAGAAAATGAAATGAATTTGATTCAAATAGAAAACGAATTGAATTCGAATTGAATAGAAAACCAATTTGAATTGAATTGAATAGAAAACCAATTTGAATTGAATCGAATAGAAAACCAATTTGAACTGAATCGAACAGAAAACCAATTTGAATTGAATCGAATAGAAAACCAATTTGAATTGAATCGAATAGAAAACCAATTTGAATTGAATCGAATAGAAAACCAATTTGAATTGAATCGAATAGAAAACCAATTTGAATAGAATCGAATATAAAACCAATTTGAATTGAATCGAATAGAAAACGAAATTGAATCGAATAGAAAACCAATTTGAATTGAATTGAATTGAATTCAAATTGAATTCAAATTTGAATTGAATAGAAATGAATTTTAAAACGAATTTATAAGGAAAAATTCAATTTTGATTTGAATTGAAATGGAAGTTGAAATTGTTTTTGAAACGAATTCAAAACTATTTATAAAATTCGTTTTAAATAGAAATCGATGAAATGTATATTATATATATTATATATATAATATAATGGCCTGAATAGAACGCGCCGCGCCGCGGCAGTTCGTGAATTTCGACCATTTATTTCAAACAGACATTACGGAAGATCCGACCGTCGGATTCTCCTAAAACCGGAACCGTTGGGTTCGTATCAAAAAGAGCTTTCTAACGAATATTAGAATTTGAAATCTAACAGTTGGATTTGGAGATACATCCAAATCAAATTTGGAAAAGGTCGCTGTAAGTGCAGTTCGATGGCCATTGATGGAAATCGACTGTACGGGCCTTGATAAAATTATTAAAAATAGTAATAATTTGTGTAAAATCATAATAAACGATTTGGGAAAAATTGGGATGAAAAACTCTATATTTGAAAAGATAAAAATAGATTTTTATCGAAATGAACTAGTTTTGAACTGAAATTAAAACCCATTTATTTTTAAATAAATAAATTGGATATGAAATGGGTTTAAATAGAATTGATTCATGGGTTTATCGTGAACTGTGTTTTAAATAACACTAGTTCTTTAACCCGATGATAAATAGAATGTGATTTGGGTTTATCGTGAACTGTGTTTCAAACGACACTCGTTCTTTAACCTAGTAAAAGGAGTTTTAATGAATCTGCAATTAGATTGAAATGTAAATTGATAATCTAAATTATCAAATTTAGAAAATGAGCGAGAATGGAGTATCACCAGTTTTGCTTCCAAAGCGATAGTTAAATCTTTAATCAGATTTGAACGTGAAATGGTAATTGATTTTACCGATAACACTGTGGGGTTAAATATGGAGTATTACCAGTTTTGCTTCATGGGATGAATAGGTTGGGATTGGGAAATAAAATAAATAATTACTTCGGTGTGGTTCGCTAATCTCGACTAGTTGGGAAAACCATAATTTGGTTTGATATGCCATCCAAAGGAAGATTAAAGGATAAATTTTAAAGAATTTACCGTGGATAAAATTAATGGGAACCTTTCCCTGAGAATATGAATTGGAATGAGGCGTATGTTGTGTTTGTGTAGCATTTGTTTTAATATACGCGGGTTGTTCGGAAAGTCTGGGTTTACACCCATTCTGAATAACCGATCCGACGATAAGTCGAAGATAAAGACGGTGGTCAAAGACCGGAAGTCTTCACATCGTTTGGATAATTACTGACGATCCTGATTGGGCTGTACACCCAAGAGGATGGAAATAGTTGGTGGTCGTCCAGACATACTTGGAGATCGATGGATATGCGAGGAAAGTGCCTCCGGTTTCGTTCAGACCCAGAACGAACTTGTAAATGGATTGTGTGTCTGACATTGGATTTTATTCTGTGTTGATTGATTTCTAATAAATATATATCTGTTTGGCGACGGAGAATTTATTCTCTTGCTTAACGCCCTTCTCTGAGACGTACAAGCTTAGAGGTTATATATCGATAGATATCAATCGCATGGCATGAATTGCCTGTATGGCATGCTGAGTTGCATGGATCAAGGCTTCTGTTGAAAAGCAAAGTCTTGTGGTTGATGATCAAAGCACGGCCTACGTGGCAGCTTTGTGTGTAACGTGAATTCGCGAGCCTCACATCTCGGTATGAGTTAAAAATGGGATACGGACCGCTGGGAGAGCACAACGTTTCTTTCTAGCTTGGGTGGTGTCATTGACTTACCAGCCCTGACATTTATATACTTTTCACCTATGTGGTTGTTGGATGCGAGGCGCCTCGATTATAGGTCTGTAAGGACCGGGAAACGTGTGTTCAGGAATAATTAATCCTCTAACGTAAGTGAGGACCGGCCCAGCCGAATCCGGGGTTGCCCAGAGTGTGTAGTCCCGAGGCATTTGCTAGAGTGTCTCGAAGCGGAGAGGAGCTTGCTCCTTGCCTCGACTCATGACGGAAATCCAATTTCCAATACGAGATATCTCGGTTTTAATTGTAGAACTAGTATGGCGACATAGTGGTATGGGACATTCATGCCGCCTATGATTTATATTTATGATTGAAACTGTTTTGACACTATACACTTATTATAGTATCAAATGATTTGTTTTAAACGTACCAAGCATGTTTGGCTGTTATAAGGTAAAACCCTACCCTCCGGCTTGCGTTGCATTGTGTGATGGGACCTGGGTCTTATAATAGCTTCATTTTTCGAAAAAGCATTGCGCTGTTTATTCTATGCACTGGTATTCTTGGGAGGAAACCCGTTCCGTGTTATACGGCGTGGTCCCTTGAATTACTCTCTTTTAAAGTAAAGTTTTAAATAACTATTTTAGTTCTCACACCAGTCACATTACTGACCTAGAGTTTATTGTTTTAACCTAAACTCTGGGTGCCCTCATTTTCCGCACGGGCAGCTAGTAGTTTTGGTTTTGCAGATTTATATTCACAGGATCCTGGTTTACAGCTGGAACGATGCTCGGAAAGCTCTGTATCCGTGTATTACTTTCAGTTGTCTTTTGTATTATTTTTCCGCTGCAATACTGTATTTAAATCTCTGATATTATTTGTTGTATAATATTTATTCATACTCTGTATATTCTTGTATTCTGATGGAATTGTTGTAATAACAATGAAATGTTCTTCCGTCTGCGTTCTGATTTGTCTTGTCCTCACAGTAATTCGTTCTTTCTCATCTCTTCGGAGACCGTGGAAGTTCGGGTCGCTTCATTTGGTATCAGAGCCTTGGTTTATAAAGCTCGAGAACAAGACACATTAGAACCATACGAAAGAATTCATCAGATATTGGATTAGTAATATCCAATTAGTATGACTCGTTAGAGATAGGATCAGTAGTATCCTAGAACGGGTGTGAAGAGTATATTTTTCAAATGAAAATAATTTTGTTTCGAAAATTTAAATCGTTTTATACGTATTTGCATATTTTATTTGTATTGATTTGGACAATCTAGTATATAAAGATTTTGCATATACGCGTCATGAACGTATATTCGAAGTTTGAATATACTGGATAGATATGGAATCACATTCTAGTCGCCCGGAGATGGTACTGATGATTGTCATGACATCATCGGTATTTATGTTCGTGTTTCGAAGGTGTGATTTCTATATATTTCCATTAGACTGGTGTGAGAACCAAAACTAATATAGCTAGAATACATTGTTGTGAATTGGCATCAAAAACATGATTTTCTGTATATGTATCAAAATTATGAATTTGAAACTCTAATTCACTAATTGATTGATGTTTGTGTTGTTTGTTTATTTGTTGATAATATTGAACCATTATGCCTAATTGAATCAAATATTGAATTATATTGAAAATTGTTCGCATTTGCTTGCATATACATATACTTACATTGAACAGGTCATAGCAAGGAGGCTAGAGCAGAGAATAAAATTTGTTTCCCCGACAAATAGGTACATATTTACTATAATTTACTTTTTTGTTTGGAAGATGATGATTTTATGAGCCGATTGGCTAGCCGCTTGGCTTTTTCTTTTTCTTTTTGAGATCAGAAAGCCTATATGGCAATTTCGGGATTTTCCCGTGGCTCTCGGTGCAGGGGAGGTTATGGCGAAATTTTTCGAAACTTTAGGGTGTTAGCCAAATTTTTGAAGAATTTGAAAATTCTCAGAAACTGAAAAGTTGGAGAATGGAAGCCAGATCGAACATAGAGTTGATTATTCAAACCACTTTCGACTTTGTTCCTTTTCGGGGACGAAAAGTTTTAAGCTGGGGAGATTGTAATAACCCGGAAATTCTGAGCCAGTTTAAAATTTTTATTTTGGCAATTTTAGCGAATTTTGAAGATTTAAAATGAATTATTTTAAATAAAAACGAAGAGAAATTTATTTTGAATATAATTCGAACGTCTATATTTATACGCGTCGTCGTTAGAATATATATAATTATATATAATTATAAATAGAATTGAAAATGGCGCGGTAGTTCGATAATTCGATTTCAAACTTCAATTGAACATACCGGGTGCAAAACAATCCGGATTTTATTGAAACCAAAAATAATAGGATCTAATTGATAATATCTTTCCAACGAATCCGAAAAATCGAGATTTCATAGCGGGAATCAAAAGATATGTCCAGTTGAAAATTCTGAATAGTCGCTATGGAATTCAGGCCCTTAAAAATAGACATTTTGCAAACGACGTCGGATTTCGACGAAACCACTTTTGTTGGATCCGTGATGTCAAATTATTGCTTGGTTTCAAATTTCATAACTTTTCGAACCAATATGTGAGCGTGGCAAAGTAAAACGCGTTTGACCAGTTTCAGTTGATTTTAATCAACTGGAAAATGGCCATTTTTTCAAACGGTCTCAGAATTCAACGAAACTAGTTTTGTTAGGACCGTATCGTCAATACGAAGCTAGAATATATTTTTTGGGAATTTTTAGAGTTCTTATGTGGCCCCGGTAAATTGAAATGCACGTTCAAATTCAATATATAGAGTTATATGTTGATTTTGACGGAAACTGATCGAAATGACTGAATCAGCTTACGATACATATCCCATTGTGTTCGGAATGGGGGTAAAACGCTATGGACGTCAGGAGGTGGGCCTCGTTTCGAGGTCAAATTAAAAGTCAACTTTTTGAATTAAATAATTAAATTAAATAAAAAAATCCTCCTCTATCTCTCTCCTTCCTTTATCTGCCCCCCCTCCCTTTTTCAAAAATCGATTTCAATTCAGAAGAAAAAAAAACGAATCGCTCCACCAGCGAAACCGCCGCCGCCTCCAGGCGTTCGCCTCCGCCAACCCCCGCCCTCGCACCACCACCCTAGCTCCGGCGAGCCTCTCCCCAACGCTGGCGCCACCCTCGTCGAGCCCCCCCCCCCACCCACCAAGACCCGACGCAGCCCCTCCGAGCCCCCAAAACCCCCTGCGCCTCCTCCTCAGCACGCCACCCGACCTCCCTCCGATCACCTGAACGCCCCGCGCCCCCTCGCATCAGCCCAGAGCCACCTCAACATCGGTTCCCCCTCTAGCTCCCTTTTTTCTCTTCTTGCCTTCATCCCGTCGCGAAAACCGAAGCCCCAATCCACCTGCATTAGAACACGCCCTCCCCTTCAACTGCAACACCTCCTCCTCGGCAACATGAAACCCTCTTCTCGCCCTAGAACCAATGTAAGCGTTTTGCTTCCTTTATTTACTTTGTTTGGTCATGAGAGGAGTATTAAAAATATTATTTTTATATAAGTAGAAGGTTAAAAATATTTTTTTTATATAAGTAGAAGGTTAAAAATATAATTTTTATATTATACAAAGGTTAAAAATATAATTTTTATACTAGTGGCATATTAAAAATATGATTTTGATTCCAAACTAGAGATTTTAAAAAAATACGACATTTATATGTGTTGTAGCGAATTAACAATATAAAGAAGTGATTTTGTTTAAAATCTGAGTTGAGATTTGTATATTGTAAAAATTCAATTTTTTATATATTGAATAGCGAAGTAAAAATTCAATTTTTTTATATTGAATAGCGAAGTAAAAATTCGATTTTTATATATTGAATAGCATAGTAAAAATTCGATTTTTATATATTGAATAGCGTAGTAAAAATTCGGTTTTTATATATTGAATAGCATAGTAAAAATTCAATTTTTATATATTGAATAGCGAAGTAAAAATTCGATTTTTATATATTGAATAACGAAGTAAAAATTTGATTTTTTACATATGCAGAGAATACGGGCAACGAAGGTGATAAAAAGGCGAGAACGACGAAGATTTCTATAAATGAAGTGCCATGGAGTTTGGATAGCTATTGGTGAGAACTTCTCACCTTTCAATTTCATTTTCTAGTTATATATATATACTAGGATGCAGACGGTGTTTAGTAGCACCCGACACAATCGTCCACAGACCATGGACTTGGTTGTTTGGTTGTGTAGTTAGATAGATTATTTGGTTTGAATTGAATTGTTTGGTGAAATGAATGGATTTGATTGATGTGTGAATGGCGTGGGCCTTCACTAGACCGGGGATAAGGTTAGGCCTTGTCCCGTTTCTAGTATCGTGTCGTTATGCCGCCGAAATTTCCTAAAATATGTTAGAAAAATAAAAATATCATTTTTATTGTGTAAATGAACTGAATAGAAATTCATATGTTGAAATAAAATGTTTTATCGTTAAAAATATAATTTTTAACGTGGAAGTGAATAAAATAAAATATTCATTTACAAAACCTATTTGAATGACATTGATTGGGACGATAAATTTTACACATCGCCCAACTGCACAAATAAAATCTGTGTTTGATTGTTTGAAACCCCACACAGGTGTTGGGATGAAATTTGAAGTCCACTCATCCTGATTGATTAAATATGTCGATCGATTGATTGACAGGCTGTTATAAGCGTTAGATATCTATATTTGATGCTTATACAGTGTAGTGGACTTTGGTTGATGGTTGATTATTTTTCAATGCTATTATATACGTGTGATGTATGAAAATCCATATAATTAACATTATATGGTGATTGATTGGGCCTCATTCCAATTTAGAAAATAAAGAATATTATAATATAAAGGTTCATGTGTTGACTGTACTCATCCGTTGAGATTAGTCATGTGTTGAACGAAATATTTTAATAATAAAATTTACATCTTTATCAATATAATATAAAGGTTCATGTGTTGACTGTACTCGTCCGTTGAGATTAGTCATGTGTTGAACGAAATATTTGAAAACGAAATATTTGAAAACGAAATATTAGAAATAGAAATATTTGAAATAGAATATTTGAAAATAGAAATATATGAAGCCGTGTTAAGTAGATTGACGCCATTTTGACGTGAACGATATTTATATCGATTTTATTCATTTTAAAATGAATATTGAAAAGTGATTTCGAAATCGAATATTTTGAAATGAAATTTGAATTTAAATCAAATAGAAAACGAAATGAATTTGATTCAAATAGAAAACGAAATGAATTTGATTCAAATAGAAAACGAAATGAATTTGATTCAAATAGAAAACGAATTGAATTCGAATTGAATAGAAAACCAATTTGAATTGAATTGAATAGAAAACCAATTTGAATTGAATCGAATAGAAAACCAATTTCAATTGAATCGAATAGAAAACCAATTTGAATTGAATCGAATAGAAAACCAATTTGAATTGAATCGAATAGAAAACCAATTTGAATTGAATCGAATAGAAAACGAAATTGAATCGAATAGAAAACCAATTTGAATTGAATCGAATAGAAAACGAAATTGAATCGAATAGAAAACGAATTCGAATTGAATTGAAAACGAATTGAATTGAATTCAAATTTAATTGAAATTTGAATTGAATAGAAATGAATTTTAAAACGAATTTATAAGGAAAAATTCAATTTTGATTTGAATTGAAATGGAAGTTGAAATTGTTTTTGAAACGAATTCAAAACTATTTATAAAACTCGTTTTAAATAGAAATCGACGAAATATATATTATATATATAATATAATGGCCTCAATAGAACGTGCAGCGCCGCGGTAGTTCGTGAATTTCGACCATTTATTTCAAACAGACATTACGGAAGATCCGACCGTCGGATTCTCCTAAAACCAGAACCGTTGGGTTCGTATCGAAATGAGCTTTCTAACGAATATTAGAAATTTGAAATCTAACGGTTGGATTTGGAGATACGTCCAAATCAAATTTGGAAAAGGTCTCTGTAAGTGCAGTTCGATGGCCATTGATGGAAATCTACTGTACGGGCCTTGATAAAATTATTAAAAGGGTGCGTTTTTTAGAGGTCCCTATTAGGTTTCAAAATATAAAAAAAAACCCGGTCATAAACTTATTGTAAATTTAGTCCCTATTTTTCGAAAATTCATAAAAAAATATAAAAAAATATATTAAAAAACCATGTAAATTCGTATTTAATTAAAACAATTAATCGTGAAAAAAATCAGATCAAAAAAACATTAAAAACAACGTCGAAATCATGAAATACAGAAAATCAACGAAATGCAGTAAATTGCATCAAAACATGCATATAAGTCGATTAGTTGCATACCTATATGCATTTATTTCAAATCTGCGTCAAAACTGCAGTATAAATGCATACATGTATGCACATATTGTTAAAACATGCATCTGCTGATGCATTTGTTTAAAAACTGCATACCTACGTGCAACTTATTCACGTTTGCATGTATTTTGACATATATGCACACATGTATGCAGTTATATAGAAAAACTGCATACATGTATGCAATTTTTCAAACAGGCGTGCATAAATATATGCATGTGTATTCGAATAGTTGCATAAATGTATGCAACTATTCGTAAAAGTTGCATACATTGATGCAACTTTTTTTTTTAATTTCTGTGGACTTCCGAGAATATTTACAGATTTTAGAATTTTTTTTTTTTAAGTGATAGCGCCTGAAAATTTGGACAGAAAACGAAAGAGGCGGAGGTATGGAAAGTGGCAGGCGGAAGATTCCAGGCGGCAGCTAAAATAGGGGGCGGGTTTACAGAGAAAACATTAATTACAGGGATGTATTGTGAATTTAAAACTTGCAAAATAGTTGCATACATGTATGCAACTTTTGCCAATAGTTGCATACATGTATGCAAGTATTTCTGAAGCTGTTTTAGTTGAAAATGTATGCAGAAACTTGCATACATGTGTGCAACTATTTGAAATACTTGCACACATGTATGCAAGTATTTACATGTGAAAATAAAATATGTGCAGAAACTTGCATACATGTATGCAACTATTTTAAATACTTGCACACATGTATGCAAGTATTCCATGTAAAAATATAACAGAGAAATACTTGCACAGATGAATGCAAGTATTCCAAATATGTGCATGATTTGATGCAAATTACTGCATTTTTCGTTGTTTTCTGTATTTTTTCGATTTTGATGCATGTTTTGATTTTATTATGATCTGAATTTTTGGGCGAGTACATGTTTTATTTAAATACGAATTTACGTGATTTTTTTATATTTTTTTATTATTTTTTTTATGAATTTTCGAAAAACAGGGACTAAATTTACAATAAGTTTATGACCGGATGTGAGCCTAATTAAGTTTCGTTTTAAGGATGTGTGCCTAATATTCACTTATTAAAAATAGTAATAATTTGTGTAAAATCATAAGAAACGATTTGGGAAAAATTGGGACGAAAAACTCTAAATTTGAAAAGATAAAAATAGATTTTTATCGAAATGAACTAGTTTTGAACTGAAATTAAAACCCATTTATTTTTAAATAAATAAATTGGATTTGAAATGGGTTTAAATAGAATTGATTCATGGGTTTATCGTGAACTGTGCTTTAAATAACACTAGTTCTTTAACCTGATGATAAATAGAATGTGATTTGGGTTTATCGTGAACTATGTTTTAAATGACACTCGTTCTTTAACCCAGTAAAAGGAGTTTTAATGAATCTGCAATTAGATTGAAATGTAAATTGATAATCTAAATTATCAAATTTAGAAAATGAGCGAGAATGGAGTATCACCAGTTTTGCTTCCAAAGCGATAGTTAAATCTTTAATCAGATTTGAACGTGAAATGGTAATTGATTTTACCGATAACACTGTGGTGTTAAATATGGAGTATTACCAGTTTTGCTTCGTGGGATGAATAGGTTGGGATTGGGAAATAAAATAAATAATTACTTCGGTGTGGTTCGCTAATCTCGACTAGTTGGGAAAACCATAATTTGGTTTGATATGACATCCAAAGGAAGATTAAAGGATAAATTTTAAAGAATTTATCTTGGATAAAATTAATGGGAACCTTTCCCTGAGAATATGAATTGGAATGAGGCGTATGTTGTGTTTGTGTAGCATTTGTTTTAATATACGCGGGTTGTTCGGAAAGTCCGGGTTTACACCCATTCTGAATAACCGATCCGACGATAAGTCGAAGATGAAGACGGTGGTCGAAGACCGGAAGTCTTCACATCGTTTGGATAATTACTGACGATCCTGATTGCGCTGTACACCCAAGAGGATGGAAATAGTTGGTGGTCGTCCAGACGTACTTGGAGATGGATGGATATGCGAGGAAAGTGCCTCCGGTTTCGTTCAGACCCAGAACGAACTTGTAAATGGATTGTGTGTCTGACATTGGATTTTATTCTTTGTTGATTGATTTCTATTAAATATATATCTGTTTGGCGGCGGAGAATTTATTCTCTTGCTTAACGCCCTTCTCTGAGACGTACGAGCTTAGAGGTTATATATCGATAGATATCAATTGCATGGCATGAATTGCCTGTGTGGCATGCTGAGTTGCATGGATCAAGGTTTCTGTTGAAAAGCAAAGTCTTGTGGTTGATGATCAAAGCACGGCCTAGGTGGCAGCTTTGTGTATAACGTGAATTCGCGAGCCTCACATCTCGGTATGAGTTAAAAACCGATTACGGACCGCTGGGAGAGCACGCCGTTTCTTTCTAGCTTTGGTGGTGTCAGTGACTTACCAGCCCTGACTTTTATATACTTTTCACCTATGTGGTTGTTGGATGCGAGGCGCCTCGATTGTAGGTCTGTAAGTACCGGGAAACGTGTGTTCAGAAATAATTAATCCTCTAACGTAAGTGAGGACCGGCCTAGCCGAATTCGGGGTTGCCCAGAGTGTGTAGTTCCGAGGCATTTGCTAGAGTGTCTCGAAGCGGAGAGGAGCTTTCCCCTTGCCTCGACGCATGACAGAAATCCAATTTTCAATACGAGATATCTCGGTTTTAATTGTAGAACTAGTATGGCGACATAGTGGTATGGGACATTCATGCCGCCTATGATTTATATTTATGATTGAAACTGTTTTGACACTATACACTTATTATAGTATCAAATGATTTGTTTTAAACGTACGAAGCATGTTTGGCTGTTATAAGGTAAAACCCTATCCTCCGGCTTGCGTTGCATTATGTGATGGGACCTGGGTCTTATAATAGCTTCATTTTTCGAAAAAGCATTGCGCTGTTTATTCTATGCACTGGTATTCTTGGGAGGAAACCGTTCCGTGTTATACGGCGTGGTCCCTTGAATTACTCTCTTTTAAAGTAAAGTTTTACACACTAGTCACATGACTGACCTGGAGTTTATTGTTATAACCTAAACTCTGGGTGCCCTCATTTTCCGCACGGGCAGCTAGTAGTTTTGGTTTTGTAGATTTATATTCACAGGATCCTGGTTTACAGCTGGAACGATGCTCGGAAAGCTCTGTATTCGTGTATTACATTCAGTTGTGTTTTGTATTATTTTTCCGCTGCAATACTATATTTAAATCTCTGATATTCTTTATTGTATAATATTTATTCATACTCTGTATATTCTTGTATTCTGATGGAATTGTTGTAATAACAATGAAATGTTCTTCCGTCTGCGTTCTGATTTGTCTTGTCCTCACAGTAATTCGTTCTTTCTCATCTCTTCGGAGACCGGGGAAGTTCGGGTCGCTTCACAGAGTCTGAAAAATCAAAGGAAAATCCAAAAGGTAAAAGTCTAGATACAGAAGTCAAATTCCTTGCAAAATTAGGAACATAGTATGTTTTTTCTAAACATAAAGTAAAACCACTACTTAAAACCAAATTGCATGTGCTAACGGTTTCCATACGTGAATCTATCTTGTTGCCTGAATAGATAAGTCTTTCACTGTCCACTGGTTTCCTTAGGTTTGTCATACCCTGCAAGGTATTTGAAACATGGATTTTAGTCCCAGTATCAATCCACCATGTATCATGATTAACATTAACCATATTAAATTCATAACAAACAAATGCTGAAAAATTACCTTTCTTCTCAAGCCAAGCTTTAAACTTAATGGAGTCCTTATTAATGTGTCCCTTCTTTTGACAGAAGTAACACTTTGACTCCTTTTTCACGACTTGATTCGCATGAATCTTTCCTTTTTCCTTTTCCTTATTGTGATCCTTTTTCTTCTTTGAATAAGAAGTCGTAGCAAGGTTCACTTTTTCGCCCTCTTCCATCAACAATCTACCCTCCTCTTGAGCACACATGGTCGTAAGCTCATTGATTGACCATTTGTCCTTATGTGTGTTGTAAGAGATCTTAAATGGGGCATATTGTTGAGGTAGAGTGCATAGAATGTAATGGACCAAGAAAGATTCAGACATGGTAACTTCTAAAGCCTTTAGATGAGCCGCTATATCCTTCATGCGCATGATATAACCACGCACTCCTTTAACCTCGGTGTGCCTCATGGATGAGAACTTCATAATCAAGGTGCTGGCGAGGGCCTTATCATAGGATGTAAACTGCTCATCGATGGCTTCAAGAAGATCCTTGACTTTAACATGCTGATCGACTGAACCCCTAATACTAGCACAAATCTTGATCTTTATGAAGATAACCGAAAGACGATTAGATCGCTCCCACTTTTCATAAAGACCAATAGCTTCAGGAGTACTATCATCCGTTATGCTAGGTGGTTCGTCTTTCCGAACAGCATAGTCAATATCCATCCATCCTAAATGTAGTAACACTCTCTCCTTCCATATCTTGTAGTTATCACATCTTAATTTACGAATGTCACATTTAAAATCAGAAATATTTCCAGGTAAAATTACTGCAAATAGAAAATATACGCTTATTAACAAAATAAACTGAGACTGTAATTTTATCACAATTTACCAATGTAAACTATGCACATATGAATCCAGTGACATAAAACTTGCCTGTGGGCCAAAGTCTATTCAAATCAGATTCATAAATATAATCTTATAGTGAAACTATCAAATCATTATTTCTTAACTCCTATGGGTAGATTAAGAAACACAATATGATACATCACCCTAATTAATCATGCAAAACAATAAAATTTCCTGTGGGCAAATCTTATTATGTTACACATGATTAATTACAATCAATGTCTAGTATCCACATGTGATTTCAGTTTATCAAATTTTTTCAATAATTAGAGATGTTGTGGCTACTCCCTAACTAATAAAATTTGCTCAATCACTTGACATTTCACATTATTTTATACACATACCTAGCTGATAATGTATAAAGGACACAGTTTTTTTTATTCAATACAAAAAACACCGTTGGCACACCAGAAAAGAGGAGCAAGTCTAAGGGTTACTATACATAAGCCTATGTATATTGGCAGCACATAAAAATACATATATGAGTACAAAGCATAAAGCAATGATCTGTACTATTTTAGTCCAAAGTATATTGCCTTTCAATATATATATGGTTCGAAAATCAATGTCTGCAGTGCCCCAGTTCTAAAAAAAATGTTGCTTTTCACATTATTTAGTTCATACACATATGAGTGCATACCATAAAGCAACGTCCTTACCATGCTATAGTCCAAAATATGCTTCAATAAAAACTATTCAGGATACTCTAGTCAAAAATGAGCAACTGGTTCTATATTATATGATTATCAATAAAGGTAACCATGGAAATCGTGCCATCCCTTCATTATACCAACTAAAGCATCAAATAAAATGGAGCAACAAATTTCTCTCTTCGCAGCGAACAAGTCTTCCAGATATTTTCTCCTCACAAAACTCTATTTCAAACGAGATTTATTTCATGTCAAATCTGACACAGCATAAAGCATCTGAAGACTTGTTCACGCATGAAGATAGATCGATTAAATAAGAAATCGGCAATGGGATTTCAAAAAAAAGATGGCATCCTAATTATTTACAGCAAGACAGAGGCGATTCAAGCTCTGATACCATATTTTAGATTACTAACTACAACATAAATCATAAGCGGAAGCAAATAAGGGAATCAATAGAATACCTCCAGCCATTGCTAAGCGAAATCGGATGGTTTTGTATGCTCTTCTTCCTCTAATTTCAGTTCTTTATCTCTGATTTTGTTTTCAAACCCTCCTTCTCAATTTTTGGATGGTGTTTTTCGATTTTGAGAATAGGTTTAGTGAACCCGTAATCAGAAAAATGAATCACGTATTAAGTTATACCGCTTTGACCATCATGGAGCGGTTACAAAGTGAAACGAAAATTAGTGGGTGGTTAAGGGTAAATATGGGCTGTTACTAAATAATGGGTTTACGGCCAAAACAAATGGGCCACAAATCCGACAGACGGCTTAAGACCCGGTATTAAAAAAAGCAGTCTGTAAATAATCGATGCAGGCTCGTGGGGATTGATTTTCCTTCTTTATATTTCAACGTGCAAGTGTTTTAAAGGACTGCAAAATCGAAAATGTTATTTCAACCGACAACACAAACGGTGAAAAACACCGGTATAGAGATAGAAAGTGGACCTTTCCTTTTTTTTCCTGAATTACAGTTTCCATCCTTTAATATCCACCGTTTCATTTCTTTCCACCTCACCCATATGAATTTATTTCTGGTTGTTCTAGCAAAGTCCCAGCAACGTAGTTCCTCTGCCATTTCACGGTATGTAATGTTGTGTCACAAAATACGATTTACCAATCATAATTTAATCGATCAGTGGAATCTGCAATCCATTTCCATCATACTCATCATCATTCCATCCATATTTGCTTATTCTAAGGATATAATTAAAATTTGCGTTTATTTTTCATAAAATACGGTATACGGTGCACATAGCGTATTTGAGTTACCTACGATTTATAATAGAGACAAGCTACTTATATAGTTTTGGCAATGCAAAGGCAGGAAGGAATCAAATGCGAAGGGCCCAGACCAATCGAACCATAACTCAGCATCACATGCACGCAAAGACCGGATTATCATCATGTTTGGGGAAAGAGGACATACCAAAGCTTATGTTAATATCCAAACAACCTAGTTTTCTTTGGCACATATTTGCATGGAAGAGCCTGATACAGCAAAGGCAGTCACTTATGATTAATAATTAAACTTGACATGAACCAAAGCTTATGTTATAATATCTATTTATTTATTGGCAGATTTTCATGCAGACAAACCATTCACGTAAAACGGCCCCAAAAAGTACTGCAATATCCAACCCATATCCATTTCGCTGACATCGGTCAAAGAGAGCACAAGTTTGTTCACCTCACTTTAGGTGAGATGAACAAAACACCAGTCCTAATTGGTGGAAATTAGAGAATTCCGTATCACTGGCCCTGATTGGTGGAAATAAGAGAGTTTCATATTACCGGCCCAGACTGAATCAAATCAGGTGGTAGCTTTTTTGTTCGCCTCAGCAAAAGTGAGGTGAACAAACTACTACCGAGTTAAAGATTCATACCGCAAGACATTAATCTGGGAGATCTCTTTTTCTACAATGAACAAAAATTTTCATTTAACATTTGCTGACATGTTTGCAAATTTTCATCATAGAATATTTGCAATGAACAAAAATTCGTAGACAAGTCAACAATTATGCAATGTAATTGCATTTTTATCTGCATTTATTTTAAGATGAACTATTTTATTTTCTATTTGATTCAGATCAAGTTTTTGAAGATTTTCAGCAATAAATGTGATACTGAATAAGTGTAGACAATAAATTTAAAATTTTGAAGCATTTATAAAAAATTGCGTAAATGTATGAACCTACTAGTTATAATTGCATTAATATTTGCAGTTTTCCGTAAAGCTGCATATTTTGGTGTAAGTCATGCACAAGCATTTTTTTTTGGACATTTCTTGCATTAAAACGAAAATGATTTTTAATTGGATAAAATTTTGATGTTTCACTACAACAAATTGGATATTTCATGGCATGTAATAAATGTTGTTAAATTGTTTCATAGCGTTTTGCTAGACGCTGTTTAACGACATGCAATCATAGAGTAGAAACGTACGACAACTTCATAAGAAATGACGTAGTATATCATTTTTAACAGCGTTTAACTGGTGAAATTAAAATGTTTTATAGCGTTTTATGAATCATTTCTCTTAGCGTTTTTATGTTGCTAAGAGTGTTATCTACGGCGGTTTGCCACATTGCAATGAAAGGGCTTGCTAAACTGTCAGTGGACATTTCATGGCGTTTTGCAAACCCTGTTAAAAGTAACAACAGATTTTTTACTATGTCATTGAATTTATTCCACAACAACTTATAAACGCTATCGTATATTGCCTATGTATTTTCTAATTTAGATTCCAATTTAATACGCAGCAGAGTAATAAACAAACACATTTCAGTATCAACATATTATTACACATCTCATAGTCAACACCAAATTATATTAAATATTTCGCCGTCAACATTAACGATACATACATCTACAATATCATTACACCAAAACAATATCATCCATAATCCTTCATATTATAGAACAAGTAGTAAGTAGAGACCAAAGTTGGTAATACATATAAAGCATACAAGCCAAAATATGTAGCACTAAAATCAAAAGAGAGGTACATCATACTAAATATTTTTTTAAACAAAAGAAAAGATATAGGAACGATAGAAATCATATGGAGGTCATACTTCTTGCAAATCTGTAGAAATTAAAGTTGTGGCTATGATCTACCAGAATGGTTGCCTTTTAGTAGACTAGCATGTACATCTCCTGCGATAAATAAAAAAAACATCAGATTAGGAACACCAACATGAAATAAAAGCAAAAATATAAAAAAAACAATGGAAAGAACACAATTCTGAAGTTGGCATGCATACCGATGTCTACTTTTGATATATAAAACTGAAAAGATATATAAAACTCCATCCACAATTAGCTTCTACATATACATACATTTGCACTCTGTAAAGATTTATGCTTTGGAGTGAAATTTTGCAATCAAGTATTTTATGCTTTTGCGCTAAATGTAATATGCCGCTTTACAAACTTTCCTCATACATGCCCTTAAAACATCCAAACATTTGAAATCAAATGGTCATCCTCACCAAAAATTACACCGTGATACCAAAAATGGAGCTAATAACAAATTTTCTGAATTTCGTGACACATCTTGCAATGTTTATGGCTTTGATACTACGTTTCCAAGTCTTTTTAGTCGCAACTTAAAAATTAAAAAAAATTAAAAAACTAAATATTATTTATGTAAAGCTTTAACCTAACTAAATATCATTTATGGCCCCGATACAACGTTTCAAGTCTAGGTTGCTCTAGACATCAAGAAAATGAGGAAACGGTGAAAAAACAAGTTGCTGCCTCTAGCCGAACTACTAACCTGATAGTCACATTCAAACACACAACTAACTCTACCATAAATCCTTTCAGTGATGCCTCATATATCAGTATATTCATTTCAGAACTACTATCTTTTAAATTTACCTCACTGATTCAAACACTCAACCGAGGGAGGATCACCCAATTCAACGACGTTTCTGCCAGCGAATATTAGACTACTTGACTTATACTGTAAATCTTTCGACTTCATAGAAAATAATTTTTCAGTAAAATGAAAGATATGCTGGACAGATTGCATCGTTGTTAAATTATCTTTGCATGTGCTAACTGCGTTTGTGAATTCATTTACAGCCTGATCAAACAAAAATTCAAGGCTAATAAACGTTGTATATCATATTTCAGGTCTACAGCTCTTTCTATAGCTCTACATAAGTACTTGACAATTCTCAGTTCTTGACTGCGTAGATTTCAATTTTTGCGCCGACAATGAAATCACAATATAATGTAAAAACCGAGGGACACTTAAAAGTGTGATTCTCAAAATACTGTTGTTTGAGAATGCCTTTTTCCTCAGTTCACTTATCCAGTGTTAAGCCAAGTAGCACATTCAACACATTTAACATAAATTATTTTTCTACAAATGGTATGCGATCAACACATTTGACATAAATTTACTTGCACAAATATTTAATCATGTTTTTACAATAAAATAATATTTAGTTATTTTAAATTTTTATTTTTAAGTTGTAACATCTAATTTTTTATAGCTGCATTTTTCCCTGAAGATATGGCTGGCAAAGTTGTGCTTTTACTGCAAAACTTCTGTTTTTTATGTAAATTTGTTTGCATGTGCAACTGGTCCTTGGGTTTGTGTTGATGATCATTAATGATTTAAAATGAATGCTTTACTAAGCAGAAGTTCTTGGTGTTATAACATTAGTTAGTATCACATATTTAGAAGTTATCTAGTATTATGTGTTGCTATTTGATGTGTGCATACAATGTTTATAGGAACCGAAGAGAATTATCAATGGAACTATCAAATATGACCAAAAAATATTCTAGTCCAGTCAATTATAGAAACCGAATCTGAAACATTTTATCCATTATCATTAAAAATACCTTCTCCAAAATAAATGAATAACTAAATTGTTACTATAAAAATGATGAATTTGGTTGTCTTGCGCAAAACGGTAGCATGGAAAATCTTCACAGCATCAAGCAGAGAGGCTATAAAAATGCTGTAATTTGCTTATATGCGGCGTTTATTTCATTTTTTCCCTTTTTTTGTTACAGTGGAAAAAAGAATAAGCTGTGTTATGTTGAATTTATTTCTTTGGAATAACAAAGTGCAAGTTTTCATAAATCTCCTATCAGCCAAGATCACTAGTTTCATGAGGTGCTAGCCTATTCGTATATCAAAATAATCTTATAGTAAAATAAAGTTGATTAACCTAAACTATTTCGCGTATGTTTGAGCTCAAGTTTGCAATTATTTTAATATATATGTACAACATCATTTCCGCAATCAAATTTCAACATTTATGTACAGGATTATGATCCAACATATATTTCCAACATAGCGACGAATCCCCAATTCGATTGGGACCAACAAGATTCTTACAACAAACTTGAGCTAATGTCACTAAATTACACGCTTTAATTTCTATTTTTCCTTTTTTTTTAATATTGATTTTGTTTTGACATATTTGTTTTGATAAATTTCTATTTTTTTATATTTATCATTATCAATTGGATAAACTTAAATCAATTTAATTTCAAATTACACGCTTTAAATGATCAGCTCGTAGCATACAAATGTATTATCCATATACTCATTCGCTGGATTTCAGATCATGACCATTCAACCAAACCAATACAAGGGGAATTCAATGGAAGAAGCTGATCCCCCAGGACATGGTCAGCCTTGCACGATCCGTTCCAAATACTGAAAAAGTACTTAATGCCTCAAAAACATCCTTCACGACTCTCAACTGATTGCTTCTTCATGTAATATACACATTGAAAATCATACATAATACATGAAAAAAAATATTGAATAATTCAGCTTGGCTAGGCAATGTTTTATAATTTTATTTAATATTTAACCCAAAAGATGGCTATATTTCTATTTTACTACATTGCACGTACAATTTATACTTTGGTTATCAGTGTTTGGGATCGAAATCTTTATTTTCGAGAGAATAGATATAGCGAAGTAGCCTGATATTGATTATCAGTGTTTGGGATTTAAATCCGTTTTATAATAGTTAGCTTCGATTTTATAATAACTAGCGAGTATATTATACACAATGTCTTAATATGTGTAATACACAAAACCCCAAATTAAAATAGGGCAGACGATAATTAAAATTGTAAAATGGTAATATTGAGTTAAATTACACTTACTGGAATTTTCATCTCCTATAAATTTTTCAGCAGGCTCAGCAATTGCAGTGCCAATAGAATCTTCAATGTTTTGTAAGTCAGATGTTGGTCTCCATAAAGTGCATCTGGAGCATATGCAACATTAACCCAAACTTTAATTGCGTTTGCTCCTAAAAGTACAAAATGAACCAATACAGCTGGATCGATTGAAGATGCACGTCCTTCAGCTACAATTTCTCCATTGCGATCCAAATCGATTAGCTTACACTTGTTATTTACCATTGAATTTGCACTCTACCCATTAAGAAAATAACTATTTTATTGTGTATTTAAACAATTTGTAGGAAGTATCATTTAGTCAATTATAAATAAGCATACCTTTCCGACAACATCAGCATTACTTGTATGAATAGAGGATGTTACGTTGTTGACCTGCTCTACAACTACTCATGATTCAGGCCATGCCACTTTTATACCAACAGCTTCTCCAACTCGTGTCAAACCACCAGTTGGTCTCCATAAATAAGCATATTAATTTTTTGGCTTATCTATCCACACGACCATTGCAGATGGTCCAAGTGGAATATCACTCACAAGTTTTTTTGTATTACTCGAGTGTAGTCGTCCTTCAGCAACTAAGTCTTCATTCCCACTCCAATCATACCACTTGCATTTATGATCCACGCTGCTAGTTTTACTCTATTAAAGAAACATACATTAATGAAGTAAATTGTTATATGTTCAACTAAGAGCTAGTAAATAAATAATTTAAAATTTACCCCATTGTCTTCTTTCTCAACTTGATCTGTGTTGCGCAAAACAACTCTACTAGCTGACCATGCTACTATCTCACCTTCAGATTCTCCAACTCAAGTCAAATTAAGTGCGGGTCTCCATAAAAAGCATCTGGTATCCTCGGATTGTTTAAATAATTTTCATAGCATCTAAACCCAAAGGAATTTTCTGAACAAGCTCTTTTGGATCACTCAACAAATCTCTTCCTTCTGCAACGATTTTGTCTGTCCTACACCAATCCAATAAAATAAATCAAATTTTCTGAATTTTATTAAACTACTCGACTATGCCTTCACAATCCTCTCTAACATAGTTATCATCCTGCACACAATCTACATCCATGTTTTCTTCACACTCTTCTCTACCATAACTTAAATCCTTAATAGACTCATCATTCTCCAATTCAAGAAAGCCTTGTGGTGGTGCCCTCAAAAGAGCATACCAATTAGATAAATCATTTTCCCTTGAATAATTAATTTGTTTCAATTGGGATGCAAGAATATATGAATCTCTTGAAAATGAAGCTTGATTTTTATGTAAATTAAAAAGAGTGAATCCATCTTCAACTTTCACTATGTTTCCTCTATTTGCCCAATTGCACTTAAAAACGGGAATATAAAAGACATGATAATTAACAAATTTATTTTAGTTAAAATTCCACAGTTTGTTACAACATCAACCACTTGAGACATATCTTTTATGCTTGCTCTACACATGGTAGTGGCATCATAAGTCTCCCCGCAATTTTGAGTTTCTCTCTCGACATCGTCTGTATGAAATCATTGTCCCTTTACGATATATCCTTTGCAGGAAAAGGCGCTAACACTCGGACCATGGGAAATCCATTTTAACAATTTATCATGATCTTTTGATTCAACAGATATCTGAATTTTGCTTAATGTATTTAGCATAGAGTTCAAAAATAATATTATGAAGTCAACAAAAAAGTAATTAAATTTACCTGCTTTTTAATCCAATCAGCAAAAAAATTCGTATGACTGTTACAAAGCATTATGGCATTCTTTTTCATGCGTTGGTTCGAATTTTCCAATTCCTCGAGATGCAAACTAGCACAAAAAAATGATGCAAAGTTAAACATGAAATTACATGTGTCAAACCGATAAAAATAGATGTAATATCTACTTACTCTAAAAAAGATTCCACTATGGCTATATTCATCAAAATAGCTAGATGAGCACTTTCTTTCTCATTAGGCGATAATGTAACTGTCTCAAGCTTTGAAATTGGATGAACTTCAAGTATCGAATAGTTTTCATAATATTCATTTTGAGCTTGTTTTTCCTCTATAAGATATTTTTTAAAATTCATCAAAAAATCTCATGGATTCTTTAGCAAGATATGACTTTAAAATACACCCTTCAGCCTGTGCATAGTTTTCTTACATAATCTTTAAGTGTTTTTATATATCTTTCAAAAGGGTACATCCAACGGAAATATACTAGTCCACACAATCAGGCTTCTCTTCCAAGATGAATTGTTAAATGTATCATTATATCAAAAAAGGATGGTTGAAAATATCTTTCAAGGTCACATAAAAACGTAACAATCTCATCATCAAATGCTGAAGCTTTTGTTTATCAAGAACACGTTGACATAGTTTATTGAAAAACGAGCATAGTCGGATTATTGTTTTGCGAGGCTTCTTTGGCAACAGACCTCTTATCGCAACAGATAACATTTGTTGCATTAAAACATGATAATCATGGGACTTAAAGCCGTTCTCTTTGTAATCCTCCAAAGATATACAACATTTAAATTTTGAACAATAACAATCAAACCCCTTGAAATTATATAATCTTTTACAAAATATTCTTTTTTCACAACTTGACAATGTATATGGAGCCGGAGGAAGATATGTTTTCTTTCCACGAGGTTGTGCAAAAAGACTATGAAGAATTCCCCATTCTTCTAAATCTTTTCTGGAATTTACTCCATCTTTGGATTTGCTATCATGTAATATTGTTGCTAACAAGCTTTCTGCAACATTTTTCTCGACATGCATTGCATCCAAATTTTGTCGCAACGGAAGTTCCTATAAACATCAATAGTATGACAATTTAGGATTATAATTTATTTAATTAAAATGTGTAAAAAATATTTGAACACTAACCTTCCAATAGGGTAAATCAAAGAAAATAGTTCTCTTTTCCATCTTGATAACTCGGTTTTCATGGGATCATCATCTTCATCATATTGGTCTTGTTTACTATGGATACACTTTCTTTTTTTACTCTCCCTCTTTTTTGTTGACTTCTTATTTGGATTCTTCTTATTCTTTGCCGCCTTCTTATTTTTTTCTGCTTTTTTATCTTTTCCAAGATTATTTCAAAAATCCTTCAAAATAACAAAAATGTTTCTACCTGTTTGAATTCTAGGCTTGTTGTCATTCTCCACGGTATTATCAAACCAAGATTTTTGTTTTCGCAATGGATCCAAAGGAGTTAAAAATCTTCTATGGCCCATATATGCATTTTTGTGATAATGAGTCAACCATCAATGATGAGTGTTGACACTGCATAATGGACAAGCTTTTTTACGTTTTACATAACGTCCAGCAAGATTACCACAAGCAGGAAAATCATTAGTTGTCCAAAGTAGAATTGCTTTTAAGATAAACACTGTTTTACTAAATGCATCATAGATATCAACACCACTACTTCACAAGTGATGTAAGTCTTCCACCAATGGTTCCAAATATATATCAATATCGTTTCCCGGTTGTTTTGGACCAGGAATCACCTAACTCAACATAATGTTTTCTTTTTTCATGCATAACATCGGTGGAAGATTATATGTCATGGGCATTATCGGCCAACAATTATACTTAGAACTTTTTATGGCAAACGGGTTGAAACCATCTGTAGCAAAACCAAGCCTGAGATTTCGCGGATCAGTTGAAAACGGTTTCCATTTCTCATCCACCATGCTCTAGGTTATCGAATAAACAAGATGAAGCATTTTACCATCATTGCTTTTATTGCTATAATGCCATCATAGATCCTCTGCCATTTTCTGAGATCTAAACATTCTCCTAAATCTTGGAATGATAGGAAAATATCTCAACACTATAATAGGAGTACCATGCATAATCTCTTTTGTACTTTCGTTTATCTTCCATCTTGAGGAACCACATTTTGGACAACTATCCAAATCTTTGTACCCCTTTCTAAAAAAACAACAATCATATTTACAAGCATCAATCTTCTCAAAACCCGTATCAAATATTTTGAGAAATTTTTTAACTTCATATAATGTCATGGGAGGTACATTATCTTTTAGCAAAAACGTCTACAAAATATTCAATAGCTTATCAAAATCTGTATCGGATAACCCAGTTTCGCATTTAAGATTATATAATGCAGTGATAGCAGATAATTTTGTTTGGCCCGCACAATCGGCGTACAATGGAGTTTCTGCATCTTCTAAGTTCTTAAGTAAATCACATTCTCGGATTTGCACAACATCATTATCTTACTCATTGACAAAAGGTTAACGGTTGATAAAATCTTCATCTTCAAATTGAATGGCTTGGAGTAAGTCATATGTGTCACTCAGCTTGGTTTCTTCAACTACATTTATTTGCTCACCGTGATGACACGATCTAGTGTACTTATACTTATGATCCATTTCTTTTATAATAAATTGCTTAAAGACAATCTTGTCATCTGGATGACTAAGATTTCGACACTCTACACATGGATATAAAATATTTCCTGTAGTTGCTAAATTTTTCTTTGTGACTTGCACAAAATTACATGCTCCTTGCTGATATTCTATACTAGTTCTATGATGAAAAATAAACATAAATATTTACTTAAGTATTATATTTTGAAAAAAAAAATCCCAGATTAACACTTGAGTTAAGTATTATCATGTTGCCTGTGCAAATCCGCTCAATCTTTTTCCATCATCATATCTAAAATGAAGGTAGGCAAATATCTTCAAACCAAAGAAACAATTAGTTATTAATTCCAAACAAAAAATTGGTTATTCATGCACAATTGTAATAACACACGTACAACTATAAGCGCACAAACATTTGACACACTGATACTCAACAATAATTTATTCATAGCCATATTTTCAATGGACATAAATAATGCTTGCTAACTTGAAAATAAATTATTAAAAGGTTTTCATACCCAAAACTAAGTAGTAATGTGTTAGATGTAACAGTTACTTGTTTATTCAAAATAAATTTATTTTTCTCGCAAGTATACGATAACTTTTTGTCTAACTTGTTCAAATACAAATCAAGAGGCAATTCCTTCAATACATTTTCTTTATGTAGTTTGCACCGTGTTAGGGACTGTTATTAAGGAGGTAACATTTCAGATGTGTAGATTTATATATCTTGAGTTCAAATCCTGGATTTGGAGGGAAAAAAGTTCTATGCTTCTGTTTGATTCATATGGAGCTCTACAATTATTTTGTAAAAATAAAATATAATGAGAACAAAAAGTTTGGGTCATATACACAAACACTCTTTCCTTGTAGTAACTAGTAAGCATGAATATCTTCCTAAGATGATAGTTCATTTTACACACATAAATGTACATACATGTGCACCTACGTCTATCAGACATATATTATTTCTAAAACAAGAAGGTTTCCTTTATAATAGTATTTAATGATTCATGGATATTATGCAATAAAAAAATTCATGCATCTGTATATGCATATTACATACAGTTTTGTACTTGAACTCTGTATGTCTATATTCTATGCAACTTTACTCCTTATGCCTTGTTATCTGCAAGGAAAAGCATTCATATTTCTTGCAAAAATAGTTTGTATCGGTGCCAAACTAGCTTTTCCCTGTATCTTTTTCCCCTTGTTTCATACCTTTTCTAATCTTGCATGCTACATTGACATATTCCGTAGTATGTTGTATTTTCACAAAAAGGACCCATCACACCACCCTCCACCAACACCTCTCTCCCCTTTTCCCTACAACTCCCCAACCAACCTCACCTGTACCCAAGGATTATAAGAACCACAGCTTCGTATTTGTTCAGTTTTTTAGATAGTTGACAGAAATAGCAGCCTATCTGTAAAATTTACATCTATATAATAGTGCTATTTAAGTTCATAAATTGCTTAATAAGGAATATCAAGGGGACAAATTATAGTCGGTTGCTGGCAGCAGTAGATTGTAACTATTACAAACATTCACGAACTCCTATATATATATGAGCCATGAGATCACACAGATCATATTCAAATAAAGGACTCCTGTATATATGATCCATGAGATCACATAGGTCATATTCAAATAAAGAATATCTATTTTATTTTTGTTGTCTATTCCAACCATAATGGAGTATTATCTTAGTTGAATTAACATAAAGGTTGTTACTGGAAATGAATAATAAATCATAAGCTATTTATAAGATGAAATTGATAACTATATTTCTGTATATCATCTTTTTCTAAAGGCCAAAAGATACCTATTATGGTAATATGGTATATTGGCTGTATCAATTATGTAATGTTGTTTTATGGGTGGTTCATATACTATTTTAGATATTATATAACATACCACGTGGCAATTGAGTTAAATCCCACAAAGCAAGTTTCGAAAGCATGACATTCCACATAATGTCGAAGTGTTTAAGTACTTGGGCAATGATGTTTATCTATTATGTTATGGTTTAATTTGTTAATATCGCATATATTTCATAATTTCAGACAGTTATATGTGCCGTATAAAATATTTCTATAACGTCTACATGTCTACCCCGTATCATATTTGTATTTACTCGTAAAAATGGATGTATAACCGGAATATTATCCATTAAACTAAACTCCTTGACAAATGAATAGGATAATAATATTCTATAAACGGATAAAATCACATTAATAGCAATTCATCGCATACACATTTTATAATTTTTTAAAGCCATCTTATTCCTCAAATTCAAAAGAAAGGCCAAAATGAAATTTTAGATGAAATCAGTAATCCATTATTCAATTTTGGATTAGGTACTTGTTTCGATTCCAAAAAGCAATTTCAATTGGGTTTAATTGTCGTGTTGAATGCACTTTGGTAACAAGTCTAGATCTTTAGGGTATAGTCAGAGTGTGAAACAAAGAATTCTCTGAAGATTTCTTTTGCAACCCATAGTGGCAGATCCACATCTTTTGCTACCTATATTTACTTTAATTTTCTCTTTCCTGAAACCTGTAATTGAAGTAACTATCCTTTTTGCATGATTTTCATAGTCGCAAATTATAATCTGAAGTTAAATATACTGAAGATGTTTAACTAAAGAGCATGCTCTTTCGTTACATTTTCTCATTTGACTAAGCTATCTTCTACCAATTCAATATTACAGCTAATAAGGCATCTATAAAATAGTTTTTTTGAATAGTGATACAATTTATTTGGTAGAATATTTCATCTAAATTATTCCTTCTAAAATTATCATTCTAAATTATTCTATTAGCTTATCTCTTGCAAAAACAAAACGTGTAAATATTCGCTCTTATGCATATTGTAACACAAATACTGGGAAGAAATTAAAGATCTGTGTTTCTTAACAAAATAAAATCTAACAATAATTTTTTCATCAAATCTCTCAAACTATTTCACAACTAAAACTATTATACTATCAGTGATACCGAAGCAACATTCAGTCATGCTTGCTAACTTGAAAATAAATTATTAGTTGGCTCCATCCCTCTGGAAGATAACTCTTTTTCTAACACATTACTGCTTAGTTAAAGTTAACCGTATTCTTATCCATGCATATATTTTTTCGGCTGGTATAAATAAAATCAAAATAAAAAGATGATGGTTTATCAATCGATTCATATTGTTGGCTATGTTGGAGCTACTAACACCTGAGTTGTATTGCATTTTGGAGGAACAATTTTAAGCTAACCACATAAATGCTTACACTTTCACTTATGTCCTTTTAGGGATGTGTTTTATGAAACACTTCTTGAATTATTACCAAAATTTTTTACAGTGTTCTTCATAAATGTTCGATCGAAATACCAACCCCCTCTCATGGTTTTCCTGACGCCGTCCCTGTTGCAGAAAAAAAGAATAGGAACGGATTGATGGTAAGGCAAAACAAACAACAGATAGTCACCAGCAAAGCAATCACAGATTTAGCAATAAAAGAAAGAACACAAGAGATTTGTAGTGGTTCCACTAACGTCTTGTTAGTGTACGTCCACTTGGGGAGAGGAGATTTTATTACTTTTCTACAAAAGAAAATTTACAAGACTGATAATGGAGAGGAAGAAGAAGAAAATACAACTTGTAAGATGCCACCTCACATTTTGAGATGATAATACATTCACCTAATCCTTATCCTTATATAAGGATTAATGCTTGGGGTTGAAGTAATTGATTTATGATCTAAATCAATGCCTAATTAATTCTCCAATTCTATTGATAGGCTTCCTTGTTTGACCAACCAATTAGGGAATTAGTTCCTTACTTCACTATCCCAAAAAGAAACCATCTTCAAATCCTTCCACTTATGTAGGTAATTTATTCCCCTGCCTAAGTTTGCAAAGTATGCAATAAATTTCTGATATCTTCCAAATCTTCTGCAGTTGAAAATATTATATTACTCAAATTAACCATATTTCCCATATCTTCTCTAATTGGAAATATTCTATCACCATAATCAACAATATCTTCCAAATCTTCTGCAAATGGAAATATTGTATCACAAATTCTAACAACACTACAAGAAAAAGACCTTTTTATAGCATTTAAAAAACGCTATAAATGGATACGATGGCGTTTTTATAAACGCTATATATTAATATGTTGTAATATGTCAGAGATCTATAATAGTAAGCTAATAATCGCTATAAAAAAATGCTATAAATGATGTTACTCATAGGGTTTTAGAATTGCTATTAAATGGACGATTCGTAACATACAAATTCATATCTATCGCGTTTGTTGCTTGCTATTTATAGCAACTATAAACGCTACAGATAAACATTGCATGATTATTATAGCAACTATACACGCTGTAGAAATTTCATAACCTGATAGTTATAGCAACTATAAACGCTATTGAAACACTATAGAAAGCATAATTTAATATTTTATAGCATTATTTACTTGCCATTAAAATGTTTAGTCATTGTAAAATATTTCTATTGCACTTGAATAATGTTATAGTATATATAGCCATTATTAAATGTATTTCATGCACAATATTAAGCATATAAATATTTATAATCAAAAGTATGTCATACAAAGTTCGAAGCATATAAATATTTATGATCAAAAGTAACAATAGTTACAATCGTTGCTAACCAAAACAATACATACTAAAAAGAACAATCCATGTAACCATAGCTAACCAAAAAGATACATAGTAAAAGTAAAGATGTATGAATATCAATGAAAAATACATTTGAAGAAGAATGAGTGCGACAACATATTTTTTTCGTGCCTTTCACCATAGCGTAAACCTAGAGCATCACACAGCGCATGTCAAAAAAAAAAAGTCTATTAGTCATAAACAGAAAACATAATCTATCATGAATAGCAAAAAACATCCGTCTATTAGTCATAAAATGTAAATATAAACTATCATGAATAGAAAAATACAGAGGACAGTAATTGCGACAAACGAAGAAAATACTCAAAAGAGACAGCTAATAATTGGAGGTATTTAGTTTGAAGGACAAGTTTCAAAAAAAAAAAAATTAGATCAAAGGACAACTAAGTTTCATAATTAAATTAAGGACAAAGGCCAAATTTTATTATGTAACATAAAATTCATTTTAACTCTCATTATTAACGAATTAATTTAAAAAATAAAAAACAACCCTCAAAAATGAAAGAAAAAAATATGATTTTGAAATTATTTTAGTCAATTTATGTTATTATAAAATAATCAGTTCGGAAAGCTAAATGAATATAGCTTTATAACTTAAAAATACGGCTTTATATTGCATCATTCAAATACACAATTAAGTCGTTTTAAAGCTACTCTCATTTACACCATAAAAAAGCTATACCGTAAATAACGAAGCTATATGTATTTAGCTTTCCGTCCAGAGTTTTCTGATATTGCTTGTTCTTCCATATTAACAACGGAAAACATTTCATAATTAATTTTTTTTATTTTTAATCTTATAATCATAGAAAAATATTTTTATATTAATTTTTATTATTTGTCAAATGCCAACACATGTCCTTAGTTTAAAATATTTGTAATTTTTCCAATTAAAACATGAAAGTAGTCCTTAATTTACATAGGAAAAGTCGCTTGTCCTTTAATCTAATTTTTTTTTTCTAAAATGTGCCCTTGAAACAAATATCCACTAATATATGTATATTGTAGAAGCAATTTGATGTTTTGCTAGATGTGCATACATAAATGGGTTTTCAACATACATAAGATGTATATGTATGTTTAGGGCATGAATTACCTGAGAAAAACTAAATTTTAGCATACATAAACTTAGTTCATTTATATAAACTAATCAAATTAACTTAGCTAACTTTATAAAATTTAGTTAATTTATATAAACAGACGGAAAAAATATCAATAACATACAGAATTTCTGGAAATGAACGCAAATTTTGTTTTAAATACTTTATTTAAAGATTACTTGTCTATTGTTATAAGCCTATTAAATTTTATAAAACTTAACTAAACTTTATAAACTTATATAATTTAAGAAAGTAGTTGTTTACTTGATTATTTGAAAACTTAATTGACTTAGTTACTTTATTGTTATTGTTGTTGTTATTATTATTATTATTATATTACTATTATTATTATTATTATTATAAATTTAGTTAACTTTATGAACTTAATTATTTTGTATTAAACTTAGTTAACTTAGTTAATTTTTATAAAAATTTAAATAAATTTTATCAAACTTACTCAACTTTTATAACAATTTGTCAAAGATTTCAAAATAGATAACAATGTAATATTCATATTATTATTATATTATTATTAGTTAAATATTTATAATACTAGTTTATATTATTATTATTATTATTATTGTATTACTAATATTATTACATATTTATTTTTGTATACTTTTATTTAAATTTTGTAAATCTTGATTAACTTAGTAAAATACTTGTAAAATAAGTTTATAGATTTATTATTATTGTTACTATCCTACTGTCTACTATATTATATTATTATTTATTAATTTTTATATACCTTTAGTTAAATTTTATAAAACTCTACTAACATAGTTAAATTTTATGTACATTCAGTTAAATTTCACAAAACTCACTTAACTTAGCTAAATATTTATAAAATTAATTTATAAATTTATTATTATTATATTACTATTATTATTTCATACTATTAATATATTATTATTATTTATTAATTTTTATATACCTTTAGTCAAATTATATAAAGCTCAATTAATTTAGTTAAATATTTACATAATTAGTTTATAAATTTATTATTATTAATATTATTTTACAATTATTATTGTATTATTATTTGTTTTTATTATATCTTTAGTTAAATTTTATAAAACTAAATTAACTTAGTTAAATATTCATAAGATTAGTTTATAAATTTATTATTATTGTCTTGTATTATTATACTATTAGTTAAAAAATTATGAGATTAGTTTGTAAATTTATTATTATTATATTATATTAGATCAAATAGTTGTAAATATAATATAGATAAATTAGCACTAGTGTTTAAATAAAACTTGTAAAATAAAACATATATTTCATTTAGGAATATTGAGAGCTAATAGTGTTTAAATGCCTTATTGCTTAAGTGACCTAAAGTTGGTAATGTAACAAGTAAAACATACCGAATAACTCTGTAAGTATCTCATCCATCCCTTGCGCGCAATTCCCTGCATCACCTTCAAATCACCGACAAATACACACTAACTCAACTTTCCTATGCATTGCCTTCACCCAGTCACATAATGCAAATTTCATCCATCTTCTAACTTCTCCCAACCAAACTGCACCTGAAATCACCAGGAAACAACAACACCATTCACCGCACCTGATCATAGATCATACGTAATAGAGGAACCTAAGATAGAATTTACCTCAGTTGTTGCTAACAAGCAAGAGCCCCTCTTGGATAGATTCCTTGGAGTGTAAGAGCTGTAAGAATGGTTTATCTTTAAAAAAATAAAACTAACATAAAAAACAATAAAGCTAAACTGGACAAAATATTTTAAGAAGTAACTTACTTGCGGCACCAGCAGTACTTGCGGAACTGGCCTTTAAATAACAGGATCTATTTGTGCTTCCTGTTACAGGAAGTACATGCGGCACTGGATGTAAGGGCACCTTTATTATAATTTTCCAACCTACATCGAATAAGTCGGGTTTAAAACCCATTTAAATACTATGTCAAATCAGTGTCGCTAGTTAAATTGAAACATCAAACATTAAAGACAAAGTATTTGATTGCAGCATGATAAAAACAAACATTAAAGCTAGGTGCAAGATAATTAATTATATCACCTTTGCTACAAAATCAATAGCTGCTAACTATCCGAACCTAACTAAACGATAAACTTAATAAATAAAGTGTACAGGGTCAGGTAAATATTGTAATGGATGTATAGGAACACCAAGAAATATTGGGATGTATAAATAACTTAAGGAAGTAGAAATTATTCGATATAATATTAAAATGGGTATATAAGAAAAGAAAGCATAATGATGAATTAGACTTATGCCAGAGGAGATGGTAGCAAACAATGGTTGGAAAATTACAACATAATAAAAACCAACAAGGCTGATTCGATATAGTATTAAAATGGGTATATAAGCACAGAAAGCATAGGGCTGAATTAGACTTATGCCAGAGGAGATGACACTGGCTCATAGTGCCAAGCAGCACCTCAAGATATATGGAAAAGTCGAATTTAAAATCTATATAAAGTAAAGCTGATTTGGTAATTGAAATATATAATTTCATAGAGAAAGATCAAAAAGTTGTATCAGCAGAAAAGGGTCTCTACCATTTACAAAGTCCTAGTCTGACAACAAGCCAATCAAATGTCCTTGCCTGTTCATTCTAGGTTCCTTCGTTCCACTAGTCAGCCCAAAGAGTTATCATCAGAAAGCAGCATATCAGAACTTCCGTTTTAAGGTACGTTCGATTCTCGACAATAGGTAATGAGTTTGTTGAAGGTAGACAACCTCTGTATAGATCGATAAAACAGATGCAAGCAAGGTTACTGCAACTGTAGATTCTCAAGAGATTTGAGCTAGGATAGTTTGGACAGACTGGAGTTTGATGGCTTCTGAGCAAGAGTTTTCCATTTAAATTCCTGATGACAAGGCTGATAAACTAACTTCTCGTGCTGAAGTCGTCCAAAATACAAAAGCTGTTGCTGCTGCTAAAAACTTCTAGCACTTTTCATTGAATACCTAGTTCGATTAACTAGGTCGATTCATGAAAGAAAAAGAAATCTAGGTACTGGCTTTAAAAAATATATTTCTTTAGGCTTTGCATGGAATGCATGAATTTATCATTTAAATTTTTCCTCAACATATTTTATCTTTCTCAGTCAATGAGAGTTGTTGCAAGCTTTTGTTTATTTAATAATGGTGCTTAATTTATGCTGTAATTAGGCTATAAAAAAAAGTTAAGACAAAGAAACAAGCCAATCAAATCATTCATGCCCAGGAACAACATTGTGTTGCATTTATTCATCTTTGGCTTTTATTCATCTATGCCCAGGAATAGGACATTTTAAGTGTCTGAGAAATATTTGTCCAGTTTAAAGGTCTATAATGCAAACAAATTTCTAATGGTTAAATTAGGAAGACTAAAATAAATAGAATGGCAAACAGAATTACTAGAAATGTTATCATCATCAATTGCCCTTTTAAGCTTGCCTTCTTCATACCCATGGCCACTTTTTTGGAACAAAATCTAGACAATTTGAGGTGGATTCCGTGTCCATGCTCAGTTCATCTAAAATCTTTTCCTGTCCAACAAGCTCTTCATGTAGTGTCAGGCCGACACCTCCAATTCTTTGAACATTTGCATTGAGCTCATCCATCTCCTCATCTCGTTGCCTTATCAGAATAATCTGCCTATTTGATTCTGAATATATAAAATCATCATTGTCCGGAGCTCGGATATGTTAGAAGAGCATGAACAAACACATAATATTACCTTACCTCTCATCATATATGGCCTGAAACAAAGCTAGCATCTATATTCCTCCAACAGAGCCTGCCAAATATGTATTAATGTAGAGATGCAAATAAAAAATAAGAAATATTTGCAAATAATAGAAGTAGGAAAAGTTTTGCTAAAGAAGATTTTGCAATGGCTGTTTCTTTTGTACTCTTTTTTATCAAATTTTTGTTTTCCGTTGTACAATAATACTTTCAATTATTGTTGGGAAAATCATAATAGAAGCAACCATTGCTTACCTTTGTCGCAGCATTCATTTATAGGATCATAAACGTAACAGCTTTTCAGAAAACTAAACCAAATACGAAGGTATTTTGCCATACAAATGGCACAAGCTTTCCATTCATATGCTTTTAGTAGAGTACCATGACTGGAGCGGTATAGGATCTGATGAATTTTTATAATACACAAGTGAAGGCCCAGACTTCAAAAAATTTCGTCCTCATTGCTAACTAGCAAACAACTAGTGCTTCTTCCTTTCCACCTGAAAAGAAATAAAATTTGATGTTTATTTATTAATTTTTACTTTTGTTACACCTTAAATGAATATCACTCCAAAGTTAACCTAATAGGGTCTCTCTCTTACACACACGTCTTATTTTGTGTAATATAGAGGCATGGGTCAAGTAGGTGCAGTGCATGCAAGAGAACACAATAGAAAGATGATGTGAATGGCAGGTGCATATTTCATATTCTTGTTGAAATATGGGACAAAGTGAAAAAGAATATCAAGTTTAGTCATTCTGACTATTATTGTGAAAGAAACGTAAATTGTAGTCTAACTTCATTCTGATGACATCAACAATTTCTGTACACCTAATTTTGAAGGAAAAAAAACAACACTAACGTCGTCACACTTACAAATGCTAATCCTAACTAAACCAAGGAGGGCTTAGTTTGTACCAATTCATGTTAAGCAAAAAGTGAACTCACCAAGGTGAATAATCAAAGTTGGGGTTACAAGTCTGGTTTGATTACTTCTCTAGTTAAAATTTATGAAAATCATCATTGATAAACATCATCGACTTTACATGGCCACATCAACAAACATCAACCGAAAACAACTAAATCTAAAGCATACATCTATAAAAAGTTTAATTTCTATTCCTTTTGAACTTATTTCTTGTTGTAAATAAAAAATACATCAAAAAATAATCTAAACCTATTTGAACTGAAAAGCAAAATATAAAAATAATAGAAACCAAATTTTCCTGAATAAATGACAATTCTAACTCTTTACTGAGCAAGCAATCAAATATCATTTCTAAGCATTTTATATCATTTTTCGTCCAATGCTTGTAAAGAAAATAATCACATGCATAACAATGATCTTGACTTTGCATTAGCCATAGGATCAATCAAGATGAACCAATTAAATACCATCGTACACTTTATTTACCTTATTTTATACCAAAGAAACAGATTAATTTGGTAATAAACTACTCACCGTAAGATCCTCCTATTTCATATTTCTAATAGTAAAATTTTAGTTTTTTAAAGTTCGAATTTTTTGCTTCAAAATTACGTCTTCATACTTTCATAATCATAAGTTAAATCTATTTCAGATAGTGTGGTAAAATAATTAAAAAAACATAATGTTATAGACAAATGAAGCCAAGATAGAAGTTTACAAAGCGAACATGGCAGGCACTACCTACACATCCCACTTGACCATTTCATCCTGAAGTTCACAAAGCTAAATAAATAATTTTTCCTTATCTCGCATAAATTATTATCCTAAGCTAGCATATCAGATCAAAACCATAAAACCTATTTTTAAAATCCAAACAGAAATAAGTCAAATTTTGGAGAATGGAATAGAAACAAGTCAAAAGTAAGTTAGGAAATATTGTTGTTCACCTCTTGGATTTGTGCAGTGGGGAATATAGCTAGGTTGCGTCCACTAACAAGCGCAGTAGTGATGGAGAGGGGGACAAAGACTGCAATAGAGATGGACCCGAGCGCGATCGAGACGACTGTGATGGAGATGAGGACAAAGAGAAACGCGAGCCACCAATGAGATTAGGATTAAATTTTGTATATAAATTTGGTTTGATGAATTAATTATTTTGGGGAAACTGGTTCTTAAAGGAGTTTTGTTCTTATGGAGGGAAATGAACATTTTTATCGGCCTTAAATTTCTACAGCGTAAATGACGCCTTAATAAAACAATTCATTGTTAAATTTTATTTTTTATGGCAGGCCAATGAAAAACACCTTACTATTGTGTTGTTGAAATAAGCTTTTCTTGTAGTGAGATAAGCAATTTTTTGAAGCAGTCACTTTTTGGTTGTAAAGAGAACCATAAGTCCAGGCTATCTCGATCGATTTGAAGGTCCGCTTTGAGTACAGAGGTTGGTGCACCGTTATGTGAGTTACCTATACATTGATCAAAGCAACAACCGAAGAGGAATTTAGTATTATTTTAATATTTGTAACACCCTTCAGCTAAAGCTTTACACACCTGCGAGTTTCTTCCAAATATTCTCTTTGAAAATGCCAACAAGGAAAAAAGTTGCTGCTAGAAATTATTGTCAGGAACATTCTAGTCCTGCTTTTCGGGGCCAGAAAAAAGGTGACTGTGATTGCTGAATAGAAAGTCAAAAAGCCTATTTCCTCCGTTAAAAAACATAAGTTTGTGGGATCCAACCAAAATACATTGAAGACGCAAAGTATACTAGAGATATGAATACAGCTTTTGCGGAGGCACACCATGAGCCTCTTGTTGAAGACGAGAGCTCAAAGCATATTCCTAAGGAGCATGAGTCAGATACCATATTTTCCCCTACATACCATCATCTGATAGAAAACTTGGTAGGAGTAACTGACAAAGAGACATTAGTGCACTCCTCTCTTGAACCATGCCAAGATGCAGATTTCACATTTCCAGTCAATTTTAATTTCAGCAAACACACAATCTATGTACGATGCCGTCCCCATTTAAAAGATTTCATGGAAAGGGTTGCTAGCCTCTTTGAGATCACCATATTTACTGCAAGCCAAAGAATTTATGCTGATAAGCTTCTTAATATTCTTGATCCTAAAAGAAAACTGATTCGACATTGTGTTTTCTGCGAATCATGTATCTACGTGAATGGTAATTATACGAAAGATCCATCAGTTCTTGGTCAAGATTCGGCATGGGTTATCATCATTGACAATTCCCCTAAGGCATTTGGGTTTCAGTTAGAAAATGGAATCCCAATAAAGTGCTAGTTTGAAGACCGTAATGATAAAGAACTGCTTTCGTTACTTCCATTTTTGGAAAGCTTGGTTGAAGTTGAAGACGGTGAACCAATAATTGCCTAGAAATTTAACCTCTGTGAAAAGGTAACTGCTTCCTCTTCTACGCTCTTGCCGCTTGTCTTAAGAAGGTGATTGATCAAAAAGGACTACTTTGCATATGGGTTCAAACTCAAAAGACCATATGTTCCATTACTATTCTTGTAATTCAATTTGTAGTATCTTGACGTTGGTTGTCTAGTTGATAGGCTACCATTGTTTTTACATTTTTCTTAATATGAAAACCTGAACTTGTACTGAATATATATATATTTGGAAATTGGTTCACTCTTTATTTCTACTGAAAAAAGAATACAAGAAAGAGGTTAGCATTCCAACTTTAACACACGCAAAACACACACACACATACACACACACACACACACACACACACACACACACATATATATATATATATATATATATATATATATATATATATATGTATATATCCAACCGTGGGAAACCAACGAAGCCATACCAACCCTAAAACCAATGGTTGCTCCAAAAAAAAAAAATTGGATAGTTTCAAAATGCAACACTCATATAGTTTCAAATTGAAAACTCCAAGTGCATAGTATACATCACTAAGAAAACAGTAACTATTGCTTCAGGAAATTAAAAAAGGTATCTCAGTTGACTTCTTTTACTATCATTTCCTAGATTTCTAGCATATGGCCACGCAATGTCTAGTTGATTGTTTTTATCTTGGCTACCGAATAATCAAACAGAACCTTAAGTAGGATCCAATCATATTTCTATATTCTACATGGTAATTAAAAAAAGAAAAAAAAAGGAGAAGGATGAAAGAAAGTGTATGTACCTCAAAGCAGCATGATAATGTAATAAAGCTTCTGAGAGCATATTAATAGCTGCATAAACTCGAGCAAGTTTTATTTGGAGAGAACCATTGACCTAAGCGTTGAGATAAATCTCAGGCAGTAACAACTTTTTTACTTCCTCCCTGCACAACATGTAGCTAATTTAAAGCCAAACCAGCTCCAGGTAATAAGATTGTAGATGAAGAATTCTTAAAACATTCTTGCTTGTGTGATACACATAATATAAGTTTATGACACAAACAAAATTTAAAATCATATCGTACAGTGGTCACATAAAAGCAAAGCATTAATGTTGCATGTGATATCATTACAAGAAAAAGAGTCATCAATTGCATGTTAGATTATAAAAATAATATAAAATTCCTGCTAAATTTTTTGAAATTTAAGCATAATTTGCATGACGATCGCGGATTTCAGGTTTGATTTAATTACAATACTGGCTAGAATCGGAATGAGTTCGCCAAAATTCCATGGTTTTAACTAGAATCTCTAACCATGGTTTAAAGCATATGATTTAGTTTAAAAAATAGCATAGGCCCTTACAGTCAAAGCATGTGATTTAATTGACAGTCTAGTTTTTAGAGCATGCAAAATTTTAAGTTTTAGTTGTAAACTGATTGAAGAAAAAAAATAGTGACATATCTTTTCTTGGACAGGAGTTGAACTAAAAGATTAATTGATGTACTGACCAATAGCACTGATGACATTGAGTAGTGCAAGACACAAATTGGTTAAACTGCAGCATAAAAAGCATTCATAAGAAACCAGATTTTATGTAGAAGGTGGTAAAATAAATATAAAAAAACAAATACACAACTTAAATGTGCTTTAGTAAAACACTGAGTGATTTATAAAATATATGAATCTTCAAAATTCGGACTGGAACATGGATTTATAGTTTTATGCACTAGTCAAGAAGTAATTACATCCAGCTTACATAAAAGTTTTGATTTATATATTTGTTCATATATCTGTTTGCATTTGAGTAGTAGGATACATTAATTAGAGGTACATTTGAACTGGCACAATTATATTTCTACATAGATGCGAAAACCTTTTTCTCCTGGAAAATGTAGTAATTTATATTTTTCTAAATAAAAGAACATATCAAATTCAGTTCCCTGCTCCCTAAGGGGAAAAAGAAATCAAATCATTCATACAACATAATTTAAAGCAGTTCCAGATGATAAAATTCTATCTGAATACTCCTGAAAAGACAACGATGTACAAATAAACCTTATATAGCAAGCACAAAAAAAACACACAAACATATATTATACATACACACGTTTTAATGTATTATGTGCACCATTTGCATTTAAATCAAACTACTATCAAGTAATTTCGAAGTTAGCTTTCCCAAAGTAAAAAAGAACATGGATAACTTGATTATTAACAAGTGTAGAACACAACTCACCCATCATATTTCATATACAGTCCAACCCCATTATTCATAACAACAATCCATCATAAAACGTTGAAGTTACTCTATTTGGACTAAGGTTCCCATCTCATTGTCAAGGATTCATATTTGTAAATCTCAATAAACGAATAATAAAATGGTGGTATGCAGGACAGTAAGTTAGCCATTGCAATTAGAGTGAGAAATTCAATATTAAACCAATGTGGAACATTTCTTAGGTGCATCACTCAAATAATTTGATGTCACAAATTAAATAGTTATGGTAATAGTAAAACTCCTATTACCATATGTGATGGCCCACCCCGCACCAACCGACATTTCCTCCAAAAGTGCGCTGTACACATGTCCAGTTAGCCCGGAACGGTCGTCAGAAGAAGAGAAGGAAAACGAAGAATCAACAAAGAACCTGTAGAATGTCTCACAGCGCATGGAACAAAATATAATAACAACATACTTGACATAAAACAGGTGAGACAGTGTATAAGCTGAAACAAACTATCATAGCAGCGGAAAATCCAAAGTACAGCTTATGTTCCACAACATCATTATTACAACTTTTAAAACTATCTCTAAAAGCAAGATAAGGAAGGAACACTGCTAATGCCCAAGTAGTGACCACCAACGACATAGGGAGAATATATATATATATATATATATATATATATATATATATATATATATATCATACGTGGAAGCCTCCTTCTCGCCTCCGGATCAGCTACTCGTGCATCACTAGCTAACCTGTCTCTTGCCTGCTCGTTTAGGAGCACCAAGAGTAATAAGAAGAGACATAAAACTCTGGGTCGGACAAAAGTCCGGTATGAGCGATAAGCAGCTAAACAGAACAATAACTGGTATACTAAACCATACCTGAACCTGGACCTGCAACCAAAGAGTTAGCACTACATACTGTATAACACTCTAAGGTGCCACTAACATATGGTGTACAAGCATACGGGGGTGGGGGTGTGCATGTCATAGTGATGGAAAACAGTCAAACATAGCAACCATCCTCACATCTCTCACTCAGTGCGTAAAGCTTACGATATCCATCACTTCGATCACCCAATACTTTGCTATGATCACTCTGCCCCATGAAGTCACAACGGCTTCATTACACTGATCCATAGCCACTAATCCTTCGCTATGTCCACTTTGCCCCCTGGAGTCGTACACACCCCACTGCACTGGCTCATAGCCTTACTAATCTTTTACTATGTCCACTCTGCCCCATGGAGTCACAATGGCTCCAATGCACTGGCTCATAGTCTTACTAAAATCAATTTGCCCCTCGAGTCATGGTGACTCTACTGCACTGATACGTAGTCCTGCTACGATCACTTTGCCCCTCGAGTCATGGTGACTCTACTGCACTGATACGTAGCCCATCATTCCTTTTCAGTGGTGAATCGAAGTTATGAACGTCGACAACTCCTTAGCACACGTCCCGCAGCAAAGCCTAATCATGAAGTGAACTCATTGGTTCCCAACTGGATCCTGAGCACTAACTTCCATTTGGACTACCTTTGCATCTCGGGTTTTTGTTCATCACTGGATCGGTTCGGATCCTCAACTCTTCTTCTCTGTCGGTTCGGATCGGTCTCTTCCAAGTGCTTCGGGTCGGATCGTGGCCTCCAAGTCCCTTCGTAGTACATCGGTTTGGTTGGGGTGCTCTCTGGCGGGTCGGGTCGGGTAGATGCATCTTGGTTCGGTTCGGTGTACCCTTGCTCCATTTAGTTTAGTTCGGGTTCCTGGTCTCCGTTCTGATCCTGTTCTCTTCCCTTCAGTCGATCTGATTCCCCCTTCTTTAGCACGATCCGATCCCAGTTCAACCATTTGGGCCTTCCTTTTTTCCATACTTTCCCTTGTGCCAAGCCCCGGTTCGGTTCGGTGATCCCTTGCCCAGTCCACTATCCGGTCCGAGCCCATTCCCTCGATCTGATCCGAAAGCCTGCACCATTTTCCTGCAACTTTTCCAGCGAGTGTTTTACGCCGTTCGACGGCGTTTTCGACCATTCTAACTATTCTAATCAATCACAAAGCATACCATACAGTCATAGCAACAAGTAGAAGTGACCTCAAACACCAAAACAGAAATATGATAGGTTAAAATGGATTAAACATCGCCAAAACCCCATATTTTCCCTTAAACATGTTCAAGCATAATTAACGATAGGGTTAGCAAAACTTAACCAAATTAACCCAAGTTCATATCAGAGGTCTAAAACATCATTTAAGAATTTATAAGTATTTTTCCAGATTTTTATCATGTTTAATTCGCTAATTAACACTAATTACCCCTAATTAACCATAATTAGTGAGGAACTATGCAAATCACTCACCTTAGCCACAAATAAACCATAGATATGAAATGAGTCTCTGATATGGCACGAATACCAATATTAAACAGAAGCTCTAATCTTGATTTGGTGAAGATCTCCCTTGATTTGATGTTGCTAAGCTTAATCTTTGATTAGAAAGTGATTTGGAGGTGATTTAGAGGTTGGAGGCCATTTTTAGGGTATCTAAGAGGTAAGTGGAGGCTAGAAAACTGAAATGGAATGAAATCCTAACTCTTTTCAGCCTCCCCATAACCCTAATCCCGAAATGGGTTATGGGCCCATTCACTAATCACCCTATTTGGCCCGGTTAAGCAGTTTTTCACCTTCCAAACCTTATTTCATCCATATCTCCCAAACGGTAAGTCTGTTTCTCACATGTGACCACTATACAGAAAGGTAAACCATCATACGAAGCCAATGGAAGAGGTTTCAGGTCAAAATTCCTTTCCAATCAAAAGTTATGGTCGAAACAAGATCAACTATGGGCAAAATGGTCATTTAAAAATCGACAAAAACCATGAACATGGGAAATGACCCCATTGGTCGTTTCCCAAAGCCACATGGCCATACGACTTCATATAAGAAAGAAAGAAATATTCTATGATCCTCTGATGCGTAGAATGCGGGTTGTTATATTCTCCCTTCCTTAAGAAATTTCGCCCCCGAAATTCCCTAACCAAAACACACAAGGGTCCCACATGCCTATCAGCCATAAAACAACGATCAAACATGCAAAACAAGTATATCCTAGCATGCGGAATAACTAAATCACAAAGAAAATCTTACCAGGCAAAGAGTTCTGGATACGTCTTCCTAATGCTCTCCTCTGTCTCCCAAGTACATTCATTCTCATTCTCTCCCCCACTGAACCTTGACTAACTTCACCGCCTTCCTTCGAAGTTGCTTCGTATCGTGCTCGACAATACGAATCGGCTTGCGGTTCCCAACCGCCTCGGGTTCCACTTCGAAGTCCTCTAACTGATCAGGTGAAATAGTCATATCTGGGTCGTGCACGAAATTCCTTAGCTGGGAAACATGAAATACGTTGTGAACTCCCACCATCTTCTCTGGTAAGTCAACTCTATACACCAAATCCCCAACTTGTTCGAGCACTGGGAATGGGCCAACAAATCTTGGTGCCAACTTGCCTCTCCTGCCAAATCGTATCACGCTCTTTGTAACAGCCCTAGGCTTTGCAACCATCAGGCAGTGGGCTAACCTCCCACCGTGACATACAGTGATTCCTCAGAACTGATTTTACGGCCAGCCTCTCGACTGCAACAACCAACCCAATCTTCCCATTGGGATGTGTAGGGGTAAGAGTCTCCTGCTCGCCTCCAAACAGCCAAGCGAGAAACCCCTATCACATTCTCTAACCAGCTCTGATACCAACTGTAGTGACCCGAACTTCCCCGGTCTCCGAAGAGATGAGAAAGAACGAATTACTGTGAGGACAAGACAAATCAGAACACAGACGGAAGAACATTTCATTGCTATTACAACAATTCCATCAGAATACAAGAATATACAGAGTATAAATGAATAAATATACATTCGATAAATATCAGGTATTACAACAAATTACATAGCAGCGGAAAATAATACAAAGCACAACTGAAGGTGATATACGGATACAGAGCTTTCCGGATATCATTCCAGCTGTAAACCAGGATCCTGTGAATATAAATCTGCAAAACCAAAACTACTAGCTGCCCGTGTCGAAAATAAGGGCACCCAGAGTTTAGGTTAAAACAATAAACTCCAGGTCAGTCATGTGACTGGTGTGAGAACTAAAACAGTTATTAAAACTTTACTTTTAAAAGAGAGTAATTCAAGGGACCACGCCATATAACACGGAACGGGTTTCCTCCCAAGAACACCAGTGCATAGAATAAACAACGCAATGCTTTTTCGAAAAATGAAGCTATTATAAGACCCATGTCCCATCACGCAATGCAACGCAAGCCGGAGGATAGGGTTTTCCCTTATAATAGCCAAACATGCTTGATACGTTTAAAACAAATCATTTGATACTATAATAAGTGTATAGTGTCAAAAAAATTTCAATCATAAATATAAATCATAGACGACATGGGTACCATATATCATGTCGCCCTACTAGTTCTACAATTAAAACAGCAATACACGTATTGGAAACTGGATTTCCATCATGAGTCGAGGCAAGGGGCAAGCTCCTCTCCGCTTCGAGACACTCTAGCAAATGCTCAGGACTACACACTCTGGGCAGCCACTGGATCGGTTGGGCCGGTCCTCTCTTACGTTTGAGGATTGGCAATTCCTGAACACACGTTTCCCGGTCCTTACAGATCCAATATCAAGGCGCCTCATTCCAACAAACACAAAGGTGAAAAGTATATAAATGTCAGGGCTGGTAAGTCACTGACACCACCAAAGCTAGAAAGAACCATCGTGTTCTCCCAACGGTCCGTATCCCGTTTTTAACTCATACCGAGGTGTGAGGCCCGCGAATCCACGCTATACACAAAGCTATGCCACGTAGGCCGTGCTTTGATCATTAACCACAAGACTTTGCTTTTCAACAGAAGCCTTGATCCATGCAAGGAAGCGTGCCACACAGGCAATTCATGTTATGCGATTGATATCTATCGATATATAACCTCTAAGCTCGTACGTCTCAGAGAAGGGCGTTAAGCAAGAGAATAAATTCTCCACCGCCAAACAGATATATATTTAACAGAAATCAATCAACACAGAATAAAATCCAATGTCAGACACACAATCCATTTACAAGTTCGTTCTGGGTCTGAACGAAACCGGAGGCACTTTCCTCGCATACCCATCGATCTCCAAGTACGTCTGGACGACCACCAACTGATTCCCTCATCTTGGGTGTACAGCCCAATCAAGATCATCAGTAATCACCCAAACGATGTGAAGACTTCAGGTCTTCAACCACCGTCTTCATCTTCGACATATCGTCGAATCGGTTATTCAGAATGGGTATAAACCTGGCCTTTCCGAACAACCCGCGTATATTAAAAACAAATGTTACACAAACACAACATACGCCTCATTCCAATTCATTAGTCACTAACCGTAAATCGGTAAGAGAGCAATCCCCCAAATATTAACCCCCAAGGCCGAAACCAACATCAGATCAATACCCAGGAAACCATTCTTCTTAACTAACCTTCAGCTAGTTTCTAAATTTCAATTCTTAGGGGAAAGGTTCCCATTAATTTTATCCAAGATAAATTCTTTAAAATTTATTCTTTAATCTTCCTTTGGATGTCATTTCAAACCAAATTATGGTTTTCCAAACTAGTCGAGATTAGTGAACCACACCGAAGTAATTATTTATTTTATTTCACAATCCCAACCTATTCATCCCATGAAGCAAAACTAGTAATACTCCATATCTAATACCACGGTGTTATCGGTAAAATAAATTACCATTTCACGTTCAAATCTAATTAAAGATTTAACTATCGCTTGGAGCAAAACTGGTGATACTCCATTCTCGCTCATTTTCCAAATTTGATAATTTAAATTATCAATTCACATCTCAATTTAATTGCAGATTCATTAAAACTCCTTTTACTGGGTTAAAGAACTAATGTCATTTAAAACACAGTTCACGATAAACCCAAATCACATTCTATTTATTATCGGGTTAAAGAACTAGTGTTATTTAAAACACAGTTCACGATAAACCCACAAATCAATTCTATTCAAAACCCGTTTCAAATCCAATTTATTTATTTAAAAATAAACGGGTTTAATTTTAGTTTAAAACTAGTTCATTTCGATAAAAATATATTTTTATCTTTTCAAATATGGAGTTTTTCATCTTAATTTTTTCCAAATCATTTCTTATGATTTTACGCAAATTATTACTATTTTTAATAATTTTATCAAGGCACGTACAGTCGATTTCCACCAATGGCCATCGAACTGCACTTACAGCGACCTTTTCCAAATTTGATTTGGACGTATCTCTAAATCCAACCGTTAGATTTCAAATTTCTAATATTCGTTAGAAAGCTCTTTTCGATACGAATCCAACGGTTCCGGTTTTAGGAGAATCCAACGATCGGATCTCCCGTAACATCCGTTCGAAGTCAATAGTCGAAATTCGCGAACTGCCGCGGCGCGACGCGTTCTGTTCAGGCCATCATATTATATATATAATATATATTTCGTCGATTACTATTTAAAGCGAATTTTATAAATAGCTTGGAATTCGTTTCAAAAACATTTTCAACTTCCATTTCCAATTCAAATAAAAATTGAATTTTTCCTTATAAATTCGTTTTAAAATTCATTTCAATTCAATTCGAATTTAAATTAAGTTTGAATTCATTGTATATTCAATTCAATTCAAATTAGTTTTCTATTCAATTCAATTCAAATTCGTTTTCTATTCAATTCAATTCAATTCGAATTCGTTTTCTATTCAATTCAATTCGAATTCGTTTTCTATTCAATTCAATTCGAATTCGTTTTCTATTCAATTCAATTCGAATTGAATTGAATAGAAAACGAATTCGAATTGAGTTGAATAGAAAACGAATTTGAATTGAATTGAATAGAAAACGAATTTGAATTGAATTGAATATATAATGAATTCAAATTTAATTTAAATTCGAATTGAATCGAAATGAATTTTAAAACGAATTTATAAGGAAAAATTCAATTTTGATTTGAATTGGAAATGGAAGTTGAAAATGTTTTTGAAACGAATTCCAAGCTATTTATAAAATTCGTTTTAAATAGTAATCGACGAAATATATATTATAAATATTATATATATAATATGATGGCCTGAATTGAACGCGCCGCGCCGCGGCAGTTCGCGAATTTCGACCATTGACTTCGAACGGATATTACGGGAGATCCGACCGTCGGATTCTCCTAAAACCGGAACCGTTGGGTTCGTATCGAAAAGATCTTTCTAACGAATATTAGAAATTTGAAATCTAACGGTTGGATTTGGAGATACGTCCAAATCGAATTTGGAAAAGGTCGTTGTAATTGCAGTTCGATGGCCATTGGTGGAAATCGACTGTACGAGCCTTGATAAAATTATTAAAAATAGTAATAATTTGCGTAAAATCATAAGAAATGATTAAGGAAAAATTAAGATGAAAAACTCCATATTTGAAAAGATAAAAATAGTTTTTTATCGAAATGAACTAGTTTTAAACTAAAATTAAACCCGTTTATTTTTAAATAAATATATTGGATTTGAAACGGGTTTTGAATAGAATTGATTTGTGGGTTTATCGTGAACTGTGTTTTAAATAACACTAGTTCTTTAACCTGGTAATAAATTGAATGTGATTTGGGTTTATCGTGAACTGTGTTTTAAATGACATTAGTTCTTTAACCCAGTAAAAGGAGTTTTAATGAATCTGCAATTAGATTGAGATATGAATTGATAATTTAAATTATCAAATTTGGAAAATGAGCGAGAATGGAGTATCACCTGTTTTGCTCCAAGTGATAGTTAAATATTTAATTAGATTTGAACGTGAAATGGTAATTAATTTTACCGATAACACCGTGGTATTAGATATGGAGTATTACCAGTTTTGCTTCATGGGATGAATAGGTTGGGATTGGGAAATAAAATAAATAATTACTTCGGTGTGGTTCGCTAATCTCGACTAGTTTGGAAAACCTTAATTTGGTTTGAAATGACATCCAAAGGAAGATTAAAGAATAAATTTTAAAGAATTTATCTTGGATAAAATTAATGGGAACCTTTCCCCTAAGAATTGAAATTTAGAAACTAGTTGAAGGTTAGTTAAGAAAAATGTTTTCCTGGGTATTGATCTGATGTTGGTTTCGGCATTCGGGGTTAATATTTGGGGGATTGCTCTCTTACTGATTTACGGTTAGTGACTAATGAATTGGAATGAGGCGTATGTTGTGTTTGTGTAACATTTGTTTTTAATATACGCGGGTTGTTCGGAAAGGCCGGGTTTATACCCATTCTGAATAACCGATTCGACGATATGTCGAAGATAAAGACGGTGGTTGAAGACCGGAAGTCTTCACATCATTTGGGTGATTACTGATGATCTTGATTGGGCTATACACCCAAGATGAGGGAATCAGTTGGTGGTCGTCCAGACGTACTTGGAGATCGATGGGTATGCAAGGAAAGTGCCTCCGGTTTCGTTCAGACCCAGAACGAACTTGTAAATGGATTGTATGTCTGACATTGGATATTATTCTGTGTTGATTGATTTATGTTAAATATATATCTGTTTGGCCGCGGAGAATTTATTCTCTTGCTTAACGCCTTTCTCTTAGACGTACGAGCTTAGAGGTTATATATCGATAGATATCAATCGCATAGCATGAATTGCCTGTGTGGCACGCTGAGTTGCTTGGATCAAGGCTTCTGTTGAAAAGCAAAGTCTTGTGGTTGATGATCAAAGCACGGCCTACATGGCATAGCTTTGTGTATAGCGTGGATTCGCGAGCCTCACACCTCGGTATGAGTTAAAAACGGGATATAGACCATTGGGAGAACACGACGTTTCTTTCTAGCTTTGGTGTTGTCAGTGACTTACCAGCCCTGACATTTATATACTTTTCACCTTTGTGGTTGTTGGAATGAGGCTCCTCGATATTAGGTCTGTAAGGACCGGGAAACGTGTGTTCAGGAATTGCCAATCCTCAAACGTAAGAGAGGACCGGCCCAACCGTTCCAGTGGCTGCCCAGAGTGTGTAGTCCTGAGCATTTGCTAGAGTGTCTCGAAGCGGAGAGGAGCTTGCCCCTTGCCTCGATTCATGACGGAAATCAAATTTCCAATACGTGTATTGCGGTTTTAATTGTAGAACTAGTAGGGCGACATGATATATGGTACCCATGTCGTCTATGATTTATATTTATGATTGAAATTGTTTTGACACTATACACTTATTATAGTATCAAATGATTTGTTTTAAACGTATCAAGCATGTTTGGCTATTATAAGGGAAAACCCTATCCTCCGGCTTGCGTTGCATTGCGTGATGGGACCTGGGTCTTATAATAGCTTCATTTTTCGAAAAAGCGTTGCGTTGTTTATTCTATGCACTGGTGTTCTTGGGAGGAAACCCGTTCCGTGTTATACGGCGTGGTCCCTTGAATTACTCTCTTTTAAAAGTAAAGTTTTAATAACTGTTTTAGTTCTCACACCAGTCACATGAATGACCTGGAGTTTATTGTTTTAACCTAAAATCTGGGTGCCCTTATTTTCGACACGGGTAGCTAGTAGTTTTGGTTTTGCAGATTTATATTCACAGGATCCTGGTTTACAGCTGGAATGATATCCGGAAAGCTCTGTATCCGTATATCACCTTCAGTTGTGCTTTGTATTATTTTCCGCTGCTATGTAATTTATTGTAATCTCTGATATTTATCGAATGTATATTTATTCATTTATACTCTGTATAATCTTGTATTCTGATGGAATTGTTGTAATAGCAACGAAATGTTCTTCCGTCTGTGTTCTGATTTGTCTTGTCCTCACAATAATTCGTTCTTTCTCATCTCTTCGGAGACCGGGGAAGTTCGGGTCACTACACTCTTCAACAGAGAAATCTTGACAAACACCAAGTCACCAACGGAGAACTTTAAGTCTCTTCTCCTCTTAACAGCATAACTTTTCTGCCTATCCTGGGCAGCCTTCATTCGATGTTGAATGATCTTAATCTTACCTGAAGTTTCTCTTACTACATTTGGTCTAAGCACAAACTTCTCACCGGTCTCTATCCAACATGATGGTGAGTTGCACGGTCTTCCGTACAAAGCTTCATATGGAGCCATACCGATACTGGATTGGTAGCTATTATTATAGGAAAACTCTACTAGATGCAAATGGTCATCCAATGATCCACCAAAATCCAATATACAAGCCCTCAAGAGATCTTCCAATATATGATTCACCCTCTCTGTCTGACCGTCGGTTTGAGGATGATACGCGGTACTGAGATATAATTCCGACCCTAGATCCTCTTGTAAACTTTTCCAAAACCCACTAGTAAACAACGGGTCTCGGTCACTCACATTGCTTTTAGGTACTCCATGAAATCTCACTATCCACTTCATATACAGCTCTGCTAACTTAGCTGCCATTCTGGTCAATTTGACTGGTATAAATCTTGCACTCTTGGTCAATCGGTCCACAATTACCCAAATGCTATCATGTCCCGATCCATTTCTTGGTAAACCATCAATGAAATCCATCGAGACTTGCTCCCATTTCCATTCGGGAATTTCTAACGGTTGTAACAAACCACTAGGCTTCTTTTGCCCAGCTTTAACTAGCTGGCAATTCATGCACTCGGATATAAACTTCCCAACGTCTCTTTTCATCCCTTCCCAGTAGTAAGTCTACTTCATGTCTCGATACATCTTATAACCACCGGGGTGTATAGTCAGTTTTGAGTGATGACATTCCCTAAGCACTTCATCTCTCAAACCATTCACGTTGGGTACAACTAGTCTTCCATTCTTTCGAAGCCATCTTTCTCTATCAAGCCCATACAAATTCATCTCCTCACCATCGATATTCATCTCTAACTTGGAGATGATTTCTAATAGATTAGGATCGTCCCTCTGACTGGAACCAATCCGCTCAATCAAAGTGGGTCTGATCGTCAAACTAGCTAACATCTCTGGATCCAATTCGCACTTTGGTCTGAAATCAAACCCTGCGATATACTCCATTTGCTTCCATTCAAGAAACATAGCCCCTAAACTAGCATGTCTCCTACTCAAGGCATTGGCTACCGCATTGCCTTTTCCAGGTGTATATGCGATATCAAAATCATACGAAGCCAAGAACTCTAACCATCTCTGCTGACGGAGATTCATATCCTTCTGAGAGAAGAGGTACTTTAACAATTTATGATCGGTAAACAACTCAAATCTCTCTCCCAAGAGAAAATGCCTCCACATCTTCAACGCGAACACGATCACTGCCAGTTCCAAATCATGGGTAGGATACCTTCTCTCATGCAGCTTTAGTTGCCGACTAGCATAAGCTACAACCCTACCTCCTTGCATCAATACAACACCTAGTCCGGTACCACAAGCATCCGTGTATACCGTCATCTCTTCATTCTATTTTGGAATGACTAACACTGGCGCACGCGTCAACTTTTCCTTTAGACTCTTGAATGCATTCTCACACACTCCGTCCCAGACGAAGGCTTGATTCTTCTTAGTCAACTGAGTCAACGATGCTGCTATCTTGGAGAAGTCCTGGATAAACTTACGATAATATCCAGCTAACCCCAAGAAGCTTCTTACGTCCGTTGCATTCTTGGGCGTGGACCAATCCTGTACCGTAGCCACCTTCGCAGGGTCTACGGCAATACCATTCTCTAAAACAACATGGCCCAAGAATCTCACTTCCCTCCTCCAGAAGTGACGCTTAGAAAATTTCGCTTTCAATTGGTGTTTTCTCATCACCTCCAACACTATCCTCAAATGTTCCTTGTGTTCCTCCTCTGTCCTCGAGTAAACAAGGATGTCGTCTACGAACAAAAGAACAAAGTTATTCAGCTGATCTCTGAATACCCTATTCATAAGATCCACGAAGTATGCTGGTGCATTGTTCAACCCAAATGGCATGACCAACCACTCATAAAATCCAGACGGCGTCCGAAATGTCGTTTTGGCTATACTATCAGCTGCTAATTGGAGCTGATGAAATCCTGTCGCGAGGTCCAACTAGGAGAACACTCTTTCTCCTTCCAGTTGATCAAACAAATCATCTATCCGCGGTCGAGGATAATTATTCTTCCTCGTCACCTTATTCAACTCGCGATAGTCCACACACAAACGATGGGAACCATCTGCCTTAGTGGCAAACACAACTGGTGCTCCCCACTCGGAGACACTTCTTCTAATAAATCTCTTCTTCAAAAGATCGCTGACTTGCACCCCGAGCTCTCGCTGCTCCCTTGGTGCTATACGACGAAGTGGCATCACTATAGGTCTGACATCTTTCATTAAATCAATACGGAACTCAATATCTTGGTGTGGTGGAAGCCCGGTCACTTCCTCGAAGACGTCCGGATACTGGCCAACCACGGGCACATCTGACAACTCATCATGCGGGATGTCGAGGGAATTTATAAAAATAGCCATTACCCCATCACTAGGGTAGACTACCAAACACTACCCTCCGCCCATCATCCGCCCTAACTGTCACCAAAAAGCCCTCACAGTCTACCACCACCCCGTATCTTTGGAGCCAATCGACCCCCAATATAATGCCATACCCAGTCAAGCCCAAAACAAAGCAATCAGAAACAAACATACATCCATGACTCGATAAGACCAAATTTCGGCAAATCATACTAAGGTTAGTCGAACAACCAAACGGGTTCGTCACAACCAACGGTCTATCGACTATCTCGGGTTCCAGTCCCAATCTATCTACCAAGTCACTTGATATGAAGGAACGGGAAGTCCTAGTATCAAACAATACTCGAACAGGTATATCAAGAATAGAAAGCATACCTTGAATAACGACATTTGGGGCATTCGACAAAGAAGGAACAGCATTAATCGCATATGCTTTCACAATCTGCTTCTCTTTAATAGGTTGTGGACATTTATCCTTATGGTGTCCCACTTGGCCACAGTTGTAGCACTTCCTATCCGCTGGCTTGGCCCGACATTCTTTGGCATAGTGGCTTTTCTTACCACAGCTGAAGCACTCAACATCTTTCTTGCTCTTTTTCTGGCCATCCTTAGCTTGGCTCTGCTTCCTCTTATTCTGAGAGTTGTTATTGCCTCCACCGCTCGCTTGCAGTTTTGGCCCTTCTACAGATGCAACCTCAGTCTTCGAATTAGGATAAAGACTCTCCGATCTCAAAGTTTTCCCAATAATCGACTCAAACGTCTCATCGATGTGGTTAATAAGCCTTTCCCCCAAGTATCCATCTAGACCAGTAATGAACTTCTCATTCTTCTTCTCAGGAGTATCGATAAGAGATAGTACATACTTCGAGAAAGTATTGAACTCAGCAATATAGTCCGAGACTGCCCTACCATTCTGCTTAAGCTCCAAGAACTTCCTAAACAATTCTAACTCCTGAGCAGCTGGGATAAACTTGTCGCTAAAGCGAGCCTTAAACTGATCCCAAGTAACCCGATCCTCTAGGGTGGCTATCTTAATAGCATTCCACCAATTCATCGCTCGCCCTTGCAGCTAACGAGACGCTAGCCTTCTCTTCATCGCATCCTCCATACCCAAATCGTCAAAGATACGATCACAGCAATCCGACCAATCTTGAACATCCGTGGACGACTCCGTTCTGTGGAACGACTTCCCACCAAGGTTAGTGTAATCATTGGACAGCTTGGCGAAATCGGCCCTAGGCGCCTGCACTACTGGACCACCACCATTACCGGGATTGGGAACTGCTCCCAGAACATCCCTAAGAATCTCTCTCATGAAGTCAGTGAACATCGTCCTCATGTCAGGTGCATTCTCATTATTGGTACCTCTACCAGCACCCCTCATGCCTCGACTCATCGTTCAAACTGTAAAGAGAAAACGATTAACTATCTCCAAGGTCGTGCTAGTGCAGTACGACTTCATCCTTATACTACTAATAGTATATACATATATATAACTTTTGAAAACCAAAGTAATCACAAATACGCGCTCTCGTATACGTATTATCTCTCCCTAGGTTAACTACGTAACCTAGAGCTCTGATACCAAATGTGACGGCCCTCCCCGCACCAACCGACATTTCCTCCAAAAGTGCGCTGTACACATGTCCAGTTAGCCCGGAACTGTCGTCAGAAGAAGACAAGGAAAACAAAGAATCAACAAAGAACCTGTAGAATGTCTCACAGCGCATGGAACAAAATATAATAACAACATACTTGACATAAAACAGGTGAGACAGTGTATAAGTTGAAACAATCTATCATAGCAGTGGAAAATCCAAAGTACAGCTTATGTTCCACAACATCATTATTACAACTTTTAAAACTATCTCTAAAAGCAAGATAAGGAAGGTACACTACTAATGCCCAAGTAGTGACCACCAACGACACAGGGAGAACACACACACATATATATATATATATATATATATATATATATATATATATATATATATACATACATACATATATCATACGTGGAATCCTCCTGCTCGCCTCCGGATCAGCTACTCGTGCATCACCAGCTAACTTGTCTCTAGTCTGCTCGTTTAGGATCACCCAGAGTAATAAGAAGAGACATAAAACTCTGGGTCAGACAAAAGTCTGGTATGAGCGATAAGCAACTAAACAGAACAATAACAGGTATACTATACCATACCTGAACCTGGACCTGCAACCAAAGAGTTAGCACTACATAATGTACAACACTCTAAGGTGCCACTAACATATGGTGTACAAGCATACGGGGGTGGGGGTGGGGGTGTCATAGTGATGGAAAACAATCAAACATAGCAACCATCCTCACATCTCTCACTCAGTGCGTAAAGTATACGATATCCATCACTTCGATCACCTAATACTTTGCTATGATCACTCTGCCCCATGAAGTCACAACGGCTTCATTGCACAGATCCATAGCCACTAATCCTTCGCTATGTCCACTTTGCCCCATGGAGTCGTACACACCCCACTGCACTGGCTCACAGCCTTACTAATCCATTACCATGTCCACTCTGCCCCCATGGAGTCACAATGGCTCCACTGCACTGGCTAATAGTCTTACTACGATCGCTTTGCCCCTCGAGTCATGGTGACTCTACTGCATTGATACGTAGTCCCGCTACGATCACTTTGCCCCTCGAGTCATGGTGACTCTACTGCACTGATACGTAGCCCATCATTCCTTTTCAGTGGTGAATCGAAGTTATGAACGTCGACAACTCCTTAGCACACGTCCCGCAGCAAAGCCCAATAATGAAGTGAACTCATTGGTTCCCAACTGGATCCTGAGCCCTAAATTCCATTTGGACTACCTTTGCATCTCGTGTTTTTGGTCATCACTGGATCGGTTCGGATCCTCAACTCTTCTTCTCTGTCGGTTCGGATCGGTCTCTTCCAAGTGCTCCGGGTCGGATCGTGGCCTCCAAGTCCCTTCGTAGTACATCGGTTCGGTTCATGTGCTCTCTGGCTGGTCGGGTCGGGTAAATGCATCTTGGTTCGATTCGGTGTACCCTTGCTCCATTTGGTTCGGTTCGGGTTCCTGATCTCCGTTCCGATCCCCTTCTCTTCCCTTCGGTCGATCTGATTCCCCCTTCTTTAGCTCGATCCGATCCCAGTTCAACCATTGGGGCCTTCCTTTTTTCCATACTTTCCCTTGTGCAAAGCCTCGGTTCGGTTCGGTGATCCCTTGCCCAGTCCACTATCTGGTCCGAGCCCATTCCCCCGATTCGATCCGAAAGCCTGCACCATTTTCCTACAACTTTTCCAGTGAGTGTTTTACGCCATTCGACGGCGTTTTCGACCATTCTAACTATTCTAATCAATCACAAAGCATACCATACAGTCATAGCAACAAGTAGAAGTGACCTCAAACACCAAAACAGAAATATGATAGGTTAAAATGGATCAAACATAGCCAAAACCCCATATTTTCCCTTAAATATGTTCAAGCATAATTAACGATAGGATTAGCAAAACTTAACCAAATTAACCCAAGTTCATATTAGAGGTCTAAAACATTATTTGAGAATTTATAAGTATTTTTCCAGATTTTTATCATGTTTAAATTCGCTAATTAACACTAATTACCCCTAATTAACCATAATTAGTGAGGAACTATGCAAATCACTCACCTTAGCCACAAATAAACCTTAGATCTGAAATGAATCTCTGATATGGCGTGAATACCAATATTAAACAGTAGCTCTAATCTTGATTTGGTGAAGATCTCCCTTGATTTGATGTTGCTAAACTTAATCATTGATTAGAAAGTGATTTGGAGGTGATTTAGAGGTTGGAGACCATTTTTAGGGTCTGTAAGAGGTAAGTGGAGGATAGAAAACTGAAATGGAATGAAAACCTAACTCTTTTCAGCCTCCACATAACCCTAATCCCGAAATGGGTTATGGGCCCATTCACTAATCACCCTATTTGGCCCGGTTAAGTAGTTTTTCACCTTCCAAACCTTATTTCAGCCATATCTCCCAAACGGTAAGTCCGTTTCTCACATGTGACCACTCTACGGAAAGGTAAACCATCATCTGAAGCCAATGGAAGTGGTTTCAGGTCAAAATTCCTTTCCAATCAAAAGTTATGGCCGAAACAAGATCAACTTGGGGCAAAACGGTCATTTAAAAATCGACAAAAATCATGAACATGGGAAATGACCCCAGTGGTCGTTTCCCAAAGCCACATGACCATAAGACTTCATATAAGAAAGAAATAAATATTCTACGATTCTCTGATGCGTAGAATGCGGGTTGTTACACCATGCCATTACGATCACTTGATTGTCATCTTTATGCTAAACCTATATACAAATATGATCGATGTAGGAGTAAAATTTACCATTTTTAATTGCAAAATGTCGACACTATTTTGCAAAACTGACGATACCAGTAATCGCTATTGTAAAATCCTTTAAAAGGCCTTCGCCTAGGTGCTAGGTGAGACTTTCCACTCTAGCCATTCGCATAGGCTCATCTAGGAAATTCTTTCCTCCTCATCTAAGAGTTCAAATGTATATCTAGCCACTTTTTCGGCATTATCTAAAGCATGATGTATTTTGTAAGCATTTACATGATATTTTAGTCTGTTTTGCCTCCAGGCTGCACCGTAGCTCATCCAAACCCCTAAATTTTCAATTTTGATCAATTTATATTAAATCAATTGCTACTTTAAAAAAAAAGAAAAAAAACTACACAGGTTATGGAAAACGACAGACCCCACTTAATCCTGAATCAATCTCTAATGCACAATTGCAGCTTAGCAAATTTTTACAACCTTGTCGGTAATATTCCAACCCAGATAATTTTTTTCTTATTTTATTAATATATTTATTTCAAAAAGAATCAAACAAGCGGATTGATTTAACCATGAAATTCAGTTTAAATTGTCTTATTGCATTAAACGCAGACACGCACAACACAATGCATAACGTCAGTGATAATCTTTTAAAACTAACAGTACCGGTAATATTTCAAAAAGAAGCAAACAAGTTACTTGATTTAACCTTGAAATTTTGTTCAAATGATCCTACCAATAAGATTCAGTTTAACTGAATTGACAAGCAACAAGGCGGTCAACCATATGCGGTTTCAACCTACCAATAAAAATGATGTCGTAGTGATTTTCTACAGGTCCATTATTTATTATACAATTAAAATCAATAAATTCAAACTAAAATATAAAATTGAAACAAAATATAGAGAATCATAATTTTTTTGACAGTGATGGCACTTACCAAAATTAAGCTACGCTAACCTAGTATATCATGTCATTTGGCCGAGAAGGTTCTTGCCCCACTTTCCAGAAAAACAACTCAAGCTCCATAAAGTTTCTATTGCAGCTTTAAAGAATTAAGGCAATAAACGGAATAATTCGCTACCAGGCATAACAAATAGATGCATAAGTTTTTTACACTAAGAGAGACAAAATGGTGCATGTTTCTTATCGCAAGAGTGAGATGATAGACATTTGTTCCAAGTCGCTTCTTAATGCTTTTTACAACATCCTTTGCTTGTCTGGCAAATAAACTGAATGAAAAAGAAACACTTGGATTTAATATACGCTGGAATGATACTCTAATTTAACTTTCAATAGACCATCAACTGGGAGTATTATTGTAAAGATTAATGCCTGCCCATATTACTATATTCATATTGCCATACTAACAGAGGAATAACTAGAAAGCATAGGCTGGCTAAATACTCTTCGAAAGTAGGACTAAGTTCATGCTACTTGTAAAATGATGTAGGGTCAGTCTATTTGAGAATTATCTGTTTACAATCAATAAACAAATTTCACCATAGCACAAAGCAGGCTACGTCATTGTAGAACAATTTGAGAGGAAACCTAGTAGATTGTAGGAGGACATATAAAATATTGAAGCTATATTAAGTGCTAAAAGTTGAACAAAGTACTAATTTAATGCTTTTTGAGGAATGGTGTCGGTTCAGATATTTATTTACAGAAATTCAATAGTGTTCACTGTGAATGCAATTTAAATGTTAGGTTCTTTAGCGGTTTATGTTACAATCAACAATATATGCAAGCACAACACTAGGGAGTTTCTAACTATGGCTGTGTTAAACTAAAGAAGCTCTTTACTTTGTTGCATCAGCAATTGACTCAGTGGTATTTTTAACTAGGGAATAGTAGATATTTGTCCATATTTTTGTAATGTAGTTTTACTTAATAACAATGAAAGCATAGAAATGCCTACTGAAAGCTCACGGATATTATTATGAAACCAATTTCTCTGACACAAGCGTCAATTAAACTTTGATTTCAGTTACTTTTTTCTTCTATATGTGAATTATAAACTTTAATTTTCAACTACAATCAAGCTAAATTGTAAGCTAGAGGCTAGACTAAACTTTCTTAGACTTTCCAATTTTAGAATTATACAATTAGTATTACAACAACCATGCTTAAGTTTATCTATCAAACACGATACGAGAAACAAATGATTTAATACAATTCCAGTATAGTTCAACAATCAACACAGCTGAATTATACAATTAATTGAAAATAAAGTCCAAGTTAAGCAATCCATAACTATTTAACCAGAAAATGAATATAATAGTAAAGAAAATTCCATAAGAATCTTTGGAAACCATACCTAATGTCACGATTGACAATATCACAAATCTCAATATTCATCGCCCAATCTGCATCGATCAATTGATCATTTGTCGCTCGACCCACCAACGAGCTCGCCATCGCTGGAATCTGTATCAACCGACTGGGATTAAGAAAAAAAGATTTCCAGCCAAAAACAACATAGTATTTTATTTTAGCATCAACACAAGCTAAAATTGTATTTCATGATCTCAAGATTGATGAATCCATCATATAATATTCATACAACTAACTCAAATAAACTGTTAAACATAAAATTCATGGAATCACGGTATTTTACTTATATGCTGGCTGCATTCCATAATCTCACTAGGCTTCACTGCTTCTAAAAGAGGAAAGGATCTATACACAACTGGGTTTACTTCTCCGGATTCAATTGCTGGCCATACATGCTTCTTTAGCTCATCAACTATCTCCGCCTTTTTCTCTACACTTCTGTTCCTCAACCCAGCAGCCTGTACAGTCACAAACAATGTTTTTGGTCCCTTAAAGAGAAACCAAGGAAACAACAGTAGGAATAATAAAACTACAATAGATTCTTTATCCAACATAAAATTTAAATTATGTTTGAGAAGCTTGACCAAAATCTGCATTAACTAATTGATCTGGGTTGCACAACATAGAGTACAAATATATCCATTATGCTTTTCTATCATTCTACGTTTAATCATAAACTAAAATAAGAAAGCACCAATAACATGTTTTACCAAAAAAATTTGCTATTCCCGGTTTCTAATAATAATAATAACCTGTCTCCCAATCTATCTTTTCAAGTATAACTAAAAACATGTAAATAATTAAGGCAACCCCAGAAATCAAATCACTATGAACTTATCAAATTTAAAATTGTTTGATAAACACCAATTGATAATCAACAAAATCGTTAGCACTTGAAAAAAAATCAAAATAACCGATGCAAAAAAATTGGAATTATATATCAAAATTCTTACGGATTTATGAGTAGATTAGGGAAACAAACCTTTATTTTCTTTGATTAAATCTTCCGCCTGTATACCTCAGTTGTCTATATCTTACTTCGTTCCTCTTATTTCCTTTAGACAATGAGAGAACTAATTAAGGTTTCATTTGATTGAGGGAAAACTGGGTTGAGAGAACTAATTAGGGTTTCATTTGATTGAACGAATGTGAGTAACTTTGGAGCGAAAGGAGAAAAAGAAAAAGAGATTTTAGCGGCAATCAAAAATAGGCGGAGGGAAATGCCAAAAACATTCACGTGGGTTATGACGGCGTGCGGCTTAATAACAATGGCAACTAAATATGTCATCATCTATCCTAATTGACCACTTAACTATAGCAAGTCAAGCTCCCTTGCAATCCCTGCTTGCTATTAATATCACATTTTCTTGTAGTGCATTCTACACCTTGATATTATATTTCCTTGAAAGGATACCAACTCCACCTACGTCGTCTTACTCTAAGCATCTTCTCGGATAAGACAACATGGTTACTTCCCCTAATGAGCTTCGGCATGGCCATCACCCATTGCACTTTGTCAACAAACTCCGACAACGCCACCGCCTGCCAACAAAGTGTACAAAGTAACCCCTTCAAGTAAGACCTATCAATCTTCACCATGAAAACAAATGTCTCCATGAACCATCTCAACCGTCCCCACACCATGCCACCACGTGACACCTAGCATTTCAATAAGCGATTCCAGTTCGAGCAACGCCCGAACTTAGGAACTTAGCAATCTGCAAAGACTTCTGCATATCCACTGCTTTCTCCTTTGATCTCTGACCAATTTTAGACGTTCCCTTCTTCCGCTTATCAAGCACATCTTCTTGGCAAAATCCCACCTTGTTGAAGCTTTCCCCTTTGATCATATTCTACCTATGCAGAAACTTAAAGTCCCTTCTTGTATGCCCAACTTTGACATCTTTCCACGAGAACTGTAGGCTCCAACCCTTGACTCTCCAAGTACAGTGCTTCCCATCCCTTGAATTTATTTTCTTCTAATTCTCCCCTCTCTCCATACAAGCTAATAAGGCTTCCGTACTACTTCCTCCTCTATCATCACTCAATCCCTTCTTCTGATCCTTTAAGTCCTCAAATAGAAGACCTTCCTTCACATTAAGACATGCCTTCACTGAAGTACCCTCTCTCATTCGCATGGTGAAAAATGTCTTTAGCAAAATCAGATGGTTGGTTAGTGACTTCTTTAAACAGAGTTTTTCCAGCTTCGTCCAAATGTCCTTAGCAGTGGTCTCACCGCTAATCTCTAAAATGACATTTTCTCCCATTGCTAATTGTAAAGTTGTAAATGCCCATCATTCCATCTCCTTCCTTTCCACGGCTAAAATATCATCCGTCAACTCCTCAGGAGCAAACACCACAGGATGAACATTGTTTCTCATCATAACAGCTTTCATCCTCCATTGCCATTTCTCGAAGTCTTTATCCCATTTCCATCTTTCTATTGATAACTGAGACCCCACTGCCATATATGTCCCTTTGACATATAGCCTTGATACAATTACTGAATTCTCCTCATCACTTGCCATAATGCCTAACACCCTTTCTCAACCAACCTCGTAGCTCTGATACCAATTGTTACGGAAAAAACGAATAGGAACGGATTGATGGTAAGGCAAAACAAACAACAGATAGTCACCAGCAAAGCAATCACAGATCTAGCAATAAAAGAAAGAACACATGAGATTTATAGTGGTTCCACTAACGTCTTGTTAGTGTACGTCCACTTGTGGAGAGGAGAATTTATTACTTTTCTACAAAAGAAAAATTACAAGACCAGTAATGGAGAGTAAGAAGAAGAAAATACAACTTGTAATATGCCGCCTCACATTTTGAAATAATAATACATTCACCTAATCCCTATCCTTATATAAGGATTAATGCTTAGGGTTGAAGTAATTGATTTATGATATAAACCAATGCCTAATTAATTCTCCAATTCTCCTGATAGGCTTCATTGTTTAACCAACCAATTAGGGAATCAATTCCTTACTTCACTATCCCAAAAAGAAACCTTCTTCAAATCCTTCCACTTATGTAGGTAATTTATTCCCCTGCCTGATTTTGCAAAAGATGCAATAAATTTCTGATATCTTCCAAATCTTCGGCAGTTGGAAATATTATATTAATCAAATTAACAATATTTCCCAAATCTTCTCTAATTGGAAATATTCTATCACCATAATCAATAATATCTTCCAAATCTTCTGCAAATGGAAATATTGTATCATAAATTCTAACAATCCCTGACCCAAACTAAACTATTAATACATAAATTAACAACATTTTAGATTAATTCTTTCAATTGACATCAAGTGGCTGTGAGTGCTCCATATCAACAAAGAAGTAGTATTTCACAATGCTCAAATGGCATAAAAAATTTCGTATACATTGTTCAGACGGCATAACAAAATTACAACCGAAATCACTGATAAGTTGGTATAGAAACTTACATTAGCTAATAATTTCAGGTGACAACGAAGACAAAACCGTGCAACCCCAATCTAGGAAGAAATTGCGGTGAAGATTCCTCAGTGGTGAATTAATTTAGGGAATTTGATTATGGATTGTCGAATTATTTGGGGAATTTGATTATGGATGAAATTGACATGTTTTTGAAATTGTTTCTTAGCAGCGGGATTTAATGATGTGAAGGGAAATGAAATAATTTCGCGCCCTAACTACTAATAGCGTGTGAGAGGCCAAATTTTATTATTTTGCACTCAAACTAAACATATTACAGCACATGAATGAAAAATTTCGTAAGGTCATGCTAAGAAATTATCATTTTCTTTTCTTGTAGTGTTGGTATTGCTTTACATTAATTTTTGATGATTTTTAGAAAAAGGACCTGTAACAACCCAGAATTTTAAGTGTATTTTACTTAATTATTTGATTTTAATTTTGATTTTTTATTTTATTTTATTCATTTAAAACTCATTTTGTTTGTACTTTTATAACTATTTTTGATTCTGAATTAAAACTAGAACATGAAATTGATTTATAATGAAACGTTTATCTTTAATATTTTGTTATTTTCATTTGGAAGTGATTTAAATAATTTTATATTGAAAACGTCAAATTTTGGTCACTTCATTTGCATCAGTTTTGACGATTATTTGCGGTAGAGGCAATCGATATATCTCAAATATAAATGAATTGTAATATAAAAATAAAAATCCGGAAAAAATATATTTGAGATGCGTCTAGCCAGACATAGCATAGAAATTAATGTCGTCGGAAAATTTGAATGTTTGTCGATCGTGCAATTTTCAGTGCAAAGCTGCGCATATCAGTTCAAATTTTAACGATTTTGTAATCTTTTCGAATCTGGTTCGGACAAACATGAAAAATATTCTATTTGTTGTCGCGAATCTAACGGTAAAATTCGTTTCGTGAAATTCGGCCGTTTTGACCTCCATTTAATTGTTTTCTCAAGTCATTCTTCTTTTAAAAGGGGTCCGTAATGCCTTTTTGAATGGAGCATCCTGACACTGCAAATTATATAACGTTGTGTCCATCTCGTCACGCTGATTAGCACAATATATTTATTTGTCAGTTTCGGTGCACGGTTCGCGCTGAAATTGCCAAATGGCTGTGCAGTTCATTTTTGTAACTTAGTCATTTGAGTTCGAAGTGTCCATATTCGGATCCCTCATATTTTTCTAGCTATTTTGGGTCTGCAAAACCTGTTCTTTTATTTTAGTAAGCCATCCATTTAATTTTTTTATTTCAAAAGTGGGCACATTACACCCTTGTTTCCAAACCATACGCATGCAACATTCATGCATTGTCATTATTTGTTCCAGTGGTTCATTTTATCTGCAAAGCATGCATGTTTCCACTTTTATTCCATACGTGCATTCTAGGTTAACATTTCTTTCCAAAAGCCATTCATTTATATTCCTTACCATCTATTTTCATACATTACTTTTGCAAATCATTCCTTTTTCATTTCTATCTACATATGCACCATGTGTTCATTTCTTTAGCCATGCATGTCCTTAAATTGTTCTATTCAAACCATGCATGCCTTCACCTTTTGACAAAGCCACTTCCAATTTTGCACGTCCTTCCATATTTTTCAAAATAAAAATAAAAATATAATATAAAAAAAACCAAATGCCATTTTTATTTCCCAAAATGCCACGTCACTGTTAATGCATGAACATTAGATTTCGGAAATTTAAAGGGTCTTGGCACTTGAAGGATTTTCACCGGTTCATCCAAAATAAAGTACATGTTTACTCTCCACATCTTGTTCCATACCCATCCCTTTCCTCTTTAATATTTTCTGGTTCTCCCCTTTAATTAATCCACCACCTTTCTCCTTTCTTCCAAAAAAAAAAACTGCTCGCCTCTCACACGTCAGCCTCCGCTCCAATTGCCGACAAATTCTCACCCTCCTCTCCACGCTCTGATGCCATGCACCGCCCTCCCAAGCCTTCTGATTCTAGTTGCATGAAGCCTCCCTCCTTGTCTGAACCCAGCAAATCACCAATCCCAAACAGTCATGCTCCTCCTTCACCAGGTCTCTGCCATCCGCACCCTACTTCCCTGACCCAAGACCGGTCCCATGCTTGTAGCCTCATCTCCACTCGGACTGCAACCACCTTCCCCTTCGGATCCACTTCTTTTGTCAAACCCTCTTCTCCGAGTCTTTGTTGTGTTTGTATGGGTGCGTTGTGTTATGTATTTGTGTTTCCTGCATGTGTAATTTCTTTTCCTTTTCTTTTTCTTTTGCATGTTTATATTAATAATAATAATAATAATATAATGCTTCCGTTTGCTTGGTTGAGTTATACAAGGAAAATTTCGCTGTGTGTTTCATATTGCTCCAAGCATGTTTTATGGTGGTGTTTTGTGATTAGTGCTTGTAATTTACCATATATTTAACTATTTATGTGTGCTTATATATATTATATATATAATGGTTTTGGTGTTTGTTTGTTGGTTTTAAAAATATAATATATGTGTATACATGGTTTTTACGCTTGTATGTGTTAGCGTTGTGTTTATTTATATGTATAATTTATAAAATATATATTTTTGCGTGCGTCAAATTTCAAAATATATATGTTATATTTTTTTTTTTTCGTGTGTATTCCTATATATAAAAATACATATAATATTTTATGTAAAGAATTTTGTTTCTAAATTGAGTTAGTGTCGCGTTTATTTTGAGTCTGGTTTGGCGTTGAGTTTGAAACTGTTCGAAAACCCAATAGCCATACCGTTCTAAAACCCAAATAACCGTATTGATCCAATGAAATTCCCTGATCTTCTCTTACAAAAATAATAAATATGGAGTGATATCGAGTTCTAATCATTCCGAGTCATGCCTGGAAGTTTTCATCTCATTCATTATCAATCCATCAATCGTCGTCTCCATTTCTATGCTACGTGATTGTTGTTTATGATGGTTGATTGCTATAGTTGTAGGAAATCACTAAGGGTTGAAATGATACATACCTGAATGGAAATTAGATTAAGGAAAAATCGTTATGGGTTGAAATGATAGACCTGGGCGATTTTTACTAAATTTGGGATTATGGGTTGAAATGATATATACCCGTAGAATGTTAAATTTGCGGATTGAAATGATAAATATTTGTATCGCTCGACCATATGGTAGAAACTATAAACGGACGTCGTTGGTCATATTGTTGAAGTAAAATGATTTTATAAGTAAAATAATAATAATATAGATTTAACGTTTATTTACGTCTTTTTTTCTTATAATTTTATGTATTTTAAACTATATATTTTAATTATATAAGTATTCTAAACTTTTATATAATAGATAATTCTTTAAAATTATTTTTATATTATTTTAATCTTATATATGTTTATAATCTATTTTAGAATTTTTAAACATATATGTATTTATTTTCAAAGTTAATTTTGTATATTTATATATATAAATATAAACTTTAATAATAAATTAAGACGTAGATAAGTTAAGATTTTAGTGATTTAAACTTGAGATTTAAAGATTTGAATTTATATAATGATATTTAATTTAACAAATGAACTGATAAGATATGAATTTGAATTCGAATTGATTTGAACCTATAGAAGAGAACTTAAATTGTGAAATTGGTTTTGAAATTGAATTTCCAAATTTAGGAATGAATTTGATTTTAAATCAACTGAATTTGAATTTGAATGGTTTAAATATTGAAAGAAATGATCTTGAACTGCGTAAATGATGATTAATTGGAATTATATTTGATATGAAATGAATTCGAATTAAAGTTATTAAACTTGAACTTGAATATATATAAGTTTTAGAACTGATTTTATAGAACGTTTAATTTTGAATTTGAAGATTTAACCAATCGAATTTTTTAAGTATGGTTTAAATTGTACGAACTGTTGATTTGATATATAAGATGTTGATTTGAATTTATAAGTTATGAATTTGAATAGTGCGACTTGATTTATAATACATGATATGATTTGGTTTAAATCGAAATATAAGAGTTGTTTTGAACTATATAAAGTGAATTTGAACCTAAGTGATTGGATAGAATTTGTTTGACGTATCCTTAAAGGATGGTGATCCCAAACATCCTTTAAGTTATTAAGTGCATTTCATCGAACATTTCATTTGAATTGATTTACTTCCATGAGAATGTTTGTCCTGATCCGAATTATTTTGTTTTGCATTATGGTTCGGGTCAGATTGATTATTACTGCTTTCGAGATTCACTTTGGAGTCTGACGTTATTTTGGGTTCTGCTCATCCTATATCCACATGTTGATCAGTTGTTCCAGTCATTCAGCTATTCTTGTCATTTCTATTTCAAACTGTTATCATTTATCAATGTATTAGATTTCATTTGTATTAGGCTTCCGCTGTATTAATTATGTAAACTCTGATGTAAAATTTTATTTAGTAGCTTCATGAACTACTATTGTATTATTTATTTCTGCTGCGAGATATCAAATTGCTCTGTATCTGTGTCTGTGATCTGTGATTTATTCTATTTACCTTAGAAGCTAATAACGATCTGTCATTTCAGATAGTTCGAGTTTGACATATTTTGTCTATTCGGAGCGGTCAAACTGGTGGGTCGCTACAGTTGGTATCAGAGCTTTGGTTTATCAAAGCTTTAGCCGATGAGATAAAAGCTCATTAGAGATAGGGTAGTGATACCCTAGAATGAGTGGAATCAGTCGCAGAATCCTTCTTGTGAGAGAGCGTATTTTAAAAAATATAAATTATTTGAAAGTAAACATTTTGAAATTTAAAATCATTTCGGAATTCACACTCTTCGAATCCGTTCTCTTCGATAGCTTCTTTGTTATGTTCTCCTTCGATTTGAATATTTATCCCATTTGAAATCCATCTTCGGGTTGTTGTGGTTTTCGTGATTATGAAAGTAAAGTAAATATTGCAAATAAAGTTAAGATGTGGAATAAAATGATTTAGTTATAACTAAGGAGATCGTTTGACTATACCATGAGAATTTTGTTTCGGAATACTTTGGAATTGATTTCTAAAGTTTTGGAAAGGTATTAGTAACATATACAAGTATTTTCGAATAAAAAGTTTGAAGTAATTTTATGAAATGCTTTAAAAATGGAAATATACGAATGGAGACCACTTTGGTAGTTTTCCTACATGTTTATCCAATAAAGTTTGATTTGTGAAGCCTGTTTTGATATACATGTATGTATATTTTGAATGATTGATAGAAAATCCGAAACTGGTTCTCGAATTTGGTCGAACGATAATCCTATATATTAGGATAGTGTAATTGTATATCTTGAGATGTTTTGATAAGAAATGATTGAACTCATGATTTCCAATTATTGAATTGAAATATATTTTCTCAACTACTTGAATGATCCAACCATTTGTGTACTAGATTTGAAATGATATTGAATATTCAAATTTATTATAAAATCAAAACTGAATTGGTATTGAAATGAAATTTCAAAAATCTATGATATTGAATATTTGATATGAGTTTTCGAACCTTATATATATGGTAGATGTATAAACGAATGATGATTAATTTGAAAGCTATTGCTTTGGAAGTTAATTGATTTAAAATGAAACCTTATATAATGAATTTATATAAGAATGATATATTTGAAAACATGATGTTGAAAAGGAAATCTTACGTAAATTGATATTTATGTAAGTGTGATATATGCAAAACGTGAAATGAAGTGCTATATATATAGTATATATATATATTTTCGAAATAAAGATATCGGAAGTACCCTCCATCGAAATCGCAATTCCTGAGAGAGGGATTGTGTTGGCGCTCGTCGAGAGTGTCCATCGAAAATCGAAAATCGTAGCTATGTTATTGCTCCGTCGATTAGAGTATCCACTAATATTGGAATCTCACTCGGTGAGATCACGTTGATTATCATTATTACTTATCTGTTCTAGCATAACTCGGGGGGCGAGATGCCTACAGTTACAAGCGATTCCACTGGGATAGTGGCATAACCGCCGCGTAACTGCGATCTAGGCGCCATAGCGTAATTCGGGGGCGCGATGCCTACAGTTACAAGCGATTTCACTGGGATAGTGACGTAACCGCCGCGTAAGTGCGATCTATGGAAACAACCATGGCGAAATTCGAGCGGTGTGATACCTACGGTTACAAGCGATTCTACAAGGATAGTAGCGCAACCGACGAGTAACCGCGATCCATAGGAGAAAGTATTTTCCATATCTATCTTAAATGTTTTAAGTATTTTCACTGGAGTTGAAACAAGGATATTTAGTACTTAGAGATTTTGGTCGTACGCCTGGCCAGCGTATGCCTAACATCTGTGAGAACGATAGTAAACTTGTTAAACTTCGAGTTATCAAGTATTTTCAAATGTTAAATAAAAACCCAATAACCTGGAATTAAATTTATATATAACCTCAACATAATAAACTAAGAAATAGATTTTAAATGTTTTAAAATAAATATTTCCATATATAAAATTTTGTTTAATATTTAAATCTTCTTTTGGAATTTCCTTTCCATTCGAACTCATCTTCCTTCGTCGATGCTCTTCGATTAGGTTCTTTCGTTCGTTCAGCTTTTAACTTGAATTATATGACATATCCTTGTCCACAACAAGGTAAGAAGTACAAGGAGAGTGTATGTAACACCCCACCTCCGCTAGGGTCACTCACAAAGGGAATGCACTAGTTTTGGAGGAGCGTTATCGAGGTAAACAATCACAGAAATATTACAAGACAGACATAAATAAAACGGTGGAAGAGTCAAAAGATAAATTTCATTACTTTCAAAATAGTCAAAGCCTTTTTCATCCAAAGTACCAAATAGCCAAAGTCATCAATTTCCATTACAACAAATTCTGTCCTACATAAATAAAGAAGCATAAAAGCTTAAAACAGCAAAAATAGCATAATTCCCCAAGATAGCAGAAATGCAGCCTAGTAGAGCTCAAGATCAAACCGTACATAAGCTGAACCGAAAGCAAGAGAAATCTAAGCTAAGTGCTAGAGTTTCCTCCCTGAGAACCTGGAGAAGGGGGGAAACGAAAGAAAACGAGGCAAAAGAAAACGGGTCAGTCATAAAGACTGGTAAGTCCTAGTGACTTTCAGCATAAAAACAGGTAAAGGTAACATGACATGTATATAATGAAAGTAAACATAAGAATGCTGTCAAGATAGGCAAGATAGACTAAGATAACATGATAAATCAAGTATAACATCAAGTATAGCATCGCATGTTCAAGATTCGCTGCACAAACTGTACTAGTATCCCAAACCCATGTCATATATTAACCATGAAATGATCCCTTTGTCCAATATCGTGAAACGACCCATTTCGGGGTCCTACGGAACGATCCATTAATCAATCGGCTCCCTACAAGTTCAAGCTCGTCGTGTGTCTGTGTCATACGGCCCTATCACGAATGTAGTCACCTGTGCTAGGTCCACCATAGGGTGTATTAAGCCCTAGGGTGCCAACCACCGACACGAATCAAGCACGCACAGTGTAAACCTACTGATGCCAAATGCCTGCTTTTTTAACTTCGGACTACGTGCACGACCATAGTCTGCCTGAACCTACACTGGCGCACCAACTTAGCCGTCGTTCTGGTCGCTTACAATCAACCCAGTAATCGTGCCCCACCCTGCCTAGTTCTAGGGTACCATGATACATCTAGTGGGTTACTGCTGAAATGGACCGCGTAACTAGGGTTTCCGTCCAACAGGTTAAGTGTTGTCATTTAAATTCGTGACTTAACCCCATCAGTCTAGCATGTCAAGTTGGTTAAGTGTTGTCGTTCAAATTCATGACTTAACCCTACAAATCATGTGTCAAGTTGGTTAAGTGTTGTCTTTCATGTTCATGACTTAACCTTATCATGTGTCATTAATTAATTAATGCACCCTAACCTCTCACATTAGACCTGTTTTTGTGGTCACTGGATATGCCGGGCGGTTCCGGGCAGATTTACACCACAACTTAGTCTAACCTCGGATTTCAAGCGCGATATGACCGATTACTCACATTGGATCCTATTGTTTGCAGTCACTGGATTTGTTGGGCGGTTCCGGGCAGATTTACACTGCAAACTCAACCCAACCTCGAGTTGGCCATGTTCAAGTTCATTCTAGTGTCATGCCCATATTCAAGTTTCATGTCAAGTTCGTGTCAAGTTTCATGGCGAGTTTTATGTCAAGTTTCATGTTTCAACTTATGCTTATTATCAAGTTCATGGTTCATGTTCATAACCAATTCATGTTTTGCCTAATTTACCCAAATCGTATTCCCATCGCATGTAAACGTGAATCGATCTAAATTACAAGTGAATCCAAGTCCAGAAACAAAGGGAATAACATCAAAACTAAGATAGGCAAAAAGGACGGGAATAAAGTGATAAAAGGGATTACAAGACTAGCATGACATAACTTGAGATAATTGGTTACAACATCACCGGCATATAGAAAATAATAGGATTTCAAATCTAGCATAATAATGTGATAGTCATGGCATAAGGTGATAGTCCCAAACTTGTAAATAATAGACTGATTCAACATCACAGGTATGATAATGTTATGGACATGAAAGAGTTTGATTTACAACATGAATAGGTCCAAACTGAATTCATAGCAATATTCCCAAATGTCAAGATCCAAGATGGAAACTAGAATAGATGTGAATCGATTATCATACTTAAGTCGAATTTCACTTTATCTCATGTCCAAATTACAATTAACAAGTTTAAATCTCAAAGTAACTGGAACTTATAGTGCGCGGATCGAGAATTTAGAAAGCAGAATCGAAGCTCTAGTCGAACAACCCCAATATGCAATTCCTAGCCGTAATCTTCAAGAAATAGTCTTCCTGTTTTATTTTAATTTATTTATTTCAATTATTTCAGAGGCAGGATAAGGAGAGAATAAAATGGTGTAAAGAGAATGGGATTAGAGGGCTGTTTATATAGGATTAGGCGAACGAATCTAGACTGAAAACGAGACCAAAAACATCAGAATGAACCCAGGCTCAAAACTGGGTTTCGGCACCAGGTCGACCCCCAGGTCGACCATAGGGTCGACCTGGCCCCTGGGAGGTCGACCATAGTGTCGACCTCCAGGTCGACCTGGTTCTGGGCGGGAAAATTCCCGCCCAGTCTGCGCTAGGGTTTGAATTCGAATTTCAAATTCTAGCTGTTTTTCGGTTCTGAAAATCCTTGAATCTTCGGAGGGTCATATCTCCCTCATACGGAATCCATTTTTCGAAAACTCGGACTCGTTTCCAAGCAGAATTTTGAGACGAACGCAATGGTGCAACCCATTTTCCCTGATTCTTATTTTAAAATTTAATTCTGCCCTGATTTATGGTTTTAACATGTTCTTAAAATACGGGTTGTTATATTCTCCCCTCCTTAAAGGATTTCGTCCCCGAAATCTTCAAGTTAAGAAGAAGAATGCACCCTATCATCCAATCATCCATCTACTCGACCATCATACACAAGCAACCATTGTCCTTAAAAGATTTCTAATGCTGTATGAACTTATCCAAGAGTGTGTGTATATGTACTTATCTAATGCAAAAGATCAGGCGGTTACTGATTCAGTAGACCTCCTTAATGCAAAATATGTTAGTGTAATGAGTCCAACATGTATGCAAATTCCTAACATACTTTATAATCTCTGCATGAGTGCACAAACATTCATCTATATGCAACATCCATATAATAACATATCAAATTTTCATCCATATACAAGTATAAGCACCCATGCATATGCAATATGAAATATGTGACTGAGCCGATCTAGTGCCTAATGTGTGTTATGCAACCACGAGCAGCCACTTGCAATCATCAAGCATAACATGTTTCAATCACATGTTTACATCCAAAAGGGTTCTACCTAAGGTTCTCAAGATAGTATTGAGAAGATAAGAAAGATAAAACAAATTAAAGAATCTAGGAGAAGAAGTTAAAGATGTACCCCCAGAAGGTCCTGCTTGCGGGCCTTGCCCTTGCTTCTTACGGCAGTTCTTGCTGATATGTCCAGTATCATCACATTGAAAGCATGCTCCCATCTTCATCTTCTTCTTTCTACAATCCTGGACTATATGCCCATCAATACCACAGAAGTTGCATTTTCTTTTCTCACGTGACTTGTTGTCATTATTGTTGTTGTTGTTCTTGCCTCCTTTCTCGGAATCTACCTTCTTGTTTTGAGACTCATTCGCCTTAACCTCCTTCTTGCCATTCTTGTCTTCTTCATTTAAGAGTGCCATGTCCACTAACTTTTCGTAAGTAGCCCCCATAGGTATGTGGGTCATAGCCAAGCTGTGAAGTGGCTCATTCAATCCCTTGACAAAACGGAGAGCCTCCTTGTGAGGAGTATTCACTAAGTCCAGTCCAAATTGGGCCAGCTGATTGAATTGATTGACATACTCCTTGACAGTCATACTTCCTTGCTTAAGAGATAAGAACTTTTCCAATTTTAGATTTCGTTCAACTTGTGAGAGGAATTTCATCTCAAACCTTATCCTGAAATCCATCCATGTGCAACAGGTCTTTCAGTGTTAGTGACTTCCCACCAATAGGAAGCTTTGTCTTCGAGCAACCATACTGCCAACTGTACCTTCTGCCTATCGTCCACCTCGAAGATAATGAACGGATCCTCAGTTTCTTTGAGCCAGTTCCTCGCTTCTATGAATGATTCAGTTCCCTTGAAATCTTTTCCACCCATGGCACTAAAATCTCTACAGATCTTTGAGAAAGCATTTGCACGAGGAGGAGGAGGAGGAACCGCTGCAGCTGGAGGAGGAATATCTGCTGGGCCTGCATCGTCTGCCCTAGCCTCTAAGTACCTCCTAAACCAGCCAGGTATTGGCACACCCTCTGGAAGGTTAAGATTCACAGACATGCTGAAATGAAAAAGAAGAGATTCAAAACGAGGAAACAAAGGATAGTGCTAATGGCTTTTGGGGAATAGCCTTTAAATAAAACAAAACTTTTCTTGAAAAATGCTTCTTTGTAAACAGTTTTTGAAAATAGTTTTAGAAGGTTTTAAAAACTTTTGCCCAGTCTGGTAACCTTCTGCTCTGATACCAAGTGTAACACCCCACCTCTGCTAGGGTCACTCACAAAGGGAATGCACTAGTTTTGGAGGAGCGTTATCGAGGTAAACAATCACAGTAATATTACAAGACATACATAAATAAAACAGCGGAAGAGTCAAAAGTTAAATTTCATTACTTTCAAAATAGTCAAAGCCTTTTTCATCCAAAGTACCAAATAGCCAAAGTCATCATTTTCCATTACAAAAAATTCTGTCTTACATAAATAAAGAAGCATAAAAGCTTAAAACAGCAAAAATAGCATAATTCCCCAAGATACAAGAAATGCAGCCATAGCAGAGATTAAGATCAAACCGTACATGAGCTGAACCGAAAGCAATAAAAATCCAAGCTAAGTGCTAGAGTTTCCTCCCTGAGAACCTTGGGGGAACGAAAGAAAAAGAGGCGAAAGAAAACGGGTCAGTCATAAAGACTTGTAAGTCCTAGTGACTTTCAGCATAAAAACAGGTAAAGGTAACATGACATGTATAAACTGAAAGTAAACATGAGAATGCTGTCAAGATGGGCAAGATAGACTAAGATAACATGATAAATCAAGTATAGCATCACATGTTCAAGATTCGTTGCACCAACTGTACTAGTATCCCAAACCCATGTCATATATTAACCATGAAATGATCCATTGGCCCAATTTCATGAAATGACCCATTTCGAGGTCCTACAGAACGATCCATTAATCGATCGACTCCCTACAAGTTCTAGCTCGTCGTGTGTCTGTGCCATACGGCCCTATCACGAATGTAGTCACCTGTGCTAGGTCCACCATAGGGTGTATCAAGCCATAGGGTGCCAACCACCGACACGAATCAAGCATGCACAGTGTAAACCTACTGATGCCTAATGCCTGCTTTTTCAACTCCGGACTACGTGCATGACCATAGTCCGCCTGAACCTACACTGGAGCACTAACTCAGCCGTCGTTCTGGTCGCTTACAATCAGCCCAGTAATCGTGCCCCACCCTGCTTAGTTCCAGGGGACCATGATACATTTAGTGGGTTACTGCTGAAATAGACCGCATAACTAGGGTTTCCGTCCAACATGTTAAGTGTTGTCATTTAAATTCGTGACTTAACCCCATCAGTCTAACATGTCAAGTTGGTTAAGTGTTGTCGTTCAAATTCATGACTTAACCCTACAAATCATGTGTTAAGTTGGTTAAGTGTTGTCTTTCATGTTCATGACTTAACCCTATCATGTGTCATTAATTAATTAATGCACCCTAACCTCTCACATTAGACATGTTGTTGTGGTCACTGGATATGCCGGGTGGTTCCGGGCAGATTTAAACCATAACTCAGTCTAACCTCGGGTTTCAAGCGCGATACGACCAACTACTCACATTGGATCCTATTGTTTGCAGTCACTAGATTTGCCGGGCGGTTCCGGGCAGATTTACACTGCAAACTCAACCCAACCTCGAGTTGACCATGTTCAAGTTCATTCTAGTGTCATGCCCATGTTCAAATTTCATGTCAAGTTCGTGTCAAGTTTCATGGCGAGTTTCATGTCAAGTTTCATGTCAAATTTCATGTTTCAACTTATGCCTATTATCAAGTTCATGGTTCATGTTCATAACCAATTCATGTTTTGCCTAATCTACACAAATCGTATTCCCATCGCATGTAAACGTGAATCGATCTAAATTACAAGTAAATCCAAATCCAGAAATAAAGGGAGTAACATCAAAACTATGATAGGCAAAAAGGACGAGCATAAAGTGATAAAAGGGATTACAAGACTAGCATGACATAACTTGAGATAATTGGTTACAACATCACTGACATATAAAAAATAATAGGAATTCAAATCTAGCATAATAAGATGATAGTCATGGCATACGGTGATAGTCCCAAACTTGTTAATAATAGACTGATTCAACATCACAGGCATGATAATGTTATGGACATGAAAGAGTTTGATTTACAACATGAATAGGTCCAAACTGATTTCATAGCAATATTCCCAAATGTCAAGATCCAAGATGGAAACTAGAATAGATGTGAATCGATTATCATACTAAAGTCCAATTTCACTTTATCTCATGTCCAAATTACAATTAACAAGTTTAAATTTCAAAGTAACTGGAACCTACAGTGCGCGGATCGAGAATTTAGAAAGCAGAATCGAAGCTCTAGTCGAACAACCCCAATATGCAATTCCTAGCCGTAATCTTCAAGAAATAGTCTTCGTGTTTTATTTTAATTTATTTATTTCAATTATTTCAGAGGCAGCATAAGGAGAGAATAAAATGGTGTAAAGAGAATGGGGTTAGGGGTAGTTTATATAGGATTAGGCAAACAAATCTAGACTGAAAACGAGATCAAAAACATCAGAATGAACCCAGACTCAAAACTGGGTTTCGGCACCAAGTCGACCTGGCCCCTGGGAGGTCTACCATAGTGTCGAACCCCAGGTCGACCTGGTCCTGGGCGGGAAAATTCCCGCCCAGTCTGCGCTAGTGTTTGAATTCGAATTTCGAATTCGAATTCGAGCTGTTTTTCGGTTCTGAAAATCCTTGAAACTTCGGAGGGTCGTATCTCCCTCATACGGAATCCGTTTTTCGAAAACTCAGACTCGTTTCCAAGAGGAATTTCAAGACGAACGCATTGGCACAACCCATTTTCCCTGATTATTATTTTAAAATTTAATTCTGTCCTGATTTATGGTTTTAACATGTTATTAAAATACGGGTTGTTACTGTGTAAGTCTTCCAACGAGTCCATTTTACTAAATATTGATGTAAAACAACTATTTTGATAAAGTATTATAATATAAAATTTCTTTAGTGTAGTATTGAAATTTTGATATATATTCTGTTTAAATATAGAAAGATGTTTTGAGTATTTACCTGACGTTAAAATTGGCCTATTGAATACCTAATGATTTGGGTATACGTCTGATCAACATATATGTTAAATCCTATAAGTAGTTGATGGATATAGAGTCACACTTTAATCGCTTGAAAATGATTCTGGTGATGACAGCGCAACATCATCAATATCTATTTTCGGGTTTCGTAAGTGGGATAGATATATATCGCCAATCGAGACGTCGAGTGAATACTTATACTTATTTTGAAATGTTAGAAAATATTTAACATCGATTTAGATATATATAATTTTCAAAGTATATATAGATATGAACATAAATTTGAACTATTGTTTTTAATATTAATTATTAAAATATTATTTTCTTGCCTTTTTCCTTTTCGGGGACGAAAAGGTTTAAGTGGGGGAGAATGTAACAACCCAGAATTTTAAGTGTATTTTATTTAATTATTTGATTTTAATTTTGATTTTATTTTATTCATTTAAAACTCATTTTGTTTGTACTTTTATAACTATTTTTGATTCTAAATTAAAATTAAAACATGAAATTGATTTATAATGAAACGTTTATCTTTAATATTTTGTTATTTTCATTTGGAAGTGATTTAAATAATTTTATATTGAAAACGTCAAATTTTAGTCACTTCATTTGCATCAGTTTTGATGATTATTTGCGGTAGCGACAATCGATATATCTCAAATAAAAATGAATTGTAATATAAAAATAAAAATCCAAAAAAAGAAAATTGAGTTGCGTCTAGCCAAACATAGCGTAGAAATTAATTTCGTCGGAAAATTTGAATGTTTGTCGATCGCGCAATTTTCAGTGCAAAGTTGCGCATTTCAGTTCAAATTTTAACGATTTTGTTATCTTTTCGAATCTGGTTCGGACAAACATGAAAAATATTCTATTTGTTGTCGCGAATCTAACGGTAAAATTCGGCCGTTTTGACCTCTGTTTAATTGTTTTCTCATGTCATTCTTCTTTTAAAAGGGGTCCGTAATGCCTTTTTGAATGGAGCATCCTGACACTGCGAATTATATTTCATTGTGTCCGTCTCCTCACGCTGATTAGCACAATATATTTATTTGTCAGTTTCGGTGCACGGTTCGCGCTGAAATTGCCAAAAGGCTGTGCAGTTCATTTTTGTAACATAGTCATTTGAGTTCGAAGTGTCCATATTCGGATCCCTCATATTTTTCTAGCTATTTTGGGTCTGCAAAACCTGTTCTTTTATTTTAGTAAGCCATCCATTTAATTTTTTTATTTCAAAAGTGGACACATTACACCCTTGTTTCCAAACCATACGCATGCAACATTGCATTGTCATTTTTTGTTCCATTGGTTCATTTTATCTACAAAGCAGGCATGTTTCCACTTTTATTCCATACGTGCATTCTAGGTTAACATTTCTTTCCAAAAGCCATTCATTTATATTCCTTACCATCTGTTTTCATACATTACTTTTGCAAATCATTCCTTTTTCATTTCTATCTACATATGCACCATGTGTTCATTTGTTTAGCCATGCATGTCCTTAAATTGTTCTATTCAAACCATGCATGCCTTCACATTTTGACAAAGTCACTTCCAATTTTGCACGTCCTTCCATATTTTTCAAAATAAAAATATAATATAAAAAAACCAAGTGCCATTTTTATTTCCCAAAAAGCCACGTCACTGTTAATGCATGAACATTAGATTTCGGAAATTTCAAGGGTCTTGGCACTTGAAGGATTTTCACCGGTTCATCCAAAATAAAGTACAACATGTTTACTCTCCACATCTTGTTCCATACCATCCCTTTCCTCTTTATTCTTTTCCGCTTCTCCCCTTTAATTAATCCACCACCTTTCTCCTTTCTTCCAGAAAAAAAAAACTGCTCGCCTCTCACACGTCAGCCTCCGCTCCAATTGCCGACCCATTCGCACCTTCCTCTCCACGCTCTGATGCCATGCACCGCCCTCCCAAGCCTTCTGATTCTAGTCGCATGAAGCCTCCCTCCTTGTCTGAACCCAGCAAATCACCAATCCCAAACAGTCATGCTCCTCCTTCACCAGGTCTCTGCCATCCGCACCCTACTTCCCTGACCCAAGACCGGTCCCATGCTTGTAGCCTCATCTCCACTCGGACTGCAACCACCTTCCCCTTCGGATCCACTTCTTTTGTCAAACCCTCTTCTCCGAGTCTTTGTTGTGTTTGTATGGGTGCGTTGTGTTATGTATTTGTGTTTCCTGCATGTTTAATTTCTTTTCCTTTTCTTTTTCTTTTGCATGTTTATATTAATAATAATAATAATAATATAATGCTTCCGTTTGCTTGGTTGAGTTATACAAGGAAAATTTCGCTGTGTGTTTCATATTGCTCCAAGCATGTTTTATGGTGGTGTTTTGTGATTAGTGCTTGTAAGTTACCATATATTTAACTATTTATGTGTGCTTATATATATTATATATATAATGGTTTTGGTGTTTGTTTGTTGGTTTTAAAAATATAATATATGTGTATACATGGTTTTTACGCTTGTATGTGTTAGCGTTGTGTTTATTTATATGTATAATTTATAAAATATATATTTTTGTGTGCGTCAAATTTCAAAATATATATGTTATATATTTTTTTTTCGTGTGTATTCCTATATATAAAAATACATATAATATTTTATGTAAAGAATTTTGTTTCTAAATTGAGTTAGTGTCGCGTTTATTTTGAGTCCGGTTTGGCGTTGAGTTTGAAACTGTTCGAAAACCCAATAGCCATACCGTTCTAAAACCCAAATAACCGTATTGATCCAATGAAATTCCCCGATCTTCTCTTACAAAAATAATAAATATGGAGTGATATCGAGTTCTAATCATTCCGAGTCATGCCTGGAAGTTGTCATCTCATTCATTATCAATCCATCAATCGTCGTCTCCATTTCTATGCTACGTGATTGTTGTTTATGATGGTTGATTGCCATAGTTGTAGGAAATCACTAAGGGTTGAAATGATACATACCCGAACGGACATTAGATTAGGAAAAAATCGTTATGGGTTGAAATGATAGACCTGAGCGATTTTTACTAAATTTGGGATTATGGGTTAAAATGATATATACCCGTAGAATGTTAAATTTGCGGATTGAAATGATAAATATTTGTATCGCTGGACCATATGGTAGAAACTATATACGGACGTCGTTGGTCATATTGTCGAAGTAAAATGATTTTATAAGTAAAATAATAATAATATAGATTTAATGTTTATTTAAGTCTTTTTTTCTTATAATTTTATTTATTTTAAACTATATATTTTAATTATATAAGTATTCTAAGCTTTTATATAATAGATAATTCTTTAAAATTATTATTATATTATTTTAATCCTATATGTTTTTATAATCTATTTTAGAATTTTTAAACATATATGTATTTATTTTCAAAGTTAATTATATATATATATATATATAAACTTTAATAATAAACTAAAACGTAGATAAGTTAAGATTTTAGTGATTTAAACTTGAGATTTAAAGATTTGAATTTATATAATGATATTTAATTTAACAAATGAACTGATAAGATATGAATTTGAATTTGAATTGATTTGAAGAAGACGAACTTGAGTTGTAAAATTGGTTTTGAAATTGAATTTCCAAATTTAAGGAATGAATTTGATTTTAAATCAACTGAGTGTGAATTTGAATGGTTTAAATATTGAAAGAAATGATCTTGAACTGCGTAAATGATGATTAATTGGAATTATATTTGATATGAAATGAATTCGATTTAAAGTGATTAAACTTGAACTTGAATATATATAAGTTTTAGAACTGATTTTATAGATCGTTTAGTTTTGAATTTGGAGATTTGATCAATCGAATTTTTTAAGTATGGTTTAAATTGTATGAACTGTTGAATTGATATATAAGATGTTGATTTGAATTTATAAGTTATGGATTTGAATAGTACGACTTGATTTATAATACATGATATGATTTGGTTTAAATCGAAATATAAGAGTTGTTTTGAATTATATAAAGTGAATTTGAACCTAACTGATCGGATAGAATTTGTTTGACGGATCCTTAAAGGATGGTGATTGTAACAACCCGTATTTTGAATAACAAGTTATAACCTAAATCAAGGCAGAATTTAATGATAAAATCTGAATCAAGGGAAGCGGGCTGTGCCATTGCGTTCGTCTCGGAAAAATACGCGAAATAGAGTCCGAGTTTTCGAAAATCGGAGTCCGTATGACCAAGTTATGGCCCGTCAAAGTTTTCAGAAAATTTCAAGTTCAAATTTGAATTCAGAAATTCAAATTCAGCTGAGCAGGACAGGCGGGAAAAGTTCCCGCCACCCCCAAGTCGACTTGGGTGTCGACTTGGGTGTCGACACACCCCAAGCTGTGTCGACTGCCCAGTCGACACCCCTGTCGACATGGGTGGTCGGCCAGATTGGCCTGGGTGCATCTGACTTGTTCCTCAAGACATGTTTTAAAGGCTTGTGACGGATTTTAAAGGCTCAGATCTGAATTAGGGTTAATCCTATGGCCAAAACTAACCTAAACTTCTATAAAAGGACCCTAATACCTAGCCTAAACCATCATAAATCAATCCTACAACTAGATTATGCCAAAATGTTTAATCATGGCCTCCACCCTCTTGTCATAGTCTCCATCTTCATTCATATGAGAGTTCCTAGGCTTGTTTGAGAGTTTCTAAGCTTGATTCAAGGCCAAAGTTCAATCTTTCTTCATCAAAGAAAGGATCTTCTTCTTATTTCTCAAGGGTTTTCATTGGAGCTTACCATTTGGGAGTTTTTAGAGTTGCTAGTGGTTTCGTCTCAATCTTATTTTATTTTATAAGTCTTCATAGCATTGTAAGCCCTATACTACTCTTAGATTCTAACTATGAAGTTAAATATGACATGTTGCAAGTTTGAGTTTGGGCCTAAATATGATTTGTGCTTTGATTCTATCATGTTATGCATAGATTTATTCTATGCATGTTTGTAAAGCTATCACCTTGACTTTGTGCATAAAAAGCTATGAGCTTTGATTTGAAATGTTGCATAAAGCAACATAGAAACTCTCATAACCCTTATGTTATCTTGCATATGTTGTTATATGCGAATCACTAGCTATCATCCCATGTCATTTATGACCATGTTTCACATATTTGCTAAAGTTTGATATCATGCATGTTTTGAGGCTTATAATGTAATATGCAAGTTTATGAACACATTTGCCTCATATGCCACCATGTTTAACTTGTGGCCAAACCTTATTAACTATGTCATGCTTCTAAGTTCCCCTCTTTGAGATCGATTTGCGTTTATGCGAACTTGCATGCGATGGGGTTACGTTATGGGTAAACTAAAATGACATAAAAACATGACTTGAAAAGATGACATGTGAATATGCTTGAAACATGAACATGAACTTGGACATGACTTCTAGAAAACATGAGAATGGCCAACTCGAGGTTGGGTTGAGTTTGTAGCATAAATCTACCCGGAACCGACCGGCTTAACTAGTGGCTACAAGCAATAGGACCCAATGTGAGTAGTTGGTCATGTCGCACTTGAAACCTGAGGTTAGACTAAGTTGTGGTGTAAAGCTACCCGGACCCGCCCGGCTTAGCTAGTAACCACAACAAAGTCTAATGTGAGAGGTTGGGGTGCATTAAGTTAATTAATGCCACATGGTAGGGTTAAGTCATGGACTACTTGAATACTTAACCAATTAAACACGATGGGTTGGTAGGGTTAAGTCATGGACTACTTGAATACTTAACCAATTAAACACGATGTATTGATAGGGTTAAGTCATGAACTGCTTGGATTCACTTGACCAACTCAATACCTGGTTAGGATAAGGTTAACCACACTTAACCCGCTTGAAATCCTAGTTACAAGGTCCTTTTCAGTAGTAACCTACTTGGGAGTATCTGGATACCCTGGACTAGGCTAGGGTGGGGCACGATTACTGACTGATTGTAAGAGACCAAAATAGACGGCTGAATAATGCACCAGTTAAGTTCAGGCGGACCATGGTCGTGCACATTAAGTCCGGAGTTGAACATGGGCACCGGTAGGTTTAGACTGTGCGTGCTTGAATTGTGTCTGTGGTTTACACCTTAGGGCTGGATACACCCTAGGGTGGACCGTGCACAGTTAACTACATGATTAAGCCGTATGACACCGATACACGACGAGTTAGGCTTATAGGGAGCCGATCGACTAGACCGAGTAGTTGGACCTTGATTTAGGTCATCTCATGATGTTGGGCCAACTTTGGGCCAAGGGATCAATTCTTGTTTATACTTGACATGGATTAGAAACACTAGTACACTTGATGCAACTTAACCCTGCATATGCGATGCCACACTTGATCTATCTTGTTAACTTTTCACCATGCCAGTTATCATCCTATGTTTCATCTCTGTTTTACATGTCCAGTTAACTTTACTAGTTTTTATACTAATAGTAGATAGGACTTACCAGTCTTTTGACTGACCCATTTTCTTTCGCCTCTTTTCTTTCGTTCCCCCCCCCCCACAGGTTTACAGGGTGGGAACACTAGCACCTAGCTTGGATCTTTAGCTGCTTTTCCGGATAGCTCATGTACGGTTTGGACTTGAGCTTGCTATGGCTTTATTCTACTTTGGGGATAGTTACTTTATGTTTTCTTTCCAGTTTTTAGTTATGTTTCTAGACTTTGTTTTGTGGGAAAATAATGACCAAGTACTTTGATGTAACTTGACTATGGTTTTGAAATGTTAGTTTTACCCGCTGCTTTATTTACTCTGTTTTTACTTAAATGTTCTGTCTTGTGATATCTGCATGCATGTTTACCTTGTTTAACGCCCCTCCAAAGCTAGTGTGCTTGCAAGAGTGGCATTGGCGGAGGTGGGGTGTTACAGTGATCCCAAACATCCTTTAAGTTATTGAGTGCATTTCATCGAACATTTCATTTGAATTGATTTACTTCCATGGGAATGTTAGTCCTGATCCGATTTTTTTTTTTTTTTTTTTTTTTTTTTTTTTTTGCATTATGGTTTGGGTTAGACTGATTATTACTGCTTTTGAGATTCACTTTGGAGTCTGAAGTTATTTTGGGTTCTGCTCATCCTATATCCACATGTTGATCAGTTGTTCCAGTCATTCAGCTGTTCCTGTAAATTCTGTTTCAAGATGTTATCATTTATCAATGTATTAGATTTCATTTGTATTAGGATTCCGCTGTATTAATTATGTAAACTCTGATTTAAAATTTTATTTAGTAGCTTCATGAACTACTATTGTATTATTTATTTCCGCTGCAAGATATCAAATTGCTCTGTATCTATGTTTGTGATCTGTGATTTATTCTATTTACCTTAGAAGCTAATAACGATCTGTCGTTTTGGATGGTTCGAGTTTGACATATTTTGTCTATTCGTAACGGTCAAACTGGCGGGTTGTTACAGGACCAAATTCACATATGTATTTTGATTAATATGTTTTGTATATTTTGAAACTTAACAGTGATTTTAGAAAAATTGTTGTATTAAATAAACGATATAGTTAATGATGTATACAAGACTAAATATCAAAGAAATGGCCTAAAAGATTAACCCAAAAGATGTACGCACACCCTTTACATCGATCTGGATATAAATCAAGGGATTTTATACAAAATACTGAGAGTTAAATGTTTCAACAAAAAGTAACAACAACTATTATTAACGTCTTTCGCTAATTATATATTCGCAACATATATAAAAGAAAATGATTCGCACAAATAAGACACGATCAAAAAAGGATTGAACATAATTTATGTTCGTACAAATTTTGTTCTTCTTGTTTACATCATGAATAAAATTGAACGAGTATGGACAAATGTTTTCTGCTCAGGGACATAATTAGGCATTGCTATTTTATATTATATATTACGCTTTTAAAAGTGGTTTTACGAATTATGTTAATTTAATCATTCTATACTGAAATATAAGCATTTTTCAAATATTTACACAAGAAAATCAATAATTTAGTTGTCTTAAACATTTAAATTGGTTTTTCATCTACATAGAGAGATCAGAAAAGTCAACGTCGGTCAAAATTGCAAGCGAGTATTGGTCCCCCAATCTTGCAATGGTTTTTTTTTTCTAAGACAAAAAAAGTTTATAAATACGGTTTTGTGTTTTGAAAGTACCAAAGACATTTTTAACTTCTAAACTTGAGATCATGGATGCAAACTTCTTGGATAACGAAGATGAAAATCAAAATTCTTAATCCGTAATGAGAAAAGTATTACGGACCACTTTAAAAATAGATTGTCCTTGCCAAAAAAACATATGTCATATGATTATTTTAACAAACTCTATGGTACGACTAGAAGATCTTTGATTAATATAATAGCATAATTTTATAGCATTTTATGTATCTAAAAGAAACACTACAAGAAAAACCTGATTTTGCAGCGGCGTAATCCGCTGGTAATCCGTTGCTATATAAGGCTTAGTGATGGATTGCATGTGGATTTGGGTGGTCGGTAAATTTCAAGACGGTATCTATATCAAAATTTTACGATGAATTTTAGCGTGAGTTCTCCGACCATTTTTCTGTCATTTCACTCAATATAAAATTTTATTTTAGAATTAATTCAAAATTTAACTACCGATGTTTTAGCGACAAGAACGATTTTTTTAGAAATTATTATTTATAAATATCTGTCATTAAGCCCTTGCTATATAGCAAGGAATTTGCGACAAAATATTTTTTATTTAAAATACTATTAGGGTTATTTGTCGATAATCTATCAGTGAACCCTTTCCAATAACAAGAGATTAACAATAGAAAGTTTTCCATGTTTGTATTTTGGCTTTCGTTTTTGTTGGTAATCTCTCCCATTTCGGTATTATTTATTAGTGAGAAGAGAGAGAATGAGTGGCGAAATGGGTGGTGGAGATTAACGGGGAGAGTTCACGTGCAATATAAGAGGTGTAGCGAAACCCTCCTCATATATATATATATATATATATATATATATATATATATATATAATCATTCAGCTATGAACACTGAAATAAATAACTATCCCACAAAACAAAGACAAATTTGCAAGAAAGAATATCCATAATCACATACGAAAAAGAACATCATTCATATTCCTTCATCGATACATATACACCAAGCTGAATTATGAACAACAAAACTATTCAACTTGTGCTGACATTAACATATATACAAACACATATCATCCATAACCATAATAGCCATACAAAATCACATAACATCATATTTACATCAAAATAAGTCTAACTAACATACCCAACCAACTTACTAAGATGACGACAGCGAAGGCGCAAGCGGACACGAAACTCTATCGTACCTCTTCAAAATTTTCCACCGGTCCACCCTAACATTCAATTATGCCCATGTAAGCAACATATATTACAAAATCACATTTGGTAACTTGTTCTTTTAGCATAAGAATGCTATGTAAATATTAAGTACCCGATGAATGTCAACAGGACCACCATTTTGTGTTTCCACCATTGGAATACCATGAGCAGCCTCCCACATCAATTCGGTGAAGAAAAAATAAAAGCTTCTAACATTCCTAGTCATGTGTACATGTTAATTATAGTATAAAAATAATAACTCTATCATTTATCTTGCAAGCACTTGTTGAGTGCTCTTCAACTTTCACTACATTTTCAGAACGTCCAGTAAAATAGATGGACAAGTTAGTTTCAAATGCTTGAATCCTTTAATCTGCATAACAACTTAATATTTTCAAGCAAAAAAATAAAGTAGTGTATGCATTTTTAAGTTGGAAAAAAATCCCACGTGAAAACAAATTTGCTGTTTTAGGCACACTTCTCTCTTATAGAGATGTCCATCAGTGACTACATTACAGATCTAAAATCTGTGCTAGATCAAAGCATACGTATTGTTCAAGCTATGATTGATATATGTGCTAATTGTGGATGGCTTTCGAGCACGATGACCTGTATGCATCTTAAGCAAATGGTCATGCAGGGTTTATGGTATGGAAAAGATTCATCTGTCTGAATATCATCATGCATGACAGATGAACTTTTAACTTTCCTCAACAAAAATAGTGTGAGTTCTGTACAAGAGCTATTGAATCTTCCAATGAGGACACTTCGTTCATTGTGTGAACGAACTCGTTCTTCCCAGTTATACGAGGAGATGGAACATTTTCCATGGGTTCATCGAAACTTGAAGATTGAGAAAAGGGATGTTGAATCAAGTTTATTCATTCAACACCCCCTTTTAAACTTGATTTGTGATTCTAAGCAAATTCCACAATCTGATAAAGTCTTAATACTTGAACGGCTTGTATTTCACGTTCTTTGGAAGGAACAATGAAATTGTTAAAACTTTTTTTTTCTTCTTCGTCATTATCATGGTCTTTAATGCGACTTCACAAATCTTTGTTGCAGTGCTCCATTCATCTTTCTTTCTTTCATTGTTATGGTATATTCCAAAAATTATGTGCTCTAACTTCCATCTTTTTCCGGTGTCATAAACTTTGACTAAATCATATATGTCTTCTTTCCATTCTTTCATAATTTCACTCTTACAGTTTTTTATACATCCAACTTCTTTGCATACTTCCCAAATATGACTTTTGCATGATATTTCAGAAAATACTGGTTGGAAAATAAAGTTCTCTGAAATAGGAATGCTATTATCTTTTCTCAACATTTTGATTTTATCTTCATAAAATTCACAATTGGACTCCTTCACTTTATTTTCCATTATTTCTCTTTTTATCCTTTCCATATTCTTTAATTCTTTTCCTTCCAAATTTTTCTTGTGCTTAAAATCTCCATTAGTATATTGAATTTCTTTGACTCCTTTATTTCCATCTCTTTTGCTATCACTTTGTTGAATTCCTTTACTTTATCTTTGTTTTCTTCTTTCTCTTCTGCTTTCATTTTTCTTTCATTAACATCATTTTTCAATTCTTTCCCACTTCTTTCCTCCTCTGTCTTGTTAGCATTTTTCGCATCGTCAATACCAGTTACTTCTTCAATATCCGTTTTTCCTTCTTTTGCCATGTCTACAACATCCTCACATTTCAGATTGTTTTCATTACCCTTCCTTTTTTCTTCTTTGATTTCTTCTTCGGCAATTTCGTCTTTCTCTTCTTTATTCTCTAAAAGTTTTTCTTCATCCAACTTCTCCTCCTCTAATTTCCTATCTTCAATAATATTTCTGCATCTTCCTTCTTCTCATTCTCTGTCTCTTCCATCATCTCTTCTTCCATAGGCTCTAGCACGGTCTCATCTTTCTTATTCTCTTGCTCCTTCTCGTTCACACTCTCGCTATCCTTCTTTTATCTTTCCCATCAATCGACTTATCTTCATTCATTATTTTGGCATCATCTTTTCCATATACCTTTTTCTAGAGATTCCATGAATCTTTTGTGCACCTTTCTCTAAAAATGAGATCCTAAGCTTTCTCATCGACGTTCTCTACAATCATAGAAAGAGCACGGTAATCACTCCGTTTTAATTTCGCAAAGGCTTTCTTGTCCAGTTGTGACATGCTTTCGATGTCTTTACGCCACTCATATCCATTTTCAATAATCTTCCATAAACCTTTGGAGGTTTGCTCCTCTTTTTTCCTACTGCTCCATTCCTCAAAATTCTCCTTTGTGAGAACAAACGACGAAAGAAATATAAGTGCCATTATTTCAACTTTCTTCTTGTTGAAAGAATCTTATGGCTCTGATACCACTTTGTTGAAACTTTTATAGCTCTGATACCACTTTGTTGGAAATTTTAGAGGAGGAAAAGGAAGAAATTTAAAAAAAAAAGGAATTTTTTTGGAGAAGAAAGCTTTTTATTTCTTTTATTTCCTTATTATTATTTTTTGCTTGATACAACCTTCATACTGCTTGATACAAATAAGGAGAGAGCTCTTCTATTTATAGCATACAATGGATCATTCTAGATTTGCAATATCTTGGAAATATATCTAAATATATATGGAAAAATATTTTTTCCTAAATAATAGCAATTTCAAAAGCTCTCTCAATAAACAATATAAAATACAAGAACACTCTAGAAATAAAAATCAAGTTTATTTATTCAACATACTCCACGTCACATGTCCTTGGCATCAAATTGAAAAACTAAATGCTAAGTGATCCACATCTAGGGCACTTTTACCTCGATTTCCAAAGTCAAAAGATGAAGCATGGTGTCCAGTACTGGGAAATGCAACAATTTCAGAACTCTATGAAGTTGAAAAAGTCGGTTTCTCTGAACGAATGGCTACTCGCATGGGGCTACCGTCAACGGCTAGCGTACATGATACAAAACTTATATTATAGTGTCTGACGGTTACCTTGGCCTGGACAAAGAGTACCCTATCGATGTGCAGTTGTAAACAATCATGTCATCGAGATTTAATACAAGAAAATCGTGAATTTCCATAAAATACTGAGGACAACCACCTATACATATGCTTCTGGAAAGATGGGTATCTGGAGTTAATACCTATGTTAAAGGCCTTTTAAGATTAATGCACCGTTTTAGCCTTACAGCTTTGAAGCTATATGTTGCATCTAAGCTCTATTTTATTTTGTTTTGACTAAGGATAGCTTGCTAAAATCTTATATTAGCTTTTGTCTTTGCATTATGCGGGTTTCAGAGTCATTTTGGAACGCTTGCACATATAAATATTAAACCGTGTTACTGAACTTGTAAACAAAGTAGGTTGTTTGTTTTCAAAAAAAAAAGTTGGAAACAATGGTGCTGCTCAATCAAAGCTGAGGTAGAGGTCAAACTATTAATTGAGACATCTCATTGTTTTGCCTCGAAAAGTTTTCTAAGTCTTTGTAAAGCAAGCATGTCTGCAACTACTAATAAATGCTGAGCCAGTAATGTTAAATCCACACTACCATTTAACCATTCATATCCGGAAACCTATTCCCATATATGAAATGAAGCAAAACACTAAAAACTAAAGGTTTCATACCTTCAACCTTTATTATTATCAATACCTTTTAATAACAAAATTCTCCCGATTCTAATCAATGTAGTGTAGATTAGCATTGTGAGCCTTTTCAACCTATAATGTTCCAAGTTTATCGAGGCTATTGTGTATGTATAACAATAATAAAGAGCGTATATAATAATTTGGGTAAAAACTTTTGTCTGAAACATTGTCATCCGGGTATGAAAACAGTCTTGGTGTAACAACCCAGATTTTTGATCGATTAATTTTGAACATTTAATATTATTATAAATGTGAGTTGATAATATTAATAGATTTTTATATTGAGTTGTCGATTTAATAATCGATTATGGTTTAATTTCAAGTATATTGAATTATCGTAATATTGAAAACAACTAATAATTGAATTCGAAGATAAAACTGAATTAAAACTATTCAGATGATTAATATAATTTTTTTTTGAGTATAAACGATAATAATAATTTATTACCAAGGAATTAATCATGTTGAATTTAATTTATATTATATCGATTTAAATTGATATCTTTTCCATACGATCGAATGAGGCTCCGAAACTCATTTCAGTGTGTTCAGAATAGTGGTGTAACCTTAGAAATGTCGGTTGTTGCAGTCATATAGGAGTTCGAAAACTTGTGATACTTTGAATTAAATAAAATCCTACCGGTTAAATTCAAAATAAAATAAAATAAAATATAAATTACTTCCTTTTACCCTAAGTTAAGCAACAACAGTACACTGCAAACCTACTCTAGCTACAACTCTTCTCTTTCACATCGCGTACGTTGGTCTCTTACCTTCACTACGTACGAAGTTAAAGAAAGATGTAATGTCTACGTACGTTATGTCTGTTGCTTGAGCCTATATATTTACCCATCGCCTTCGATTTCCTTTTCCATTCTCAAGTTAGAGAATTCATTCGAGCCTCTTACTTCTTTTATTTTTTCAAATCGCGAGTAATGGAAATCGAATTCAAAGTTTCCATTTCGAAATTTATATTTGGAATATCACGCAATGTTTAAACAAAGCAGTGAAGCTAGTGTATTATCACACCTTTCAATCAGCGACGTTGGAGTTGGTTCGAAGGTGCTGTGGGTTCATGATAAGCGAGGAGGTCAGTCTGACGTCAACGATGAGAGGCTTTGCTGGTTGATGAACGGATGGAGTTAGGTGCGATGTGTTCAGATTTGGGAGCAGAATGAGATGGAGTTCGTAATTTATGTGATTCAAGACTGCTTAGTGAATTATTGGAGGTCACGATGTCTTCTAGCGAGGATTGTCAGTTCAGATGTAAGGGTCGACTGTAGTGATGTCGCGATGAACATGAAGCTGTTAGACGGAAATAGGTGGTGCTAATAAGTAAGAGCGAGGTAATGGGGGATGTGATGTTAATCTGGGTTATCGTTGTGAAGTCATCCTAGGGTAGGGTGAGTCACGAGTGGTTAAGGATCTTGACAGTAGGTTTCAGAATTCCACTCGAATGGCTATAGGCTGAAGTTCAAAACTGAAGAAGAAAAAGGATTAGGTAATTAAGATATATAATTTTTTGTGCTTAAATTCGTTACTCATGTATACACACATATATATAAAGTCTTGTTGAATTCACAATGTCATATTTAAATACATACAAGATTTCATCGAATGAAATCGATCGAGTAATTTGTAGCTCCAGGATACATAATTTGGAATTTAATTTGGAATCAGAATGGATTGGAAAAATTAAAATCAAACTGAGTAAACTCACACTCTAGATTTTTATTTAATATAATGTTATATGTTGTCTGTCGTTTGTTTGAATGCATTGAAATATTATTGTGGCCAACATATATATATATACACACACACACATTAGTTATATAGCTTTGGTGGTTGTGGCTATACATACATACATACATACATACATATATATATATATATATATATATGATATTTCCTGCAGAACCATTAGCAGATGCCCGCAGTATCATTATCGGATGACCATATGCACCCCCATAATATATTACAACGGATGGCCTTCTATACCACGATATCCTGCCTGATGGGTATTATTTATTTTGGCGAACATCTGTGGATGCAGGAAAATAGGTTGGAGGGATCCAACTGGATTCCTCAAAATTTATTATTGTTTGTTTCATATATATTATCATATATGATGTGCTAGAAAACCCGTGGTTGATAATTGGGTGATTTGGATGTTTGAATATCACTGGCCCTAAATATATAAAAATATCCACAAAAAAAAAAGAAATTTTGAGATTTAAAAGGGGAAACCTATTTTTCTAAAAATAGAATTCGAGTAGGCTACAAAATATTAACATGTTTTGAATAATAAAAACAAGAAGTGAATTTATAAATGATGTTTATAAATGAAATGAAATAATTATCATTGGATAACTTGAATATTTAAATCCAAATGTGAGCTTAAAACGGGAAGTTGGAATCGTTTTACAGAAGTAAATAATGAAATTTATTCTGATGTTCGGAATGTAAATTAAATAAATCCATAAGATTTATGTTTTGAATTCAGCTCGGTCGAATTAATAAAATATTTCCAGAAAGGATATTTAAATTGTATTAGATAGAAAACTGAAATTAAATGTGAAAATAGATTCTACAATTATACCTATGTGTATATATAAGTTATAATAATAAAATATTCCAAAATAAGAATTAGGTTTCAAATAGATTTTGAAACGAAACTTGTTTTAATATATAAAACAAGGAAGTTGAATTTATATACGATGTTTACAAATTTAGTGAAATAAATTAATTTAAAAGTTTGAATTTCAGTATGAATTCAAAAGTGAATTGGAAAACGTTTTTTTAAAAGAACAATTGATTATATTCCATAATTCAGAATATAAACTGAATTGAGAAAAATCCAACGAATTTATAATTGGAATTCGATTATATCGAATTGTATAAAATAATTTATTTCAAATGGAATTGGAATATAATATATAAGATTGACTTGTAAATAAATTTACGACCATGTAATGAAAAAAATCGATGAGTAGGGATAATCAGAAATTTTAAGTAAGATTTGGAAGACTAGTTTAATTTATATTTAAAATATGGAAGAATGGAATTGAAATTTGTTAATAAACGAAGTTTAAACGTTTATTTTTAAATATAAATAAAACGAACTCGCCGCAGCATGGTAGTTCATAATTTGACATTTCGAACTTCAATTGAGTATATAGACTCAATTTAAGTCGTAATTCTTTGCAACAAGAATCGCCAGGATCGATTGAATAATATTTTTCTAATGGAAGAGAAAAATCAAGATTTCATCTTATAAATTCTAAGTTATGTCAAAATCAAATTTCCAAAAAAACAACGCTATAATCATTATTAAACCATAATATTTTATTAAATTAAATCAAAGGTCTTTAAGCTAATCAAATTTTGATTTCTATTAGTAAAAATCCATACATGAGTTATAAAATAAATATGAGCTCAAGTGAAGTTAATAAATTAATTTTGACAACAGAAAGCGGATTTTTATTTATTCAATATAGTTAACTAATTAGAAGAATAATTAGTTAATCGAGTTTTGGATCAAGTTTAAGTTTGGATAAGTGAATGGGAGTTGTGAATTCGTATCTAAAATCGAATATGAAACTTGAATTGAAAATGGAATTCAATTAGTTTATAAGCAAGTTAAAAAATATATGAATGTTTTATGTTCAAATAAAAAGTGAAATAGGCAAAAGAGAGCGAACTGAGTTAAGATGACTGGATTGAGCTGAAACAAAATTGGAATATTTATATATGTGTTTAGAAGGGTTGGAATGAAGTTTGTAAAGAGATATAAATTGAAATGCCTGACAATGAGGTACATATTTAATTCAATATGAAAAGTTAGATAACTAAAAATTGACTTGTTAATTATATACGAAATTTCAATAAGCAAATAAACGTATAATGGAATTTTATAAGAAAGGAAGCAAATTTTTAAAATTAAATCTTGGGAGATGGAAGGAGAAACGTATGCACGTTTTAAAGTGAATGATGGTTTAAAAGTAAACGTTTTACAGATAGAAATGATTTTTTTGATAAGAATTTAAGAAATGATGTTAAGGAAATTAGAAACTGACAGGAGATTAGTTGAGTTGAATGACTTCCTAATTGTCGATCTGATGTTGGTTTCGGGTTATAGGGTTGATACTTAGGGAATTGTTCTCTTACTAGTTTACAGTTAGGGAGTGAAGAATGTGGAAGAATAGTGATTGGTGAAAATATGGAAATATTTTTCCGATTTTAAAGAGAAGATATTTTCTGGAATGTATAAAATAAATAATTATGATAGATGGAAATGTTTTCCAAGAATCGTGAGAGGCTAGACGGGTTTGGAGAAATATCTGGGTAAAGATATTGAAGATAGATTGGAAATTTGATGCTTGAATGAATGTTTGATTTTCTTCGATAGTTTAATAATCAACTATTGAAGTATTGACCAATATCATTGTCAATTTGGTGAGACATTTTGGATTATTATTCGAGAACCACTCTGTATCGGCAGTAGCGTTGCAAATCAAATTATATGAGGATGATTGAAGACGGAGTAAAGTACAATGGCTTTTTCTGTTAATCCTAGGTAGAAATTGCCTAAGATGGATTAATGAAAATTTTGCCTTTGGATTCGTTCAGTCCTAAAACGAACGTGTATGGACGAATGTCTGACAGAGTATTTCCAATGATCGCATATGTTGGTCTATACAAATATACATCTATTGGCGGAGAATTTATTCTCTTAGCATAATATCCAAAATATATTTGTGTTAATCAATTAATGATTAACGGATCTGACAATGTGGCATTCTAAGTGATTGTGTTATCAATGAAAAGTAAGTAATCGTAGCATTAGGCCTCAACAACCGGGAAATGACAAAAATTGGGCAGGTAGCATGACTAAGTGGGTAGGTCCCAATTAGGGTGTTTTATCAAATATCTAGAGAAAATTCATTTCCTTCTTTAATCTAACGATGATGTCCCATTCGGGAACGTTGTTGATCCCAGTCGTTAGTGATATACATTCGATACACTCAAGTGAAATGAGTGGTCGGTCATGTGTGGCTGCGTTACAAGATGTTCTTGTTGATCCCAACCGTTGGTGATATACATTCGATATACTCAAGCGAAATGAAAGCAATCTAAAATGCGAGGATGTTGCTGACAAGTCAAAGAAGAAAAAACAAATATTGAAGAAGGAATTGGTACCGAAGACGCGAAAAAAGATAACAAGACAAAGGAGGAAAGAAGTGAGAAGGAATTGCAAAATGATTTTGATGAAAACAAAACGAAAGTGAAAGGTTCCATCATCCAACCATTACACTTCATACAAACATACTCCCACTTCACAGTTCACATTTCTTGAACTCGGCAGCCTTGCCAAACCATTCCACCAATCGCAACTCTATTCACACCACCCTCAAACTCCTAAACTTCTCTCCCCATTCATCCTTCTAACTGCTTCACCAGGACCCCTTCGACAAAAGCAACCTAAATTTAGACAATATGGCAATAGTATCCTTTGGTAATCGAGATTAAAGATGTCATCTTGATAGTATTCAGTATTACATGCCAATGTGATAAACTTCAAAGTTATGCATGTACTCTGAGTTATGGTTGCACATGAAGATCATTTATGCATACAACCAAATTGCTACTTTGCTTAACAAAACACGTTAAGTCTGCAAGAAACAATTCACTTGTTCATAGGTATATTATGTAGAGTACTGCCTATTAACCTTATTACAAAATCTAATCCGTTAAGTTGTAGAATTGGTTGGTGTTTATTACCACTTTCTTGCATCTTTACGTTATAATTTATGATGCCTGCATGTTCTTCTGTAACATGTGCAAGTCAGAAAATTGACTAACAACATACATTACATTTTGGAGGCTATTTGGTTCTCTTCCCTTGTAAAAGTGCAGGTAAACATTTATGGACATTGATTTTGTAAATTAACTTTCTCAAAAGTAAACGAAACTACAGAAGAAGCGGCAGCCTATTTATTTTCTTAAGCGGCTGCCTCTTTATTTTGGAGCCTAACATCCTAGTCACTATATCATTTGATTTATTTCATATAGCATCTAATGTGCTACAAGTTTGAAAACCGTCTAATTTCTTCATACATATTGTTTATAATCTACATATCTCCAAAGTTTTATCTGGTTTCAAACTAAGTAGTTACGGATTTTTTAGTCTTATGTGATTTCAAACTATGTAAACTGACACCAGTGCAAATGTATAATAATACATGGCTGTGGCAACTCGGTATATCACCATTTTTAGTCTTATGGGCACAATATTTGGACCAATATATTTTTGTTTTATTTTTTATTCTTAATTTTCACATGGTAATATAATCTCTGTGATTTCAACCACAAAAAAATGATATAATAATATATTTATTCTCTTTTCAATTTGACACCAGAAAGTACGACTATTTACTCTATTTAGTAACACCATTTTTTATCTGATTTTGGGGGAGTGGATTAGCCTGTTAAAATTGTAGTAAAACGATATTGTTAACTGAATTATTTTTAATATGTAATAGTAAATATTAATACGTAATATGTATTAGTATCTATTAAGCTTTACAGCGTCCATAAAACTATTTCAAAATTTATAAGGAAAACGTCCTACAAGCCACACACCTGAAACAAAACCCTTATATGTCAAACTTTTGTGTTTTAATTTTGCATGGCAGGTTTCAATTTAAACTGGCTGTTTTTTTGTCGATCTTTAGTTAACAAGATTACCAGGGGTTATCTACGACTACAATCCACATGTAATTATTAGGTTAGAACCAAGTGGGCCTAAAAGGAATTAATTTAGTAGAAGTTGAAAGCAATGGTACTTATGTATTCCCTCGCAGCTTCTTCATTTTCTCTACCTTTGTTGCCTGGACCCATAAATATCTTACTACTTCCATATTTTTTCTATTTATTCACTTGTATATACACGTTATTTTGGGGGTGTAGACACGCGTGCACGTATGCACACACACTCACACACAAACACAAATAGTTAACGGATATCGACGAGTGTCATTTTGTAGCTGTCATTACTATAGGTCTGTACACAGGTTATGAGATACTGATATGTGTCAGTTTTTAAGACTGAAATAATAGTATTTTAAAATTAGTGCTCATTCATCTTGCAGCTATCTTTAGAGCAGAGTGTCATGTCTATTCTAATATTAGTTTTATGTTATTTCATATGAAAGACAATCCAAATTTTCAGGTTTATCCCAGTAAATTGTCCTTTAACCGACTTCTTAATGTTTGTTAGCCTATTGCTGTCAAACCAACCATTTGCAGTTTGAATATCTGGTACCCTCATTCCAGCTCTTCTCACTGTATATATTCCTATCACCTTCTATGGCACCAATGGGGAACCCTCACCGCATTCATATTAAGGCCGACCTCATCTGCTATATGTTGTAAAAAAAAATTGTTGTTGCAGCCTGCTCGGAATTTTGAAAAGGAAAAAACACACACACACACACAAAAACACTCCATGTTGTTGCCACTCGATCTAATTCGGGTGCTCGGATCATATCGTTATATTCGATGTCCAATGCATTCCAACATTTATTTAATTTCAATGTTTCCTTCGACCGAGTCCAGTTATCTGCAGTCTTCTACCTTTGCCCGTATTCAATTCTCAAAAGAAAATTCTCGAACAATCAACGTGTTCAAGTCCAAATTGCAATAGCCTTTCAAATGGCGGGTTATCATAAAATATGATCCTGTCCAATTTAAAATTACTTTCTTATTCTGCCCGACATTGTCAGCATGTCATCTTTGTCACAATTGTATGTTTTAATGTCCTTTCTAGTTAGACTACCAAAAAGTCCTCAGAATTTTGGCCTACCTCAAAAATAATGTTGGCCCCAGCACTGCTCAGTAGCGGTGGTCATGTAAAATTTCTTATTAATCCACTTTTTGTTCACTCAAAAATCACAAAGTTAATTCAATCTAGTTCAGTTCAGTTTTGAGTAAGCTGAAGATTTCTAAACAGTTCAAAATTCTGCATATCCAATAACGGTAATGCATACAGCATGCGTTAAAAGATAAAGGGGGACAAAAAGGGATATACAGTGAAAATTATCTAGATCTCTCCTTACTTGCCTATATATGCACACAAGAGTCTTTCGCACGCTTTATGTTGCACACTTACTTTTCAGTGTTTTATGAAATCCTGCATACCGAGATTTATGAACACATTTGGAAGCTTTGAACATGTTACATGTTAAAGATATTAAACGTGGATCATTTAATCCAGTCAACTAAACAATTAGATAGATTTAGCCAATCCTTACCCTATATGCACTTGATCATAGACAGATATTAGACAAAATCCGATGATAGAAGTAAGACAAATTTGAAAATTGAAAATTGAAATAAGGCACAAGAACATGATGTCAAGTGGTGAGCACAACAAAAGAAAAATAAAATAAAGATCCACCGGTACAATAAAAATGATTAAGATAAGATAGAGACCTTCAAAGAAGGCTCTGCTCTGTTAACTCGCATCAGCCAGCCTGTGGTAAAATAACTAATTGTTGGCATACAGTGAAAACATGATGTCAAGTGGTAAATCAGCCAGCCTATGTTTTTTATCATTATCAAAATTTATCATTTTTCAAATTTTTTACGCATTTATGTCTAGCTGAAATTAAAGTATTTATTCTATATTTTTCTTTGATAGGTCCAAAAGGTAAATTTTGAAATTTATGTCCAGGAGAGTGGATTAAAAGTCCATATAGAAATACTGAAGAATACAAGCAAGACGTTCGAGACTTCATTAGTTTTGTGAAGAATCACTCATCTCGCGATGTTGAAATTTGCATCTGCCCTTGTATTAAGTGCAAGAACTCTGATTTTCTAAGCCATAAGGCTCAGTTATTCTGAGCCTCCGGCTCAGATTTGCTGAGCCGTACAGGCTCTGATTTGCCGAGCCATGCAGGCTTAGTTTTTTTGAGCCTGTGGCTCAGCAAAATTGAGCATGACTCAGTTTTTCTGAGCCATAAGGCTCAGTTTTGCTGAGCCTATGGCTTAGCAAAACTGAGCCGTACGGCTCAGATTTGCTGAGCTTGTGGCTCAGTTTTTCTGAGCCATAAGGCTCAGTTTTGCCGAGATTTTGGCTTAGCAAAAGTGAGCCGTTCGGTATTATTTATCACTCCGAGCCTACAAGTTTATATTATTTTGTGCGAGATGTTGTAACGACCCGCAAATCCGAGCCATCTGAGTTGACTAAAAACACCACACGTCCAACCCCAAATAACACAGAAATACGAACCATTAATAGAAAGAAGTTAGAAGATGAGAAATAGGAAGAAAAAATATTAGAATAGAAGAAAAACGAAGATCACAACTCACAGCGGAACGAATAAAATATATTATATAACATAAGCTTTGAAATACAAATCTGTTTTGTACATATATACATACCATCATCAGAGTACAACAGTCATTTCTGGAACAGTTATAAACTCCTGTTTCCAGATACAAACAAGGTCCACAGCGGAATATATGATAGCCTATAGCTAACCGGTGAAGCCTCCTGCTTCCAGCTCCTTCACATGAATCTGTGAAATCCCGACTACTTGACTGCCCGTACAAATTTGGGCACCCAAGAGTTTAGGGAAACAAAACAAAATAAACTCTGGGTCAGTCATGGGACTGGTGTGAGTAAACTCCAACCACTTGTTTAACTTTTAAAAAAAATCTTTCAAAAGAAAAGGTAATAGTAAGACCATCCCACACATAAACACGGACGGTTTTTACCTTACTATAACCCAAAACACTTTGATACGAAAATCCAGTGATATTATAATAATGTCTACATCAAGTAAATAACCAAATAGCAGAACGCTTGCATCTCACGCTCCACATATATATTATAAAATCAAAAACCGCATGGCGCTTATTGGAGATTGGATTTCCAACATGACAAGGTATGGAACCACCTTCCGATGATGTATCTCTAGAGAGGAATACACTGGGTTCAACAAGAACATCTTGCAACCCGGCCCACACATGACCGACCACTCATTTCGCTTGAGTGTATCGAATGTATATCACCAACGGTTGGACTCAAACCACCGTTTCCCGAATGGGCAGAATCGATAGATTTAGAAACAAAAGGAATTTCTCTAGATAGGTGATTATACACCCTAATGGGTGCGACCCACATAGCCATGCTGCCTGCCCGATTTTTGTTCTTTCCCGGTTGTTGAGGCCTGAGGCTACGATTACTTACCATTCATTGATAACACAATTACTTTGAGTGCCACATTGTCAGATCCGTTAATCACTAGTTGAGTTTGCACAAATATTCTGGATATTATGCTAAGGGATAAATCCGTTGCAACCATATATATTTATACAGACCAACCCTTTTTGATCATTGGAAATACTTTGTTAGACATTCGTCCATTTACGTTCGTTCTGGGATTGAACGAAACCGAAGGCACCATTTCTATTAATAGAAAAAAGCCCTTGCACTTCACTCCGTCTTCAATATATTCAGCATACTTGGTTCGCAACGCTTATGCCAATACGGAGTGGTTCTTCGGATAATAATCCAACCGGTCTCTCCATATTGACAACGGTGGTCAAAACTTCGATAGTCTGTGATTTAACTATCGAATAAAAACAAGTGTTCATCCAAACATAACAAACAAATCACTGGGCTCTTTAATTAATATTTCATTAATTAAATCTCTTCTCCATTTCCTCTATCAATATTTGTTAACCAAATATTTTCAATAATCATCTCGGCCTCTTATGCCATTTGGAAAATGTTTCCAAATATCAACTTCTTTTATTTTCTATATATTAGAAAATATCTCTATTTGCAATTGGAAACAATTCCAATCATTTATCTCTATCCCGACTATTTTGATTATACTCAGGAAATATTTACTTGTTATATTTCCAAAATTCCATCACTTGGGTTTAAAACGAATGTTGTGTAAAACATCGTTACAACAACCCAAAATATTTTATTCAACTAACTCTTTTTCAAACACTTCTCTTCGAGACTGGATCTTGCTATTTATCCATTAAAAATGAAATCAATCAAGTTGGGGTAAAATTACCTCTCAGACCTTAACTGAAAACATCCTCAACTTCGAAACGGCAAAACCACTTACCTCGAATAAACACACTATACAATCCAATTGTTCATTTTTAAAACATGTATAAAGTTTGCTTTCTATTTCTAATTTATAGATTTCCCTTTTTTGTTTACAATATTCTATTTTTGATTTCGTTTCCTTATCGAATTCTATATATATCTATATATAGATTTCTAATTGTCAAATTCCTTAAAAATATTCTAACTCCTTAAATTCCCGGAAAAATTCGCCATAACCTCCCCTGTATCGGGAGCATTAGGAAATTTCAAATAGCTTCCCAGGTCCTTCTAATCTCAAAAAGAAAAAGAAAAAGCCAAGCGGCTTGCCGATACGGCGCATAAAATCTCATATATGAATTAAACATGTACCTTTTTGTCGAGCACATAAATTTAAATCTTCATATACTTTATATCAAACCTGCTTACACATGTTCACCTGTTTTCCATTCAGTTTAACTCAATCCAATCGTTTGAATTCAGTTTCGCTCATTTATTCTTTAATTAGCTATTTTGCCTATTTCACTTCTTTGTTGAACAGAACATGTTCAAACAAAATATTTAACTCGTTCATAACCAAATTGAATTTCAATTTCAATTCTAGTTCTCTTTTCTATTTCGAATATAAATTTTCAAATCGAATTCACTTATTTAAGGCCCAATATCAATTCAACATCTCATTTACTAATTACTATTCGAATTAGTTAATTCTATTCAACAATCAAAAATCTGCTTTCTGTTTCAAAAATCAATTCATTACTCCACCTGAGTTCACATATATTTTATAACTCAAATCTGAGATTTTCTAAATAGAAATTCGGATTTTATTTGCTTAAAATCCTTTTATAAAATGAAATAAACCGTTATGGTTTTTAAATAGTTCTGGCGCTGTTTTTCTGAAAATTTGATTTTGACATAACTCAAAATCTATTTGACAAAATCCAGATTTTTCTCTTCCATTAGAAAACTATTATCAAATCGGTCCGGACGTTTCTTGTTTCGAAGAATTCCGACTTCAATTGCGTCCTGTATACTCGATTGAAGTTCGAATCGCTATTTTACGTACTGCAGCGCTGCGGCGAGTTCGTTTTAATTATATTTATATATATATATACCTTTAAACTTCTCTAAAATGAATTCAACTTCATTAACTCTATTTGAATTCCTTGATTCAAATTCCCATCTTACTTTTAGTTGAATCCTATATTCAAATTCCAATTCCTTTTCTATTTGATATTCAAATTCAATACTTGAATTTCTATTTGAATTCCCTATATCCAAATTCTGTGTTTGAATTCATTTGAATTCTCTTATTCAAACTCTATATTTAAATTCCATTTGAACTTCTATATTCCAATTTCTATATTTGAATTCTATTGAAATTCAAATATTCAAACTCCTTTTTAAATTCTATATTCAAAATTCCATAGTTTAAAACCCATTTGAATTTCATATTCAAATCCCATAGATTAAATCCTATTTGAATTCAATTTGAATCTCTTATATTCAAATTTCATTTTCCATTTCCATTTGAATTCTAATATTCAAATTCATTTCCAACATCATTTGAATTTCTTCACTCAAATCCATTTGAATTCCCTTGAATTCAAATTCCATTTCAAAACCATTTGGATTTCCTATTTTGAAATCCTATTTGAAATTCTATTTCCAATTCTACTTTGAAAATCCTATTTCAAAGTTTATTTCAAATTCTATTTTTAAATTCAATATTCAAATCTCTATTTGAATTTACTAATTTTAATTTCCCATTTCAACTCCATTTGAATTTTCATATTCAAATCTCTATTTGAGTTTTCTTTATTTGAATTCAAATTCTATATTTCATGCTAATTTCGCATATTCAAATTCTATTTGAACTTCGATTTGAATTTCCAATATTCAAACTTCTTTTCTTTATAAAAATTCAAATATTTAAACTTCTTTTCTAATTCTACTATCCAAATCCCATTTGATTTCTATTATTCAAATTCTACTGTTTAAATGCCCTTTTGAATTTCCTTTATTCAAACTCTATTTGAATTTCTGTATTCAATTCCAAATTTTGAAATTTCTTTATTCAATTTCTATATTCAAATGTTATACTCAAATTTTATTGAATTATATATTTAAAAACTCCATTCCAAATCCTATTTGAAATTTCTTTTGTATTTCAAATATTTCAACTCCTTTATAATATTTAAATTCTATTTAAATTTCTACTAAAAAATTCTATTTCAAGTTCTATTTTGAAATTTCATTTCAAAATTCTATTTCAAAATTCCACTTTGAAATCCTATATTTTTAAATTCTACTTGAATTTCAAATTCTATTTGAGAAAAATAGATTTTCCCTTTTAAACCTCAAATACCCTTCTCATGATATTTTTAATAAATTAACACTTGGCCCAGTGATATTTAAAAGAAATCAAATCACCCAATTTTCAATCATTTGATTTTTAACACGTCAAATATGAATATATATGAAATCAAATAAACAGCAAATAGATAATATATTTTTGAGGAATCCTGTTGGATTCCTCCAACCTGTTTTCCTGCATCCACAGATGTTAGCACATAAATAATACCCATTCTGCTTCGAGGCAGAATATCGCGGTATAGAAGGTCATCCACTAAGCATAGCGTGGGGCGTATAGGGTAATCATCCGCTATGGTACCGCGGGCATCCGCTAATGAGACTGCGGGAATCCAACCAATCAATCAACCCAATATATATATATATATATATATATATATATATATATATAATAGCCTAAATAACTAATATATATAAAACAACCAGAAAGCATTCGCACAAGCAACAAACAATTATTTTTAATGAAATAAAAATAATTCTAAAGGTGAGTGAGATTTACTCACCAGGATTTTTATCGTAATTTATCCCAATTTATTTCCATTTCGCAGGTGACGACAACACGAATGGCAAATTTTGTTTGCTTGAATCTGGTATCGTAAGAGATATATATTTGTGTTATAAATTTGATAAAGTTTGAATGGTCATTAACTTGTTAACTAAAATTTTATTTAATAATATAAATTACCTTAATCACCATTTTAAAACCCTTCTTCTTTCCTGCTTCACATACCAGCCTTATCTCCATCTCCAAGCAGTAGCTAAAACTCCTTTATCTTCCTTGTTTCCAATTTGAATCTACCTAAAACCAGACCTATGTATCCTGACTTCCACAGTAATACAACTGTCCAGTCCCCCCCAGACTTGTCTAGTTCGAACTCCTCGAATCCTCTATTATCGATCCCCAAATTTCCTCTCCATTCCACTGCAATCCTCTAACTCGACAGCCCCCCTTGCCATCACGAATCAACACCCAACCTCCGTACTTCCTGCGCTTCAATTCCAAAATCAGCCGCAAATCTTCCCCCTAACACTGTGTTGCGTCTCCAGGTCCACGAGCTCCTTTCCTGAATCGCGACTAAGGCACCCAACTCGACTGGTTCGATTTCGAACCTCCCCAGAAATCATCGCACCGCGAGCAGCTCATAAGGCATGACGTCGAGCTTTAGGAGGTGAGGTTTCTGAATCGTGATTTCGATTTGAAACTTTCCCCCTTTCTTGCTTGAACCCGTCGATTTTTTTTTGATTGAGGGATGGAGCGAGGTTTGTGAATTTAAAGGGGAAGGGTGCGGTTGAGAATTGGATTGTGTGGCCATTTTTGTTTGTGAAGCTCTCGAGATCGATTTACAGAAGAACCAGAATGAAAGAAATAAGGGGAGGAGGTGTTGCGTTTATATAATTGAAGAGGGGACAGCTATTTTGGCTCGAGGGAGGGAATTTGTCGACGCGATTCAGAATACGTACTGCCATTAAATTCGAGCTTTAGTTTTGTAGTGAAGGAAGCAAACATTTTTCCTTGCTCAAGGAAATATTGGCATCGTAGTAGAAACATAGGTCGGCTCTGGTTTTAAAATAGGGCGGCGTTGAGAAGAATTTGAAGTGAATTTTATTTAATCAAAATATTTTAGGGTCCGTAATTCGCAACCCCGAACCCATATTTTAACTTAACGACCGACACTTCCAAGTTGATACGATACTCTGAACTTAACAGAACGTATTCTCATATTTAATTGATAGTATATAATAGATAACAGTTTAAATCGATCATTTATATTAAATTCAATATTTAAAAATATACTAAATTTTAAAATAAATCGACCAAAAATACGGGTCGTTACATTCTTCCCCCCTTAAAATAATTTCGTCCCCGAAATTGCTAAGGTAAGAAAATGGTACAAATCCATTACTTTCCACAACTTCTTTATTTTGAAACTCACTTCTTCATATTTCAACAATTTTAGTTCTACCAAAACATTTGGTTTCTCATTCACATGCATTCAAATTGATTCTAAATCAATTCATTTACTTCGATTGGTTTAACTTTCTTAAGTTAAATTTTAATTTCCAGAATTCAAATCCCCGGGTTTTCATTTCAAATCCTTTGAAATACATAAATGTATACTTATATTTATTTTCATCTCAAATTCAAAACATTTGAATTTTCAAACCAATTTGTTTTCCTTCAAACAAATTTTCCTCAAAAATTTTCTATGGTGGCAATTCATCACTTAGAAACTCGAAAATGAACACTGATGATGCTGCAGATATCATCAGAATTATTTCCCAGTCACTGAAGTGAGTTTAGTGCTTCATTACTTTTAAAATCCATCTAAAATCATTTTAAATCAAAGACCTTTCAAAACAAAGTTATATTTTTAATATACTTTGAAAAATATTTTCCAACTTCCCAGGATTTAAAATTCCAAATTCTGGTTTGAATTAAGTTTTAATTCATCTCATTTGTATATATTTCATTCATATACAAATTCAGTTTGGTTATAAATAACCATTTCAATTTTTATAATCTTATCTGATTATAATGATATCAATCAACACATCCATATAATATAATAATTTCAAAAAATTATTCTTTCTATATCAAAATAGAAATTTTGGGTTAAATTATTTCATTTACCCACTTTAAAAAAATATTATGTCAATTCTTCTGTCCAAGTGTTTACAAACTCCTATCGACGTCGTGGCGTCCCACGATTCGACCAGAATTCATAAACTACTCAACCGACAAGCCAACACAATATAAAACAAATTTTATATCAACTAACAAATACGCTCTCTCGTATCTATACACTCAACTCATTCTAGGGTACTACTGACCCTATCTCTAATGAGCACATGCCACACAAGCCTAGGTATTCGCTCAACCTAAGCTCTGATACCAACTGTAACGACCACAAGGGCAGTGGGCTAACCTCCCACCGTGGCTTACAGAGATACCTCAGAACTGCTTTTACGACCAGCCTCTCGACTCGACCAACCCACATTGTCGGGAGATGTAGGGGTAAGAGTCTCCCGTTCGCCACCAAACGCGAAGCGAGAACCCCCTATCATCCGTACCAATTAAGCAACCAGCTCTGATACCAACTGTAACGACCCGCAAATCCGAGCTATCTGAGTTGACTAAAAACACCACACGTCCAACCCCAAATAATACAGAAATACGAACCATTAATAGAAAGAAGTTAGAAGATGAGAAATCTGTTTTGTACATATATACATACCATCATCAGAGTACAACAGTCATTTCTGGAACAGTTATAAACTCCTGTTTCCAGATACAAACAAGGTCCACAGCGGAATATATGATAGCCTATAGCTAACCGGTGAAGCCTCCTGCTTCCAGCTCCTTCACATGAATCTGTGAAATCCCGACTACTTGACTGCCCGTACAAATTTGGGCACCCAAGAGTTTAGGGAAACAAAACAAAATAAACTCTGGGTCAGTCATGGGACTGGTGTGAGTAAACTCCAACCACTTGTTTAACTTTTAAAAAAAATCCTTTCAAAAGAAAAGGTAATAGTAAGACCAGCCCACACATAAACACGGACGGTTTTTACCTTACTATAACCCAAAACACTTTGATACGAAAATCCAGTGATATTATAATAATGTCTACATCAAGTAAATAACCAAACAGCAGAACGCTTGCATCTCACGCTCCACATATATATTATAAAATCAAAAACCGCATGGTGCTTATTGGAGATTGGATTTCCAACATGACAAGGTATGGAACCACCTTCCGATGATGTATCTCTAGAGGGAAATACACTGGGTTCAACAAGAACATCTTGCAACCCGGCCCACACATGACCGACCACTCATTTCGCTTGAGTGTATCGAATGTATATCACCAACGGTTGGACTCAAACCACCGTTTCCCGAATGGGCAGAATCGATAGATTTAGAAACAAAAGGAATTTCTCTAGATGGGTGATTATACACCCTAATGGGTGCGACCCACATAGCCATGCTGCTTGCCCGATTTTTGTCCTTTCCCGGTTGTTGAGGCCTGAGGCTACGATTACTTACCATTCATTGATAACACAATTACTTTGAGTGCCACATTGTCAGATCCGTTAATCACTAGTTGAGTTTGCACAAATATTCTGGATATTATGCTAAGGGATAAATCCGTTGCAACCATATATATTTATACAGACCAACCCTTTTTGATCATTGGAAATACTTTGTCAGACATTCCTCCATTTACGTTCGTTCTGGGATTGAACGAAACCGAAGGCACCATTTCTATTAATAGAAAAAAGCCCTTGCACTTCACTCCGTCTTCAATATATTCAGCATACTTGGTTCGCAACGCTTATGCCAATACGGAGTGGTTCTTCGGATAATAATCCAACCGGTCTCTCCATATTGACAACGGTGGTCAAAACTTCGATAGTCTGTGATTTAACTATCGAATAAAAACAAGTGTTCATCCAAACATAACAAACAAATCACTGGGCTCTTTAATTAATATTTCATTAATTAAATCTCTTCTCCATTTCCTCTATCAATATTTGTTAACCAAATATTTTCAATAATCATCTCGGACTCTTATGCCATTTGGAAAATGTTTCCAAATATCAACTTCTTTTATTTTCTATATATTAGAAAATATCTCTATTTGCAATTGGAAACAATTCCAATCATTTATCTCTATCCCGACTATTTTGATTATACTCAGGAAATATTTACTTGTTATATTTCCAAAATTCCATCACTTGGGTTTAAAACGAATGTTGTGTAAAACATCGTTACAACAACCCAAAATATTTTATTCAGCTAACTCTTTTTCAAACACTTCTCTTCGAGACTGGATCTTGCTATTTATCCATTAAAAATGAAATCAATCAAGTTGGGGTAAAATTACCTCTCAGACCTTAAATGAAAAAATCCTCAACTTCGAAACGGCAAAACCACTTACCTCGAATAAACACACTATACAATCCAATTGTTCATTTTTAAAACATGTATAAAGTTTGCTTTCTATTTCTAATTTATAGATTTCCCTTTTTTTTTTACAATATTCTATTTTTGATTTCGTTTCCTTATCGAATTCTATATATATCTATATATAGATTTCTAATTGTCAAATTACTTAAAAATATTCTAACTCCTTAAATTCCCGGAAAAATTCGCCATAACCTCCCCTGTATCGGGAGCATCGGGAAATTTCAAATAGCTTCCCCGGTCCTTCTAATCTCAAAAAGAAAAAGAAAAAGCCAAGCGGCTTGCCGATACGGCGCATAAAATCTCATATATGAATTAAACATGTACCTTTTTGTTGAGCACATAAATTTAAATCTTCATATACTTTATATCAAACCTGCTTACACATGTTCACCTGTTTTCCATTCAGTTTAACTCAATCCAATCGTTTGAATTCAGTTTCGCTCATTTATTCTTTAATTAGCTATTTTGCCTATTTCACTTCTTTGTTGAACAGAACATGTTCAAACAAAATATTTAACTCGTTCATAACCAAATTGAATTTCAATTTCAATTCTAGTTCTCTTTTCTATTTCGAATATAAATTTTCAAATCGAATTCACTTATTTAAGGCCCAATATCAATTCAACATCTCATTTACTAATTACTATTCGAATTAGTTAATTCTATTCAACAATCAAAAATCTGCTTTCTGTTTCAAAAATCAATTCATTACTCCACCTGAGTTCACATATATTTTATAACTCAAATCTGAGATTTTCTAAATAGAAATTCGGATTTTATTTTCTTAAAATCCTTTTATAAAATGAAATAAACCGTTATGGTTTTTAAATAGTTCTGGCGCTGTTTTTCTGAAAATTTGATTTTGACATAACTCAAAATCTATTTGACAAAATCCAGATTTTTCTCTTCCATTAGAAAACTATTATCAAATCGGTCCGGACGTTTCTTGTTTCGAAGAATTCCGACTTCAATTGCGTCCTGTATACTCGATTGAAGTTCGAATCGCTATTTTACGTACTGCAGCGCTGCGGCGAGTTCGTTTTAATTATATTTATATATATATATACCTTTAAACTTCTCTAAAATGAATTCAACTTCATTAACTCTATTTGAATTCCTTGATTCAAATCCCCATCTTACTTTTATTTGAATCCAATATTCAAATTCCAATTCCTTTTCTATTTGATATTCAAATTCAATACTTGAATTTCTATTTGAATCCCCTATATCCAAATTCTGTGTTTGAATTCATTTGAATTCTCTTATTCAAACTCTATATTTAAATTCCATTTGAACTTTTATATTCCAATTTCTATATTTGAATTCTATTGAAATTCAAATATTCAAACTCCTTTTTAAATTCTATATTCAAAATTCCATAGTTTAAAACCCATTTGAATTTCATATTCAAATCCCATAGATTAAATCCTATTTGAATTCAATTTGAATCTCTTATATTCAAATTTCATTTTCCATTTCCATTTGAATTCTAATATTCAAATTCATTTCCAACATCATTTGAATTTCTTCACTCAAATCCATTTGAATTCCCTTGAATTCAAATTCCATTTCAAAACCATTTGGATTTCCTATTTTGAAATCCTATTTGAAATTCTATTTCCAATTCTACTTTGAAAATCCTATTTCAAAGTTTATTTCAAATTCTATTTTTAAATTCAATATTCAAATCTCTATTTGAATTTACTAATTTCAATTTCCCATTTCAACTCCATTTGAATTTTCATATTCAAATCTCTATTTGAGTTTTCTTTATTTGAATTCAAATTCTATATTTCATGCTAATTTCGCATATTCAAATTCTATTTGAACTTCGATTTGAATTTCTAATATTCAAACTTTTTTCTTTATAAAAATTCAAATATTTAAACTTCTTTTCTAATTCTACTATCCAAATCCCATTTGATTTCTATTATTCAAATTCTACTATTTAAATTCCCTTTTGAATTTCCTTTATTCAAACTCTATTTGAATTTCTGTATTCAATTCCAAATTTTGAAATTTCTTTATTAAATTTCTATATTCAAATGTTATACTCAAATTTTATTGAATTATATATTTAAAAACTCCATTCCAAATCCTATTTGAAATTTCTTTTGTATTTCAAATATTTCAACTCCTTTCTAATATTTAAATTCTATTTAAATTTCTACTAAAAAATTCTATTTCAAGTTCTATTTTGAAATTTCATTTCAAAATTCTATTTCAAAATTCCACTTTGAAATCCTATATTTTTAAATTCTACTTGAATTTCAAATTCTATTTGAGAAAAATAGAATTTCCCTTTTAAACCTCAAATATCCTTCTCATGATATTTTTAATAAATTAACACTTGGCCCAGTGATATTTAAAAGAAATCAAATCACCCAATTTTCAATCATTTGATTTTTAACACGTCATATATGAATATATATGAAATCAAACAAACAGCAAATAGATAATATATTTTTGAGGAATCCTGTTGGATTCCTCCAACCTGTTTTCCTGCATCCACAGATGTTAGCACATAAATAATACCCATTCTGCTTCGAGGCAGAATATCGCGGTATAGAAGGTCATCCACTAATCATAGCGTGGGGCGTATAGGGTAATCATCTGCTATGGTACCGCGGGCATCCGCTAATGAGGCTGCGGGAATCCAACCAATCAATCAACCCAATATATATATATAATAGCCTAAATAACTAATATATATAAAACAACCAGAAAGCATTCGCACAAGCAACAAACAATTATTTTTAATGAAATAAAAATAATTCTAAAGGTGAGTGAGATTTACTCACCAGGATTTTTATCGTAATTTATCCCAATTTATTTCCATTTCGCAGGTGACGACAACACGAATGGCAAATTTTGTTTGCTTGAATCTGGTATCGTAAGAGATATATATTTGTGTTATAAATTTGATAAAGTTTAAATGCTCATTAACTTGTTAACTAAAATTTTATTTAATAATATAAATTACCTTAATCACCATTTTAAAACCCTTCTTCTTTCCTGCTTCACATACCAGCCTTATCTCCATCTCCAAGCAGTAGCTAAAACTCCTTTATCTTCCTTGTTTCCAATTTGAATCTGCCTAAAACCAGACCTATGTATCCTGACTTCCACAGTAATACAACTGTCCAGTCCCCCCCAGACTTGTCTAGTTCGAACTCCTCGGATCCTCTATTATCGATCCCCAAATTTCCTCTCCATTCCACTGCAATCCTCTAACTCGACAGCCCCCCTTGCCATCACGAATCAACACCCAACTTCCGTACTTCCTGCGCTTCAATTCCAAAATCAGCCGCAAATCTTCCCCCTAACACTGTGTTGCGTCTCCAGGTCCACGAGCTCCTTTCCTGAATCGCGACTAAGGCACCCAACTCGACTGGTTCGATTTCGAACCTCCCCAGAAATCATCGCACCGCGAGCAGCTCATAAGGCATGACGTCGAGCTTCAGGAGGTGAGGTTTCTGAATCGTGATTTCGATTTGAAACTTTCCCCCTTTCTTGCTTGAACCCGTCGATTTTTTTTTTGATTGAGGGATGGAGCGAGGTTTGTGAATTTAAAGGGGAAGGGTGCGGTTGAGAATTGGATTGTGTGGCCATTTTTGTTTGTGAAGCTCTCGAGATCGATTTACAGAAGAACCAGAATGAAAGAAATAAGGGGAGGAGGTGTTGCGTTTATATAATTGAAGAGGGGACAGCTATTTTGGCTCGAGGGAGGGAATTTGTCGACGCGATTCAGAATACGTACTGCCATTAAATTCGAGCTTTAGTTTTGTAGTGAAGGAAGCAAACATTTTTCCCTGCTCAAGGAAATATTGGCATCGTAGTAGAAACATAGGTCGGCTCTGGTTTTAAAATAGGGCGGCGTTGAGAAGAATTTGAAGTGATTTTTATTTAATCAAAATATTTTAGGGTCCGTAATTCGCAACCCCGAACCCATATTTTAACTTAACGACCGACACTTCCAAGTTGATACGATACTCTGAACTTAACAGAACGTATTCTCATATTTAATTGATAGTATATAATAGATAACAGTTTAAATCGATCATTTATATTAAATTCAATATTTAAAACTATACTAAATTTTAAAATAAATCGACCAAAAATATGAGTCGTTACAGATGTAAACTCATGTTTTTCTGTTTTTAACAAGAAACTGAAATTTTCAATTTAATGTGATATTCAATGAATGCAGACACTTTTAGAGGCAGTGGAAGAAAAGAGAAAATTGGATGGTAGTTCTAGTGGCGCAGTAGATGATCTTGATAATGATCCAATTGCAGAAGTTTTTGGTTCCGACATAAAGAAAAATTATTGTCGAGCAATTAGTTCTACTTCTTCTATAAAACAAGTAAAGGTGGCTCGAGCTGTAAAAGCTGTAGCTAATAAAAAAAACAAGCCGTGGATTTGTCTGTTTGGAAATCGGAGATAGAAAGGCATGTAGCTACTCAAGTTAATAACACCATCAGTTCAATTACTTCAACTTTTATGAAATTTATACCTAATTTGCAAGAAAAACTTGTTGCAAGTCCTTCCACTCCTCATACAGATGGTGCTTCTAATTTAAGGGATCCTCCTATAAGTAATAATGTAATTGTTACTCCAAATGTGTCACTTAATGATCTTCATTCATCTACAATGGAAAAGAAATACGTAATGTTATTGTCAAATGATCTAGAGAAAGAGGTAGGAAAAGGTTATCTTGGAACACAAACAATTTGTCATTTTAGGAAAGTGGTACCAAATATAGAGAAAGTAATTTGGGTTGTTAAAGTTCTTGAACCGGATGAACCAATTTATGATGGTCCTCAAAATGAAATGTACAAGTTATGTAAATTTTCAGATGGAGGCTTCGTTATATGGCCAGAGTTTCGTATTCGGTATTTGTAGAATCTTATTTATGTATTGAATTTAGCAAACTAATTATGTATTGAATTTGACATCTTAATTATGTATTGTGCTTGTTTATTGGTAACTGATATTCTATGTCGTTATGTGATTATGATTGTTATCTATTAGTATGCATTGAGTTTAATATTAGTTTTTTGATTCATATTAAATATTGTCTATATTATCATCATGTTGGTTATTAATTGACTATTAATGTTAGAATATGCGAGTTGCTAATACATATTTTTGTTATTATTAAAATTTATATTTGTTGTGAATTAAAATTTTGTAACATGTATAGGCGTTGCAAACAAATATATTGCAACATGTATAAGCGTTGTAAACAAAAATCTTACAACGCTTATAAGCGTTGGTAAAGAAAATCTACCAACGCTTATAAGCGTTGCTACAAAAAATCTACCAACGCTTATAAGCGTTGCGACAGAAAATATACCAACGCTTATAAGCGTTGGGACTGAAAATCTACCAACGCTTATAAGCGTTGGTACTAAATTGCCACCCCTCATAGCAACAATAATAAGCGTTGCTGAAATTGTTTGCGAGGGTTATACTCGTTGGGAATCACATGTTTTGGTGTAGTGTATATTTCCTCCTCATATTAATTTCTCAAACTTCTTCTTCTAAAATTGCTAGTAGTGGTATTAGTGTTACAAAATTTTCTAACAGTGTCATCCTGCATCATGAACTTTAGTGCTTATCAAATGTGGAAGTCTATCATCAACCTCAGCAGGTTTGTGTTACAGTATAAACTTAGCGCTGATCAAATTATCTAAGCTGATCACTATAGAAATTTGATCGAATATTATTTTCATAGCTTGCTTCTTGTATTTTGATCAGTAAGCGTGTAAAAGCCCATAGTTATAATTCGGCCAGTTGGTCTAATTTCCATGTTCTTTTAAGCTAATTCATTGTCATACTCATAGGATACGGGGTCAATTCTTCTGTACCCAACTCAGGTGTTCCCGTATGCCCGACAAATTACCACCACACATCAACCACACATATTAATAATAGTCTATTGAACGGGTCCTACAATCCACTCAAAACTATTAAATTTTGTGTAAATCAGTGGCTAAGATTGATCCGGCACATGGGAACACCCAATTTAACTATATTTTTAGCATAATATCTAGAATATATTTGTGCAAATCAATTAATGATTACGGATCTGATAATGTGGCATTCAAAGTGATTGTGCTATCAATGAAAATTAAGTAATCGTAGCCTTATTCCTCAACAACCGGGAAATAACAAAAATCGGGTAGGTAGCATGACTAAGTGGGTAGGTCCCAATTAGGGTGTATTATCACATATCTAGAGAAAATTCATTTCTTTCTTTAATCTAACGATGATGTCCCTTTAGGGAACGGTTGTTGATCCTAGTTGTTAGTGATATACATTCGATACACTCAAGCGAAATGAGTGGTCGGTCATGCGTGGATGCGTTACAAGAAGTTCTTGTTGATCCCAACCGTTGGTGATATACATTCGATATACTCAAGCGAAATGAAAGCAATCTGAAATGCGAGGATGCTGTTGACAAGCCAAAAGAATAAAAAAACAGATATTGAAGAAGGAATTGGTACTGAAGACGCGAAAAAAGATAACAAGACAAAGGAGGAAAGAAGTGAGAAGGAACTGCAAAATGATGTTGATGAAAACAAAAGGAAAGTGAAAGGGTCCATCTATGAATTTTATGAAGATAAGAACAAAATGGTGAGCAAAGATTATAACATTCCTATTTCAGAGAACTTTATTTTCCAGCGAATGTTTTCTAAAATGTCATGCAAAAGTCATATTTGGGAAGTATGCAAAGCAGTTGGATGGATAAATAATTGTAAGAATGAAATTATGAAAGAACGGAAAGATGACATATACGACTCATTCAAAGTTTATGACACCAGAATAAGATAGAAGGTAGAGCACACACTGTTTGGAATGTCTTGTGCGGATGGAGGAGACAAAATGAATGGAGCACGGTTGAAAAAATTGCATTGAAGATCTTCATATTGGGGAAGAGGAAGAAAACGAAAAAAGAAAATTTGGATAATTTCTTTAGTCCTGCCAAAACACGTAAAATACAACGAATCAAAATCTTGCATCAATTTGCAAAACCAAGTTTACGGGGGGATGTTGGAAATAAACTTGGTTTTAATAAGAAACAAATAAATTTGGTTTTAAAAGGAAACATAACTTATGGAATAGATTTAATTATTGTATTTAGGGAAGGATAAAAAAAATGGTAATAAATATTAGAATTATCATATATGTATTAGAATTATCTAGATAATAGTTTGTTAAGGCAAGCCTAGAAATTAGAGTATAAGGAAAAATCTAGAAAAGAAAAGTCTAGAATCTTTGGTATGTTATAAAAAGAGATGTAATCTCTCATTTGTTGTATGAAGACGTATGAAGCAATATCAAGCAATGTATTAAGCTGATGTAAGCATTAATTAAGTTTGAATAAAATAAGTATATTTCCTTCTCATGTTAATTTCTCAAAATTCAAATTGCTAACAGTGGTGTTAGAGTTACAAAATTTTCTAACAGTGTCATCCTGCATCATGAACTTTAGTGCTGATCAAATGTGGAAGTCTCTCGTCAACCTCAGCAGGTTTGTGTTACCGTATAAACTTAGCGTTGATCAAATTATCTAAGCTGATCACCATAGAAATTTGATTGAATATTATTCTCATAGCCTACTTCTTGTATTTTGATCAGTAAGCGTGTAAGTGCTCATAGTTATAATTCGGCCAGTTGGTCTAATTTCCATGTTCTTTTAAGCTAATTCATTGTCATACTCATAGGATACCATCATACCTTAAAATTGATAATTCAATTTGATATTACATCACACATTAGAGGAAACTATATGGGTAGAGCAGCATTAAGCAATGATTGCTGCTCCCTTATTACAAATCTTTTCACGCATTTTAAGACACCCAATTTTTTTGCCGAAGTAGATACTTAAATCATCTAACCGCTAATGGTAGACTTCAATAACTGATTTCAAACCGAGCAACGGTATGATCTTGCAACCCTTGAAACCTGCTTCGGTAAATGTAGTTTTCCATTCGTTTCAAGGAATTTCTTTTCTTGTGGTATGAACAATCATATGGACATCAAATATATACTGAGTTCTAGCAAAGTCACATTCCTCATTTTCAGTATTCATAACCATATCTATTATAATCACTTTTCATCCGTTTTCCTTGCAAGGAATGGCCTGCTTGCACGTTCTTAGTATCTTCACACACTCCTAGTCGCTCCAGTCATGAAGTATCCACTGTATGGAAAAGAAAGAAAAGCACACACTAGTTTGTCAAGCAAATCTAAAAGGCAAGGTAGAGTTAGCCAAATATATAACTTACTTTAAATAAAGCTGCAACTGCATTAGGAATATGATCAAACATATCTCCTTTAACAAACCTAACACTCTCATTATCCTCCAGACCCTCAATCACAAGAGGCAGGTCAAGCACGCTGCACCTTATTCCCGGAAATGCCCTGGCAATGGCATGTGCCAAAGTTCCTGCTCCACCGCCAACATCGACCATTGAGATAAGTCCTGTGAAAACTTCCATCTAGTCCCTAACAAGTATTTCACTAGTAATCCGGGTATCACTAAACATGCCTTCATTCATCATTCGGTTAAAGTCATTCATTTTACTAAAAGCGTCCCACATATTCCTTCCATTTGCTAGTTCATATGTTGTAGAATTGTCTTCTTCCAGGAGCCATTGACTAAGAACATGCCATGGATTTAGAAAATTTTGGTCGAGCATCAGGATTACGTAGGGAGAAATATCGGTAGCCTTTCCGGTTACAAGGACTTCAGAATGTTTTGTAAGGGAGTACAATTCTTGTTCATTGTGGGATAAGAATTTAGAGTGAACTAAAAGGTGGAGAAGACGATGAAGATAAGGAGTTTTTTATGGAGGAAGAGATATAACAGTTGATAAGTGGGAGAGATCAATGGGTTTGTTGTGTTTGTGAATGGCATTAAAGATGCCTAGTTGTATGGCGCATTTGAGTGACATGGAGTTCACGAAGCTGAACGTGTGGTTCCATACATGGGATTGAGCTTCAAGTAGCTCTTTCGAACTTTCCTCATTAACACTTCCCATTATGTGTACAAGAGTTGCTGGAAATTGAAGTAAGTTGCAGTGGAAAGACAAAGCAAATACTTGCCTCTTATATAGGCTCCAGATAACGGGAAACAAACACAAAAGTAGGTTTATGCAATATAATTGCATTTTTATCTGCATTTATTTTAAGATGAACTATTTTATTTTCTATTTGATTCAGATCAAGTTTTTGATAATTTTTCCGCCATAAATGTGATACTGAATAGGTGTAGATAATAAATTTAAAATGGAAAATTCTATTCAAACCCAACAATATGCTGAGCAGCCCCCCCCCCCCCCCAAACATGGAAAAAAACAGGTATACCCCTAATTTTGCTAAGTAGCCCCCCGCTAATTTAAAAAAAATCCTAAAATATCCTCCCACATAGAGGAAATGTGTGGTTTATCAGTGTACGTCATAGGAGCCCTACGTGGTTACTTAGTGTACCTCATAGCAGCTCTCCGTGGTTCTTTTAAAAACCATGTAAGGCTACTACGAGGTGCACTGATAAACCACGTAAGCTAACTACGTGGTATTCAGATAACTAAAAAAAATTGTAACATAGAAAAGGCATTTTCGTCCTCGTATTTTATTAATAAAGCGGGGGCTACTCGACATATTTTCGGGTTCAAATAGAATTTGCCATTTAAAATTTTGAAGCATTTATAAAAAATTGCGTAATTGTATGAACCTACTGGTTATAATTGCATTAATATTTGCAGTTTTCCGTAAAGCCGCATATTTTGGTGTAAGTCATGCTGAAGCATTTTTTTTGGACATTTCTTGCATTAAAACGAAACTGGTTTTTAATTGGATAAAATTTTGACGTTTCACTACAACAAATTTGTAACAACCCGGAAAATCTGAACCAATTTAAAATTTTTAAATTGGCTATTTTAGTGGATTTTAAATATTTAAAATAAATATATTAAATAATAACGACGAAAAGTGAGTATGAATCGATGTTTGAAATTGATTATAATTATTTCTAATTATAAACAAGGCATGAAATGGCGCGGTAGTTTCAAAATTTGAATTCAAACTTTGACTGACTGTACCTGGTGCAAAACAAAATGGATTTTAGTGAAACCAAAAATATTTAAATATGTTAGTGAATGTCTTTCTAACGAATCTGAAAAATCGAAGTTTCATAGAGGGAAGCAAAATTTATGGCTAAATGAATTTTCAGAAAGGTCGCTACAGAGTTTATATAGCCCGTGGAAATAGCCATTTTGCAAACGACCTCAGAATTCGACGAAACTACTTTTTTTGGATCTGGGATGTTAAATTATTGCTAGGTTTCAAATTTCATAATTTTTGAAGCTAGTATGCGAGCGTGGCAAAGAAAATGTGTTTGATCGATTTCTATTAAATTGGGTCGACCAGAAAAGGGCCATTTTTCAAACGGTCTCAGAATTCGACGAAAATAGATTTTTTGGGACCGTGTCGTCAAAACATAGCTAGATTTATTTTTCGGGAATTTTTAGAATCAGTATGTGGCCCCAGCAAATTGATATGTACGTTCAAATTAAATATTGAATGTTGTATATTTTAATTTGAAGAGAAACTGACTTAAAAAGTCGAATGGGCCTACGAAACATGTCCCATTGTGTCCGGAATGGGGGTATTTAGCTAGGGACGACAGACGCTGGGTTCGATTTAGAGTTCGTGTGCGAAAACCCAATTTTTCGAATTAATATAAATCTTGGCCAATATAATTAATCCATTCATAAATTAAAAATATAAAGAAAATCCGAAAATCCTTCGTTATCCCCAGGTCGACGGCGGAAAGCTTCTTTCACCTTCTCTCCTCCATTCTGGCCGATCCCTTCATCAAAACCCATAGCCCCTTTGCAACTTTTTGAAGTTCATCTCCTCCTCTTCAAATTAACACCAACCACACCACCCCTCGTCGCCCGTACATCGAGATCCACGTCCACGAACATCCACCCTTTAAGCCGCCACCCTGTCTCAGCCCTGCCACCGAGTGGGACCCACCGGGCATCGATCTGGGCGCCTCTCCTAGCCCGTCAAGGTGGCGTAGGCCGATCGACCCCTAGCTACACGGATTCAGAGAAAAATCCATACCTAGTTTTGAACGAATAGCTGAGGTAACGGCTGAAATTATTTTAAACCATTGTATAGCACTTTAAAGCGCTATGGTTTTTGATTTCACTGTAAAAATCATATCTTTTTCGTTTCTTGACGAAATTCAGTGAAATAAGAGACAGTGGACTCGTGTGGACGTCTTCTACATTCTAGAAGAGACCGCATATTTTTCTGAGCCTTCTGCTATTTTTGGTGGAGTGGAACCCAAAGTGAGATTTCTAAATTATAAACGATATGGAAAATGACGATGTATAAATTATATAGTCGATGTATGGTTATATAAGCGTTGTACTCCTCTTGTATAAGCGTTGTATAAGTTGTACGTTCGATGTATAAGTTATGTATGCGTTGTAAAAATTATATATGTGCTGAAATAAAAATGAAATGCTTATACATACATACATACATACATACATATATATATATATATATATATATATATATATATATATATATACGCCCCTCGTCCACAAACCATGGACGATATTTATTGGTTGTGATTGGTGTGAAAATTGGTTGATAGCGAATGGTTGATTTGAATTGTTTGTGGTTTGAAATTGATTGATTGTGATTGAAAAATACCCGTTTATGGTTGAGAATTATTTGGGTGAAACCACATAGGATTAGTTTGTGGAAAAGAAAAAAATATACATGCTGTCTACGTGCGAACTAGATGCATGAAATCCCCATTGTCAAAAGCTGCGAGGCTTTAAGGTAGAGCGAGGAGCCGTACTAGGGACGGCCCCGGTTTTAACTACCCTGCCATTATGCTGCCGAAATTTTGAATAACATTCATGTGTTAGAATTATTTTCATGTGTTGAAACTATATTCGTGTGTTGTATAGAAAACATTCATGTGTTGAATAGAAATTCATTCGCTGAATAGAAATTCATGTGTTGAATGGTATTCGTGTTTTAAATAAATGGTTTTAAATATAAAAATCACCTTTTTATTGTATATATATGAACTATAGAAAACATTCATGTTTTGAATAGAAATTCATTCGTTGAATAGAAATTCATGTGTTGAATGGTATTCGTGTTTGAAATAAATTGTTTTATAATAAAAATCATATTTTTATCATCTATATGAACTATATAAAATAGTCATGTTTTGAAATAAATTGTTTTATAACAAATATCACATTTTTATCATCTATATAAACTATATAAAATAGTCGTGTTTTGAAATAAATTGTTTTATAATAAAAATCATATTTTTATCATCTATATGAACTATATAAAATAGTAGTGTTTTGAAATAAATTGTTTTGCAATAAAAATCACATTTTTACTATATACATGAATTGTTAAAAATAGTGAAGTGTCGAAATAAATGTCTGTTGGATAAAAATATCATTTTTATCAAATGTATGAAAAGAATATGGTTTTGAAATCGAAAAATAGATTATATTTATATATATATATATGTAATTAAAATAAATCGAATAACGAAGCTGCAGTTCGTGTTTTGAAACCATGATTTCAAACGATTAGTGCGGGAGATCCGACCATCAGATTTTCCCGAAACCGAAACCGTTGGGTTTGCTTTGGTAATATCTTTCCAACGACACCAACTTTGTAAAGATCCAACGGTTGGATTGCCTGGAATGTTTAATTCAAATCTGATGAAAGTAGCGCTAGAATCGATTATATACATACATATATATATATATATATATATATATATATATAATTAATTAAATCGAATAACGACGCTGTAGTTCGTATTTTGAAATCGAAACTTCAAACGAATGTACCGGGAGATCCGACCGTCGGATTTTCCCGAAACTGGAACCGTTGGATTCGTTTTGAAAAGATCTTTCTAATGATATAAATTTTGTGAAGATCCAACGATTATATTTTCAGATATCACTACAACAAAATGACCCTATTACAACGATGGAACACCGTTGTAATATACATTTTACAATGGTGGGCTAACCGTCGTGTATTAAGAAGTTGTAATAGACTAAAATCTTTTACAACTTTTTTTCAACTTTGCAACACCGTTGTAATATGTATATTTTGCAACTTTTTTCCACCGTTGTAATAAACTTTATTACAACAGTTATGCACCGTTGTAATAATATCTACTACAACTGTTATGCACCGTTGTAATTGACAGTTGCATTTAAAAAAAAATATACATCCATTGCAACTGAAATGAACAATACACTAAATATAGCAATACTCCATAAGCAAAACAAATATTACAGTTATTTGCAAACTAATTTATTAAAATACTCAAATTTTCAATATTACAAACAATAAGTTTTACAAAAGATTTCGCGGACTATTACATACTTTCAAATCCCTTCTTCTTCATCATTCCCTTCTTCTTCATCATTCTCTCCATCGTCGCCGCTAACACTTTCAAATCCATCTTCGCATATTTCTTCTTTATCAGTCTGTTTGTTGCCTGATTATAAAAAATAAATCATCATGGGTATGGACTTAAACTTGGAGGTGTGTACTGTGGATGCATATACTCAGCGCTATTAACAGTAAATACATTTATCACTTGATGACAATCATACAGAAGCACACACAGTGATCAACATATAAAAAACTTAGATATGCACTCTGCTTGAGACACAAGGTTCGGAAGGCATAAATTCAAATGTATCTGCTACATCAGGCGATATATAAGAGTTTCCGATCACCATTAATCAATCTAGTGATCTCTCTTATAGGCATTAATATTATAGGACAATCATAGAATCAGATTCCAGAATCCATTAAGTAAATAACTAAATACCTAGATAAACAAGCTACAAATGGTGATTGGACATTGATCATGTTAGTGGATTAAACGGTAAGGACAGTGCTGCTATTTATTATTCATAACACTTTGCTATTTCATAATGCGCTTCTTTCATCGCATATCTTAAAATTTATAATTATTGCTTTGAAAACATTTTGTTTAGATAAACCGCCACAAATCATGCCATCAGGTTGTTCCCAAAAATAAAAAATAAATGTTGGGATGTTTGCCATTATAGATGCCTATAAATGTATTGTGCTTACATTCTGTAGAGATCAAATGTATCATACAAAATTACAACCACGAAACATATTTGCTTTCAGAAAATATTCAATTGATGATTATATATAATAAGCCTAAGCCTCATTTTAGCATTCATGGTATTGGTTTCTTGTTGCACTTGCCAAAAACTAGCAATCAAGTGATAACCACCCTTTTATTCCTACAGCCTACAACACGAAAAGCATTCATTTTTTTCCAGCATACCTTAATTTATGTAGCGTTGGCTGCTGGTTTTTTGTACCCCCTCCCTTCTTCCCGTTTGTGTTTGCAATTTCCCCCATTTATAAAGGACTAAGGAAACCCAAAGAGGAACCCACACTTACACAATTCGTAAGCTCAAAATGGCAAAGAACCGGTATGTATAGAACTGTTCTCATAAAAGAGCATAAACCCTTTTGGAATCTCAACAAAAAGGCAACATCCCAGATCGAACTGTTCTCATAAAGAAGCAGCGTCCCCGATCTAAAGTTTGCACAAAACCCCAAAAGTAAACTTAGGCAGACGATAATTGAACTTGTAAAAATGGTAGTATTGAGTTAAATTACACTTACTGGAATTTTCAACTCCTATAAATTTTCAGCAGGCCAAGCTATTGCAGTGCCAATAACATCTTTGGTGTTTTGTAAGTCAGATTTTGGTCTCCATAAACGTGCATCTAGAGCATATGCAACATTAACCCAAACTTTAACTGCGTTTGCTCCTAAAGGAACAAAATGAACCAATACAGGTGGATCGATTGAAGACACACGTCCTTTGGCAACAATTTCTCCATTGCGATCCAAATCGATCAGCTTACACTTGTTATCTACCATTGAATTTGCACCTATCCATTAAGAAAATAACTATTTTATTGTGTATTTAAACAATTTGTAGGAAGTATCATTTAGTCAATTATAAATAAGCATACCTTTCCGACAACATCAGCATTACTTGTATGAATAGAGGATGTTACGCAGTTGACCTGCTCCACAACTACTCTTGATTCAGGCCATGCCACTTTCATACCAACAGCTTCTCCAACTCGTGTCAACCCACTGGTTGGTCTCCATAAATAAGCATCTTAATTTTTTGGCTTATCTATCCACACGACCATTGTAGATGGTCCAAGACGAATATCGCTCGCAAGTTCTTTCAGACTACTCGAGTGTAGTCGTCCTTCAGCAACTAAGTCTTCATTCCCACTCCAATCATACAACGTGCATTTATGATCCATGCTGCTAATTTTACTCTATTAATGAAAAATACATTAATGAAGTAAATTGTTATATGTTCAATTAAAAGCTAGTAAATAAGCAATTTAAATTTTACCCCATTGTCATCTTTCTCAACTTGATCTATGTTGCGCAAAACAACTCTACTAGTTGGCCATGCTACTATCCCACCTTCAGATTCCCCAACCCGAGTCAAATTAAGTGCTGGTCTCCATAAAAAAACATCTAGTATCCTCGAATTGTGTATAATAATTTTCATAGCATCTAAACCTAAAGGAATTTTTTGAACAAGATCTTTTGGATCACTCGACAAAACTCTTCCTTCTACAACGATTTGTCTGTCCCACAGCAATCAAATAAAATAAATCACATTTTCTAAAGTTTATTAAACTACTCGACTGTGCCTTCACAATCCTCTCTAACATAGCTATCATCCTACACATAATCTACATCCATGTTTTCTTCACACTCTTCTCTACCATAACTTAAATCCCCAATAGACTCGTCTGTCTCCAATTCAAGAAAGCCTTGTGGTGGTACCTTCAAAAAAACAAACCAATTAGATAAATCATTTTCCCTTTAATAATTAATTTGTTTCGATTGGGTTGCAAGAATATATGGATCTCTTGAAAATGAAGCTTGATTTTGATGTAAATTAACAAGAGTGAATCCATCTTCAACTTTCACTATGTTTCCTCTATTTGCCCAATTGCACTTTAAAATGGGAATATAAAAGACATGATAATTAACAAATTTATTTCAGTTAAAATTCCATAGTATGTTACAACATCAACCACTTGAGACATATCTTTTGTGCTTGCTCTACACATGGTAGTGGCATCATAAGTCACCCCGCAATTTTGAGTTTCTCTCTCGACATACTCTGTATGAAAGCATTGTCCATTTATGATATATCCTTTGCAGGACAAGGCGCTACCACTCGGACCATAGGTAATCCATTTTAACAATTTATCATGATCTTTTGATTTAATGGATATCTGAATTTTTTTAATGTATTTAGCATAGAGTTCAAAAATAATATTATGAAGTCAACAAAAAAGTTTTTAAAATTACCTTCTTTTTAATCCAATCAGCAAAAAAATTCGTATGACTGTTCCAAAGCAATGTGGCATTCTTTTTCATGCATTGGTTTGAATTTTTCCAATTCCTCAAGATGTAAACTAGCACAAAAAAATGATGCAAAGTTAAACATGCAATTACATGTGTCGAACCAATAAAAATATATGTAATATCTACATACTCTAAAAAAGGTTCCACTATGGCCATATTAATCAAAACAGCTAGATGAGCACTTTCTTTCTCATTAGGCGACAATGTAACTGTCTCAAGCTTTGAAATTGGACGACCTTCAAGCATTGAATAGTTTTCATAATCTTCGTTTCGACCTTGTTTTCCTCTATAAGATATTTTTAAAAATTCACCAAAAAATCTCATGGATTCTTTAGCAAGATATGACTCTGCAATACACCCTTCAGCCCGTGCATAGTTTCTTACATAATCTTTAAGTGTCTTCATATATCTTTCAAAAGGGTACATCCAACGAAAATGTACTGGTCCACACAATCAGGATTCTCTTCCAAGATGAATTGTTAAATGTATCATTATATCAGAAAAGGATGGTGGAAAATATCTTTCAAGGTCATATAAAATCGTAACAATCTCATCATCGACTTGCTGAAGCTTTTCTTTATCAAGAACACATTGACATAGTTTATTGAAAAACGAGCATAGTCGGATTATTGTTTTCCGAGGCTTCTTTGGCAAAAGACCTCTTATCGCAACAGATAACATTTGTTGCATTAAAACATGATAATCGTGGGACTTAAAGCCACTAACTTTGTAATCTTCAAAAGATATACAACGTTTAAAATTTAAACAATAACCATCAGACCCTTTGAAATATATAATCTTTTACAAAATATTATTTTTTCACAACTTGACAATGTATTTGTAGCCGGAGGAAGATATGTTTTCTTTCCACGAGGTTGTGCAAAAAAACTATGACGAATTTCCCATTCTTCTAAATCTTTTCTAGAATTTACTCCATCTTTGGATTTTCTATCATGTAATATTGTTGCTAACAAGCTTTCTCCAACATTTTTCTCGACATGCATTGCATCTAAATTGTGTCGCAATGGAAGTTCCTATAAATATCAATAGTACGATAATTCAGGATTATAATTTATTTAGTTAAAATGATGCAAAAAATATTTGAACACTAACCTTCCAATAGGGTAAATCAAAGAAAATAGTTCTCTTTTCCATCTTGATAACTTGGTTTTCATGGGATCATCATCTTCATTGTATTCGTCTTGTTTACTATGGATACACTTTTTTTTTTTACTCTCCCTCATTTTTGTTGACTTCTTATTTGGATTCATCTTATTCTTTGTCGCCTTCTTATTTTTTTTCTGCTTTCTTATCTTTTCAAAGATTATTTCAAAAATCCTTCAAAATAACAGAAATGTTTCTACCTGTTTGAATTCTAGGCTTGTTGTCATTCTCTACAGTATTATCAAACCAAGTTTTTTGTTTTCACAATGGATCCGAAGGAGGTAAAAATCTTCTATGGCCCATATTTGCATTTTTGTGATAATGAGTCAACCATCGATGATGAGTGTTGACACTGCATAATGGACAAGCTTTTTTACCTTTACATAACATCCAGCAAGATTACCATAAGCAGGAAAATCATTTGTTGTCCAAAGTAGAATTGCTTTTAAGTTGAAAACTGTTTTACTAAATGCATCATAGATATCAACACCACTACTCCATAAGTGATGTAAGTCTTCCACCAATGGTACCAATATATATCAATATCATTTCCCGGTTGTTTTGGACCAGGAATCACCAAACTCAACATAATGTTTTCTTTTTTCATGCATAACATGGGTGGAAGATTTTACGTCACGAGCATTATCGGCCAACAATTATACTTAGAACTTTTTATGGCAAATAGGTTGGAACCATCCATAGTAAGACCAATCATGAGATTTCGCGGATCGGCTGAAAACGGTTTCCATTTCTCATCCACTATGTTCTAGGTTATCGAATCAACAGGATGACGCATTTTACTATCATTGCTTTTATTGCTATAATGCCACCATAGATCCTCTGCCATCTTCTGAGATCTAAGCATTCTCCTAAATCTTGGAATGATAGGAAAATATCTCAACACTTTAACAGGAGTACCATGCATAATTTCTTTTCTACTTTTGTTTATCTTATGAGAAATAAGCATTCTGTGATAACCCAGTTTCGCAATTAAGATTATATAATGTAGTGATGGCAGATAATTTTGTTTGGCCCACACAATCGGCGTACAATGGAGTTTCTGCATCTTCTAAGTTCTTAAGTAAATCACATTCTCGGCTTTGCACTACATCAATATCTTTGTCATTGACAAAAAAGTATGGTTGATAAAATCATCGTCTTCAAACGGAATGGCTTGGAATAAGTCATATGTGCCACTCAGCTTGGTTTCTTCAACTACATTTATTTGCTCACCGTGATGATACAATCTAGTGTACTTGTACTTATGATCCATTCCTTTTATAATCAAATGCTCAAAGACAATCTTGTCATCTTGATGACTAAGATTTTGACACTCTAAACAAGGACATAAAATATTTCCTGTAGTTGCTAAATTTTTCTTTGCGACTTGCACAAAATTCCATGCTCCTTGCTGATATTCGATACTAGTTCTATGATAAAAAATAAGCATAAATATTGGCTTTAATATTATATTTTAAAAAAATTCCCAGATTAACACTTCAGTTAAGTATTATAATGTTACCTGTGCAAATCAACCCAATCTTTTTCCATCATCATATATAATATGAAGGTGGGAAAATTTCTAAAAACCAAAGCAAAAATTAGTTATTAATTCCAAACAAAAAAGTGGTTATTCATGCACAATTGTAATAACACACGTGCAACTATAAGCGCACAAACATTTCACAAACTGATACTCAACACTAGTTTATTCATAGCGATATTTTCAATGGACGTAAACAATGCTTGCTAACTTGAAAATAAATTATTAAAAGGTTTACATACCCAAAACTAAGTAGTAATGTGTTAGATGTACCAGTTACTTGTTTATTCAAAATAAATTTATTTTTCTCACAAGTATAGGATAACTTATTGTTTAACTTATTCGGATACAAACCAAGAGGCAATTCCTTCAATACATTTTCTTTATGTTGTTTGCACCATGTTTGGGACTGTTAATAAGGAGGTAACATTTCAGATGTGTAGATTTATATGTCTTGAGTTCTAATCCTGGATTTGGAGGGGAATAAAAGTTCTGTGCTTTTGTTTGATTCATATGGAGCTCTACAATTATTTTGTAAAAATAAAATATAATTAGAACCACAAGTTTGGGTCATATACACACACACTCTTGCCTTGTAGTAACTAGTAAGCATGAATATCTTCCTACGATGATAGTTCATTTTAGACACATAAATGTACATACATGTGCACCTACATCTATCAGGCATATATTATTTCCAAAACCAAAAGGTTCCCTTTATAACAGTATTTAATGATTCATGGATATTATGCAATAAAACAAGTCATGCATCTGTATATACATATTACATACAGTCTTGTACTTGAACTCTGTATGACTATATTCTATGCTACTTTACACCTTATGCCTTGTTATATGCAAGGCAAAGCATTCATATTTCTTGCAAAAATAGTCAGTATCGGTGTCAAACTAGCTCTTCCCTATAACTTTTTCCCCTAATTTAATACCTTTTCTCAATCTTGCACGCTACGTTGACATATTCCGTAGTATGTTGTATTTTGACAAAAAGGACCCAGAACACCACCCTCCACCAACACCTCTCTGCCCTTTTCCCCCACAACTCCCCAACTAACCTCACCTGTACCCAAGGATTATAAGAACCACAGCTTCGTATATGTTCATTTTTTTTGATAGTTGACAGAAATAGTAGCAAATCTATAAAATTTTCGTCTAGATAATAGTGCTATTTATGTCCATACGTTGCTTAAAAAGGAATATCAAGGGGACAAATTATAGTGGGTTGATGGCAGCAGTAGTTTGTAACTATTACAAACATTTACGGACTCCTGTATATATGAGCCATGAGATCACATAGGTCATATTCAATTAAAGGACTCCTGTATATATGAGCCATGAGATCATATAGGTCTTATTCAAATCAAGAATATCTATTTTGTTTTTGTTGTCTATTCCGATCATAATGGAGTATTATCTTAGTTGAATTAACATAAAGGTTGTTACTTGAAATGAATAAAAAATCGTAATCTTTTTATAAGATGAAATTGATAACTATAATTCTGTATATCATGGTTTTCTAAAGGCCAAAAGATATCTATTATGGTAATATGATATATTTGTTGTATCAATTATGTAATGTTGTTTTATCGGTGGTTTATATACTATTTTAGATATTATATAACATACCATGTGGCAAGTGAGTTAAATCCCACAAAGCAGGGTTCAAAAGCATGACATTCCGCATAATGTCGAAGTGTTTAAGTACTTGGGCAATGATGTTTATCTATTATGTAATGGTTTAATTTGTTAATATCGCATATATTTCATAATTTCAGACAGTTATATGTTCCGTATAAAATATTTCTATAACGTCTACATGTCTACCCCGTATCATATTTGTATTTACTCGTAAAAAAGGGATGTATAACTGGAATGTTATCCACTAAACTAAGCTCCATGACAAATGAATAGGATAATAAAATTCTGTAAACGGATAAAATCACATTAATGGCAGTTCATCGCATACACATTTTATAATTTTTTAAAGCCATCTTATTCCACAAATTCAAAAGAAAGGCCAAAAAGAAATTTTAGATGTAATTAGTAATCAATTATTCAATTTTGGATTAGGTACTTGTTTCGATTCCAAAAAGAAATTTCAATTGGGTTTAATGGTCAGGTTGAATGCACTTTGGTAACAAGTTTAGATCTTTGGGGTACAGTCAGAGTGTGAAACAAAGAATTCTCTGAAGATTTCTTTTGCAACCCATAGTGGTAGATCCACATCTTCTGCTACCTATATTTACTTTAATTTTCTCTTTATTGAAACCATTAATTGAAGTAACTATCCTTTTTGCATGATTTTCATAGTCGCAAATTATAATCTCAAAATAAATATACTGAAGATGTTTAATTAAAGAGCATGCTCTTTCGTTACATTTTCTCATTTGACTAAGTTATCTTCTACCAATTCAATATTTCAGCTAATGAGGCATCTAGAAAATAGTTTTGTTGAATAGTGATACAAATTATTTGGTAGAATATTTCATCTAAATCATTCCTTCTAAAATTATCATTCTAAATTACTCTATTAGCTTATCTCTTGCAAAAACAAAACGTGTAAATATTCGCTCTTATGTATATTGTAACACAAATACTGGAAAGAAATTAAAGTTCTACGTTTCTTTTAAAAAAAACCTCTAACCATCATTTTTTTCATCAAATTTCTCAAATTATTTCATAGCTGAAACTATTATACTATTAGTGATACCAAAGCAACATTCAGTCATGCTGGCTAACTTGAAAATAAATTATTAGTTGGCTCCATCCCTCCGCATGATAACTCTTTTTCTCACACATTACTGCTTAGTTAAAGTTGACTGTATTCTTATCCATGCATATATTTTTTCGCCGGTATAAATAAAATCAAAATAAAAGGCTGATGGTTTATCAATCATTCATGTTGTTGGCTATGTTGGAGCCACTAACACCTGAGTTACATTTTGGAGGTACAATTTTAAGCCAACCACATAAAAGCTTGCACTTTCACATATGTCCTTTTAGAGATGTGTTTTATGAAACACTCCTTGAATTATTACTAAAAAAATTACAGTGTTCTTCATAAATGTTCGATGTAAATACCAACCTCCCTCTCATGGTTTTCCTGACGTCGTCCCTGACCCAAACTAAACTATTAATACATAAATTAACAACATTTTAGATTAATTCTTTAAAAATACATCAAGTGGCTGTGAATGCTCCATATCAACAAAGAAACAGTATTTCACATTGCACAAATAACATAAAAAATTTGGAATACATTGTTCAGATGGCATAACAAAATTACAACCGAATCACTGCTAAGTGGGTAGAGAAACATACAACAGCTAATAATTTCAGGTGACAGCAAAGATAAAATCGTGCAACCCCAATCTAGGAAGACACTATGGTGAAGATTCCTCAGTGGTGAATTAATTTGGGGAATTTGATTTTGGATGAAATTGACTTGTTTTGGGAACTGTTTCTTAGCAGCGGGATTTAATGATATGGAGGGAAATGAAACAATTTCGCTCCCTAACTACTAATAGCGTATGAGAGGCCAAATTTTATTATTTTGCACTCAAACTAAACATATTACAGCACGTGAATGAAAATTTTCGTAAGGTCATGCTAAGAAATTAACCTTTTCTTGTAGTGTTGGTATTGCTTTACATTAATTTTTGATGATTTTGAGAAAAAGGACCAAATTTACCTATGCATTTTGATAAATATGTTTTGTATATTTTGAAAATTAACAGTGATTTTAGATAAATTGTCGTATTAAATAAATGATATAGTTAATGATGTATACAAAACTAATTATTAGAGAAATGGCCTAAAAGATTAACCCAAAAGATGTACGCACACCCTTTACATCGATATGGATATAAATCAAGGGATTTTATACAAAATACTGAGAGTTAAATGTTTCAACGAAAAGTAACTACAACTATTATTAACGTCTTTCGCAAATTATATATTCATAACATATATAAAAGAAAATGATTCGCACAAATAAGAGACGATCAAATAAGGATTGAACATAATTTATGTTCATACAAATTTTGTTCTTCTAGTTTACGTCATAAATAAAATTAAACGAGTATGGACAAATGTTTTCTGCTAAGGGTCATAATTGGGCATTGCTATTTTATATTATATATTACGCTTTTAAATGTGTTTTTACCAATTATGTTAATTTTATCATTCTATACTGAAATATGAGCATTTTTCAAATATTTACACAAGAAAATCAACAATTTGGTTGTCTTAAACGTTTAAATTGGTTTTTCATCTACATGGAGAGATCAGAAAAGTCAATGTTGGTCAACATTGCAAGAGAGTATTGGTCCCCCAATCATGCAATGGTTTTTTTTCTAAGACAAAAAAAAGTTTATAAAAACGTTTTGTGTTTTGAAAGTACAAAAGACATTTTTAACTTCTAAACTTGAGATCATGGATGCAAACTTCTTAGATAACGAAGATGAAAATCGAAATTCTTAATCCATAATAAGAAAAGTATTACGAACCACTTTAAAAATAGATTGGCCTTGCTAAAAAAAACATGTCCTATGATAATTTTAACGAACTCTATGGTGCGACTAGAAGAAGACCTTCAACTAATATAATAGCATAATTTTATAGCATTTTATGTATCTAAAAGAAACACTACAAGAAAAAACTGATTTTACAGCGGCGTAATCCGCTGGTAATCCGTCGCTATATAAGGCTTAGTGATGGGTTACTTGTGGATCCGGGTGGTCGGTAAATTTCAAGACGTTATCTGTATCAAAATTTTACGATGAATTTTAGCGTGAGTTCTCCGACCATTTTTCCGTCATTTCACTCAATATAAAATTTAATTTTAGAATTAATTCAAAATTTACCTACCGATGTTTTAGCGACAAGTACGATTTTTTTAGAAATTATTATATATAAATATCCGTCAGTAAGCCCTTGCTATATAGCAAGGGATTTGTGATAATATTTTTTATTTAAAATACTTATAGGGTATTTGTCGATAATCTACCGGTGAACCTTTCCCAATTAACAAGAGATTAACAATTAGGCGAAAAAAGAACATCATTTGCGATAAGTACGATATTTTTTATTTAAAATACTTTTAGGGTTATTTGCTACATAACAAGAGATTAACAATTTGTCGATAATCTTTCGCTATTCCCTTTCTAATCTGCCATTATATATATATATATATATATATATATATATATATATATATATATATATATATATAATCATTCAACTGTCAACACTGAAATAAATAACTATCCGACAAAACAAAGATAAATTTGCAAGTAAGAATATCCACAATCACATACGAAAAAAACATCACTCATATTCCTTCATCGATACATATACACCAAGCTAAATTATGAATAACAAAACTATTCAACCTGTACTAACATTAACATATATACAAACACATATCATCCATAACCATAATAACCATACAAAAATCACATAACATTATATTTACATCAAAATAAGTCCAACTAACATACCCAACCAACTTACTAAGATGACGATATTGAAGGCGCAAGCGAACATGAAACTCTATCGTGCCTCTTCAAAATTTTCCACTGGTCCACCCTAACATTCAATTACGCCCATGTAAGCAACATATATTTCAAAATCACATTTGGTAACTTGTTCTTTTAGCATAAGAATGCTATGTAAATATTAAGTACCCGATGAATGTCAATAGGACCACCATTTTGTGTTGCCACCATTGGAATACCATGAGCAGCTTCCTACATCAATTAGGCGAAGAAAAAAATAAAAGCCTCTAAGATTCCTATTCATGTGTACATGTTAATTATATTATAAAAAACAATAAATCTATCATTTATCTTGCAAGCACTTGTTGAGTGCTCTTCAACTTTAACAACATTTTCAGAACCGCCAGTAAAATAGATGGACAAGTTAGTTTCAAATGCTTGAATCCTTTAATCTGCATAACAACTTAATATATTCCAACAAAAAAATCAAGTAGTTTATGCATTTTTAAGTTGGAAACAAAATCCCACATGAAAACAAATTTGTTGTTTTAGGCACACTTCTCTCTCATAGAGATGTCCATCAGTGACTACATTACAGATCTAAAATCTGTGCTATATCAAAGCATACGTATTATTCAAGCTATGATTGATATATGTGCTAATAGTGGATGGCTTTCGAGCACGATGACCTGTATGAATCTTAAGCAAATGGTCAAGTAGTGTTTATGGTATGGAAAAGATTCATCTCTATGAATATCATCATGCATGACAGATGAACTTTTAACTTTCCTCAACAAAAATAGTGTGAGTTTTGTATAAGAGCTATAGAATCTTCCAACGAGGACACTTCGTTCATTGTGTGAACAGACTCATTCTTCCCAGTTATATGAGGAGATGGAACATTTTCCACAGGTTCAGACAAACTTGGAGATTGAGAAAAGGGATGCTGAATCAAGTTTATTTATTCAACACCCCCCTTTAAACTTGATTTGTGACTCTAAGCAAATTCCTCAATTTGATAAATTCTTCATACTTGAACGGTTTGTATTTCACGTGCTTTGGAAGAAACAAAAAAATTGTCAAAACTTTCTTTTTTCTTTTCTTCTTCTTCGTCATTATCATGGCCGTTAATGCGACTTCACAAATCTTTGCTGATGTGCTCCATTCATCTTGCTTTCTTTCTTTTTTATGGTATATTCCAAAAATTATGTGCTCTAGCTTCCATTTTACCGGTGTCAAATGAGTCATATACGTCATCTTTTCGTTCTTTCATAATTTCACCCTTACAGTTTTTTATACATCCAACATCTTCGCATACTACCCGTATATGACTTGTGCATGACATTTTAGAAAATATTGGTTGGGAAATAAGGTTCTCTGAAACAGGAATTGTAACAACCCACATTTTACATATCGGAAGATCGTAAAATATTTTTATTTTATTCCTTGAGGGCTGGATCATTCTCATCTTTTAATATATTGCTTATGGGGATGTGAGACATGTCCATAATGTTTACCGATTTTGTTTGTGACAATTTTGCCCCTGTCAGTCTTGTATAGAGCATAACTTTTGACTCAGATCGAATCAGAGAGTGAGACCTGCGCCATTGGAAAGGAATTGATGATTCTCTTTCCGTAGAGTGGTTACATTAAAGATTTGGCTCAGCGGTTTGAGAGAAATCGTTTTTTTAACGCTTTTCAGTTGGCTGTGGGGGGGGTGAGGGGTATGGAGAATATGTTACTTCTCTCATTCTCTCATTTGAAGGCCTTGAGTTCCTTCTTCCTCTAAATTCTTTCCACCATTAGAAATCCAAATCTAAGGAGGGAAATCGTAGATCTACACCTTTGGAGGCTAGATCACATCAATAGGAGGGTGGATTCATCAAATCAAAGGGCTAGGAGTTATCTCTTAGCTGTCCAGAATCTAATTTCTTCGTTTTTGCTTTGTTTGGAGAATCAGTGAGTGATTTACATCTCTCACACGAATGCAATGAAGTATATGAGTATTTGTGCATGTTTTTCATCAAATTGGAATGTTTTACCATAGATTTACACCATTATGTGTCTATTTTCATATGCATCACCCTATGATCTAATTTAGCAAGTTTTAACCATTATTTTCATGTCATTTCACACGTTTATGTAGGTTAGATCTCTCATTTTGGTCAAATGTTCATTTTAATGGTTTTGGTGAGATTTACATCATTTTTGTGATAATCTACATATTCATGTTGTTAGAAATGTTGTGACATGTTTATGATTGTGTTTGATGATTTTGGTTGAGTCGGTTTCGTCGGATTCATCGTTTGGCGAAGTTTTGGTCAAAATCGCCAACCGGTCAGCTGTTGCTACAATGATCGACCGGTCAGCCGTTGCTACAGTGCAAACCGGTCATCCTTTGCTACAATGCCGACCGGTCATCCATTTCTATAGTGCCGACCGGTCATCCATTTATATAGTGTTTACAACGGTGCAAATTGGTCATCCATTGCTACAGTGCCGACCGGTCATCCATTGCTACAGTGCCGACCGGTCATCCATTTCTGCAGTGTTTTCTACAGTGCAAACCGGTCAGCCATTTCTATAGTACCGACCGGTCATCCATTTCTACAGTGCCGACCGGTCATCCATTCTGCAGTGTTTTCCACAGTGCCAACCGGTCGTCCATTGCTACAGAGCCGACCGGTCATCCATTTCTACAGTGCCGACCGGTCATCCATTTCTGCAGTGTTTTCCACAGTGCCAACCAGTCGTCCATTGCTACAGTGCCAACGGTCGTCCATTGCTACAATACCGACCGGTCAGCCATTGCTACAGTGTTTTCTGGAGGACCGGTGGGTAGTTTTTCAAGACCAACTGGTGTGTTTGGGAGGACCGACCGGTATGTTTTGGGAGGGCCAACCAGTGATGTTTTGGGAGTACCGATCGACTGTTATGGGTGCGACTTCAAGGTAAATTCAATTAGGGAAGTTCGAAGTGTTGAAAAGTGTTCATTTCTCTAAGGTGCTCTGAGCTGATTAATAGTCGTAATTGATAACGACTAGAGATGAGAAGGCCGAGGAATTATCGTTGTCTTAGATTCTAGCGAACTCAAGCAAGGGCACAATTGAAGTCCAATTGTAGGTCGAGTACCCTGGGTTTCGTTGTATGGCCTAGACATATTTCGTTGTATGGTGTGTGGGGTTTTAGCTAGAACCGGGGTTTCGTTGTATGGCCCTTGACAATTGATGGCAAATTGTTTAGCCAGTCATACAATTAACGGTGGTTCCAAAGCAAGGTTGGCGGTGATAGCCAGAGTCAGTCATAGATGTTTGAATACTTTGTTGTGATCATGATTGATTTGCTATTGCTATGTATGAATAGTTGTTCTGGTTTCCACATTTGAATTGTTATTCCTTTGGGTGTATGGATCGTAAAGGCTATCACTATCAGGTGTGGGAAAGGCAGTTGTGAGTTCTTCTCTGGAGCTGGGTAGATTAGTTTGTTTATTTACCCATTCTCATATACTTTATTGATGAAGTTTGTTAGCTGTTTATCGCTCACTAAGACTGTTGTCTGACTCAAGGTTTTATGTCTCCTCTTATTACCTTGGGTTGTTCATCCGATTGTTGGATGGGAAAACTAAGTAGCAGGTGACAGGTAGCTTAAGTGAGGACGGTGTTGCTGTTCGTAGGCGAGCAGGAGGTTGGCGTACTATCTTTACTACTATCCAGTATTTGTTTGCACTATTGCTATTTCTGAGAGTGTTGTAGTGAGGCAAATTGTACAAACACTATTGTTTTTATCCACGTGTATGGAAAATACTTTCTAGCTGTTATGAAAGTTTAGTATTTTCTGCTTCACTATCACTACCTGTTGTATATATTCTATTATATTTTATCTTTTCTCTATGAGTTTATGAGAGGTTCCGCTTATATACCTTACCTTGATGATCGTCCATAGCTGCCTGGCACACCTTTCAGTGCACTATTTCTTTAGTATAGTGCGTGGGTTGTGGGCGGTCGTCACACTTTGTATTAGAGCTCTGGTTATCGATTTTAGCCAAAGTTCGAAGACGTAATCACGTATGAGAGACGTACTTGTAGATTTCTGTTGGACTCCTACTATATATATATTAGCATATATTGTAGTAGCTGTTGTATTCTTTAGTAATTTTTCTTAGAAGTGGCTAATTATTCTAAATTGCAGATTTAGAATGAGTAGACGACCACCAAGACGCGTTGCTAGGGAAGCTAATCCTGGAAGGGGTAATGTCGGGGCACAAGGCTACGTGGCCATGTTTGAAGCTTTCATTGAAGCATAGCTTCGAAGGAACCCCGCCCCAGTGGCAGCTACGGCTGATGTTGGAGTCCAAGTGCCTAGAGCTGTAGAATTTGCAAAGCTATGCAAAGACTTTTCTTCGATGGGAGGGAAACAGTTCAAAGGCACTGAACCAGTTGAAGAAGTCAAGAGGTGGATGGATACTTGTGTCTGAATCTTCAAGGATATGGGTATTGATGATGCAACAAAGAGGAAAATTGCATCAAGGCAGTTAGTGGGCAGAGCAATGGACTGGTGGAACTCTGTCACACTTGAGACCCTTAAAGAGGATATTTCATGGGAGCTATTCCAAACTAAGTTTGAAGCAAAATTCATCTCCACCGTACAAAAGTCTATTCTGTTTAAGAAATTCGCGGAGCTTAAGTAGAATGGTCGCCCAGTTCTTGACTACATTTCTGACTTCGAGACTCTATCGAAGTATGCTCGTTCATATGTGGATACTCCTTATCAAAAGAACAAGAAATTTGTCTTAGGTTTGGATGAATATCTTGAGGATCAGCTTGTGAATCACCTCGATGATAGCTTTGAGAAGATCGTCGAGAAGGCTTTGAGGCATGAAAGTCTGTTTCCTAAGAAGATTTCTATTGTTGCACCTAAGGAGGAACATAAGCCACAACAGGGTGGTAGTAATAAGAAAAGGAAGCAACAACAATAGAAAGGAAAGGGTGGCCAAAAGAAGCAGAAGAGAGAAGTAACTTGCTTCAATTGCTGTCAGAAGGGCCATTATGCTAGTGAATGCAAGTATCCTAAAGCTGAGAAGAAGTGCTTCAAGTGTGGGAAGCAAGGACATGAGAAGAAAAATTGTCCAGAATCAGCCAAAGGGAAGCAAGTGGTTAAGGCTTATGCTTTGGAAGCTGTAACGACCCAGATTTTGAGCGACTTTGGTTATCGACATAAGCTCGATGTCGATAACCAAAACATCGAAAAATCCTGGTAATTATTGAAAGAAATTAGAGGGTGAGAATAGATAAGATAGAAACTTAGAATAGAAGAAGAAGAAGAACACAACATCAGAGTAACACGAACCTCACAGCGGAACGAATAACATATAATATATAACATAACTTTGAAATATAATAGATATGTATACAATAGCACTTATCAGAGTACAGCACTTACAACACAGCGGAACGAATAACCTAGCTATATGATCTTGAAGCCTCCTGCTCCAAGCTCTCCAAGTATATCTGCAAATTCCTGACTACTTGACTGCCCGTACAAATTAGGCACCCAAGAATTTAGGGAAAACAACAAAGTAAACTCCGGGACAGTCATAGGACTGGTATGAGTAAAACAGTTAAACAGGTATATGAACAAGTAAACGATATCTCATAAGACCACGCCGCAGAATGGAACGGGTTTTTCCCTTATGAGAATCAAAAATATCTTTATATCAAAAACCTTTTGATATTATAATAATGTCTATGTACAAATAGATATCAACTAGCAGAAACGCTTTCATCTCACGTTCTACATATATAGTATACAATCAAAATCGCAAGCACGTATTGGATAATGGATTTCCAACTATGGCAAGGTATGGAACCACCTTCCGATCAGTGTACTCTAGGAACAATACACTGGAGTTCAACAAGAACATCTTGTAACTCAGCCACACATGACCGACCACTCATTTCGCTTGAGTGTGTCGAATGTACATCACCAACGGTTGGTATCAGCAACCGTTCCTGTATATATATGGGATAGCATTGATAGATTTAAGAAGCAAATGAATATTCTCTAGATAGGTGATTATACACCCTACTTCGGTGCGACCGACTTAGCCATGCTGCCTACCCGATTTCTGTCATTTACCGGATGATGAGGCTAGAAGTTACGCGTTATCATCACATCAGATTCACTTCGAATGCCACATTGTTAGATCCATCGAAAATCACTAATTGACGTCTACAACAATACATTACGTGTTAGCTAAAGAAGTTTCCTTCTCCGCTTCCACTCTTGGTACGATTGAAGAAATCAAGGTACGTGAACTTTCTGGAAATACTCTATCAGACATTCATTCATACAAGTCATCCTCATTCACTTAGAATGTCACATCGTCATACCCGCCAAATCACAAATTGACTTATCCAAAAATAACACGGGTATACAGCTAAGAGAAACGAATTCCTCCGCCACCAAACGTGAATACGTTTGAACAGATCAACTTACGCGATCTATTGGATATACTCTGTCAGACCTTCGTCCATACAAGTTGTCCTAGGACTGGACAAACCGAAGGCACTATTCTGTAAACAGGATAGCCCTTGCATTTTACTCCGTCTTCAATTATCTTTGGCATATATGATTCGCGATGCTTATGCCAATACAGAGTGGTTCTATGGATAATAATCCAACCGGTCTCTCTATATTAACAATGTTAAAATGGTCAAAAACTTCGATAGTCTGTGAGTTTACAATCAAAGAAAAACAAGTGTGCAAACAACGATATTATTTCCAAATGGAAATTATATCGAACAAACATCATTTAACATAAATCTCTTTAGTTTATTTATTTACTTATCTCCTGTTTCCCTATATTCTAAATTCTTATTTTCTTTTATCAGAAAACATTTCTGATTCTCGTTTGGAAAACATTTCCAAAACTCCTTTACGATCTAACCTTACCATTTCTTAGTTAAGAAGGAAGTCACTCAAGTTGGGGTATAATTACCTCTCAGACCTTAACTGAACAACGTTATAACTTCGAAATGGTCAAGGTTTATCTTTTAATCTTTAACAACTTCTTAACGCCTTTCTCGGATTCAATTTTACTAATCCACCTCTATATTTAAAACATTGGTTATAACGATAAAGTTATAATCCCTACTTTCGAATTATCTAACTTTAATTATAACTTCTATTCTTATTAGTGAGTAATTAACCTAACACTTATTTATTTATAAATAAATAAATCTCTATTTAAACACTGGAAAGTATAAGTACTTTCCCGAATTCGATGTAATCGAATTTGCCGATTAACTCTCTTCGAGAAATCTCTATTTGATTAACTCTTCTTCGAATAACCTATATTCGATTAACTTCTTCTCGAATAAACGATATTCGATAATCTCTCTTCGAATAACTAATATTCGATAACTCTTCCTTTTCAAATATCTCATATTTGAAAATCTCACTTTGATTAAACTATAATCGATAACTCCCTTCGATGAAACTAACATCGATAACTCCTTTCGATGAAACTAACATCGATAACTCCTTTCGATGAAACTAACATCGATAACTCCTTTCGATGAAACTAACATCGATAACTCCTTTCAATGAAACTAACATCGATAACTTCTTTCGATGAAACTAACATCGATAACTCCTTTCGATGAAACTAACATCGATAACTCCTTTCGATGAAACTAACATCGATTTATTTAACTCGCCGAACTTAACTCGACTAACTTAACTCGACTCGACTAACTCGATTTACTTGATTCAACCAATTCGATTCGATTAACTAGGCTCGACTAACTTGGTCGAACCACCCAATCAACTCAACTTATTTAACTTAACTTATTTCTCAACTCGATCAACTCGATTAACTCCTATCGAATAACTAATATTCGATTTAAACTCCATTCGCTTGACTCTAGATTGCAGCAATCACAATGGTTACGCCTGACTCCCTCAGAAAACATCCGACCGCCGTAGGCTATTTACAGCCCTGCGAATTACGCTAGCAGTCGTACAAGATGGCTACTTACCCTGAATACTATGTTTGACTAACTCTGTCTCAAATAACTATATTTGATTAACTCTAGTTCGTTTTAACTCTAATCAATTAACTCTAACTAATTAACTCCAACTGGTTAACTCTAACTGATTAACTCTAACGGGTTAACTCTATTTGACTAACTCGACTTGACTAAACCATTTCGAATAACATATTCGATTAACTAACATTCGAATACCATATTCGATTAACTAACTTTGAATACCATATTCGATTAACTAACTTCGAATGTCTATATTCGATTAACTAACTTCGAATACCATATTCGATTAACTAACTTCGAATACCATATTCGAATAACTAACTTCGAATACCATATTCGATTTCTCCTTTCGAATGTCTATATTCGATTTCTTTATTCACTTTATAAAGATTTCCTTTTTAACAACGTTTTATTCATTTGAAATGATTTACTTTTAAATAACGGTTCTACACTTTAAAAATGATTTCCTTTTTATAATGTTCCCTTTCCAATTCTATTTGTAAATGGTTTACAAATATTTCCTTTTCAAATTTATTCTTGAAATATTCTAACTCCTTAAATTTTCGGGAAAATTCGCCATAACCTCCTTTGTATCGGGAGCATCGGGAAAATCCCCAAACTCGCCACACAGGCGTTTCCATTCAAAAGAAAATGTTTTGAATTTATTTTCCTTTTTAAAATATCTCCTATTTAAAAATACCCCAATTTATAAATATTCCATATTTATAAATATTTAAATTTATAAATATCTCTTATTTATAAATATTCCAATTTATAAATATTCTGTTTTCAATATCACTTTGAAAATCCCCTTATCAATATTTCGGTATGTTATGGTATTCAATCATATCAAATCACGATGTTCAATATCGTCCAAGCACATATAATTGCCCACAGATTTTATATCACATCATATAATAATATATGAAAAACAATAAAATAACTGTTGAGGAATCCAGTCGGATTCCTCCAACCTGTTTCCCTGCATCCACAGATGTTAAACAATATAGATAACATCACTTTCAGTTCCATATGATATATTCTGTTAAACAGAATCAATATAGAAATTCAACTAACTGACTAGCAGTTCAATCAAACAATCAACACACAGCAATCAACAGATGATTAACAGTTCTAAGAATACATTATAAAATTATAACTGTTTAGAGTTGGTGAGATTTACTCACATTGACGCGTTAACCGTTAAATAATCGGTTTGCGTTCTTTGATTTAGTCAGACAGTTTATTTTGCCATAAATTGTAACTAGCTCGGATTCACTCCCAGTCAGTCTCATTGTGTTGCTCCCGTCCATACGATCCTGTCAGATCTTGTTTCGTCCAATTCTGATACCGTATGAGGAAGATATGGTATTACGAAGTTAATACGTATTTAAAACAAATTTAAACTAAGCCTAAATGTTAAACGGGCCTCACCACTCTAACCCGACCCAACCAAAATAGAACCCGCCCCTCTTTAGATATTTTCTCTTCCTTCTTTATCGCCGATACCTACTCCTCCACGTTTTACCATAGCCGACTTCAACCACCACATTCCTCCATCACACACCACCGTTCGTCAAGCCTTCACCACCACTAGCCATCTCTTCCCGACCTCCATCGCCTGAACCCCCTTTGCCTGAGCTCGCACCCCCTTACCTCAACCGCGTCGGACCCCACGACAACAGTACAGGTACCGAACTTTTTCTCATCGAAAACCCTCCCAACTCCTCTACCTTGCTCGCCTACTCACCCTGACTCCAAATCCAAACTCCACTTCGTGATCCAATGCTCCAATTTCCGGAATCCTTGAACCCTAAATCGCTTTGTGTATTTTCGGCAACCCAGAAATGCGATCGATCTCTTCAAAAAGGACACGAGCTTGATGCTCTTCTGCTGTTGAGTCAATCGAGACTCATCCCAAGATTTATAGAATTTAATTTCTATTTGTTTTTTATTTGTTTGCTCCTTAACTTTACTGAAGAATGAGATTTGGTTTTCAGGAAAGAAAGAGAGCGGTGATATTAACTTTGACCAAAGAAAATAGTTGACTTAGGTTTAGGAGGAAGGTAAGGGTATTTATAGGATTTTTCTTTTAGATATTTTTATTATATTGTTTTTTTTTATATTCATTTCTGGTCTTTAAAAATCCCCACGACCACATACGATGTCTAAAAATCACGAAACTGAACATGTAGCTAGAGTTCGACATTATGGTCCCAACGAAACTGGTTTCGTCTAATTCTGACTCCGTATGCTCACACAGCGTATTTTTAACTGGCAAAATACTGACTGTTTTTCACTCTAAAAATCCGTACGGCCACACAGTGACTCCAAAAATCACGAAACTGGAGATCTAACAACTATTTGATATTGCGGATCCAACGAAACTGGTTTCGTCGAATTCCGACTTCGTTTGCAAAACCGGCTATTTTTAAAGCTTTGGATGACCCTTTTAAATATATAAATATAATTAAATTAAATACAAATAAATTAATATTATCGTATCTCTTTACACCAGAATACCATACAACTCCAGGGTAATTATATATTCGATATACCAAGTCCTGATTGAATCGATATTTCAATTTACATTGAAAAACCCTTTTATAACGTATATAAAGCGTTACGAATTATAAAGGAATTCCACAGCGACTTTTCTGAAATTTGATTTGGACGTAAATCAAAATCTATCCGACGAAATCACGATTTTTCTCTTCCACTAGAAAGATATACTCCACCAGCTCCACACGTTTCTTGTTTCACAGAAATCCGGCTTAAAACGAATCATGTACATTCAGTTGAAGTTCAAATCGCCAAATAGCGAACTGTCGCGCCATTTCAAGCTCTATTTTAATTATATTATAATTATACATTCAAACCATCGTCGATTGAATATATTCGTTATTATATTTCGAATCGAAACTCCACCAAATCTCGTATGCTATTCAATTCACATGATATTGTGAATCTCACTGTTTCCGACTATTTCGACATTATAATATATTATTATATTATAATTATTAATTACATATTCAATATTATTTAATTAAACGATCATTAACTTCTCTAAATCACCAATTATATAATTAAATAAATTAATTATATATCTCAAAAAATGCGGGTCATTACAGAAGCCGTGCCAACTTCTTCGAGAGCTCCAACTGCAGAGGAAAAGGGAAAGGATGTCATGGTCCAAGGTACACTTTCTGTTAATGGTGTTTCAGTTTGTGTACTTTTTGATACTGGAGCATCACATTCATTCATTTGTAATGAGCTGGTGTGCCGCTTGAGTTTGGAACCCGAGATATATGATAGACCTTTCGTAGTAACTAATCCAGTTGGGGGTTCTTCAAATCTTTGCATGATTTGCAGAGGTCTAGTTTTATCGAGTCATGGTTGCTCTTTTGTGTGTGATTGCTTTGTTCTTAACTTCGCTGGGTTTGGGATCATCTTGGGCATGGATTGGCTCAAGAGGTATACAGCAAGGGTGAATTGCGAGAAGCTAGAGGTGAGAGTCGAGGATGTGGAAGGGCGAAAGGTGTTGATAAAGTGTAAGCGTGAAGAGGGTGTCTTCGTTAGCTATCTATATTCTCTTGTGATTCCACAAGAAGACTTGTTATCTGTGCTGATCGCTAATGAGTATAAGGATGTCTTTGACGAGGTCAAAGGGTTGACGCCGCATTATAAGATCGAGTTTAGGATAGATTTGGTCGAGGGTGCTAGACCAATCGTTATGCCTCTTAGGCGGATGGAACCTAAGGAAAAGAGAGAGTTGGATGTGCAAGTTAGTGACCTTCTAAGGAAGGGATTCATTTGGAGAAGTGTTTCCGAATGGGGTGCACCGGTCGTATTTGCAGCTAAGCCAGATGGATCGTTGAGATTGTGTGTGGACTATCGTGAGCTGAACAAGGTGACTAAGAAGAACAAGTATCCGTTGGCAAGGATTGATGACTTGTTCGATCAGCGTCACGAAGCCAAAGTGTTTTCTCAGATGGATTTGGCAACGGGATTTCACCAATTGAGGGTGGACAAGGATATTGTGCCAAAGACTGCTTTTAGGACACCATCCGGTTTCTTCGAGTGGTTGGTAATGCCATTCGGGTTGACTAACACGCCAGCGTATTTTGTGGATCTTATGAATAGGGTGTTCAGAGATCAGTTGAATAAGTTTGTGCTTGTGTTAGTGGATGATATTCTGGTTTACTCCAGGAATGAGGAAGAACACAAGACACACTTGAGAGTTGTGTTAGAGATCTTGCGAAAGAATCAGTTGAAAGCTAAGTTCTCAAAGTGTCACTTCTGGAAGGATGAAGTGAGATTCTTAAGCCATGTAGTTTCTGGGAATCGGATAGCAGTTGACCCAGCTAAAGTAGCAACAATCCAGGATTGGGATATGCCTAAGAATGCGACAGATGTGCATATTTTCCTTGGGTTGGCCGGTTATTACCGATGGTTTATCAAGGATTTCTCCAAGATAGTTGCACCATTGACAGGATTGACGAAGAAGAACCAGGTGTTCACATGGGATGCAAAATGTGAATAAGCGTTCGGAATTCTGAAGGAGAGATTGATGAGTTCTCCTGTGTTGACAATTCCAAGTGGAAATGAAGAGATGGTGTTATACAATGATGCATGTGGTACTGGGCTTGGAGCAGTGCTAATGCAGAAGGATAAGGTTGTGGCCTACGCGAGTCGACAGCTAAAGCCGCATGAGAAGAATTACCCAACTCATGATTTGGAGTTGGCGGCGATTTTGTTTGCTCTGAAGATGTGGAGACATTACCTGTTGGGAGTCCGATTCGAGTTGTTTACGAATCACAAGTCCTTGAAGTATCTTTTCTCCCAAAAGGATTTGAATTTTCGGCAGCAACGATGGTTAGAGTTTCTGGCGTCATATGATTTTGGTATAGCCTATACTCCTGGCAAAGGCAACGCAGTTGCAGATCCGTTGAGTAGAAAACACGCCAGTTTGGGAGCGATGTTTTCGGAATGGAAGAGCCTTGAGTATTTGGCAAAGTTTGATTTCAGGCCAAAGTGTGAGTTGGAACCTGAAATACTGGCAAGCTTATCGATAAGACCTACTCTCATCTAAAGGATTGGAGAGAGCCAAAAGCGAGATGCAAAGCTTGTCGAGTTTATCCCGAAGCTAGAACCAGAAGATAAAGAGTACGAACTCAATCGGGAAGGTTGGCTTCAGAAGCAAGGGCGGTTAGTTGTTCCTGATGTTGATGGATTGAGAGATGAGGTTCTGAGGGAATGTCATCACTCGAAGTTGACAATTCATCCCGGTGGTAGTAAGATGTATCAGGACATGAAGCGAGTTTACTACTGGGAGGGGATGAAGCGAGATATTGGAAAGTTCATTTCCGAGTGCATGAACTGTCAGTTGGTGAAAGCTGAACAGAAGAAGCCAAGTGGTTTGCTTCAACCATTGTAAGTTCCTACATGGAAGTGGGAGCAAGTATCGATGGATTTTATCGATGGACTACCTAGAACTAGGGTAGGGAATGAAGGAATTTGGGTCATTGTGGATCACTTGACCAAAAGTGCGAGATTCATTCATGTCAAGTCGACTAGGACGACGTCGAAATTGGCTGAGCTTTATGTGAAATGGATTGTTCGATTCCATGGTGTCCCAAAGAGTATAGTGAGTGACCGAGATCCATTGTTTACGAGTGGATTTTGGAGAAGTTTGCAAGAGGCTTTGGTAACCGAGTTATGCTTGAGTACGGCATATCATCCCCAAACAGATGGTCAGACTGAGAGAGTCAACCAAGTTTTGGAAGATCTTCTGAGGGCTTGTCTGTTAGACTTCGGTGGGTCGTGGGAAGACCATCTACATCTAGTTGAGTTTGCGTATAATAATAGCTACCAGTCTAGCATTGGGATGGCACCATATGAGGCGTTGTATGGAAAGCCGTGCAGTTCTCCAGCTTTTTGGTTAAAAAATGGAGACTAGTTGGTACTTGGGCCAGAGATGATAAGAGAGACTTCGGATTGTATCGAGATCGTTCGGCAACGAATGAAGGCAGCCCAAGATCGTCAGAAGAGTTACGTCGATAAGCGCCATAAGGACTTAGAATTCGATGTAGGCGATATGATTTTCATGAATATTTCACCATTAAAGTATGTGGTTTGATTTGGAAGCAAAGGGAAGTTAGCTCTTGGGTTCGTTGGACCATTTCCGATAGTCGAGCGAATTGGAAAGCTCGCATATAAATTGGAGTTATCCAAGAAGATGTCGAGTGTGCATAATGTTTTCCATGTGTCGTTTCTAAGAAATTTTGTGCATGATTCAAATGTGGTGGTACCTTCGGAGCAGTACGAAGACCTAGAAGTAGAAACCGCAGTTACAAAACCTCGTAAGCCACTTCATGTTGTGGGGAATGACACGAAACAACTTAGGAGGAAGACGGTTAAGCTAGTTAAGGTACAATGGAGTGAAGATTGTTGACGACGGTACATGGGAGACGGAAGAGAGCATGAGGGTGACTCATCCAGAACTCTTCGTCGTCAAGACCCTTTAATCGTATCATCATAATATCATTTTATCTTGTTGTTGTTTAATAGAATTCCATGTGCTAGGATGAGGCTATGGATATATGACTTGATCGTTGCTAGTTTGGATGATAGAATTGGCTTCACATGGATGATAGGCATGCAGAATTGTAGTGGTTGCTTGTGTTTGTTTGGAATTTCGGGGGCGAAATTCTTAAGGAGGGGAGAATGTAACAACCCACATTTTACGTATCGGAAAATCGTAAAATATTTTTATTTTATTCCTTGAGGGCTGAATCATTCTCATCTTTTAATATATTGCTTATGGGGATGTGAGACGTGTCCATAATTTATACCGATTTTGTTTGTGACATTTTGCCCCTTTCAGTCTTGTACAAGGCATAACTTTTGACTCAGGTCGAATCAGAGGGTGAGACCTATACCATTGGAAAGGAATTGATGATTCTCTTTCCAAGAGTGGTTACATTAAAGATTTAGCTCAGCGGTTTGAGAGAAATCGGTGTTTTAAGATTTTTCAGTTGGCTGTCCAGGTTTTAGAAAGCTAATGGGCTGATTTGGAGAAGGCCCATTAGTGGGTTGGTGGAGTTTATAAATGGGGGGTGAGGGGTATGGAGAATAGGTTACTTCTCCCATTCTCTCATTTGAAGGCCTTGAGTTCCTTCTTCCTCTAAATTCTTTTCCACCATTAGAAATCCAAATCTAAGCAGGGAAATCATAGATCTACCCTTTGGAGGCTAGATCTACATCAATAGGAGGGTGGATTCATCAAATCGAAGGGCTAGGAGTTATCTCTTCGCTGTCCAGAATCTAATTTCTTCGTTTTTGCTTTGTTTGGAGAATCGGTGAGTGATTTACATCACTCACATGAATTAATGAAGTATATGAGTATTTGTGCATGTTTTTCATCAAATTGGAATGTTTTACCATAGATTTAACCATTATGTGTCTATTTTCATATACATCACCTTATGATCTAATTTAGCAAGTTTTAACCATTATTTTCATGTCATTTCACATGTTTATGTAAGTTAGATCTCTCATTTTGGTCAAATGTTCATTTTAATGGTTTTGGTGAGATTTACATCATTTTTGTGATAATCGCCATATTCATGTTGTTAGAAATGTTGTGACATGTTTATGATTGTGTTTGATGGTTTTGGTTGAGTCGGTTTCGTCGGATTCATCGTTCGGCGAAGTTCTGGTCAAAATCGCAAACCGGTCAGCTATTGCTACAATGACTGACTGGTCAGCCGTTGCTAAAGTGACTGACTCGTCAGTCATTGCTACAGTGCAAACCGGTCAGCCATTGCTACAGTGCCGACCGGTCATCCATTTCTACATTGCCGACCAGTCATCCATTTCTGCAGTATTTTCTATAGTGCAAACCGGTCAGCCATTGCTACAGTGCCGACTGGTCATCCATTTCTATAGTGCCGACCGATCATCCATTTCTGCAGTGTTTTCTTTAGTGCAAACCGGTCAGCCATTGCTACAGTGCCGACTGGTCATCCATTTCTACAGTGCTGACCCGTCATCCATTCTGCAGTGTTTTCCACAGTGCCAGCCGATGGTCCATTGCTACAGTGCAGACCGGTCATCCATTTCTACAGTGCCGACCGGTCATCCATTTCTGCATTGTTTTCCACAGTGCTAACCGGTCGTCCGTTGCTACAGTGCCAACCAGTCGTCCATTGCTACAGTGCCAACCGGTCGTCCATTGCTACAGTGCCGACTGGTCAGCCATTGCTACAGTGTTTTCTGAAGGGCTGGTGGGTAGTTTTTCAAGACCGACTGGTGTGTTTGGGAGGACCGACCGATATGTTTTAGGAGGGCCAACCAGTGATGTTTTTGGAGGACCAACCGACCGGTATGGGTGTGACTTCGAGGTAAATTCAATTAGGGAAGTTCGAAGTGTTGAAATTGTTCATTGCTCTAAGGTGTTTAGAGCTGATTAATAGTCGTAATTGATAACTACTAGAGATGAGAAGGCCGAGGAATTATAGTTGTCGTAGGTTCTAGCGGACTCAAGCAGGGGCACAATTGAAGACCAATTGTAGGTCGAGTACCCTGGGTTTCATTGTATGTCCTAGACACATTTCGTTGTATGGTGTGTGGGGTTTTAGCTAGAACTGGGGTTTCGTTGTATGGCCCTTGACAATTGATAGAAAATTGTTTAGCCAGTCATACGATTAACGGTGGTTCCAAAGCAAGGTTGGCGGTGATAGCCAGAGTCAGTCATGGATGTTTGAATGCTTTGTTGTGATCATGATTGAGTTGCTATTGCTATGTTTGTATGGTTGTTCTGGTTTCCACGGTTGAATTGTTATTCCTTTGGGTGTATGGATCGTAAAGGCTATCACTATCAGGTGTGGGTTGGGCAGTTGTGAGATCTTCTCTGGAGCTGGGTAGATTAGTTTGTTTATTTACCCATTCTCATATACTTTATTGATGAAGTTAATTAGCTGTTTTATCGCTCACTAAGAATGTTGTCTGACTCAAGGTTTTATGTCTTCTCTTATGACCTTGGGCTGTTCATCCGATTGTTGGATGGTCAGACTAAGTAGTAGGTGACAGGTAGCTTAAGTGAGGACGGTGTTGTTGTTCGGAGGCGAGCAGGAGGATGGCGTACTATCTTTACTACTATCTAGTATTTGTTTCCGCTGTTGCTATTTCTGAGAGTGTTGTAGTGAGGCAAATTGTACAAACACTATTGTTGTTATCAACGTGTATGGAAAATACTTTCTAGTTGTTATGAAAGTTTAGTGTTTTCTGCTACACTATCACTACTTGTTGTATATGTTCTATTAAATTTTATCTTTGCGCTGTGAGTTTACGACAGGTTCCGCTTATATACCTTACCTTGATGATCGTCCATAGCTGCCTGGCACACTTTTCAGCGCACTATTTCTTTAGTATAGTGCGGGGATTGTTGGCGGTCGTCACAAGAATGATATTATCTTTGCTCACCATTTTGTTTTTATCTTCATAAAATTCACAACAGGACTCTTTCACTTTGTTTTCCTTCATTTCTCTTTTTATCCTTTCAATATTCTCTAATTCTTTTCCTTCCAAATTTTGCTTGTGCTTAAAATCTCCACTAGTATATTGAATTTCTTTGACTCCTTTATTTCCATCTCTTTTGCTATCACTTTTTTGGCTTTGTTTACTTTATCTTTGTTTTCTTATTTCTCTTTTGCTTTCATTAACATCATTTTTCAATTCTTTCCCACTTCTTTCCTCCTCTGTCTTGTTAGCATTTTTCGCATCGTCGATACTAGTTACTTCTTTTATATCTGTTTTTCCTTCTTTTGCCATGTCTACAACATCCTCAGATTTCAGATTGTTTTCATTACCCTTCCTTTTTGCTTCTTTGATTTCTTCTTCAGCAATTTCGTCTTTTTCTTCTTTATTCTTTAAAAGTTTTTCTTCATCCAACTTCTCCTCCTCTAATTTCTCTATCTTCAATAATATTTCTACATCTTCCTTCTTCTCATTCTCTGTTTCTTCCATCATCTCTTCTTCCATAAGCTCTGGCACAGTCCCTTCTTTCTTCTTCTCTTGCTCCTTCTCGTTCACACTCTCGCTATCCTTCTTTTATCTTTCTCATTAATCAACATATCTTCATTCATTATTTTTGCATCATCTTTTCCATATACATTTTTCAAGAGATTCCATGAATCTTTTGTACACCGTTCTCTAAAAATGAGATCTGAAGCTTTCTCATCGACATTCTCTGCAATCACAGAAAGAGCACGGTAATCTCTCCGTTTTAATTTCGCAATGGCTTTCTTGTCCGTTTGCGACATCCTCTCGATGTCTTTACGCCACTCATATCCATTTTCAACAATCACCTATAAACCTTTGGAGGTTAGCTCCTTTTTTGTTCTACTGCACCATTCCTCAAAATTCTCTTTTGTGAGAACAAACGACGAAAGAAATATAAATGCCATAATTTCAACCTTCTTCTTGTTGATAGAATCTTATGACTCTCATACCACTTTGTTGAAACTTTTATAGCTCTAATACCACTTTGTTGGAAATTATAAAGGAAGAAAAGGAAGAAACTATAAAAAAAAAGGAATTTTTTTTGGAGAAGAAAGCTTTTTATTGCTTTTATTTCCTTATTGTTATTTTTGCTTGATACAACCTTCATACTACTTGATACAAATGAGGAGAGGGCTCTTCTATTTATAGCATACAATGGATCATTCTAGATTCACAATATCTTAGGAATATATTTAAATATATATGGAAAAATAACTTTTCCTAAATAATAGCAATTTCAAAAGCTCTCTCAATAAACAACATAAAATATAAGGACACACTAGAAATAAAAATCAAGTTTATTTATTCAACATACTCCACGTAGCATGTCCTTGGCATCAAATTGAGAAAACTGAAGGCCAAGAGATCTACATCTAGGCCACTTTTACCTCGATTTCCAAAGTCAAAAGATGAATCATGGTGGCTAGTGCTGGGAAATGCCACAACTTCAGAACTCTATGCACTTGAAAGAGTCGGTTTCTCTGAACGAATGGCTACTTGCATGGAGCTACCATTAACGGCTAGCATACATGATACAAAACTTATATTATAGTGTGTGACAGTTACCTTGGCCTGGTCTAAGAGTACCCTATCGATGTGCAGTTGTAAACAATCATGTCATCGAGATTTAATATAAGAAAATCAGGAATTTTTGTACAATACTGAGGACACCAACCTATACGTGTGCTTCTAGAAAGATGGGTATTTGAAGCTTAATACCTATGTTAAAGTCCTTTTAAGATTAATGCATCGTTTTAGCCTTATAGCTTTCAAGCTATGTTTTGCATCTAAGCTCTATTTTATTCTGTTTTGACCAAGGATAGCTTGCTAAAATCTTATATTAGCTTTTGTCCTTGAATTATGCGGGTTTCAGAGTCATTTTGGAACGCTTGCACATGTAAATATTAAACCGTGTTACTGAACTTGTAAACAAAGTAGGTTGTTTGTTTCAAAAAAAAAAGTTAGAAACAGTGGTGCTGCTCAATCAAAGCTAAGGTAGAGGTTACACTATTAATTGAGACATCTCATTATTTTGCCTCGAAAAGTTTTCTAAGTCTTTGTAAAGCAAGCATGTCTGCAACTTCTAATAAATGCTGAGCCAGTAATGTTAAATCCACACTATCATTTAACTCGTCATATCTAGAAACCTATTCCTATATATGAAATGAAGCAAAACACTAAAAACTAAAGGTTTCATACCTTCAACCTTTATTATTATCAATACCTCTTAAGAAAAAAATTCTCTTGATTCTAATCAATGTAGTGTAGACTAGCATTGTGAGCCTTTTCAACCTATTATGTTCCAAGTTTATCAAGGCTATTGTGTTTGTATAACAATAATAAAGAGCGGATACATTAATTTGGGTAAAAACTTTAGCCTGAAACATTTTCATCTGGGTATGAAGACAGTCTTGGTGTAGTGACCCGGATTTTTTATTGATTAATTTTGAACATTAAATATTATTTTAAATGTGAGTTGATAATATAAATGGATTTTTATATTGAGTCATCGATTTAATAATCGATTAAGGTTTAATTTCAAATATATTGAATTATCGTAATGTTGAAAAAAACTAATAATTGAATTTTAAGATAAAACTGAATTGAAACTATTCAGATGATTAATATAAATTTTATTTGAGTATAAACGATAATATTAATTTATTATCAAGGAATTAATTGTGCTGAATTTAATTTATATTATATCGATTTAAATTGATATCTTCTCCAAACAATCGAATGAGGCTTCGAAACTCATTTCAATATGTTCAAAATAGTGGTATAACTCTAGAAATGCCAGTTGTTGCAATCAAATAGGAGTTCGAAAACATGTGATAATTTGAATTAAATAAAATCGTACCGGTTCAATTCAAAATAAAATAAAATAAAATATAAAATATAAAATACTTCCTTTTACCCTAAGCTAAGAAACAATGGTACACTACAAACCTACTCTAGCTACAGCTCTTCTCTTTCACATCGCGTACGTTGGTCTCCTATCTTCACTACGTACGAAGTTAAAAAAAGATGTAATGTCTCTGTAGGTTATGTCTATTGCTCGAGCCTATATATTTACCCATCGCCTTCGATTTCCTTTTCCATTCTCAAGTTAGAGAATTCATTCGAGCCTCTTAGATTTTTCAAATCGCGAAATTTCATTCCACCACAAATTAAAATAATGGAAATCAAATTCAAAGTTTCCATTTCAAAATTCGTATTTGGAACATCACGTAATGAATTACCATCTTGTTCAAACAAGGCAGTGAAGCTAGTGTACTCTCACGCCTTTCAATCAGCAACATTGGAGTTGGTCCGAAGGTGGTGTGGGTTCATGGTAAGCGATGAGGTCTGTCTGACGTCAACGATGAGGGGCTCTGCTGGTTAATGAACGGATGGAGTTAGGTGCGACGTGTTCAGATTTGGGGCCAGAATGAGATGGAGTTCATAATTTATGTGTTTCAAGACTGCTTAGTGAATTATTGGAGGTCGCGATGTCTTCTGGGGAGGATTGTCAGTTCAGATGTAATGGTCGACTGTAGTGATGTCGCGATGAACAGGAAGCGGTTAGACAGAAAGATGTGTTGCTAATGGGTAGGACAGAGGTAATGGGGATGTGATGTCAGTTTAGGTTGTCGTTGTGAAGTGATTGTAGGGTAGGTTGAGTAGCGAGTGGTTGAGGATCTTGACAGTAGGTTTCAGAATTCCACTCGAATGGCTATAGGTTGAAGTGCAAATTGGAGAAGAAAAAGGATTAGGTAATTAAGTTAAATAATTTTTTATGCTTAAATTCGTTAGTCATGTATACACACACACATATAAAGTCTTGTTGAACTCAAAATGCCATATTTAAATACATACAAGATTTCATCGAATGAAACCGATCGAGTGATCTGTAGCCCCAGGATACATAAGCTAGAATTTATTTTGGAACCAGAATGGATTGGAAAAATTAAAATCAAATTGAGTAAAATCACTCTCGGGATTTTTATTTAATATGATGTTATATGTTGTCTGTTGGTTGTTTGGATGCATTGAAATATTATTGTGGCTATCATATATATATATTAGTTATATAGGTTTGGTGGTTGTGGCTATGCATATATATACACACACACACACACACACACACACACACACACATATATATATATATATATATTGGATATTTCATGCAAAACCATTAGCGGATGCCCGCAGTATCATTAGCGGATGACCATATGCACCCCACAATATATTACAGTAGATGACCTTCTATATCGCGATATCCTTCCTGATGGGTATTATTTATGTTGGCTAACATATGTGGATGCAGGAAAACAGGTTGGAGGGGTCCAACTGGATTCCTCAAAATTTATTATTGTTTGTTTCATATATATTATCATATATGAGGTGTTAGAAAACCTGTGGTTGATAATTGGGTGATTTGGATGTTTGAATATCACTGGCCCAAAATATATAAAAATATCGAAAAAAAGAAATTTTGAGATTTAAAAGGGGAAACCTATTTTTCTAAAAATAGAATTCGAGTAGGCTACGAAATATTAACTTATTTTGAATAATAAAAACAATTAGTGAATTTATAAACGATGTTTATAAATGAAATGGAATAATTATCATTGGATAATTTGAATATTTAAATTCAAATGTGAGCTTAAAATGGGAAGTTGGAATCCTTTTAGAGAAGTAAACAATGAAATTTATTCTAATGTTCGGAATGTAAATTAAATTGAATAAATCCATAAGATTTATGGTTTGAATTCGACTCGGTCAAATTAATAAATTATTTCTGGAAAGCATATTTAAATGGGTGCGTTTTTACAGGTCCCTGTTTACTTTTAAAATATAAAAAAAACCCGGCCATAGTTTATAATATAAACCCGCCCCCTCTTTTGAAATTCACGCCTCTTATTTCTTTGGATCCGCTTCCTTATTTCATGGTGCGGCCTCATGCATTTTAGCCTTCGCTTCCTCCAATTTGTTCCAGAAAAAAAGTGCGGTAGGTATTAAAAAAATAATTCTAAAATCTGCAAATAATATGAGAAGGCCACGCAAATCAAAAAAAAAAGTTGCATATATGTATGCAACTTTTGCCTATAGTTGCACACATATATGCAATTATTGCATATAGAAAATTAAGCAAACGTTTTGCCTACAGATTTGTTGCACATATGTGTGCATGTTTTCATAATATTTTCATACATAAATGCAAATAAAAATGTACGGAGTTAAACGGTTATGCAATATTTGCACGTATACATGCAAGAAATATGAAAAAGTGCATAAAATTATGCATTTAACTGCACTTTTTGGCTGTTTTCTTTTGTTTTTCCTTTTTTTTGGGTCTATTTTGAATTTTTTTAATTGATTACCGAATGCATAACTTATATAAATAATATTTTTCGTTATTTTTTTTATTTTTTTGCTACTTTTGAAAAATAGGGACCTAATTTATAATAAGTTTACCACTGGATGTGAGCCTAATTAAATTTGCTTTTAGGGACCTGAGCCTTATTTTCACTATTTAAATTGTATTAGACAGAAACTGAAATTAAATATGAAAATAGATTCTACAATTATACATATGCGTATATATAAGTTATAATAATAAAATGTTCCAAATTAAGAACCAGGTTTCAAATAGATTTTGAAATGAAACTTGTTTAAATATATAATACAAGGAAGTTGAATTTATAAACGATGTTTACAAATCTAGTGAAATAAATTAATTTAAAAGTTTGAATTTCAGTATGAATTCAAAAGTGAATTGAAAACGTTCTTTAAAAGAACGATTGATTATATTCCATAATTCAGAATATAAACTGAATTGAGAAAATCCAACGAATTTATTATTGGAATTCGATTATAACGAATTGTAAAAAATAATTTATTTCAAATGGAATTGTAATATAATATACAAGAATGAGTTGTAAATAAATTTACGACCAAGTAATGACAAAAATCGACAAGTAGGGATAATCAGAAATATTAAGTAAGATTTGGAAGACTAGTTTAATTTATATTTAAAATATGGAAGAATGGAATTAAAATTTGTTAATAAATGAAGTTCAAACATGTATATTTAAATATAATTAAAACGAACTCACCGCAGCATGGTAGATCGTAATTTGACATTTCGAACTTCAAGTGAGTATATAGACTCAATTTAAGTCGGAATTCTTTGCAACAAGAATCATCAGGATCGATTGAATAATAGTTTTCTAATGGAAGAGAAAAATCAAGATTTCGTTTTATAAATTCTAAGTTATGTCAAAATCAAATTTCCAGAAAAACAACGCTATAATCATTATTAAACCATAATAGTTTATTAAATTAAATCGAAGGACTTTAAGCTAATTTATTTTGATTTCTAAAATCCAGAAATGAGTTATAAAATAAATATGACCTCAAATGAAGTTAAAAAGTTAATTTTGAAAACAGTGAGCAGATTTTTAATTATTGAATAGAATTAACTAATGAGAAGAATAATTAGTTAATCCAATTTTTGGATCATGTTTAAGTTTGGATAAGTGAATGGGAGTTGTGAATTTGTATCTAAAATCGAATATGAAACTTGAATTGAAAATGGAATTCAATTAGTTTATAAGCAAGTTAAAAAAATATATGAATGTGTTATGTTCAAATAAAAAGTGAAATGGGCAAAAGAGAGCGAATTGAGTTAAGACGACTGGATTGAGTTGAAACAAAATTGGAATATTTAGATATGTGTTAAGCAGGTTTGGAATGTTGTGTGTAAAGAGATATAAATTGAAATGCCTGACAAAGAGGAACGTATTTAATTCAATATGAGTTTTTATGAGCCGAATCGACAAGTTACTTGGCTTTTTAATTTTCTTTTTGAATGGAAAGGGCCTAGAGAGGTGTTTTGTAGTTGTATCGACTGACCCGTACAATGGAGACGCTAGCGAAATTTTCCGAAAATTTAAGGAGATAGAAAAAATTATGAAAAGTTAGATAACTAAAAATTGACTTGTCAATTATATACGAAATTTTAGTAAGCAAATAAACGTATAATGGAATTTTATAAGAAAGGAAGCAAATTTTTAAAATTAAATCTTGGGAGATGGAAGGAGAAACGTATGCACATTTTAAAGTGAATGGTGGTTTAAAAGTAAACGTTTTACAGACAGAAATGATTTTGTTGATAAGAATTTAAGAAATGAAGTTAAGGAAATTAGAAACAGATTGGAGATTAGTTGAGTTGAATGACTTCTGTGACGGCCCGCCCCGCACCAACCGACATTTACTCCAAAAGTGCGCTGTACACATGTCCAGTTAGCACGGAACAGGTCGTCAGAAGGAAAGGGAAGAAGGAAATGAACTTACAAAGAACCTGTAGAATGTCTCACAGCGCATAGAATAAAATATAATAATAACATACTTGACATAAAACAGGTGAGACAGTACATAAGCTGAAACAACTAACATAGCAGCAGAAAATGTAAGTACAGCTTATGATCCAAAGTTAAACATTATTACAACTTTTCAAACTGTCTCAAAGGAAAAGCAAGATAAAGGAGGTACACTACTAATGCCCAAGTAGCGACCACCAACGACACAGGGAGAATATCTATATATCATACGTGGAAGCCTCCTGCCCGCCTCCGAATCAGCTACTCGCACATCACCAGCTAACCTGTCTCTAGTCTGCTCGTGTGAGCACCCAGAGTAATAAGAGGAGACATAAAACTCTGGGTCAGACATAAAGCCTGGTATGAGCGATAAGCATCTAAACAGAACAATAACAGGTAGACTAAAACATACCTGAACCTGGACCTGCAACCAAAGAGTTAGCACTACATACTGTACAACACTCTAAGGTGCCATATCAAACGGTGTAAAGATACGGAGGTGGGAGGTGTGCATGTCATAGTGATGGTAAACAATCTAGCATAGCAACCATCCTCACATTTCTCACTCAGTGCGTAAAGCATACGATATTCACCACTTCGATCACCCAACATACCTTGCTACGATCACTTTGCCCCATGAAGTCATAAATGGCTTCACTGCACTGATAACGTAGCCACTAATCCTTCGCTATGTCCACTTGCCCCATGGAGTTATTCACCCCATCTGCGCTGGCTCATAGCCTTACCATTCCTTTATTATGTCCACTTGCCCCATGGAGTTATTCACCCCATCTGCGCTGGCTCATAGTCTTACTACGCATCACTTTGCCCCTCAAGTCATAATGACTCTACTGCACTGATAACATAGTCTTGCTATCATCACCTTGCCCCTCGAGTCATAATGACTCTACTACATTGATAAGTAGCCCATCATTCATTTTTAGTGGTGAATTGAAGTTATGAACGTCGACAACTCCTTAGCACACGTCCCGCAGCAATGCCCAACCATGAAGTGAACTCATCGGTTCCCAACTTGATCCTGAGCTCTAACTTCCCATATTGGACTACCTTTGCATCTCGGGTTATTGGTCAATACTGGGTCGGGTCGGGTTCCTCTTCAAGCCATCGGTTCGGGTCGGGTCCACTACGTTGCATCGGTTCATGGTCTTCCTCTGGTAACGGTTCGGTTCGGGTTCACTACATTGCGTCGGTTCGGGTCGGGTGTCCCACTTCGGGTCGGGTCGGGTCGCCATCTCCCCTCAAGTTCGTGCTCCCGCTCCGATCAGCTCCCTCGTTCTTCATTTACTCCGATCCGATCCTCCTCCTTTAGCCGATCCGATCCCCCTCCTTTATCCGATCCGATCCCAATACTGCTAGCATGACCTTCCTTTTTACCAGATTTCTCAAGTGTTAGGTTCTGATCCGATCGAATCCCTTGCCCAGTTCAACTTATCCGATCCGAGCCATCATATCCGATCCGATCGAATCCCTTGCCCAGTTCAACTTATCCGATCCGAGCCATCATATCCGATCCGATCCTACACTGTTTCCTGAAGCTTTTCCAGCAAGTGTTTACGCCATTCGACGACGTTTTCGACCATTCTAACTATTGAAATCAATCACAAAGCATATCATGCAGTCATAACAACATGCATAATCAACCACAAACATCAATGTGATAGGTTAAAATGGATCAAACATACCCAAAACCCCATATTTCCCCTTAAACACGTTTAGGTGAAAATAATGATAGGATTAGCAAAACTTAACCAAATTAACCCAAATTCATATCAGAGGTCTAAAACATCATTTAAGAATTTATGAACATTTTTCCAGAATTTTATCAAGTTTAAATTCGCTAATTAACACTAATTACCCTTAATTAACCATAATTAGTGAGGAACTATGCAAATCACTCACCTTAGCCACAAATAAACTAAGATCTGAAATAAATCTCTGATTTGATGCGAATTCTTATGCTAAACAGCAGCTCCAATGTTGATTTGGTGTAGATCTTCCTTGATTTGATGTTGCTAAGCTTAATCCTTGATTAGGAGATGATTTGGAGGTGATTTAGAGGTTGGAGGCCATTTTTAGGGTTTCTTGGAGATAAGTGGAGGCTAGAAAACTAAAATGGAATGATCCTCTAACTCATTTCAGCCTTCCCATAACCCTAATCCCGAAATGGGTTATGGGCCTATTCACTAATCACCTATTTGGCCCGGTTAAGCAGTTTTTCACCTTCCAAACCTTAATTTAGCCATATCTCCCGAACGGTAAGTCCGTTTGGCTATTAGACCACTCTACGGAAAGGTAAACCATCAAATGAATCTAACGGAAGTGGTTTTAGGTCAAAATTCCTTTCCAATCAAAAGTTATGGCCAAAACAAGATCAACTAGGGGCAAAACGATCATTTAAAAATCGACAAAAATCATGAACATGGGAAATGACTCTAATAGATGTTTCCTAAAGTTACATGTCCATACGACATCATATGGGAAAGAAATAAATACTCTACGATCCTCCGATGCGTAGAATGCGGGTTGTTACATTCTCCCCCCTTAAGAAATTTCGCCCCCGAAATTCCCTATCCAAAATACACAAAAGGGTCCCGCATGCCTATCAACCATAAAACAACGATCAAACATCCAAAACAAGTCTATCCTAGCATGCAGAATAAATAAATTACGAAGTAAGTCTTACCAGGTAAAGAGTTCTGGATACGTCTTTCTAATGCTCTCCTCTGTCTCCCAAGTACAATCATTCTCGTTCTCGCCCCACTGAACCTTGACTAGCTTCACCGCCTTCCTTCGAAGTTGCTTCGTATCGTGCCCCACAATACGAATCGGGTTGCGGTTCCCAACCGCCTCGGGTTCTACTTCGAAGCCCTCTAACTGATCAGGTGAAATAGTCATATCTGAGTCATGAACGAACTTCCTTAGTTGGGAAACATGAAATACATTGTGAACTCTCGCCATCTTTCTGGTAAGCCAACTCTATATGCCAAATGCCCGACTAGTTCAAGAACAGGGAATGGGCCAACAAATCTTGGTGCTAACTTGCCTCTCCTGCCAAATCGTATCACGCTCTTCAACGGAGAAATCTTGACGAACACCAAGTCACCAACGGAGAATTTTAAGTCTCTTCTCCTCTTATCAGCATAACTCTTCTGCCTATCTGGGCAGCTTTCATTCGTTGTCGAATGATCTTAATCTTATCTGAAGTTTCCCTCACCACATCGGGTCCAAGCATAAACTTCTCGCCAGTCTCTATCCAACATGATGGTGAGTTGCACGGTCTTCCGTACAAAGCTTCATATGGAGCCATACCGATACTGGATTGCTAGCTATTATTATATGCAAACTCTACTAGATTCAAATGGTCATCCCATGATCCACCAAAATCCAATATACAAGCTCTCAAGAGATCTTCCAATATATGATTCACCCTCTCCGTCTGACCGTCGGTCTGAGGATGATATGCGGTATTGAGATGTAATCCTGACCCTAGAGCCTCTTGTAAGCTCTTCCAAAACCCACTAGTGAACAACGGGTCTCGGTCACTCGCAATGCATTTAGGTACTCCATGAAATCTCACTACCCACTTCATATACAATTCTGCTAACTTAACTGTCGTTCTGGTCGATTTGACTGGTATAAATCTTGCACTCTTAGTCAATCGATCCACAATTACCCAAATGCTATCACATCCCGATCTAGTCCTTGGTAAACCATCGATAAAATCCATCGAGACTTGTTCCCATTTCCATTCGGGAATTTCTAATGGTTGCAACAACCCACTAGGCTTCTTTTGCTCGGCTTTAACTAGCTGGCAATTCATGCATTTGGATATGAACTTCCCAACGTCTCTTTTCATCCCTTCCCAGTAGTAAGTCTGCTTCATGTCTCGATACATCTTATTACCACCGGAATGTATAGTCAGTTTTGAGTGATGACACTCTCTAAGCACTTCATCTCTCAAACCATTCACGTTGGGTACAACTAGTCTTCCATTCTTTCTAAGCCATCCATCACGATCAAGCCCATACATATTCATCTCCTCACCGTCGATGTTCATCCCTAACTTGGAGATGATTTCCAATAGATTAGGATCGTCCCTCTGGCTGGAACCAATCCGCTGTATCAAAGTGGGTCTGATCGCCAAACTAGCAGCATAACTGGATCCAATTCGCACTTTGGTCTGATATCAAACCCCGCGATATACTCCAGTTGCTTCCATTCAAGAAACATTGCCCCTAAACTGGCATGTCTCCTACTCAAGGCATCGTCTACCGCATTACCTTTCCCAGGTGTGTATGCGATATCAAAATCATACGAAGCCAAGAACTCTAACCATCTCTGCTGACGGAGATTTAGATCCTTCTGGGAGAAGAGATACTTTAACGATTTATGATCGGTGAACAACTCAAATCTTTCTCCCAAGAGATAATGTCTCCACATCTTCAGCGCAAACACGATCGCTGCTAATTCCAAATCATGGGTAGGATACTTCGTCTCATGCGGCTTTAGCTGTCGACTAGCATGAGCCACAACCCTACCTCCTTGCATCAATACAGCACCTAGTCCGGTACCACAAGCATCCGTGTATACCGTCATCTCTTCATTCCCTTTAGGAATGACTAGCACTGGCGCACGCGTCAACCTTCCCTTTAGACACATGAATGCATTCTCACACACTCCATCCCAGATGAAGGACTGATTCTTATTAGTCAACTGAGTCAACGGTGCTGCTATCTTGGAGAAGTCCTGGATAAACTTACGATAATATCCAGCTAACCCCAAGAAACTTCTTACATCTGTTACATTCTTGGGCGTAGGCTAATCCTGTACCGTAGCCACCTTCGCAGGGTCCACGGCAATACTACTATCTGAAACAACATGACCCAAGAATCTCACTTCCCTTCTCCAAAAGTGACACTTAGAGAATTTCGCTTTCAATTGGTGTTTCCTCAACACCTCCATCACTATCCTCAAGTGTCCCTTGTGTTCCTCCTCTGTCCTTGAGTAAACAAGGATATCATCCACGAACACAAGAACAAACTTATTCAACTGATCTCTGAATACTCGATTCATAAGATCCACAAAGTAGGCTGATGCATTGGTCAACCCAAATGGCATGACCAACCACTCATAGAATCCAGACGGTGTCCTTAATGCCGTTTTCGGAACACTCTCATCCGCTACTCGTAGCTGATGAAATCCTGTCGCGAGGTCCAACTGGGAGAACACTCTTGCTCCTTCCAGTTGATCAAACAAATCATCTATCCGCGGTAGAGGATACTTATTCTTCCTCGTTACCTTATTCAACTCGCGATAGTCCACACACAAACGAAGGGAACCATCTGCCTTAGTGGCAAACACAACTGGTGCTCCCCACTCGGAGACACTCCTTCTAATAAATCCCTTCTTCAAAAGATTGCTGACTTGCACCCGAGCTCTCGCTGCTCCCTTGTGAGGCAGGTTCGTGAAGGCCGGATCGTGCTTCGTGAGGAGCGAACTGATAAGGGGCGATCTGACCCAGTGCTGGTAGCCTGTCACGAGCCGATCCCTGCTGTGGTTGAGTGAGAGTTTGCGCTCCGGTATCCATCCGATCTGGAGCTGAAGTCAGTCGCTGTGTATTTCCAATAACGAGGGGGTTGCCCACGAGTTCATGTGGCTCCGAGCCGCTTCTGTGGCTACATTTCCAATGACTTGAGCGTTGCTCGGCCTTCCATCTATCCGAGCGAAGAATTGGTTGATCATTTCCTGTTGTTTCTGGAGGAGATCATCTTGCCGTGCCATCTGATCTCTCAGTTCAGTGAGAACTCCGTCCATCTCGTCTCTGGTCGAGTATGCATAAGGATCTCCATGAGAGGAAGCTTCCTAGCTTGCCTCGTTCCTTGTGTCTTCAGCGTCAGCATCATAAGCATGAGCGAAAGTTCCAGTCTTCTTCCTTTTGATTGCCATTTATCCAATAGCCAAAAAAATCCAAGCAGAAATTGAAGTGGTCGTGTGCCCCCCTTCCTGGCGCGCCAAAATGTTAGACCAAAATCTGGGCCTAGCACCCAAATGCAGATTGCAAATCACAGGGTGCAGAAAAAAGTAAATAAAGAGGAGATACGAAGTTTTTATAGTGTTTCGGCTCAAACCAAGCCTACTTCCACTTTATCTCTTCTTAAATCCTAAGAAGTTACAAGTACAATTCTCTCGGTTTATACACGAAATCCTCGTGTTGATAATGAAAAGGGGTAAGAAATCATAAGATTATACAGGAAATTCTCATGTTATAATGTGGAATTTGGCTCCTTTGTTGCTGAAATTTCTTTGTAGAGAGCAATGGTGGAAGCTGTGAGCAGTTAGAGCCAAAAGATCCTTGAAAATGCTTTCAAATGGTGTATTTATAGCTGTAGGAGAGCTTCTGGGAAGACAGGTTCGTGATGGGGTACGAGGCACCCGATCCGGGAAAATAGGAGAGCAAATAGCCTTGAGAATAGGTCGGAACAAGCAACGCAGGAGCTGGTTTGGGGGTAGGGTCGTGGTCACATAGGGCGAGCCGAGCTGGTGGTTCAGTGGTGACGAGCTGGAGTGGTCGGGTTGTGGTCTACATGTGCTTCACGAGACGAGGTGCTTCATGAGTTGAGGTGCATCACGAGATGAGGTGCATCACGAGCGGGGGCGGGTCCCACGAGCCGATGTTATGTTCAGAATTTTCTGTACTAGGTTACACCCCTTCACGGAAATGGGCATAACTTTCAAACCGTAAGGCCGATTGAGCCAAACCAAAGCTCAAACTGAAGATAATTCAGAGAGATACAAGAGTTATGGAGCTTAGCACCGTAATCACTGTTTTAGGGCCCAGAAAAGGTCATCTGTTTGGAGTTCTGGGTAGTTCATTGTTGAAGATGAGACTTTGACCAAATCTCTTCATGTCTTCTAACAACATCTTCCATATCCGAGCGCGATGCTATCCAGATATTCATTGCGACAGCTTTTACCAAAAAGTGTGTCAACAAGTTTGCCCCCAGGACATATCTTGCTGGTTGAAGGAAGAAGTGTTCTGGACAATCCAGGAAATCTATAAGCTATAGAAATCCGACAACGCCATGACCTCGCCGGGTCTGCCGGCTACAAATATAATCCATATCTGTAAAGGGATAAAGGTAAAACAAATGTGCCAAATCCTGACAGTATTATTCAAACTTTCCGAGCATAAACCATGTTTCGATGTCTAATGAGCATAAACCATACTCAAGAGACGTTTGGGTCATCATGCCAAATCCTGGCAAGGGCCAACATTTCCAGGCATAATCCATACCCAGAAGTCCAAATCGAGTATAATCCATACCCGATTTCTTTTGTCACATCCTGACAAGACCGTTTGCAGGGCATAATCCATACCCAGGAGTTCAAACCGAGTATAATCCATACCCGATTTCTTTTGTCACATCCTGACAGGACCATTTGTCGTTCTTAAGTATAATCCATACTTAAGATTCCAAAGTGAGTATAAACCGTACTCAGACCGGAAGTAGAGTTACGCTTGCCACAGCCTGACAACATAGTCCGTCCCTAGTCATAATTCATACCTAGAGTTCCATAATAAGTATAAGTCATACTTTAACCGAAGTTGAGGATCCTGCCACATCCTGACAAGACACTTAAATTCTCCAAACATAATCCATGCTTAGAAAGTCCTTTTTCAATTCAAAATGCAAAACCAAAGCAAATCCTGATTGGTTTGACACCGAGTCCAGAGCACGCTTTGGGGATTCATCCTAACCCCGTATGTGCGTACTCCGATTGAACCAATCGGAAAACCTAATGAAAGCAAAAACAAATCTTAAAGCCTAAGAAATGCAGAAAATGAAAGCCGATCTCATCCAGATCAGTTGATGATGAGCCCGCGAGAGCTCGATCCAGGGTCATTCCCTCTCCGGGGAGCAAGAGGTGGAAACGCAGGTGATGTTGATGGTTTCACATACTCGGGCAGCTCTCCACGTCTAATCCGTTCCCCAATCAAATCATGAAGATGTCTGCACTCATTCGTGTCATGACTGTCCATATCATGGAATATGCAGTGCTTTCCAGAATCTCGTTCTCTTTGCGATGGCTCCCTCCTGGGAGGCTTTGGGTAGGAGACAACACCATTTATGTCCATGTAGATGTCAGAAAGTGAAGCAATGAGCTCAGTATACTTTTCATATCTAGGCCCTCTCCGGGGCTGAGTGTTGCGATCATTCTTGACGGCGGCTTTTCCTTTGCCATTTCCAGAATCGGACAGTTCTCCATCTTTGAGCATGTTGACATCGAGAACATTCTTCTCAGAAGTTGCATCTTCCTCACGCAGAAATCTATCTGATTCAAGGTAGAACTCGCTGAGATTCCACGGTGCATCTCGGTACAAAGATTTCTTGAATTCCATGTTATCTAGAACACTAGATACCGCTGCCATTAGTACCATCGATTGTTCAGGGCGATCAACTGATGATGCTGCAATGTTGAATCTTTCCAGAAAGGAACGCAGAGTTTCTCTAGGCCTCTGCTTAACTGTGGTGAGTGGCATGGCGTTCTTGGGTCGTGCGATGTGGACCCGAAACTGTTCAAGGAAGCGAGCGACCAACATATTCCACCTGTTGATTGATTCCGTTTCTAGATGCCGAATCCACATGGCTGCTATATCAGTTAGAAAGAAGGGTAAACACTTAGCCATAACGTTTTCCGATGTTGTTTGAACTTCTATAGGTCGTTTGTAGTGCATCAGGTGCATGGTAAGATCCGTCCTGTCGTTGTATGGCTCCAGTTGTGGGCGTTTCAAATCCGGGGGATTGCGGGAATTCCTGATTTCCTAAGTTAATGGGTTGTGATTGACGTTATCCACATCATTCTGATAGGTGCAGCCTCACGAGAGGCGTTGAATCAGATCAGCGAGTCGATTACCTTCAAAAAGCTGTTGCAAACTACAAAAATCAAAGTTGGTGCCCCCAGCGCTGAATGTAGGAGAGGATGGAAGTTGTTGGTGAGATGTTGCCTGGGGATCGCGGCTCGCAGATCGCGGATCGAGGCTGGCAACCTGACCCGGTTCGAGGGGGTTGGTTCGTGAGGCGGATTCGTGAAGGCCGGATCGTGGTTCGTGGGGAGCGAACTGAGGAGGGGCGATCTGACCCGGTGTTGGTGGCCTGTCACGAGCCGATCCGTGCTGCAGTTGAGTGAGAGTTTGCACTCCGGTATCCATCCGATCTGGAGCTGAAGTCGGTCGTTGTGCATTTCCTATAACGAGCGGGTTGCCCCCGAGTCCATGCGATGCCCTAGCCGCTTTTGTGGCTTCATTTCCAATGACTTGAGCGTTGCTCGGCCTTCCATCCATCCGAGCGAAGAATGGTTGATCATTTCCTGTTGTTTCTAGAGGAGATCATCTTGCTTTGCCATCTGATCTCTCATTTCAGTGAGAACTCCGTCCATCTCGTCTCTAGTCAAGTATGCAGAAGGATCTCCATGAGAGGAAGCTTCCTGGCTTGCCTCGTTCCTTGTGTCTTCAGCGTTAGCATCATCAGCATGAGCGGAAGTTCCAGTCTTCTTCCTTTTGATTGCCATTTATCCAATAGCCAAAAAATCCAACCAGAAATTGAAATTGTCGTGTGCCCCCCCCTCCTGGCGCACCAAAATGTTAGACCAAAATCTGGGCCTAACACCCAAATGAAGATCGCAAATCACAGTGTGCAAAAAAAAGTAAATAAATAGGAGACACAAAGTTTTTAAAGTGGTTCGGCTCAAACCAAGCCTACGTCCACTTTATCTCTTTTTAAATCCTAAGAAGTTACAAGTACAATTCTCTCGGTTTATACTCGAAATCTCGTGTTTATAATGAAAAGGGGTAAGAAATCATAAGATTATATATGAAATCCTCGTGTTATAATGTGGAATTTTGCTCCTTTGCTACTGAAATTGCTTTGTAGAGAGCAATGGTGGAAGCAGTGAGGAGTTGGAGCCAAAAGATCCTTGAAATGTATCCAAATGGTGTATTTGTAGCTATAGGAGAGCTTCTGGGAAGACTGGTTCGTGATGGGGTACGTGGCACCCGATCCTGTAAAATAGGAGAGCGAATAGCCTTGAGAATAGGTCAGAAAAAGCCACGTAGGAGCAGGTTCGGGGGTCGGGTCATGGTCACATAGGGCGAGCCGAGCCGGTGGTTCAGTGGTGACGAGCTGGAGTGGTCGGGTCGTGGTCTACATGTGCTTTACGAGACGAGGTGCTTCACGAGAAACGAGGTGCATCACGAGACGAGGTGCATCACGAGCGGGGCTGGGTCCCATGATCCAAAGTCATGTTCTGAGTTTTCGGCACTGGGTTACCCTCCTTCACGGAAATGGGCATAACTTTCAAACCGTAAGGTCGATTGAGCCAAACCAAAGCTCAAACTAAAGCTAATTTAGAGAGCTACAAGAATTACGGAGCTTTGCTCCGTAATCGCTTTTTTCAGGCCCAGAAAGGGTCATCTGGTAGGAGTTTCGGGCAGTTCTTTGTTGATGATGCGATTTTGACCAAATCTCTTCCTGTCTTCTGACAACGTTCCCTATATCCGAGCGCGATGCAATCCAGATATTCAGTGTGACAGCTTTTACCAAAAAGTATGTCAACAAGTTTGCCCTCCAGGACATATCTTGCTGGTTGAAGGAAGATGTGTTCTGGATAATCTAGGAAATCTATAAGCTGTAGAAATCCGACATCGCCATGACCTCACCGGATACCGCTGCCATCAGTACCATCGATTGTTCAGGGCGATCAACTGATGCTACTGCAACATTGAATCTTTCCAGAAAGGAACGCAGAGTTTGTCTAGGCCTCTGCTTGATTGTGGTGAGTGATATGACGTTCTTGGGTCGTGCTATGTGGACCTGAAACTGTTCACGTAAGCGAGTGACCAACATATTCCAGTTGTTGATCGATTCCGTTTCTAGCTGCCGAATCCACATGGCTGCTATATCAATCCGAAAGAGGGGAAAACACTTAGCCATGAAGTTTTCCGATGCCGATTGTACTTCCGTATGCCGTTTGTAGCGCATCAGGTGCATGGTAGGATCCGTCCTGCCGTTGTATGGCTCCAGTTCTGGGAGTTTGAAATCCAGGAGATTGCGGGAATTCCTGGTTTCCTGAGTTAATGGGTTGTGATTGACATCATCCACGTCATTCTGATGGGTGCGTCCTCTCAAGAGGTATTGAATCAGATCAGCGAGTCGATTGCCTTCAAAAAGTTGTTGCAAACTACCAAAATCAGAGCTGGTGCCCCCAGCGTTGAATGCAGGAGAGGATGGAAGTTGTTGGTGAGCTGTTGCCTGGGGATCGCGGCTCGCAAATCGCGGGTCGAGGGTGTTGAACCGACCCGGTTCAAGGGGGTCGGCTCGTGAGGCAGGTTCGTGAAGGCCGGATCGTGGTTTGTGGGGAGCGAACTGAGGAGGGTCGATCCGAACCGGTGCTGGTGGCTTGTCACGAGCCGATCCCTGCTGCAGTTTAGGGAGAGTTTGCGCTTCGGTATCCATCCGATCTGGAGCTGAAGTCGGTCGCTGTGCATTTCCAATAATGAGGGGGTTGCCCCTGAGTCCATGTGATGCCCGAGGCGCTTCTCTGGCTTCATTTCCAATGACTTGAGCATTGCTCGACCTTCTATCCATCCGAGCGAAGAATTGGTTGATCATTTCCTGTTGTTTCTGGAGGAGATCATCTTGCCGTGCCATCTGATCTCTTAGTTCAGTGAGAACTCCGTCCATCTCGTCGTTGGTCAAGTATGCAGAAGGATCTCCATGAGAGAAAGCTTCCTAGCTTTCCTCTTTCCTTGTGTCTTCAGCGTCAGCATCATTAGCATGAGCGGAAGTTCCAGTCTTCTTCCTTTTGTTTTCCATTTATCCAATAGCCAAAAAATCCAAGCAGAAATTGAAGTTGTCGTGTGCCCCCTTCCTGGTGCACCAAAATGTTAGACCAAAACCTGGGCCTAACACCCAAATGCAGATCGCAAATCACAGAGTGCAGAAAAAAGTAAATAAAGAGGAGACACGAAGTTTTTATAGTGGTTCGGCTCAAACCAAGCCTACGTCCAATTTATGTCTTCTTAAATCCTAAGAAGTTACAAGTACAATTCTCTCGGTTTATGCACGAAATCCTCGTGTTTATAATGAAAAGGGGTAAGAAATCATAAGATTATACATGGAATCCTCGTGTTATAATGTGGAATTTGGCTTCTTTGCTGCTGAAATTGCTTTGTATAGAGCAATGGTGGAAGCTGTGAGGATTTATAGCCAAAAGATCCTTGAAAATGCCTTCAAATTGCGTATTTATAGCTGTAGGAGAGCTTCTGAGAAGACAGGTTCGTGATGGGGTACGTGGCACCCCATCCGGGAAAATAGGAGAGCGAATAGCCTTAAGAATAGGTCAGAACAAGCTACGCAGGAGCAGGTTCAGTGGTCGGGTCGTGGTCACATAGGGCGAGCCGAGCCGGTGGTTCAGTGGTGACGAGCTGGAATGGTCGGGTCATGGTCTACATGTGCTTCACGAGATGAGGTGCATCAGGAGACGTGGTGCATCACGAGCGGGGGTGGGTCCCACGAGCCGATGTCATGTTCTGAGTTTTCGGTACTAGGTTACACCCCTTCTTGGAAATGGGCATAACTTTCAAATTGTAAGGCCGATTGAGCCAAACCAAAGCTCAAACTGAAGCTAATTCAGAGAGCTACAAGAGTAATTGAGCAAAGCTCCATAACCGCTGTTTTCGGGCCCATAAAAGGTCATTTGGTAGGAATTCCGGGCAGTTCTTTGTTGATGATGTGACTTTGACCAAATCGCTTCATGTCTTCTGAAAACGTTCTCCATATCCGAGCGCGATGCTATCCAGATATTCAGTGTGATAGTTTTTACCAGAAAGTGTGTCAACAAGTTTGCCCTCCAGGACATATCTTGCTGGTTGAAGGAGATGTGTTCTGGATAATCCAGGAAATATAAAAGCTATAGAAATCCGACAATGCCATTACCTCACCGGGTCTGCCGACTTCAAATATAATCCATAACTGTAAAGGGACAAAGGTAAAAAAAATGTGCCAAATCCTGACAGTATTATTCAAACTTACCGAGCATAAACCATGTTTCGTCGTCTAATGAGCATAAACCATACTCAAGAGACGTTTGAGTCATCCTGCCAAATCCTGGCAAGGGCCAACATTTCCAGGAATAATCCATAACCAGAAGTCCAAATTGAGTATAATCCATACCCGATTTCTTTTGTGACATCCTGACAAGACCTTTTGCAGGGCATAATCAATACCCTGGAGTTCAAACCGAATATAATCCATACCCGATTTCTTTTGTCACATCCTGACGGGACCATTTGTCGTTCCTAAGTATAATCCATACTTAAGATTCCAAAGTGAGTATAAACCATACTCAAACCTCAAGTAGAGCTACGCTTGCCACAGCTTGACTAGATAGTCCGTCCCTAAGCATAATCCATACCTAGAGTTCCATAATAAGTATAAGTCATACTTTAACCGAAGTTGAGGATCCTACCACATCCTGACTAGATACTTAAATTCTCCAAACATAATCCATGCTTGGAAAGTCCTTATTCAATTCAAAATGCAAAACCAAAGAAAATCCTAATTGGTTTGACACCGAGCCCAGAGCATGCTTTGGGGATACATCCTAACCCTGTATGTGTGTACTCCGATTCAACCAATCGGAAAACCTAACGAAAGCAAAAAAAAATCTTAAAGCCTAAGAGATGCAGAAAATGAAAGCCGATCTCATCCAGATCAGTTGATGGTGAGCCCACCAGAACTCGATCCAGGGTCATTCCCTCTCCGGGGAGCAGGAGGTGGAAACGCAGGTGCTGTTAATGGTTTCACATACTCGGGCAGCTCTCCACGTCTAACTCGTTCCTCAATCAAATCACAAAGATGTCTGCACTCATTCGTGTCATGACCTCCCATATCATGGAATATGAAGTGCTTTCCAGAATCTCGTTCTCTTTGCGATGGCTCCCTCCTGGGAGGCTTTGGGTAGGAGACAACACCATTTGTATCCATGTAGATGTCAGAAAGTGAAGAAATGAGCTGAGTATACTTTTCATATCTGGGCCCTCTCCGGGGCTGAGTATTGCGATCATTCTTGATGGCGGCTTTTCCTTTGCCATTTCTAGAATCAGATAGTTCTCCATCTTTGAGAACGTTGACATCGAGAACTTTCTTCTCGGAAGTTGCGTCTTCCTCATGCAGAAATCTATTCGATTCAAGGTAGAACTCGCTGAGATTATGCGGTGCGTCTTGGTACAAAGATTTCTTGAATTCCGTGTTATCCAGAACGCTGGATACCGCTGCCATCTGTACCATCGCTTGTTCAGGGCAATCAATTGATGCTGCTGCAAAGTTGAATCTTTCCAGAAAGGAACGCAGAGTTTCTCTAGGCCTCTGCTTGATTGTGGTGAGTGACATGACGTTGTTGGGTCGTGCGGTGTGAGCCTGAAACTGTTCAAGTAAGCGAGCGACCAACATATTCCAGCTGTTGATCGATTCCGTTTTTAGCTGCCAAATCCACATGGCTGCTATATCAGTCAGAAAGAGGGGAAAACACTTAGCCATGACGTTTTCCGATGACAATTGAACTTCCATACGTCGTTTGTAGCGCATCAGGTGCACGGTAGGATCCGTCCTGCCGTTGTATGGCTCCAACTTTGGGAGTTTGAAATCCGAGGGATAGCGGGAATTCCTGATTTCCTGGTGAATGGGTTGTGATTGACGTCATCCCCGTCATTCTGATAAGTGTGGCCTCTCGAGTGGCGTTGAATCAGATCAGTGAGTCGATTGCCTTCAAAAAGCTGTTGCAAACTACCAAAATCAGAGCTGGTGCCCTCAGCGTTGAATTCAGGAGAGGATGGAAGTTGTTGGTGAGCTGTTGCCTGGGGATCGCGGCTCCCAGATCGCGGATCGAGGGTGTGACCCGACCCGGTTCGAGGGGGTCGGTTCGTGAGGTAAGTTCGTGAAGGCCAGATTGTTGTTCGTGGGTAGCGAACTGAGCAGGGGAGATCCGACCCAGTGCTGGTAGCCTATCACGAGCCGATCCTTGCTGCAGTTGAGTGAGAGTTTGCACTTCGGTATCCATCCGATCTGGAGCTGAAGTCGGTCGCTGTGCATTTCCAATAACGAGGGGGTTGCCCCTGAGTCCTTGTGATGCCCGAGGCGCTTCTGTGGCTTCATTTCCAATGACTTGAGCGTTTCTCGGCCTTCCATCCATCCAAGTGAAGAATTGGTTGATCATTTCCTGTTGTTTCTGGAGGAGATCATCTTGCCGTGTCATCTGATCTCTCAGTTCAGTGAGTACTCCGTCCATCTCATCTCTTTTCAAGTATGCAGAAGGATCTCCATGAGAGGAAGCTTCCTAGCATGCATCGTTCCTTGTTTCTCCAGCGCCAGCATCATCAGCATGAGCGGAAGTTCCAGTCTTCTTCCTCTTGATTTCCATTTATCCAATAGCCAAAAAATCCAAGCAGAAATTGAAGTTGTCGTGTGCCCCCCCTTCCTAGCGTGCCAAAATGTTAGACCAAAATCTGGGCCTAACACCCAAATGCAGATCGCAAATCATAGAGTGTAGAAAAAAGTAAATAAAGAGGAGACACGAAGTTTTTATAGTGGTTCGGCTCAAATGAAGCCTACGTACACTTTATCTCTTCTTAAATCCTAAGAAATTACAAGTACATTTCTCTCGGTTCATACACGAAATCCTCTTGTTTATAATGAAAAGGGGTAAGAAATCATAAGATTATACACGAAATCCTCGTGTTATAATGTGGAATTTGGCTCCTTTGCTGCTGAAATTGCTTTGTAGAGAGCAATGGTGGAAGCTGTGAAGAGTTAGAGCCGAAAGATCCTTGAAAATGCCTTCAAATGGTGTATTTATAGATATAGGAGAACTTAAGGGAAGACAGGTTCATGATGGGGTACGTGGCACCCAATCCGGGAAAATAGGAGAGCGAATAGCCTTGAGAATAGGTCAGAACAAGCTACGCAAGAGCAGGTTCGGGGGTCGGGTCGTGGTCACATAGGGGGAGCCGAGCCGGTGGTTCAGTGGTGACGAGCTGGAGTGGTCGGGTCGTGGTCTACATGTGCTTCACGAGACGAGGTGCATCACGAGCGGGGGCGGGTCCCACGAGCCGATGTCATGTTCTGAGTTTTCGGTACTAGGTTACACCCCTTCACGGAATGAGCATAACTTTCAAACCGTAAGGCTGATTGAGCCAAACTAAAGCTCAAACTGAAGCTAATTCATAGAGCTACAAGAGTTACGGAGCAAAGCACCGTAACCGCTGTTTTCGGGCCCATAAAAGGTCATTTGGTAGGAGTTCCGGGCAGTTCTTTGTTGATGATGCGACTTTGACCAAATCGCTTCCTGTCTTCTGAAAATGTTCTCCATATCCGAGCGCGATGCTATCCAGATATTCAGTGTGACAGCTTTAACCAAAAAGTGTGTCAACAAGTTTCCCCCCAGGACATATCTTGCTGGTTTAAGGAAGATGTGTTCTGGATAATCCAGGAAATCTGTAAGCTATAGAAATCCGACAATGCCATGACCTCGCCGGGTCTGCCGGCTACAAATATAATCCATACCTGTAAAGAGATAAAGGTAAAACAAATGTGCCAAATCCTGAAAGTATTATTCAAACTTTCCGAGCATAAACCATGTTTCGACGTCTAATGAGCATAAACCATACTCAAGAGACGTTTGAGTCATCCTGCCAAATCCTGGTAAGGGCCAACATTTCCAGGCATAATCCATACCCAGATGTCCAAATCGAGTATAATCCATACCCGATATCATTTGTCACATCCTGACAAGACCGTTTGCAGGGCATAATCCATACCCCGGAGTTCAAACCGAGTATAATCCATACCCGATTTCTTTTGTCACGTCCTGACAGGACCATTTGTCATTCCTAAGTATAATCCACACTTAAGATTCCAAAGTGAGTATAAACCATACTCAGACCTGAAGTAGAGCTACGCTTGCCACAGCCTGACAAGGTAGTCCGTCCCTAGGCATAATACATACCTAGAGTTCCATAATAAGTATAAGTCATACTTTAACCGAAGTTGAGGATCCTGCTACATCCTGACAAGATACTTAAATTCTCCAAACATAATCCATGCTTCGAATGTCCTTATTCAATTCAAAATGCAAAACCAAAGCAAATCCTGATTTGTTTGACACCGAGTCCAGAGCATGCTTTGAGGATACATCCTAACCTCGTATGTGTGTACTCCAATTCAACCAAACGGAAAACCTAACGAAAGCAAAAAAAATCTTAAAGCCTAAGAAATGCAGAAAATGAAAGCCGATCTCATCCAGATTAGTTGATAATGAGCCCACGAGAGCTCGATCCAGGGTCATTCCCTCTTCGGGGAGCAAGAGGTGGAAACGCAGGTGCTGTTGATGGTTTCACATACTCAGGCAGCTCTCCACGTCTAACCCGTTCCTTAATCAAATCACGAAGATGTCTGCACTCATTTGTATCACAACCGTCCATATCATGGAATATGCTGCGTTTTCCATAATCTCGTTCTCTTAGCGATGGATCCCTCTTGGGAGGCTTGGTTTGGAGACAACACCATTTGTGCCCATGTAGATGTCAGAAAGCGAAGCAATGAGCTCAGTATACTTTTCATATCTGGGCCCTCTCCGGGGCTGAGTGTTGTGATCATTCTTGACGGCGGCTTTTCCTTTGCTATTTTCAGAATTAGACAGTTCTCCATCTTTGAGCATGCTGACATCGAGAACTTTCTTCTCGGAAGTTGCGTCTTCCTCACGCAGAAATCTATCTGATTCAAGGTAGAACTCGCTGAGATTCCGCGGTGCTTCTCGGTACAAAGATTTCTTGAATTCCGAGTTATCCAGAACGCCGTATACTGCTGCCATAAGTACCATCGATTGTTCAGGGCGATCAAGTGATGCTGCTGCAATGTTGAATCTTTCCAGAAAGGAACGCAGAGTTTCTCTAGGCTTCTGCCTGATTGTGGTGAGTGACATGACGTTCTTGGGTCATGCGATGTGGACCCGAAACTATTCAAGGAAGCAAACGACCAACATATTGCAGTTGTTGATCGATTCCTTTTCTAGCTGTCGAATCCACATGGCTGCTATATCAGTTAGAAAGAGGGGAAACACTTAGCCATGATGTTTTCCGACGCCGATTGAACTTCCATATGCCATTTGTAGCGCATCAGGTGCACTGTAGGATCCGTCCTACCGTTGTATGGCTCCAGTTGTGGGAGTTTGAAATCCAGGGGAATGCAGGAATTCCTGATTTCCTAAGTGAATGGGTTGTGATTGACGTCATCCACGTCATTCTGATAGGTGCGGCCTGTCGAGAGGCGTTGAATCAGATCAGCAAGTCGATTGCCTTCAAAATGCTGTTACAAACTACCAAAATTAGAGCTAGTGCCTCCAAAGTTGAATGCAGGAGAGGATGGAAGCTGTTGGTGAGCTGTTGCCTGGGGATTGCGGCTCGCAGATCGCGGATCGAGGGTGGCGACCCGACCCAGTTTTTACGGGATCGGTTCGTGAGGCAGGTTCGTGAAGGCCGGATCGTGGTTCGTGAGGAGCGATCTGAGGAGGGGCGATCCGACCCGGTGCTGGTGGCCTATCACGAGCCGATCCCTGCTGTAGTTGAGTGAGAGTTTGCGCTCCGATATCCATCCGATCTAGAGCTGAAATCGGTCGTTGTGAATTTCCAATAACGAGTGGGTTGCCCCGAGTCCATGTGATGCCCGAGCCGCTTCTGTGGCTTCATTTCCAATGACTTGAGCGTTGCTGGGCCTTCCATCCATCCGAGCGAAGAATTGGTTGATCATTTCCTGTTGTTTCTGGAGGAGATCATCTTGCTGTGCCATATGATCTCTCAGTTCAGTGAGAATTCCGTCCATCTCGTCTCTTGTCAAGTATGCAGAAGGATCTCCATGAAAGGAAGCTTCCTGGCTAGCTTCATTCCTTGTGTCTTCGGCGTCAGCATCATCAGCATGAGCGGAAATTCCAATCTTCTTCCTTTCGATTGCCATTTATCCAATAGCAAAAAAATCCAAGCAGAAATTGAAGTTGTCGTGTGCCCCCTTCCTGGCGTGACAAAATGTTAGACCAAAATCTGGGCCTAACACCCAAATGCAGATCGTAAATCACAGAGTGCAGAAAAAAAGTAAATAAAGAGGAGACACGAAGTTTTTATAGTGGTTCGGCTCAAACCAAGCCTACGTCCACTTTAGCTCTTCTTAAATCCTAAGAAGTTACAAGCACAATTCTCTCAGTTTATACACGAAACCCTCATGTTTATAATGAAAAGGGGTAAGAAATCATAAGATTATACAGGAAATTCTCATGTTATAATGTGGAATTTGGCTCCTTTGTTGCTGAAATTTCTTTGTAGAGAGCAATGGTGGAAGCTGTGAGGAGTTAGTGCCAAAAGATCCTTGAAAATGCCTTCAAATGGTGTATTTATAGCTGTAGGAGAGCTTCTGGGAAGACAGGTTCATGATGGGGTACGTGGCACCCGATCAGGGAAAATAGGAGAGCGAATAGCCTTGAGAATAGGTTAGAACAAGATACGCAGGAGCAGGTTCGGGGGTCGGGTCGTGGTCACATAGGGCGAGCCGAGCCGGTGGTTCAGTAGTGACGAGCTGGAGTGGTTGGGTCGTGGTCTACATGCGCTTCAAGAGACGAGGTGCTTCACAAGAAGAGGAGCATCACGAGACGAGGTGCATCACGAGCGGGGGCGGGTCCCACGAGCCGATGTCATGTTCTGAGTTTTCGGTACAAGGTTACACCCCTTCACGGAAATGGGCATAACTGTCAAACCGTAAGGCCGATTGAGCCAAACCAAAGCTCAAACTGAAGCTAATTCAGAGAGCTACAAGAGTTACGGAGTTTAGCTCGATAATCGCTGTTTTCGGGCCCAGAAAAGGTCATCTGGTAGGATTTCCGGGTAGTTCTTTGTTGATGATGCGACTTTGACTAAATCGCTTCCTGTCTTCTGACAACAATCTCCATATCCAAGCGCGATGCTATCCAGATATTCAGTGTGACAGCTTTTACCAAAAAGTGTGTCAACAAGTTTTCCCCCCAGGACATATCTTGCTGGTTGAAGGAAGATGTGTTCAGGATAATCCAGAAAATCTATAAGCTATAGAAATCCGACAACGCCATGACCTCGCCGGGTCTGCAGGCTACAAATATAATCCATATCTGTAAAGGGATAAAGGTAAAACAAATGTGCCAAATCATGGCAGTATTATTCAAACTTTCAGAGCATAAACCATGTTTCGATGTCTAATGAGCATAAACCATACTCAAGATACATTTGAGTCATCCTGCCAAATCCTGGCAAGGGACAACATTTCCAGGCATAATCCATACCCAGAAGTCCAAATCGAGTATAATCCATACCCATTTCTTTTGTCACATCCTGACAAGACCATTTGCAGGGCATAATCCATACCCTGGAGTTCAAACCAAGTATAATCCATGCCCGATTTCTTTTGTCACATGCTGACAGAACCATTTGTCGTTCCTAAGTATAATCCATAATTAAGATTACAAAGTGAGTATAAACCATACTCAGACCTGAAGTAGAGCTACACATGCCACATCCTGACAAGATAGTCCGTCCCTAGGCATAATCCATACCTAGAGTTCCATAATAAGTATAAGTCAAACATTAACCGAAGTTGAGGATCTTGCCACATCCTGACTAGATACTTAAATTCTCCAAACATAATCCACGCTTGGAAAGTCCTTATTCAATTAAAAATGCAAAACCAAAGCAAATCCTTATTGGTTTGACACCGAGTCCAGAGCACGCTTTGGGGATACATCCTAACCCCGTATGTGTGTAATTTGATTCAGCCAATCGGAAAACCTAACGAAAGCAAAAACAAATCTTAAAGCCTAAGAAATGCAGAAAATGAAAGTCGATCTCATCCAGATCAGTTGATGATGAGCCCACGAGAGCTCGATCTCGGGTCATTCCCTCTCTATAGAGCAGGAGGTGGAAACGCAGGTGCTGTTGATGGTTTCACATACTTGGGCAACTCTCCACATATAACCCGTTCCTCAATCAAATCTCGAAGATGTCTGCACTCATTCGTGTCATGACCGTCCATATCATGGAATATGCAGTGCTTTCCAGAATCTCATTCTCTTTGCGATGGCTCCCTCCTAGGAGGCTTTGGGTAGGAGACAACACCATTTGTGTCCATGTAGATGTCAGTAAGTGAAGCAATGAGCTCAGTATACTTTTCATATCTGGGCCCTCTCCGGGGCTGAGTGTTGCGATCATTCTTGACGGCGGCATTTCCTTTGCCATTTTAAGAATTAGACAGTTCTCTATCTTTGAGCATGTTGACATCGAGAACTTTCTTTTCGGAAGTTGCGTCTTCCTCATGCAGAAATCTATCTGATTCAAGGTAGAACTCGCTGAGATTCCGCGGTGTGTCTCGGTACAAAGATTTCTTGAATTTCATGTTATCCAGAACGCCGGATATCGCTGCCATCAGTACCATCGATTGTTCAGGGCGATCAACTGATGCTGCTGCAACGTTGAATCTTTCCAGAAAGGAACGTAGAGTTTCTCTAGGCCTCCGCTTGATTGTGGTGAGTGACATGACGTTCTTGGGTCGTGCGATGTGGACCCGAAACTGTTCAAAGAAGTGAGCGACCAACATATTCCAGCTGTTGATCGATTTCGTTTCTAGCTGCCGAATTCACATGGCTGCTATATCATTCAGAAAGAGATGAAAACAATTAGCCATGACATTTTCCGACGCCGATTGAACTTCCATATGTCGTTTGTAGCGCATTAGGTGCACGGTAGGATCAGTCTTGCCGTTGTATGGCTCCAGTTGTGGGAGTTTGAAATCTGGGGGATTGCGGGAATTCCTGATTTCCTGAGTGAATGGGTTGTGATTGATGTCATCCACGTCATTCTAATAGGTGCAGCCTCTCGAGAGGCGTTGAATCAGATCAGCGAGTCGATTGCCTTCAAAAAGCTGTTGCAAACTACCAAAATCAGAGCTGGTGCCCCCAGCGTTGAATGCAGGAGAGGATGGAAGCTGTTGGTGAGCTGTTGCCTGGGGATCGCGGCTCGCAGATCGCGGATCGAGGGTGGCGACCCTACCCGGTTCGAGGGGGTCGGTTCGTGAGGCAGGTTCGTGAAGGCCGGATCGTGGTTCGTGGGGAGCTAACTGTGGAGGGGCGATCCGACCCGTTGCTGATGGCCTGTCACGAGCCGATCCCTATTGCAGTTGAGCGAGAGTTTGCGCTCCGGTATCCATCCGATATGGAGCTGAAGTCGGTCGCTGTGCATTTCCAATAACGAGGGGGTTGCCATCGAGTCCATGTGATGCCCGAGCCGTTTCTATGGCTACATTTCCAATGACTTGAGCATTGCTCAACCTTCCATCCATCCGAGCGAAGAATCGGTTGATCATTTCCTGTTGTTTCTAGAGGAGATCATCTTGCCGTGCCATATGATCTCTCAGTTCAGTGTGAACTCCGTCCATCTCGTCTCTAGTCAAGTATGCAGAAGGATCTCCATGAGAGGAAGCTTCCTGGCTTGCCTCGTTCCTTGTGTCTTCAGCGTCAGCATCATCGGCATGAGCGGAAATTCGAGTTTTCTTCCTTTTGATTGCCATTTATCCAATAGCCAAAAAATCCAAGCAGAAATTTAAGTTGTCCTGTGCCCCCCCTTCCTGGCATGCCAAAATGTTAGATCAAAATCTGGGACTAACACCCAAATGCAGATCGCAAATCACAAAGTGTAGAAAAAAGTAAATAAAGAGGAGGCACCAAGTTTTTATAGTGGTTTGGAACAAACCAAGCCTACGTCCACTTTATCTCTTCTTAAATCCTAATAAGTTACAAGTACAATTCTATCAGTTTATACACGAAATCCTCGTTTTCATAATGAGAAGGGGTAATAAATCATAAGATTATACACGAAATCCTAGTGTTATAATGTGGAATTTGGCTCCTTTGCTGCTGAAATTGCCTTGTAGTGAGCAATGGTGGAAGCTGTGAGGAGTTAGAGCCAAAAGATCCTTGAAAATGCCTTCAAATGGTGTGTTTATAGCTGTAGGAGAGCTTCTGGGAAGATAGGTTCGTGATGGGGTACGTGGCACCCGATTCGGGAAAATAGGAGAGCGAATAGCCTTGAGAATAGGTCAGAACAAGCTACGCAGGAGCAGGTTCGGGGGTCGGGTCGTGGTCTCATAGGGCGAGCCAAGCCGGTGGTTCAGTGGTGACGAGCTGGAGTGGTCGGGTCATGGTCTACATGTGCTTCACGAGACGAGGTGCTTCACGAAACGAGGTGCATCACGAGCGGGGGCGGGTCCCACGAGCAGATGTCATGTTCTGAGTTTTCGGTACTAGGTTACACCCCTTCACGGAAATGGGCATAACTTTCAAACCGTAAGGCCGATTGAGCCAAGTAAATGCTCAAACTGAAGCTAATTCAAAGAGCTACAAAAGTTACAAAGCTCAGTTCTGTAATCATTGTTTTCGGGCCCAGAAAAGGTCATCTGGTAGGATTTCTGGGCAGTTCTTTGTTGATGATGCGACTTTGACCAAATCGCTTCCTATCTTCTGACAACGTTCCCCATATCCGAGCGCGATGCTATCCGGATATTCAGTGTGACAGCTTTTACCAAAAAGTGTGTCAACCAGTTTGCCCCTTAGGACATATCTTGCTGGTTGAAGGTAGATGTGTTCTGGATAATCCAGGAAATCTATAAGCTATAGAAATCCGACAACGCCATGACCTCGCCGGGTCTGCCGGCTACAAATATAATCCATATCTGTAAAGGGATAAAGGTAAAACAAATGTGCCAAATCCTGACAGTATTATTCCAACTTTCCGAGCATAAACCATGTTTCGACGTCTAATGAGCATACATACTCAAGAGACGTTTGAGTCATCCTACCAAATCCTGGCATGGGCCAACATTTCCAGGCATAATCCATACCCAGAAGTCCAAATCGAGTATAATCCATACCTGATTTATTTTGTCACATCCTGACAAGACCGTTTGCAGGGCATAATCCATACCCTGGAGTTCAAACCAAGTATAATCCATACCCGATTTCTTTTGTCACATCCTGACAGGACCATTTGTCGTTCCTAAGTATAATCCACACTTAAGATTCCAAAGTGAGTATAAACCATACTCAGACCTGAAGTGGAGCTACGCTTGCCACAGCCTGACAAGATAGTTCGTCCCTAGGCTTAATCCATACCTAGAGTTCCATAATAAGTATAAGTCATACTTTAACCGAAGTTGAAGTTCCTGCCACATCCTGACAAGATACTTAAATTCTCCAAACATAATCCACGCTTGGAAAGTCCTTATTCAATTCAAAATGCAAAACCAAAGCAAATCCTGATTGGTTTGACATCGAGTCCAAAGAACGCTTTGGGGATACATCCTAACCCCGTATGTGTGTACTCCGATTCAACCAATTGGAAAACCTAACAAAAGCAAAAACAAATATTAAAGCCTAGGAAATGCAGAAAATAAAAGCCGATCTCATCCAGATCAATTGATGATGAGCCCACGAGAGCTCGATCCAGGGTCATTCCCTCTCCGGGGAGCAGGAGGTGGAAATGCAGGTTTTGTTGATGGTTTCACATACTCGGGCAGCTCTCCACATCTAACCCATTCCTCAATCAAATCACGAAGATGTCTGCACTCATTCGTGTCATGACCGTCCATATCATGGAATATGCTATGCTTTCCAGAATCTCGTTCTCTTTGCGATGGCACCCTCCTGGGAGGCTTTGGGTAGGAGTCAACACCATTTGTGTCCATGTAGATGTCAGAAAGTGAAGCAATGAGCTCAGTATACTTTTCATATCTGAGCCCTCCCCGGGGCTGAGTGTTGCGATCATTCTTGACGGCGGCTTTTCCTTTGCCATTTCCAGAATCAGACAGTTCTCCATCTTTGAGAATGTTGACTTTGAGAACTTTCTTCTCGGAAGTTGCATCTTCCTCACGCAGAAATCTATCCGATTCAAGGTAGAACTCGCTGAGATTCCGCGGTGTGTCTCGGTACAAAGATTTCTTGAATTCCGTGTTATCTAGAACGCCGGATACCGCTGCCATCAGTACCATCGATTGTTCAGGGCGATCAACTGATGCTGTTGCAACGTTGAATCTTTCCAGAAAGGATCGCAGAGTTTCTCTAGGCCTCTGCTTGATCGTGGTGAGTGACATGACGTTCTTGGGTCGTGCGATGTGGACCCGAAACTGTTCAAGGAAGCGAGCGACCAACATATTCCAGTTGTTGATCGATTTTGTTTCTAGCTGCCGAATCCACATGGCTGTTATATCAGCCAGAAAGAGGAGAAAACACTAAGCCATGACGTTTTCCGACGCCGATTGAACTTCCATATGTCGTTTGTAGCGCATCAGGTGCATGGTAGGATCCGTCCTGCCGTTGAATGGCTCCAGTTCTGGGAGTTTGAAATCCGGGAGATTGCGGGAATTCCTGATTTCCTTACAGAATGGGTTGTGATTGACATCATCCATGTCATTCTGATAGGTGCAGCATCTAGAGAGGCGTTGAATCAGATCAGCGAGTCGATTGCCTTCAAAAAGTTGTTGCAAACTACCAAAATCAAAGCTGGTGCACCCAGCGTTGAATGCAGGAGAGGATGGAAGCTGTTGGTGGCTGTTGCCTGGGGATCGCGGCTCGCAGATCGCGGATCGAGGGTGGCGACCCGACCTGGTTCGAGGGGGTCGGTTCGTGAGGCAGGTTCGTGATGGTCGGATCGTGGTTCGTGGGGAGCGAACCGAGGAGGGGCGATCCGACCCGGTGCTGGTGGCCTGTCACGAGCCAATCCCATCTGCAGTTGAGTGAGAGTTTGCGCTCCGGTATCCATCCGATCTGGGCTGAAGTCGGTCGTTGTGCATTTCCAATAACGAGGGGGTTGCCCCCGAGTCCATGTGATGCCCGAGCCGCTTCTGTGGCTTCATTTCCAATGACTTGAGCGTTGCTCGGTCATCCATCCACCCGAGCGATGAATTTCTTGATCATTTCCTGTTGTTTCTGGAGAAGATCATCTTGCCGTGCCATCTAATCTCTCAGTTCAGTGAGAACTTTGTCCATCTCGTCTTTGGTCAAGTATGCAAAAGGATCTCCATGAGAGGAAGCTTCCTGGCTTGCCTCGTTCCTTGTCTTCAGTGTCAGCATCATCAGCATGAGCGGAAGTTCCGGTCTTCTTCCTTTTGATTGCCATTTATCCAATAGCCAAAAAAGCCAAGCAGAAATTGAAGTTGTTGCGTGCCCCCCCCCCTCTTGGCATGCCAAAATTTAGACCATAATCTAAGCCTAACACCCAAATGCAGATCGCAAATCACAAAGTGCAGAAAAAAGTAAATAAAGAGGAGACACGAAGTTTTTATAGTGGTTCGGCTCAAACCAAGCCTATGTCTACTTTATCTCTTCTTAAATCCTAAGAAGTTACAAGTACAATTCTCTCGGTTTATACATGAAATCCTCGTGTTTATAATGAATAGGGGTAAGAAATCATAAGATTATATATGAAATCATCGTGTTATAATGTGGAATTTGTCTCCTTTGCTGCTGAAATTGCTTTGTAGAGAGCAATGGTGGAAGCTGTGAGGAGTTAGAGCCAAAAGATCCTTGAAAATGCCTTCAAATGGTGTATTTATAGCTATAGGAGAGCTTCTGGGAAGACAGGTTCGTGTTGGGGTACGTGGTACCCGATCCGGGAAAATAGGAGAGCGAATAGCCTTGAGAATAGGTCAGAACAAGCTACGCAGGAGCAGGTTCGGGGGTCGGGTCGTGGTTACATAGGGCGAGCCAAGCCAGTGGTTCAGTGGTGACGAGCTGGAGTGGTTGGGTTGTAGTCTACATGTGCTTCACGAGACAAGGTGCATCACGAGTGGGGGCGGGTCCCACGAGCCGATGTCATGTTTTGAGTTTTCGGTACTAGGTTACACCCCTTCACGGAAATGGGCATAACTTTTAAACCGTAAGGCCGATTGAGCCAAACCAAAGCTCAAACTGAAGCTAATTCAGAGAGCTACAAGCGTCATAGAGCTTGGCTCTGTAATCGCTGTTTTCGGGCCCAGAAAGGGTCATCTGGTTGGAGTTCCGGGCAGTTCTTTGTTGATGATGCGACTTTGACCAAATCGCTTCCTGTCTACTGACAACGTTCTCCATATCCGAGCGCGATGATATACAGATATTCAGTGTGACCGCTTTTACCAAAAAGTTTGTCAACACTATTCGAACCCAGCAATATGCTGAGTAGCGCCTCAAAACATGGAAAAAACTGGTATACCCCCAATTTTCCTGAGCAGCACCTCGTTAATTTAAAAAAAAAATCCTAAAATATCCTCCCACGTAGGGGAAATGCGTGATTTATCGGTGTATCTCATAGTGGCCCTACGTGGTAACTTAGTGTACCCCGTAGCAGCTCTCCGTGGTTCTTTTAAAAACCATGTAGGGCTACTACGAGGTACACTGATAAACCACGTAAGCGAACTACGCGGTATTCAGAAAACTAGAAAAAAATAAAACATAGAAAGGGCGTTTTCGTCCTCGTATTTTTTTAATAAAACGGTGGGCTACTCAGCATATTTTCGGGTTCAAATAGAATTTTCCATTTAAAATTTTGAAGCGTTTATATAAAATTGCGTAAATGTATGAACCTACTGGTTATAATTGCATTAATATTTGCAGTTTTCCGTAAAGCTGCATATTTTGGTGTAAGTCATGCTAAAGCATTTTTTTTTGGACATTTCTTGCATTAAAACGAAAATGATTTTTAATTGGATAAAATTTTGATGTTTCACTATAACAAATTGGACATTTTATGGCATGTAATAAATGTTTTTAAACCGTTTCATAGCGTTTTGCTAGATGTTGTTTAACGACATGCCATCATAGAGTAGAAACGTACGATAGCTTCATAAGAAACGTCATAGTATATCATTTTTAACAGCGTTTAACTAGTGATATTAAAACATTTTATAGCGTTTTTTGAATCATTTCTCTTAACGTTTTTATGTTGCTAAGAGTGTTATCTACGGCGGTTTGCCACATTGCTATGAAAGGGCTTGCTAAACCGTCGGTGGACATTTCATGGCGTTTTTCAAACCCTATTAAAAGTAACAACTTTTTTACCGTGTCATTGAATTTATTCCACAACAGACTATAAACGCTATCGTATATTGCCTATGTATTTTCCAATTCAGATTCCAATTTAATACGCAGTAGAGTAATAAACAAACACATTTCATTATCAACATATTATTACACATCTCATAGTCAACACCATATTACATTAAACATCTCGCCGTCAACATTAACGATACATACATCTACAATATCACTACACCAAAACGATATCATCCATAATCCTTTATATTATAGAACAAGTAGAAAGTAGAGAACAAAGTTGGTAATACATATAAAGCATACAAGCCAAAATATGTAGCACTAAAATCAAAAGAGAGGTACATCATACTAATATTTTTTTAAACAAAAGAAAAGATAAAGGAACGATAGAAATCATATGGAGGTCATGCTTCTTGCAAATCTGTAGAGATTAAAGTCGTGGCCGTGATCTACTAGAATTGTTGCCTTTTAGTAGAATAGCATGTACATTTCCTGCGTCAAGTAAAAAAAACATCAGATTGGAACCCTAGCATGAAATAAAAGAAAAAATATTAAAAACAACGGTAGCAACACAATTCTGAAGTTGGCATGCATATCGATGTCTAATTTTGATATATAAAACTGAAAAGATATATAAAACTCCATCCACAATTAGCTTGTACATACATTTTCACTCTGTAAAGATTTATGTTTTGGAGTGAAATTTTGCAATGAAGTTTTTTATGCTTTGCGCTAAATGCAATATGTCGCTTTGCAAACCTACCTCATACATGCCCTTAAAACATCCAAACATTCGAAATCAAATAGTCATTCTCACCAAAAATTACACCATTATACCAAAAATGGAGCTAATAACAAATTTTCTGAATTTTGTGACACCGCTTGCGATGTTTATGGCTCTGATACTACGTTTCAAGTCTGCTCAGTCGCAACTCAAAAATAAAAAAATAACTAAATATTATATATGTAAAGCTTTAACCGAACTAAATATCATTTATGGCTCCAATACTACATTTCAAGTCTAGGTTGCTTTAGACATCAAGAAAATGAGGAAACGGTGAAAAAACAAATTGGTGCCTCTAACCTAACTACTAACCTGACAGTCACATTCAAACACACAACTAACTCAACCATAAATCCTGTCAGTCATGCCTCATATATCAGTATATTCATTTCATAACTAATATCTTTTAAATTAACCTCACCGATTCAAACACCCATCCGAGGGAGGATCACCCGATTCAATGACGTTTCTGCCAGCGAATATTGGACTACTTGACTTCTACTGTAAATCATTCGACTTCATAGAAAATAATTTTTCAGAAAAATGAAAGACTATGCTAGACAGATTGCATCGTTGTTAAATTATCTTTGCATGTGCTAACTATGTTTGTGAATTTCATTTACAGCCTGATCAAACAAAAATTCAAGGCTAAAAAACGTTGTATATCATATTTCAGGTCTACGGCTCTTTCTATAGCTCTATATAAGTACTTGACAATTCTCAGTTCTTGACCGCATAGATTCCAGTTTTTGCGCCGACAATGAAATCACATTATAATGTAAAAACCAAGGGACACTTAAAAGTGTGATTCTCAAAATACTATTGTTTGAGAATGTCTTTTTTCCTCAGTTCACTTATCCCGTGTTAAGCCAAGTAGCACATTCAACACATTTAACACAAATTATTTTTCTACAAATGGTATACGATCAACACATTTAACATAAATTTACTTGCACAAATATTTAATCATGTTTTTGCAATAAAATAATATTTAGTTATTTTAAATTTTTATTATTAAGTTGCAACATCTAATTTTTTATAGCTGCATTTTTCCTTGAAGATATGGCTAGCAAAGTTGTTCTTTTGTTGTAAAGCTTCTGTTTTTTAAACTTGTTTACATGTGCAACTGGTCCTTGGGTTTGTGTATATGATCATTGATGATTTAAAATGATTGCCTTACTAAGCAGAAGTTCCAGGCGTTATAACATTAGTTGGTATCACTGATTTAGAAGTTATCTAGTATTATGGGTTGCTATTTGATGTGTGCATACAAAGTTTATAGGAACCGAAGAGAATTATCAATGGAACTATCACATATGACCAAAAAATATTCTAGTCCAGTCAATTATAGAAAACGAATCTAAAACATTTTATCCATTATCAATAAAAATACCTTCTCCAATATAAATAAATAACTAAATTGTTACTATAAAAATGATGAATTTTGTTGTCTTGCACAAAACGGGTAGCATGGAAAATTGTAACAAACCAGAAAATTTGATGCTCGAATTTTCGATACAATTACATCTAGTGTCCAACTCGAGTACCGAACATCCATAAAGTTATTAGAAAGAAGTTAGAGGGTGAGATAAGAAAGAAAGAAATATTATAATAGAATAGAATGAAGAAGAAACACCATAGCACAGAGTCTCACATCGCAGCGGAACAAAATATAATATAAAAATAATCTTTATTGAGAGCTTGAAATAATTACTTACAATTTTCAGAGTACAACTTACAGTCTACACATCTGGACAGTTATAATAATCTGTCCCCATACAGCGGAAAAATATCATGTGATATCGTATGTTTGAACCCATCCAACTCGTCTCTGGACTTCGCAGCATCTGACAACCTGGACCTGTACAACCCGGTCTAACCCGAGCATTACAAATACCGGGTCAGTCTGGTGAACCAGAGTGAGAACAACTCGCATAGTTTAAGGGAATCATCCAACTTGATTTTAAAGTTCAAAACCCCTTCGAAAGAAGGGAAAATCGCAAGACCAAATCCACACATAAATACGGATGGTTTTTACCTTATGATAACCCAAATCATTTTGAAATCACATATATAATCTGATATTATAATGGTGTCTAAATACAAATAAATAACAATCTAGTGGAACGCTTGCATCTCATGCTCTACATATATAGTATACAATCAAAACTATGGGCGCTTATTGGAGATTGGATTCCGACTATGACAAGGTATGGAACCACTTGTCGATAGTGTATCTCTAGAGGCGAATACACTGGGTTCAACAAGAACGTCTTGCAACACGGCCCACACATGACCGACCACTCATTTCGCTTGAGCGTATCGAATGTATATCACAATGGTTGGGATCAACAACCGTTTCCCGAAAAGGGATAGCATCGATAGATTTAAGAAGGAAAAGGAATTTCTCTAGATAGGTGATTATACACCCTAATGGGAGCGACCCACATAGCCATGCTGTCTGCCCGATTTTTTTCATTTCCCGGTTGTGAGGCTTGAGGTCATAACGTATCTTTTGGAACACTTGTTCACCATTCACTTTGAATGCCACATCGTCAGATCCCCCAGAAATCACTAATTTATTTCCACAAAAATAATCGGGTTGATAAGTTAAGAGAAGGTGTCTTCTCCGCCGCCACAGAAATACGTTTGAGGAAATCAACATACGCAGTCCATTTGGGAATACTCTGTCAAACATTCGTCCTTACAAGTTGTCCGGGGACTGGACAAACCGAAGGCACTCCCCTACCGCATCCAAAGGATCAGTAGCGAGTAGTCTTTTCAAATCCGCAAAATCGCAACCACGACTGAACCACGTCAGAACATCTCTAGTTGTACGGCTAGAGAATATTCGACAAGTAATCCTTCCTCTTATGAAGATCCACAGTCTTCAATTGCTCCATCTCGCTCAGCATCTGATATCTTCAACGTTTATGTATTAATTGGTTGGAATGGTTTTCAAATATAAATTCGATCCCGGTCTTTCCGTACCATCAATCGTATTGGCCAGATTTGATAGTCGGTTATTTAACTATCAAACGAACAACCATTCAATCATGGAAATGAAATGAATTCATTGATTCAGTACTCATCAACATTTGGCCCTTTTAAAATTATAAATAACTAGTGAATGATTAAATAAACTTCTAAGTCTTTTATATATTTTAAAACATTGTATTACCTCTTAGTAATATTCTAAAAATCATTTCAAATCTCCATTAGTTGGGAAAACATCTAATAACTATATTATTTCAAACATTTGTCATAACATTAGTTATTATCTAAAAACTGCAGAATCGATTTAACTTACCATCGTACAATAATCGTTACGAATTCTCTCTTTTTGTTTCCGCTATTTGAACACCCTAATCGCCACTTATCCTTTTAGAAATAACCCATTCTAAAAGTTTTCTCCTTATTTTGAAAATATCGGTATATTTCCACAAATCTCCTTTCGTTTATTTCAATTATGAAACAAAACATTTCATTTCTTTTTATATTTAGAATCCCATCATATATATATATATATATATATATATATATTTACAAATTCTTTGCATAACGTTACATTATTATTTCTCAAATAAATTACTTTAACATTTCCACCATTACGACTAATATCATCCTTTGATAATCCTGAAGTCGTTCAAGTTTGGGTATTTTAATTACCTCTCAGACCTTGAGCAACAACATTCTTATCTTAAGATAGGTATCAGTTGTAAACCCAAAACTGATATTCATTTCCAATATCAAAACAAATCCATTTTAATTATCTTGATGAAAACTCGTATCTCAATTAGTATAGCGAATTCTAGCTCGCATCTTTATTATTCAACCCGCCTAATCACTTTAATTCAAATCTGGATTTCCGTTCGATTTCCATTCCGAATTCATTTAACCATTTCAAACTTGAATATCTCCCTTTAAATTCCATTGTGAAGTAATGTTAATTTAAAACTTAACGTTTTAGCCTCACGCTCACATTTATAAACATTGTTTATAAAACTTAGGTTTAATATAACCACTTTTAATCCGCTTCTCCTATCCTTAATTCAAACACTCATTTTAAGATATCATCTCGGCTTAAAATCCCTTTTACAACTTAGTTGTAAAAATTCGGTTTTAGTATAAAACCGTTCATCGACTCTTCCCAAAAATCCCATTATAATTCAATATCCACTTTGATTACTTAGCTTAATGGATATCACTACTTATTGATCGCTTAAATTATTAAAATGAAAAATTTACATTATTATTACTATTACAGAAAAGTCACTTCTTATTTAACTAAAACAATCAGTAAACTTTTTATTTAAAATCGTATTAAGGTAAAAACAAATATTCGTTAATCTATTCCACTAGATTAATTAACACCAAAATAAATAAATCATTTCTAAAACATGATCATCTCGTTAACCAATTCAAATTATTCATTCTTTTTGAATGAATTAATAACATAATTAATTTAAATAAATTCCATTTAATTGTTTCTTGAAACAATAAATTCAACTTCTTGCATTAGTTTTTGCTCGTCTATTTATAAATCTCGTAAGACCTTGATTTGTAAACTACTTAATAATACTAAAAACTTATAAAATAAATAATAATCTTAATTTCCTTTATTTATTAAATATATAGATTTAAAAATCTATCTTCGATTATAAAATAAATTTCGTAACTTTATTACCGTCGATCCAACCGACGGTAAATCAATATTTGTAACATCATTTATTTTTAGGCCAACTGGTGACAATTACTCAACCAATACTCTTTATTCGTTAAAACAAAACAACCATTGAATTTAGATTCAATAACAATGATCAATCAATCATCCGATCATATTGGTTAAACAGTCCATATAAATGCAATATGAAAATAAATAATAAATTTGAGGAATCCAGTTGGATCCCTCCAACTTGTATTTTTCCAGCATCCAAATACGTTACTTCAACAATACCATTTATTTCAATAACATGTATAATATTCATCCATTAAATAATAACAGCAATTCAAACATCCATCAACCAATTAACAATCATAACACACAAATATTTAAACCCAACTTATATAAAATATAAGTGTGATAAAACTGAGTGAGTTGAACTCACCTTGTTATCATCAAAACAGTTTGTTTCATAAGCCTCCAGCTGCGTTCAACTTCGTCTGTTCCACTTTTATAATATTACGTATGTCAGTACGGTCCCCATGTTCTTTGGCTTGTCCGATTCTGTGTATGAATACCATAATTACAATTTTAATACAGTATTCTTTACTAATTTAAAATAATTTTGTTAAAACTTTAAATAAGATTTTACAGTCCAAATTTTCTTTTATTACTTTAATTAACTTCAATTAGGCCTCGTTCTTTGTTCAATTCGCGTACTTTAAAACGTCAAAACGGTTTGTTCTAACACTGCTTCTGATTCCTACATATCACTGATTCTTCCACTGATGTGAGTAATGTAAACATTCAATTTCTCTAAGTGCAGATAAAAAGTGCGTTGATTTAGTTCCTTCATATCTCATAGACTGATTAACAGTAATCGTTGGGTTCCTACAAATTGGAAAAGTCTAAAAATGATGCATTAATTTTCATGCATGAAGAACGCATTCAGTGAATCATAGGTAGTGCCATTAGCATAACCTCTGTGTCTGTCCTATATGTTACAACAGTTTGTTTTATTAAAACTTAATAATAATCTATTATCCATACTTTAGTCTAAACAAAATCTGATTAGGCGTTTACAACAAACTCACGGAAATAATAGATTAGTCAAGAATCAAAATTAGTCGAGCATTTCTAACTAAATTCTTATGGCACGTTTAAATTTTCACAGCGCATGTTACTTACAACAAAGTAGGTTACGTTAATTATGAAAAAGATTAGACATTATTAAAACCAAATTAATATTATTAAATAACGGTTGGCCTAATTAATTCTACAGATTGGGTACTAATACTACTAGCTATATTAAAGATATAATCAGGCAAAGGATATTTTATACTGTCATGTTAACTAGGGATGAGCATGTTGCAGTTTGGTGCGGTTTTGACTTAAAACCGCACCCTGAACCGCTATCGTGCGGTTTTCAAAAGTAGAAACCGGAACCGGACCAAAAACCGTTGGTGCAGTTTGGTTTTAAAAGTGCTGTTTCGGTTTTTAAAAGTGCGGTTTCGGTTTTAAAACCAATTAACAAAAAAAAACATCGTTCCCTTAGATGATGATGCACATGAAATGTTTAAAGCTGAGGTAGAGGATTTTTTGTTTGTCCAGTGTATGATATTGATCTTCAAATGCAAATGAAAACTCTTTTACTGTAATGACCAATCGATCCAATCCTAATATCATCTTACTATAAATGACATCAAGGCAATGGATGTAATCCAAATCATGATTCAGATGGACCAAAAGCAGTATGTAGAACTTGTTCTAGATACTTCTCAGCAGTAGCATACTGCCTTTTTTTAACCTCTATAGCTAATACAATAAGAGCTTTGTCCGGTGGTAGGTCTTGATAGCTTCTCAAGGTGTTCAATATTAGTTTTCTTTTCTTTTGTAGATCCTTTCTATGATCAGACAATTCCATCAACACGTCATGATTAATCTTGGCAACTTGAGTCAATATAGCCATGCAGTTATAGTGCTGCAACATGTATTGCTGCTCTTTTGCTTCCATGATTCTCAAGTAGTGAACGTGCAGATTTGCCTGAAGCTAAATTTGAGAAGGTAGCGTTAAAATTTACGTATAAGTAACATTCGGTGCGGTTTCGGTTTTGCGGTTTGAAAAAGGATGAAAACCGAACCCGGACCATACTAATGGTGCGGTTTCATCGGTTTTGCGGTTTTACTTCGGTGCAGTTTTTTAAGATGTTGTTTTTAGCGGTTTTATGCGATTTCGGTTCGTAATCGGTTTTCCTGCTCATCCCTAATGTTAACCTATATATAGACAAACTTAGTGGCAATTTATAAATGGTATCAGGAACCGTATGTATGTAAGGCCACGTAATCAACTACTACCGCGCTTCATCATTTCCCTCCTCTTCTCCCTGACCACTGCCGTACCCACTTTAGCTTGGACTCCCCACAGCTGTTTTCCGTTCATCTGCGATACTCAACTGCCAACCCATTTTCCTTCTTCCTATTTTCACCCCTCACCATACTACGTCCACCGAACTGTTCATCTCCCTATTTTCGGAACCCAACTCCACCTTCTACTGCACACATTCGCCCACTGTCCTCCACTACATCGCTTCACAGCAGGCCACAAATTCTTCCACCCTATTGTAACACCCCACCTCCGCTAGGGTCACTCGCAAAGGAATGCACTAGCTTTAGAGGGGTATTATTGGTAAACATGTACAGAAATATTACAAGACAGAACATATATATATAAAACAGCGGAAGTAAAATCAACTTTCACATCATTAATAAATAAGGTCTAAAGCCTTTTACATCAAAATACATCAAAACCTGTCTTGCAATAAAAAAGAAGCATAAAGCCATTTCATAAATTATTCCCCAAGTAAAACAGTAAAGTAGCCATAGCCAAGAGAAGTCCAAGCCATGCGTGATGACCTTCAAACAGAAGAAGTCCAAACTAACAATAGCATTTCCTCCCTGTAACCTGGGGGGAAACGGAAGACAAGAGGCGAAAGAAAACAGGGTCAGTCATAAAGACTGGTAAGCCCTATCTACTATCAGTATATAAACTAGTAAAGTTAATTGGCATGAGGAACTGAGATGAACATAAGTATGATGACAAGATAGATAAGCTAAACCAAAATAACAGGATGAACTACTGTACCAAGATACACGAGTGTGTCATGATAAACTACGGTGTCAAGATAAATCAAGGTATCACATTGTCAGGTTTCTATCAAGTATACTATCCCAAGGTATCTACCCTGTATAACGTCCCACGGTATCTATCATGTATATTTCCCCTGGTCCTAACATGTATATTTTCTCTGCACCCCTCGTACTAGTATCCCAATCCGCGTCATGTGTTAACTATGAATGTCCCCTGCCCAATGTCATATAATGGTCCATGTCAACCTAATATATAGCATATGTAGGTTTTCCCAACTCGTATGTTTCTTTCCATGTATAAGTTCAGTCCTTTGCCGTAGGCCATACGGGCTTTCCCATGTAAATGTTTTATCCTTGAGGTTATTTTGGACTGTTGCCCTTGATCTAGTTATGTTTCCTTACCATGAACTATCGCGCGTTCACTTAGGATTTATGCCACCTAGGACCACTAGGGATTATGCTACCTAATGAACGTTTCCGTGTCTCGGTTTGGGTTCAGCCACCTAGGGCCACTAGGGATTATGCCACCCGTCAACCGCGCCCTTTATCCCACATATATATCGTGAATCGTTTTCCATGTCTAGACGCACATGTTCCTCAATGTGCCATCCGAGTTCCGTGCCAGGGCAAATCAAGAAATACGGAACTCAGTCGGGAGCTTTAAGTCGTCTGCTGATGCAGATATCAAGGTCTGTTTTTGTACCCGTGGCTATGGTCCCACGTGACCCCTCCCTCAACTACTGAAAGGCAATCCAAGAAAAATCATGTATGAGAACTACACTAAGGCCCATCGATGCCCACTTCCAGATAGCCAACCTCACCCATAACTTGATAGTTAGTATATGGTCTTTTGGGAGTTCCCTGCCTTTCCGTACGTACACGATTGACTAAAGATGGTAGGTAGTCGGCGACTTGCTATCCCGGGGCAAAATCAAGTGCCGTCGACTCCACGCTAATCCATCCCAGTCTTTAGGTCGCTCGCATAGCAACCAAGGCATACTCTTGGCTCTTCTACCGTAGACCTTAACCCCTGTGAGGCCGGGTTTCATGGACCACTTTCCACCTCACAGAGGGATACCAAGAGTACCCTCACGTTCCCCGAAGCTTCCGCTTCGGCACCCAGTTCGTTGGAGCTTTTATCCAAGTCAGATAACTTGCTCCTCCTCGTATACTATGCGATGACCTACCGTACCAGGTTACTCATCTCTTTATGAACTAGTCCCATGTCCTTAGCTAAGAATTATTACTTAGTTACCCTTAACTAAGGTTTACCACTTAGCTCCTCTTTCTGTTATCCTTGTTAACTACGATTTCCAACCTAGTCTCCTGAGCTAGGGTTTTGTCAAATGGGTTAAGTGTTGTTATCCAAGTTCATGACTTAACCCGCCTACGAATCATGTCAAGATCGGCTAAGTACTCAAGTTCAAGGCTTAGCCCTACAGGTTGGTTAGGTGTACCAAGAAACTCATGACTTAACCTTATCAAGTCAAATTGGTTAAGTATTTATTTGTCTTAACCCTATCAGATTATCATGTTAGATTGATTAAGCATAGATTATCTTAATCCTATCAGATTATCGAGTCGGATTGGTTAAGTATAGGTTAACTTAACCCCCATCCACTAATCGTATACAATGGTTAAGCCTAAATTAAAAGGTCTTGTGATTTAACCCTACCAAGTCCACCTATTAGATTGGTTAAGTAAAGGTTACTTAACCTCATCCAATCATCACGTATAATTGGTTAAGTATAAGTTACTTAACCCCATTAGATTATCATGTTAAATTGGTTAAGTATTGGTTACTTAACCTCATTGAATTACCAAGTTTAGATTGGTTAAGTGTTTAACTTAACCCTATCGAATTACCGTGTTTAGATTAGTTAAGTATAGGTTACTTAACCACATCTAATTACCGTGTTTAGATTAGTTAAGTGTAGGTTACTTAACCCCATCTAATTACCGTGTTTAGATTAGTTAAGTCTAATTTACTTAACCCCATCTAATTACCATGTTTAGATTAGTTAAGTGAAGGTTACTTAACCCCATCTAATTACCAAGTCGGATTAGTTAAGCGTAAATTACTTAACCCCATCCCCTAATTGTCTTGCATGGTTAAGTGTCATTAAGGAACCAAGTCCGGTTTAACTTAACCTACCCATTCGTGTCATATCGGTTAAGTGTCATTAGCCAAATTTACTTAACCTTATCATGTGGCATTAATTTAATTAATGCACTCTCAACCTCTCACATTAGACCTTGTTGTGGTTACTAGTTAAGCCGGGCGGGTCCGGATAGTTTTACACCACAACTTAGTCTAACCTCGGGTCTTAAGCACGACATGACCAACTTCTCACATTGGGTCCTATTGTTTGTAGCCACTAGTTAAGCCGGGCGGGTCCGGATAGATTTATGCTACAAACTCAACCCAACCTCGAGTTGGCCATTTTCATGTTTGGTCTAGTGTCATATTACACTTACAACCCAAACGTGTCTAGTTTTCAAGTTCCATGTCATATTTAACGTTACATGTTTATACCAACTTATCCAAATCATGTTCATGTCATTATGTTTTCCCATAATGTAACCCCAACGCTTCTAAACTCGCATATACATTCGCAACAACGCATAATGGATTAAAAGGAGGAACTTGGAAAAGGCATGACAAAAGAGGTATAAGGCCACAAGTTAGTCATGGTGGCAAATGAGGCATAAATGTGTTCATAAACTTGCATGTTACATTTTCAAGTCTCAAAAACATGCATAACCACAAACTTAGCACATAGGTGAATCATGGTGATAGATGACATGGAAAAGTTACTAGAAGTTCGCATAAAGCATTATATGCAAGTTATCATAAGGGATATGATAACTTTCATGTTGCCAAAATGCAACATTCAACATAAAGCTCATAGCTTTAAGCCCACAAGATCAAGATAATGACTTTATAGTCATGATAGGATACATAACATGATAGTATGCAACATACTTAATGTTCAAACCCAACTTACAACATGTCATATTAAGTTTAAAGTTAATATCTAAGAGTAGGAAGAGGGCTTACAATGCTATGAAGGCACAAATCAACATATAAAACAAAGATTGAGACGAAGCCATTCATGCTATCACCCAAAACCCCCAAAAGAACAAGCTCCAAATGAAACCCTTGAGAAAATATCAATAAAAATCCTTGCTTTGAAGAAGAAAGGTTTCAACTTTGGCTATGAATGAAGCTTATGAGCTCTCATGCAAGATCCTTGCTTTTTGGTCAAGAAAAGGTTGCAACTTTGGCTAGAATGCAACTTAAGAACACTCATACAAGTTTGAAAGCACTTGTATGAACTCACAATCTCTCATAGAAATAGGCTTAGGAATTTTAGCATGAGAGTGGAGGCCATGAGAGGAACAAATTTGACATAGTTTAGTTGTAGGATTGAATAATGGTGATTTAGGCTAGGTTTAGGGGTCTTTTTATAGAGGATTAGGATAGTATTAGCCATATGATTAACCCTAGATTCAATCCAAGCCATCAAAGCATGTCTTGGGGAAGAAGTCAAGTGTAGGAACCATCTAGGGCCTTTAGATTAAAGCTGGACCATGAGAACCATTCAAATGAAAAATCTGCATTTGAGCGATCGGCCCACGGGTTGACAGCCAAATACCCTGGATTAACCCCTAGTCGACCCAGCGGGCTCGGGTCGACCTCAAAAATCGGCCGGTTCGGTTATTCCCCTCTCCCAATTCGCTGTTTTGAACATTTTTGCATATTTATTTATTAAATTTTCAATTATATATATATATATATATATATATATATATATATATATATATCAATATATATATATATATATATTTCTCTGCGCAACCCATTTCACTTAATTAAGTATACTTTAAGTTAGAATTTTTATGTTCAAATTACGGGGTGTTACATTCTCCCATCCTTAAAGGATTTCGTCCCCGAAATCTCCAAGTTTGGAAGAACGTATCCTACTATCCATCTACTCAAAACATCATCCACAGGCAACCATTGTCCTTAGACGATTTCTAATGCCATATGAACATATGCAGAACGTGTGTGTATATGCTCCTTATCTAATGCTAATGATCAGGCCTGAATGATCTTTATAATGCAAAATATGTTTAGTGCCATGAGTCCAACATGTATGCGAATAGTCCTAGTCATATAAGTACTATATGCGTGCACAAACATTCATTCATATGCAACATCCACATGATAACACATTCAATTTCATCCATAAACAAGTATAAATACTCGTGCGTATGCAACATGAAACGTGACCGCGTCAATCTAGTATCTAATGTGTATTCGCGCATCCACGAGCAACCACTTGCAACCATTTGCAACCATATCAATCATAACATGTTTCAAATACATGTTTACATCCATAGAGTTCTATCTAAGGTTCCCAAGATAAGACCGAGGAGATAAACAAGACAAACTCCTTACAGGGTTTGTAACAGAAACAGGACCGAGAGGATATCCACCAAGCGATAGCATGTAAGTAAGCTCTACAGGAGAACCAGGGATCAACGATATACTCTTACAAAGAGACACGATGCGCGCGTCTAAGCCGCATTTCCTTGAGCCTAATTCCAGTGTGCCTTGACTACCTTTGACTCCATGATTTCTTAGCTCCTTGATTCCTATTTCCAAAGTATGAGTCGGAACTCTTTTCACTGTCGCCTCTCGTTCCACTTCCATTTATTCTTTCCCTAGTATACTTGGCTCAACCATATCTACGTACTCATGCAAGCTCTCCAAAATTCACTAGTGAATTCTGGATCTCGTTTACCAATGCCAATCCATGTTACCGCGTGCACTTACTAGGGTGGTTCCTGTAACCCATGCTCAAGCAGAATGAACCATCCATCTTATTGGCGGACGTTACTCGATTGGATTAGAGATTTCCGATAAATGCATCAAGAGATTCTAGGTAACTAACCATGACAGAACCTAAAAGATTACACGAGACTTCGAAGGTATTACCAAAGCAAGCCAAGAGTCTGACTACCCTCTTTTCAAAACCGAGAATGGTATCCCTTACTGGATAACCACTTTACCCCTAGAATCCATCCATAGCTCAACAATAGAAGTATTGCTTCTAATCTCAACACTTGGCATAGACGTTCTCAAGTCCAACAAGTCATGAATAAATGGACCGACTCTCCAACTAGATTTTGGGACAAAAACTGGGATCCTCTACCATGCTAGTACTAAGGTGCAGAGACTCAACTATCCAAGCAGACTTAAATGATACGATGATCAAGACAAAGTCTGGACGGGATGATAGAAAAGAACGACTAAACCTTTACCAGAAACGGTACCATTTCTTTTAGGTACCCTAGAAATGGGAGCGTACAATTGCCCTCTCCGATGATCTGGTCCTTGTCCTCCTTGATGGACTAAGCCATAGCAACAGTTGCTTATCCTTAAGCTCGCGTCCTTTATCCTTGCTCTTATTATCCTTCCTTGTACCACGGCAACAGGTCTCTCCAGAACCACCTCCGTCGTATGGGAAACACCTACGTGGCTAGACAAAGATTAGTCACAGTCAGAACTACTGTGACCACAGATGGAGGAAAGAAAGGAAAGGAGATTCAATCAAGGAATCAAAGGATAATGCTAATGGCCTTTGGGGAATAGCCTTTTAAAACAAACTTTTCTTGAAAAATGCTTCTTTGTAAACGGTTTTTCAAATAGTTTTCAGAAGGTTTTAAAAACTTTTGCCCAGTCTGGTAACCTTCTGCTCTGATACCAAATGTAACACCCCACCTCCGCTAGGGTCACTCGCAAAGGAATGCACTAGCTTTAGAGGGGTATTATTGGTAAACATGTACAGAAATATTACAAGACAGAATATATATATATATATATATATATATATATATATAAAACAGCGGAAGTAAAATCAACTTTCACATCATTAATAAATAAGGTCTAAAGCCTTTTACATCAAAATACATCAAAACCTGTCTTGCAATAATAAAGAAGCATAAAGCCATTTCATAAATTATTCCCCAAGTAAAACAGTAAAGTAGCCATAGCCAAGAGAAGTCCAAGCCATGCGTGATGACCTTCAAACAGAAGAAGTCCAAACTAACAATAGCATTTCCTCCCTGTAACCTGGGGGGAAACGGAAGACAAGAGGCGAAAGAAAACAGGGTCAGTCATAAAGACTGGTAAGCCCTATCTACTATCAGTATATAAACTAGTAAAGTTAACTGGCATGAGGAACTGAGATGAACATAAGTATGATGACAAGATAGATAAGCTAAACCAAAATAACAGGATGAACTACTGTACCAAGATACACGAGTGTGTCATGATAAACTACGGTGTCAAGATAAATCAAGGTATCACATTGTCAGGTTTCTATCAAGTATACTATCCCAAGGTATCTACCCTGTATAACGTCCCACGGTATCTATCATGTATATTTCCCCTGGTCCTAACATGTATATTTGCTCTGCACCCCTCGTACTAGTATCCCAACCCGCGTCATGTGTTAACTATGAATGTCCCTTGCCCAATGTCATGTAATGGTCCATGTCAACCTAATATATAGCATATGTAGGTTTTCCCAACTCGTATGTTTCTTTCCATGTATAAGTTCAGTCCTTTGCCGTAGGCCATACGGGCTTTCCCATGTAAACGTTTTATCCTTGAGGTTATTTTGGACTGCTACCCTTGATCTAGTTATGTTTCCTTACCATGAACTATCGCGCGTTCACTTAGGATTTATGCCACCTAGGACCACTAGGGATTATGCTACCTAATGAACGTTTCCGTGTCTCGGTTTGGGTTCAGCCACCTAGGGCCACTAGGGATTATGCCACCCGTCAACCGCGCCCTTTATCCCACGTATGTATCGTGAATCGTTTTCCATGTCTAGACGCACATAATCCTCAATGTGCCATCCGAGTTCCGTGCCAGGGCAAAACAAGAAATACGGAACTCGGTCGGGAGCTTTAAGTCGTCTGCTGATGCAGATATCAAGGTCTGTTTTTGTACCCGTGGCTATGGTCCCACGTGACCCCTCCCTCAACTACTGAAAGGCAATCCAAGAAAAATCATGTATGAGAACTACACTAAGGCCCATTGATGCCCACTTCCAGATAGCCAACCTCACCCATAACTTGATAGCTAGTATATGGTCTTTTGGGAGTTCCCTGCCTTTCCGTACGTACACGATTGACTAAAGATGGTAGGTAGTCGGCGACTTGCTATCCCGGGGCAAAATCAAGTGTCGTCGACTCCACGCTAATCCATCCCAGTCTTTAGGTCGCTCGCATAACAACCAAGGCATACTCTTGGCTCTTCTACCGCAGACCTTAACCCCTGTGAGGCCGGGTTTCATGGACCACTTGCAACCTCACAGAGGGATACCAAGAGTACCCTCACGTTCCCCGAAGCTTCCGCTTCGGCACCCAGTTCGTTGGAGCTTTTATCCAAGTCAGATAACTTGCTCCTCCTCGTATACTAAGCGATGACCTACCGTACCAGGTTACTCATCTCTTTATGAACTAGTCCCATATCCTTAGCTAAGAATTATTACTTAGTTACCCTTAACTAAAGTTTACCACTTAGCTCCTCTTTCCGTTATCCTTGTTAACTACGATTTCCAACCTAGTCCCCTGAGCTAGGGTTTTGTCAAATGGGTTAAGTGTTGTTATCCAAGTTCATGACTTAACCCGCCTACGAATCATGTCAAGATCGGCTAAGTACTCAAGTTCAAGGTTTACCCCTATAGGTTGGTTAGGTGTACCAAGAAGTTCATGACTTAACCTTATGAAGTCAAATTGGTTAAGTATTTATTTGTCTTAACCCTATCAGATTATCATGTTAGATTGATTAAGCATAGATTATCTTAATCCCATCGGATTATCGAGTCGGATTAGTTAAGTATAGGGTAACTTAACCCCCATCCACTAATCGTATACAATGGTTAAGCCTAAATTAAAAGGTCTTGTGATTTAACCCTACCAAGTCCACCTATTAGATTGGTTGAGTAAAGGTTACTTAACCTCATCCAATCATCACGTATAATTGGTTAAGTATAAGTTACTTAACCCCATTAGATTATCATGTTAAATTGGTTAAGTATTGGTTACTTAACCTCATTGAATTACCAAGTTTAGATTGGTTAAGTGTTTAATTTAACCCTATCGAATTACCGTGTTTAGATTAGTTAAGTATAGGTTACTTAACCACATATAATTACCATGTTTAGATTAGTTAAGTGTAGGTTACTTAACCCCATCTAATTACCGTGTTTAGATTAGTTAAGTCTTAGTTACTTAACCCCATCTAATTACCATGTTTAGATTAGTTAAGTGAAGGTTACTTAACCCCATCTAATTACCAAGTCGGATTAGTTAAGCGTAAATTACTTAACCCCATCCCCTAATTGTCTTGCATGGTTAAGTGTCATTAAGGAACCAAGTCCGGTTTAACTTAACCTACCCATTCGTGTCATATCGGTTAAGTGTCATTAGCCAAATTTACTTAACCTTATCATGTGGCATTAATTTAATTAATGCACTCTCAACCTCTCACATTAGACCTTGTTGTGGTTACTAGTTAAGCCGGGCGGGTCCGGATAGTTTTACACCACAACTTAGTCTAACCTCGGGTCTTAAGTGCGACATGACCAACTTCTCACATTGGGTCCTATTGTTTGTAGCCACTAGTTAAGCCGGGCGGGTCCGGGTAGATTTATGCTACAAACTCAACCCAACCTCGAGTTGACCATTTTCATGTTTGGTCTAGTGTCATATTACACTTACAACCCAAACGTGTCTAGTTTTCAAGTTCCATGTCATATTTAACGTTACATGTTGTCATGTTTATACCAACTTATCCAAATCATGTTCATGTCATTATGTTTTCCCATAATGTAACCCCAACGCTTCTAAACTCGCATATACATTCGCAACAATGCATAATGGATTAAAAGGAGGAACTTGGCAAAGGCATGACAAAAGAGGTATAAGGCCACAAGTTAGTCATGGTGGCAAATGAGGCATAAATGTGTTCATAAACTTGCATGTTACATTTTCAAGTCTCAAAAACATGCATAACCTCAAACTTAGCACATAGGTGAATCATGGTGATAGATGACATGGAAAAGTTACTAGAAGTTCGCATAAAGCATTATATGCAAGTTATCATAAGGGATATGATAACTTTCATGTTGTCAAAATGCAACATTCAACATAAAGCTCATAGCTTTAAGCCCACAAGATCAAGATTATGACTTTATAGTCATGATAGGATACATAACATGATAGTATGCAACATACATAATGTTCAAACCCAACTTAAAACATGTCATATTAAGTTTAAAGTTAATATCTAAGAGTAGGAAGAGGGCTTACAATGCTATGAAGGCACAAATCAACAAATAAAACAAAGATTGAGACGAAGCCATTCATGCTATCACCCAAAAATCCCAAAAGAACAAGCTCCAAATGAAACCCTTGAGCAAATATCAATAAAAATCCTTGCTTTGAAGAAGAAAAGTTTCAACTTTGGCTTTGAATGAAGCTTATGAGCTCTCATGCAAGATCCTTGCTTTTTGGTCAAGAAAAGGTTGCAACTTTGGCTAGAATGCAACTTAAGAACACTCCTACAAGTTTGAAAGCACTTGTATGAACTCACAATCTCTCATAGAAATAGGCTTAGGAATTTTAGCATGACAGTGGAAGCCATGAGAGGAACAAATTTGACATAGTTTAGTTGTAGGATTGAATAATGGTGATTTTGGCTAGGTTTAGGGGTATTTTTATAGAGGATTAGGATAGTATTAGCCATAGGATTAACCCTAGATTCAATCCAAGCCATCAAAGCATGTCTTGGGGAAGAAGTCAAGTGTAGGAACCATCTAGGGCCTTTAGATTAAAGCTGAACCATGAGAACCATTCAAATGAAAAATCTGCATTTGAGCGATCGGCCCACGGGTTGACAGCCAAACACCCTGGATTAACCCCTAGTCGACCCAGCGGGCTCGGGTCGACCTCAAAATTCGGCCGGTTCGGTTATTCCCCTCTCCCAATTCGCTGTTTTGAACATTTTTGCATATTTATTTATTAAATTTTCAATTATATATATATATATATATATATATATATATATCAATATATATATATATATTTCTCTATGCAACCCATTTCACTTAATTAATATACTTTAATTTGTGAATTTTTATGTTCAAATTACGGGGTGTTACACCTATCTTCCCATCACCTCCGAACAGTTCTCTCACCACCATCATAAAACCGCTGCGCCACTTCAGTGTATTCTCTGCTTCTTCATTGGCTCTCATTCCCACACATGCTACTAGAAACAGTCCACTGCTTTGTTTCTCTTGGCCACGCAAACACCATACAGTTGAATTTTGTAATGAAATGTAAAAAGAGATTATAGAAATTGCAAAGGAGAATATTGTTGTATTTCGAACTGATAATTCTCTCTGTACAGATGCAGAGTATTTATACACAGAATATTGGGCTGAATGCTATAAATCAGACCCGTTTGTACAAACAAATAATACGGCACGAGCATAACTCGTGCCCCTATCAAAGATATATCTGCTGTAAAACAAAAGAACGTTTCATTTTATTTGCCCCTCTCAAAAATTAGGGTTTTCTTCAATGATGCGAAACTCTAATTTGTGAAGTCTTCAGGGCGATCAACAACAAAAGCGAAAGACATGACCATGGTCTTGCGGAAGCAACAAGGATGAACTTTGAGGCTCATCTGAATGGAGAGAATCAGCGAAACAAGATGAAAGTCTTAAGAAAGGTTTATGAGGGAGATCAACGATAAAACAGTCCACTGCTGTGTTTCTCTTGGCCACGCAAACACCATACTCCCTTCATGCTGTCATGTTTACGTCCCATTTTCTTTCCTTTATCAATCCCCCTCCACCTCGCCATCAACATAGCTCCTACCCTTGTTACCATAATGCAACTCCTCTGACATCGCCTAAACATAACGCCAGCGAACCCCATTCATTTCGAATGTCAGCAGCTAGCCTTCCAGGCCATTTTTCCCTTTCTTTTACTATTACCTCTTGTTTTAATTGCTTCTCTCTTTCTCTTTTTTTTTATAGAGAGAAGCTGCCTTTCTGGTTTTTAGCAGAGGGAAGTTTTCTTGTTAAAGACGTGAGAACCCATGGTTGCTCCCGGAAGAAGAAAAATGGCTCATATATATAGAGTGAGATAAGGAGATAAGAAGGAAGTCCATCATGGTAGCACGTAGTTATAAAAACTAGGATGGAGATTTAGCGTGGGTTTCTTTTCCAACCAAGGTAGCTGTACAAAAGTTTTCACCTCAATCATAGGGTAGTTGTGGTGTGCGATCCCTTTCACTGCAAATGGCAAAACCTATATATTTGCATGTGCAATCTAAAGAGCAGTGTATTTTTAGAGAGTAGGAATGAAAAATAATAATATAGGATAGGTGTTCCTCTCGAAATGAAAAGAGAGGCAGACCGATTGGTTGGAGAATTTTAAAATTCAGCCCTAACTCTGATCAATTCGAGAGAAATCAAAACCATACACAAACAGAAATTAGCGGAAGCGTACCATAATCGATAGAATTATTGAAAGGTTAGATCTTTCAAGAATACAGTATTTTCTTTTCTTCTGAATGTTTCTCACCGACGGGGAAGAGAGAAAACAAAAGAAGCGTTATGTTTCTCGGGGACCGAACCGTTTTTATCAACGGACAATAATAAGTTATGTCACATTTACAATTTGGTCCCTCAACAAATTGTAAATATTACTTGTTGTTTATACCTTTATAATATAACATACAATTACACATATGTGCCCACATGTGATTTTTAATACAACAATCTCCCACTTGGGCAACATATGTTTTCTTATAACTGTACAACTTTATGAGCTCAAAATTTTGTTATTTAATAAATATAATCTTTAACAATCTCGTCCATCAACCATATTTATATAGGGTCGTAGTGGTTTGTGCCATATTAATCATGACTAAACCCATCAATGGTCACATACATATATATAGTTAAATGACATAGATCAATCCTGAATACGTAGCATGAAAATCACATGTAATGTGAATCAAACACGTATATATTTCAGTTGGTCCTCCTTAAACTTAAGTGAAGTCATAATCAAAATAGTAAGCAGAGTGAATGAATTGAATACTTTACTTCCGATCAGAAAACCGAATACATAAATGTCTTAAGGTAAATATAAAGCATATAAAATACAAACTCCCACTAAACCCTGATATCCTCTAATTGTACAACACCCATATGAGCAGTGTGCTCATGAAAGACCTTGGATGGTAAACATTTTATGAGCGGATCCGCTATAATGGAGTTTGTTCCAATATGCTCTATGGAAATATGTACACTCTGCACTCTCTCTTTCACAACTAAGATTTTTTTTATGTCAATATGTTTTGACTTAGTTGAACTTCTATTATTATTAGAATATGGCACTGCTGACTTATTATCATAATATAATTTCAATGGTTTTTTCACATTATCCAAAATGCGTAGCCAGTGACAAAACTACGTAGCCATATTCCATAATGTGATCCCTTATGTTTTCCTTGCTTCTTAACTTTATGAAAATAAGTTTCTTTAAAAGAATATTTGTTTTCGCCTTATCACCTTTTGCAAAGTGTTTCTCAATTTCAGCAAGGAAAGCTGTGGTATCGGTGATCTCTTCGGACACTGCACCCTTAAAAGCCTCATGTATGCCGCGTTTGATGATCATAAGACTCATGCAATTTAAACGGTCCTATTTCTCAAAAAAAAAATTCCTCCTTTCCTCGGAGGTACTAGCATCTGTAAGAGAAACAAGTCGATTATCCGTGCAGCCAAGAACAATTACTATGTTCTCCTTCTAGTCCTTAAAGTTATTACCATTAAGGACCGCAACTGAATTAAGGTAAGCTGATACAATAGCAACAACGGAATCCATATAAAACAATAAATTCAAATATTGGTTAATCCCATCTCAAGATACCAAACACATCATTAATATCAAGTTTTTGGACAGTAATATTAACTATAAATGGTACTCTTGTTGTAGCGATCAAATATTGACAATAAGTTTTGTCAAACAATATGCAATCTTTGGATAAACATATTGCTCACATAAAATACCTTATAATCATCACATATTTATCGCCACAAGCATGCATGAAATTCTACCAAATACCAATTCACCTTTGGATTCATTGATAAATGCATGAACTACATACACACAATAATTTTGATACTTTAATTAAATTAATCTACACAAAAGTGATCGCTTTGGCGATATTTTGTTTCAATTAATCTATATGAATATCAAATTTCCACATAAACCATATTTGAATACATACAAATTTAAATACAAAATATTTGATCCTTAAAACGTTACATACTGTATTTAATCAACAGTTACCTTATAGGATCATAACTTTATGTATTTAAATTTGTGGCTTTATACTGCATATCATTATTGACAACTATATTTTATTGGCCAATGCATGTCCATCATTTATTTATTTTTAACGAACCTCCCCTTATTCAAGCACGTGCATCCGCAATATCAAGCCGATAATAATGTATTGAGGATATGATACTTGCACTTGATTATCAACTCTAGACTACCCATATGATAGCATTGCCCAAATAGATTGCAAGTGAAAGATGAAAAGTTTTTTCAGACAAAAATAATATTTCAATTTGGACATGCCGACTGGATAATGGGATACTATGAAATGGAAATTGTTTATTGTGCATGACACTGTTAAATCATCACTGCACTTTAATTTCTTTTGTCCACATCATGTATATTGTTCCCAACTTCTACATTATTCTATGAACCTGACAATTCATCTTTCTTTTACTTTATAATCAAAGAGTACCGTAAGATGGAATCCCAAATTCCATTACAAAAGGACAAAATCTTAATAATATGACATTATAAATAACATAAAGGTTTCAACTTGAACACTTAGCAGTGCACAGTACTCAGATTTTACACGGAATCCATGACATAAAAAGTTTCACTCGGTTTTTAACTGACGTTGCAGTGCAATAAAAAAAAAAAAAAAAAAACAAATAAATGGATTCCATGATACTGAACATGGGTTCTCTGCATAATAGAGTGCCAAAATATTTTGCAAAAGGACAAATCCTTAAGGTTTCCAGGCCATATAAAGCCATTAAATGACAGTTCAGCCGCAATATATTTAATGACAGTGATGCCATGATTTAAAACGATGCCATATACGGTATTCATCTCTGGACCGAAATGAAACTCGTTGATCTCAGAGTCGAAATCGGAAGATGACAGTATTACTAGAGAAAATGCTCAAGAATCAATCTAGGGTTGCTATGATATCAATTGTTGGGAGAATTTTAAAATTCATCCCTAACCCTAATCAATTCGAGAGAAATCAAAACCATATACAAACAGAAATTAGCGGTAGCGTACCAGAATCGATAGAGTTATTGAAAGGTTACATCTTCCAAGAATACAGTATCTTTTTTCTTGTGAATATTTCTCACCGACGGGAAGAGAGAAAACAAAAGAATCATTATGTTTCTCGGGGACCCAACCGGACAAAAATTAGTTATGTCACATTTACAACTTGACACCTCAACAAATTGTAAATATCACTTGTTGTTTATACCTTTATAATATAACATACAATTACATATATGTGCCCACATGTGATTTTTAATCCAACACCGCATACTCCAGGAGCAAGGAATAGGAACTGCAGGTAGGCTTCTCGCATGCATATAGGTTAGTAGGGAAATTTTACAAAATGGAAAAGAAAGAAAAGACTACACAAAAAGAAGGGTAGAGGGGTACGTTCTGGGTAGGCACAGCAATGTATATTAAATAGGATGTGTATATTTGTAGTGTATAACTGTGGGGCTTTCCTTCCCTTTCATTTCAGTGGAAAAGGATGGACATTTGCATTTGATATTTTATTTTAGTGTTTTCAATCAATATATTCTGGTCTGCTGAAATGGCAATACAGCGATGATTTGGAAATACAATGGGTAGGTGGTAGAAAAGATGGTGTGCACTTTTAGCGTGTTTTTCTTATCAAATAGGTGATGGGGTTAGCCAGGTACCTATATACAGCATGTATATTTCTTTTAAAACGAATGGGACAGAAGAAAAAACATGTTTTGTCTGCATTGTCCCCAATCGCAACATAGGCTGGGTAATTTTACATGATGCACGCAAAAGGTAAACAGTAGAATGTGTGTTTACTATTAGGGTAGACTAATTGTTCAGTAGTATGTGCAATGTACTTCGATTTGAAAGAAACAAGTAGCTATGCGCATTTTAATATAGGGCAGGTTCATTAATGAAAATACATTGGACGGAGACTTACATGTGCTTAGTTGTGTATTGATTTGCATGTTTTGTTTTGTCAAATTTCAAACCTTAAGTGATGCATACAAGTTTTAGGATATGCACCGGTGTGCATTTAGGGTAGGTGAATACCCTGTTTTATTCAAGAGTTAAGTTACATTTTTATTTAAATTTTGTTTTACACTCGGTATTAAATCTCCACCGCTTACAACCGTTGACTGATATGTCCATATTGTCATATACTAACTGCAAATAGAATGAAAACAGGCGTACCGCTATATCTTAACGTTCCGGTCCCAGTGAAATTAATTTCACTGAAAACTGACTCCGTTTTTACAACGACATTATTTTAATTTATCGGTTCCCCTTTAAATTTTCGCGTACCGCTAAAATAACTCCGATTGGCCCCAAACTAAAAATATAGCAATAACTAGCTGCACGCATTCCAATAAAACTTGTTTTGTCGAAAACGGAGATCGTTTGAAAAATAAATCATTTCTAACGCCTATATAATATATCGAAAAATTTACCGTGTGCGATGCACGGGCCAAATTATAAATCCATTTATAATTTCCCAAACAATATTTAAAGTAGTAAATTAAATTAAGTATTCGACCACCAAAAATACGGAATGTTACAAAAATCTTCACAGCATTTAACAGAGAGGCTATAAAAAAGCTGAAATTTACTTATATGTGACATTTATTTCATTTTTTTCCTTTTTTGTTACATTGGAAAAAAGAATAAGCTGTGTTATGTTGAATTTATTTCTTTGAAATAACACAGTGCAAGTTTTCATAAATCTCCTATCAGCCAAAATCACAAGTTTCGTGAGGTGCTAGCCTATTCGTATATCAAAATAACCTTATAGTAAGATAAAGCTGATTAACCTAAACTATTTCGCGTATGTTTGAGCTCAATTTTGCAATTATTTTAATATATATGTACAACATCATTTCCACAATCAAATTCGAACATTTATGTACAGGATTATGATCCAACATATATTTCCAACGTAGCGACGACTACCGAATTCGATTGGGACCAATAAGATTAAGCAAAAAACGTAACAGTCGGGCTAGGCTATCGCCTACGCATGACCCCAAAATGATTCTTACAACAAAGCTAATGTCAGTAAATTACACGCTTTAATTTCCATTTTTCAATTTTTTAATATTTATTTTGTTTTTACATATTTGTTTTGACAAATTTCTATTTTTTTATATTTATGTTTGTCAATTAATTAAACTTAAATCAATTTAATTTCAAATTTCACGCTTTAAAAGCTCAGCTCATAGCATACAAACGTATTATCCATATACTCATTAACTGGATTTCAGATCATGACCGTTCAACCGAACCAATACAAGGGGAACTCAACGGAAGAAGCTCATCCCCCTGGACATGGTCAGCCTTGCACTATCCATTTCAAATACTGAAAAAGTACTTAATGCCTCAAAAGCATCCTTCACGACTCTCAATTGATTGCTTCTTCATGCAATATACACATTGAAAATCATACATAATACATGAAAAAAGAATTGAATAATTCAGTTTGGCTAGGCAATGTTTTATAATTTTATTTAATATTTAACCCAAAAGATGGCTATTTTTCTGTTTTACTACATTGCACGTACAATTTATACTTTGATTATCTGTGTTTGGGATCGAAATCTTTATGTTCGAGAGAACAGATATAGCGAAGTAGCCTGATATTGATTATCAGTGTTTAGGATTTAAATCTATTCTATAACGGTTAGCTTCGATTTTATATATAATAATTAGCGAGTGTATTATACACAATGTCTTTATATGTATAATACACAAAACCTCAAAAGTAAACTAAGGCAGATGATAATTGAACTTGTAAAAATGGTAATATTGAGTTAAATTACACTTACTAGAATTTTCATCTCCTATAAATTTTTCAGCAGGCCAAGCAATTGCAGTGCCAATAACATCTTCAATGTTTTGTAAGTCAGATTTTGGTCTCCATAAACGTGCATCTGGAGCATATGCAACATTAACCCAAACTTTAACTGCGTTTGATCCTAAAGGAACAAAATGAACCAATACAGCTACATCGATTGAAGACACACGTCCTTCGGCTACAATTTCTCCATTGCGATCCAAATCGATCAGCTTACACTTGTTATCTACCATTGAATTTGCACCTATCCATTAAGAAAATAACTATTTTATTGTGTATTTAAACAATTTGTAGGAAGTATCATTTAGTCAATTATAAATAAGCATACCTTTCCGACAACATCAACATTACTTGTATGAATAGAGGATGTTACACTGTTGACCTGCTCCACAACTACTCTTGATTCAGGCCATGCCACTTTCATACCAACAGCTTCTCCAACTCGTGTCAAACCACTGGTTGGTCTCCATAAATAAGCATCTTAATTTTTTAGCTTATCTATCCACACGACCATTGCAGATGGTCCAAGAGGAATATCACTCGCAAGTTCTTTTGGATTACTCGAGTGTAGTCATCCTTCAGCAACTAAGTCTTCATTCCCACTCCAATCTTACAACTTGCATTTATGATCCACGCTGCTAGTTTTACTCTATCAAAGAAAAATACATTAATGAAGTAAATTGTTATAATTTCAATTAAAAGCTAGTAAATAAGAAATTTAAATTTTACCCCATTGTCTTCTTTCTCAAATTGGTCTATGTTGTGCAAAACAACTCTACTAGTTGGCCATGCAACTATCTCACCTTCAGATTCTCCAACCCGAGTCAAATTAAATGCGGGACTCCATAAAAAAACATCTAGTATCCTCGGATTGTCTATAATAATTTTTATAGCATCTAAACCCAAAGGAATTTTTTGAACAAGCTCTTTTGGATCACTCGACAAAACTCTTCCTTTTGCAACGATTTCGTCTGTCCCACACCAATTCAATAAAATAAATCACATTTTCTGAAGTTTATTAAACTACTCGACTATGCCTTCACAATCCTCTCTAATATAGCTAGCATTCTCCACACAATCTACGTCCATGTTTTCTTCACACGCTTCTCTACCACAACTTAAATCCTCAATAGACCCGTCTGTCTCCAATTCAAGAAAGCCTTGTGGTGGTGCCCTCAAAACAGCACACCAATTAGATAAATCATTTTCCCTTGAATAATTAATTTGTTTCGATTGGGATGCAAGAATATATGGATCTCTTGAAAATGAAGTTTGACTTTGATGTAAATTAACAAGAGTGAATCCATCTTCAACTTTCACAATGTTTACTCTATTTGCCCAATTGCACTTAAAAACGGGAATATAAAAGACATGATAATTAACAAATTTATTTCAGTTAAAATTCCATAGTATGTTACAACATCAACCACTTGAGACATATCTTTTGTGCTTGCTCTACACATGGTAATAGCATCATAAGTCACCCCGCAATTTTGAGTTCCTCTCTGGACATCTTCTGTATGAAAGCATTGTCCATTTATGATATATTCTTTGCAGGACAAGGCGCTACCACTCAGACCATAGGCAATCCATTTTAACAATTTATCATGATCCTTTGATTTAATGGATATCTGATTTTTTTAATGTATTTAGCATAAAGTTCAAAAATAATATTATGAAGTCAACGAAAAAGTTTTTAAAATTACCTTCTTTTTAATCCAATCAGCAAAGAATTTCGTATGACTGTTCCAAAGCAATGTGGCATTCTTTTTCATGCGTTGGTTTGAATTTTCCAATTGCTCGAGATGCAAACTAGCACAAAAAATGATGCAAAGTTAAACATGCAATTACATGTGTCGAACTGATAAAAATAGATGCAATATCTACTTACTCTAAAAAAGGTTCCACTATGGCCATATTCATCAAAACAGCTAGATGAGCACTTTCTTTCTCATTAGGCGACAATGTAACTGTCTCAAGCTTTGAAATTGGACGACCTTCAAGTATTGAATAGTTTTCATAATCTTCATTTCGACCTTGTTTTTCCTTTATAAGATATTTTTAAAAATTCATCAAAAAATCTCATGGATTCTTTAGCAAGATATGACTCTGCAATACACCCTTCAGACCGTGCATAGTTTTTACCTAATCTTTAAGTGTCTTCATATATCTTTCAAAAGGGTACATCCAACGAAAATGTACTGGTCCACACAATCAGGCTTCTCATCCAAGATGAATTGTTAAATGTATCATTATATCAAAAAAGGATGGTGGAAAATATATTTTAAGGTCATATAAAATCGTAACGATCTCATCATTGAGTTGCTGAAGCTTTTCTTTATCAAGAACACGTTGACATAGTTTATTGAAAAACGAGCATAGTCGGCTTATTGTTTTCGGAGGCTTCTTTGGCAACAGACCTCTTATCGCAACAGATAACATTTGTTGCATCAAAACATGATAATCGTGGGACTTAAAGCCACTAACTTTGTAATCCTTCAAAGATATACAACGTTTAAATTTTGAACAATAACCATCAGACCCCTTGAAATCATATAATCTTTAACAAAATATTCCTTTTTCACAACTTGACAATGTATATGGAGCCGGAGGAAGATATGTTTTCTTTCCACAAGGTTGTGCAAAAAGACTATGAGGAATTTCCCATTCTTCTAAATCTTTTCCGGAATTTACTCCATCTTTGGATTTGCTATCATGTAATATTGTTGCTAACAAGCTTTCTCCAACATTTTTCTCGATATGCATTGCATCTAAATTGTGTCGCAATGGAAGTTCCTATAAACATCAATAGTATGACAATTCAGGATTATAATTTATTTAGTTAAAATGATGCAAAAAATATTTGAACACTAACCTTCCAACTGGGTAAATCAAAGAAAATAGTTCTCTTTTCCATCTTGATAACTTGGTTTTCATTAGGGGTGAGCAATATTCGGTTCAAACCGAATTAACCGACCAAACCAGTTCATTTCGGTCGATTCGGTTCGGTTTCAAAACTAAATCGGTTTGAATTCGGTTTGTAAAATATATTTGTTTGGTTATCGGTTTAACTGAATTAACCGAACTTGTAATTTTTTATCTAATTTTATGGTATTATACTTTAAATAATTAGTTTAGCTATATAATACAAAGAATTTATTGCAAATAGATCAAATCTTATCAAAAACATAAAATTTACTATATAAACTTTCTCCAAACATCAATTTATGGTTTACTTCAAATGAATGCATCCGTAAAATTATAGTATTTCCTTCAAGTTCGTTTAAATCGGTTACCGACCGAATTAACCGAACTTAATTCGGTTCGGTTCGGTTCGAAAAAAGTTCGGTTTCATTTCGGTTTGAGTTTTTTTACGTGCAAACCAACCAACCCGACCGAACGCTCACCCCTAGTTTTCATGGGATCATCGTATTCGTCTTGTTTACTATGAGTACACTTTCTTTTTTTTACTCTCCCCCTTTTTTGTTGACTTCTTATTTGGATTCTTCTTATTCTTTGTCGCCTTCTTATTTTTTTCTGCTTTCTTATCTTTTCCAAGATTTTTTCAAAAATCCTTTAAAATAACAGAAATGTTTCTACCTGTTTGAATTCTAGGCTTGTCATCATTCTCCACAGTATTATCAAACCAAGTTTTTTGTTTTTGCAATGGATCCGAAGGAGGTAAAAATCTTCTATGGCCCATATATGCATTTTTGTGACAATGAGTCAACCATCGATGACGAGTGTTGACACTGCATAATGGACAAGCTTTTTTACCTTTTACATAACATCCAACAAGGTTACCATAAGCAGGAAAATCATTTGTTGTCCAAAGTAGAATTGCTTTTAAGTTAAAAACTGTTTTACTAAATGCATCATAGATATCAACACCACTACTCCACAAGTGATGTAAGTCGTCCACCAATGGCACCAATATATATCAATATCGTTTCCCGGTTGTTTTGTACCAGGAATCACCAAACTAAACATAATGTTTTCTTTTTTCGTGCATAACATGGGTGGTAGATTATACGTCACGAGCATTATTGGCCAACAATTATACTTAGAACTTTTTATGGCAAATGGGTTGAAACCATCCATAGCAAGGCCAAGCCTGAGATTTCGCGGATCGGCTGAAAACGGTTTCCATTTCTCATCCACCATGTTCTAGGTTATCGAATCAACAGCATGACGCATTTTACCATCATTGCTTTTATTGCTATAATGCCACCATAGATCCTCTGCCATCTTCTGAGATCTAAACATTCTCCTAAATCTTGGAATGATAGGAAAATATCTCAACACATTAACAGGAGTACCATACATAATTTCTTTTGTACTTTTGTTTATCTTCCATCTTGAGGAATAACAGTTTGGACAACTATCCTAATCTTTGTACTCCTTTCTAAAAAGACAACAATCATATTTACAAGCATCAGTTTTCTCAAAACCCATATCAAATATTTTGAGAATTTTTTTAACTTCATATAATTTCTTGGTTGATAAAATCTTCGTCTTCAAACTGAATGGCTTGGAATAAGTCATATGTGTAACTCAGTTTGGTTTCTTCAACTACATTTATTTGCTCACCATGATGATACAATCTAGTGTACTTGTACTTATGATCCATTTCTTTTATAATCAAATGCTCAAAGACAATCTTGTCATCACGATGACTAAGATTTCGACACTCTACACAAGGACATAAAATATTTCGTGTATTTGCCTAATTTTTCTTTGCGACTTGCACAAAATTCCATGCTCCTTGCTGATATTCGATACAAGTTCTATGATGAAAAGTAAGCATAAAAATTGACTTTAATATTATATTTTAAAAAAAAATCCCAGATTAACACTTGAATTAAGCATTATCATGTTACCTGTGCAAATCCACCCAATCTTTTTCCATCATCATACATAATATGAAGGTGGGCAAATTTCTAAAAACCAAAGCAACAACTAGTTATTAATTCCAAACAAAAAAGTGGTCATTCATGCACAATTGTAATAACATACGTGCAACTATAAGTGCACAAACATTTCACACACTGATACTCAACACAAGTTTATTCATAGCCATATTTTCAATGGACATAAACAATGCTTACTAACTTGAAAATAAATTATTAAAAGGTTTACATACCCAAAACTAAGTAGTAATGTGTTAGATGTACCAGTTACTTGTTTATTCAAAAAAAATTTATTTTTATCGCAAGTATTCGATAACTTATTGTTTAACTTATTCAGATACAAATCAAGAGGCAATTCGTTCAATACATTTTCTTTATGTAGTTTGCACCATGTTAGGGACTGTTACTAAGAAGGTAACATTTCAAATGTGTAGATTTATATGTCTTGTGTTCAAATCCTGGATTTGGAGGGGGAAAAAAGTTCTGCGCATCTGTGAATAAATAAATGATCAAAGAAGCAAGTAAAGAATAAAATCACACACAAGATTTAACGTAGAAAAACCCTTTGCGGGAAAAAAACCACGGGATAAAGGCAAACTTTATTGATTTAATTGATGGAGTTGTTATAGGCTTATTCGACATATCAACCATAGCAGTAAATTTATATTCTACTTTCATGCATTCAGATAAGGAGAGAAAGATTAAAAAAAAGAATATTCTTTATCCTTCAATGAGGTTGCTGCATTTATCTCAATCAAGAGAGTAAATTAAAATCTCCTTTATCCTTTTGATGAGGTTGCTATAAATGTCTCAATCAAGAGAGAATCTTCTTTATCCTTTAAATGAGGTTGCTGAAAATACCTCAATCAAGGGAGTAAATTAAGGAACTAAATAATATTCTTTAGGTGACACATCAGCTGGACCAATCCTCAATCAAGAGAGTAAATTAAGGAACTAAATAATATCCTTTAGATGACACATCAGCTGAACCAATCCTAATGAGAATTTCGGATCACAAATTAACAATCTCCACCTTGAGACGAATTCTCATCTTGAAGTAAAAAACGAACTCCTTCAACAAGTAAATATCTGCCTTGCTCCAATAGTCCCTAAAGACTATACTGTAACACCAACCAAGCTTTAGCAAAGCTCAAACTTAGTAATTGGAACTGGCTTTGTCATCATGTCAGCGGGATTGTCATGAGTACTTATCTTGCAAATTTTAACACCACCTTTAGCAATAACATCTCGAATGTAGTGATACCTCACATCTATATGTTTAGTTCTCTCGTGGAACATTTGATCCTTTGTAAGGCATATAGCACTCTGGCTATCAGAAAATATAGTAATGCAAGATGTATCTCCACAGAACTCAAAATATAAACCTCTAAGCCAAATAGCTTCTTTACATGCTTCAGAAATAGCCATATACTCGGCCTCAGTAGTTGATAATGCTACTGTAGTTTGCAAGGTTGCTTTCCAACTTACAGCACAGCCACCAATGGTGAAAACATAACCTGTTAATGATCTCCTTTTATCCAAATCACCTGCAAAATCAGAATCCACATAACCAACAAGTTCTTCTTTAGATTTACCAAACTGCAAACAAGCATTTGCAGTGCCATGAAGATATCTAAAAATCCATTGAACTGCTTTCCAATGCTCTCTTCCAGGATTGGCCATGAATCTACTGACAACACTTAAAGCATGTGATAAATCAGGACGCGAACAAACCATGGCATACATAAGTGAACCAACTGCACTAGAATAGGGAACTCTAGACATGTACTCAATATCTTCATTTGATTGTGGACACATGGCTGATGACAATTTAAAATGTGCAGCAAGAGGAGTACTTACAGGTTTGACATCAAGCATATTAAAACGGCGAAGCACTTTTCTAACATACCCATTCTGACTTAGGTATAATTTTCCAGAAGTTCTATCTCTTGATATCTCCATGCCAAGAATCTTCTTAGCATCTCCCAAATCTTTCATTTCAAACTCTCTACTTAACTGCCTTTTCAAATTTTCAATTTCCACCTTGTCTTTTGAAGTAATCAACATATCATCAACATAAAGTAACAAATAAATGGCTGAATGAGTAGTAATTTTCAAATAGACACAACTATCATAATTGGACCTTTTAAAACCTTGAGATAGCATAAAATTGTCAAATCTTTTATACCACTGCCTAGTTGACTGTTTCAATCCATAAAGAGATTTCTTTAATTTACAGACAAGATTTTCTTTTCCAGGGATGATAAAACCCTCAGGTTGATGCATATAAATATCCTCTTCTAATTCTCCATGTAAAAATGCAGTTTTTACATCTAACTGTTGAAGCTCATAATCATGCATAGCAACAATACTGAGTAACATGCGAATTGAGCTATGTTTCACAACAGGGGAAAAAACTTCAATATAGTCAATACCTGGAATCTGACTGTAACCTTTTGCAACTAATCTTGCTTTGTACCTTGTCTTATCGTTTGGAGAAACACCTTCTTTTCTCTTGAAAACCCATTTGCAATGAATAGGTTTCTTCTCTTTAGGCAATTTGATTAAGTCCCAAGTGTCATTTCTTTCAAGTGACTTCATCTCATCATGCATAGCAGCCATCCACTTATCAGAATCACTAGAGATAACAGCCTCAGAATATGAAGAAGGCTCAGCAATACCTTCTATTTCTTCTACTACAACGCACGCATAAGCAACAACATTTGCTTCCTCAATAAACCTTCTTACTGGTTTTGGATTCCTTCTAATTCTGTTTGTTGCAATAGATTGTTGCGGTGGTTGCATAACTGCTGGAGGATCCTCAACAATGGGTGCTTCATCTTGTCCCTCAATTTCTGCGTTTGATGTAGCATCTGTATCAATAATATGCTCCACCTGGACATTGTATTTCTGCTTACTCTCAACAAGATCATTAGTAGATGGAATATCATGTAACATAGCAGATTCATTAAACACAACATTTCTGCTAATTACAACCTTACTTGTTTCAGGATTCCATAATTTATAGCCTTTAACACCAGACTTATAACCAAGAAAAATGCACTTAATAGCTCTTGGCTCTAACTTTCCATTGTCAACATGAGCATAAGCAATACATCCAAAAACTTTCAATTCAGAATAATTTGCTGGAGAACCAGACCATACCTCAATCGGAGTTTTCTTACCAATAGCAACAGAGGGAGAGCGGTTGATGTGAAAACCCGTAACTTCCCCGTAAAGGAAAGTGTCGGATAGTTCGAGAACAAGCCACAACAGAACGCATATAAAAGAACATTTCATTGTATATTACAACAATGCATCAGATTATAAGAATATACAGAGTATGAAACAATATTACACAGAAATATCAGAGATTTAAATTACATTTAAATACATAGCAGCGGAAAATAACACAATACACAACTAGAATGAGATATACGGATACAAAGCTTTCCGGATATCGTTCCAGCTGTAAACCAGGATCCTGTGAATATAAATCTGCAAAACCAAAACTACTAGCTGCCCGTGTCAAAATAAGGGCACCCAGAGTTTAGGTTAAAACAATAAACTCCAGGTCAGTCATGTGACTGGTGTGAGAACTAAAACAGTTATAAATCTTTATTTTTAAAGTTAGGTAAATCAAGGGACCACGCCGTAAAACACGGAACGGGTTTCCTCCCAAGAATACCAGTGCATAAAACAAGCAGCGCAATGCTAAATAAAGAAAAATGAAGCTGTTATAAGACCCAGGTCCTATCACACAATGCAACGCAAGCCGGGGGATAGGGTTTTCCCTTATAACAGCCAAAGAATGCTTGATACGTTTAAAACAAATCATTTGATACTATTATAAGTGCATAGTGTATAAAACAACTTCAAATCATAAGTATCAATCATAAGCGTAATGGGTACCATATATCATGTCGCCATATATAGGTTTACAATCAAAACCGCAATGTCGTATTTGGAAATTGGATTTCCATCTATGAACCGAGGCAAAAGATAGTCCTCGCCGAATTCGAGACGCTCTAGCCCGCCCCTCAGGCAAGTACTCAGTCAAGCCTTTGGATCGTCAGGGCCGGTCCACCGATGTGGATTAAAATGCCTGAACATGCGTTTCCCCGCCCTTTGGGGCGTAGATGAGCCAACGAATGACTCCATCGGACCCGGATCGTCCGATCAAACCGAGGCGCCTCGCAACAGCAACAACCACATAAGTCAAACTCGTCTGGGCGTGTAAAACCACTGACGTCACTTTTTAGCTAGAAAGAAACGCATGTCCTCCCTGATGTCCGTCTCCCGTTTTTGGTTCATACCGGGTGTGAAACACGCGAAGTAAACGTTACACAAAGCTACGCCACAAAGGCCTTGCTTTGATCATCACCACAAGACTTTGCTTTTCAACAGAGGCCTCGATCAATTGCCACTTAGGCATGCCACACAGGCAATTCACTCCATGCGTTTGATATCCATCAATATATAACCCCTGAGCTCGTACGTCTCAGAGAAGGGCGTTAAGCAAGAGAATAAATTCTCCGCCGCCAAACAGATACATATTTAATAGAGATCAATCACACGGACTAAAATCCAATGTCAGACACACAGTCCATTTACAAGTCCGTTCTGGGTCTGAACGAAACCGGAGGCACTTTCCTCGCATATCCATCCATCTCCAAGTACGTCTGGATGACCACCAACTATTTCCATCCTCTTGGGTGTACAGCCCAATCAGGATCGTTGGTAATTATCCAAACGATGTGAAGACTTCCGGTCTTCAACCACCGTCTTTATCTTCGACATATCGTCGTATCAGTTATTCAGAATGGGATAAACCCGGTCTTTCCGAATAACCCGCGTATATTTTGAATAAGTGTTACGCAAACACACATATGCCTCATTTCAATTCTTCAGTCACTAACCGTAAATTAATCAAGAGAATAATTCCCCAAATATTAACCCCGAAGGCCGAAACCAACATCAGATCAATATCCAGAAAACCATTCTGCTTGGCTATCCGACAGTTAGTTTCTAAATTTCACATTCATAGGGAAAGGTTCCCATTAATTTTATCCAAGATAAATTCTTTATATTTATTCTTTAATCTATCCTTTTGAATTCGATTTAACTAGTCGGGATTAACGAACCTTACCGAAGTAATCATTTGTTTTAATTTCCCAATCCCAACCTATTCATCCCATGAAGTAAAACTGGTAATACTTCATATCTAACACCACAGTGTTATCGGTAAATTCAATTATCATTTCACGCTCAAATCTAATTAAAGATTTAACTATCGCCTGGAGTAAAACTGGTGATACTCCATTCTCGATCTTTTCAATCTAATTAAAGATTCATTAAAACTCCACTTAGTTTTAATTGTTAACTGGGTTAAAGAATCCGTGTCCTTTAAAATACGGTTCACGATAAACCCAAAGTCACATCCCATTGATTATCGGGTTAAAGAACGAGTGTTATTTAAAACACTGTTCACGATAAACCCAAAAATCAATATCAATTCAATTCCAATTAAATATTATTTAATTGGTACACTTCATTAAATCTAAATAAAAAGATTTAATCTTTTCTCAACTGGGTTCAAGAACAGTGTTAGTGAAGACACCATTCACGACAAACCCAAATCATATTTGATATTAAATACAAGGCTCTGAATAGAAAATATATCGGCTTATATTCAATATCAAATTCTACGACTAACAAATGTCGTATTGGAAATAACGATATAAATATATATCTTTCAAATTTCCATAACAACACCTGTATAATCACGAATTCCAACATCGAAATATTCCGAAGACTATTTCGATTCAAATCCACTCCAATGCAATCATTGGATATTCTGGTTATTTTTAAAACCCTTTTTAAATTCCATTTATTTATTTAAAAATAAATAGGATTATAATTCTAGTTCAAAACCAGTTCATTTCGATTAAAATCTATTTTTATCTTTTCAAATATGGAGTTTTTCATACCAATTCTTTCTAAATCATTTCTTATGATTTTACACAATTTATTACTATTTTTAATAATTTTATCAAGGCCCGTACAGTCGATTTCCATCAATGGCCATCGAACTGCACTTACAGCGACCTTTTTCAAATTTGATTTGGACATAACTCCAAATCCAACCGTTAGATTTCAAATTTCTAATATTCATTAGAAAGCTCTTTTCGATACAAACCCAACGGTTCCGGTTTTAGGAGAATCCGACGGTCGGATCTCCCGTAATGTCCGTTTGAAATAAATGGTCGAAATTCGTGAACTGCCGCGGCGCGGCGCGTTCTATTTAGGCCATTATATTATATATATATAATATATATTTCGTCGATTTCTATTTAAAACGAATTATATAAATAGTTTTAAATTCGTTTCAAAAACAATTTCAACTTCCTTTTCAATTCAAATCAAAATTGAGTTCTTCTTTATAAATTCGTTTTAAAATTCATTTCTATTCAATTCAAATTTCAATTCATTTCAATTCGCTTTCAATTCAATTCATTTCGAAATCGTTCTCAATTCAATTCATTTCGAAATCGTTTTCAATTCAATTAATTTCGAAATCGTTTTCAATTCAATTCATTTCAAAATCGTTTTTAATTCCATTCATTTCAAAATCGTTTTTAATTCCATTCATTTCGAAATCGTTTTCAATTCAATTCATTTCGAAATCGTTTTCAATTCAATTCATTTCGAAATCGTTTTTAATTCCATTCATTTCGAAATCGTTTTCAATTCAATTCATTTCGAAATCGTTTCAATTCAATTCAAAATGAATAAAATTGATATAAATATCGTTCACGTCAAAATGGCGTCAATCTAATCAACACGGCTTCATAAATTTCTATTTTCAGATATTCTATTTCAAATATTTCTTTTTCAAAATAGTTGTTATTATCAAAATATTTCGTTCAACACATGACCAATCTCAATGGATGAGTACTGTCAACACATGAACCTTTATTTTATATTGATAAAGATGTAAATTTTATTACTAAAATATTTCGTTCAACACATGACCAATCTCAATGGATGAGTACTGTCAACACATGAACCTTTATTTTATATTGATAAAGATGTAAATTTTATTACTAAAATATTTCGTTCAACACATGACCAATCTCAATGGATGAGTACTGTCAACACATGAACCTTTATTTTATATTGATAAAGATGTAAATTTTATTACTAAAATATTTCGTTCAACACATGACCAATCTCAATGGATGAGTACTGTCAACACATGAACCTTTATTTTATATTATTCTTTATTTTCTAAATTGGAATGAGGCCCAATAAATCACCATATAAAATTAATTATATGGATTTTCATACAACACATGTATATAATAGCATTGAAAAATAATCAACCATCAACCAAAGTGCACTACACTGTATAAGCATCAAATATAGATATCTAACGCTTATAACAGCCTGTCAATCAATTGATCGACATATTAAATCAATCAGGATGAGTGAACTTCAAATTTCATCCCAACACCCGTGTGGGGTTTCAAACAATCAAACGCATATTTTATTTGTGCAGTTGGGCGATGTGTAAAATTTATCGACCCAATCAATGTCCTTCAAATAGGTGTACATAAACAAACCGTCTGGTTTGTAAATGAATGTTTATTTATTCACATTCACGTTAAAAATTATATTTTTAACGACAAAATATTTTATTCCAACATATGAATTTCTATTCAGTTCATTCTTTAAATAAAATGATAGTTTTATTTTTCTAACATATTTTAGAAAATTTCGGCGGCATAACGGCACGATACTAGAAACGGGACGAGGCCTAGCCTTATCCCCGGTCTAGTGAAGGCCCACGCCATTCACACATCAATCAATCCATTTAATTTCCCCAAACAATTCAATCCAATCAAATAATCTAACTAATTTATGCAATCAAACAAACAAGTCCATGGTCTGTGGATGATTGTGTCGGGTGCTACTAAGCACCGTCTGCATCCTAATATATATATATGAATAGAAAAAGAAATTGAAAGGTGAGAAGTTCTCACCGAAAGCTATCCAAACATCTTGACTCTTCTTTGATATAAATCTTCTTCGTTCTCGCTTTTTTGTTACCTTCGTTGTCCGCTTTCACTACCTATGTAAAAATCGAATTTTTTACTTCGCTATTCAATATATAAAAATCATATTTTTACTTCGAAGTTCAATATATAAAAATCATATTTTTACTTCTAAGTTCAATATATAAAAATCATATTTTTCCTTCCGCTACTATATAAAAAGATTTCGCCTTTTCAAAAATATAGATTTCATCATTATAAAAATCATCACTTTATTTCAACGTATATAAAATAAAAATCAGATTTTTATTTTGCTACATATACAAAGATGATATTTTTAATATTCCTATCATGTAAAAATTATATTTTTAATACTTTAAAAATATAAAAATCATATTTTTACTATGCTACATTATAAAATTTATATCTTTATACTTTCTACGATATGAAAATCGTATCTTTAATCTTTATACATTATGAAAATTATATTTTTATTCACAAATTTATAAAATTTAAAACCTGATTTTTAAAACCAGGTATTAAATTAAATTAAATAAAAACAGTAAAATAAACTTACTGTGGTTCGACTGAGGGAGGGGGGTTTCACTGCGGGGAGGACTGTCGGGGGAGGGGCTCTGTGGCCTGAGGTGGCGCCGCCTTGGTCGGAGCAGCACTTGGGTGGTCTTCAAATCGAAGGGAGAGAGAAAGGGGGGGGGGGGTCTTCGGGGTTCGATCCAAAAAGGGGGGGTGTGCGGAACGGGGTTTGGGTTCTGGCGGCTTTCGAACAGGGGAGGAGAGGGTCAGGCAAGGGCGGCGATCTTGGGGAGGGCGGCGGTCGGCTAACGCGGTGGTGCGACAGTGGGGGGGCGATCGCTTTGGGCTACAGCGCGTGTTTTTTTTTCTCAGAAGCGAATGAACGGGGAAAGGGGGGGGCAAAGTAAAAAGGGGGAAAGAGATATTATTATTATTATTTTTTTAATTACTATATTTTGCAAAAAGTTGACTTTCACATACGACCACGAAACGAGACCCACCGCGTGTCGTCCATAGCGTTTTACCCCCATTCCGAACACAATGGGATATGTATCGTCGGCTGGTTCGGCTGTTACAATCAGTTTCCGTTAAATTTACATTTAAATCACTATATTGAATTTTAAACGTACATTTCAAATTACCGGGGTCACATACTAACTAGAAAAATTCCAGAAAAATATTTTCTAGCTTCGTATTGACGATACGGTCCTAACAAAACTAGTTTCGTCGAATTCTGAGACCGTTAGAAAAATGGCCATTTTCCAGTCGATTAAAATCAACTAAAACTGGTCAAACGCGTTTTCCTATGCCACGCTCACATATTGATTCGAAAAATTACGAAATTTGAAACCTAGCAATAACTTGACACTGCGGATCCAACAAAACTGGTTTCGTCGAAATCCGAGGTCATTTGCAAAATTTCTATTTTTAAGGGCCTGAATTCCATAGCGACTATTCAAAATTTTCAACTGGACATATCTTTTGATTCCCGCTATGAAATCTTGATTTTTCGGATTCGTTGGAAAGATATCATCAATTAGATCCTAATGTTTTTGGTTTCACTGAAATCCGGATTGTTTTGCACCCGGTACATTCAATTGAAGTTTGAAATCGAATTATCGAACTACCGCGCCATTTTCAATTCTATTTATAATTATATATAAATATTTATATTCTAACGACGACGCGTATAATATATACGTTCGAATTATATTCAAAATAAACTTCCTCGTCGATTTTATTTAAAATAATCTATTTTAAATATTCAGAATTCGCCAAAATTGCCAAAATAAAAATTTTAAACTGGCCCAGATTTTCCGGGTTATTACAATCTCCCCCACTTAAAACTTTTCGTCCCCGAAAAGGAACAAAGCCGAAAGTGGTTTGATTAATCAGCTCTACGTTCATTCTGGCTTCCATTCTCCAACTTTTCAGTTTCTAAGAATTTTCAAATTTTCAAAAAAATTGGCTAACACCCTAAATTTTCGAAAAATTTCGCCATAACCTCCCCTGCACCGGGAGCATCGGGGAATTTCAAATAGCTTCCCCGGTCCTTCTAATCTCAAAAAGAAAAAGAAAAAGCCAAGCGGCTAGCCAATAGGCTCATAAAATCATCATCACCCAAACAAAACAGTAAATTATGTAGTAAACATGTACCTATTTGTCGGGCAAACAAATTTTATTCTCCGCTCTAGCCTCCTTGCTATGACCTGTTCAATGATATACATGTTATGCAAGCAAATGCGACCAATTTTCAATACAATTCAATATTTGGTTCAATTAGGCATAATGGTTCAAAATTAGCAAACAAATGAACAAACAACACAAACATCAATCAATTAGTGGATTAACGTTTCAAATTTATAATTTTGATACATATACAGAAAATCATGTTTCTGATGCCAATTCACAACAATGTGTTTTAACTATATAAGTTTTGGTTCTCACACCAGTCTAATGGAAATATATAGAAAATCACACCTTCGAAACACGAACATAAATATTGATGATGCGATCGCTATCATCAATATCCTCTCCGGGCGACTAGAGTGTAACCCTATATCTATCCAGTATATTAAAACTTCGAATATACGTTCATGACGCGTATATACAAAACCTTTATATATTGGATTGTCCATATTAAATACAAATAAAATATTCAAATACGTATAAAATGATTTAAATTTTCAGAACAAAATTGTTTTCATTTGGAAAATATACTCTTCACACCCGTTCTAGGATACTACTGATCCTATCTCTAACGAGTCATTCTAATTGGATATTACTAATCCAATATCTGATGAATTCTTTCGTATGGTTCTAATGTGTCTTGTTCTCGAGCTCTGTAAACCAAAGCTCTGATACCAACTGTGAACACCCGTAACTTCCCCGTAAAGGAAAGTGTCGGATAGTTCGAGAACAAGCCACAACAGAACGCATATAAAAGAACATTTCATTGTATATTACAACAATGAATTAGATTACAAGAATATACAGAGTATGAAACAATATTACACAGAAATATCAGAGATTTAAATTACATTTAAATACATAGCAGCGGAAAATAATACAATACACAACTAGAATGAGATATACGGATACAAAGCTTTCCGGATATCGTTCCAGCTGTAAACCAGGATCCTGTGAATATAAATCTGCAAAACCAAAACTACTAGCTGCCCATGTCAAAATAAGGGCACCCAGAGTTTAGGTTAAAACAATAAACTCCAGGTCAGTCATGTGACTGGTGTGAGAACTAAAACAGTTATAAATATTTATTTTTAAAGTTAGGTAAATCAAGGGACCACGCCGTATAACACGGAACGGGTTTCCTCCCAAGAATACCAATGCATAAAACAAGCAGCGCAATGCTAAATAAAGAAAAATGAAGCTGTTATAAGACCCAGGTCCTATCACACAATGCAACGCAAGCCGGGGGATAGGGTTTTCCCTTATAACAACCAAAGAATGCTTGATACGTTTAAAACAAATCATTTGATACTATTATAAGTGCATAGTGTATAAAACAACTTCAAATCATAAGTATCAATCATAGGCGGCATGGGTACCATATATCATGTCGCCATATATAGGTTTACAATCAAAACCGCAATGTCGTATTTGGAAATTGGATTTCCATCTATGAACCGAGGCAAAAGATAGTCCTCACCGAATTCGAGACGCTCTAGCCCGCCCCTCAGGCAAGTACTCAGTCAAGCCTTTGGATCGTCAGGGCCGGTCCACCGATGTGGATTAAAATGCCTGAACATGCGTTTCCCCGCCCTTTGGGGCGTAGATGAGCCAACGAATGACTCCATCGGACCCGGATCGTCCGATCAAACCGAGGCGCCTCGCAACAGTAACAACCACATAAGTCAAACTCGTCAGGGCGTGTAAAACCACTGACGCCACTTTTTAGCTAGAAAGAAACGCATGTCCTCCCTGATGTCCGTCTCCCGTTTTTGGTTCATACCGGGTGTGAAACACGCGAAGTAAACGTTACACAAAGCTACGCCACAAAGGCCTTGCTTTGATCATCACTACAAGACTTTGCTTTTCAACAGAGGCCTCGATCAATTGCCACTTAGGCATGCCACACAGGCAATTCACTCCATGCGTTTGATATCCATCAATATATAACCCCTGAGCTCGTACGTCTCAGAGAAGGGCGTTAAGCAAGAGAATAAATTCTCCGCCGCCAAACAGATATATATATATTTAATAGAGATCAATCACACGGACTAAAATCCAATGTCAGACATATAGTCCATTTACAAGTCCGTTCTGGGTCTGAACGAAACCGGAGGCACTTTCCTCGCATATCCATCCATCTCCAAGTACGTCTGAACGACCACCAACTATTTCCATCCTCTTGGGTGTACAGCCCAATCAGGATCGTCGGTAATTATCCAAACGATGTGAAGACTTCCGGTCTCCAACCACCGTCTTTATATTCGACATATCGTCGTATCAGTTATTCAGAATGGGATAAACCCGGTCTTTCCGAATAACTCGCGTATATTTTGAATAAGTGTTACACAAACACACATACGCCTCATTCCAATTCATCAGTCACTAACCGTAAATTAATCAAGAGAATAATTCCCCAAATATTAACCCCGAAGGCCGAAACCAACATCAGATCAATATCCAGAAAACCATTCTGCTTGGCTATCCGACAGTTAGTTTCTAAATTTCACATTCATAGGGAAAGGTTCCCATTAATTTTATCCAAGATAAATTCTTTATATTTATTCTTTAATCTATCCTTTTGAATTTCGATTTAACTAGTCGGGATTAACGAACCTTACCGAAGTAATCATTTGTTTTAATTTCCCAATCCCAACCTATTCATCCCATGAAGTAAATCTGGTAATACTTCATATCTAACACCACAGTGTTATCGGTAAATTCAATTATCATTTCACGCTCAAATCTAATTAAAGATTTAACTATCGCCTGGAGTAAAACTGGTGATACTCCATTCTCGATCTTTTCAATCTAATTAAAGATTCATTAAAACTCCACTTAGTTTTAATTGTTAACTGGGTTAAAGAATCCGTGTCCTTTAAAATACGGTTCACGATAAACCCAAAGTCACATCCCATTGATTATCGGGTTAAAGAACGAGTGTTATTTAGAACACTGTTCACGATAAACCCAAAAATCAATATCAATTCAATTCCAATTAAATATTATTTAATTGGTACACTTCATTAAATCTAAATAAAAAGATTTAATCTTTTCTTAACTGGGTTCAAGAACAGTGTTAGTGAAGACACCATTCACGACAAACCCAAATCATATTTGATATTAAATACAAGGCTCTGAATAGAAAATATATCGGCTTATATTCAATATCAAATTCTACGACTAACAAATGTCGTATTGGAAATAACGATATAAATATATATCTTTCAAATTTCCATAACAACACCTGTATAATCACGAATTCCAACATCGAAATATTCCGAAGACAATTTCGATTCAAATCCACTCCAATGCAATCATTGGATATTCTGGTTATTTTTAAAACCCTTTTTAAATTCCATTTATTTATTTAAAAATAAATAGGATTATAATTCTAGTTCAAAACCAGTTCATTTCGATAAAAATCTATTTATATCTTTTCAAATATGGAGTTTTTCATCCCAATTCTTTCTAAATCATTTCTTATGATTTTACACAATTTATTACTATTTTTAATAATTTTATCAAGGCCCGTACAGTCGATTTCCATCAATGGCCATCGAACTGCACTTACAGCGACCTTTTTCAAATTTGATTTGGACATAACTCCAAATCCAACCGTTAGATTTCAAATTTCTAATATTCGTTAGAAAGCTCTTTTCGATACGAACCCAACGGTTCCGGTTTTAGGAGAATCCGATGGTCGGATCTCCCGTAATGTCCGTTTGAAATAAATGGTCGAAATTCGCGAACTGCCGCGACGCGGCGCGTTCTATTCAGGCCGTTATATTATATATATAATATATATAATATATATTTCGTCGATTTCTATTTAAAACGAATTATATAAATAGTTTTAAATTCGTTTCAAAAACAATTTCAACTTCCTTTTCAATTCAAATCAAAATTGAGTTCTTCTTTATAAATTCGTTTTAAAATTCATTTCTATTCAATTCAAATTTCAATTCATTTCAATTCGCTTTCAATTCAATTCATTTCGAAATCGTTTTCAATTCAATTCATTTCGAAATCGTTTTCAATTCAATTCATTTCGAAATCGTTTTCAATTCAATTCATTTCGAAATCGTTTTTAATTCCATTCATTTCGAAATCGTTTTTAATTCCATTCATTTCGAAATCGTTTTCAATTCAATTCATTTCGAAATCGTTTTCAATTCAATTCATTTCGAAATCGTTTTTAATTCCATTCATTTCGAAATCGTTTTCAATTCAATTCATTTCGAAATCGTTTCAATTCAATTCAAAATGAATAAAATCGATATAAATATCGTTCACGTCAAAATGGCGTCAATCTAATCAACACGGCTTCATAAATTTCTATTTTCAAATATTCTATTTCAAATATTTCTTTTTCAAAATAGTTGTTATTATCAAAATATTTCGTTCAACACATGACAATTCTCAATGGATGAGTACTGTCAAAACATGAACCTTTATTTTATATTGATAAAGATGTAAATTTTATTACTAAAATATTTCGTTCAACACATGACCAATCTCAATGGATGAGTACTGTCAACACATGAACCTTTATTTTATATTGATAAAGATGTAAATTTTAATACTAAAATATTTCGTTCAACACATGACCAATCTCAATGGATGAGTACTGTCAACACATGAACCTTTATTTTATATTGATAAAGATGTAAATTTTATTACTAAAATATTTCGTTCAACGCATGACCAATCTCAATGGATGAGTACTGTCAACACATGAACCTTTATTTTATATTATTCTTTATTTTCTAAATTGGATTGAGGCCCAATCAATCACCATATAAAATTAATTATATGGATTTTCATACAACACATGTATATAATAGCATTGAAGAATAATCAACCATCAAACAAAGTGCACTACACTGTATAAGCATCAAATATAGATATCTAACGCTTATAACAGCCTGTCAATCAATTGATCGACATATTAAATCAATCAGGATGAGTGAACTTCAAATTTCATCCCAACACCCGTGTGGGGTTTCAAACAATCAAACGCATATTTTATTTGTGCAGTTGGGCGATGTGTAAAATTTATCGACCCAATCGAAGTCCTTCAAATAGGTGTACATAAACAAACCGTCTGGTTTGTAAATGAATGTTTATTTATTCACATTCACGTTAAAAATTATATTTTTAACGACAAAACATTTTATTCCAACATATGAATTTCTATTCAGTTCATTCTTTAAATAAAATGATAGTTTTATTTTTCTAACATATTTTAGAAAATTTCGGCGGCATAACGGCACGATACTAGAAACGGGACGAGGCCTAGCCTTATCCCCGGTCTAGTGAAGGCCCACACCATTCACACATCAATCAATCCATTTAATTTCCCCAAACAATTCAATCCAATCAAATAATCTAACTAATTTATGCAATCAAACAAACAAGTCCATGGTCTGTGGACGATTGTGTCGGGTGCTACTAAGCACCGTCTGCATCCTAATATATATATATGAATAGAAAAAGAAATTGAAAGGTGAGAAGTTCTCACCGAAAGCTATCCAAACATCTTGACTCTTCTTTGATATAAATCTTCTTCGTTCTCGCTTTTTTGTTACCTTCGTTGTCCGCTTTAACTACCTATGTAAAAATCGAATTTTTTACTTCGCTATTCAGTATATAAAAATCATATTTTTACTTCGAAGTTCAATATATAAAAATCATATTTTTACTTCGAAGTTCAATATATAAAAATCATATTTTTCCTTCCGCTACTATATAAAAAGATTTCGCCTTTTCAAAAATATAGATTTCATCATTATAAAAATCATCACTTTATTTCAACGTATATAAAATAAAAATCAGATTTTTATTTTGCTACATATACAAAGATGATATTTTTAATATTCCTATCATGTAAAAATTATATTTTTAATACTTTAAAAATATAAAAATCATATTTTTACTATGCTACATTATAAAGATTATATCTTTACACTTTCTACGATATGAAAATCGTATCTTTAATCTTTATACATTATGAAAATTATATTTTTATTCACTAATTTATAAAATTTAAAACCTGATTTTTAAAACCACGTATTAAATTAAATTAAATAAAAACAGTAAAATAAACTTACTGTGGTTCGACTGAGGGAGGGGGGTTTCACTGCGGGGAGGACTGTCGGGGGAGGGGCTCTGTGGCCTGAGGTGGCGCCGCCTTGGTCGGAGCAGCACTTGGGTGGTCTTCAAATCGAAGGGAGAGAGAAAGGGGGGGGGGGTCTTCGGGGTTCGATCCAAAAAGGGGGGGTGTGCGAAACGGGGTTTGGGTTCTGGCGGCTTTCGAACAGGGGAGGAGAGGGTCCGGCGAGGGCGGCGATCTTGGGGAGGGCGGCGGTCGGCTAACGCGGTGGTGCGACAGTGGGGGGGGGGGGGGGCGATCGCTTTGGGCTACAGCGCGCGTTTTTTTTTTCTCTCAGAAGCGAATGAACGGGGAAAGGGGGGGCCAGAGTAAAAAGGGGGAAAGAGATATTATTTTTTTTTTAATTTTTTTAATTACTTTATTTTGCAAAAAGTTGTCTTTCACATACGACCACGAAACGAGACCCACCGCGTGTCGTCCATAGCGTTTTACCCCCATTCCGAACACAATGGGATATGTATCGTCGGCTGGTTCGACTGTTACAATCAGTTTCCGTTAAATTTACATTTAAATCACTATATTGAATTTGAAACGTACATTTCAAATTACCGGGGTCACATACTAACTAAAAAATTCCAGAAAAATATTTTCTAGCTTCGTATTGACGATACGGTCCTAACAAAACTAGTTTCGTCGAATTCTGAGACCGTTAGAAAAATGGCCATTTTCCAGTCGATTAAAATCAACTGAAACTGGTCAAACGCGTTTTCCTATGCCACACTCACATATTGATTCGAAAAATTACGAAATTTGAAACCTAGCAATAACTTGACACTGCGGATCCAACAAAACTGGTTTCGTCGAAATCCGAGGTCATTTGCAAAATTTCTATTTTTAAGGGCCTGAATTCCATAGCGACTATTCAAAATTTTCAACTGGACATATCTTTTGATTCCCGCTATGAAATCTTGATTTTTCGGATTCGTTGGAAAGATATCATCAATTAGATCCTAATGTTTTTGGTTTCACTAAAATCCGGATTGTTTTGCACCCGGTACATTCAATTGAAGTTTGAAATCGAATTATCAAACTACCGCGCCATTTTCAATTCTATTTATAATTATATATAAATATTTATATTCTAATGACGACGCGTATAATATATACGTTCGAATTATATTCAAAATAAATTTCCTCATCGATTTTATTTAAAATAATCTATTTTAAATATTCAGAATTCGCCAAAATTGCCAAAATAAAAATTTTAAACTGGCCCAGATTTTCCGGGTTATTACAGTTGATGAGATAACAGGCTGTGGAAGCAGCTTCAGCCCAAAAACGTCTATCCAAACCTGCGTTTGACAACATGCAGCAAGCCTTAGAAACGATAGTCCTGTTCATACGCTCGGCAACCCCGTTTTGCTGAGGAGTGTGAGGTATGGTGTAGTGCCTAACAATGCCTTCAGCCTTGCAAAATGAATTAAATTCATCTGAACAAAACTCCATCCCATTATCAGTCCGAAGCTTCTTTACCTTCCTTTCAGTTTGTCTCTCAACCATAGTCTTCTACTCTTTGAAAGCTGAAAAAGCTTCAGATTTATGTTTCAAAAAATAAGGCCAAACTCTTCTGGAATAATCATCAATAATTGTCATCATGTAACAAGCACCACCCATGGATGCTTTCCTAGACGGTCCCCATAAGTCTGAATGCACATAATCTAGAATGCCTTCTGTTGTATGAACTGCAGTGTTGAACTTCACTCTCTTATGCTTGCCAAAAATGCAATGCTCACAGAACTTCAGCTTGCCTGCGTTGTACCCATTAAGAAGTCCTCTGTTGTTCAACTCCGACATACCTAATTCACTCATATGTCCAAGACGCATATGCCAAAGATTAGCAGTATCACAATCAGAAATATTATTTGAGATAACAGGGGAAGCATTACCTAAAACAGTAGTGCCTTGAAGATAATAAAGGCCATTTGTTTGCCTAAGATTTCCCTTCATTACAATAAGAGAACCATTTGTGACTTTCAAGACACCACCTCCACCTGAATATTTGTACCCTTTGTCATCAAGAGCACTTAAAGAAATCAGATTTCTCTTCATGTTGGGAATGAACCGAACATCTGTTAAAGTTCTGATTGCGCCATCAAACATCTTGATCTGAATAGAACCAATTCCTGCTACTTTACATGCCGAATCATCACCCATCAAAACTGAGCCAGCATCTTTTATGGGTTCTAAGGTTGTAAACCAATCTTTAATAGGACACATATGGAAAGTGCACGCAGTGTCAAGTATCCATTCATCTTTAATCTCAGCACATCCAGCAAACACGGTAACAACAAGCATCTCATTGTCAGAACTATCATTACGAGCACAATTGGCATTAACTTCATCTTCTTTGTTATCTTTTGGTTTGTATGTGCCATTTCTCTTTTCCTTGTTCTGCAGCTTATAACATTCGGATATTTCATGTCCATCCCTCTTACAATATTTGCAAGACTTTTATTTGCCTCTAGATTTAGATCGACCTTTATAGGCATTGGAACTTTTGCCTCGAGATCCATTATTTGAATTTTTCTCCTTTGTCCTGCCACGAACGAACAAGATTTCGGCTTGAGAGCTTGATCCAGTTGAAGACACCAGTTGTTTCATTTTCTCCTTGGCATGCAAGGCTTCATAAACGTCATTTAGAGTGAGAGTATCATGACTATATAATATGGTATCTCTGAAATTTGAGTAAGAACTGGGCAAAGAACATAATAGGATTAAACCCAAATCTTCATCATCATATTTGACTTCCATTGCAGTCAAGTCAGAAACAATCTCTTTAAAATCAGAAATATGGTCAAGCAAATTACCTCCCTCTTGCAATTTGTGCAGAAACAACTTTTGTTTGAGATGCATCTTACTTGTGAGATCCTTGGTCATGCAAATTGACTCCAGTTTCAGCCAAAGAGAAGCAGCTGTCTTCTCGTTCAAAACTTCTTGTAAAATATTATTGTGTAGATGGAGCTGAATTTGCGACAAAGCCTTCCGATCCTTTCTCTTCTCATCATCGGTCCATAGATCAAATCTCTTGTTCCCGAATCCATCCAATGCATCATCATAATCAGCTTGTGCGAGCAACGCCCGCATCTTCACTTGCCACAATGAGAATCGAGTGTTTCGATCCAATAGCGGAAGATCATACTTTAACGACGCCATGTTGAATAAACCAGCGCTCTGATACCACTTGTGAATAAATAAATGATCAAAGAAGCAAGTAAAGAATAAAATCACACACAAGATTTAACGTGGAAAAACCCTTTGCGGGAAAAAAACCACGGGAGAAAGGCAAACTTTATTGATTTAATTGATGGAGTTGTTACAGGCTTATTCGACATATCAACCATAGCAGTAAATTTATATTCTACTTTCATGCATTCAGATAAGGAGAGAAAGAATAAAAATAAGAATATTCTTTATCCTTCAATGAGGTTGCTGCATTTATCTCAATCAAGAGAGTAAATTAAAATCTCCTTTATCCTTTTGATGAGGTTGCTATAAATGTCTCAATCAAGAGAGAATCTTCTTTATCCTTTAAATGAGGTTGCTGAAAATACCTCAATCAAGGGAGTAAATTAAGGAACTAAATAATATTCTTTAGGTGACACATCAGCTGGACCAATCCTCAATCAAGAGAGTAAATTAAGGAACTAAATAATATCCTTTAGATGACACATCAGCTGAACCAATCCTAATGAGAATTTCGGATCACAAATTAACAGCTTCTATTTGATTCATATGGAGCTCTACAATTATTTAGTAAAAATAAAATATAATTAGAAACAGAAGTTTGGGTCATATACACACACACTCTTGCCTTGTAGTAACTAGTAAGCATGAATATCTTCCTAAGATGATAGTTTATTTTAGACACATAAATGTACATACATGTGCACCTACGTCTATCAGGCATATATTATTTCTAAAACCAGAAGTTTCCCTTTATAATAGTATTTAATGATTCATGGATATTATGCAATAAAACAATTCATGCATCTGTATATACATATTACATACAGTCTTATACTTGAACTCTGTATGTCTATATTCAATGCAACTTTACTCCTTATGCCTTGTTATCTCCAACGCAAAGCATTCATATTTCTTGCAAGAATAGTCAGTATCGGTGTCAAACTAGCTTTTCCCTATAATTGTTTCCCCTAATTTCATACCTTTTCTCAATCTTGCACGCTACGTTGACATATTCCATAGTATGTTGTATTTTGACAAAAAGGACCAATCACGCCACCCTCCACCAACACCCCTCTCCCCTTATCCCCACAACTCCCCAACTAACCTCACCTGTACTGAAGGATTATAAGAACCACAGCTTCATATATGTTTAGTTTTTTAGATAGTTGACAGAAATAGCAGCCAATCTATAAAATTTTCATCTAGATAATAATGTTGTTTATGTCCATACAATGCTTAAAAGGGAATATCAAGGTGACAAATTATAGTCGGTTGCTGGCAACAGTAGTTTGTAACTATTACAAACATTCACGGACTCCTGTATATATGAGCCATGAGATCACATAGGTCGTATTCAAATAAAGGACTCCTGTATATATGAGCAATTAAATCACATAGGTCATATTCAAATAAAAAATATCTATTTTATTTTTGTTGTCTATTCCGACAATAATGGAGTATTGTCTTAGTTAAATTAACATAAAGGTTGTTACTTGAAATGAATAAAAAATCGTAAGCTATTTATAAAATGAAATTGATAACTATAATTCTTTATATCATGGATTTCTAAAGGCCAAAAGATATCTATTATGGTAATATGATATATTGGTTGTATCAATTATGTAATGTTGTTTTATGGGTGGTTTATATTAGATATTATATAACATACCACGTGGCAAGTGAGTTAAATCCCACAAAACAGGGTTCGAAAGCATGACATTCCGCATAATGTCGAAGTGTTTAAGTACTAGGGCAATGATATTTATCTATTATGTAATGGTTTAATTTGTTAATATCGCATATATTTCATAATTTCAGACAATTATATGTGCCGTATAAAATATTTCTATAACGTCTACATGTCTACCCCGTATCATATTTGTATTTACTCGTAAAAAATGGGCTGAATAACCGGAATATTATCCACTAAAATAAGCTCCATGACAAATGAATAGGATAATAAAATTCTGTAAACGGATAAAATCACACTAATGGCAGTTCATCGCGTACACATTTTATAATTTTTTAAAGCCATCTTATTCCACAAATTCAAAAAAAAGGCCTAAAAGAAATTTTAGATGAAATCAGTAATCAATTATTCAATTTTGGATTAGGTACTTGTTTGGTTCCAAATAGCAATTTCAGTTGGGTTTAATGGTCGGGTTGAATGCAATTTGGTAACAAGTTTAGATCTTTGGGGTACAGTCAGAGTGCGAACAAAGAATTCTCTGAAGATTTCTTTTGCAACACATAGTGGTAGATCCACATCTTCTGCTACCTATATTTACTTTAATTTTCTCTTTATTGAAACCTGTAATTGAAGTAACTATCCTTTTTGCTTGATTTTCATAGTCGCAAATTATATTATGAAGTTAAATATACTTAAGATATTTAATTAAAGAGCATGCTCCTTCATTACATTTTCTCATTTGAGTAAGCTATCTTCTACCAATTCAATATTTTAGCTAATAAGGCATCTAGAAAATAGTTTTGTTGAATAGTGATACAAATTATTTGGTAGAATATTTCATCTAAATCATTCCTTCTAAAATTATCATTCTAAATTATTCTATTAGCTTATCTCTTGCAAAAACAAAACGTGCAAATATTCGCTCTTATGCATATTGTAACACAAATACTGGAAAGAAATTAAAGATCTACGTTTCTTAAAAAAAAAATCTAATAATCATTTTTTCATCAAATTTGTAAAACTATTTCACAACTAAAACTATTATACTATCAGTGATACCAAAGCAACATTCAGTCATGCTTGCTAAGTTGAAAATAAATTATTAGTTGGCTCCATCCCTCTACAGGATAACTCTTTTTCTCACACATTACTGCTTAGTTAAAGTTGACCGTATTCTTATCCATGCATGTATTTTTTCGGTTGGTATAAATAAAATAAAAATAAAAAGCTAATGGTTTATCAATCATTCATATTGTTTGCTACGTTGGAGCCACTAACACCTGAGTTGTATTGCATTTTGGAGGAACAATGTTAAGCTAACCACATAAAAGCTTACACTTTCACATATGTCCTTTTAGAGATGTGTTTCATGAAACACTCCTTGAATTATTACCAAAAATATTGACAGTGTTCTTCACAAATGTTCGATGTAAATATCAACCCCCCTCTCATGGTTTTCCTGATGTCGTCCCTGACCCAAACTAAACTATTAATACGTAAATTAACAACATTTTAGATTAATTCTTTTAAAAGACATCAAGTGGCTATGAATGCTCCATATCAACAAAGAAACATTATTTCACATTGCTCAGATGGCATAAAAAATTTGGAATACATTATTAAGATGGCATAACAAAATTAAAACCGAAATCACTGTTAAGTGGGTAGAGAAACTTACCATAGCTAATAATTTCAGGTGACAATGAAGATAAAATCGTGCAACCCCAATCTAGGAAGAAACTGCAGTGAAGATTCCTCAGTGGCGAACTAATTTGTGGAATTTGATTTTGGATCTTCGAATTATTTGGAGAATTTGATTTTGGATAAATTGACTTGTTTTGGGAACTGTTTCTTAGCAGCGGGATTTAATGATATGGAGGGAAATGAAATAGTTTCGCTCCCTAACTACTAATAGCGTGTGAGAGGCCAAATTTTATTATTTTGCACTCAAACTAAACATATTACAGCACGCGAATGAAAATTTTCGTTAGGTCATGCTAAGAAATTAACCTTTTCTTGTAGTGTTGGTATTGCTTTACATTAATTTTTGATGATTTTGAGAAAAAGGACCAAATTTACATATGCATTTTGATAAATATGTTTTGTGTATTTTGAAACTAAACAGTGATTTTAGAAAAATTGTTGTATTAAATAAATGATATAGTTAATGATGTATACAAGACTAAATATCAAAGAAATGGCCTAAAATATTAACCCAAAAGATGTACGTACACCCTTTACATCGATATGAATATAAATCAAGGGATTTTATACAAAATACTAAGAGTTAAATGTTTCAACGAAAAGTAACTACAACTATTATTAACGTCTTTCGCAAATTATATATTCATAACATATATAAAAGAAAATGATTCGCACAAATAAGACACGATCAAATAAAGATTGAACATAATTTATGTTCGTACAAATTTTGTTCTTCTAGTTTACATCATAAATAAAATTGAACGAGTATGGAAAAATGTTTTCTGCTGAGGGTCATAATTGGGCATTGCTATTTTATATTATATATTACGCTTTTAAATGTGTTTTTACCAATTATGTTAATTTTATCATTCTATACTGAAATATGAGCATTTTTCAAATATTTACACAAGCAAATCAACAATTTAGTTGTCTTAAACGTTTAAATTGGTTTTTCATCGACATAGATAGATCGGAAAAGTCAACATCGGCCGACATTGCAAGCGAGTATTGGTCCCCCAATCTTGCAATGGTTTTTTTTCTAAGACAAAAAAAAAGTTTATAAAAACGGTTTTGTGTTTTGAAAGTACCAAAGACATTTTTAACTTCTAAACTAGAGATCATGGATGCAAACTTCTTGGATAACGAAGATGAAAATCAAAATTCTTAATCCATAATGAGAAAAGTATTACGGACCACTTTAAAAATAGATTGGCCTTGCCAAAAAAACATATGTCATATGATAATTTTAACGAACTCTATGGTGCGACAAGAAGAAGATCTTTGACTAATATAATAGCATAATTTTATAGAATTTTATGTATCTAAAATAAACACTACATGAAAAAGCTAATTTTATAGCGGCATAGTCCGCTGGTAATCCACCGCTATATAAGGCTTAGCGACGGATTACTTGTGGATCTGGGTGGTCGGTAAATTTCAAGACGATATCTATGTCAAAATTTTACGATGAATTTTAGCGTGAGTTCTCCGACCATTTTTCCGTCATTTCAATCAAAATAAAATTTAATTTTAGAATTAATTCGAAATTTATCTACCGATGTTTTAGCGACGAGTACGATTTTGTTAGAAAATACTATTTATAAATATCCGTTAGTAAGCCCTTTCTATATAGCAAGGGATTTGCGACAAAATATTTTTTATTTAAAATACTTCAGGGTTATTTTTCGATAATCTATCGATGAACCCTTTCCAATTAACAAGAGATTAACAATAAAAGTTTTCCATGTTCGTATTTTGTCTTTCCTTTTTGTCGGTAATCGGTCGCTATTCCCCTTCCAATCTGCCATTATATATATATATATATATATATATATATATATATATATATATATATAATCATCCAACTGTGAACACTGAAATAAATAACTATCCCACTAAATAAAGATAAATTTGCAAGAAAGAATATCCATAATCACATACGAAAAAGAACATCATTCATATTCCTTCATCGATACATATACACCAAGCTGAATTATGAACAACAAAACTATTCAACCTGTGCTAACATTAACATATATACAAACATATATCATCCATAACCATAATAACCATACAAAAATAACATAACATCATATTTACATCAAAATAAGTCCAACTAACATACCCAACCAACTTACTAAGATAACGACAGCGAAGGCGCAAGCGAACACGAAACTCTATCGTACCATTTCAAAATTTTCCACCGGTCCACCCTAACATTCAATATGCCCATGTAAGCAACATATATTACAAAATCACATTTGGTGACTTGTTCTTTTAGCATAAGAATGCTATGTAAATATTAAGTGCCCGATGAATGTCAATAGGACCATCATTTTGTGTTGCCACCATTGGAATACCATGAGCAGCCTCCTACATCAATTAGGTGAAGAAAAACTGAAAGCTTCTAAGACTCCTAGTCATGTGTACATGTTAATTATAGTATCAAAAACAATAGCTCTATCATTTATCTTGCAAGCACTTGTTGAGTGCTCTTCAACTTTCACCACATTTTCAGAACCTCTAGTAAAATAGATGGACAAGTTAGTTTCAAATTCTTGAATCCTTTAATCTGCATAACAACTTAATATTTTCTAGAAAAAAAATAAAGTAGTGTATGCATTTTTAAGTTGGAAACAAAATCTCTTGTGAAAACAAATTTGCTGTTTCAGGCACACTTCTCTCTTATGGAGATGCCCATCAGTGACTACATTACAGATCTAAAATCTGTGCTAGATCAAAGCATACGTATTATTCAAGCTATGATTAATATATGTGCTAATAGTGGATGGCTTTCGAGCACGATGACCTGTATGCATCTTAAGAAAATGGTCATGCAGAGTTTATGGTATGGAAAAGATTCATCTTTATGAATATCATCATGTATGACAGATGAACTTTTAACTTTCCTCAACAAAAATAAGGTGAGTTTTGTAGAAGAGCTATTGAATCTTCCAACCAGTACACTTCGTTCATTGTGTGAACAGACTCGTTCTTCCCTGTTATACGAGGAGATGGAACATTTTCCACGGGTTCAGACAAACTTGGAGATTGAGAAAAGGGATGCTGAATCAAGTTTATTTATTCAACACCCCCTTTGAAACTTGATTTGTGACTGTAAGCAAATTCCTCAATCTAATGAAGTCTTCATATTTGAGCGGTTTGTATTTCACGTGCTTTGGAAGGAACAAAGAAATTGTCAAAACTTTCTTTTTTCTTTTCTTCTTCTTCGTCATTATCACGGTCTTTAATGTGACTTCACAAATCTTTTTTGCCGTGCTCCATTCATCTTGCTTTCTTTCATTTTTATGTTATATTCCAAAAATTATGTGCTCTAACTTCCATCTTTTTCCAGTGTCATAAACTTTAAATGAGTCATATATGTCATCTTTCCATTCTTTCATAATTTCACTCTTACAGTTTTTTATACATCCATCTTCTTTGCATACTTCCCATATTTGACTTTTGCATGACATTTTAGAAAATATTGGTTGGAAAATAAAGTTCTTTGAAATAGGAATGCTATTATCTTTGCTCACCATTTTGTTTTTATCTTCATAAAATTCACAACTGGACTCTTTCACTTTCTTTTCCATCATTTCTCTTTTTATCCTTTCAATATTCTCTAATTCTTTTCCTTGCAAATTTTGCTTGTGCTTAAAATATCCATTAGTATATTGAATTTCTTTGACTCCTTTATTTCCATCTCTTTTGCTATCATTTTTTAGACTTTGTTTACTTTATCTTTGTTTTCTTCTTTCTCTTTTGCTTTCATTTCGCTTTCATTAACATCATTTTTCAATTCTTTCCCACTTCTTTCCTCCTCTTTCTTGTTAGCATTTTTCGCATCGTCGATACCAATTACTTCTTCAATATCTGTTTTTTCTTCTTTTGCCATGTCTACAACATCCTCACATTTCAGATTGTTTTCATTACCCTTCCTTTTTGCTTCTTTGATTTCTTCTTCAGCAATTTTGTCTTTTTCTTCTTTATTCTCTAAAAGTTTTTCTTCATCCAACTTCTCCTCTTCTAATTTCTCTATCTTCAATAATATTTCTGCATCTTCCTTATTCTCATTCTCTGTCTCTTCCATCATCTCTTCTTCCATAGGCTCTGGCATAGTCTCTTCTTTCTTCTTCTCTTATTCATTCTCGTTCACACTCTCGCTATCCTTCTTTTATCTTTCTCATCAATCAACATATTATTTTGTACACCGCTCTCTAAAAATGAGATTTGAAGTTTTCCCATCGACGTTCTCTGCAATCACAGAAAGAGCATGGTAATCACTCCGTTTTAATTTCGCAAAGGCTTTCTTATCCATTTGCGACATGCTCTCGACGTCTTTACGCCACTCATATCCATTTTCAACAATCACCTATAAATCTTCGGAGCTTAGCTCCTTTTTTTCTTCTACTTCACCATTCCTCAAAATTCTCTTTTGTGTGAACAAACGACGAAATAAATATAAATGCCATAATTTCAACCTTCTTCTTGTTGAAAGAATCTTATGGCTCTGATACCACTTTGTTGATACTTTTATAGCTCTGATACCACTTTATTGGAAATTTTAGAGGAAGAAAAGGAAGAAATTATAAAAAAAGGAATTTTTTAGAGAAGAAAGCTTTTTATTGCTTTTATTTCCTTATTGTTATTTTTTGCTTGATACAACCTTCATACTACTTGATACAAATGAGGAGAGAGCTCTTCTATTTATGGCATACAATGGATCATTCTAGATTCGCAATATCTTAGGAATATATCTAAATATATATGGAAAAATATCTTTTCCTAAATAATAGCAATTTCAAAAGCTCTCTCAATAAACAATATAAAATACAAGAACACTCTAGGAATAAAAATCAAGTTTATTTATTCAACATACTCCACGTAACATGTCCTTGGCATCAAATTGAGAAAACTGAAGTCTAAGAGATCTACATCTAGGGCACTTTTACCTCGATTTCCAAAGTCAAAAGATGAATCATAGGGGCTAGTGCTGGGAAATGCCACAACTTCAGAACTCTATGCACTTGAAAGAGTCAGTTTCTCTGAACTAATGGCTACTCGCATGGAGCTACCATCAACGGGTAGCGTACATGATACAAAACTTATATTATAGTGTTTGACGGTTACCTTGGCCTGGACCAAGAGTACCCTATCGATGTGGAGTTGTAAACAATCATGTCATCGAGATTTAATAAAAGAAAATCAGGAATTTTCGTACAATACTGAGGACAGCCACCTATACGTATTCTTTTGGAAAGATGGGTATTTGGAGCTTAATACCTATGATAAAGGCCTTTTAAGATTAATGCATCGTTTTAGCCTTACAACTTTCAAGCTATGTTTTGCATCTAAGCTCTATTTTATTCTGTTTTGACTAAGGATAGCTTGCTAAAATCTTATATTAGTTTTTGTCCTTGCTTTATGCGGGTTTCAGAGTCATTTTGGAATGCTTGCACATGTAAATATTAAACCGTGTTACTGAACTTGTAAACAAAGTAGGCTGTTTGTTTCAAAAAAATAAGTTGGAAACAATGGTGTTGCTCAATCAAAGCTAAGGTAGAGGTCACACTATTAATTGAGACATCTCATTGTTTTGCCTTGAAAAGTTTTCTATGTCTTTGTAAAGCAAGCATGTTTGCAACTGCTAATAAATGCTGAGCCAGTAATGGTAAACCCACACTATCATTTAACCAGTCATATCCGGAAACCTACTCCCATATATGAAATGAAGCAAAACACTAAAAACCGAAGGTTTCATACCTTCTACCTTTATTATTATCAATACCTTTTAAGAACAAAATTCTCCTGATTCTAATAAATGTATTGTAGACTAGCATTGTGATCCTTCTCAACCTATTATGTTCCAAGTTTATCGAGGCTATTATGTATATATAACAATAATAAAGAGCGGATATATTAATTTGGGTAAAAACTTTATTCTGAAACATTGTCATCTAGGTATGAAAACAGTCTTGGTGTAATGACCCGGATTTTTGATCGATTAATTTTGAACATTTAATATTATTTTAAATGTTAGTTGATAATATAAATGGATTTTTATAATGAGTTATCGATTTAATAATCGATTACGGTTTAATTTCAAATATATTGAATTATAGTAATATTGAAAAAAACTAATAATTGAATTTGAAGATAAAACTGAATTGAAACTATTCAGATGATTAATATAAATTTTATTTGAGTATAAACGATAATAATGATAATAATTTATTATCAAGGAATTAATTATGTTGAATTTAATTTATATTACATCGATTTAAATTGATATCTTCTCCATACGATCGAATGAGGCTTCGAAACTCATTTCAATGTGTTCAGAATAGTGGTATAACCCTAGAAATGCCAGTTGTTGCAATCAAATAGGAGTTCGAAAACATGTGATAATTTGAATTAAATAAAATCATACACATTCAATTCAAACTAAACTAAAATAAAATATAAATTACTTCCTTTTACCCTAAGCTAAGCAACAACGGTACACTGCAAACCTACTCTACCTACAGCTTTTCTCTTTTACATCGCGTACGTTAGTCTCCTACCTTCACTACGTATGAAGTTAAACAAAGATGTAATGTCTATGTACATTATGTCTGTTGCTCGAGCCTATATATTTACCCATCGCCTTCGATTTCCTTTTCCATTCTCAAATTAAAGAATTCATTCGAGCCTCTTACTTCTTCTTTTTTTCAAATCGCGAAATTTCATTCCACCACAAATTAAAATAATGGAAATCTAATTCGAAGTTTCCATTTTGAAATTCATATTTGAACATCACGCAATGAATTTCCATCTTGTTCAAACAAGGCAGTGAAGCTAGTGTACTCTCACGCCTTTCAATCAGCGACGTTGGAGTTGGTTCGAAGGTGGTGTGGGTTCATGATAAGCGATGAGGTTAGTCTGACGTCAACGATGAGGGGCTCTACTGGTTGATGAACAGATAGAGTTAGGTGCATCATGTTCATATTTGGGGGCCAAATGAGATGGAGTTCGTAATTTATGCGATTCAAGACTGCTTAGTGAATTATTGGAGGTCGCGATGTCTTCTGGGGAGGATTGTCAGTTCAAATGTAAGGGTCGACTGTAGTGATGTCGCGATGAATGTAACACCCCACACCCGCCAAGGTCACTCACTAAGGGAATGCCTTAACTTCGGTGGAGTATTTTAAGTGAATATAGAACAGAAAAATTACAACAAGACAGATATAAATAATACTTGTTAACTAAAACATCATTTCATTGCAGCGGAAGGTAAACATGTTTGGTTACAATAAGTAAAAACCAACATAAAACAAGAGTCAAGTACTAAATATCCATCCTGATAAAAACATAAGTACATAATCCCACTACATAACTAATAGCCATAATAGAAAAGATAAGCTGAGCTTTACATCAACGGTCCATGCTCCAAAAGATAGATAAAGCAATCTGATCAAAGCCCACTAGTGCTAGGCCCACTCTGAGAACCTGAGGGTTGGGAAAAAGATAAAGACAACGGGGTCAGACATAAGTCTGAGCGAGTCGTATAACTTTAACAATACAATCATTAAAGTAATTAGGGTATGATATAAACTTGGTACGATAACGACTGGGGATAAATGACTACACTAAGCAGCCAACTAGACATAGGAAGAACCAAGATAACGGTAAAGACGCATCTACCCACCCAAGGATAATTACTACACTGCACCACACCAGTCATTCCTAACTTAAAGGTTGATCCCAGCCAAGGACTTAGAAAATTTAACTAGTAGTTTCGTGTACCCCTAGCTGACCACATAGGTGCCATCTGCCCCTATCTCCACTAGGTGTACCCACTACTCCCCAAGCGATCGGCTCCCTAACGTAGATACCCGTGCTGGCCCCACAGTGGGGTGTATCACTCCCCAAAGTGGCAACCCGATACAACCAACGGTGCACGGCTTATACCTACACGATGCAACAACGTCTTACCTACCAGCCCGGGCCCACACACGCATATGAAACCCGTTGGACTTGCGTTGCCACCGCTAACCCGTTTTGGCCTCTTATAGTCAAACCCAGTACGCGTGTCCTGTCCTGTCCTCGACTTGGGTCGAGCCCCACAAAGATACGTTTTGGGTTACTGGTTGAAATGGGCCCCCACAAGCTACCCACCTAAGCTTGTCCCTTTTCTAGTGCATCCCACTTAACCCTTTAATCATGTTTAATTACATGTTTCTACTTGGTTAAGTATTCTAATCGTATTTTCTCTTGCCACCCAAGGCAACCCACTAGATTTCCACATGCCACCCAAGGCACTTACTTGATTTCCACATGCCACCCAAGGCACCCACTTAACCCCTCATGCCCCACTACATGCTTATCTGGTTATGTGTTTCTTAATTGATTAAGAACGTAACCTTTGTAAAGACCTCTCACATTAGACTATCTTTTATGGCAGCTGGATTTGCCGGTCGGGTCCAGGCAGCCTTACGCCATAACCGAGTCTAACCGAGTGTCTTTACACTTGTCACGTATTTAGTTCGTGCCTAAGACCTCTCACATTGGGCCAACCATTTGTAGCCGCTGGATTTGCCGGTCGGGTCCGGGCAGTCTTATGCTACAAAAGGGTCCAACCTCGTGTCTTAGTCGATTAATTACACCTAATTAATCACCCCCATATTTTGAATTAATATTCCCTAATTAATTCCAATTTAATGATGTACATAATTGACTCAATTATGTCCATCCACTTATGGTATGCAACATCATACCAATTTCACCATAATTTTGTTAACATGAATATTAACCCCATCATTCCCCACGTAATACGCTAACATGGCATACTTAAAAGGGAAGATTCATCACCAATACAATGGGTTCAACTTAGCATAACATTAGCATCAACATGGGTTTTAAAGGTGTCAACTTGCATATATGACCATAGCATCAAACCCAACTAGCATAAATAATCAACCCAAACTTGCATGAATCACATATGTCATAAAGAGGGTAACTTGCATAGGTTACTTATGTCATACAAAGGGGTAAACTTGCATATGTATGTATGACATACAAAGGGGTTAACTTGCATATGTATGCATATCATACAAAGGTGTAAACTTGCACATGTTACTTGCATATAATCAAACACCAAACTTACATAACATGTCATATATGAACTTGCATATAATCAAACACCAAACTTGCATAACATGTCATATATGAACTTGCATATAATCAAACACCAAACTTGCATAACATGTCATATATGAACTTGCATATAATCAAACACCAAACTTGCATAACATGGTGTCATAATGGATCAATGTTTATCATAGTGATTTGCATAACTAGCATCATGAACATATAGCATAAAACTTGCATAACTAGCATCATGATCATATTGCATAAAACTAGCATCATGAACATATAGCATTAAACTTGCATAACTAGCATCATGATCATATAGCATAAAACTAGCATCATGAACATATAGCATAAAACTTGCATAACTAGCATCATGAACATATAGCATATGATAACATAACTTGCATTGATCCACATTCATAACCATAACCTCATTACATCCTATCATAATTAGTTTAGCAATTGCTTGCTAAAGGCATAGAAACTCACAACTTGTTGATTAGCACTCCTAAGAAGAAGATTTAGTTGCTAGAGTTGATTAGAAGTTGATTTGAGAAGCTATCTTCCTCTTTAATTTGTGGAGGCTCCTTCTAAGTTGCATTTTGACGGCATGATGACATTGTATCCAATTTTAGTATGAATTAGGGTAGTCTTAGGGTGTATTTATAGATTTAGGATGTAATTTAGGCCCTTAGATTAACCCTAGTTTAGGTTAGAGCCGTCAGATTTCGTCACAAGCCCCAAAACACAGCCCAAACCTGACCAATTCACTCAAATGGTGCACCAGGCAAAACTGCTCGGCCACCTGTGTCGACTCCCAAGTCGACAGGGCAGTCGACTTGGGTCCAGTCGTGTCGACTCCCAAGTCGACTCCCCAGTCGACTTGGGGTGTGGCGGGAATTTTCCCGCCTAGCTCCATTTCTGCATTTGAAATCTGTATTTCGAAATTTGAATTTTCTGAAAACTTCTTCGGGCCTTAACTGGGTCATACGGACTCCGATTTTCGAAAACTCAGACTCTATTTCACGTATTTTTCCGAGACGAACGCAATGGCATAGCCCGTTTCCCCTGATTCAGATCTTAAAATTTAATTCTGCCCTGATTTATATTATAACAAGTTATTCAACATAAGGGGTGTTACATTCTCCCCTACTTAAAGGATTTCGTCCCCGAAATCTCTAAGTCAAGAAGAACGTATCCTACCAACCAAACAACCATCTACTAAACCATCAAACACTGGCATCCATTGTCCTTAAAATTTCTAATGACGTATGAACATATGCAAAAAGTGTGTGTATATGTTCCCTGCCTAATGCAAAATCAGGCGGTCTACTGATTCAGTTGACCTCCTTAATGCAAACCATGATAGTGCCATGCATCCAATATGTATGCGAAAGAACCCTATCGACACATACTATTTCTACATGTGTGCACAATCATACACCAAAATGCATCATCCATATGATAACACAACCATTATACATCCATTAATATAGCTACCTACACACAATTATATGCAATATGCAATATGCAATATGAAGTGACTGACCCGATCTAGTGTCTAAAGTGTGTGTATATGCATCCACGAGCAACCACTAGCAAACATTTGCATCCACATGCATCCATCAATTATAACATGTCTCAAACACATGTTTCAACCATAGGTTTACCCTATCTAAAGGTCAAAGGTACTAACGAGAGGACAAACTAAAGATAAGATAAGTACTAGACAAACGATAAAGGAGAAGTTAAAAGACATACCCTCGAAAAGAAATGGGTACAGTTAACGGATCTTCGCTTCTGTCTCCCAAGTAGCGTTGCTCTCATCATCTCCCCATTGCACTTTGACTAGTTGAACCTCTCTGTTTCTCAACTTCCTAGTCTCTGACCCAAGGATGCGAGTAGGAGCTCGTCGAATCGTTGCATCACGCTCTACCTCCATTTCCCTAAGCAAGCTCGGCTCTACCACCTCTGCGGTCTCATGTAGGCACCACCTCTGCGGTCTCATGTAAGCACTTCCTCAAATGTGACACATGGAATACGTCATGTACACCACTAAGTCTCTCGGGCAGATCCACTCTATATGCCATCTGTCCAATCCTTTCCTTAATAGGAAACCGTCCTACAAACCTTGGTGCTAACTTCCCAACGGACCCAAAGCGGACAACATTCCGTAATGGAGACACTTCGACAAAGACCATGTCCCCAACATCAAACTCCAGATCCGTCCTCCTCTTATCCGCGTAATATTTCTGCCTATCTTGCGCTGCTTTCATCCTTCTTCGAATCAAATCAATCTTTTATGAAGTCTCTCTAACCATATCAGGCCCAAGCAAGATCTTATCCGTAGATTCCCACCAACATGTAGGTGATCGACAAGGCCTTCCATAAAGAGCTTCGAAAGGAGCCATGCCAATACTAGACTGAAAGCTGTTATTATATGCGAACTCCACCAATGGAAGATGCTCTTCCCATGTACCTCCAAAATCTAAGATACATAGCCTCAAAAGATCTTCTAGAACACGATTCACCCTCTCGGTCTGGCCGTCCGTCTGAGGATGATATGCGGTGCTCAAACACAACTGAGTCCCTACCGCCTCTTGCAAACTTTTCCAAAACTCGCTAGTGAAGATAGGATCTCGATCGCTCACTATGCTCGAAGGTACACCATGCAACCGAACTATCTCTCGAAGGTAAACTGAAGCTAGCGATGGAGCAGTCCTCTTACTCTTCACGGGTATGAAATGGGCGCTCTTAGTAAGTCTGTCTACCTCAACCCAAATTCCCGTATTACCCTTCCTCGATCTCGGTAACCCATCAATAAAATCCATCGAGACGCTATCCCACTTCCATTGCGGAACTTCCAATGGGTAAAGAAACCCACCAGGTTTCTTTTGCTCCGCTTTCACTTGTTGGCACACCAAGCATCTAGCGACATACTCGGCCACATCTTTCTTCATACCAGCCTAAAAGAAAACTCGCTTCATGTCTTGATACATCTTGTCCCCACTGGGATGAATTGTCATCTTCGAACGATGCGCATCATCAAGAATAGCCTTCCTCAAACCCTCGTCTTGCGGTACACAAAGTCTACCGTCTCTACGCAACCACCCCTTATCATCTAGGGTGTACCTACTCAAATGGCTGGACGACTCCCCCCTTATGAGCCTCTCTACCAACTCAACCAACTGTGGGTCGTCCCGTTGTGCCTCTCCAATCCGTCCCAAAAGAGTAGGTCGGACCTCTAAGGATGCTAGCAAACTGGGTATAAAGTCAACGGAAGGTCTGAAGTCAAACATCGAGATAAATTCCAAGCTTCGTCGTTCAACGAACAATGGACTCAAAGACAACCTTTTTCTGCTTAAGGCGTCCGCCACCACGTTACCCTTGCCAGGGGAATGCGCTATCTCGAAATCATAAGATGCTAAGAACTCGATCCACCTTTGCTGTCTTAAGTTCAAATCCTTCTGAGAAAACAAGTACTTCAAAGATTTGTGGTCAGTAAACAATTCGAACCTTTCGCCAAGAAGATAATGGCGCCAAGTCTTAAGCGCAAAAACAATAGCGACCAACTCTAGATCATGTGTAAGGTAATTTTTCTCATGCTTTCTCAACTGCCTTCCCCCATAGGCTATTACCCTTCCCTCTTGCATTAAGACTGCGCCTAGTCCTGTCCCACAAGCATCGGTATAAACAACAAATGGCTTACTCCCATTTGGCAACACTAAGACTGGAGCTGTGGTTAAAGCTCTCTTTAACCGTTGGAACGCATCATCACAATCTACATCCCATGTGAAGACTAGATTCTTCTTTGTCAAGCGAGTTAATGGGGCTGATATCTTCACAAAGTCCTTGATAAACTTCCTATAGTAGCCAGCCAACCCCAAGAAACTCCTCACCTCGGTAGCATTCTTCGGAACCTTCCAATCTTGGATGGACACTACCTTCGCGGGATCCACAGCTATCCCTTCTTTGGAGACCACGTGCCCTAAGAACCGCACCTCCTTCCTCCAAAAGTGACATTTAGAGAATTTAGCCTTAAGGCTATGCGCTCGAAGAGTCTCCAACACTTCCCTAAGATGTAGGTCATGCTCTTCTTCACTCTTAGAAAAGACCAAGATGTCATCCACAAAGACCACCACGAACTTATTAAGGTACTCCCTGAACACCCTACTCGTCAAATCAACAAAGTATGCAGGGGCGTTCGTCAAACCAAATGGCATCACCAGCCACTCATAGAAACCATCCGGAGTCCTAATGGCAGTCTTGTCTATGCTAACCTCAGCCACTCTCAACTGATGAAACCCCGTGGCTAAGTCCAACTGCGAAAACACTGAGGCGCCAACCAATTGATCAAAGAGATCATCAATCCTCGGCAATGGGTGTCTATTCTTCTTTGTAAGCTTGTTGAGTTCTCTATAGTCTACACAAAGTCTGAGGGACCCATCCGCCTTCGTGGCAAAAACTACTGGAGCACCCCACTCCGATATACTTCATCTAATGAACCCCTTCTCAAGCAACTCCCCTACTTGCTTATGGAGTTCCTTCCTCTCACGAGGAGCCATGTGGCGCACTGGCAAAGATACTGGTTTAGCATTGTCCACCAAATATATTCGGAAGTCTATCTCCCGCTTCGGAAGTAAGCCCTTCACCTCCTCAAACACATCCGAGTATTCCCGGACCACTCTAACAGATCGCAAACTCTCGACCGAAGCGTCAAGCGATTCAAGATAACTTAGCATAACTGAATCCATGGGATTACAAGAGATCTCGAGAGTGTTACCCAAGCTGGTCATGAGCCTAACAACTCTCCTTTCACAATCAAGAACGACAACATTACTAGATAATCGGTCCATGCCCAAAATTAACCCATAGCCCGTGAAGCCCAAAACAAAAGCATCACATCTAAACTCAATGCTAAGTATGGAAATTTTCAAACCCAAACATATCATGGACAAATAAGTGGAGCCCCCAATTGGGTTTGAAACAACGAAGGGATCATCTACTAGACTAGTGTCTAAGTGCAGTGACTCAAATAACGGTGATGAGATAAACGAATGCGATGCGTCAGAGTCAAACAAAGTACGGACAGGATGATCAAATAGAAAAACCAGACTTTCAACGGAAATAGTTCTATCTCTTTCCTGAATCGGTGGAACCGCGAGAGCCTGAACTTGCCCCCTTTCCTGACCTGGTGCCATAAGAGCTTGCACCTGTCCTCCTGAGGTAGATCCCGTCCTCTGCCCCTTCTTAGGGCAGTCCTTCACTAGATGCCCTGCTTCGCCACAGTGGAAGCAGCCAGTCTTCTTCTTCTTCCGACAATCTTTGCTTAGGTGGCCTGGTGTCCCGCAATTGAAGCACTTCTTCTTTCCCTTGCCACCGTTGCCTTTCCCACCCTTGTTTTGCTATTGCTGTTGAGGTCTCTTCTGATCTCCTTTATTCTCGGGTGCCTTATTAGCATTGGGACCCTTATCTTCCTCATGCATAAGTGCCATGTCTACTAGCTTCTCAAAGATGGCCCCCATAGGGTGTGAGTCATTGCTAATCCATGCATCGGTTCATTCAAGCCTTTAACGAACCTCAAAGCCTTCTTCTCCGGTGTATTCACCATGTCTATGCCAAACCTTGCCAACTGATTAAACTTGTTGACATATTCCTTCACTAATAGGTTTCCTTGCTTTAGAGTCAAGAACCTTTCCATATACAGATTTTCTTCCGCCCTTGTGAGAAACTTTGCCACAAACCTTTGTCTGAAATCCGCCCAAGAGTCAACTAGGCGTTCTCCATTAGTGACCTCCCACCAGAACGAGGCCTCTCCCTTCATTAACCAAGCAGCTAACTTGACTTTCTTTCCTTCTTCCATCTCAAAGATGTCTATCAACTCTTCCGTTTCCTTAAGCCAATCCCTAGCTTCCACAAAAGTTTCTGATCCTTGGAAAGGTTTCCCTCCCATAGCCTTAAATTCCTTGCAAGTCTTAGCAAAAGTATCCGCGCGAGGAGAAGGAGGGGGAGGAAGATCGGGTGCAACTGGTGGTGGAGGAACATTTGCTGGACCCGCAGTGGCGGCCCTAGCCTCCATCAATCTCCTATACCATACTGGTATCGCTACACCCTCCGGAAAGTTAAGATCTTCAGCCATGCTGAAACGAGAAAGGAAAGGTTCAAAACGGAGAATTCGAAAGGTAAAGATATGGCTATTGGGGATTATGCTTTTCTTTCAAAAACTTTTCTCTTAAAAGACATGTTTTTGAAAGTTCTCCTTCAAAAATGTTTTTAGAAAAATAGTTTTTCTAAAAGTTTTATCTGTTCTGGTAACCTTCAGCTCTGATACCACATGTAATACCCCACACCCGCTAAGGTCACTCACTAAGGGAATGCCTTAACTTCGGTGGAGTATTTTAAGTGAATATAGAACAGAAAAATTATAAAAAGACAGATATAAATAATACTTGTTAACTAAAACATCATTTCATTGCAGCAGAAGGTAAACATGTTTGGTTACAATAAGTAAAAACCAACATAAAACAAGAGTCAAGTACTAAATATCCATCCTGATAAAAACATAAGTACATAATCCCACTACATAACTAATAGCCATAATAGAAAAGACAAGCCGAGCTTTACATCAACGGTCCAAGCTCCAAAAGATAGATAAAGCAATCTGATCAAAGCCCACTAGTGCTAGGCCCACTCTGAGAACCTGAGGGTTGGGAAAAAGATAAAAACAACGGGGCCAGACATAAGTCTGAGCGAGTCCTATAACTTTAACAATACAATCATTAAAGTAATTAGGATATGATATAAACTTGGTACGGTAACGACTGGGGATAAATGACTACACTAAGCAGCCAACTAGACATAGGAAGAACCAAGATAACGGTAAAGATGCATCTACCCACCCAAGGATAATTACTACACTGCACCACACCAGTCATTCCTAACTTAAAGGTTGATCCCACCCAAGGACTTAGAAAATTTAACTAGTAGTTTCGTGTACCCCTAGCTGACCACATAGGTGCCGTCTGCCCCTATCTCCACTAGGTGTACCCACTACTCCCCAAGCGATCGGCTCCCTAACGTAGATACCCGTGCTGGCCCCACAGTGGGGTGTATCACTCCCCAAAGTGGCAACCCGATACAACCAACGGTGCACGGCATATACCTACACGATGCAACAACGTCTTACCTACCAGCCCGGGCCCACACACGCATATGAAACCCGTTGGACTTGCGTTGCCACCGCTAACCCGTTTTGGCCTCTTATAGTCAAACCCAGTACGCGTGTCCCGTCCTCGACTTGGGTCGAGCCCACAAAGATACTTTTTGGGTTACTGGTTGAAATGGGCCCCCACAAGCTACCCACCTAAGCTTGTCCCTTTTCTAGTGCATCCCACTTAACCCTTTAATCATGTTTAATTACATGTTTCCACTTGGTTAAGTATTCTAATCGTATTTTCTATTGCCACAGAAGGCAACCCACTAGATTTCCATATGCCACCCAAGGCACTTACTTGATTTCCACATGCCACCCAAGGCACCCACTTAACCCCTTATGCCCCACTACATGCTTATCCGGTTAAGTGTTTCTTAATTGATTAAGAACGTAACCTTTGTAAAGACCTCTCACATTAGACTATCTTTTGTGGCAGCTGGATTTGCCGGTCGGGTCCGGGCAGCCTTACGCCATAACTGACTCTAACCTCGTGTCTTTACACTTGTCACGTATTTAGTTCATGCCTAAGACCTCTCACATTGGGCCAACCATTTGTAGCCGCTGGATTTTCCGGTCGGGTCCGGGCAGTCTTATGCTAGAAAAGGGTCCAACCTCGTGTCTTAGTCGATTAATTACACCTAATTAATCACCCCATATTTTGAATTAATATTCCCTAATTAATTCCAATTTAATGATGTACATAATTGACTCAATTATGTTCATCCACTTATGGTATGCAATATCATACCAATTTCACCACAATTTTGTTAACATGAATATTAACCCCATCGTTCCCCACGTAATACGCTAACATAACATACTTAAAAGGGAAGATTCATCACCAATACAATGGGTTCAACTTAGCATAACATTAGCATCAACATGGGTTTTAAAGGTGTCAACTTGCATATATGACCATAGCATCAAACCCAACTAGCATAAATAATCAACCCAAACTTGCATGAATCACATATGTCATAAAGAGGGTAACTTGCATAGGTTACTTATGTCATACAAAGGGGTAAACTTGCATATGTATGTATGACATACAAAGGGGTTAACTTGCATATGTATGCATATCATACAAAGGTGTAAACTTGCACATGTTACTTGCATATAATCAAACACCAAACTTGCATAACATGTCATATATGAACTTGCATATAATCAAACACCAAACTTGCATAACATGTCATATATGAACTTGCATATAATCAAACACCAAACTTGCATAACATGGTGTCATAATGGATCAATGTTTATCGTAGTGATTTGCATAACTAGCATCATGAACATATAGCATAAAACTAGCATCATGAACATATAGCATAAAACTTGCATAACTAGCATCATGATCATATAGCATAAAACTAGCATCATGAACATATAGCATAAAACTTGCATAACTAGCATCATGAACATATAGCATATGATAACATAACTTGCATTGATCCACATTCATAACCATAACCTCATTACATCCTATCATAATTAGTTTAGCAATTGCTTGCTAAAAGCATAAAAACTCACAACTTGTTGATTAGCACTCCTAAGAAGAAGATTTAGTTGCTAGAGTTGATTAGAAGTTGATTTGAGAAGCTATCTTCCTCTTTAATTTGTGGAGGCTCCTTCTAAGTTGCATTTTGACGGCATGATGACGTTGTATCCAATTTTAGTACGAAATAGGGTAGTCTTAGGGTGTATTTATAGATTTAGGATGTAATTTAGGCCCTTAGATTAACCCTAGTTTAGGTTAGAGCCGTCAGATTTCGTCACAAGCCCCAAAACATAGCCCAAACCTGACCAATTCACTCAAATGGTGCACCAGGCAAAATTTCCCGGCCACCTGTGTCGACTCCCAAGTCGACAGGGCAGTCGACTTGGGTCCAGTCGTGTCGACTCCCAAGTCGACTCCCCAGTCGACTTGGGGTGTGGCGGGAATTTTCCCGCCTAGCTCCAATTCTGCATTTGAAATCTGTATTTCGAAATTTGAATTTTCTGAAAACTTCTTCGGGCCTTAACTGGGTCATACGGACTCCGATTTTCGAAAACTCGGACTCTATTTCGCGTATTTTTCCGAGACGAACATAATGGCATAGCCCATTTCCCCTGATTCAGATCTTAAAATTTAATTCTACCCTGATTTATATTATAACAAGTTATTCAACATACGGGGTGTTACAATGAACATGAAGCTTTTAGACGGAAAGATGTGTTGCTAGTGGGTGGGATCGAGGTAATGGGAATGTGATGTCTGTCTGGGTTATTGCTGTTAAGCCATCGTGGATAGGATGAGTCGCGAGTGGCTGAGGATCCTGACAGTAGGTTTCAGAATTCCACTGGAATGGCTATAGGCTGAAGTGCATAGCTGGAGAAGAAAAGGGATTAGGTAATTAAGTTAAATAATTTTTTGTGCTTAAATTCGTTAGTCATGTATATACACACATATATAAAATCTTTTTGAACTCAAAATGTCATATTTAAATACATACAGGATTTCATTAAATGAAACCAATCGAGTAATACGTAGCTCCAGGATACATAAGCTGGAATTTAATTTGGAACCAGAATGGATTGGAAAAATTAAAATCAAATTGAGTAAACTCACTCTCTGGATTTTTATTTAATATAATGTTATATGCTGTCTGTTGGTTGTTTGGATGCATTAAAATATTATTATGGCTAATATATATGTATATATATATATATATTAGTTATATAGGTTTGGTGGTTGTGGCTATACATACATATATATATATATATATATATATATATATAGGATATTTCCCGTAGAACCATTTGCGGATGCCCGCAGTATCATTAGCGGATGACCATATGCACCCCACAATATATTACAGCGGATGACCTTCTATATCACGATATCCTGCCTAATGGGTATTATTTATGTTGGCTAACATCTATGGATGCAGGAAAACAGGTTGGAGGGATGTAACTGGATTCCTCAAAATATATTATTATTTGTTTCATATATATCATCATATATGATGTATTAGAAAACCTGTGGTTGATAATTGGGTGATTTGAATGTTTGAATATCACTTGCCCTAAATATATAAAAATATCGAAAAAAAGAAATTTTGAGATTTTAAAGGGGAAACCTATTTTTCCAAAAATAGAATTCGAGTAGGCTACGAAATATTAACTTGTTTTGAATAACAAAAACAAGTGGTGAATTTATAAATGATGTTTATAAATGAAATGGAATAATTATCATTGGATAATTTGAATATTTAAATTCAAATGTGAGCTTAAAACGGGAAGTTGGAATCGTTTTACAGAAGTAAACAATGAAATTTATTCTAATTTTCGAAATGTAAATTAAATTGAATAAATCCATATGATTTATGTTTTGAATTCGACTCGGTCAAATTATTAAATTATTTCCAGAAAGGATATTTAAATTGTATTAGATAGAAACTGAAATTAAATATGAAAATAGATTCTACAATTATACATATGTGTATATATAAGTTATAATAATAAAATATTCCAAAATAAGAACCGGGTTTCAACGACTTTAATTTGGATAATAATTTGATAGAGATCCATATGGATAATAGATGTTTCACTTGGTCGAATGTTCGTGATAGTCCCTCCTTTGCATTACTAGATAGATTTTTTATTAACTCGGAGGTAGAAGATAGATATTCGATTTGTAAAGTCAAGGGTCTACCTTTCTTATTATCTGATCATTGTCCAATCGTCCTTACTTGTGATTCGAACTTAACTATTAGTAACAATTTCAAGTTTGAGAAGATGTGGCTACTTGATTCTAGTTTTATAAATCTAGTTTCGGTAAAGTGGAGGTCTTTATTTTATTTCAATAATGTATATCGTGGTAATAGTGCTAAGATTTTTGTTGCTAAGTTAGGCAAATTGAGATTCTTTCTAAAGCGTTGGAATAAATTCGTATTTGGTAATGTGAAAATCAAGAAGAACAAGATTATGTGCGGTTTGTTGGATTTGGATAAAATTAGCGAGTCAAGGCTTCTTAATCCAACTGAAAAAGATAAATACTGTAATCTTAAAAAAGATCTCAAAGTGATTTTAGAAAAAGAAGAGGTAATGTGGAGACAAAGATCACGTATACAATGGATTAAGGAAGGGGATAATAACACTAAATTTTTCCATAGTGTAGCGAATAAGAGGAGAAGAGATAATATGATTCACTCTATAATTGTTGATAATGTAGAGTTAAATATACCAAAAGATTTAAACGAAGCTTTCACTAGCTATTATAAGAAGATATTTGGTTCTAAGTTTAAGAGGAGAACTAACGTTAGATGGAGTGAGCTATATCCAAGTGAAGATAGGACTAATCTCGATAGTCTAGACGAACCTTTTTCTGAGCAGGAGATTTGGAAGGAAATATGTGATATGCCTAGTGACAAAGCTCCGGGACCAGATGGATTTTCTGTTAATTTTTATAAGCAATTTTGGGAAGTTTTAAAGCCAGACATAATTAATTTATTAAATGAATTTTATAACGGTGAATTACGTCTAGGTAGTTTTAATTGTGCAAACGTCATCCTTATTCATAAGAGAGAGGGAGCAAATTCTTTAAAGGATTTCAGGCCAATCTCCCTTATTAATGTTTCCGTTAAGATTATATCTAAATTACTAGCTAACAGACTTAGTACTAGGATGAATGACCTTATAGACTGTTCTCAAACTGCATTCATTAAAGGTAGAAATATTGTTGATGGTGTGGCAGCAGTGCAGGAATACATCAATGTCTGTTGTAAGAATAACATTACGTGTGCCATTTTAAAGTTAGATTTTGAGAAGGCGTTTGACTCTATAGACTGGGATTTCATTTGTGAATTATGTCTTGCTAGAGGATTTAGTGTAAGATGGACCAACTGGATCTTATTATTATTAAGATCTGGTTGTTCGAATATAGTTGTTAATGGAGTAGTGGGTAAGAAGATTCAATCTAAGAGGGGTCTTAGACAGGGAGATCCCTTATCGCCTTTTTTGTTCAATTTGGCGGTGGACGTCTTCTCTAGAATTATTAAAAGAGCGAGTAGACTAGGGTTTCTAGGCAGGGTTGGGAACGAGGAGTTTAATAATGAATTATCTATTCTTCAATTTGCAGATGATACGTTATTATTCTCTTCCCACTTGCCTAAACACATAATTACTCTTAAATTCATACTTTACTGTTTTGAAATGCTATCCGGTCTTAGGATTAATTTCGATAAAAGTACGGTAATGGTTTTTAATGATGTTAATAAGGTGGAGACATTGGTAGCTGACACCTTAAACTGTTCCATTATGAAATTCCCTTTTGATTATTTAGGGTTTAAGATTAGACCTTCGAAGCTTAAAAAAGAGGATTGGTTAGTGATTATTGATAAGATTAATAATAGATTACTTAGTTGGAATAACAGATTCCTGTCAAGAGCAGGTAGATTAGTTTTAGTCAATTCGGTACTTTCGGCCATTCCATCATATTGGATGGCTATGCATCGTTTTCCATTATGGGTCATAGAGAAGATTGATAGGATTAGACGTAACTTTCTTTGGAATGGTGCGTCCTTAGGTCGAACTCATAATTGTTTAGTGAACTGGGACACGTGTTGTAAGTCCAAAAAAGACGGGGGTTTGGGTATTTTAAACTTATATAATTTCAACTCAGCCATGCTTGCTAAATGGTTGTGGAAATTTAGAAGCCCAGTCATTAAGGTATCATGGAAATCCATTGTAGTTAAATCCTATTACTCTAGAGGAGAGATAATCGTGGGGAATAGTAGTGTATGGGAAAAAAGATTATCACATTTTTGGAAATCTGTTCTGAATTGTTTTCCTTTTTTCAAATTAGGTTGTAAATTAATAGTGCACTCAGGAGACCTTACTTATTTTTGGCATGATCCTTGGATCTCTAGAGTGCCATTAAAAATAGAATTCAATGAACTGTATGCTAATTGTAATTTTAAGAATGCACGTATTATAGATGTTTATAGGGTAGATCTTCATCCTCCGTGGATATTTTCCTTTGATAACATTTTAGAAGAAGGCTTGTTAAGACAATTAGCTCTACTTAAAGCAAAGTTAGATATGTATAACTTGGATGAGCATGGGGATTCTTTGAGTTGGAGTTTAGACAAGAAGTCAGTTTACACAGTCAATTCAATGTATAATTTTATTAACTTTTCAGGTATTTCTATATATCCTTTTAAATATTTATGGAAGTCAAATGCTCCCCCCAAAGCAAAGTTTCTTATGTGGTTAATCATACATAAGAAGCTTAACACGATTGAACAATTGAAAAAAAAGAATATCATATTGAATAGTAAATGTAGTTATTGTCATATTAGTGAGGAATATGTAGATCATTTATTCTTTTCCTGTAGTTTCACATTTTATATTTTTAACACGATTCTAAAAATTTTTACATTTGCAGGTCTTAATGTTTTAAATGATTGTACAGAATATTGGAATTGTATAAGATTAAGATTTAATATTAGGCAGAGATATATATTGGATTCCTTAATAGTAATTTCGGGTTGGTTTATTTGGTTAGAAAGAAATCAAAGATTTTTTCATTCTAAGCCTGACTCTTCCGATAACTTAATTATTAGTATTGTGAAATTTTGTTTAGATTGGATGTCTAATCCACATTATAAGCTTTTTGGTTATTTACGATTTGGCTATTTTTTGCTTAAGGTCAGATCAAATCTGAGTTTGTTTATCAGAATATCTACATATTTTAGGTTTAATAGATTTCGTCTCTGCTGACCCTTGTAGTTGATAGTACTTACCCTTCATGTTATTATGTTTTTCTCCTTCCTTTTTACGGTATATATGATTATATGCTTATATATTAATATATGCATGTTAATAAACATATAAGTATAATTATTTATACTTATATATATAATAATACATACATATATGGGTATAGGTATATATTCATATATACTTGTTTGTTACTGATAATTTTTTTAGTATTCCAGGGTACAGGTAATGGATTTAGACTGGAAGATTATGAGACTATGGGAGTGCTGACTGGATTGAGATATATTGCTTATCTAGTGTTATATGTTTTTTTAGTGTTGTTGTACTGTGTTTGTTGGGGTATGATTAGCCCCATTGTCTATTATTTAGAATGCCATATTGTAAGAATAATAGATATACCCAATATCGGGTGGTGGCCTTGCCGGAACTCGATTTTGTGGTATGATGGGTGGTGGCCTTGCCGGAACTCATCTATCTATTATTCCTTACTTCCTTTAGGCATTCCTTGTTTGGGTCTGTGGTTGGATATTGTATCATATTTTTATTTTCCTTTATATATATATGTGTGCTCTCTTCTTATAGGAAGATCACACATTATTGTTTTTCAAAAAAGAACCGGGTTTCAAATAGATTTTGAAATGAAACTTGTTTTAATATATAAAACATGGAAGTTGAATTTATAAACGATGTTTACAAATCTAAGGAAATAAATTAATTTAAAAGTTTGAATTTCAGTATGAATTCAAAAGTGAATTGAAAATGTTTTTTTAAAAGAACGATTGATTATATTCCATAATCCAGAATATAAATTGAATTGAGAAAAATCCAACGAATTTGTAATTGGAATTCGATTATAATGAATTGTATAAAATAATTTATTTCAAACAGAATCGGAATATAATATACAAGAATGAGTTGTAAATAAATTTATGACCAAGTAATGAAAAAAATCGATATGTAGGGATAATCAGAAATATTAAGTAAGATTTGGAAGACTAGTTTAATTTATATTTAAAATATGGAAGAATGGAATTGAAATTTTTTAATAAACGAAGTTTAAACGTTTATATTTAAATATAATTAAAACGAACTCACCGCAGCATGGTAGTTCGTAATTTGACATTTCGAACTTCAAGTGAGTATTTAGACTCAATTTAAGTCGGAATTCTTTGCAGGTTTGGAATGAAGTGTGTAAGGAGATATAAATTGAAATGCCTGACAAAGAGGTACGTATTTAATTCAATATAAGTTTTTATGTGTCGAATCGACAAGTTACTTGGCTTTTTAATCTTCTTTTTGAATGGAAAGGGCCTAGAGAGGCGTTTTGTAGTTGTATCGACTGACCCGTACAATGGAGACGCTGGCGAAATTTTCCGAAAATTTAAGGAGATAGAAAAATTTATGAAAAGTTAGATAACTAAAAATTGACTTGTCAATTATATATGAAATTTTAATAAGCAAATAAACGTATAATGGAATTTTATAAGAAAGGAAGCAAATTTTTAAAAATAAATCTTGGGAGATGGAAGGAGAAACGTATGCACATTTTAAAGTGAATGATGGTTTAAAAGCAAACATTTTATAGACATAAATGATTTTGTTGATAAGAATTTAAGAAATGAAGTTAAGGAAATTAGAAACTGACTGGAGATTAGCTGAGTTGAATGACTTCCTGAGTGTCGATCTGATGTGGGTTTCGGCCTTTGGAGTTGATACCTAGGGAATTGTTCTCTTACTAGTTTACAGTTAGGGAATGATGAATGTGGAAGAATAGTGATTTGTGAAAATATGGAAACGTTTTTCCAATGTTAAAGAGGAGATATTTTCTGGAATATATAAAATAAATAGTTATGATAGATGGAAATGTTTCTCCAAGAATCGTGAGAGGTTGGACGGGTTTAGAGAAATATCTGGGTAAAGATATTGAAGATAGATTGGAAAATGATAAATTTAATTAATGAAATATTAATTAAGGGCTCAGTGATTGTTTGATGCTTTAGATGAATGTTTGATTTTCTTCGATAGTTAAATAACCGACTATCGAAGTATTGACCAATATCATTGTCAATTTGGAGAGACAATTTGGATTATTATTCGAGAATCACTCTGTATCGGCAGTTGCCACAACACCATATTGCCAGTTTTGCCACACCCAAATGCGGGAGAATTGCCACGGCCTTTAGTCGTGGCAATTTTGGAACGGTTTTAAGCCATGGTAAATTCATTTAGCATGGCTTTAGGCCATGGCTATTTTGGAACAGGCTTGGCCCGTTTTAAAATTAAAGGAAAAATTTTCACACCCTCGTCCCTTTGTGTCCTTTTTTTTCCACGCTCAAAACGAAAGTAAACCATCGATCCCCAAAATAAAAAATGCTCAGCTTATTCCATGATCAATTTTTTTTACCGTTCGCTATATTTTAGATCGAAACCGTTTTGCCAATAGATCCTTTTTGCATCTTCCTCTCATTCCAAGGTTCTGATTCAGGTGATTTTTCAGGTATGAAATCGAAACCCTAATTATATGTTTGATTGTTTTCAGTCTTATTTATTTCGAATCGTAAGATCCTACATCACCTTTTCTATTCTCCGGCCTTCCAATTCTCGATAGAATTAGGGATACAAATAAATCAATTAGATGTTCTAGTACATAAAGCTGTCAAGCTTTTGCCCACAGTTTGATTTTGTTAGCTGTGGTTTATAAGACTTTGCAATTCTCCCTTAATAAAAGACGTGTTTTTTTCTTCTCCTCATTATTAAAGCAAAGCACGAAGAACATGCTCCATTGTTCTTATAAATAGGAAAACAATAATGCTGTATAAGCCATCTTCACAAACAACAACACATTCTTGTTTCGTGTATTATCATTTTTCTCTATGCAAAATGTTTGTGCAAAACAATTTGTATACGATGAAAGCAAGTTAGGCTTTATATCTGAAATACCAATATATTATCATATGATATGTTAATGACACAAAAAAATATGCAAGAGTTTATAAGTGGAAATTTGTTACAATGTATCGTCATTTGCTTCCAAAGTTATGCAACTAAGTTTGTTGTTTTCTTAATTGATATTTATTTTGTTTGCAGGAAAATTTGGCATTGCCAATCATCTGCCCAATCGTTTGCTTCCAGATTTTCTTAGCAAAGTGTCATTTAGCTTAGTTTATCTAATTCCGACAGGTAAATGTGGTTTTATTAATTTGACTAGTTGAAGTTCTTCATATGTGAAACTTGAATTTTTGTATTGTGCAAGTAAGATCGAACATAAATTAAGCATAGTATAAATCATGAGTAATCATTATATTTTGCAACATTATTCTTCATTTGGCTATCAGTCTAAATTGTCTATGATTCAAAAATCCATTATATTAGTCCACATAGAGGTATTTGTTGGTTCCATGTTCAATCTATTCTTCTCATTATCGGAACTGTACATGTTAAACAGTTTGCTTATTTGACATTATAACATTTGCATTCAATTATCTTATAACAGTTTTATTTACAACAAAGTTATCCATTATTTTGGCATATAAATTATATTTAGCATTATAACAGTCTATGATTCAAAGTTTTACCATATGATTCTTCTTGCAACTAAGAACGTGATAAATAAATAGACAGTATATTCCTTTTGGGTTAATAGGAAAGCAAAAGATTAGTAATAATATTTTATCTTCCCAAGTTGATACCCCTTTTTGGTTTAAGTATGTACCCTTTTTGATTTGGAACACACTATTCTACATATTTATTCTATTTGAACTTAGTAGGACTGCATGATTATTTACGCATCAAAAGAAGAAGAGCATAATTGTAAGGCCGTTGTATTTTTCTCAGTTCCTGAAAATATTAACTGAGATGTAAATATGTAACAAGATAGGATTTTATGAGAGCAATTACAAAATTTGGGAAAGAGATGAACAAGATCTAACTAGTTTGATAAAAAGGGACACAGGAAATAACAGACAATAAGATAAGGTCGAACAAGTTCATGACACTGTAAAGGCATTGTCCCGATATTCGAGTTTATCTGAAATAGGTTCAAAGCGGCTCTAAATTTGGGAAGTAAAAGGATAGTGCTAGATATGAAAGGATCATACTGCGCTAAATTGCAGAACGTATCATTTAAAGAAAGTGTAAAACGTATTGCATGGGACAAGTGGGTGCACTAAAAAAAGAAACGATAATACTTTTAAAAGGCAAGTAAGGGTTAATGAGAGGTTAGGTCAAAACAGAGATGATATCCTGCATTAAATAAAGTTATGGAGTTTAAAGGGCTACTGATGTCAGGTGGGGACGCTCACACAAATGCACGTCTTTGGAAATTGAGGAGAAACATTTAACTTCCAAGGACTGCGGTAGGCCAATTCTCAGAAGTTTCAAAGCAAACAAATAGTTAGATACTACTGTAGGCTGATCTCAAGTAATTAAAGAATAAATACATAATTAACGGACTACATGTGGCTATTTCTTTGTGGTCTAGAACTTGATTGATGAATATCTAAATACTGCGAGGGTTGTGTCTACACAATTTGAATGATTGAATGAATTAGCTTAAAGAGCACCACATAGGTTTGAGTCTATGTAGTCTAATTTTAAAGAATGGATTTAGTAGAATGCTACAATGGCCTAATTCCAAGCAGTATCAGACATGACATAAATATTTAGGGGAGATAAAGGGAGTATTGTGGGGAGAACACAACAATATAATAAGTGGTTAAAGAACAACCAAAGGTAAGAACTAGATGGGGATCTCGTTGGGAGCATAGTAGCAAAGAAATATATACTAAAGAGTAGTCTAAATCAAATGTAAATATGTAACAAGATAGGATTCAAAGATTATTATCGGTCCCCTTTATAACTTCTTATGTTTAAAAACTGAAACAAAACCACAGCAAGGACTAGGAAAACTGAGATGTAACTTCAGCTTACAAGACTGGAGCAGTTACAAGAGCAGAAATTCTCAAGTGAAATTAAATATAAAGATGTGGTGTTTGCAGCTAATGTAACTTCAGGTTAAACATATAACTTCGATTTGGCAAGAAAAAGGGCAAAGGAGTGTGCATATGACAGTTTAGGGACTCTTTGCAGTCTTGTAACTTCCCGTGACAGGGAGTCCTGGAATTCTTAATAAATTAAACAATAATAAATATTTAAGTATAACTGCAGCAAAATGCTCCTAATGCAGATTTTAGACTTACTTGTATATACCTAGCATCTCTTATAATCTCTTTTATAAAAGTAAACATAACCATGTACTGTTCATAAATTGTGTGCTCTATACTAAGGTGGGTTCGTTTTAAACGATGCATGACATATATTAACATTTTAGATCATAAACAATGCGGTAAACTTAAATTGATTGCCAAAGCTTCACAGCAAGGACTAGAAAAATTCCTGCTAGTTTCCTTTGGTGGTGGGATATCATGAAAAATAACTGTAATGTTTTGGTTGACATTTAAAAGAATATTAAACATAAAAATTAATTTTTTGTATTAATTAATTTAAATATTACTCTCCTTTTGATTGATAATTAGGTAATGCAAGAACATATATTTCTAAAAATTGGATTCACAAATTACTTAACGTAAATTACACAGTATTGCACAAATATTGATTTCACAGTATTGATTTCACAAATTACTTAACATAAATGAGCATTGCAGTCTTTATATAAAATTTTAAGAAATGGCAGATCATATTTAAGAATGGCATCTTAGTTAATATTTCACAGTATTGATTTCACAGATCAAATTTTAAGTTATGGCATCTCAGTTAATATTTCACAGATCAAATTTTAAGAAATGGCAGATCAATTTTCACAGTATTGATTTCACAAATTACTTAACGTAAATGAGCATTGCAGTCTTTATATAAAAGATGCATTGCACTGGTAATAGAAAGAATAAAGGTAAGAATTTTTTTTTTCATCTTGAAGAATGCAACTGACCTGTAGTTATGTTATAGAGATAATTTTGGTGTTAAAATTTAAATCAGCATTGCAGTCTTTATATAAAAGATGCACTGCACTTGTAATAAAATGAATTAAGGTAAGCAATTTTTTTCCCATCTTAAAGAATGCAACTGACTTGTAATTATGTTATAGAGATAATTTTGTTTTTAAAATAGATTCTGATATTTTGAATATGAGTATATTTTGGATCATTAAATGCTAGCATTTTTGTCCTTTGAATTTAGAAATAATCATGTTTTTTAGGTATATGTTTGATAATAGGAAAGAAATTATTTTTTGGACAAACATTGTATGTTATCAAAATAAAAAGGAAAAATTTGGCAAGTCATACATGTTTTGGCAAAGTATAATACAAACAGACCTGTTATAATACAAACATTGTATGGAATATGAATACATGGAAGGCTATGGTATAACTATATACAAATTTCAGTTTTATCTCTGTAGCGATAATAAGTAAACAAAAATGGATTTGGTAGGAAAAATTTCTTTTGTAAAAGTCAGTTCTTCCTCTTGGTAAAGATCCGCCTGCTATCTTTTCACTCATTTTTAATAATAATGGGAAGATTTTGGTAGCCTCCTCAACTGATGGAATGATTCATATGTTTGGTATCCTCAATTTTTTTAATGCCATCATAGTGTACATCTATTCACTATGTAGAAAATGATCCGTCTGCTTCTGCAATCATATAACCTCTGTTGTAAAGCTTGCTCTGTAGAATCCGAAGTAGGCTATACATATATACATCTTAAACCATAGAAAAATTATTGTTATGCTCATGTTGCTCGCGGTAGTGATTTAAGAAACATAGTTTAAATTCTCAGTATGTTATTTAGCTATTTAATTTTTGTTATATGATTTACATATTTTTACAGGTCAATTTTTTTAATGTCTATTTCCCTTTGGCTTTTACCGTTCATTATATGTTATTGTTTCAGAGTCAGTTAAAAAGTTGGAAATTTAGCCTTGTGTATTGTAGATTGAAGAGGAAGAAGGATGAAGTATGTAAAGCTAGAAAATTACATTTTCTTTTTTCGTTTCAATTTATATTGATATGTTCAACTAGTTGGTACCGGGACAGCGGCCTTGCTTATGTTGATGTTTCCAATTAAAGTTGACAACCTTTTTTTCGTATATTTTTTTTAGGTTTAAAATCAGTTATTCTCTTTTGGTTGTTTTCAACTCTTGTAAATTCGTCTGCAGGCATAGTATTGGACATGTATATGTTTGTTTTGATACAATGACAGCTGCGTCGAGCTTTCGGCGTGCGGTGCATATGAGGTTTTTAGCTGGAAGGTCCGTTTCTGCCATTTTTCCGGTATGCATTTAACCGTATGGATCCTTTTGGTTAATTTTCTTCTAGGCATTAGTATTTCATGAACGTCCAAAATTGCGTTGCCATGTGTTTTCTTTCCAGCTATATCCGTTGTTATTTATGAGTAGTCGGGTCGATTGCCATTGATATTGGGGCTACTCTGCACCTCCATCTAGAGCAATGCACTATTACAAACCAGGATAGAAAAGGTATGTCCGTAAGTGTGGTTTTCGCTTATTGCATATGTAGCAGGTTAAGAACATTTTCAATTGCTCAAATGTGAATAAATGGTTGAGAAGAAAGACTCTTGTTGGGTGTGTGTACATATGTGTTAAAGCTTAAATTAAACTAATTCAAAGAACTAGTTATTTTTAAATAGCTTTTATTAGTGACACATATCCCATGTGGTAAGGCTTCTAGTTTTAATTGTTGATAGAGATCTTTGATTTGATCCCCTAAGCATACTCTAGGACTAGAGTTCAAGAAAAAAAAGAAACAGAAGAAACACATTGCTTTTAACGTTATCATAATGACTTATGGGCTTATATGACCATATGTAACTGGGAGAATCAGTAGTGATAAGGTTGGAAAAATATGTGTTGGAGGAAGAAACACGTTGCTGACTTCTGCACAAGATGGCACTGTCATTCAGGTAAAGCACAAATTCATTTTTCCATCCTATTATGACCCCTTTCATATTCAGGTGTATTTTATAATATATATATATATATATATGTAATTTTGCCATCTGTCTTTGAAGTCTCTATATTAGAGAAGCTTATGCAGGAGCTAAAATAATTCTCATTCTTATGAAACTTTCTTATTGCAAGTATGAATGCACGGAGGAAAATTCCAATGACTGCTGCTGCATTTTATGCAGATGACTTTATTTTTAGCTTTTGCAGCAAAGACTATCATCACATAATGGGATCTCGACCCAAAAATTCTCTTGTAGCTTGTAGCTGTAACTAGAGATTATCTTTCATTTATACATGCATTCCACAGTACTCTTCTACTGTACAAGACTTGCACTAAATATATTTATCATACGATTGATTTTGTTTCCTTTTATGTATTTGTAGCTAGTGGCTATACAATGTTTCACTAGTAATCCACATTATATGGTGATATCATCCCAAGATTCAAATCCACAGTTAGCCATATGGGATTTGTCAAATTTATCGCTACTTTGGTCTTATAAATTTTGTGCAGAAGATACTGTTTAAAACAATGATGCACACCTGATTCTCTAACACATATTTTAATGTAATCATAATGAACTATGGTCACAATTGGAAGGAATCAAAATAATCATGTGCCACTTATAAATTGATTCAATTTTGTTCACGTATAAATTTACTTTAAGATCGCAATGCTACTTATATTATTAGTTTATATAACGCTAACTTTGCCTTGCAGGTTGGTCACCTCAAGTAAGGCTATGCTATGACGGGTGCTGTAAACACCTCTATTGTCATGTGTTCAAAATGACTCACCCATGTATCTATCCGGCTCTCATCATATTGTTGTTGACTGTGAAATATGTTGTTGTACAGTTGTGAGTGATGCTGGAATAAATTTTATGCCAACCGTTCTAATTCGGACCAATTCGTCGGATGCACCAATCATGTTTTTATTACTGCACCAGACTTTTCCTATGCAGTGTCTTCCCCAAGTTTGCAGCAGTAGATTGGCATCCCTATTTCAAATATCCCATTGAATCCTGCTATGCATCCAAATGCTCTTACAGCGGTAAAAAGACGTAATTAGTTCTTTAACCTTGTAGTCAACATTATTTTATGTTCTTTGGAAAATGTAATTAGTTTACTACCTGTCTACAATGCTTGGTACATTACATTGTGAAGTCTGAACATTTTTATTTGAATATGCAGTTCACAATGGCAAATGGAGAAAAGAGGCTGGCAAGAAAATATTTATATACGTACAAGCCTACGAAGAGAATGATCCGAAAACACGCGAGGGGTTAGATCCCAAAACAGTACAATTGGAGAACTTATTTTGTGAGTACCTTCTACTCTTTTAGTTGCTTTTTATTTGAATTATATGCAATTTCATGGTTCATACTACAACCACAATTACATAAGGAGTTCGCGGCTCACATCATATGCTGACTAATAGGAGACACCGTTAGCCTATCATATTGTAGTGACCCGAAAATCCGGTAGAATTTGAGCTGACCAAAAACACAAGTCCAACCCCAAATATCACGGAAATTCGAACCATTAATAGAAAGAAGTTAGAGGGTGAGGATAGATAAGATAGAAACTTAGAATAGAAGAAGAAGAAGAACACAACATCAGAGTAACACGAATCTCATAGCGGAACGAATAACATATAATATATATAACATAACTTGAAATATACATCTGTACTTGAATGTACATCAATATCAAAGTACATCACTTACAACACAGCAGAAATAACTATAGCTATATGATCCTGAAGCCTCCTGCTCCAAGCTCTTCCAGTATATCTGTAAATTCCCGACTACTTGACTGCCCGTACAAATTTAGGCACCCAAGAGTTTAGGGAAAACAACAAAGTAAACTCCGGGTCAATCATGGGACTGGTATGAGTAAACAGTTTAAAATAGTTTCAGAAAACTAAATGATATCTCATAAGACCACGCCGTATAACACGGAACGGGTTTTTCCCTTATGAGAATCCAAACACTTGATTTATCTTTATATCAAAACTCTTTTGATATTATAATAATGTATAAATCAAGTAAATAACAATCTAGTGGAACGTTTGCATCTCACGTTCCACATATATATACAATCAAAACCGCAAGCACGTATTGGGTAATGGATTTCCAACTATGACAAGGTATGGAACCACCTTCCGCTGGTATATCTCTAGAGGAGAATACACCGAGTTCAACAAGAACATCTTGCAACTCAGCCACACATGACCGACCACTCATTTCGCTTGAGTGTATCGAATGTATATCACCAACGGTTGGGATCAGCAACCGTTTCCCGAATGGGACAGCATCGACAATAGATTTTTAGAAGTAAATGAAACTCTAGATCAGGTGATTATACATCCTAATAGGTGCGACCTACATAGCCATGCTGCTTGCCCGATTTCTGTCATTTACCGGATGTTGAGGCTAGAAGCTACGCTTTATCATCACACCAGATTCACTTCGAATGTCACATCGTCAGATCCATCGGAAATCACTAATTGACGTCTACAACAGTACATTACGTGTCAGCAAAAAGAAGTTTCCTCCCCCGCTTCCACTCTTGGTACAGTTGAAGAAATCAATGTACGTGACCTTTCTGGAAATACTCTGTCAGACATTCATCCATACAAGTCACCCAGGAACAGGATGAACTGAAGGCACTATTTCTATTTATAGAAAAAGTCCTTGCACTCTACTCCGTCTTCGATTATCTTTATATAATCTGATTCGCACGCTACTGCCGATATGGAGGGGTTCTTCGGATAATAATCCAACCGGTCTCTCCATATTGACAACGATGGTCAAAACTTCGATAGTCTGTGATTTAACTATCGAATAAAAACAAGTGTTTCGATAGTCGATGATTTAACTATCGAATAAAACAAGTGTTCATCCAAACATCCAACAATCACTGAACCTTTAATTAATATTCCATTAATTAAATCTCTTCTCTGTTTCTTATCAATATTTGTTAACCAAATATTTTCAATAACCATATTGGCCTTATATGTTATTTGGAAAACATTTCCATATATCGCCTTCTTTTATTTTCTAAACTTTAGAAAATATATGTTATTTATAATTGGAAAATATTCCAATTACTTATCTCTTTTCCAATCTCGTTTATTTCTATACTTAGGAAACGTTCATTATTCTATTTCCAAGCTTTGCACATATTTGGGTTAAAACAGATGTTGTGTAAAACATCGTTACGACAACCCAAATACAGTATTTAACTAATTCTTATTCCACATTGATCTTCGAGCCTGAATCTTACTACTTATCGGTATATCATGAAATCAACCAAGTTGGGGTATAATTACCTCTCAGACCTTGACTGAATAACATTTAACGTCAAAACAGACAAGACTACTTACTCGAATAATCAATATCATACCACTACTTCTTCACTTTTAAACACATATACATTTTCTCTTTTATCCTTACGAGGTTTTATTCTTATACTTCCTTTTTGATTATACTATTCTATTTCTACGTTCGTTTTCTTATTGACTTCTATATATTTTGATATGTAAATTTCTAACTATCAAATTATCTTAAAAATATTCTATCTCCTTAAATTCCCGGAAAAATTCGCCATAACCTCCTTTGTACCGGGAGCATCGGGAAATTTCAAATAGCTTTCCCGGTCCTTCTCATCTCAAAAGAAAAAAGAAAAAGCCAAGCGGCTTGCCGATACGGCGCATAAAATCTCATATATGAATTAAATACGTACCTTTTTGTCGGGCATTCTATTTATTTCACTTCTATACTTTATTCCATACCTGTCTCCTGTATATTTATGCATGTCCAATCTATTTTAACTATACCAATCGTTTTAACTCAATTTGTTAATTAAATCTGTTACTTAACTTTTCAGTCTATTTCACCTTCATATTTGAACATGACATGTTCAAATATATTTTAACTGCATATTAACAAATTCTAATTATACTCATACTCTCGTTTCCTTATCGACTTCTCTATTCAAATTCCAATTCAATTCTATTTGAATTCTCTTTATTTAAAACTTCATTTGAATTCTATTTTCAAATTCTATAGTTTAAAGTCCATCTGAATTCTATATTCAAATTCTATAGTTAAATTCCATTTGAATTCTATATTCAAATTCTATAGTTTAAAGTCCATCTGAATTCTATATTCAAATTCTATAGTTTAAAGTCCATCTGAATTCTATATTCAAATTCTATAGTTTAAAGTCCATTTGAATTCTATATTCAAATTCTATTTCAATTCCTTATATTCAAAGTCCATTTGAATTCTCTGCATTATTTATAAACAACGTTTATAACTTCAATTCAAATCCCACCGTTCCATTTATAAACAATGTTTATAAATTCAATTCAAACCCCATATTTTCATTTATAAACAACTTTATAAATTCGATTCAAATTCCATCCTTTCATTTATAAACAAAGTTTATAAATTCGATTCAAATTCCATCCTTTCATTTATAAACAACTTTTATAAATTCAATTCAAATTCCATCTTTTCATTTATAAACAACGTTTATAAATTCGATTCAAATTCCATCCTTTCATTTATAAACAACGTTTATAAATTCGATTACTTGTTTTATATACCTTCGAACAAGTTAAATATTTTCTATAGTCTTATTTAAAATTCAAATTCTATTTATAAAAAAATAGAATTTCCTTTTTAAATATCAAATACCCTTTCCGATATTTTTATGAATCAATATTCAAGCCCCAGGGATATTTTAAACAATCAATCAACCAATTTTAAATCATTTGATTTTTATCACATCATATATGAATATATATGATATCAAACAAACAAACAGATAATATATTTTTGAGGAATCCAGTTGGATTCCTCCAACCTCTTTTCCTGCATCCACAGATGTTAGTCAACATAGTAATACCCATCCTGCTTCGAGGCAGGATATCGCGGTATAAAGGTCATCCACTATCATAGCGTGGGGCGTATAGGGTAATCATCCGCTAATGAAACCGCGGGCATCCGCTAATGAAACTGTGGGAATCCAACCAATCATCAACCCAATATACATATATAATAGTCAACCAATCCTAAATAACTATATATATTTTAAAATAATCAGACAGCATTCAAACAAGCATAACAATTATTTTTAACTATAAAAAAAATAATTTCTAAATAAAAGGTGAGTGAGGTTTACTCACATTGACTTTGATTGCCGAACCACCCAATTTAATTCCATTTTCCAAGTTGTCATTAACATGAATTCAGCGTAACCGTCTCGTGCAACTATATCCTTAATCCTTGTTACGTCTTTCACTCCTTATACCTAGAACTGCCGTGACCTGTCAAGCCTTGACTGCGGCATTTCCTCTTCTTCTTGAAACAAATCAGCTCAACCCCAATTGTCGGTCCATTTTGTTGAAATCAGCCTCTACATACTATCCACCTCACTGCGGTAATTCATCGAACAGCTCACAAACACTCCATTCACACATTTGTCGATCCCCACAAATCAACAGAACAGCTTCCTCATCCATCATACTGTCGCACACCAGATTTCAAGTTTGTCATTACCCCTCTGTTCTTCTCGGAGCACACTCCTCCACGTCGACCTTCCTATACCCGTACTAATACATCAACGCGACACCAACCAATGTCAGAACCCGTCGATGCCTTCTCCCAGGTCACCAGTTTGCAGCACCTCAAATCGATCGAACCCTAAATCGACCGCAACCCTAAAAACTCCATCGTGGCCTTCCCACTCGATCGACGCCCCTTCCTACTCGATCCCCTAAATCCTCGCGATACTAGAAATCGAGCCCTTCTCTTGACCGTTGCGAGTTCCAGGAAAACACTTCGCATCTTGAACGATATACTCGATTTATATATATATATATTTTTCATCTGACCTTTACTTTATTTGAAAAAGGGGGAAATGTTATAGAAATAGGATGGCTTCATTTTGGTTTTGATTTTGTGAAGAACGGGAAAGGAGTGGTATTGATTTTAAAGGAGAGCGGATGGAAGGAAAGGGGCCACAGTGATTTCCCATTTGCGGTTTTTTATTTGAACAGCATGCCCCCTTTTTTATCCTTGTTGTTGTGTTTTGGTCCACAATTTATTTTATTTTAAATTTGTTTTAAATTTAAAACTGTATCCTTAAAACTTTCAATAGCTCTTGATTTCGAACTCCTTTCTGAACCCAACAACTGTCAATTCTAGGGTAAAAACCACTATTCCGGACGCACTGGGATAGGTCACGCAGTCCGATTCGATCATCCCGAACAGATATTAATTTAAATCGATTTAATTTAAATTTCAAATCATTTAAATTCTTCGATAATTATTGAATATTATTATTCTAACTCAAATAGAATTATGTATTGATTATCTGAACTGATTTCAAATCAGTTTTCACTTCGAATTCAGTTATTCGCTGATTCCTTATTTTGATAATTTAATATATACGATCTTAAATCGAAATTGATATTTAAATCGATAACATAAATATAAAAATTCATTTATATTATCAACTAAATATTTAAATCCATTCTAAATATTTAAAATTAGTTGGTCGAAATCCCGGGTCATTACAATCTTCCCCACTTAAAATAATTTCGTCCTCGAAATTGCTAAGGTAGAGAAAGTGCTACAAACCCATTTACCCTTTCAAAACTTATTTATGTTGATACTCAACATTTCCAACTTCCTTACGTCTCTCTTTCGAATAAATCCCAATTCGATAACTCCTCCCTTCGAATAACTATATTCGATAATCTCTCTTTCGAGTAACTAGATTCAAAAACCTTTCTTCGAATAAACTATATTCGATTTACTCTATTCAATTTACTCTTATTTGATGCTCTTATCGATTAACTCCATCGAATAACTAAATTCGAAAACTCCTTCGAATAACCAATATTCTATAACTCACTTCGATTAAACTAATCGATAACTCATTTCGATTAACAAATAATCAATAACTCATTTCGATTAAACTATGATCGATAACTCATTTCGATTAACAAATAATCGATAACTCCTTCGATTTACTAATAATCGATAATTCCTTCGATTAACTATATATCGATAACTCCTTTAATTCTATCCGAATAAACTAATATTCGATTTAACTCCACTTGCTTGACTCTAGATCGCAGCGATCACAATGGTTACGCCTGATTCCCCCAGGAAACATATGACCGCCCTAGGCTATCTGCAGCCCTGCGAATTACGCTAGCAGTCGTACGAAATGGCAATGTATCCTGAGTAACTATGTTTGACTAATTCTATCTCAATAATAATATTTGATTAACTTTAATTGAATAACTAACATTCAATTAAATCCTAATTCGATTTACCATGTTCAATTTACTCTATCTGGTTAACTCTTTATTTGAATAACAAATATTCGATAAATTCTGATTGAATCACTAATATTCAACTAACTCTACGGGTTAACCCTAACTGATTAACTCTAACTGGTTAACTCTTACTTTAATCGATTTATTTTAACTCTAGTCGATTATTTCTAACTCCAGTCGACTTCTCCTATTCGAATAACTCCTATTCGATAGCGTTTATTCATTTATAAAGATTTACTTTTAGTAACGGTTCTTCATTTTATAAATGTTCTCTTTAATAACGTTACTTCACTTATCAAGTGTTGTATACCCCTTCTATTTAAAACTATCGGTGTTAAAAACCAATATCTCTTCTCTATATAAGTTCAGACTTATATATTCATTTATCGAATGATAAATATTTAATTTAATTTATAAACTGTTTATTTATAAATCAATCTTTTCTATCTATCTGTTAAAAACAGATTTCCATTTTCTATTCATCTTCTAAATATTCCTTCGATTAAATCTATTTATTTAACAAATAAATATCTCATCTATAACATTCTATTTATTTTCTATAAATAAATATTTCCATTGAATCTATTTGTAAATGTTTTACAAATATTTCCTGTTCAAATTCTATTTGCAAATGTTTTTACAAATATTTCTCCTTCTATTTGTTTGCACATAACTTCCTTTGTATTGTGTTACAAATATATTTCCTTTATATTTCCCAATTCATATTTCATTCACATTGATTTTACTCAATTTATTCGTTTCGATCCATTTAACTTACTTAAGTTAATTTAATTTCAAATCATTCAAATTCCCATTAACTAGTTGCTAATTAACCGTTTTGCCTATTTCACCTTCGTATTTGAATATAACTTGTTCAAATATATGTCAATCTTAATTATAAACTAATCCAATTATAATTTCAACTTGAGTTATATATTCAATTTCAAATATAATTTCTCAATCTCTTTCGCTTATCCAAAAACCCAATTTCGATTCAAATTTCCTTTAACTAATTATTTTCCAATTTAGTTAATTCTATTTAACCATTTAAAATATGATTTTTGTTTCAAAAATCATTTCACTTACTTCACTGGAGTTCATATTTATTTTATATCTCCAGTCTGGATTTTTTTTTTAGTGCCAATTCGGATTTTATTTCCTAAAAATCCTTTTATTTATTGAATTAAACCGTTATGGTTTTATAATGGTTCTGGCGCTGCTTTTCTAAAAATTTGATTTTGATATAACTCAAAATCTATAGGACGAAATCCATATTTCTCTCTTTCATTAGAAAACTATTGTTCAACCGGTCCTGACGATTCTTGTTTCAAAGAATTCCGACTTAATTTGTGTCTTGTATGCTAAATTGAAGTTCGAATCGCCAATTTACGAACTGCCGCACTATAGCGAGCTCGTTTTAATTATATTTATAAATATAAACGTTTTAACTTCGTTTATAATAAATTCAACTCCATTCTGATATATTTTTAATATATATCCAATCCATTCCAACATAATATTCCTGATCTATTTCTCTTCAAATATTCAAGTCCTCTACATCTTCAATATTCAAATTCCATTTGAATTTCTTTATTCAAACTCTATATTTGAATTTCTTATTTCCAATCTCTATATTTGAATTTCCTTCTACTCAATTTCTATTTGAATTTTCTTCTATTCAAATTCTAATTCAACTTCTTATCTTCAAATTCTATTTGAATTTCTTTATTAAATTTCTATTTAAATTCCTTTGTTCAATTTCTATTTGAAATCCTTTGAATTTAAATTCTATTTTAACTCCCTTGAATTCAAATTCTATTTCAAACTTTATATTTTCTTTGAATTCAAATATTCAACCTCCACTTTATATTCTCTTTGAAATTCTATTTAACCAAATTTCATTTGAATTCTAATATTCAAATCCCTATTTGACTTTTCTTTATTCAAATCCATTTGAATTCCTTTGAATTCAAATTCCATTTCAATTTTTCTTATACAATTTCTATTTGAATTATATATATATATATTCAAATTCCTTTATTTTACTTCTATTTGAAATCTATATTCCCATTTCCCGTTTCAAAATTCCTTTGAAGTTATATAAATATATACATATATTTATATCTATCTTAAATTCAAAATATCTGAATTTTCAAACAACTTGTTTTCTTTTCAACAAATTTCCATCAAAATTTCTCTAAGGCAGCAATTCGTCACTTAGAAACTCGAAAATGAACACTGGTGATGTTGCGACCATCATCAGAATTATTTCCCAGCTACTGAATGAGTCCAGTACTATATTTCTTTCAAAACCCATTTAGAAAAATATTTTCCAAACTCCCAGGATTTTATATTCTGAATTCTGGTTGGAATTCAATTTCAATTTATCACATTTGTATATTTGATTTCATATACAAATTTCATTGGTTATATATATATAACTATTTCTCTTTTATAATCTAATTTGATTATAATCCTAACAATCAACTTAACTATTTAAAAACAATATCGTGTCCAATCTTATGTTCAAGTGTTTATAAACTCCTATCGACATCGTGGCGTCCCACGATTCGACCAAAATTTATAATCCACTCAACAAACTAGTCAACACAATATAAAACAGTTTTTATATCAAATTACAAATACGCTCTCTCGTATATATATACACCCAACTCATTCTAGGATACTACTGATCCTATCTCTAATGAGCACATTCCAACTAGCCTAGGTATTCGCTCAACCTAAGCTCTGATACCAACTGTAGTGACCCGAAAATCCGATAGAATTTGAGCTGACCAAAAACACTAGTCCAACCCCAAATATCACGGAAATTCGAACCATTAATAGAAAGAAGTTAGAAGGTGAGGATAGATAAGATAGAAACTTAGAATAGAAGAAGAAGAAGAACACAACATCAGAGTAACACGAATCTCACAGCGGAACGAATAACATATAATATATATAACATAACTTGAAATATACATCTGTACTTGAATATACATCAATATCAAAGTACATCACTTACAACACAGCAGAAATAACTATAGCTCTATGATCCTGAAGCCTCCTGCTCCAAGCTCTTCCAGTATATCTGTAAATTCCCGACTACTTGACAGCCCGTACAAATTTAGGCACCCAAGAGTTTAGGGAAAACAACAAAGTAAACTCCGGGTCAGTCATGGGACTGGTATGAGTAAACAGCTTAAAACAGCTTCAGAAAACTAAATGATATCTCATAAGACCACGCCGTATAACACGGAACAGGTTTTTCCCTTATGAGAATCCAAACACTTGATTTATCTTTATATCAAAACTCTTTTGATATTATAATAATGTCTAAATCAAGTAAATAACAATCTAGTGGAACGTTTGCATCTCACGTTCCACATATATATACAATCAAAACCGCAAGCACGTATTGGGTAATGGATTTCCAACTATGACAAGGTATGGAACCACCTTCCGCTGGTATATCTCTAGAGGAGAATACACAGAGTTCAACAAGAACATCTTGCAACTCAGCCACACATGACCGACCACTCATTTCGCTTGAGTGTATCGAATGTATATCACCAACGGTTGGGATCAGCAACCGTTTCCCGAATGGGACAGCATCGACAATAGATTTTTAGAAGTAAATGAAACTTTAGATCAGGTGATTATACACCCTAATAGGTGCAACCTACATAGCCATGCTGCTTGCCCGATTTATGTCATTTACCGGATGTTGAGGCTAGAAGCTACGCTTTATCATCACACCAGATTCACTTCGAATGTCACATCGTCAGATCCATCGGAAATCACTAATTGACGTCTACAACAGTACATTACGTGTCAGCTAAAAGAAGTTTCCTCCTCCGCTTCCACTCTTGGTACAGTTGAAGAAATCAATGTACGTGACCTTTTTGGAAATACTCTGTCAGACATTCATCCATACAAGTCACCCAGGAACAGGATGAACTGAAGGCACTATTTCTATTTATAGAAAAAGTCCTTGCACTCTACTCCGTCTTCGATTATCTTCATATAATCTGATTCGCACGCTACTGCCGATATGGAGTGGTTCTTCGGATAATAATCCAACCGGTCTCTCCATATTGACAACGATGGTCAAAACTTCGATAGTCTGTGATTTAACTATCGAATAAAAACAAGTGTTTCGATAGTCGATGATTTAACTATCGAATAAAACAAGTGTTCATCCAAACATCCAACAATCACTGAACCTTTAATTAATATTCCATTAATTAAATCTCTTCTCTATTTCTTATCAATATTTGTTAACAAAATATTTTCAATAACCATATTGGCCTTATATGTTATTTGGAAAACATTTCCATATATCGCCTTCTTTTATTTTCTAAACTTTAGAAAATATATGTTATTTATAATTGGAAAATATTCCATTTACTTATCTCTTTTCCAATCTCGTTTATTTCCAATCTCTTTTCCAAAATCGTATCAAACCCAAAACTCACGCAAAAGGTTCTCACACACTCAAACACCAATTGAAAGCTCAACAATCACGACCTGTTAATTTTTTTCTTTTTTTATGCACAAAAGACCACTCAAAAAAAGAAAGAAAAAGACAAACTAAAAAAAATCACGCCTAAAATAAAATAAACAATCATCTCCCTCAATAAAAGGAAACAACGCCCCCCATTTCTCATGCTCAAGCCAAAAGTTGCTCTTTTTTCTCACAAAGGAAACAGTAATGCGCTCCTTTTCTCTTTTATCTTTTTTTTTTCAATCCAGTTAAACAAATACCGATAGCTCAAATTGGGTTCAGATCTGCCTTTTCGGTTTGAATTGAGCAGTGCGCTTGAATTGATGGTGGCTTTCGAGCAGGCTTGCAGTAATCGTTTGGCTTTCGATTTTGGATGTGGGAAGTTGAGTACAGTTTGTGCAGGTTATGCGGTGGATTGGTAGAAGGCAGAGGAGTTGTTTGAATTCTTGTTGCGGTTTTGGTAGTGTTTTGCGTAGATGGCATGGTTTGAAGATGATAGAGGAATTGTGATAGTTGACGTTGAAGGGGTTTGCGTGATGACAGGGAGTATTCTAGTGATGATGTTCAAGTTGTTTGTTTGGTTTTTTTTTTTGGAAGGGGTATGTGAGCGGATTCAGGTGAAGGATTTGGGTCTATGACTGTTTGAAGAAGATGAAGAATATTTTTTTGAAGATGGTGCGGTGAGGAGTTTGATTGATGGAGAATAATGGCAGAAGAAAGAAGCAATATAGAAAAATATGAAGAGAGAAAAGGAAAGAATTTAAAGCAACGGAAATGTAAAACAAGGAAAGAATTTCAAAAGAAGAATCTTTTTGTGACCCCTTTTTTTTATTGTTAAAAAAGAGATAATAGGGAAAGAAAGGAAAGAGATGTAAAAGGGGGAAAAATTTGCAAAAGCGGGAAGAGATCTAATTATTCAAGTAGAGAATTGATCACAAGGCAGAGAGGAAAGAAATCAATCAATCAAGAAAAACAAAGGTTGTAAAAACGACTGTTTTTTTTAAATAATTTGTAAAAAGGAAAGAGTTTGTAAGGAAGGAGAAATAAATGGAAAAAGAAAGGAAATTGAAAAGTAGAAAGAAATTAAGAAAAATTGGCGAGTTTTTTTTTGGTAAAGGAGAGAATAGGAAAGAAATAAATGAAAAAGAATGGAAAGAGAGATTGTAGGAGATGAAAGAGAAATATAATTGGAAAGCAATCAATAAAAAAAATGCAAGTTTTTTTTAAAGAAAATTTGAACAAGAAGAAAGAGAAAGAAATGAATGGGAAAAAGGCTAACAAAATGGAAAAGAGGAAAGAAATAAGGAAGATATGAGATTGAAAAAAAATTGTAAAAAGAGAAAGAAATAAACAATGAAAATGAAAGGAAAATCAAGGAAAACTGGCAAGATTTTCTTTTTTTCTTTTTTAGAAGATTACGGTATCAGCAAATAATACCAAATCAACTAATCGAGATTTTTTTCTATATATACAAGAAAACAAAAAGGGACAAAATAAAAATAAATCTAACACGAATCAGAAATTAAATAAATAATAAAATTTATTCGTTACCTCCCCGGCAACGGCGTCAAATACTTAATCGACGCTTTCCTATGAACTAGAAAAGCGCGAATTTTGAAATAAATACTGCAAGCGCATAGATCGTGTAGTATGCTGGTCGAATCACATGGAGGTAAATTAAAATCAAATTATTTATCTAATCTCTTGGGCGAGTTAGACGAAGTTTGGAGATTTGGTTGAAATAAAAACAAATTGAAATTGCAAAATTAGGAATATTGTTGAATCTAATCAAACGATTAATCACTAATGAAAATAAAATAGCAAAGACAACTTGAGCTCTATCAAATCTAATTGAATAGATGACACAAATTGCTTGGAAAATAAAATGCAAAACACAAATAAAATGCAGAAATTAAAATTGTAGAAAAAGAAGAACATCAAAAAGTAAAATTAGGATTGTCGTTGAAACTAATCAAACGACTAATCACTAATAAGAAAAATGTAAAATACAATTGGTGTTCTACCAAAACTAATTGTGAAGACAGCACCAATTGCTAAGAAAAAGAAAAATGTTAGAAAATAAAAGAAGAAGAACTTTTATTAATGGAGGTTAAGATAGAAAAATAGGATGGTGGCTACAATGATATTACAAGGGTATTTATAGGAGATAACCAAACCCTACCCCTAATTACAAATGGGCCTAGCTATTTCAAGTAAGCTTTATGCCTTTTATCATTTGGAACAAGTTCTAGGCCTTTAGTCATTTGGAACAAGTTCTAGGCATTTTGTCATTTGAAACAAGTTCTAGGCCTTTTCTCCTTTTCTCTTGCAAGCCTCCTTTAATTTGAGATGTGCATGGCCTTTTATCAATCATTTTCTTGTCCAACAACAACAAGATGTGAGATCTTCATCTACAATTCTTCAAAATGTAAATATATAGCAATTTGATCTCTATTTCTCTACTTTTCTGGTTGCATGCGGGCAGGGTTGGAATATCTGTAAAAGTGACAAAACAATACCAAGTAATATTTATTTATATACAGAAGATAAGATATAAGAGTATAAAATAAACACATTTCTATGTCAATCACCAACGCATCGAAGAAGTCCTCGCACCGCTATAGTTTATTGATCGACATAAATACGAACCAGAATCCCCCAAACTCCTCAACAAGAAGCTCAACCTCCTCACAAATCCGAATATGAACTCAAACTCAAACTCGATGCACCAAAACCCACAAATTCGAAAACCCTAGGCTTATTGTCTTCAATATCGAACTCAAAAAATGAGCGTCGAACCCAACAATACTCACATAGAGTTGAAGCGAAGCTCAAGGGGGATTCAATCATTTATGTTTTATGATTTTTAGAATTTTATTTCATTTTCTTTTGATTTTTCTTTTGATCGAAACTTTTACAGGAGACATAAAACATGCGGCACATTTTGGTTGACCACTGAAATGAAATTAGGGTAGAAAGGTATGTGGTCTATTTATAAGGTAAGTATATATTTTTTTATTCGAATTTTATATTTATTTTTAGTCAACTACTAGTCATATTTGTCCTATAAAATTCCTGTGATCACAATACCCAAAAATCATGAAAATTGAAATACAGCTACAGTTTGACATTACGGCTCCAACGAAACTTGTTTCGTCGAATTCCGACTCCGTTTGCTCACACAGCGTATTTTTAAAGTCAAATAATTGACTGTATTTTACATTAAAATCCCATACGGCCGCATACTAACTTCAAAAATCACGAATATTGAAATCTAGCAATAATTTGATATTGCGGATCCAAAAAAATTAGTTTCATCGAAAACAGAGGTTGTTTGCAAAACTGGCTATTTTTAAAGCTCTAAATAACACCATTTTAAATATAAATATATTTAAAAATGCTTAAATTAAATATTTATAAATTAATATTATCGTATATATATTCATATACGATATCATACAGCTCTAATATATTTATAACTGAATTTACAGCTCGATATTTCAAAGTTCCCAATTATATCGATATTCGATTTATATTAAATTCCTTTTATAATATAATAAATCGATATAAATTATAAAGGAATTCCATAGTGACTTTTCTAAAATTTGATTTGGACATAAATCAAAATCTACACGATGGAATCCCGATTTTTCTCCTCCATTAGAAAAATATACTTCACCAGCTCCGAACGTTTCTTGTTTCACAGAAATCCGATTTAAAACGGCTTCTGTATATCGTTTAAAGTTCGAATCGCCAAATCACAAACTACAACGCCATTTCGAGCTCGATTATAATTATAATATAAATTATATGTTCAAATGGCGTTTATAAATTTATTCGTTAATATAATTCAAATCTAATCTGAATTATATATTTTAAATGATCCAGTTCACACAGTATTGTGAATTCAGCTATTCCGACCATTTCGGAAATTATAATATATTATTATATTATAAATATTAATTAAATTTTCATTATTATTTAATTACATAACCATATAAATCTATAAACCATTATTTAAATAATTAAATAAATTTATTATTACATCGTAAAAATACGGGACATTACATTCTTTCCCCCTTAAAATAATTTCGTCCTCGAAATTGCTAAGGTAGAAAACTAACCCTATTAACTGGTTAAAAATTATTTTTGCTTCTTTAACTTCAGTTTCACTGTACCAATTAATTTCAACTAAATTATTAATTTATTCCTACTAATGAAAATTTCCATAAACTCTAAAAAAATTCTAACACCCGAAATTTCTGAAAAATTTCGCCAGCACCTCCTTTGTACCGGTCAATCTGTACAACTACAACTCGCCTCTCTGGGCCATCTCCAACCCAAAAGAAAATCAAACAGCCAAGCAGCTTGCCAAATCGGCTCATAAATCCCATACTGAATGAAACGTGTTCCTTTTTGTCGGACATATCATTGTATTCTTTCCATTTGCTGCTAATTCAGCATATACCAATATCATCCCAATCAAACTCAAAACGCTTTTATCTCCAACACAACCATTCGTTTATCTAAGCCAAATTCCATAATCAGTCTCAACTGCCATTCTTGATTTTCAATTAAGCTTCCTAAATTTCCATCTAATTTGTTTTAATTCAAACAATCCGTTTCTGGGCATTTCTAAACAACTTTGCTTTTCAAAAATCAAATTTCATTTCGGAATATCAAACGACTCTTTTTCCCAAAATACTTCGAAAACAATCTCTTTGGTAGTAATCCGCCACTTACAACTCGAAAATGAACATTGATGATGTCATGATCATCATCGGAATCTATTTCCAGCTATCGAAGTGAGTTAAATACTATATCACTTTCAAAACCATTTCTAAACACTTTCATTTTGAAATCCATTTCAAAATATCCTTTTCAATGCTTGTAACAAATTTAAAATCTCCAAGGATTTTAAAAATTCACATATATTTAACCCAGATTCATTTACAACACTTTTCATGTTTCAGAATTTTAATTTCAGTTCTGATTTAAATTCAGATTCAATTCATTTTGATTTCATATTTTTCACTTATATGAATCTTGATTGGCTATTTACATAATCATTTCAATTTATAATCTTACTCGATTATAATAACAACCAATATATCCAATATATTATAATTCCAATATATATATTTTCTCTATATCAAAATATACTTTGGGTAAAATTATTTTCATTTACCCTCTTTTCAAAACATATCGTGTCGACCCATCGTATTCGAGTTTTTAGAAACTCCTACCGATACAGTGGATCAGACTGATCGACCAGAACTCATAAACAACTTAACCAATAAATCTCCATAATATAAAACCATTTTATATTGAATAACAAATACGTTCAGTCGTATATATACACTCAAACTCAATCTAGGGCATTACTAACCCCATCTCTACTGAGTCACGCCTCAGAGCCAAGGTAATTACTTAACCTTAAGCTCTGATACCACTGTAACGACCCGGGTTTTCACGATCCTGGATATCGGCATACAACAATATATCAACTATTCAAGCATCGGAGATACCGGATAGTCCATGAAAGAAATTAGAGGGTGAGAATTGATAAGATAGAAACTTAGAATAGAAGAAGAGGAAGAACATACAACTTCAGAGTAACACAAATCTCACAGTGGAACGAACATCATATAATAGATAACATATCTTTGAAATAAAATCAGCACATGTATACAGTAACATTATCAGAGTACAACACTTACAACACCGCGGAAATAACTATAGCTATATAATCCTAAAGCCTCCTACTCCAATCTCTCCAAGTATATCTGTAAAATCCTGATTACTTGACTACCCGTACAAAATTGGGCACCCAAGAGTTTAGGGAAAACAAAACAAAATAAACTCTGGGTCAGTCATGTGACTGGTGTGAGTAAACTCAAATCATTTGTTTAACTTTTCAAAATCCTTTCTAAAGAAATGATAATCGTAAGACCGATCCACACATAAACACAGATGGTTTTTACCTTATGATAACCCAAAATATTCTTTATATCAAGGCTCTTCTGATATTACAATAATGTCTAAATACAAGTACTTAGCAATCTAGTAGAAACGCTTTTATCTCACGTTCTACATATATAATATACAATCAAAACCGTAGGCTCTTATTGGGTAATGGCTTTCCAACTATGATAAGGTATAGATCCACCTTCCGATCAATGTACTCTAGAAGCGATACACTGGAGTTCAATAAGTAAATCTTGCAACTCGGCCACACAGGACCGACCATTCATTTCTCTTGGATGTATCGAATATATTGCCACCCCTCGGTTAGTATTCCAACATAACTGTTCCCGGGAGATACAGAATTGAAAGAAGTACAAATATGAATATTCTCTAGATGGTGACAATATACACTAATTTGGTGCGGCCCACTTAGCCATGCTGCCTGCCCGATTTCTGTCATTTCCCAGTTGATGAGGCTAGAGGTCAAAACGTATCTTTTAACAGATCACTCCTCCATTTGCTTCAAATGTCACATCGCCATACCCGCCAAATCACAAATTGATTTCCTCAAAAATATCACGGGTATAAAACTAAGAGAAATGAATTCCTCCGCCACCAAATGTAAATACGTTTGAAGAGATCAACTTCTGCGATCTATTAAATATACTCTGTCAGACATTCTTCCATACAGGTTGCCTTGGGTCTGGACAAACCGAAGGCACTATTCAGTACATCCATCTTAGGCAATCTCTACCTAAGATTTATACAATAGTCCTTGCACTTTACTCCGTCTTCAATATATTCAGCATACTTGGTTTGCAATGCTTATGCCAATACGGAGTGGTTCTTCGGATAATAATCCAACCGGTCTCTCCATATTAACAATGTTAAAATGGTCAAAACTTTGATAGTCGGTGATTTAACTATCAAATGAAAAATGTCCGTGTACACACAACGATCTTATTTCCACATGGAATTATCGATCAAATCATCAAACATATATATATATATATATATATATATTCATATTTCCTTATTTTCTATGTTTAGAAAATATATGTTATTAACATTGGAAAACGTTTCCATAGCTTATTTATGTATCACTATTCTTCTACAACTATCAGTCTTTCACTGTAAACTAGTATGAGAACAATTCCCTAAGTATCAATCCCGAAGGTCGAAACCAACATCAAATATACACTTAGAAAACCATTCAACTTAACTAATCTCCAGTCAGTTTCTAATTTAGCTTAACTCCATTTCTTAACTCCTTATAAATAAAACATTCCATTTTCTATGTTTAGAAAACATATCTGATTCTATATTTGGAAAATGTTTCCAAAACTCATTTATATGGATTTCAAACTACCGTTGTATAAAACATCGTTATGACCGCTCAATCCATAAATCGCTTATTACTTAACTGTATTTCTAACTAACTCTCGCCATCGAACCTCAACTTTTTCTTAGTTGAGGTAGTCAATCAAGTTGGGGTATAATTACCTCTCATACCTTAACTGAACGACGTTCTTAACCTTGTAATAGACAAAGCTCACCGCTCTAATTTCTACAATCATTTGCATACGCAAATTCTCGGATTCGGATTATGAATCCACTTCTTTTATGAAAAACATTTATTATAACGTAAATGTTATTGTAACACCCCGTATTTTCGGTGGACATGAAAGAAACAAATCAAAGTACATATAATTTGTAAAAGAAGAAATAAGGGAAAAGGGTTGCGCCATGGCGTTCGTCTCGGAATTATGCTTGAGATAGAGTCTGAGTTTGCGTAAGTCGGACTCCCTATGAAGAAGTTATGGCCTTCAGAAGTTTCAGAATATATAAAATAGCTCGAAACTGAATTCAAAAATTCAAAAAAGAACCCAGAAGCCGGCTGGGCAGGAAATTTCCTGCCCAGGACCCGGGTCGACCTTGGGATCGACCTTAGTGTAGACCTCCCCCCATAGGTCGACCAAGGGGTCGACCTGGGCCTGTTTTGCGAGATCTGGACTGCAGCGATTTTAACCTATTCTGGACGGACCGGATAGCTTCTAAGGCGATCTAATGGCTCTAAAACACTCTCTACACATATAAAAGAGTGCATAGACCTAAGGTTTCTCCACACAAATTCTTTGAGGCGTCTGCATGCTGTTTCTCTCTATTCTGGCCTCCACTATTAAAATAAATCTTATTCTCTACTAAAACAAGTTATAGTTCTAAAAATTGGAGATTCAAATCAAGTTAAAGCTTCAAGAAGGGAATCAAAGGCTAATTCAACGGCTTCAAGCAATGTCACGCGAATCACAGCAAATCGCCACAACGTTATCTTATTATCCTTTTCTAAACCGATCACTGTAAGTTTGGTTATTCTTTGGATTTGAACATGTAATTGGAATCGTGAATGTAATAAATCAAAATATAGAACTGTACCTATTTGCAAGTTGTAACGGCGCGATTTTCGACCCTCCGAAAACCGTGTCATTATTGAAAGAAATTAGAAGATGGGATAGAAAAGATAGAACTAATAGAATAGAAGAATAAAAAGTTATCAGAAATCTCACAGCGGAATTTAAAAATACAAATACATTACATCATAGGGTCTGATACATCATAATACATCAACAACTTACATCATCATAGTACATTCACATAATAATACATCATGATATGGAAATACAAATCTAACTGGATACATAGGTGTAGTAAACTACTAGACTTGTCCTGCAACTTGAACTTCGTAAGGTTCCATTTGCCAACCTGAATTACTTGCCTACTCATAATAAATATTATGAGTACCCAAGAGTTTAGGGAAAACACAGAAAATAAACTCCGGGTCAGTCAGGGGACTGGTGTGAGTAAACACAGTTAAATAGATGTAAACAGGGAAATAAGGAATAAGGTGTTCCGTTATTAATAGATTCAATTACTTTAGAAATCTTAAGCCCAATCCATAACTAATATATGGAAAACGACCCTTGTATTTTAAATATCAAAACGTTTGATATTTATGATAGTATTTATCAAATAAATAATCATCTAGTGAATCGCTTGCATCTCACGTTCACGTACATAGAATAAAATCTAAAACCGTCGAGCGCTTATTGGAATTTGGTTTCTAACTGACAGGGTATGGGAGCACCCACCGATCAGTGTACTCTAGAGAAGATACATTGGGGTTCAACAAGAACATCCTGCAACCCGGCCACACATGACCGTCCACTCATTCAGCTTGAGTGTAACGAATATATTACCACCTCCACGGTTGGGAATGACCCACCGATTACCGAAGTTACAGCAGTGAATATAGATTTAAGAAACAAAAGGAAATACTCTAGATAGTGATAATATACCCTGCTTGGGTATGACCAAACTAGCCATGCTGCCTAGCCCAACTATTGTCTTTCCGGGTTGTGAGGTTTGAAGTCACGTTTACCGTTGACGGATTATTCTTCAACGTCTTTGAATATCACACCGTCCTATCTGACAGATCACTCATTTGTTTCCACAAATATATTCTGGGTATAAGGCTAAAGAAACGAATTTCTTTGCCACCAACAAAATACACTTACGTAAAGTCGATGTGTAAAATCTGAACGATATACGTTGTCAGACATCCGACTGTTTGGATCTGTTCTGGGATTGAACAGACCGTAGATACTATTTTGAAATTGTCCTTGCATTCTTCATCTTTATCGATTCTCGGTATATGTCGTAAAATTCGAGTCGAAGTGGGAAGTAAATTCCGGACTCTTCGAAATGATGTACGAATTGTCTTTTGTAGTCGAAAATTTATTATCAGCTTAATGTTTTTAATTCAGTTGCACATCCTATATTTATAATTAGATATACAGTATATAAAATTCTCTGTTTCATATCTGGATATTTTAAATATCATTTACAAATGCATAGTTAAAGTGTGTGTGACGCACACAAGATGTTATACAGTTTTTATCAATATTTGGCAGTGTCTAGAAAAAGCCCGTGCTTCGCACACGGTATTTTGTCATGTTGAACATTGATGTTTAGATGATGTTTCACTACTAAAGTTCTGCTGGAAATCATTTATTTCCTTCATATTTTACTTAAATAAATTTTTTAATAATTTATTTAAATTAAATTATCTTTAAAACTTAAGTTTCCATCTCGATAAACTTCATCGGACAACTTCGATTCTCTGACCTCACTGTCATCTTTACTGTTCCACTTGCCTAAGCTAAATTAAATAAAAACTCTATTTTTATTTAATTAATTAATTACTGATTAATTATATTTTATTTATTTATTTAATTAAATTCGATTAAATTAAATTCTTGCATTTAAAAACTGTTTCTCTCTTACAATTGCCAAGTCGGATCTGGCATCTCCAAATCAAATGACCACCAAGGGGTGATCACTAACTTTCACATGCCACACCCACCGGATCAACCATGCCAGAAAGCCTTGCCTCGACCCTTGCCTTGCCACTCCGATCAGCTCGAAAACACTAGTGAATCCACTCGAAAATCTTGTGCCAACCTCCTCTTTTCCTTCTCCATTTTCTTCTCTGGCCTCGCCTGTACAACGTGCACTGGTGTGTACGTGCACACCTCCACCCGACATCGTGGCGCCTTCGAACCACCACCCACAAGTTCCCTTGTCACCACCGATCATCTATGACCAGTCACCACCACCTCCAGTCACCTCCCTCTCCAAATCACTCTTCCACGTTTTGAAACCGAAACCTGCTTCTGAACCTCCCCACCTACATCGACCTCGACCCGCCACCTCCGACCATCGGAGCACCTCGCACCGCCTCCATTTGCTTCGCCATGTCCCAACGCCGCTCAACGTCACTTCCTGGCCCACTCGATCGCCTGTGGACCCCGTACGACGCCTCCAACCGATTGAACCCATTCTGCCTCCTAAAACCTAAATCGAGCTCGCTAGCTCAAATCACTTGATGTTAAAATCATTGGGTATTTTTCCCATGATCCCCGAAGCTTCGACCTCCTCCGCGCCCCCACGCCCTGGAGTTCCTCGACATCGATCACCGGGAATTGGAAGGAATGCCAATTCCGTTCATCTCGGCTTGTCTCCTTCATCCCAATGTTTAAAATCTTGAAAACACTTTTAAACATCATAGTTTGGTATATCGATTGCATTCATAAACCTGTATTACGATTTCAAGATGTTTGAAAATTCGAGTGTAGAGTTTGAGACAGAGGACACAACTGTTCTCTGTTGTTCTTGGTTTTCACAGCATGTTCTTCATGCTCACAGCTTTCAAAAGGTTGTAGATGTTCTAGTATATATTTTTATTACTAAATATATACGTATGGTTTTGTGTTTCGAACAATCAGGGTGAAGTTTCAAAACACAGGAGTATTTGTTTTAACAGAGTAAGGTAGCAATATTTCCTTGATCATGATTTTAAAGGATGAACTCATTAACCCAACGACTACTACTCATATACATGGTTTACCGATGATATAAACTTGGTGCTCTAGCATCTACACTGGTGTTAACAACATGATAACTTGCATTGATAATATATAAACATGGGAGGTACATAAAACTTTTTACTGTAAACAATGAAATCAAACTTGAACTTGGTGAGGTTTACTCACTTGTAAATAGCTCTTGAATTCTTGCTTGAAAATGGATGATAACTCTCAGCAAAAACTTGTATTTGTGTAAAGAGAAAATGCATGGAATTGGACGTGTATTTATAGGAAAATCTCTAAAGTTTTCTACAGCAAACTCTCTACCTACCCCCTTTCTCTCTCTTGCCTTTGTAGTGTAAAATTGTTACAGCAAAAGTAAGTGTACCCTTCACCGAAACATCTTCTTACCAACCTCTCTTTGGTCTCTACTAAGTATATGAGCCTATGCTTGCATTAAATGCAAGGCTTGATTTCATTAAATGCTACACAACACTTGCCATCAAAGTGTAAAAGAATGGATATTTCTCTCCTGATATTTGTTTGCTACTAAATCATTTCAGCCGCAGATATATATGTATGAGGGGATTAGGTCCTAATCTACTACTTAATGATGGGTTTGGATCTTGTTTGCTTTTGTATGCTAACTTCCATATGCTAGTTGTAAATAGGATTTAGTTACACTATTTTGTGTTGCCAATATTCTCACTCTTCTCTTAGTTAGAAATTTTGTCACAAATGTTTTTCTTAAGTATGTTATAATATAAATATTAAACATACCTTATATAAGTTAAGTTCTAGTGCAAACCATATATGTATATACATACATATTGGTGATTATACACATTTTAATTGGTTGAGCAACTCAAATATATTTAAATTTCCTTATTAAAATAGATATCAGATGCTTGAAAAATCCAGCCATTACAGACTACCCCACTTAAAAGAATTTCGCCCCGAAATTACATAAGAAAGATAGAGAGTTTCCAAAAGAAAATATTTCATAAACTGGTTGTTTTAGTACACATACACATATGACTAGTTCTATACTAACACTAGTCTCGATACATACAATAATACTAGACTTGACTACTCAAGTTCTAAACTGCCCCAAAATATACATAAGTAACTATCCTCCTCCATTCTCTGTCCTACTACTCGTCGTCAGAGATATCTATTATCTCTACCACCTCCTCGTCATCAGATATATTAAGGACCTCAACTACGTCTTCTGAATCTGTCTCCTCCTTGTCATCCTCTATATAAATCAGACCCACTGGTGGTATTAAATATAGCCTCACCACGGGGTATCCATACTCACCGAATACTTGTACTCCTCCTCCTGCTATGCGAAACTCGACGAGAACTTGTTCCAATCTATTCCATATCGCTGTCCTTTGGGCTACTTGCTCTTCTTGATGGTTTCCCGTAGCAATGACTGGGGTTCCCGGAACAACTTGGTCTTCTTCTTCCTCTTCTTCTTCTTCTTCTTCTTCTTCGTATTCTTCCTCTTCTTCCTCTTCCGCGTCCATATACTCAACTTCTTCCTCCTCCTCGTCACCCTCATCTCCTTCACCATAACCGTCAACACTCCCTTCATCTCCTAACACTTCATCCTCATCAGTAAAGTCTTGGTGTCCTCCATCTTGTTCTATTGGTTCGTTCCTGCCAAGCACTGATCCTTCTGATGATATGTGTGTACCTTCGTCTTCGATGGGTGATCTCTCTCGGTTATTGTCAGAATCTCCTACTCTTTGTCTCTTTGCTCGCAGCATAAGAAACTGGAGTGGTGTCACCCTCTTTCTTGCTGTGGTCTTCCACACTGGAGCCATCTAACACGTAAGCAAGAATATAGAACTCATCAGTGATGTAAACATACAAGAGAGTTCATAAGTCCTAATAAACTGAATCCATAAAACACAGATGCAAATGCTCCCAGAAATGTACAAATCGAAATTTCATTACATTTAACTATACCAAAGTAAACCATACCTAACCCGTAGGAAAATCTGGGTATAATTTCTTTATATGATTCTCGGTCTCCCACGTACAGTCTTTCGGATTTTCGCTCCACTGGATCTTTAGTAGCCTCACCACTTTGTTGCGAAGTTGCTTTCCCTCTCGGTCAATAATACTAAATGGATGTCTTATCACTGTCAAATCTGGCTCGATCTCTATCTCTTGCTGAACAGAGGGTTCTAGAATTAATGATGGATTGTGCATACATTTTCTCAAGTGTGATACGTGAAATACGTTGTGAATTCCTGCCATATATTCTGGTAATTCAACTTTATATGCTTGAAAACCAATTCTTTCTAAGACGCGGAAAGGTCCAACATATCTTGGTGCTAACTTTCCATATTTTCCAAATCTTACTACTCCCTTCATTGGTGAGATCTTCACGAAAACTAGATCTTCTATTTCGAATACTAAATCTCTTCGCCTTTTATCGGTATAGCTTTTCTGGCGATCCTGGGCTTCCTTCATTCTCAGCTTCACTAATTCCATTTTCGCTGCTGCCTCTCGTATCATATCCGGACCAAGTACCAATTTGTTTCCGGACTCCACCCAACATGCAGGCGCTTTACAAGGTCTTCCATATAATGCTTCATATGGTGCCATTTGTATACTCGCCTGGTAACTGTTATTATATGAAAATTCTACTAGGTGTAAATGATCTTCCCACGATCCCCCAAAATCTAAAATACACGCTCTTAGAAGATCTTCCAATATATGATTAACTCTTTCCGTCTGACCATCCGTTTGAGGATGGTAAGCTGTACTGAAATTTAATCTTGTTCCCAACATTCTCTGCAAAGCTTCCCAAAATCTACCTGTGAAAATGGTATCTCTATCGCTTACAATGCTCGTTGGAATACCGTGCAGTCGTACTATCTCTTTCATGAATACTTCGGCAAATGTTATGGCAGTGCGCGTTGGTTTTACTGGAATAAAGTGAGCACTCTTAGTTAACCGATCTACGATTACCCAAATCCCTTTGTAGCCTCTCCTTGTTCTTGGCAAACCATCGATGAAGTCCATCGATATCATTTCCCACTTCCAGTTGGGAATCTCTAATGGCCGTAATAGTCCAGTAGTCTTTTGATGGTCTCCCTTGACTTGCTGACAACATAGACATTCATTTACGAAAGTAATGATATCTTTATTCATTCCTGACCACCAGAGTACTCGTCTCATATCATGATTCATTTTATGAATTCTTGGATGGATGCTCAACTTTGATGCATGACATTCTTTTAAAATCTCCTGTCTTATCCCATCCACGTTAAGTACGCATAATTTGCCATTTATTCTCAATACTCCTTGATTGTCCAACTCGAAGTCGGTCTCTTTTCCGTTTGTGACTCCTCGAATAATCTTTTCCAGTTTGGGATCCCTTTTCTGATTACTCATTATCCTTTCTTGGAGAGTCGGTGTGACTTCCAAAAGTTATAATATCGCATTTCTACTCAAGGCATCTGCCACTACGTTCTCTTTTCCCGGTGTATAAATGATATCCAAGTCATACGATGCAAGAAATTCTAACCACCGCTGTTGTCTCAGACTTAAATCTTTTTGAGTGAACAGATACTTCAATGGTTTATGATCGGTGAAAAGTTCGAATCTCTCACCTAGCAGATAATGTCTCCACATTCTCAATGCGAAAACAACTGCCAATAACTCCAAGTCGTGAGTTGCGTAATTCTTCTCGTGAATCTTTAACTGCTTACTTGCATATGCAATCACTTGTCCCTTCTGCACTAACACCGCTCCTACTCCCTTTCCACAAGCATCGGTGTAAACCGCAAATCCGCTCGTTCCATCGGGAACAGCTAATACTGGTGCTTCCGTTAATCTTTTCTTTAGTTCTTGAAACGATTCTTCACACTTTGGGTCCCAAATAAACTTTTGGCCCTTCTTTGTTAACTTGGTCAGATGTGACGATATTTTGGAGTAATCTCGGATAAATCTTCGATAGTATCCCGCCAGTCCTAGGAAACTACGAATATCTGTTGGTGTTTGAGGTTGTTTCCATAGTTGTACTGCATCTACTTTAACTGGGTCTACTGATATCCCATCTCCGTTTACTATGTGCCCCAAAAATCTCACTTCTGATTTCCAAAAGTGACATTTTGAAAACTTTGCCTTCAACACGTGTTTCCTTAGAGTTTCTAGCACTACTCTAAGATGACCACGGTGCTCTTCTTCGGTTTTTGAAAAGATAAGATATCGTCAATGAAAACGAGAACGAATTTATTAAGAATTTTCCTAAAGACTCTGTTCATTAGATCTACGAAGAAAGCTGGTGCGTTGGTTAGTCCGAACGACATAACCAACCATTCATAAAAGAAATCTGGGCCTCTGAATGCTGTTAAAGGAATACAATCTTTAGAGATTCTCAATTGGTGAAATCCTGTTGCTAAATCCGTCTGGGAGAATACCGTTGCTCCGTGTAACTGATCGAAAAGGTCATCAATTCTAGGTAATGGATATCTATTTCGGATGGTAACTTTATATAATTCTCGGTAGTCCACACACAGTCGTAAGGACCCATCAGACTTTACTACAAAAACTACCGCAGAGCCCCAACTAGAAAAACTAGGTCGGATTAAGCCTTTACTCAGCAAATCCCGAGTTTGTTTCTCTAATTCCTGAACTTCCTTGGGAGCCATCCGTCTCTTTGGTTGAATCATTTGTCTAGCTCCTGGGACTAAATCAATTCGGAATTCGATCTCTCGATGCGGAGGTAAACTTCCGACTTCCTCGAATACGTCCTTGAATTCTCCTACTACTTCCAAAGTGTCGAAAATTCCTTGAGGTGCTTCTAAAGCATATAGAAAACTACAGGTGTGAATTCCCGGTTTCCCACAAGTTATTCTAGCTTTTCTCTCTAAGCTAGTTATAAGGGTTATGATTTCTTTATCACATTTTATCTTGGCTTGGAACTTGCTTAACCAGTCTAATCCAAGTATAAAATTGAAACTTTTGAAGTCTAGAACATAGAAGTCAAATCGAAAAGAGTGTGAGAGATATAAAAGAGTTATATCCTCACAACACATTTTAAGCTCAGTTTTCCCCCTATGGGGTTTGATACGCAAATGGGGTTTGGTGATATAATTGGTTTAAGGTCAAACTGATCTATGGTTTCGGCTGAAATAAAACTGTGTGAAGCGCCGGTATCAAATAAAACACGAAGGTAAATTCCATTAAACTGTAAAGTACCTTCCAGCACTCCCTTCCCTTTCACATTCTGAGAAGTAGACGGTTCATCTTTGATTATAAAAATCCTAGGCTGTGGTGCCCTCTTCATCAATGGACAGTCTTTCACCATGTGTCCTGGTTGATGACAGTTGAAACAGAGATTCTTCACTACCATCTCGTTCCTCTGATTCTGATTCTGGTTCTGATTCTGTTGCTGAGGTTTCTGTTGCTGTCTCGGGTATTGCTAGGGTTTCTGTTGCTGTTGTGGGTATTGCTGGGGTTTCTGGTTCCCTTTTTTTTTACAGAATCGTGCAATGTGTCCCTTTTTCTTGCAGTTGTGCCACACCACATTCTTAAATTTACCTTCCACAGTCTGTTGCCCCGTCTTAGCTTGGCCCTGATTATCATTCCAATCTGGGTTGACCTTTCTTTTCATGATATTCACCCCACTCGTCTCCCCAGTCTGGATCCTCGCTCCTGGTTTCTTTGTATCTAGTGCTTCATATCTGAGTGCTAGGTCTACTAGTTCCACAAATGGATCCTTCAAATGTCCCATCATCCTTGCTTGCATATTATCTCTAAGACCAGCTACAAACATCTCGTTCTTTTTCAAAAGAGTATTTATCAGCTCCGGTCCAAAGATTGAAAGTGCGTTGAACTGGTTTTCGTACTCAGCGACAGACATGCTTTCCTGCTTTAAGTCAATGAAGTCTCGGTACATCCTTGTCCTTCCAGTAGCAGGTAGATACTGACCTTCAAAAGCTTCTTTGAACATGGGCCAAGTAAAGTTTTCCTCAGGAGTGTTAGCAGTCTGGGCATCCCACCATATTGCTGCGGCTCCTTCCAGATTCCAGGAAGCTAAGAGACGCTTATGCTCGTCATCCAACCTCAGTCCTTTAAAAATCTTCTCACATGATCTAATCCATGCTTGGACTCCGACCAGTGATTCAGTTCCTCTGAAAATCTTTTCTCCCAGAGTTGTGTAATTCTTACAGACCATAGCAAAGTTAGGCTGAGTTGGTGCTCGGATTACTTCAGTAGTATCCACTTGGGTCTGGTTAACAGAGTGTCCGTTTGTCGTAGTTGCTCCGCTTGCTCCTCGGCCTCTTCCTCCACGAGAACTCATTTTCAAATCCTTGAGTACACGGATTGAAATTTTATTAACTAAATTGAAAAAATATGTCGAGGGATTACCTAAGTAACTACGATCTACCTATATTAAAAATATAGTTTTTAGTAAAAATACGCTCTCTTACTATTTCAAAGCCTAAATGTTTCCGAAGAACATAGGCTCTGATACCAACTGTAACGGCGCGATTTTCGACCCTCTGAAAACCGTGTCATTATTGAAAGAAATTAGAAGATGGGATAGAAAAGATAGAACTAATAGAATAGAAGAATAAGAAGTTATCAGAAATCTCACAGCGGAATTTAAAAATACAAATACATTACATCATAGAGTCTGATACATCATAATACATCAACAACTTACATCATCATAGTACATTCACATAATAATACATCATGATATGGAAATACAAATCTAACTGGATACATAGGTGTAGTAAACTACTAGACTTGTCCTGCAACTTGAACTTCGTAAGGTTCCATTTGCCAACCTGAATTACTTGCCTACTCATAATAAATATTATGAGTACCCAAGAGTTTAGGGAAAACACAGAAAATAAACTCCGAGTCAGTCAGGGGACTGGTGTGAGTAAACATAGTTAAATAGATGTAAACAGGGAAATAAGGAATAAGGTGTTCCATTATTAATAGATTCAATTACTTTAGAAATCTTAAGCCCAATCCATAACTAATATATGGAAAACGACCCTTGTATTTTAAATATCAAAACGTTTGATATTTATGATAGTATTTATCAAATAAATAATCATCTAGTGAATCGCTTGCATCTCACGTTCACGTACATAGAATAAAATCTAAAACCGTCGAGCGCTTATTGGAATTTGGTTTCTAACTGACAGGGTATGGGAGCACCCACCGATCAGTGTACTCTAGAGAAGATATACTGGGGTTCAACAAGAACATCCTGCAACCCGGCCACACATGACTGTCCACTCATTTAGCTTGAGTGTGACGAATATATTACCACCTCCATGGTTGGGAATCACCCACCGATTACCGAAGTTACAGCAGTGAATATAGATTTAAGAAACAAAAGGAAATACTCTAGATAGTGATAATATACCCTGCTTGGGTATGACCCAATTAGCCATGCTGCCTAGCCCAACTATTGTCTTTCCGGGTTGTGAGGTTTGAAGTCACGTTTACCGTTGACGGATTATTCTTCAACATCTTTGAATATCACACCATCCTATCTGACAGATCACTCATTTGTTTCCACAAATATATTCTAGGTATAAGGCTAAAGAAACGAATTTCTTCGCCACCAACAAAATACACTTACGTAAAGTCGATGTGTAAAATCTGAACGATATACGTTGTCAGACATCCGACTGTTCGGATCTGTTCTGGGATTGAACAGACCGTAGATACTATTTTGAAATAGTCCTTCCATTCTTCATCTTTATCGATTCCCGGTATACGTCATAAAATTCGAGTCGAAGTGGGAAGTAAATTCCGGATTCTTCGAAACAATGTACGAATTGTCTTTTGTAGTCGAAAATTTATTATCAACTTAATGTTTTTAATTCAGTTGACATCCTATATTTATAATTAGATATACAGTATATAAAATTCTCTGTTTCATATCTGGATATTTTAAATATCATTTACAAATGTATAGTTAAAGTGTGTGCGGCGCACACAAGATGTTATACAGTTTTTATCAATATTTGGCAGTGTCTAGAAAAAGCCCGTGCTTCGCACACGGTATTTTGTCATGTTGAACATTGATGTTTAGATGATGTTTCACTGCTAAAGTTCTGCTGGAAATCATTTATTTCCTTCATATTTTACTTAAATAAATTGTTTAGTAATTTATTTAAATTAAATTATCTTTAAAACTTAAGTTTCCATCTCGATAAACTTCATCGGACAACTTCGATTCTCTGACCTCACTGTCATCTTTACTGTTCCACTTGCCTAAGCTAAATTAAATAAAAACTCTATTTTTATTTAATTAATTAATTACTGATTAATTATATTTTATTTATTTAATTAATTAAATTCGATTAAATTAAATTCTTGCATTTAAAAACTGTTTCTCTCTTACAATTGCCAAGTCGGATCTGGCATCTCCAAATCAAATGACCACCAAGGGGTGATCACTCACTTTCACTTGCCACACCCAGCGGATCAACCATGCCAGAAAGCCTTGCCTCGACCCTTGCCTTGCCACTCCGATCAGCTCGAAAACACTAGTGAATCAACTCGAAAATCTTGAGCCAACCTCCTCTTTTCCTTCTCCATTTTCTTCTCTGGCCTTGCCTGTACAACGTGCACTGGTGTGTACGTGCACAGCTCCACCCGACATCGTGGCGCCTTCGAACCACCACCCACAAGTTCCCTTGTCACCACCGATCATCTATGACCAGTCACAACCACCTCCAGTCACCTCCCTCTCCAAATCACTCTTCCACGTTTTGAAACCGAAACCTGCTTCTGAACCTCCCCACCTACATCGACCTCGACCCGCCACCTCCGACAATCGGAGCACCTCGCACCGCCTCCATTTGCTCCGCCATGTCCCAACGCCGCTCCACGTCACTTCCTGGCCCACTCGATCGCCTGTGGACCCCGTACGACGCCTCCAACCGATTTAACCCATTCTGCCTCCTAAAACCTAAATCGAGCTCGCTAGCTCAAATCACTCGATGGTAAAATCATTGGGTATTTTTCCCATGATCCCCGAAGCTTCGACCTCCTCCATGCCCCACGCCCTGGCGTTCCTCGACAACGATCACCGGGAATTGGAAGGAATGCCAATTCCGTTCATCTCGGCTTATCTCCTTCATCCCAACGTTTAAAATCTTGAAAACACTTTTAAAAATCATAGTTTGGTATGTCGATTGCATTCATAAACCTGTATTACGATTTCAGGATGTTTGAAAATTCCAGTGTAGAGTTTGAGACAGAGGACACAGCTGTTCTCTGTTGTTCTTGGTTTTCACAGCATGTTCTTCATGCTCGCAGCTTTCAAAAGGTTGTAGATGTTCTAGTATATATGTTTATTACTAAATATATACGTATGGTTTTGTGTTTCGAACAATCAGGGTGAAGTTTCAAAACATAGGAGTATTTGATTTAATGGAGTAAGGTAGCAGTATTTCCTTGATCATGATTTTAAAGGATGAACTCATTACCCCAACGACTACTACTCATATACATGGTTTACTGATGATATAAACATGGTGCTCTAGCATCTACACTGGTGTTAACAACATGATAACTTGCATTGATAATATATAAACATGGGAGATACATAAAACTGTTTACTGTAAACAATGAAATCAAACTTGAACTTGGTGAGGTTTACTCACTTGTAAATAGCTCTTGAATTCTTGCTTGAAAATGGATGATAACTCTCAGCGAAAACTTGTATTTGTGTAAAGAGAAAATGCATGGAATTGGACGTGTATTTATAGGAAAATCTCTAAAGTTTTCTATAGCAAACTCTCTACCTACCCCCTTTCTCTCTCTTGCATTTGTGGTGTAAAATTGTTACAGCAAATTAAGTGTACCCTTCACCGAAACATCTTCTTACCAACCTCTCTTTGGTCTCTACTAAGTATGTGAGCCTATGCTTGCATTAAATGCAAGGCTTGATTTCATTAAATGCTACACAACACTTGCCATCGAAGTGTAAGAGAATGGATATTTCTCTCCTGATATTTGTTTGTTACTAAATCATTTTAGCCGCAGATATATATGTGTGAGGGGATTAGGTCCTAATCTACTACTTAATGATGGGTTTGGATCTTGTTTGCTTTTGTATGCTAACTTCCATATGCTAGTTGTAAATAGGATTTAGTTACACTATTTTGTGTTGCAAATATTCTCACTCTTCTCTTAGTTAGAAATTTTGTCACAAATGTTTTGCTTAAGTATGTTATAATATAAATATTAAACATACCTTATATAAGTTAAGTCCTAGTGCAAACCATATATGTATATACATACATATAGGTGATTATACACATTTTAATTGGTTGAGCAACTCAAATATATTTAAATTTCCTTATTAAAATAGATATCAGATGCTTGAAAAATCCAGCCATTACACAAGTTAATTATCTTTGATTCATGCTTATGTCAAATCTAAAGTTATCTATGCCGTTGGATCTGATTCACGACTATGACTATGAGAGTTTTGCCTAAGACTATGACTATGAAACTATTGCCTATGACTATGACTATGAGACTTTTGCCTAAGACTATGACCATGAAACTATTGCCTATGAAATTATTGCCTCTGACTTTGATTCATGGCTATGAGACTGTTGCCCACGACTATGATTCATAACTATGAGACTATTGCCTGTGACATTGATTAAGAAATTATTGTGATTAGTCGCCCATTACTATTGTGGTTAATTGCATATAACTATTGTAGTTAGTTACTTATGCCTATTCCCACTGTTACAATTAACCAATCATGTTGTACCTTGAACTGGCATTATGTTGGACCAAATCACCTATACATATTCCCTTAATTATGTTGGATCTCATATTTAGTGTGTAACTTGGCTAGTTTATTCCTATTCACTATTATGTACATCGATCTTGTTGGAGCCATTATTTTTGCATACCTATTCTTTTATATCAATTCTTGTGCTTATCCCCTATTCCTTTTGTTAGTGCAATTTCATGAGTACTTAGAAAACTTGTGAAATCATGTTATACGTACGATTATGATGCGGGGATTGGGCATAGCTTAATTAAGTTAATTTGACATAATAAATATGTTGGCATAATCTAAATTGGCTATAATAGTGAATAATTTACATGCATATTAAACTTGGGCATAAATTGATAAATTTTAATTGGCCGCAAAGTATGTAATTGGCATGTAAACCAAGTTTTGGACATAAACGGTAAACTAGAATATTAAATCTAGTTTTGACATGAACTATAAATTGGAATATTAATCTAAATTAGGCATGAACATTAAAAGGGGAATATTAAATCTAAATTGGTATAAACTGCAAGTTGGGCTAATTGATAGGTAAATCAAGTTTTGGGCAAAGAATATAAGTATGTTAATTGGCATGACAAATGAATATGATCTAGGCTAAATTGATTTGTGGAAAATTTACATAAATAGTAAATATGTAAATTAGAGAAGAGAAAAATGCCTAACCCGAGGTTAGATTGAGTTGTGGTGTGAAACCGTCTGGAACCGCCCGGCACATCCAATAACCACAACAGTACCTGTCTAATGTGAGAGGTTAGTGCATCAATCCCAGAAAGACCCGAGGTTAGACTGAGTTATGGTGTAAAACTGCCCGGAACCGACCGGCATATCCAGTAACCACAATAATACCTGTCTAATGTGAGTGGTTGGTGCTTTAATAAATTAATTAAAGCTCATGTACAATCAAGCTAGAAATGGTGAGGATAAGTAATTAAGGGAACACTTAACCAACTTAACATGTTAACAAGACAAGAAGGGTGGGGTTAAGTAATTGAGAAAACACATAGCCAATTCAACATGTTAACTAGACAAGATTGATAGGGGTTAAGTTAATTTGGACACTTAACCGACATAACATGTTAACAATGCAAGATTTGTGGGGAGTTAAGTAACTAAGAAAACACTTAACCATTATAACATGTTAACTAGAGAATTGGGTAAGGTTAAGTAAATGTTTAATATGCAAACTAGACTAGACGGTGGGGTTAAGTAAACTTAGAACACTTAGTCGTTATAGCATGATGAATAAACATGGTTAAGTTAATGAGAGACACTTAACAAGTATTACCTGATAAACGAGTAAGGTTAAGGAACACTTAACCAATTTGACATGATATATGGGTAGGTTAAGTCAACGTGATCTACTGGATAACGCTTAACCAATTTAACATAACAAGTGAATGGTTTAAGTTAACTTGAATTGACTGATGACACTTAACCAATCCAACATGATGAGAAAGAGAACTAAGTAGTAAACCTCAGTTAAGAGAACTAAGTAGTAAACGGTCGTAGAGAAAGCCACGTAGAACACGAGAAGGAGCGAACGTCCGTTTGATCATGAAGAAGGCTCCAACGAACTGGGGTACGAAGCACGCGACTTCGAGGGGACGTGAGGGTACTCTTGGTATCCCACTGTGAGGCTGTAGATGATCCTCCTGGGCTCGCAGAGGTTAAGGTCTGCGTTAGAAGAGCCAAGGGTATGCCTTGGTTGCAATAATAAGGCAACCTAAAGACTAGGATGGACCAGCGTGATTCGGCGAGACCAGTTTTAGCACTGTGATAGCAACTTGCCGTCTACCTACCATCTTGAGTCAGTCGAGATATGTGAAGCGGAAAGGCGGAGAACTCCAACAGACCATATACTTGCTATCTAGTTATGGGTGAGGTTGGCCCATAGGTTTGTGGGGGCATAGAGGGGCCTGCGTACAGTTCTCTTTCTTGATTTTCTTGGGTGCCTTTCATTTGTTAGTTGAGGGAGATGTGTAGTGAGACCATAGCCACTGTAAAAGCAGACCTTAGCATCTACAGTCGGCAGATATCTGAAAGCTCCCGACCGAGTTTCATGTTTCTTGACTAGCCCTGCAACGGGACTCGGGTCGCACATATAGAGGACATGTGCATCTAGACGTCGATAACGATTCACAACACATATGTGGGGAAAGTCTAGGAACATATACCGCTCTAGGTAGTGTTTCCTAGCCTAGGGGGCATCGTTCGATAGGAAGCATAATCCCTAGTTGGACCTAGGTTGCATAAACCCTGAATCCGAGAAGTGTTCAATAGGTAGCATAAACCCCAGTGGCCCTGGGTAGCGTAAACCCTGGTTGAATCTAGGAAGCGCTCGATAGTAAACCCTAGATTAGATCTAGGTAATAAATGGAATCCCCATAATAGATGTACACTTGAAGGCAACCACAATTACGGGGATTGGGATCACGTTATCATATGATCATTTTATATAGAGTACTAGTTTGGACACTAGTTAGGTAGTGCAGAGATATAGAAATCAGTATAACAGGGTAGTCGTGAAGCAGAGAAGGAGTAGAAGCGCATTCAGTTTATCAGTATATTCAGTTTATCAGTATATCCAGTTTGTCAGTACATTCAGTTTATTCTTGCCATATCATATCCCATGCTTATCCCATGTTATCTTGTTACTATGGTTTAGTCTTATATTTAGTTTATTCATGTCATGGCCCTTTTCCTCGTTTAAATGCTAAGAATCACTTAGCTTACCAGGCTTTATGTCTGACTTAGTTTGCTTTCGCCTCTTTTCTTCCGTTCCTCCCCAAGGTAGCCAGGGAGGGAATAGCTCAACTCATTTTGGACCATTACTCTTTCTGAGCATGAAGATTCTTTGATGCATTGCTTTGAACTCCATTTTCTACTGCTATGGCTGGCTCATGCTTTATTGGGGAATATCATTGTCAGTTTGTGCTTCTTTATTTTAAACAAGACATATGCTTTGTTGTAATAAGTATTGGTGTTGTAAAACAATCTTGTACAAGCTGTTTTTAATCAATAAAGGTTATTTATTTTCCGCTGCTTTATTTGTCTGTGTTGTAATTTTTTGCATCTTGTACCAAAAATGCTCTACCAAAGTTAAGGCATTCCCTTTGTGAGTGACCTTAATGGAGGTGGGGTGTTACACTTGGTATCAGAGCTGCAGGTTACCGGACCACATAAAAAGATTTGAAAATTTATTTTCAAACGGTTTTAAAAGAAGCATTTTCAAAAGAAAAGTTTTGTTTCAAAGGCATATTCCCTAAAGCCATATGCACTATCTTTTGATCCTTTGTTTGAATTCTTGTTTCCTTCTTTCCTGTGTCTCTGGGGCTCCTGGCTTTCTGGGAGGTAACCTCATCGCGATATGGTTCCGTAGGCTTGATGAGACTACGACACTTGTCAAAGGGAAAATAAGCGCCTAACTTCCACCTGTAGCCATAATTTTCTTTCGAGCTTTGTAGGATTCTCCGTGCGATGGACGCAGCTTTCGAAAGACATGTCAACAAGTTCACAAGGATGGCAAAGTTGAGAATGAGGGAGTTTGGCTAAGGAGCACAACACAAAGATGAAGAACCCATGGATATGGACTTGGTTCACAAAGGAGGGGAGGAAAGAATAGTAAAACCTAAAACAAGAGGACGTATCTTTATTTTGGTATAACGGGTCGTATAGTTAAGGGCAAGAACAAAGGACAGGATTTTCCGGAAGGCAAGTGCATGCTCCAACCGCCAGCATACCTGAGAGAGAGGCAATAAGATTTATGTTGATAGAATTTTTCCCCCTTTGATCATCGTGTTAGTACTCTTTCTGATTTTAGCGCTTCACATTCGTATATATCTGCTTCCATAATTGAGTCACTGCACCCTAGATATTGTATAGTAGAGGATTCCATTATAGTCTCAAATCCAATTGCTGGTTCGGCTCTTTTATAGTTGACTTGTGAAGATTTGAGAATAGCTATATTAATGCTTATGTTTTTTGTTTCATGGGCTACAGGTTGATTCTAGGCATGGATTGGTTAGCTAGTAATTGTGAAACGAGGGTAGTTAGACTTTCGACTTGCCTCGGGAATACCCTCGAGATTTCGTGTGATCCTAAGGGATCTGTTTGTCTTAGCTATCTAGAATCACTTTATCTATCTATCGACGATTTTCGATCTGTTGGAGTAGTCCATGAGTACGCAAGATGTTTTGATTAGGGTAGCGGTTTTCCCCCCAAAACTCGAGATGGACTTCCGCATATATCTAGATGACACTACAAAGCCAGTTATGCGATCAACGATAATTTTGGAGCAAGATTGGCGAGGATAGCGAGAGTCGGTAAAGTGCTCAATTGTTTGGTTGTTTTGTTAGTATCATCTCTCATAGATCGTCCAAATTCGGAGGAGGTATCCCTTGGGTGCTTGTCTGATACTGGTTTAGGCCTTTGGGGCTTTTACTTGAGGGATGTCGAGTTCGACTAGGATGGTTTGCGTGAGAAATAAATGGTTGGGGCTGGCACCCTAAGTTAGACTGACCTTAAGAGAGGTAAAAAGCACATAGTAACCATCAGCTTTAGACCCTCAGATTTGCAACATGATGGATAAGCTAAGTAGAGGAGAGACCTCTAATCATCTTGGGATATACAATTGGTATCATGGCTAACATCTGTTTATCTTGGAAGGGTAGTTCGACTATATTGGATACCCTCTAGCACAGTAAGTGACCAAGGTCATATCTTTACTAGTGAGTTGTGGAAATGGAGGTCAAGACGTTTCGCAATCATGATGTTAAATTAGATAAGGTACACTATCATGAAACTCGAGAATATGCAACTTCGAAGACTGAAGACTAGATACGCACATCATACCCTTTTGAGGGTATATCCTTGATCTCTTTTTCTAGGAATGTTATGCATTCTTGTTTCTATCATTCTAGGTATATTCTCTAGATCATATCTTCGATCCTTAGGTAGAAGCCAATGTATGTAAACATGTGTTTGAAACATGTTATGATTAGTGGTTGCAAATGGTTGCTCGTGGATGCATTTACACACACTAGGCACTAGATTGGCTCAGTCACCTTTTCATATTGCATATGGATCCAAGTGCGTAAGTTTGTATATGAATTGAAATTTGATGTGTTATCAAATGGATGTTGCATATGGATGAATGAATATGCACACATATAGTATTTACATGACTAGGGATGCTTGCATACATATTGGACGCATGGCACTCTCATGGTTCGCATTTAGGAGGTCAACTGAATCAGTGGACCGCCTGATCTTTTGCATTAGTATTGGACATATACACAAACTTTTGCATATGTTCATTTTGCATTAGAAACCTTTTTAGGATAGTGAATGCTGGTGGATGATGGTTGAGTAGATGGGTGATTGGGTTAGGGCACATTCTTCTTGACTTAAAGATTTTGGGGACGAAATCCTTTAAGGAGAGGAGAACGTAACACCCCGTATTTTCGGTGGACATGAAAGTAACAAATCAAAGTATAATTAATTTGTAAAAGAATAACTAAGGGAAACGGGTTGCGCCATTGCGTTCATCTCGGAATTCTTCTTGAGACAGAGTCCGAGTTTGCGTAAATCGGACGCCGTATGAAGAAGTTATGGCCTTCAGCAGTTTCAGAATATATAAAACAGCTCGAAACTAAATTCAAAAATTCAAAACAGAACCCAGAAGCGGGCTGGGCGGGAAATTTCCCGCCTAGGACCCAAGTCGACCTGGGGGTCGACCTCCCCCCTATAGGTCGACCTGGGCCTGTTTTGCTAGATCTGGACTGCCGCGATTTTAACCTATTCTGGACGGACCGGATGGCTTCTAGGGCGATCTAATGGCTCTAAAACACTCTCTACACCTATAAAAGAGTGCCTAGACCTAAGGTTTCTCCACACAAATTCTTTGAGGCGTCTGCATGCTGCTTCACTCTACTCTGGCCTCCACTATTAAAAAAATCTTATTCTCTACTAAAACAAGTTATAGTTCTTCAAATTGGATATTCAAATCAAGTTAAAGCTTCAAGAAGGGAATCAAAGGCTAATTCAACGGCTTCAAGCAACGTCACGCGAATCATAGCAAATCGCCACAACGCTATCTTATTATCCTTTTCTAAACCGATCACTGTAAGTTCGGTTATTCTTTGGATTTGAACATGTAATTGGAATCGTGAATGTAATAAATCAAAATATAGAACTATACCTATTTGCAAGTTAATTATCTTTGATTCTTGCTTATGTCTATGAGACTATTGCCTATGACTATGACTATGAGACTTTTGCCTAAGACTATGACCATTAAACTATTGCCTATGACTATGACTATGAAACTTTTTCCTAAGACTATGAACATGAAACTGTTGCCTATGTAATTATTGCCTATGACTATGATTCGTGACTATGAGACAGTTGCCCACGACTATAATTCATAACTATGAGACTATTGCCTATGACATTGATTAAGAAATTATTGTGATTAGTCTCCCATGACTATTGTGGTTAATTGCCTATAACTATTGTAGTTATTTGCTTATGCCTATTCCCATTGTTACAATTAACCAATCATGTTGTACCTTGAACTGGTATTATGTTGGACCAAATCACCAATGCATATTCCCTTAATTATGTTGGATCTCATATTTAGTGTGTAACTTGGCTAGTTTATTCCTATTCACTATTATGTACATCGAACCTGTTGAAACCATTATTTTTGCATGCCTATTCTTTTATATCAATTCTTGTGCTTATCCCCTATTCCTTTTGTTAGTGCCATTTCATGAGTACTTAGAAAACTTGTGAAATCATGTTATATGTACGATTATGATGCAGGGATTGGGCGTAGCTTAATTAAGTTAATTTGGAATAATAAATATGTTGGCATAATCTAAATTGGCTATAATAGTGAATAATTTACATGCATATTAGACTTGGGCACAAATTAATAAATTTTAATTGGCCGCAAAGTATGTAATTGGCATGTAAACCAATTTTTGGACATAAACGGTAAACTAGAATATTAAATCTAGTTTTGACATAAATTTAAATTGTAATAATAATCTAGATTGGGCATGAACTGTAAAAGGGGAATATTAAATCTAAATTGGTATAAACTGCAAGTTGGGCTAATTGATAGGTAAATCAAGTTTTGGGCATAGAATATAAGTATGTTAATTGGCATGACAAATGAATATGATCTAGGCTAAATTGATTTATGGAAAATTTACATAAATAGTAAATATGTAAATTAGATAAGAGAAAAATGCCTAACCCGAGGTTAGATTGAGTTATGGTGTAAAACTGCCTGGAACCGCCCGGCACATCCAGTAACCACAACAATACATGTCTAACGTGAGAGGTTAGTGCATCAAGCCCAGAAAGACCCGAGGTTAGACTGAGTTGTGGTGTAAAACTGCCCGGAACCTACCGGCATATCCAGTAACCACAACAATAAATGTCTAATATGAGTGGTTGGTGCTTTAATTAATTAATTAAAGCTCATGAACAATCAAGCTAGAAATGGTGAGGTTGAGTAATTAAGGAAACACTTAACCAACTTAACATGTTAACAAGACAAGAAGGGTGGGGTTAAGTAATCAAGAAAACACTTAGCCAATTCAACATGTTAACTAGACAAGATTGATAGGGGTTAAGTTAATTTGGACACTTAACCAACTTAACATGTTAACAAGGCAAGAATTGTGGGGGGTTAAGCAACTAAGGAAACACTTAACCATTATAACATGTTAACTAGACAAGTGGGTAAGGTTAAGTAAATGTTTAATATGCTAACTAGACTAGATGGTGGGGTTAAGTAAACTTAGAACACTTAGCCGTTATAGCATGATGAATAAACAGGGATAAGTTAATGAGAGACACTTAACCAGTATAACCTGATAAACGAGTAAGGTTAAGGAACACCTAACCAATTTGACATGATATATAGGCAGGTTAAGTCAACGTGAACTACTGGATAACACTTAACCAATTTAACATGACAATTGAATGGGTCAAGTTAACTTGAATTGACTAATGACACTTAACCAATCCAATATGACGAGAAAGAGAACTAAGTAGTAAACCTTATTTAAGAGAACTAAGTAGTAATCCTTAGTCAAGAAAGCCACGTAGAACACGAGAAGGAGCGAACGTCCGTTTGATCATGAAGAAGGCTTCAACGAACTGGGGTATGAAGCACGCGGCTGCGAGGGGATGTGAGGGTACTCTTGGTGTCCCTCTGTGAGGCTGCAGATGATCCACTTGGGCTCACAGAGGTTAAGGTCTTCATTAGAAGAGCCAAGGGTATGCCTTGGTTGCAATAATAAGGCAACCTAAAGACTAGGATGGACCAACGTGATTCGGCGGGACCAGTTTTTGACATGTTATAGCAACTCGCCGTCTACCTACCATCTTGAGTCAGTCGAGATACGTGAAGCGGAAAGGCGGAGAACTCCAACAGACCATATATTTGCTATCTAGTTATGGGTGAGGTTGGCCCATAGGTTTGTGGGGGGCATAGAGGGGCCTGCGTACAGTTCTCATTCTTGATTTTCTTGGGTGCCTTTCATTTGTTAGTTGAGGGAGGGGTCTAGTGGGACCATAGCCACTGTAAAAGCAGACCTTAGCATCTGCAATCGGAAGATATCTGAAAGCTCCCGACCGAGTTCTGTGTTTCTTGACTAGCCCTGCCACGGGACTCGGGTCGCACACATAGAGGACATGTGCATCTAGACATCGATAACAATTCACGACACATACGTAGGGAAAGTCTAGGAACATATACCACTCTGGGTAGTGTGTCCTAGCCTAGGGGGCATCGTTCGATAGGTAGCATAATCCCTAGTTGGACCTAGGTCGCATAAACCCTGAATCCGAGAAGCGTTCAATAGGTAGCATAAACCCAGTGGCCCTGGGTAGCGTAAACCCTGGTTGAATCTAGGAAGCGCTCGATAGTAAACCCTAGATTAGATCTAGGTAATAAATGGAATCCCCATGATAGATGTACACCTGAAGGCAACCACAATTACGGGGATTGGGACCACGTTATCATATGATCATTTTATATAGATTACTAGTTTGGACACTAGTTAGGTAGTGCAGAGATATAGAAATCAGTATAACAGGGTAGTCGAGAAGCAGAGAAGGAGTAGAAGCGCATTTAGTTTATTAGTATATTCAATATATTCAGTTTATCAGTATATCCAGTTTATCAGTACATTCAGTTTATTCTTGCATATCATATCGCACGCTTATCCCATGTTATCTTGTTACTATGGTTTAGTCTTATATTTATTTTATTCATTTCATGACCATTTTCCTCGTTTAAATGCTAAGAATCACTGAGCTTATCAGGCTTTATGTCTGGCCTAGTTTGCTTACGCCTCTTTTCTTCTATTCCCCACCAGGTAGCTAGGGAGGGAATAGCTCAGCTCATTTTGGACCGTTACTCTTTCCGAGCATGAAGATTCTTTGACGCATGGCTTTGAACTCCATTTTCTACTGCTATGGTTGGCTCATGCTTTATTGGGGAATATCATTGTCAGTTTATGCTTCTTTATTTTAAACAAGACAGATGCTTTGTTGTAAAAAGTATTGGTGTTGTAAAACAATCTTTGTACAAGCTGTTTTTAATCAATAAAGGTTATTTATTTTCAGCTGCTTTATTTGTCTGTCTTGTAATTTTTCTGCATCTTATACCAAAAATGCTCCACCGAAGTTAAGGCATTTCCTTTGTGAGTGACCTTAATGGAGGTGGGGTGTTACAGTTATAAACCCTACTTTCGAAATATCTAACTTCAAATATAACTTTTATTCTATAATTTGAATAAATAAATAAACACCTAATTTATAAATAAATAAATCTTGATTTAAAAACCGGAAAGTATAAGTACTTTCCCGAATTCGATATAATCGAATTCGACGATTAACTCCCTTCGAATAACTAATATTCGATTAACTCACTTCGAATAACTAATATTCGATTAACTCCTCTCGAATAACCAAATTCGTTTAACTCCTCTCGAATAACTAAATTCGATTAACTCCACTCGAATAACACTAATATTCGATACTCCTTTTCGAATAACTAATATTCGATAACCTCTTTTCGGATAAACTATATTCGATTAATCCCTCTTCGAATAACTAATATTCGATAACCTCTTTTCGAATAAACTATATTTTTCTAATCCTCTTCTTCGAATAACCTTATTCGATTACACATTCTTCGAATAACCTATATTCGAATAACTTTAATCCGACTAACTCTAATTCAATTAACTCTATTCAAATAACTAATATTCGATAGTCTCTCTTCGAAACACTAATATTCGATAACTCCTTTCGAATAACACTAATTCGATTTAACTCTAACTGATTAACTCTAATTGATTAACTCTAACTGGTTAACTCTAACTTATTGACTCTAACTGATTAACTCTAATTGATTAACCCTATCCAATTTACTCTTCGTCCATATTAAGTTTCAAATATCGATGTTGAAATCGATTCTTACTTCTCTATATAAGTCCTGACATATATATTCCTTTTATCCAATGATAAATATTTTATTTAATTTAATTTATAAAATATCATTTATAAATTAATCTGCTTACTTTATCTGTTAAAACAGATTTCTCTTAAATGTTCACTTTGAATTCATATTCTGTTATACCAGTGTGCGAAGCACGGGTCTAAACCTTCCTAGTGTAAAATTTTCTTTTTATACCATTATATTCATTTTTCAAGTATTTCCTTTTATAATCTATTTATTTTCTAAATAAATACTTCCTTTATAATTCTATTTATTTCCCAAATAAATATTCTTTTATCTTTCTATTTAATATGGTTCACAAATATCTTCTTTTCAAATCTATTTGTAAATGGTTTACAAATATCTCCTTTTATAATTTTCTATATTTATTTTCTAAATAAATATTCGATTAACTCCTTTTATATTTGTTTCACAAATATTTCTAATTCAATTATATTTGTTTGACGAATATAATTAAATTTCAATATACACTTTGAAAAATCCCTTTGTATATTCCAGTATTTCTTAGTATTTCAAATATCATATATCACTGTTCAGTATCACCCAGACACACACAATCAACAACAGATTGTATATCACATCATATATCACAATATATACGAAAACAGTAAAATAAATGTTGAGGAATCCAGTTGGATCCCTCCAACCTGTTTCCCTGCATCCACAGATGTTAAACAATATAATCAACATCAATTTCGTTTCACTATGAAGTATTCTGCTAAATAGAATCAATTTATATATATATATAACAAGATCTATTATTTCAACCAATTACTTAACAGTTCACCCAAATAGTCAATACACAGAAATCAACAGATAATTAATAGTTCTAAGAATACGTTATAAAAGTATAACTGTTCAGAGTTGGTGAGTTTTACTCACATTGGACGATCATCGTTAATAATGATAACCATCGCTTGATTTGATTCTGACAATTTGTTTTACTATAAATTGTAATGAGCCCTAATTCACTCCTAGTCATTTCCATTGTGTAGCTGTCGTCCATACGATCCCAACGGTTCTGACCGTTCGAAATTCTGATTACGTATGAAAAAGATATCGACTTTATAATTTCGAACTATTTAAAATTAAAACAAACTTAATTAATTTCAATTGGGCCTCACCCCCAATTTTCCCTGGCCTAAATACCCACTCATGCCCACTAGGAATAGTGCTCGTCTTCCACAAACTCGCAAGCTTCAGAATACGACGAAGACCAAGGCCGGATTTTTAGAAAGTCACTGCTACTTCCATACTTGATTAAAAATCAAGATAAAACTACCAAAAATCATCTTGTCGATTCCTCTCTCTCCTTCTACCACCGAACTCCAACTCGCCATTATCATTGTCAACGCGTCGAAGCAGTCCTAACACCGCTACAGTTTATCGATCGACATAAATTCAAACCAGAATCCCCCAAACTCCTCAATGAGAAGCTTAACCTCCTCACAAATCTGAATACGAACTCGAACTCGATGCACCAAAACCCACAAATTCGAAAACCCTAGGTTAACTGTCTTTAATTTCGAACTCAAAAAATGAGCGTCGAACCCAACAATACTCACATAGAGTTGAAGCGAATCTCAAGGGGGATCAATCATATATGTTTTATGATTTCTAGAATTTTATTTCATTTTCTTTTGATTTTTCTTTTGATCGAAACTTTTACTGGAGACATAAAACATGTGGCGCATTTTGGTTGACCACTGAAATGAAATTAGGTCAGAAAGGTATGTGGCCTATTTATAAGGTAAGTATATATTTTTTTATTTGAATTTTATATTTATTTTTAATCAACTGCTTGTTGTATTTGTCCTATAAAATTCCTGTGATCACATACAATACCCAAAAATCACGAAAATTGACATACAGCTACAGTTCGACATTACGGCTCCAACGACACTGGTTTCGTCGAATTCCAACTCCATTTTCTCACACAACATATTTTTAAAGTCAAATAATTGACTGTATTTCACATTAAAATCCCGTACGGCCGCATAATGTCTTCAAAAATCACGAATATTGAGATCTAGCAATAATTTGATATTGCGGATCCAACAAAATTAGTTTCGTCGATATCATATATATATTTAAAATATAAATATAAATATATTTAAAAATAATTAAATTAAATATTTATAAATTAGTATTATCGTATATATATTCATATACGATATCATATAGCTCTAATATATTTCTAACTGAATTTACAGCTCGATATTTCAAAGTTCCCAATTATATCGATATTCGATTTATATTAAATTCCTTTTATAATATAAATAGATTGATATAAATTATAAAGGAATTCCATAGCGACTTTTCTAAAATTTGATTTGGACATAAATCAAAATATATAGCACGAAATCCCGATTTTTCTCTTCCATTAGAAAAATATACTGCCCCAACTCCGAACGTTTCTTGTTTCACAGAAATCCGATTTAAAACGGCTTCTGTATATTCGTTTAAAGTTCGAATTGCCAAATCACAAACTGCAGCGCCATTCCGAGCTCGATTATAATTATAATATATATTATACGTTCAAATGGCATTTATAAATCTATTCGTTAATATAATTAAAATCTAAACTGAATTATATATTTTAAATGATCCAAGTCACACAGTATTGTGAATTCAGCTATTCCGACCATTTCGGAAATTATAATATATTATTATATTATAAATATTAATTAAATATTCATTATTATTTAATTAAATAACCATATAAATCTCTAAACCATTATTTAAATAATTAAATAAATTTATTATTACATCGTAAAAATACGGGACATTACAGCCATGATTTGCCAGAATTGTTGCCTTTTAGTAGAGTAGCACATACATCTCCCGCGTCAAGTAAAAAACATCAGATTAGGAACCCCAGCATGAAATAAAAGCCAAAATATAAAAAACAATGGCAACAGCACAATTCTGAAGTTAGCATGCGTACCAATGTCTAATTTTGATATATAAAACTCCATCCATAATTAGCTTCTACGTACGTTTTCACTCTGTAAAGATTTATGCTTTGGAGTGAAATTTTGCAATAAAGTATTTTATGCTTTGCGCTAAATGCAATATGCTGCTTTACAAACTTTCCTCGTACATGCCCTTGAAACATCCAAACATTCGAAATCAAATAGTCATCGTCAGCAAAAACTACACTGTGATACCAAAAATGGAGCTAATAACAAATTTTCTGAATTTTGTGGCACCGCTTGCGATGTTTATGGCTCTGATACTACGTTTTCAAGTCTGTTCAGTAGCAACTTAAAAATAAAAGAAATAAAAATAACTAAATATTATTTATGTAAAGGTTTAACAGAACTAAATATCATTTATGGCTCTGATACTACGTTTCAAGTCTAGGTTGCTTTATACATCAAGAAAATGAGGAAACGGTGAGAAAACAAGTTGTTGCCTCTAACCGAACTACTAACCTCACAGTCACATTCAAACACACAACTAACTCAACCATAAATCCTTTCAGTCATGCCTCATATATAAGTATATTCATTTTAGAACTTCTATCTTTTAAATTAACCTCATCGATTCAAACACCTATCCGAGGGAGGATCACCCAATTCAACGACGTTTCTGCTAGTGAATATTGGACTACTTAACTTCTACTGTAAATCTTTCGACTTCATAGAAAATAAATTTTCAGAAAAATGAAAGACTATGCTTGACAGATTGCATCATTGTTAAATTATCTTTGCATGTGCTAACTGTGTTTGTGAATTCTTTCACAGCCTGATCAGAAAAAAATTCAGGGATAAAAGATGTTGTATATCATATTTTAGGTCTACAGCTCTTTCTATAGCTCTGCATAAGTACTTGACAATTCTCAGTTCTTGACCGCATAGATTCCATGTAACACCCCACGCCCGCTATGGTCACTCACTAAGGGAATGCCATAGCATCGGTGGAGTATTTTAGTGAATATAGAACAGAAAAATTACAACAAGACAGATATAATTAGTACTTGAAATTTCAAAATATCATCTCACAACAGCGGAAATAAACATGTCTGGTTACATCATAAAACCACGATAAAAGTCAAGTACAATATCCATCAAAATAAAGAAGTACATAATCCCACTCTCTCGTACAATAGCCATAACCAAAGAAAAGATAACTGGATAACTGGAGCTTTACATCTACCAAAGCTCCTAAAGACTGGAACAGCAATCCGATCAAGCTCTACTACCGCTAGGATCCGCCGTAGGACCTGAGGGTTGGGAAAAAGATAAAAACAACGGGGTCAGACATAAGTCTGAGTGAGTCCTATAACCTTAACAATACAATCATTAAAGTAACCAGAGAAGACATAAACTTGACCTACGGTAATATCTGGGGATGAATGGCTACACTAAGCAGCTTGGTAGACTTAGGATAAACTAAGATAACCGTCAGGACTCATCTACCCACCCAAGGATAATTACTAAACTGCACCACACCAGTCATTCCTACTTAAAGGTTGATCCCTTCCAAGGGCTTAGAGAATTTCCCCAGTAATCTCATGTACCCCTAGCCCACTACATAGGTGCCGTCTGCCCCTATCTCCACTAGGTGTACCCAGTAATTCTTACCCAGTAGTTTCGTGTACCCCTACATAGGTGCCGTCTGCCCCTATCTTCATTAGGTGTACCCACTACTTCCCAAGCGATCGGCTCCCTACCGTAGATACCCGTGCTGGTCCCACAGTGGGGTGTATCACTCCCCTAAAGTGGCTACCCAATACTAACGGTGCACGGCTTTATATCTACACGATGCAACAACGGCTTATCTACCAGCCCGGGCCCACACACGCATATGAAACCCGTTGGACTTGCGTTGCCACCGCTAACCCGTTTTGGCCTCTTATAATCAAGCCCAATATGCGTGTCCCGTCACTCGACATGGGTCGAGACCACAAAGATACGTTTGGGATATTGGTTGAAATGGGCCCCCAACAAGCTACCCACTTAAGCTTGTCAAATATCTAGTGTATCCCACTTAACCCTTTAATCATGTTTAATTACATGTTTCCACTTGGTTAAGTATTCTAATCGTATTTTCTATTGCCACCCAAGGCAACCCACTAGATTCCACATGCCACCCAAGGCAACCATTAAATTTCCACATGCCACCCAAGGCACCCACTTAACCCCTCATGTCCCACTACATGCTACTATGGTTAAGTGTTTCTTAATTAATTAAGACCGTGATTTCCCATAAAGACCTCCCACATTAGACTGGCTGTTATGACCGCCTGGTTAAGCCGGTTGAGTCCGCGCAGTCTTACGTCATAACAGAGTCTAACCTCGTGTCTTTACCTTAATCACGTATTTAATTTATGGCTAAGACCTCTCACATTGGGCTGACATTTGTAGCAACTGGTTAAGCCGGTCGGGTCCGGGCAGTTTTACACTACAAATGAGTCCAACCTCGTGTCTTAGTCGATTAATTACACCTAATTAATCACCCCCATATTAATTATCCCTAATTAATATCAAGTTTTCCATAACATGGGTAGACCTAACTCAATAGGTAAATTCCCATGGGGTAGACCTAACTCAATAGGTAAATTCCCACTTATGGTAATTTATTTTTATGGTATGCTTAATCATACCCAATCATTCATTTATTAACTTATTTACCAACCCCATCGTTCCCCACGTAAATCGTTCTCACTTCATGACATAACAAAGGGGAAGATCCATCACAAATATCATGGGTTTAGCATAAAACTTTGTCATGGGTTAAGAGGATGTCAACTTGCATATATGAACACATATTAACCCAACTACATTTAACCCAAACTTGCATATTATCATACACATGTTGCATATGAGCTTGCATATTATCATACACATATCTTGCATAACATGTTGAACTTGCATATAGGCATTCTCATAACTTGCATAACATGTTAAACATGCATTTAAGCATACACATAACTTGCATAAGCATTCACATACTTGCATAAGCATTCACATACTTGCATAAACATTCACATACTTGCATAAACATGCATAACTTGCATATCATGTCATTTAAGCATATACATATCTTGCATAAGCATTCATATACTCGCATAAGCATGCATAACTTGCATATCACATAAATCTTGCATTTAAACATATACATGACTTGCATAAGCATCCATATACTTGCATAAGCATGCATAACTTGCATATCACATTAAACTTGCATTTAAACATATACTTAACTTGCATAACTCACTTTGTTAAACATGCATAATTCCACTCATTAAATATGCATAAACCCGCTTATTAAACATGCATAAACCAACTTGTTAAACATGCATAAATCAACTTATTAAGCATGCATAAACCAACTTGTTAAACATGCATAAATCAACTTATTAAGCATGCATAAACCAACTTGTTAAACATGCATAAATCAACTTATTAAGCATGCATAAACCAACTTATCAAATATGCATAAACATAGAACAACATAGAGTAACATATCATTATACATGATTCAAACTCACTAATCCGCATTTAAGACCATAAGTCTCATTACACCCAATCTACTTACTTTAACAATTGATGTTAAAGTGATAGAAACTCACCAAACTCAAAATTAACCAACTTATGAAGAGGAATTAGTTGCTAATTATGAAGATGGTGATGATTAGAGAATGATATGAGAGGGATTAGCTTGAAACTTCCTTCTTAGATTAATGGAGACTCCTTCTAGGATTTAATTTGGCGGCATGAGGCCTTCATTTCTATTTTTAGTATGGATTAAGGTAGGTTTAGGGTGTATTTATAGATTAAGAGAGTGTTTTAGGCCCTTAGATTAACCCTAGATTAATTTAGGTCCGTTAGATTTAGGAAACCTCTAGAACCAGCCCTCCAAGCCAGCCTAGAACCCAACCTGGTGCACCCAGGTTCACTGGACGGCGCGCCCCTGTCGACAGGCAAGTCGACAGGCAAGTCGACACCCCTGTCGACAGGCCTGTCGACAGCCCTGTCGACATGGGTAGGGCGGGAATCTTCCCGCCTGACCCCGCCTGTCCCATTCCACAATCTGAAATTTAAATTTTTAAATCTGTTTTAAGTTTTTAATTTTCTGCAAACTTCTTTGGGTCATAACCGGGCCATACGGACTCCGATTCTCGAAAACTCGGACTCTATTTCGCGTATTTTTCCGAGACGAACGCAATAACGCAGCCCGTTACCCCCAATTCCCACATCTGAGATTATTTATCCTATAATTAGTGAATTTTAGTATTAACTAAAATTCGGGGTGTTACATTCTCCCCTCCTTAAAGGATTTCGTCCCCGAAATCTCTAAGCTAAGGAGAATGCATATCCTACCATCCAAACAACCATCTACTCAAATCATCAACCACAGGCATCCATTGTCCTTAAACAGTTTTTAATGATGTATGAGCATATGCAAAAAGTGTGTGTATATGTTCCCTATCTAATGTATGAACATATGCAAACCATGATAGTGCCATGCATCCATTATGTATGCGAGAGAACCCTATCGACACATACAATATCTACATGAGTGCACAATCATTCACCAAAATGCATCATCCATGTGATAACACAACCATTATACATCCATAAACATATTTTCCTATACACAATTTTATGCAATATGCAATATGAAGTGACTGAGCCGATCTAGTGCCTAGAGTGTGTGTATATGCATCCACGAGCAACCACTAGCAAACACTTGCATCCACTTGCATCCATCAACCATAACATGTCTCAAACACATGTTTCAACCATAGGTTTACCCTATCTAAAGGTCAAAGGTACTAACGAGAGGACATACCGAAGATAAGATAAGTACTAGACAAGCGATAAAGGAGAAAGTAAAGACATACCCTCAAAAAGAAATGGGTACAATGAACGCATCTTCGCTTCTGTCTCCCAAGTTGCGTTGCTCTCATCTTCTCCCCATTGCACTTTGACTAGTTGAACCTCTCTGTTTCTCAACTTCCTAGTCTCTGACCCAAGGATGCGAGTAGGAGCTCGTCGAATAGTCGCATCACGCTCTACCTCTACATCTCTAAGCAAGCTCGGCTCTACCACCTCTACCGTCTCATGTAAGCACTTCCTCAAATGGGACACATGGAATACATCATGGACACCACTAAGTCTGTCAGGCAACTCCACTCTATATGCCATCCGTCCAATCCTTTCCTTAATAGGAAACGGCCCAACAAACCTTGGTGCTAACTTCCCAACGGATCCAAAGCGAACAACATTTCTCAACGGAGATACTTTAACAAAAACCATATCCCCAACCTCAAACTCAAGGTCCGTCCTTCTCTTGTCCGCATAAGATTTTTTCCTATCCTGCGCTGCTTTCATCCTTCTTCGAATCAAATCGATCTTCTCTGAAGTCTCCCTAACCATATCAGGCCCAAGCAAGATCTTATCCGTAGATTCCCACCAACATGTAGGTGATCGACAAGGCCTTCCATAGAGAGCTTCGAAAGGAGCCATACCAATACTGGACTGAAAGCTGTTATTATATGCGAACTCCACCAATGGAAGATGCTCTTCCCATGTACCTCCAAAATCTAAGATACAAAGCCTCAAAAGGTCTTCTAGAACACGATTCACCCTCTCAGTCTGGCCGTCTGTCTGAGGATGATATGCGGTGCTCAGACACAATTGAGTCCCCACTGCTTTTTGCAAACTTCTCCAGAACTCGCTAGTGAAGATAGGATCTCGATCACTTACTATGCTAGAGGGTACCCCATGTAATCGAACTATCTCTCGAAGATATACTGAAGCTAGCCATGGAGCAGTCCTCTTGCTCTTCACAGGTATGAAATGGGCGCTCTTAGTAAGTCTGTCTACCACTACCCAAATTCCTGTATTACCCTTCCTCGACCTAGGTAACCCGTCAATAAAATCCATCGAGACGCAATCCCACTTCCATTGCGGAACCTCCAATGGGTGAAGCAACCCACCTGGTTTCCTTTGCTCCGCCTTCACTTGCAGGCACACCAAACATCGAGCGACATACTCGGCCACATCTTTCTTCATACCGGCCCAGAAGAAAACCCTCTTCATGTCTTGGTACATCTTGTCCTCACCGGGATGAATGGTCATCCTAGAACGGTGTGCATCATCAAGAATAGCCTTCCTCAAACCCTCGTCTTGCGGTACACAAAGTCTACCGTCTCTACGCAAGCACCCCCTATCGTCTAGGGTGTACCTACTCAAATGGCTGGACGACTCCCCCCTTATGAGCTTCTCCACCAACTCAACCAACTGTGGGTCGTCCTTCTGTGCTTCTCCAATCCGCCCCAAAAGAGTAGGTCTAACTTCCAAAGAAGCTAGCAAACCGGGTACATAGTCAATGGAAGGTCTGAAATCAAACATCGAGATAAATTCCAAGCTTTGTCGTTCCACGAACAATGGACTCAAGGACAACCTCTTCCTGCTCAAGGCGTCCGCCACCACGTTACCCTTGCCAGGGGTATACGATATCTCGAAGTCATAGGATGCTAAAAACTCCATCCACCTTTGCTGTCTTAAGTTTAGATCCTTCTGGGAGAACAAGTACTTCAAAGATTTATGGTCAGTGAACAACTCGAATCTCTCACCAAGAAGATAATGGCGCCAAATCTTAAGCGCAAAAACAATAGCGGCCAGCTCTAGATCTTGGGTAGGGTAATTCTTCTCATGTGCCCTCAACTGCCTTCCACCATAGGCTATTACCCTTCCCTCTTGCATTAAGACTGCGCCAAGTCCTGTCCCACAGGCATCGGTATAGACAACAAATGGCTTGCTCCCATCTGGCAACACTAAAACTGGAGCCGTGGTTAAAGCTCTCTTTAACCGTCGGAACGCATCATCACAATCTGCGTCCCATGTGAAAACAAGATTCTTCTTTGTTAAGCGGGTTAATGGGGCTGATATCTTCGCGAAGTCTTTAATAAACTTCCTATAATAACCCGCCAACCCCAAGAAACTTCTTACTTCGGTAGCATTCTTCGGAACCTTCCAATCCTGAATTGATACTACCTTTGCGGGATCCACAGCTATCCCTTCCTTGGAGACCACGTGCCCCAAGAAACGTACTTCCTTCCTCCAGAAGTGACATTTAGAGAATTTAGCCTTAAGGCTATGTGCTCGAAGAGTCTTCAACACTTCCCCAAGATGTAGGGCATGCTCTTCTTCACTCTTAGAAAATACTAAGATATCATCCACAAAGACCACCACGAATTTATTAAGGAACTCCCTGAACACCCTACTCATCAAATCAACAAAGTATGCAGGGGCGTTCGTCAACCCAAATGGCATCACCAGCCACTCATAGAAACCATCCGGAGTTCTAAAGGCAGTCTTGTCTATGCTATCCTCAGCCACCCTCAACTGATGAAACCCCGTGGCCAAGTCCAACTGAGAAAATACTGAAGCGCCAACCAACTGATCGAAAAGATCATCAATCCTCGGCAATGGGTGTCTATTCTTCTTTGTGAGCTTGTTGAGTTCTCTATAGTCTACACAAAGTCTGAGGGACCCATCCGCCTTCGTAGCAAATACTACTGGAGCACCCCACTCCGATATGCTCCGTCTTATGAACCCCTTCTCAAGCAACTCCCCTACTTGCTTATGGAGTTCCCTCCTCTCACGAGGAGCCATGTGGCGCACTGGTAAAGATACCGGTTTAGCATTATCCACCAGATATATTCGGAAGCCAATCTCCCGCTTCGGAGGTAAGCCCTTCACCTCCTCAAACACATCCGGATATTCCCGGACTACTCTCATAGATTGCAAACTCTCGACCGAAGCGTCAAGCGATTCAAGATAACTTAGCATAACAGAGTCCATGGGATTACAAGAAATCTCGAGAGTGTTACCCAAGTGGGTCATCAGCCTAACAACTCTCCTTTCGCAATCAAGAACGGCACCATTACTGGATAACCAGTCCATGCCCAAAATCAACCCATAGCCCGTGAAGCCCAACACAAAAGCATCACATCTAAACTCAATGCTAAGTATAGAAATCTTCAAACCCAAACATATCATGGACAAATAAGTGGAGCCCCCAATTGGGTTTGAAACAACCAAGGGATCATCTACCAGACTGGTGTCTAAGTGCAGTGACTCAACTAATGATGATGAGATGAACGAATGCGATGCGCCTGAATCAAACAATGTACGGACAGGATGGTCAAATAGAAAAACCAGACTTTCAACGGAAATAGTTCTACCTCTCTCCTGAATCGGTGGAACCGCGAGAGCCTGTACTTGCCCCCTAGCCTGACTTGGTGCCATAAGAGCTTGCACCTGTCCTCCTGAGGTAGATCCCGTCCTTTGCCCCTTCTTAGGGCAATCCTTCACTAAATGCCCTGCTTCGCCACAGTGGAAGCAGCTAGTCTTCTTCTTTTTGCGACAATCCTTGCTTAGGTGGCCAGGTGTCCCACAATTGAAACACTTCTTCTTCTTGCCCTTGCCACCGTTGCCTTTCCCACCTTTGCTTTGCTGTTGTTGAGGTCTCTTTTGATCCCCCTTCTTCTCGGGTGCCTTATTAGCATTAGGACCCTTCTCTTCCTCATACATGAGTGCCATGTCAACTAGCTTCTCAAAGGTGGCCCCCATAGGGATGTGAGTCATAGCCAACCCATGCATTGGTTCATTCAAGCCTTTCACGAACCTCAAAGCCTTCTTCTCTGGTGTATTCACCATGTCTAGGCCAAACCTTGCCAATTGATTAAACTTGTTAACATATTCCTTCACCGAAAGATTTCCTTGCTTTAGAGTCAAGAATATTTCCATATACAAGTTTTCCTCCGCCCTTGAGAGAAACTTTGCCACAAATCTTTGCCTAAAATCCGCCCAAGAGTCAACGGGGCGTTCTCCATTAGTGACCTCCCACCAGAATGAGGCCTCTCCCTTCATTAACCAAGCAGCCAACTTGACTTTCTTCCCTTCTTCCATCTCAAAGATATCCATCAACTCTTCCACCTCTTTAAGCCAATCTCTAGCCTCCACAAAAGTTTCAGATCCTTGAAAAGATTTCCCTCCCATAGCTTTAAATTCCTTGCAAGTCTTAGCAAAAGTATCCATGCGAGGAGGAGGGGGAGGAGGAAGATCGGGTGCTAAGGTTGGTGGAGGAACATTTGCTGGACCCGTAGTGGTGGCCCTAGCCTCCATCAATCTCCTATACCATACTGGTACCGTCACACCCTCCGGAAGATTAGGATTCTCGGCCATGCTGAAACGAAAAAGGAAAGATTCAAAACGGAGAATTCGAAGGATATAGATATGGCTATTGGGGATTATGCTTTTCTTTCAAAAACTTTTCTCTTAAAAGACATGTTTTTGAAAATATCTTTTCCAAAAATGTTATAGAAAAATAGTTTTCTAAAAATTTTATCTGTTCCGGTAACCTTTGCTCTGATACCACGTGTAACACCCCACGCCCGCTATGGTCACTCACTAAGGGAATGCCATAGCATCGGTGGAGCATTTTAGTGAATATAGAACAGAAAAATTACAACAAGAAAGATATAATTAGTACTTGAAATTTCAAAATATCATCTCACAACAGCGGAAATAAACATGTCTGGTTACATCATAAAACCACGATAAAAGTCAAGTACAATATCCATCAAAATAAAGAAGTACATAATCCCACTCTCTCGTACAATAGCCATAACCAAAGAAAAGATAACTGGATAACTGGAGCTTTACATCTACCCAAGCTCCTAAAGACTGGAACAGCAATCCGATCAAGCTCTACTACCGCTAGGATCCGCCGTAGGACCTGAGGGTTGGGAAAAAGATAAAAACAACGGGGTCAAACATAAGTCTGAGTGAGTCCTATAACATTAACAATACAATCATTAAAGTAACCAGAGAAGACATAAACTTGACCTACGGTAATATCTGGGGATGAATGGCTACACTAAGCAGCTTGGTAGACTTAGGATAAACTAAGATAACCGTTAGGACGCATCTACCCACCCAAGGATAATTACTAAACTGCACCACACCAGTCATTCCTACTTAAAGGTTGATCCCTTCCAAGGGCTTAGAGAATTTCCCCAGTAATCTCATGTACCCCTAGCCCACTACATAGGTGCCGTCTGCCCCTATCTCCACTAGGTGTACCCAGTAATTCTTACCCAGTAGTTTCGTGTACCCCTACATAGGTGCCGTCTGCCCCTATCTTCATTAGGTGTACCCACTACTTCCCAAGCGATCGGCTCCCTACCGTAGATACCCATGCTGGTCCCACAGTGGGGTGTATCACTCCCCTAAAGTGGCTACCCAATACTAACGGTGCACGGCTTTATATCTACACGATGCAACAACGGCTTATCTACCAGCCCGGGCCCACACACGCATATGAAACCCGTTGGACTTGCGTTGCCACCGCTAACCCGTTTTGGCCTCTTATAATCAAGCCCAATATGCGTGTCCCGTCACTCGACATGGGTCGAGCCCACAAAGATACGTTTGGGATATTGGTTGAAATGGGCCCCCAACAAGCTACCCACTTAAGCTTGTCAAATATCTAGTGTATCCCACTTAACCCTTTAATCATGTTTAATTACATGTTTCCACTTGGTTAAGTATTCTAATCGTATTTTCTATTGCCACCCAAGGCAACCCACTAGATTCCACGTGCCACCCAAGGCAACCATTAAATTTCCACATGCCACCCAAGGCACCCACTTAACCCCTCATGTCCCACTACATGCTACTATGGTTAAGTGTTTCTTAATTAATTAAGACCGTGATTTCCCATAAAGACCTCCCACATTAGACTGGCTGTTATGACCGCCTGGTTAAGCCGGTTGAGTCCGGGCAGTCTTACGTCATAACAGAGTCTAACCTCGTGTCTTTACCTTAATCACGTATTTAATTTATGGCTAAGACCTCTCACATTGGGCTGACATTTGTAGCAACTGGTTAAGCCGGTCGGGTCCGGGCAATTTTACACTACAAATGAGTCCAACCTCGTGTCTTAGTCGATTAATTACACCTAATTAATCACCCCCATATTAATTATCCCTAATTAATATCAAGTTTTCCATAACATGGGTAGACCTAACTCAATAGGTAAATTCCCATGGGGTAGACCTAACTCAATATGTAAATTCCCACTTATGGTAATTTATTTTTATGGTATGCTTAATCATACCCAATCATTCATTTATTAACTTATTTACCAACCCCATCGTTCCCCACGTAAATCGTTCTCACTTCATGACATAACAAAGGGGAAGATCCATCACAAATATCATGGGTTTAGCATAAAACTTTGTCATGGGTTAAGAGGATGTCAACTTGCATATATGAACACATATTAACCCAACTACATTTAACCCAAACTTGCATATTATCATACACATGTTGCATATGAGCTTGCATATTATCATACACATATCTTGCATAACATGTTGAACTTGCATATAGGCATTCTCATAACTTGCATAACATGTTAAACATGCATTTAAGCATACACATAACTTGCATAAGCATTCACATACTTGCATAAGCATTCACATACTTGCATAAACATTCACATACTTGCATAAACATGCATAACTTGCATATCATGTCATTTAAGCATATACATATCTTGCATAAGCATTCATATACTCGCATAAGCATGCATAACTTGCATATCACATAAATCTTGCATTTAAACATATACATGACTTGCATAAGCATCCATATACTTGCATAAGCATGCATAACTTGCATATCACATTAAACTTGCATTTAAACATATACTTAACTTGCATAACTCACTTTGTTAAACATGCATAATTCCACTCATTAAATATGCATAAACCCGCTTATTAAACATGCATAAACCAACTTGTTAAACATGCATAAATCAACTTATTAAGCATGCATAAACCAACTTGTTAAACATGCATAAATCAACTTATTAAGCATGCATAAACCAACTTGTTAAACATGCATAAATCAACTTATTAAGCATGCATAAACCAACTTATCAAATATGCATAAACATAGAACAACATAGAGTAACATATCATTATACATGATTCAAACTCACTAATCCGCATTTAAGACCATAAGTCTCATTACACCCAATCTACTTACTTTAACAATTGATGTTAAAGTGATAGAAACTCACCAAACTCAAAATTAACCAACTTATGAAGAGGAATTAGTTGCTAATTATGAAGATGGTGATGATTAGAGAATGATATGAGAGGGATTAGCTTGAAACTTCCTTCTTAGATTAATGGAGACTCCTTCTAGGATTTAATTTGGCGGCATGAGGCCTTCATTTCTATTTTTAGTATGGATTAAGGTAGGTTTAGGGTGTATTTATAGATTAAGAGAGTGTTTTAGGCCCTTAGATTAACCCTAGATTAATTTAGGTCCGTTAGATTTAGGAAACCTCTAGAACCAGCCCTCCAAGCCAGCCTAGAACCCAACCTGGTGCACCCAGGTTCACTGGACGGCGCGCCCCTGTCGACAGGCAAGTCGACACCCCTGTCGACAGGCCTGTCGACGGCCCTGTCGACATGGGTAGGGCGGGAATCTTCCCGCCTGACCCCGCCTGTCCCATTCCACAATCTGAAATTTAAATTTTTAAATCTGTTTTAAGTTTTTAATTTTCTGCAAACTTCTTTGGGCCATAACCGGGCCATACAGACTCCGATTCTCGAAAACTCGGACTCTATTTCGCGTATTTTTCCGAGACGAACGCAATAACGCAGCCCGTTACCCCCAATTCCTACATCTGAGATTATTTATCCTATAATTAGTGAATTTTAGTATTAACTAAAATTCGGGGTGTTACATTCCAGTTTTTGCGCCGACAATGAAATCACAATATAATGTAAAAATCGAGGGACACTTAAAAGTATGATTCTCAAAATACTGTTGTTCGAGAATGCCTTTTTCCTCAGTTCACTTATCCAGTGTTAAGCCATGTAGCACATTCAACACATTTAACATAAATTATTTTTCAACAAATGGTATACGATCAATACATTTGACATAAATTTACTTGCACAAATATTTAATCGTGTTTTTGCAATAAAATAATATTTATTTATTTTAAATTTTTATTTTTAAGTTGCAACATCTAATTTTTTATAGCTGCATTTTTCCTTGAAGATATGGCTGGCAAAGTTGTGCTTTTACTGCAAAACTTCTGTTTTTATGTAAATTTGTTTGCATGTGCAACTGATCCTTGTGTTTGTGTTTATGATCATTAATGATTTATAAAGATTGCTTTACTAAGCAGAAGTTCTTGGTGTTACAACATTAGTTCGTATCACAGATTTAGAAGTTATCTGGTATTATGTGTTGCTATTTGATGTGTGCATACAAAATTTATAGGAACGGAAGAGAATTATCAATGGAACTATCACATATGACCAAAAAATATTCTAGTCCAGTCAATTATAGAAACCGAATCTGAAACATTTTATCCATTATCAACAAAAATAACTTCTCCAAAATAAATAAATAACTAAATTGTTACTATAAAAATGATGAATTTGGTTGTCTTGCGCAAAATGGGTAGCATGGAAAATATTCACAGCATCTAGCAGAGAGGCTATAAAAATGCCGAAATTTGCTTATACGGCGTTTATTTCATTTTTTTCCCTTTTTTTTGTTACAGTGGAAAAAAGAATAAGCTGTGGTATGTTGAATTTATTTCTTTGAAATAACACAGTGCAAGTGTAACATCCTCGATTTTCGACCGTTCAAATCGACAATGATCCTTAATGTCGACATAAACAGATCAAAAATACGGATAGTTATTTGGATGAAAATAAGAAAAAGAAGGAAACAAATACAGAATCTCGCAGCGGAAGGACAAAATATAATAATTAAATAACAGTTCATGAAGCTGTTAAAAACGTACATTTGATTATATTTACACAATTTATCAGAGTAAATTAACATACAACATACCAATATATGCAGCGGAATAATAATTTTTATACGTCTGTTGAGCTCCATCTTCATCTTCATAATGGAATCTTCAAAGCAAGGGAATCTTCGCTAACTGTAACTCGGTTGACCCGAGCGTATTGCAACAAAAAGAAACACAACAAACACTCGGATAAGAACTAAATCATTCTCATATTAGTTAAATCAAATTTCATGTAATAATATGAATGCAATAACTTAAGAGATGTTACGGGAATTCCCATCTCCTAAGGGTCCGTCAAACTAATATCATAGGATATAATACGCTATTATAATAGTGTCTACGGTTAAATATAACATATTAAAATAGCGTAAGCAGGAATACATTTTTACCCTTACACCGTAGTCTATACAGATGCCGTAAAGTCCACAATACGTAGTGGCTATCAGAGGGCATTCCATAGGTACGGTACAAATCAAAATCGTAGGGGGCTCGATCAGGATAATATGACAAGGCACACGAGGAATGCCCAGAGTAGGAATATACTAGTTGCATGCCCGGACTGGTGGTAACGCATAACTGCAACTACCGCCCACCTCGAACAACACTCCGAAATCACAAACGTGCATCAAATCAATCAAACTGAGGTACTATGATAATATAGGAAGAAGTGTTGCCAATAGAGGTAGCTAACCCCACTTGGTCACGGTATAGCCCTGTTTTAGACATTTTAATTATGACCCGAAGGTCAAGGATATCCATCATCGTTCTCTTTCTTCAAATCCAGTAATCGCCTCCAAATCCATCCAACATCATTTCTGGAACTCCACCGCGTACACATTTGTTAAAATGGTTTTTTGTATTGGCAGAGAGTATGACAATTTTCGATCTCGGTCTCTTTAGCAACCAATCGTTTACATTTTTCACACCGGTCAGTTCTTTTACATTTCAAAGAGGTTCATACTTTATATCAAAATATCATAGTTTCAAAATCTTTCAATATTCAAGATAGAACATTATTCATACTAAAATCTCCATTTAAACCAGCTAAAATTTTGAAACAATTCCAACTTTAATAATTTGAATATTAAAATAATTAACAATATCTTTAAAATAGTTTAAATATATAATTGAAATAGTTTGAAAATAAATAGTTTGTAATTTAAAATAGAAAATTTATTAAAATATATAGTTAAAACATTAAGTAGTTTGTAATATAAATAGTTATTTTTAAAATGATTTATTTAAAATAATTTATAAAATAAAATAGTAATAAAGTAAAATAGTTTATAAAGAAAAATAATTATTATTAAAATAGTTTATAAAATGATTTGAAATACTATAGTTGGAATTTGAATCGTTTCTCTAACATTTTCAATCAAACCTGAAGTCAAATTTCGACTTCAATTCAACCAACTCAATTTTCAATAATTCCATCGATTAAATTTCCAATTTACATTCATTTCAATTCGATCAAATTAATTCAACTAGTTACATTCCAAATCAGATTCTCATTTTCAATGATTTCAATTTATGGCAAATATCGAGTTCGCAATTCATATATATAATTCAAATCAATGTTGATTCATAATAAAATTCAAAGGTGTGTGAAACCATTCAATTTCAAAAAATTTGATCATATTTCACTTTTTATTTAGCTTCAGTTACAATACAAATTTTTTCCCTTTTTTTTCAAAATTCAAGGTTCAAGTTCAAAGGAAATAAATTATAAAACATCGCTTATATTGTCTTTAAAATAATATTTCAAAATTCATGGTTAAAACAAATTTTATTTAACCAACCGGTGTCCGTATATAATTTTCCATCCTATGGCTAAGTGATACTTAAATTTTAATTTTAGTATTTTTGGAAAGGATATATATCATTTCAATCCAAATCAGGGTCATAGGTATTTATCATTTCAACCTACGTTCTTAATTCATTTTAATGATTAATCCCTGGTTTATTCGATGCCCGTAACAACTGGGGTAATGATTGGGATTAATCAGCACAAACAAATGGTCGTATATGAATAAATGTGAATAACAGGTAAATTCACACAATTAACATCAATATGTCAAACATATCAAATTCAAGTCATTCATCACATCAATACATACAAACAATCCAATATCATATAAACTTACAAATTTTCAGATGTCAGGTTTTAAACAGCAATTAAATGTCGAATTTTTACTTAACTGTAAACTTATATTTAACAGTCAAAATTAACTACATTATCGATGCAAATAAATGTAAATATGCAAATTTAAACTACCAAACATCAATCCATACAATCATATCATGATATAATATCAATTTAACTAATATTAGAATACTTTAGTTACACGTGAGTGGGTTTAATCACTCATCTTGGCTCTAAACGCGTTTAAACTGCAAAATGGGTCCAAAATTTGACGGTCTCAAAATCAGTTCGAACCAGCGACATCGCAAAGAGCTCGTTGATACGATTGCAACGCAATAAACCGTGCATCATTCTGAGTTCGTATGAAAAAGGTACATGTATTACAAGTTATATGGATTTGATTTTAAATCGGAATAAAATAATAATAAAGACACCTCACCTCTTTGCGATGTCATCATCCCTCCTTCTCCTACACGTTCTCTACAGCAAAATAAAACCCATCCATGTCCTAAAACATTAGCCTTCTCTCCTCCCTCCCTTCCCCTCTACATCAATAGTTGTTCTTCTCTTCTCGAACCCCACCTCTACATCACCATCTTCTGAAACTCGGGTATCCTCACAAAATTGCGTTCGCGTCCTCAAAAGCTCGCTGCTCCCACCGGTTTGCAAAAAAAAATATCATTGAATCCATTCAAATTTTGCAATATGATGCTATTTTCCGCCGTGAATCCAAGTATGATATTCGATTCGCATGAATATGCTTCAATTCCTTATGCTTTAGAACCCTAGATTTACTGTGAAAATGTCGAGCTACCAAGTTTCCATCGAGTTCAAGCTTAGGCATATCATTGCGAAGCCCATCGCCATATGAGTCCAACGAATAAATTTCCATTCGATTTCATGGAAAGACTGGTTTTATATTATTTGTTGAAAATTGGAAAAGAAATAGCCGTTTTTCTTATGAACGAAAATAAGGCGAGGCGGCTACAGGAAATAGAATTGGAGAAATAAACAATTAGTCCAATGCATTGATTCCTATTAATTACAATTTTGATTGATTATCCAAATTAAATTTTAATTCCAATTATAAATTAATTAATTCCATTTCATTCAAATACATAAACATTAGTTTTAATACTTACCAAAACAAACCAAAATTTAATTCCAAATACGATTAAAATGGTTCTAGTTATAAATCTTATATATAAAGACCCAAAATAGATCATTTACAATTACATTTATTTATGTGACTTTTATATTTGTAGTTACTAATTTGAAGAAATTAATTAACCTGCTGAATTTCCTATTTCAAATTTATTAGCATCCTAAATCATAGTTATATTAACTACTATACTTGTTATATCATTAGGAAAAAGTTTTGAATCGAATCAAATTCTTCTTTATTAAATTTCCATTTAAATCCATATTAATCGTTTATTTTAATTTCCAATTTTATTATTAACGATATTAAAGTTAATTATCTTTCCAATTACAAATCAACAAGTTATAAGTCTCTATGAAAATAATAAACGTTAGTTAAAATTCATGATATAATTATTGTCTAAAAAATTTATTATCTAACTTTTTTAACCACATATATTTCATACTGATTTAAAATAGATAAAGAAATGAAACATAGCAGTTGTTATTTAAAGTAATTTTAATTATATCCATAAATCTATAGCTTTCAAAAAAAATACTATAATTACTTACCAACTTTAATTTAATCAAAATGAAATAAAATTTTAATTAGAAAATCAAATTTTACTAACATTAAATTCCAAATTTTATTATCAACAAAATTCAATTCAGATTTCAGTTTTTTTTAAATTAACTAAAATTGTTTCATTTAAATATCTCAATATTAAGTTTTAACTTTAAATCTTAACAGTACAAACCAAAACAAAATTTCATTTACAATCGATGTAAAATATTATTGTCAAAATAAGTCGGGTTTCAATAACAAATCAATTTAATTAAGTTTACACCATTAGATTCCATAATTAATCATTAAATTTAAATTACATATTTATTGACTCAATTTAATACAAATAAATTTCAATTCTCAATAATAAAAAACATACCAAATTACAGCAATATTTACAATCAAAGGAGATTATTGCATTTATAACAAGTTGAGATTCATTATATACCCAAAATGGTTTATATTCTTTATATTCACAAATCTAGATTTTTCAATATATGAATGGAGTTTCAAAATTAGTTTATCCATTTCATATATGGTTACTTCAATATTAGTTTCAAATTTAATATAAATAAATTACCAAACATAAACTATTATTGAATATAATTATTGAGATTCAATGTTAACAAGTCAAATCAAGTTAATATCTTAACAATATACGACATAAATCATTATTTTTTAATAATTAAAACAATTGTTAAAAGAAATCACATTAAATTTAATAACTCAAATCGTCGCAAATCTCGGGATGTTACACTCTCCCCCACTTAAAACTTTTCGTCCTCGAAAAGGCGTAGTATGAAGGTTGTCAATTTATATATATGTTTTTCCATACAATTTTTTCAACTTGATTTTATTAATATTTTATTTTCAAATCAGGAATTTCTGTACCGCGATTTTTCTGAAAATTTGAATTACACATATCTTAAAATCTACAAGTCGAAATCTAATTATTTTCTCTTTCATTAGAAAACTAATTCAGACATATCCCAAGGATTCTTGTTTTAAAGAATTCCGATTTTATTTGGATCCTATACATTTATTTAAACTTCAATTCGGAAAATTACGAACTGTAGCTTTGCGACGAGCTCGTTTTTAATTAAATTAAATTTATTCGTTCAACCTTCGTTAAGTTTATAAATTATAAGCCTATTGACTTATATTTTCGCAAAACCAAACATTAATATCAATATATTTGGTTTATTACTAAATAATTCTCTTAATCAATTTTTCATTGATTCGGTTAATTCATATTACTAACCATAACATAACTATACATCGTTTATTACATAACTTAAGTTTTATTTATTTTTAACCAATCAAAGTTTCCACTTCATTATCCATTCTTATACTTGTGCATTTTTTTATTGTTTATTCTTATAACATTTAACTTTTTAATTAATTAGTAAGTTATTCATGCTATAGAACAGAATTAATTATTACACAAATTTCAATGGTTACCATTCGTTTCATTTTATTATCAAATTCTTAAGAATTTTATTTTAATTATAACTCTCTTAATATTTAGAAGTTCCAATTCATTACTTATTCAAGATTTCAAGAATTAAATTTCGTGCCTTTTTTTCAATTTTTTTTCCATTTAATATATCATTTACATAAAACCATACTTTAAAAAGGGATTTAAATAAAGTTCAATTTCATAAAACAAAATACAAAATATTAAATGTCTCCCTACTTAGACTCTTGAAAATAAACATCGATGATGCGTGCACTCATCACCGAAATCATTTTCAAAGAAAAGAGGGTATACACTTATTATTATTATTATTATTTTCCAATAATTCATTTAAAACAATTTCTATATGAAACAATTTTAAAATATAAATATATTATTTCAAACCATTTGCAAATCAATATTACAAAATCATCCAAAATCAAATTCTCAAATTCGAATTTTACTTCTTATTTCATTATCAATAAATTTTCAATATTTGATTTTCTTAAACCGTTCAATAATCAATGGTTCAAATTATTAATCAATCGAATGAAAAATGATGCAAATTTAATATTATCATCAACAAAATCAAAATTCATACATTTTCAAATAATTATATATATATATATATAAAATTCAAAACAATATTATGTCAATAAGCTCTTCGAGTGTTTGGAAATCCCTATCGATTCCTTGGGGCCCCAAGTACCGACCAGAATTCAAAAATACACAACAAAACAAATCAACACAATACAAAATTATTTTTATATCAAAATACAAGTACGCTCTTGTAAAGACCCGAAAATCCCCGCCCTTTGGATCGACCATAAACCACACAGGTCTGAACCAAAAGTTGGAAATCTTTGAACACTTTAACTTTGGGCATACAACACATCAGAACAATAACAGCAGACTTTTATAAACATCATAATAATGTTACATCAGAGTTCAGAATATCAGAGTACATTAGATAAATAATACAACGGAAGATTAAATTACAATAATTTTAATACAATGCAGCGGAATAGATAAACTAATTCAGCGGAAGACTACCAATGCTCTGGACACAGCTTTAACCATCGATCCAGAATCCTGCTAAAGAAATGAATATCTGTAAAATAAGCTACTCGACTGCTCATGTGGAAAAGAGGGCACCCGAGTTTGCAGAGTGAAACAAACTACAGGTCAGTCATGGGACTGGTATGAGAAATCTTACTTAAATTATCTAATAATAATATGGCTAATCACAGGACCACGCCGCTAACACGGAACGAGTTTACTCCATTGGATTGCCAGTGCATAAATAAAGTAAATCGTTAAAACAACGCAATGCTTTTTAGAAAAATGGAACCATTATAAGACTCAAGTCCATCACATAATGCAACGCAAACCGGAGGATAGAGTTTTACCTTATAATGGTCAAAAACGCTTGATACGATAAACGGATTTGATATTATTATTAGTGTATATATGTTTTCAAAAAACATTTCAATCATAATATCAATCATAGACGGCATAGCTACCATATACAATGTCGTTGTACTATTAATACAATCAAAACCGCATGGGTCGTATTGGAAGTTGGATTTCCATCATGAACAAAGGCAAAAGATAGTCCTTACCGAATTCGAGACACTCTAGCCCGTGCCTCAGGATACAGCCGCAACCGTACCTGGATCTTCAGGGCCGGTCCACCAATAGTGCAATGGTTGGATTAATAATGCCTGAACAATACGTTTCACCACCCTATGGGTCGTTAATAGATCCATTAGGGACTCAAATAACCGAGGCGCCTTGTAATAACCCGGAAATCCGAGCCAATTTAAAATTTTTATTTTGGCAATTTTAGTGAATTTTGATTGTTTAAAATGAATTATTTTAAATAATATCGATGAGAAATTTATTTTGAATAGAATTAGAACGTATATATTTATTTGAATCGTCGTTAGAATATAAATATTTTATTTTAATTATATAACGATCCTGAAATGGCGCGGTAGTTCGAAAATTCGATTTCAAAATTCAAATGAATGTATAGGATTCAAAATAAACCGGATTTTAGCAAAACCAAAAATATTAGAATCTAATTGAGGATATCTTTCCAACGAATCCGAAAATTTGAAATTTCATAGCGGGGATAAAAATTTATGTTCAGTTGAAAATTCATAATAGTCGCTACGAAATTCTGGCCCTTAAAAATAGAACTTTTGCAAATGACCTCGGTTTTCGACGAAACCACTTTTGTTGGATCCATGATGTCAAGTTATTGCTAGGTTTCAAAATTCGTAATTTTTCAAATCAATATGTGAGCGTGGAAAAGGAAAACGCGTTTGACTAGTTTCAGTTGATTTTAATCGACTGCAAAATGGCCATTTTTCAAACGGTCAAGGAATTTGATGAAATTAGTTTTGTTAGAACCGTATTGTCAATACAAAGCTAGAAAATATTTTTCGGGAATTTTTAAAGTCCGTATGTGGCCCCGGAAAATTGTAATGCACGTTCAAATTCAATATACAGATTTATATTTTGATTTTGACGAAAACTTATCGAAACGAGCGAATCAGCCTACGATACATATCCCATTGTGTTCGGAATGGGGGTAATTAGCAATGGACGACAGGCGGTAGGTTCGATTCTGAGTTAGAAAGAAAAAGTTACTTTTAGTGGATTAAAATAAAATAAATAAATAACATAATTCTTTCCCTCCCTCTCTCCTATGCCTTGGTCAAACGCCCCCCACTGTCGTTCGATTCAAAACAGAAAGAGAAAAAAAAGAAAAAAAAAGAAGAAAACCTAAATCGCGCGACCCCCCTTCCACCGTCGAGGATGAAGACGGTGGTCGAAGACCGAAGGTCTTCACGTCTTTTGGGTGATTACTGATGATCTTGATTGGGCTGTACACCCAAGAGGAGGGAATCAGTTGGTGATCGTCCAGACGTACTTGTAGATCGATGGATATGCGAGGTACAAGGTGCCTCCGGTTTCGTTCAAACCCAGGACGAACTTGTAAATGGACTGTGTGTCTGACATTGGATTTTATTCTGTGTGATTGATTTCTATTAAATATATATCTGTTTGGAGGCGGAGAATTTATTCTCTTGCTTAACGCCCGTCTCTGAGACGTACGAGCTTAGGGGTTATGTATTGATGGATATCAATTGCATGGAGTGAATTGCCTGTGTGGCATGCCTAAGTGGCAAATTGATCAAGGCTTCTGTTGAAAAGCAAAGTCTTGTGGTTTATGATCAAAGCACCACCTGTGTGGCATAGCTTTGTGTAACGTGAATTCTCGAGCCTCACACCCCGGTTGTGAACCAGAAACGGGAAAGGACATCAGGGAGGGCATGTGTTTTCTTCTAGCTAGGGTGGTGTCAGTGCTTAAACTGGATGACATTTATATTAATTTCACCTATGTGGTTGTTGCTTTTGCGAGGCGCCTCGGTTTGGTCGGACGATCCGGGTCCGATGGAGTAATTCGTTGGCTCGTTTACGCCCCAAAGGGCGTGGAAACGTAGTGTTCAGGCCTAATAATCCACATCGGTGGACCGGCCCTGATAATCCAAAAGGCAGTTGCGGCTATTCCTGAGCCTCGGGCTAGACAGTCTTGAATCGGTAGACGACGATCCCTGGCTTCGGTTCATAGATGGAAATCCAATTTCCAAATATGTGACTTTGCGGTTTTGATTGTAGAGCCTAGTATGGCGACATGATATATGGTACCCATGCCGTCTATGATTGATATTTATGATTGAAATTGTTTTGATACTATACACTTATAGTAATATCAAAATAATCTGTTTTAAACGTATCAAGCATTCTTTGGCTATTATAAGGTAAAACCCTATCCTACGGCTTGTGTTGCATTGTGTGATGGGACCTGAGTCTTATAATAGCTTCATTTTTTCTTTATTTAGCATTGCGCTGTTGTTTTATGCATTTGTGTTCTTGGGAGGAAACCCGTTCCGTGTTATACGGCGTGGTCCCTTGATTTACCTAACTTTAAAACAAAGATTAATAACTGTTTTAGTTCTCACACTATACACATGGCTGACCTGGAGTTTATTGTTTTAACCTAAACTCTGGGTGCCCTTATTTTCCGCACGGGCAGCTAGTAGTTTTGGTTTTGCAGATTTATATTCACAGGAACCTGGTTTATAGCTGGAATGATATCCGGAAAGCTCTGTATCCATATATCTCTTTTAGTTGTGTATTGTATTATTTTTCCGCTGCAGTAATTTATTGTAATCTCTGATATTTATCGAATGTATTTTATTTGTTTATACTCTGTATATTCTTGTATTATGATGAAATTGTTTTAATTAACTATGAAATGTTCTTCTGTGTGCATTCCGATTTGTCATGTTCTCAAAAACAATCAAGGTTTTCGAACGATCTTGGTCGGTTTAGCGACTGATTCGGATCGAGTGAGATTCCCGATCGTTACATTTGGTATTAGAGCTTTGGTTTACAAAGCTCGATAACAAGGCACATTAGAACCATACCAAAGAATTCATCACAGATTGGATTAGTAATATCCAATGGGAATGACTCGTTAGAGATGGGATCAGTAGTATCATAGAACGAGTGTAAAGAGTGTTGTTTTAAAAAATAAAATTGAAAAACAAGTTTTGTTTTGAAATTTAAATCAATTATTCATATTTGATTATTTATTTTTATTGACTTTGGACAATCTAGTATATATATAGATTTTGCGTATACGTCTGATCCGCGTGTATTTGGAGTTTTAATATACTGGATAGATATAGAATCACGCTCTAGTCGCCCGGAGATGATTCTGATTATTGACTAGTCGTCATCTGTATTCATGTTTGAGTGACGAAAGTGGGATTTCTATATATTTCCAATTGACTGGTGTGAGAACCAAAATTAGATAGGGCTTATTGTTGTGATTTGGCATCCAAAATCTGATTTTTGGACTATCTATCAAAGTTATGAATTTGAAATGATAATCAACTAACTGATTGCTGATTGTGTTGTTTGATTATTGGTTGATTAATTAAAATTGGAACCATTTAGCCAAATTGAACCAAATAGTGGATTGTATTGAAAATTTATCGCATTTGCATGCATGTACATGTACTTACATTGAATAGGTCATAGCAAGGAGGCTAGAGTAGAAGAATAAAATTGTTTGCCCGACAAATAGGTACATGTTTACAAATTTATTGGGTTTGGATGATTTTATGAGCCGCTTGGCCTTTTCTTTTTCTTTTGGAATGAAGAAGGCCATGGCAGGCTATATGAAATATCCCGAAGTCCCCGGTGCAGGGGAGGTTATGGCGAAATTTTTCGAAAATTTAGAGTTTTAGCCAAATTTTTGAAAAATTTGAAAAGTTCTTAGATACTGAAAAGTTGAAGAACTTAAGCCGTAAAGAAAATAGTGAAAGTTGAGTTGATTAGTTAAACAACTTTCGGCTTCGTTCCTCTTCGGGGACGAAAAGTTTTAAGTGGGGGAGATTGTAATAACCCGGAAATCCAAGCCAATTTAAAAATTTTATTTTGGCAATTTTAGTGAATTTTGATTATTTAAAATGAATTATTTTAAATAATATCGAAGAGAAATTTATTTTGAATAGAATTATAACGTATATATTTACTTGAATCATCGTTAGAATATAAATATTTTATTTTAATTATATAATGAGCCTTAAATGGCGCGGTAGTTCGAAAATTCGATTTCAGAATTCAAATGAATGTATAGGATTCAAAATAAACCTGATTTTAGAGAAACTAAAAATATTAGAATCTAATTGAGGATATCTTTCCAACGAATCCAAAAAATTGAAATTTCATAGCGGGGATAAAAAGTTATGTCCAGTTGAAAATTCACAATAGTCGCTATGGAATTCTAGCCCTTAAAAATGGAACTTTTGCAAACGACCTCGGTTTTCGACGAAACCACTTTTGTTGGATTCGTGATGTCAAGTAATTGCTAGGTTTCAAAATTCATAATTTTTCGAATCAATATGTGAGCGTGGCAAAGGAAAACACGTTTGACCAGTTTTAGTTGATTTTAATCGATTGGAAAATGGCCATTTTTCAAACGGTCTCGGAATTTGATGAAATTAGTTTTGTTAGAACCGTATTGTCATTACAAAGCTAGAAAATATTTTTCGGGAATTTTTAAAGTCCGTATGTGGCCCCGGTAAATTGAAATGCGTGTTCAAATTCAATATATAGATTTATATTATGATTTTGACGAAAACTGATCGAAACGAGCGAATCATCCTACGATACATATCCCATTTTGTTCGGAATGGGGGTAATTAGCTATGGACGACAGACGGTGGGTTCGATTCTGAGTTAGAAAGAAAAAGTTACTTTTAGTGGATTAAAATAAAATAAATAATATAATTCTCTCCCTCCCTCTCTCCTATGCCTTGGTCAACCCCCCCCCCCCCCCACCGTCGTTCGATTCAAAACAGAAAGGGAAAAAAAAGAAAACCTAAATCGCGCGACCCCCTTCCACCGACGCGTCGGCCTTCACCACCGCCCTCCTCCACCTCAAGCCCCCCTCGATCGAGAAACCCCCCCTTTCCTCCGCGCGACAGCCCACCGAGCCCCCGCCACCCTACGCCGCGACCCCCCTTCCACCGCGAGATGGAGCGCCACCCCCTCCCCCCCCCCCCCCCCCCGTGCCGACCTGCCTTGCCTCCCTCTAGCCCGGACGCCTACCACCGACCATCTCCGGCGTGCAGAAACACCCCCCTCTCTGATTTCTACTGTAAGTTTTTTTATTTACTTTTATTTCTTTATTTTATTTATATAAAGTAATCGGTTCAATAGAAGAAAATAAAACAAAATTTAGTTTTTACCTATGATGTAGAAAGGTTAAAAATATAATTTTTACATTATAGAAAGGTTAAAAATATAATTTTTACATTATAGAAAGGTTTAAAAAAATATAATTTTTATATTATAGAAAGGTTAGAAATATGATTTTATGTTATAGAAACAATAAAAATATGATTTTTATATTAGATAGATAATAAAAATTCGATCGTTATTATGTAGGCGATATAAAAATATAATTTTTATTATATTACTAGCAAGATAAAAATATAATTTTTATCATGGGAGTATCGTTGTAAAGGAGTGATATTTACATATGTGGAAGCGATATAAAAAAACAATTTTTATTATGAAGTTAGCGTGATAAAAATATGATCTTTATTATATGAACACCGGTGTAAAAATAGAATTTTTATCAATATAGTAGCGGGATAAAAATGTGATTTTTATCCATATAGAGTGATTATAAAAAAATTGTGATTTTTATATACATGGCAACAATATAAAAATGTGATTTTTGTATATGTAGTGGCTACGGACAACGAAAGTGACAAAAGGCGAGCACGGCGAAGATTTTCTACATAAGAAGAGTCGTGTTGTTTGGTTTAGCTAGTCGGTGAGAACTCCTCACTTTTAATTTATTTTCTAGTTGAAATATATACTAGGATGTAGACGGTCCTTTGTAGCACCTGACACCCGTCGTACACAGACCATGGATGACTTGTTTGTTTGATTGCTGTGTTATGAAATTTTATTGTGTGATGTGAAATGAAATAAAATATTTTATAGTGGAAAATATTTTATAGTTAAAAATATAATTTTTAACGTGTATATAAAATAAATATTTATAAACAAATTAGACGATTTGTTTATACACACTGATTTGACTGATATTGATTGGGACGATAAATTTTTCACAACGCCCAACTGCACAAATAAAATCTGTGTTTGTTGTTTTGAAACCCCACACGGATATTGGGATGATATTTGACGTACACTAATCCCGATTGTTTAGTTGTATGTCAATCGATGAGTTGACAGACTGTGTAAGCGTTAATTATTGATATTTAATGCTTATGCAGTTGTGTGGTGCACTCTGGATGATGGTTGATTATTTATCGTTGCTATTATATACATGTGTTGTAGAAAATCCATATAATTAACATTATATGGTAATTGATTGGGCCTCACTCCAATTTAGAAAATAAATTCATGTGTTGAATAGAAAATAAATTCATGTGTTGAATAGAAAATAAATTCATGGGTTGAATAAAATAAATATTCATGTGTTAAATAGAATAAACATTCATGTGTTGTATAAAAGTCGTGTTGATTAGATTGACGCCATTTTGACGTGAACGATATTTATATCGATTTTATTCATTTTTATAATGAATATAGAAAAGAAAGTGATTTCAAAATATAACGTTTTGAAAATATTATCATTTGAATATCGATGATGTGGAATATTCAATTTTGATTTGAAATTGAATATGAAGTTGAAATCGTTTTGAAAACGAATTTAAAACGATTTATATAATACATTTAAAAGGAAATCGACGAAATATATATTATATATACAATATAATGGCCTGAATAGAACGCGTCGCGCTGCGGCAGTTCGCGAACTTCGACCATTGACTTCGAATGGATATTGCGGGAGATCCGACCTTCGGATTCTCCTAAAACCGGAACCGTTGGGTTCGTATCGAAAAGAACTTTCTAACAAATATTAGAGATTTGAAATCTAACGGTTGTATTTGGAATTATGTCCAAATCAAATTTGGAAAAGGTCGCTGTAAGTGCAGTTCGATGGCCGTTGATGAAATCGAATGTACGGGCCTTGATAAAATTATTAAAAATAGTAATAATTTGTGTAAAATCATAAGAAATGATTTGTGAAGAATTGGGGTGAAAAACTCCATATTTGAAAAGATAAAAATAGATTTTTATCGAAATGAACTAGTTTTGAACTAGAATAATAATTTATTTATTTTTAAATAAATAATTTGGATTTGAAATGGTTTTAAAAGTAACCAAAATTTCCAATAACTGAATTGGAAGGGATGTGAATCGAAATTGTCTTTCGAATATTTCGATGTTGGATTTCATGATTATGCAGATATTGTTATGGAAATTTGAAAGATATATTTATATCGTTATTTCCAATACGATATTTGTTTGTCGTAGAATTTGAAATTAAATACAAGCCGATATATTTTCTATTCAGAGCCTTGTATTTAATATCAAATGTGATTTGTGTTTGTCGTGAATGGTGTCTTCATTAACACTGTTCTTGAGCCCAGTTGAGAAAAAGATTAAATCTTTTTATTTAGATTTAATGAAGTGTACCAATTAAATGGTAGTTAATTGGAATTGAATTTGAATTAATTTTTGGGTTTATCGTGAACGGTGTTTTAAATAACACTTGTTCATTAACCCGACAATTAATGGAATGTGATTTTGGGTTTACAGTGAACCGTGTTTTAAATGACATTGGTTCTTTAACCTAGTTAAAGACAGGATGTGATTTCCCAAGTAAAATAATCATTGATAGTACTATTGGGAAGATTAAAACTAAGTGGAGTTTTAATGAATCTTTAAGTAGATTGAAGTGATCGAGAATGGGGTATCACCAGTTTTGCTCCAAGCGATAGTTAAATCTTTAAATAGATTTGAACGGGAAATGGTAATTGAATTTACCGATAACACCGTGGTGTTAGATATGAAGTATTACCAGTTTTACTTCGTGGGATGAATAGGTTTGGATTGGGAAATAAAATAAATGATTACTTCGGTGTGGTTCGCTAATCCCGAATAGTTTGAATTGATATTCAAAAGAAGATTAAAGAATAAATTTAAAGAATTTATCTTTGATAAAATTAATGGGAACCTTTCCAAAATTGTAAGAATTTTTGAATAAAAGAATATTCTGAATTGGAATGAGGCATATGTTGTGTTTGTGTAACACTTGTTTATTATATACACGAGTTATTCAGAAATACCGGGTTTATCCCATTCTAAATAACTGATTCGACGTGGTGTCGAGGATGAAGACGGTGGTCGAAGACCGGAGATCTTCACGTCGTTTGGGTGATTACTGATGATCTTGATTGGGCTGTACACCTAGGAGGAGGGAATCAGTTGGTGATCGTCAAGACGTACTTGGAGATTGATCGATATGCGAGGTACAAGGTGCCTCCGGTTTCGTTCAGACACAGAACGAACTTGTAAATGGACTGTGTGTCTGACATTGGATTTTATTCTGTGTGATTGATTTCTATTAAATATATATATATATATATCTGTTTAGCGGTGGATAATTTATTCTCTTGCTTAACGCCCTTCTCTGAGACGTACGAGCTCAGGGGTTATGTATTGATGGATATCAATCGCATGGAGTGAATTGCCTGTGTGGCATGCCTAAGTGGAAAATTGATCAAGGCTTCTGTTGAAAAGCAAAGTCTTGTGGTTGATGATCAAAGCACCGCCTGTGTGGCATAGCTTTGTGTAACGTGAATTCTCAAGCCTCACACCCCGGTTGTGAACCAGAAACGGGAAAGGACATCAGGGAGGGCATGTGTTTCCTTCTAGCTAGGGTGGTATCAGTGCTTAAACTGGCTGACATTTATATTATTTTCACCTGTGTGGTTGTTGCTGTTTTGAGGCGGCTCGGTTTAATCGGACGATCCGGGTCCGATGGAGTAATTCGTTGGCTCGTTTACGCCCCAAAGGGCGGGGAAACATAGTGTTCAGGCCTAATAATCCACATCGGTGAACCGACCCTGACGATCCAAGGGGCAGTTGCAGATGTTCCCGAGGCTCGGGCTAGACAGTCTCGAATCGGTAGAGGACGATCCCTGGCCTCGGTTCATAGATGGAAATCCAATTTCCAAATACGTGACTTTGCGGTTTTGATTGTAGAGCCTAGTATGGCGACATGATATATGGTACCCATGCCGTCTATGATTGATATTTATGATTGAAATTGTTTTGACACTATACACTTATAGTAATATCAAAATAATCTGTTTTAAACGTATCAAGCATTCTTTGGCTATTATAAGGTAAAACCCTATCCTCCGGCTTGTGTTGCATTGTGTGATGGGACCTGGGTCTTATAATAGCTTCATTTTTTTCTTTATTTAGCATTGCGCTGTTGTTTTATGCATTGGTGTTCTTGGGAAGAAACCCGTTCCGTGTTGTACGGCGTGGTCCCTTGATTTACCTAACTTTAAAATAAAGATTAATAACTGTTTTAGTTCTCACACCAGTCACATGACTAACCTGGAGTTTATTGTTTTAACCTAAACTCTGGGTGCCCTTATTTTCCGCCCGGGCAGCTAGTTTTGGTTTTGCAGATTTATATTCACAGGAACCTGGTTTACTGCTGGAATGATATCCGGAAAGCTCTGTATCCGTATATCTCTTTCAGTTGTGTATTGTATTATTTTTCCGCTACAGTAATTTATTGTAATCTCTGATATTTATCGAATGTATTTTATTTATTTATACTCTGTATATTCTTGTATTCTGATGAAATTGGTGTAATTAACAATGAAATGTTCTTCTGTTAGCATTCCGATTTGTCGTCATCTCAAAAACAATCAGGGGTTTCGAACGGTCTTGGTCGGTTTAGCGACTGATTAGGATCGAGCGAGATTCCCGATCGTTACACGCCTCATTCCATCATCCACATAAGTAAAAATGTCAGGCCTTGTAAAAACCATGACACCACTTCTTGCTACAAAGAAACGTATGTCCTCCCTGCAGTCCTTACTCCCATTTCTGGTTCATACCGGGGTGTGAGACTCGCGAAGTAACACTATACACAAAGCTATGCTATTTAAAGCTGTGCTTTGATCATCAACCACAAGGCTCTATTTTCAACAATAAGCCCTGATCATTTGCATCTTGGCATGCCACATTGTCAATCCATACCATACCATTGATTTCTTCCAATATATAACCTCTAATCTCGTACGTCTTAGAGAAGGGTGTTATGTGTTAGACAAAAAAGTGGTTCTAACACCCAAATTGACTAAAAGCAGAGTGAAATAAGATCAAAAGTAAAATGAACACATAGGATTTATAGTGGTTCGGCGAAGAAATGCCTACGTCCACTTGTCTTTCACTATTTTCAATGATGTAGTTGCGATTACAATGAAATATTCACTGAATTTCTCTCACAACTCACTTACATTCACTCAATTGTCTAAAAACAAATAATGAAAGAAGATTTGGATTTTCCGGGAGTGCTGGAATTCGGGTTATGAAGGTGGTTGAACTCTCAAAGTGCCAGAAGAAAGATCCTTTTCTTTGTCTCCAGACAGGGTATTTATAGGTGAAAATTCGCTCAGAACCCGATCCGGATCGGAGCCACGTGTCATCCATCCCATTAGCCTCGGGTTCGGATGGATTTCTGAGTTGACAACGCATCAGAGCAGTGGACGTTGTGGGTAGGAACTGGTCATAGCCGCTCCGAATAACTTGGCGATCATGCAGGAGAATGTCGTGGAAGATGGGTTCGGGTCGGAAGAGTATACAGGAGGGGTTCGGATCGGGGTATCCGATCCGGTTTTGTCCCAAGGCTAAGTCTTCGCTCTCTTTCACTTCGTTCCGATCTGTCTTCGTAGCAGGTAGCTCTCCAATCCAACTGGAAGTAGGTTGCTCTCTGATCCGAACAGCCGTGCCTTTCTGATTCCAACAGCAATAGTTCACCGATCCGAACAACAAACTTTATCCGATCCGAACCGCTACACTGCTTCGATCCGACCTGCTTCAGTGCTTCCCAAGTTTTGGAATGTTTCACATCTTGATTTTGTGTTGCCCAGTTCACAAAGTGGGCTAACATTTTGCCCCCTCAAAGGATGCTTCTGTTGGAGACGGAGCATGCTTTGACTATCATTGCACAGCGCTCTTCGAGGTAATTTTTCTTTTGATTTTCCTTGTGTTTTCATCTTTTTCTTCAAATTTCAATTTAATTCGTTGCTGAGCTAAAGAACTCGGTTCGGTTTGGATTTCGATCCGAACAGACCCCTTCTTCTTTCTATTTTTCATTGGACTATTGGGCCAAGCTTCGCTTCTGGACTGTCTATCCGATCCAAACAGGGGTTCTGCTACTGGGCTGTCGGTCCGATCCGAATGGGGAGACGAATAGACACTCTACTCCTCTATATAAACTGAATCTTCTTCCTTCTCTCATTTTTATTGTTTTACTGCTCCCCAAATTCTGCAAAACGAAAAAACCTAATTCGTGAAGCATCAAAATTCCTTTTAATTCTCGAAGTAATTACATCGGTAGGTTATAAAACTTTAGATAATTCCTTTTTTAATTGATCTCGATTCGGATTCGTAGATGATTAGGATGATTTGAGTAAGAAAATTGGACAACCTCGACACCGTGACCCCCCTCGTCATCGTCGTTAGTAGCCTGGTCGCCATCTCGAGGTTGTAACGGAGGGGATTAGAATCAGTTGTTGCATGTGCCAGCGCATAATTGCTTGGCTTTGATTTGGGCGATTGGCACGAAACTGGCCTTTGCGTTGGTTAAGGAAGAAAGAGGATGGAGGAGAAGAAGAAGATAGTAGGGAATCGGTTCGGTTCGGAGGGATATGGAAGGTAAAAAAATAAGGGAAAAAGGAAGGAAGTTCAGGAAGTCGGACCGGGTCGAGGCAAGTAAAGAAAGGAAAAAGAAAAGAAATCCAGGAGATCAAATCGGGTCGGAGCAAGTATTTAAAGAATGGGGAAAGTGAGCTTACCTAACCGGATCGGGTCGGACCGTAAGATAAAAGGAGGAGAAGTATGACTACGTGATCCGACCCGAACCGTCAGGGGACTCTACCTCCGAACTGATCCGATTTTGATTTCTGAGTTCCAAGGTTTATCCGAGCTCAAGTCAAGGCCGCACCTCCGATCCGATCCCCATAAACGCGCCCGAACTGAACCGAAGATCAGTTCACCTTAATGCATAAAAACTTGTTTAACTGGCCTAATCAACTTTTGGCATAATCTTCAACATAATGGACAGTTAGGATAGTGCCTTGCAAACGTAACTGGACATCAAGAACTACTTCAACTCTTTATATTTTTCCAAACTTTTTCGTCGCACTTTTAAACATTTACTTTGCACTTTCCGCATACATTGTTTACACTTTTGTTTGCACACATGCATGGGGGGATACGGGCTAATTTGCTCTAATTTGTGCTATTGCTTCTTCAATAGTTTTATGACCATGAGACCCAGATGCTCTTCCAGACTAGCTGAGAAGAAAGAAGCCCCGGAAACCTCCAACAAAATTACTCTCGAGGACATATCTTCTCCGTCGGATCCAGAATGGAATAATGAGGGTTCAGAATACGAGGTTGGAAATCGTGAAAGTGACGAGGTGTCTTCAGAGAATGAAGTTTCTCTAGGTTTTGAAGAGGAAGGAGGGGTTGGTGACGATCGGGCTCCTGATGAGTTTGAATCGGCTGTCATATTGGAATCACCCCAAGATTCTGTTGAATCAACTATCGATAACGACCGACTTACCCGAATTTGTTTGAAATATGGGATAATGAAAAAGGACACTCTAGTGCCTTCGAGATCTGACCGTCCCCACAACCCTCCAGAAGGATATATGGCGGTCACTCGGTTGATGTGTATGGTCGGTGCTATCCCTCCATTTTCTCGCTTCATCGTTGATTTTCTAAGACAAATGCGGATTGCCCCCATGCAGCTGCATCCCAATTCTTATGCCTACTTACACACCTTATATATAGCATACCGCGAAATCTTAGGCATAGAGCTCACTTTCGATGACGTTCATTTCTTCTACAACTTCAAGCATCGGACTCGAGAAACTCCTTCTTTCTGCTATTTTGAGTCTGTCCCTAAGAGGAAGATAATTTCAACGCCATTCAGTAGTAAAGCTGGAGATTCCAGACTGGAATGGTTTTATGTCAAGCGGCAACCTGGGTGTGCCACGAGATGGACGAAATCAAGTAAAGCACTGATTATCTACATCTTGGCTCTATACCTTCAAGTCATTGCCTTAACTCGTTTTTCTCTTTGTTTGCAGTCGACAATCCAAAACAAATATCAGATCAGGTGTTCTTTGACCGGATGCACCAGCTTCTTAATGGCGACCAGAAATTCCTGACTATTGGTGAAGTCCTTAAGGACGAATATCTTCATTTTCATGGACTGTTATCCGTTTTTCGTAGTATCGGTCATGGGACGACTCCATACGTATATATTCCTCCAGTGGATGTAGTCCCAGAGACAGGAGAAGGTTCGGGAGCTCCTACAGTGCCTCTTCAAACTTCACCTTCTCCATCTTCTACTCAAGATGACGAGTTGGCTAACTTGGCCGAAAAGCATCGTGAAGGGTATACTGCCCCTGAGGAGGCTACTTCTCCGGAAAAGTCAACATCCTCCAAAGAGTCGCCACTTAATGCTTCCGAGGGAGATGTCCCTAGTACTGATGACCCATTATTTCAGGGTTTGGGGGATCTCCCCTTACCTGAAACTATATACACTTCAGAGGATTTTAGAAAGGATCCTTTAGTCTTCACCTCTTCTGAAGAGACCACTCCTGCTAAGGACAAAGAGCCTGCCCGTACTAGTCTAGCTTCAGACTCGGGTTGGTTGGGGGGAAACACACCACTTAGGACACACTTTATACAATAGCATTAGCATTCATTGCACCTCTCTCTCTGTGAAACTATTGATTCTGAATTTCATTTGTCTTATTGTGCAGGCACGATGTCCCGATCTTACTATGATATCAGGAAGCTCCGCCACAGCATGTCTAATCCACCTCAGGATATCGAGTATGATCGCCGCGATGATCGCGGTAGGGAGGAGAGAAGGCCTTATGAACCCTATCGCTCTCGACCCTCACGTTCTCGCTCTCCCGTTCGGTCGGACCAAGAGAAATATAAAGGTTATCAAAGTCGTAGGGAAGAGGACAGGTGTAACACCCCGGATTTTTCCGTTAACAGTAAATTAACAAATTAAAGTATAATTAAATTGTAACAGAAAAATTAAGGGAAACGGACATCACCATTGCGTTCGTCTCGGAATTCTGCTTGAGATAGAGTCCGAGTTTGCGCAAAACGGATAACGTATGAAGAAGATATCTTTAATTTAAATATTACAGCAAAACATGAAAAAAAAGAAGTAAGGAGAGGACAATAATTATTATTATTCTAAGACTTATTAACAAAAGCCTCTGTAGCTCAGTTGGTTAAGGCATTGGATTTGTAGCATGGAGGTCGGGGGTTCGAACCCCGGCGGCGACATAATTTTTATCTCTGTTTTAGAGAGGGCCAACTGAGCATGCAAATACATGTACGTATACAAATTCAAATTTTGAAAGGATAAGAACGTACATATAAGGAAATAAAGAAAATATATGTATATATATGAGAATATATATATATATGCAAAAATATATGTATACAATAGATAAAATTCAAATAGACTAAAACAGCTCAATTTAAAGTTTAATTTTTGAAAATCGAACCCAGTCCCTCCTGGCTGGCCTGGTCTGTGTTTGGTCGAATTTCTGTGGGTTGCTTTGTCATTAGGGCTAGGTGGCAAGTTTTAATTGGTCTCTCTATCTAATGAATGGCTACGATCTAACCTAGCAACATCAATGGTTCTAATCAATTCCTAACCTCTATATAAACAACCCTAGACTAAACCCTAATCTATTCATTCAAATTAAGAGCATAGCCGCCATGTTGCTGAGGAACGACTAAGAGTAGCCGCCATCTAGAGAGAGAGGATTAGGGAGAAAGTTCTAAAGCCTAAAGCAATTCAAGCAACCTAAAGCTAATCAATTCAACAAAGGAATCATATCTCTTAATTAGAGAATTCGCCGCAACCATTGTAAGTAGAGTATTACTTTGGTATGAATAAACAACTGTATTGATTTGTATGCTTGAATTGGGATAATAAAGTAATTCATATTTGTGCAAAATTATGTTATTCATTATAAAGAACTACATGCGGTAGTTCTATGCAAGTATACGTTTGGAATATTGCGCAAATTATGTAATCTATGTTGAAGCTACATGTATGTAGTTGATTGAAATTCATGCGAGTTTGGGGCTTTGTTATTATGCCATCATGATGTATATTTTTGTGCATAAATCATTTTGCAAGTAATTGAAACAAGTTTGGTTGTTATAGTTCATATGAAACTATGTTGGAATTTTGACACCATAATCCATGTATTAAGTCATGCTTTTGCAAAACTTATGAATATGGCTAGGCTATGAATGATATTGGGCATAATTGAAATTCATGATTAAGTCTATCTTGTTTAAAAGAATTATATGATGACATATGTGAGACATGGCTAAGTTAGACACAAAAATCCCTTTTTTGCAAGTTAAAAGCAAACACCATGATTAGGAATATTTATGCATAAGTATACCATCGTTATGTGATTAAATTTAATTAAGTTGAACTATGCTTTTGTGTTAGTAACAAAGTATCCTCTTTTTAAACATGTAGAAACCTTATGAACATGACTTGTTTATATTTATGCCATGAACAAATTTAACTATACCTATGCCATGTTTATGCTAGAAGTATTTATGCCATGCTTATGTTTGACATTATGCCATGTTTATGCTAGAAGTATTTATGCCATGCTTATGTTTGACATTATGCCATGTTTATGCTAGAAGTATTTATGCCATGCTTATGTTTGACATTATGCCATGTTTATGCTAGAAGTATTTATGCCATGTTTGACATTATGCCATGTTTATGCTAAAAGTATTTATGCCATGCTTATGTTTGACATTATGCCCAAGTAAAAATATAGGTTCATGGGTCAATAATGATATCTCAATTACAAGTTCACATGCTTTGATTCATGTCACCTATGTTACCACTATGCAAGTACACCAGTTTCTATTATGTATTTCCAACGTCATATGCAAGTTCATGCGCTCACCTTCCCCTCTTTGTGTATGTAATCACGCTTTAAGCCTCCCCTTTTCGCATGGCTAAATTGGGCTTTAAAAGGCTAAGCCCAATATATATAAACGGACGTGTAAAACGGGGGAAAATAATGTTGGGTTAAAATTACTAATGAATGAAAACTAAAGTAGAAGGGCCCAAATTCAAGTATGGGTTGGGCCCATGATTGGTGTAACCTTTACACCATTAACTTAATAATTGGCCGCAAATATTTACATATAAGAAATAAAGAAGAATGACAAGATATATAAATGTAGAAAATACGATATGTTTAACCCGAGGTTGGATTGAGTTGTGATGTAAACCTGCCCGGAACCGCCCGGCTGTCCAGTAGTCACAACAATACCTATCCAATGTGGGAGGTTAAACATGGAGCCCAATAAGGACCCGAGGTTAGACTGAGTTGTGGCGTAAGACTGCCAGGAACCAACCGGCAACAGGCAGCCACAGCAATACCTGTCTAATGTGAGAGGTTAGGGCCTTAATAAGACAATTAAGGCTGAATCATGATTGTTAGGATTAAGTGGACTAAGACTTAATCAAAATGGAACATGCTAAACTAAACGGACTGGTGGGGTTAGGTTAGAAAACACTTAACCAACTTAGCATGTTGGCTAGAGATAGAAAACCTAGTAACGGGGGACCCTTTTCAGCAGTAACCCTACACGGTGTATCATGATACCCTGAAACTAGGCAGGGTGGGGCACGATTACTGGGCTGATTGTAAGAGGTCAAATCGACGGCGGTGGTGTAGCAGTGTAGGTTCTAACGGTGTGCGGGCGTGCACGCACTCCGGCACAGAAAAATAAAGCACTGAACACCAGTAGCATACCTTTGCAGTCTAAGGTTGTGTCGGGTTGCCACTATGGGACTTGATACACCCCATGGTGGGACCAGCATAGGTAACTACAGACATCGGGGGCCGTAAGACACATGAAACTATGCGAGTAGGAGCCGATCATCATTGAATGGATCACATCACCCTGATTATGGGGTGCAGATTGGAAACTAGTTTATATGGGTTCAGAGATTAACATGGGGTACGATAGTATATTCGACCCTAGACAACTTAACCAAGTTCATAGTGCTTGGCCACTTCTTGTTTATACTTATCATACCCAGTTCTTTATTCATAGACAAAATAGTACTAGACTTACTCAGGCTTTATGTCTGACTCTATTTTTCTTTCGTCTTCTTTCTTCCGTTCCCCCCCCCCCCAGGTCCTCAGGGAGGGAACACAGCAGCTTGATCAGCTTTGACATCCAGCTTGAAGAAGAGAAATGTATTGCTTGGACTTTCCTGTTTTGAACTATGGCTTTGGACACACTCTATGGGGCTTTTGCAGTTTACTCATGTTTTATTTATGCTTCTTTAAATAATGTACTCAAGACAGATTATGAAAGTATTATGTTATGTTTTTGGAAAGGTTGTTGTTGTAACACATATTTGACTTTATGAAATAAAAAATTTGTTGTTCTTCCGCTGCTTACAAATATGTGTTCTTATATCTGTCTTGTATATCTGTGACTTGTACTTATAAACCTCCACCAAAATTAGGGCATTCCCTTTGAGAGTGACCCTAACGGAGGTGGGGTGTTTCACTTGGTATCAGAGCATAGGTTTACCAGATAAGATAAAAAGTTTTGAAAAAAATTATTTTCAAAAAGGAAATTTAAAGAAGCATTTTTAAAAGATAAAAGTATTATTTTATTTTAAAAAAGGCAAAGTCCACTCCCCAAAGCCATAGGTACTATCTCTTATCCTTCGTTTTGAATCTATCCCTTTTGTTTCAGCATGTCCGAAGATCTTAACTTGCCGGAAGGAGTACCAATACCTGGTTGGTTTAGATGATTCTTAGAAGCTAGGGCCACTCAACCAGGTCCTACCGTTCCTCCTCCCCCAGCTGCAGGGAATCATCCAGCTGCAATAGCACCTCTTCCTCCACCTCCTCCACGAGGAAACGCGTTTGCTAAGATATGTAAGGATTTTAAAGCTATGGGAGGAAGGGATTTCCATGGAACTGAGTCCTTCGTAGCAGCTAGAAATTGGCTGAAGGAAACTGAGGATCTATTCATCATCTTTGAGGTAGAGGACCCCTTAATTGTTTCAAACCCAATTGGGGGCCCAGCTCATTTGTCTATGATCTGTTTGGATTTGAAAATTTCTATTCTAAGTGTAGAATTTGAATGTAGTGCCTTTGTTTTGGGCTTTGTGGGGTATGGTTTGATTTTGGGTATGGATTGGCTATCCAGTAATGGGGCCATCCTTGATTGTGAGAAAAGGGTTGTTAGGCTCCTAACCCAGCTCAGTAATACTTTGGAAATTTCTTGTAATCCCTCGTATGCGGTTATGCTTAGTTATCTTGAGTCGCTAGATGCCTCTGTTGAAAATTTGCAATCAGTTAGAGTGGTCCGGGAATATCCGGATGTCTTCGAAGAGGTGAAGGGCTTGCCTCCGAAGCGGGAAATAGACTTCCGCATATATCTTGTAGATAATGCAAAGCCCGTTGCGTTGCCCGTTAGACACATGGCTCCACGAGAAAGAAAAGAGCTCAGTAAATAGATTAAAGAGCTTCTAGAGAAGGGGTTCATTAGGTGGAGCATTTCAGAATAGGGCACTCCAGGAGTGTTCGCCACTAAGGCTGAAGGTTCATTTCACTTATGCATGAGTTGTAAAGAATCACCTTAGTAAGTACATTTGGCAACATAGTTGGACTTAGGAAGGGACTCCCTTGTGACCTAAAAGGAGTCCATCATGCTTAGTTTCCTAGAATCATATGTGGTGGTTGGGTTGATTAATTCTTTGGGTGTCAGTCTGATGTTGATTTCGGTCTTCGGGGCTGATGCTTAGAGAGTTCTTCTCCTAATCAATATATATGTGGCATAGATTTCCAGTTTTGACATTGCCTAATGGGCACAAAATTTTTACTTGCTTCTATCATTCGACTATACCTTTAGGTAGGACCATTTCCTATCATTGAGAAAATTTGGAAAATGACCTATAGATTAGAGCTACCCGAGAAATTGGCCGGAGTCCACAACGTTTTTCACGTTTCACATCTCCGAAAATGTCTACATGAGTCTGCTGAAGTGGTAGAGCCAAATATCCTCGAAGAGGCCGAAGTGGAACGCGAAGCAACCATAAGAAAAGTTCCAACCCGCATACTAGGAACGGAAGTGAAGAAGCTACGCAACCGCGAAGTCAAACTCGTCAAAGTTCAGTGGTGCGACGCCGAGGGAGACGCGACTTGGGAAACTGAAGCTAGAATACGCACTGCTTACCCTTTTCTTTTCGAGGGTACGTCCTTGATCTTTCTTTTTCCTTAAGTTGTGCTTTTATCTATCTTTTTAGGAATATCTCCTCGACCTTATCTTTTAGATAGAAACCTTTTGGATGAAAACATGTAATTGAAACATGTTATGTATGATGGTTGCAAGTGATTGCTAGTAGTTGCTCGTGGCTGCATATACACACACAATCTAGGTTTTAGATCGGCTCAGTCACTTCATATTGCATATGCATATATGTTTGCACTCGTATATGGTTGAATTGTAATGTGTTGTCATATGGATGTTGCATTTGTATGAAAGATTGTGCACCCATGTAGAATCATGAATAGGAAAAATTTGCATACATAATGGATACATGGCACTTACATGATTCGCATTAAGGAGGTCAACTGAATCAGTAGACCGCCTGATTTTGCATTAGATAAGTTCATGAACACACACACTTCGCATATGATCATGAAGCATTAGAAGTCTTTTAAGGACAATGGATGCTCGTGTTTGATGGATGAGTAGATGGATGATTGAATGCTAGGATTTTACATTCTTCCTAAACTTGAAGATTTCGGGGACGAAATCCTTTTAAGTGGGGGAGAATGTAACACCCCGGATTTTTCCGTTAACAGTAAATTAACAAATTAAAGTATAATTAAATTGTAACAGAAAAATTAAGGGAAACGGACATCACCATTGCGTTCGTCTCGGAATTCTGCTTGAGATAGAGTCCGAGTTTGCGCAAAACGGATAACGTATGAAGAAGATATCTTTAATTTAAATATTACAGCAAAACATGAAAAAAAAGAAGTAAGGAGAGGACAATAATTATTATTATTCTAAGACTTATTAACAAAAGCCTCTGTAGCTCAGTTGGTTAAGGCATTGAATTTGTAGCATGGAGGTCGGGGGTTCGAACCCCGGCGGCGACATAATTTTTATCTCTGTTTTAGAGAGGGCCAACTGAGCATGCAAATACATGTACGTATACAAATTCAAATTTTGAAAGGATAAGAACGTACATATAAGGAAATAAAGAAAATATATGTATATATATGAGAATATATATATATATATATATATATGCAAAAATATATGTATACAATAGATAAAATTCAAATAGACTAAAACAGCTCAATTTAAAGTTTAATTTTTGAAAATCGAACCCAGTCCCTCCTGGCTGGCCTGGTCTGTGTTTGGTCGAATTTCTGTGGGTTGCTTTGTCATTAGGGCTAGGTGGCAAGTTTTAATTGGTCTCTCTATCTAATGAATGGCTACGATCTAACCTAGCAACATCAATGGTTCTAATCAATTCCTAACCTCTATATAAACAACCCTAGACTAAACCCTAATCTATTCATTCAAATTAAGAGCATAGCCGCCATGTTGCTGAGGAACGACTAAGAGTAGCCGCCATCTAGAGAGAGAGGATTAGGGAGAAAGTTCTAAAGCCTAAAGCAATTCAAGCAACCTAAAGCTAATCAATTCAACAAAGGAATCATATCTCTTAATTAGAGAATTCGCCGCAACCATTGTAAGTAGAGTATTACTTTGGTATGAATAAACAACTGTATTGATTTGTATGCTTGAATTGGGATAATAAAGTAATTCATATTTGTGCAAAATTATGTTATTCATTATAAAGAACTACATGCGGTAGTTCTATGCAAGTATACGTTTGGAATATTGCGCAAATTATGTAATCTATGTTGAAGCTACATGTATGTAGTTGATTGAAATTCATGCGAGTTTGGGGCTTTGTTATTATTCCATCATGATGTATATTTTTGTGCATAAATCATTTTGCAAGTAATTGAAACAAGTTTGGTTGTTATAGTTCATATGAAACTATGTTGGAATTTTGACACCATAATCCATGTATTAAGTCATGCTTTTGCAAAACTTATGAATATGGCTAGGCTATGAATGATATTGGGCATAATTGAAATTCATGATTAAGTCTATCTTGTTTAAAAGAATTATATGATGACATATGTGAGGCATGGCTAAGTTAGACACAAAAATCCCTTTTTTGCAAGTTAAAAGCAAACACCATGATTAGGAATATTTATGCATAAGTATACCATCGTTATGTGATTAAATTTAATTAAGTTGAACTATGCTTTTGTGTTAGTAACAAAGTATCCTCTTTGTAAACATGTAGAAACCTTATGAACATGACTTGTTTATATTTATGCCATGAACAAATTTAACTATACCTATGCCATGTTTATGCTAGAAGTATTTATGCCATGCTTATGTTTGACATTATGCCATGTTTATGCTAGAAGTATTTATGCCATGCTTATGTTTGACATTATGCCATGTTTATGCTAGAAGTATTTATGCCATGCTTATGTTTGACATTATGCCATGTTTATGCTAGAAGTATTTATGCCATGTTTGACATTATGCCATGTTTATGCTAAAAGTATTTATGCCATGCTTATGTTTGACATTATGCCTAAGTAAAAATATAGGTTCATGGGTCAATAATGATATCTCAATTACAAGTTCACATGCTTTGATTCATGTCACATATGTTACCACTATGCAAGTACACCAGTTTCTATTATGTATTTCCAACGTCATATGCAAGTTCATGCGCTCACCTTCCCCTCTTTGTGTATGTAATCACGCTTTAAGCCTCCCCTTTTCGCATGGCTAAATTGGGCTTTAAAAGGCTAAGCCCAATATATATAAACGGACGTGTAAAACGGGGGAAAATAATGTTGGGTTAAAATTACTAATGAATGAAAACTAAAGTAGAAGGGCCCAAATTCAAGTATGGGTTGGGCCCATGATTGGTGTAACCTTTACACCATTAACTTAATAATGGGCCGCAAATATTTACATATAAGAAATAAAGAAGAATGACAAGATATATAAATGTAGAAAATACGATATGTTTAACCCGAGGTTGGATTGAGTTGTGATGTAAACCTGCCCGGAACCGCCCGGCTGTCCAGTAGTCACAACAATACCTATCCAATGTGGGAGGTTAAACATGGAGCCCAATAAGGACCCGAGGTTAGACTGAGTTGTGGCATAAGACTGCCCGGAACCAACCGGCAACAGGCAGCCACAGCAATACCTGTCTAATGTGAGAGGTTAGGGCCTTAATAAGACAATTAAGGCTGAATCAGGATTGTTAGGATTAAGTGGACTAAGACTTAATCAAAATGGAACATGCTAAACTAAACGGACTGGTGGGGTTAGGTTAGAAAACACTTAACCAACTTAGCATGTTGGCTAGAGATAGAAAACCTAGTAACGGGGGACCCTTTTCAGCAGTAACCCTACACGGTGTATCATGATACCCTGAAACTAGGCAGGGTGGGGCACGATTACTGGGCTGATTGTAAGAGGTCAAATCGGCGGCGGTGGTGTAGCAATGTAGGTTCTAACGGTGTGCGGGCGTGCACGCACTCCGGCGCAGAAAAATAAAGCACTGGACACCAGTAGCATACCTTTGCACTCTAAGGTTGTGTCGGGTTGCCACTATAGGACTTGATACACCCCATGGTGGGACCAGCATAGGTAACTACAGACATCGGGGGCCGTAAGACACATGAAACTATGCGAGTAGGAGCCGATCATCATTGAATGGATCACATCACCCTGATTATGGGGTGCAGATTGGAAACTAGTTTATATGGGTTCAGAGATTAACATGGGGTACGATAGTATATTCGACCCTAGACAACTTAACCAAGTTCATAGTGCTTGGCCACTTCTTGTTTATACTTATCATACCCAGTTCTTTATTCATAGACAAAATAGTACTAGACTTACTCAGGCTTTATGTCTGACTCTATTTTTCTTTCGTCTTCTTTCTTCCGTTTCCCCCCCCCCCCCCCCAGGTCCTCAGGGAGGGAACACAGCAGCTTGATCAGCTTTGACATCCAGCTTGAAGAAGAGAAATGTATTGCTTGGACTTTCCTGTTTTGAACTATGGCTTTGGACACACTCTATGGGGCTTTTGCAGTTTACTCATGTTTTATTTATGCTTCTTTAAATAATGTACTCAAGACAGATTATGAAAGTATTATGTTATGTTTTTGGAAAGGTTGTTGTTGTAACACATATTTGACTTTATGAAATAAAAATTTGTTGTTCTTCCGCTGCTTACAAATATGTGTTCTTATATCTGTCTTGTATATCTGTGACTTGTACTTATAAACCTCCACCAAAATTAGGGCATTCCCTTTGAGAGTGACCCTAACGGAGGTGGGGTGTTTCAACAGGCCACAATCGAAAGACTCCGCCTCTTCCCACGAAAAGCGCAGCAGAGAGAGAAGTCCTCCAAAAGATACTGAGTCTCGAAGTAAATGCAAGGTCCCTGCTACTAAACGACCTAGGATAGATAAAGAAACTACTGAATCCTCCACACACAGGGACACTGAATTGACGATCCCCGCTCCTCCACCACTAGATGCGGAAACTGCAATCAAGCGGGCGTATTTGGAGGAGCAATTTCCCGAACATTACTTCGAGACTTTGACTTTTTTACCTACCCTCGAACCTATTTCTTCCAGGTGGGCAGACGAGGCCAAAGCAAAGATAGACGCGATTGAAAAACAGTATTCTGAAATGTTCAAATATTCACGCAACCTTTCCAGAATTATCCGTACTCTAATCACAAATGCTGATTCAATGCAAAAAACCGCGGAAGAAGATGCAAAGGCCTTAAAGAACCTAGGAAAAGATTTGGAGGACACACAGGCCCAGCTTGCTATTGCTCAGAGGGACGCTACTAACTTCAAACAACAATTTGAAGATATGAAAAAACATTATCATGACCTACTTGAATCTCACACTCAAGAGCGTTCTGAGTTAAAAAAGCAAGTTGTTGATGCTAAGTCAGAAGCTGCTAAGACGCGCCTTGCTTACACTGATCTTGAACGGAAAATGCCGAGTTGGCAAGGAAGAATGCTGAGCTAGAAAAGAAAAATGCTGACTTGGCTTCAAAGCTACTAGAGGCAGAGAACAGAGCTGCCCTGGCAGAGGGCAACGTTGAGTGTGCTATCAAATCTGCGGAGGAGGCCCGCAAACAATTGTCAGAGGCGGAGGCAGAGATTCAGGGTTTCGGCGAATTAATGATTGAATTCTTTGCACATATCATCCATCGCCGGAACTTTTCTTGGATTGAGGATTATCCATCTACTCTAGTCCAAGTATGGAGTCAGATCGTTGAGTGGGAAAAAGAGGAGCTCAAGGTTGATTCCATCGACGAGGACAAGCTGATGGAGAAATATTTAAGGGATGATGAGCCAGAACGCCTAGCTGAAGGGCGCCGCCTCATTGCTGATGCTATGGAAGAAGAGAGGCGGAGGACTAAACAGAAGAATGTTCCCGAGGCTGGTTCCTCTTCTACTGCCCCCGCAACTTCTGAAGTAAAGGGGTATGATCCTGAAAATCCGGGAATCCCCCGAACAACTCTGCTATCCCCTATTCCTGAAATGGCATCAGAGACAGTAGTTACCCCTACCGAGAAGTATTCGGAAGGTATCCCTACCTTTTCTCCTCAATTCGTCAAGGCTATTTCTACCTTTCGCCACGTGATTGAGCAATCGATGAAAAAACCATTATTTTCTCCTGAGTTGATAACCGTTGCTTCTCACTCTGTAGGTATTGAGCCATCCGGAAAGACAGATGTGACTCAGGGAGCCGCCTCTGGGGCAGAGCCTACGGAAAATTCAAAAGGAGGGAAGGACAAGGCTGCTCCTATAGACTTGGGAGAAGGAAGCGAGCCGTCTAAGGCTGACATTCCCCATGATGAAGAAATGATAACCGCTTTAAAGGACGATGGCGGTGACGGAGGACATGAGGAAGTTCCAGAGGTGGCAATAGTCGGGGAGTCGAAAAGTGCAGATGATGTTACTTTGGCTGCAATGAAAGCTGATCAAGATAAACGCTTGCAGTTAAAAGCTGAAGACTTAGACCCTAAAGCCCTCAAGCCTCTCGCAGTTGTGGATGCGGGATCAAGGTTAGTTGTTAAGCTCTCAACTAGATCTATTATGGAGGAACTCGCTAAAAAATCTTCTCTTGATTCCAGTACTCCGGCCTCCGGGAAGAAATCAACCGATTCCAGCGCCGCATCCTCGGGAAAGAAAAAATCAAAGCGAATTTTGACGGAGGCCGAGAAAGGGGCAAAGGATGCGGAGAAAGCCGCCAAGAAGTCCAAGCCTCACTCGAAATCTAAATAGTGGGTTGTCTTGTGTCGTTTTAGCATTTAGTGAACCAACAATTGCTGCTACAAGTGTGGCTCTTGCACCTTCTTTTTTAGCTATTTTCCTGTATAAATTCATTCATTCGTAAATAAAAAATAATTCATTTTCTGCAATGTCTGTTTGTCAGTAGTTCTGCACTTATGTAAAAATGCATGTCTTACTATAATTATGAATTGAAGTTACGGAGGGAGGAGATATGTGCATACATATATGCCCCCAGTCAATTCTCAAAAATTATTTAAGGCTTAATCAAGCAATCTGAATGCTCCCGATTTTCTGACGGGATAGCATTTTCTATGTCGTCAATGCCTGTCATTTTTTCTGGCATTTCTTTTATACTCTCCTGTCTTATACTCAGGTTAGAGTTCTTACTGAGGCGGTCTCTTGTGAAGACCCGTAACTTCCCCGTAAAGGAAAGCGTCGGATAGTTCGAGAACAAACCACAACAGAACGCATATAGAAGAACATTTCATTGTATATAACAACAATGCATCAGATTACAAGAATATACAGAGTATAAAAGAATATTACACAGAAATATCAGAGATTTAAATTACATTTAAATACATAGCAGCGGAAAATAATACAATACACAACTAGAATGAGATATACGGATACAAAGCTTCCCGGATATCGTTCCAGTCGTAAACCAGGATCCTGTGAATATAAATCTGCAAAACCAAAACTACTAGCTGCCCGTGTCAAAATAAGGGCACCCAGAGTTTAGGTCAAAACAATAAACTCCAGGTCAGTCATGTGACTGGTGTGAGAACTAAAGCAGTTATAAATCTTTATTTTCAAAGCTAGGTAAAACAAGGGACCACGCCGTATAACACGGAACGGGTTTCCTCCCAAGAATACCAGTGCATAAGACAAACAACGCAATGCTAAATAAAGAAAAATGAAGCTGTTATAAGACCCAGGTCCCATCACACAATGCAACGCAGTCGAGGATAGGGTTTTCCCTTATAACAGCCAAAGAATGCTTGATACGTTTAAAACAAATCATTTGATACTATTATAAGTGCATAGAGTATAAAACAACTTCAAATCATAAGTATCAATCATAGGCGGCATGAATGCCCCATACCACTATGTCGCCATATATAGGTTTACAAATAAAACCGCAAATGTCACGTATTTGGAAATTGGGTTTCCATCTATGAACCGAGGCTAGGGGCAAGATCCTCAACCGATTCGAGACGCTCTAGCCCGCCCCTCAGGAACAGCCGCAACTGCCCCTTGGATCGTCAGGGCCGGTCCACACGGAGTGGATTATTATGCCTGAACAATACGTCTCCCCACCCTATGGGGTGTAAGTCTGGTCCGTCAGCCGACCAGAATGCATTCGGCCGAAACCGATATAACCGAGGCGCCTCGCAACAGCAACAACAACATAAGTCAAACTCGTCAGGGCGTGTAAAACCACTGACGCCACTTCTAACTAGAAAGAAACGCATGCCCTCCCTGAGGTCCGTCTCCCGTTTTTGATTCATACCGGGTGTGAAACTCGCGAATCAAACGTTACACAAAGCTACGCCACAAAGGTCGTGCTTTGATCATCAACCACAAGACTTTGCTTTTCAACAGAAGCCTTGATCATTTGCATCTTAGCATGCCACACAGGCAAGCCATCCTATGCAACCGATATCAGTCACACAGAATGAAATCCGATGTCAGACACACAGTCCATTTACAAGTCCGTTCTGGGTCTGAACGAAACCGGAGGCACCTAGTACCCCGCATATCCATCGATCTCCAAGTACGTCTGGACGATCACTAACTGTTTCCATCTTCTTGGGTGTACAGCCCAATCAAGATCATCAGTTATCACCCAAACGACGTGAAGACCTCCGGTCTTCGACCATCGTCTTCGTCTTCGACTTATCGTCGTATCAGTTACTCAGAATGGGATAAACCCGGTCTTTCCGAATAACTCGCGTATATTTTAAATAAGTGTTACACAAACACAACATACGCCTCATTCCAATTCATTAGTCACTAACCGTAAATTAATCAAGAGAATAATTCCCCAAATATTAACCCCGAAGGCCGAAACCAACATCAGATCAATATCCAGAAAACCATTCTGCTTGGCTAACCGCCAGTTAGTTTCTAAATTTCACATTCAAATCTAATTACAGATTTATCTATCGCCTGGAGCAAAACTGGTGATACTCCATTCTCGATCTTTTCAATCTAATTAAAGATTCATTAAAACTCCACTTAGTTTTAATCATTATCTGGGTTAAAGAATCAGTGTCATTTAAAACACGATTCACGATAAACCCAAAATCACATTCCATTAATTATCGGGTTAAAGAACAAGTGTTATTTAAAACACTGTTCACGATAAACCCAAAAATCAATACCAATTCAATTCCAATTAAATATCATTTAATTGGTACACTTCATTAAATCTAAATAAAAAGATTTAATCTTTTCTCAACTGGGTTCAAGAACAGTGTTAGTGAAGACACCATTCACGACAAACCCAAATCACATTCGATATTCAATACAAGGCTCTGAATAGAAAATATATCGGCTTATATTCAATATCGAATTCTACGACTAACAAATGTCGTATTGGAAATAACGATACAAATATATATCTTTCAAATTTCCATAACAACACCTGTAATGTCACGAATTCCAACATCGAAATATTCCGAAGACAATTTCGATTCAAATCCACTCCAATGCAATCATTGGAAATTTTGGTTATTTTCAAAACCATTTCAAATTCAATTTATTTATTTAAAAATAAATAGAATTATAATTCTAGTTCAAAACTAGTTCATTTCGATAAAAATCCATTTTTTTATCTTTTCAAATATGGAGATTTTCACCCCAAACTTTCACAAATCATTTCTTATGATTTTACACAAATTATTACTATTTTTAATAATTTTATCAAGGCCCGTACAGTCGATTTCCAACAATGGCCATCGAACTGCACTTACAACGACCTTTTTCGAATTTGATTTGGACGTATCTCCAAATCCAACCGTTAGATTTCAAATTTCTAACATTAATTAGAAAGCTCTTTTCGATACGAACCCAACGGTTCCGGTTTTAGGAGAATCCGACGGTCGGATCTCCTGTAATGTCCGTTTGAAATAAATGGTCGAAATTCGCGAACTGCCGCGGCGCGGCGCGTTCTATTCAGGCCATTATATTATATATAATATATATAATATATATTTCGTCGATTTCTATTTAAAACGAATTATATAAATAGTTTTGAATTCGTTTCAAAAACATTTTCAACTTCCATTTCAATTCAAATCAAAATTGAATTCTTCTCTATAAATTCGTTTTAAAATTCATTTCTATTCAATTCGAATTTCAATTCAATTTGAATTCATTTCAATTCGCTTTCTATTCCATTTGAATTCGTTTTCAATTCAATTCATTTCGAAATCGTTTTCAATTCATTTCATTTCGAAATCGTTTTCAATTCAATTCATTTCGAAATCGTTTTCAATTCATTTCATTTCGAAATCGTTTTCAATTTATTTTGAATTCGTTTTCAATTCAATTCATTTCGAAATCGTTTTCAATTCAATTCATTTCGAAATCGTTTTCAATTCATTTCATTTCGAAATCGTTTTCAATTCAATTCATTTCGAAATCGTTTTCAATTCATTTCATTTCGAAATCGTTTTCAATTCGATATAAATATCGTTCACGTCAAAATGGCGTCCATACACGGCTTCATAAATTTCTATTTTCAAATATTCTATTTCAAATATTTCTTTTTCAAAATAGTTGTTATTATCAAAATATTTCGTTCAACACATGACCAATCTCAATGAATGAGTACTGTCAACACATGAACTTTTATTTTATAATATTCTTTATTTTTCAAATTGGAATGAGGCCCAATCAATTACCATATAAAGTTAATTATATGGATTTTCATACAACACATGTATATCATAGCATTGAAAAATAATCAACCATCAACCAAAGTGCACTACACTGCATAAGCATCAAATACAGATATTCAACGCTTATAACAGCCTGTCAATCAATCGATCGACATATTTAATCAATCAGGATGAGTGAACTGCATATTTCATCCTAACACCCGTGTGGGGTTTCAAACAATCAAACACAGATTTTATTTGTGCAGTTGGGCGATGTGTGAAATTTATCGACCCAATCAATATCATTCAAATAAGTGTACATAAACAAACCATCTGGTTTGTAAATGAATATTTATTTATTCACTTCACTATTTTCATATTCACGTTAAAAATTATATTTTTAACGATAAAACATTTTATTTCAACCTATGAATTTCTATTCAATTCATTTATTCAATAAAATGATATTTTTATTTTTCTAACATGTTTTAGAAAATTTCGGCGGCATAACGGCACGATACTAGAAACGGGACAAGGCCTAGCCTTATCCCCGGTCTAGTGAAGGCCCACGCCATTCACACATCAATCAAATCAATTCGTTATGCAAACCGCAAACTTTGGAGTAAGGATCTAACCTAGCCTTACTCCTTCGCCTTATAACGGCGCACGTCTAATCCTAACCAATTTATCGATTCGATTTTTCACACCACAAACCACATTCAAACAATATCGCAATCAATCACCAAACTGTCAAACAAACAAGTCCATGGTCTGTGGACGATTGTGTCGGGTGCTACTAAGCACCGTCTGCATCCTAGTATATATATATAACTAGAAAATAAATAGAAAGGTGAGAAATTCTCACCGATTAGCTATCCTAGCTCCACGGCACTTCATTGATAGAAATCTTCATCGCTATCGCATCTTCGTCATCTTCGCTGCCCGTAGCCACTACATATGTAAAAATCGAATTTTTACTATGCTATTCAATATATAAAATCGAATTTTGACTTCGCTATTCAATATATAAAAATCGAATTTTTTTTCTTTTGCAAGTTCAAATCTTTTTCTACTAAAAGATTAAACTTTTTTTCCTATTTTAAAGTTCAAAATAAAATCAGTTTTTCGCTTTCATAAAAATGCAGTTTTTTCATAACTTAAAAAATAAAAATACAGTTTTTGCCTTATTTAAAAATTCAGTTTAAAAATCATTTAAAAATCAGTTTTCTAATCTAAAATAAAATTCAGTCTTAAACCTAAAATAAAATTCAGTTTTAAACCTACCTAAAATCAGAATTTTAAAAACATAAAAATCGGTTTTTAATATTAACAAAATCAGTTTTATAAATTAAGTAAAAATCAGTTTTATAAATAAAGTAAAAACTTACAGTTCGAAAGGGGGGGGTTCACCACCATCGGAGAGGCTTCGGGTGGCTCTGGGTCGGCGGCAGGAGGAGGCGGAGGGTTGGGGCGGCCTTCAGTTCGTCGGCGGTCATCACTGTGGGGGGGGAAAGCTCTGGCGTTTTCGTCTTCGATTCGAAGGGAGGAAGGAGATGAGCTAGAGGGGAGAGGAAGGCGCGACTTTAGGGGGGAGCGGCGGTCCATCGTCGGCGTCAGCAAGGGGGAGGAAGAGGCGTCGCGATCTGAAACTGGAAGGGGTTTTTTTTTTTTTTTTTTTTTTTATATTTTGACCGTGGTTTGACTTGTGAGGAAAGAGAGAGCTCAAGGGGGTTATATAATATTTTAATTATTTAAATAATTAATTTCTCCATAAAGTAACTTTAAATTTCGATCTCCGAACGAGGCCCAATGACTGTCGTCCCTAGCTAATTACCCCCATTCCGAATACAATGGGATATGTTTCATAAGCCAGTTCGGCTGTTACGCTCAGTTTTCGCTGAAATTAATGTATAAATCTATATATTCAATTTTAAACGTACATTTCAATTTACCGGGGTCACATACTAACTTTAAAAATTCTAGAAAAATATTTTCTAGCTTCGTATTGACGATACGGTCCTAACAAAACTAGTTTCGTCGAAATCTGAGACCGTTAGAAAAATGGCCAATTTCCAGTCGATTAAAATCAACTGAAACTGGTCAAACGCGTTTTCCTTTGCCACGCTCACATATTGATTCGAAAAATTATGAAATTTGAAATCTAGCAATAACTTTACATCACGGACCCAACAAAACTGGTTTCGTCGAAATCCGAGGTCGTTTGCAAAATGTCCATTTTTAAGGGCCTGAATTCCATAGCGACTATTCAGAATTTTCAACTGGACATATCTTTTGATTCCCGCTAAGAAATTTTGATCATTCGGGTTCGTTGGAAAGATATTCACTATTAGATTCCATTATTTTTGGTTTCACTAAAATCCGGATTGTTTTGCACCCGGTACATTCAATTGAAGTTTGAAATCGAATTATCGAACTACCGCGCCATTTTCAATTCTATTTATAATTATATATAATTATTTATATTCTAACGACGACGCGTATAATATATACGTTCGAATATATTCAAAATAAATTTCTCGTCGATATTATTTAAAATAATTCATTTTAAATAATCTAAATTCGCTAAAATGGCCAAAATAAAAATTTTAAACTGGCCCAGATTTTACGGGTTGTTACAATCTCCCCCACTTAAAACTTTTCGTCCCCGAAAAGGAACAAAGTCGAAAGTGGTTTGATTATTCAGCTCCACATTTGATCTGGCTTCCATTCTCCAACTCTTTAGTTTCTGAGAATTTTTAAAATTTCAAAAATTTGGCTAACACCCTAAATTTTTGAAAAATTTCGCCATAACCTCCCCTGCACCGGGAGCATCGGGAAATTGCAAATAGCGTTCCCGGTCCTTCAGATCTCAGAAAGAAAAAGAAAAAGCCAAGCGGCTAGCCAATAGGCTCATAAAATCATCATCACCCAAACAAAACAGTAAATTATGTAATAAACATGTACCTATTTGTCGGGCAAACAAATTTTATTCTCTGCTCTAGCCTCCTTGCTATGACCTGTTCAATGATATATATGTATATGCAAACAAATGCGACCAATTTTCAATAGAGTTCAATATTTGATTCAATTAGGCATAATTGTTCAAAATTAGCAAACAATTAAACAAACAACACAAACTTCAATCAATTAGTGGATTAACGTTTCAAATTCATAATTTCGATATATATACAAAAATCAGATTTTTGATGCCAAATCACAACAATTAGCCCTATCTAATTTTGGTTCTCACACCAGTCAATAGGAAATATATAGATATCAAACCTTCGAAACACGAACATAAATGTTGATGATGCGATCGCTATCATCAATATCATCTCCGGGCGACTAGGGTGTGGTGCTATATCTATCCAATATATTAAAACTTCGAATACACGCTAGCTAGGCGCATACGCAAAAATCTTTATATTTTGGATTGTCCTAATCAATATAAAATAAATAATCAAATACGAATAATTGATTTAAATTTTCAAATCAAAAATCGTTTTCATTTTAAAAATATACTCTTCACACTCGTTCTAGGATACTACTGATCCCATCTCTAACGAGTCATTCCATTGGATATTACTAATCCAATATCTGATGAATTCCTTCGTACGGTTCTAATGTGTCTTGTTCTCTGCTTTGTAAACCAAAGCTCTGATACCAACTGTGAAGACCCGTAACTTCCCCGTAAAGGAAAGCGTCGGATAGTTCGAGAACAAACCACAACAGAACGCATATAGAAGAACATTTCATTGTATATAACAACAATGCATCAGATTACAAGAATATACAGAGTATAAAAGAATATTACACAGAAATATCAGAGATTTAAATTACATTTAAATACATAGCAGCGGAAAATAATACAATACACAACTAGAATGAGATATACGGATACAAAGCTTCCCGGATATCGTTCCAGTCGTAAACCAGGATCCTGTGAATATAAATCTGCAAAACCAAAACTACTAGCTGCCCGTGTCAAAATAAGGGCACCCAGAGTTTAGGTCAAAACAATAAACTCCAGGTCAGTCATGTGACTGGTGTGAGAACTAAAGCAGTTATAAATCTTTATTTTCAAAGCTAGGTAAAACAAGGGACCACGCCGTATAACACGGAACGGGTTTCCTCCCAAGAATACCAGTGCATAAGACAAACAACGCAATGCTAAATAAAGAAAAATGAAGCTGTTATAAGACCCAGGTCCCATCACACAATGCAACGCAGTCGAGGATAGGGTTTTCCCTTATAACAGCCAAAGAATGCTTGATACGTTTAAAACAAATCATTTGATACTATTATAAGTGCATAGAGTATAAAACAACTTCAAATCATAAGTATCAATCATAGGCGGCATGAATGCCCCATACCACTATGTCGCCATATATAGGTTTACAAATAAAACCGCAAATGTCACGTATTTGGAAATTGGGTTTCCATCTATGAACCGAGGCTAGGGGCAAGATCCTCAACCGATTCGAGACGCTCTAGCCCGCCCCTCAGGAACAGCCGCAACTGCCCCTTGGATCGTCAGGGCCGGTCCACACGGAGTGGATTATTATGCCTGAACAATACGTCTCCCCACCCTATGGGGTGTAAGTCTGGTCCGTCAGCCGACCAGAATGCATTCGGCCGAAACCGATATAACCGAGGCGCCTCGCAACAGCAACAACAACATAAGTCAAACTCGTCAGGGCGTGTAAAACCACTGACGCCACTTCTAACTAGAAAGAAACGCATGCCCTCCCTGAGGTCCGTCTCCCGTTTTTGATTCATACCGGGTGTGAAACTCGCGAATCAAACGTTACACAAAGCTACGCCACAAAGGTCGTGCTTTGATCATCAACCACAAGACTTTGCTTTTCAACAGAAGCCTTGATCATTTGCATCTTAGCATGCCACACAGGCAAGCCATCCTATGCAACCGATATCAGTCACACAGAATGAAATCCGATGTCAGACACACAGTCCATTTACAAGTCCGTTCTGGGTCTGAACGAAACCGGAGGCACCTAGTACCCCGCATATCCATCGATCTCCAAGTACGTCTGGACGATCACTAACTGTTTCCATCTTCTTGGGTGTACAGCCCAATCAAGATCATCAGTTATCACCCAAACGACGTGAAGACCTCCGGTCTTCGACCATCGTCTTCGTCTTCGACTTATCGTCGTATCAGTTACTCAGAATGGGATAAACCCGGTCTTTCCGAATAACTCGCGTATATTTTAAATAAGTGTTACACAAACACAACATACGCCTCATTCCAATTCATTAGTCACTAACCGTAAATTAATCAAGAGAATAATTCCCCAAATATTAACCCCGAAGGCCGAAACCAACATCAGATCAATATCCAGAAAACCATTCTGCTTGGCTAACCGCCAGTTAGTTTCTAAATTTCACATTCAAATCTAATTACAGATTTATCTATCGCCTGGAGCAAAACTGGTGATACTCCATTCTCGATCTTTTCAATCTAATTAAAGATTCATTAAAACTCCACTTAGTTTTAATCATTATCTGGGTTAAAGAATCAGTGTCATTTAAAACACGATTCACGATAAACCCAAAATCACATTCCATTAATTATCGGGTTAAAGAACAAGTGTTATTTAAAACACTGTTCACGATAAACCCAAAAATCAATACCAATTCAATTCCAATTAAATATCATTTAATTGGTACACTTCATTAAATCTAAATAAAAAGATTTAATCTTTTCTCAACTGGGTTCAAGAACAGTGTTAGTGAAGACACCATTCACGACAAACCCAAATCACATTCGATATTCAATACAAGGCTCTGAATAGAAAATATATCGGCTTATATTCAATATCGAATTCTACGACTAACAAATGTCGTATTGGAAATAACGATACAAATATATATCTTTCAAATTTCCATAACAACACCTGTAATGTCACGAATTCCAACATCGAAATATTCCGAAGACAATTTCGATTCAAATCCACTCCAATGCAATCATTGGAAATTTTGGTTATTTTCAAAACCATTTCAAATTCAATTTATTTATTTAAAAATAAATAGAATTATAATTCTAGTTCAAAACTAGTTCATTTCGATAAAAATCCATTTTTTTATCTTTTCAAATATGGAGATTTTCACCCCAAACTTTCACAAATCATTTCTTATGATTTTACACAAATTATTACTATTTTTAATAATTTTATCAAGGCCCGTACAGTCGATTTCCAACAATGGCCATCGAACTGCACTTACAACGACCTTTTTCGAATTTGATTTGGACGTATCTCCAAATCCAACCGTTAGATTTCAAATTTCTAACATTAATTAGAAAGCTCTTTTCGATACGAACCCAACGGTTCCGGTTTTAGGAGAATCCGACGGTCGGATCTCCTGTAATGTCCGTTTGAAATAAATGGTCGAAATTCGCGAACTGCCGCGGCGCGGCGCGTTCTATTCAGGCCATTATATTATATATAATATATATAATATATATTTCGTCGATTTCTATTTAAAACGAATTATATAAATAGTTTTGAATTCGTTTCAAAAACATTTTCAACTTCCATTTCAATTCAAATCAAAATTGAATTCTTCTCTATAAATTCGTTTTAAAATTCATTTCTATTCAATTCGAATTTCAATTCAATTTGAATTCATTTCAATTCGCTTTCTATTCCATTTGAATTCGTTTTCAATTCAATTCATTTCGAAATCGTTTTCAATTCATTTCATTTCGAAATCGTTTTCAATTCAATTCATTTCGAAATCGTTTTCAATTCATTTCATTTCGAAATCGTTTTCAATTTATTTTGAATTCGTTTTCAATTCAATTCATTTCGAAATCGTTTTCAATTCAATTCATTTCGAAATCGTTTTCAATTCATTTCATTTCGAAATCGTTTTCAATTCAATTCATTTCGAAATCGTTTTCAATTCATTTCATTTCGAAATCGTTTTCAATTCGATATAAATATCGTTCACGTCAAAATGGCGTCCATACACGGCTTCATAAATTTCTATTTTCAAATATTCTATTTCAAATATTTCTTTTTCAAAATAGTTGTTATTATCAAAATATTTCGTTCAACACATGACCAATCTCAATGAATGAGTACTGTCAACACATGAACTTTTATTTTATAATATTCTTTATTTTTCAAATTGGAATGAGGCCCAATCAATTACCATATAAAGTTAATTATATGGATTTTCATACAACACATGTATATCATAGCATTGAAAAATAATCAACCATCAACCAAAGTGCACTACACTGCATAAGCATCAAATACAGATATTCAACGCTTATAACAGCCTGTCAATCAATCGATCGACATATTTAATCAATCAGGATGAGTGAACTGCATATTTCATCCTAACACCCGTGTGGGGTTTCAAACAATCAAACACAGATTTTATTTGTGCAGTTGGGCGATGTGTGAAATTTATCGACCCAATCAATATCATTCAAATAAGTGTACATAAACAAACCATCTGGTTTGTAAATGAATATTTATTTATTCACTTCACTATTTTCATATTCACGTTAAAAATTATATTTTTAACGATAAAACATTTTATTTCAACCTATGAATTTCTATTCAATTCATTTATTCAATAAAATGATATTTTTATTTTTCTAACATGTTTTAGAAAATTTCGGCGGCATAACGGCACGATACTAGAAACGGGACAAGGCCTAGCCTTATCCCCGGTCTAGTGAAGGCCCACGCCATTCACACATCAATCAAATCAATTCGTTATGCAAACCGCAAACTTTGGAGTAAGGATCTAACCTAGCCTTACTCCTTCGCCTTATAACGGCGCACGTCTAATCCTAACCAATTTATCGATTCGATTTTTCACACCACAAACCACATTCAAACAATATCGCAATCAATCACCAAACTGTCAAACAAACAAGTCCATGGTCTGTGGACGATTGTGTCGGGTGCTACTAAGCACCGTCTGCATCCTAGTATATATATATAACTAGAAAATAAATAGAAAGGTGAGAAATTCTCACCGATTAGCTATCCTAGCTCCACGGCACTTCATTGATAGAAATCTTCATCGCTATCGCATCTTCGTCATCTTCGCTGCCCGTAGCCACTACATATGTAAAAATCGAATTTTTACTATGCTATTCAATATATAAAATCGAATTTTGACTTCGCTATTCAATATATAAAAATCGAATTTTTTTTCTTTTGCAAGTTCAAATCTTTTTCTACTAAAAGATTAAACTTTTTTTCCTATTTTAAAGTTCAAAATAAAATCAGTTTTTCGCTTTCATAAAAATGCAGTTTTTTCATAACTTAAAAAATAAAAATACAGTTTTTGCCTTATTTAAAAATTCAGTTTAAAAATCATTTAAAAATCAGTTTTCTAATCTAAAATAAAATTCAGTCTTAAACCTAAAATAAAATTCAGTTTTAAACCTACCTAAAATCAGAATTTTAAAAACATAAAAATCGGTTTTTAATATTAACAAAATCAGTTTTATAAATTAAGTAAAAATCAGTTTTATAAATAAAGTAAAAACTTACAGTTCGAAAGGGGGGGGTTCACCACCATCGGAGAGGCTTCGGGTGGCTCTGGGTCGGCGGCAGGAGGAGGCGGAGGGTTGGGGCGGCCTTCAGTTCGTCGGCGGTCATCACTGTGGGGGGGGAAAGCTCTGGCGTTTTCGTCTTCGATTCGAAGGGAGGAAGGAGATGAGCTAGAGGGGAGAGGAAGGCGCGACTTTAGGGGGGAGCGGCGGTCCATCGTCGGCGTCAGCAAGGGGGAGGAAGAGGCGTCGCGATCTGAAACTGGAAGGGGTTTTTTTTTTTTTTTTTTTTTTTATATTTTGACCGTGGTTTGACTTGTGAGGAAAGAGAGAGCTCAAGGGGGTTATATAATATTTTAATTATTTAAATAATTAATTTCTCCATAAAGTAACTTTAAATTTCGATCTCCGAACGAGGCCCAATGACTGTCGTCCCTAGCTAATTACCCCCATTCCGAATACAATGGGATATGTTTCATAAGCCAGTTCGGCTGTTACGCTCAGTTTTCGCTGAAATTAATGTATAAATCTATATATTCAATTTTAAACGTACATTTCAATTTACCGGGGTCACATACTAACTTTAAAAATTCTAGAAAAATATTTTCTAGCTTCGTATTGACGATACGGTCCTAACAAAACTAGTTTCGTCGAAATCTGAGACCGTTAGAAAAATGGCCAATTTCCAGTCGATTAAAATCAACTGAAACTGGTCAAACGCGTTTTCCTTTGCCACGCTCACATATTGATTCGAAAAATTATGAAATTTGAAATCTAGCAATAACTTTACATCACGGACCCAACAAAACTGGTTTCGTCGAAATCCGAGGTCGTTTGCAAAATGTCCATTTTTAAGGGCCTGAATTCCATAGCGACTATTCAGAATTTTCAACTGGACATATCTTTTGATTCCCGCTAAGAAATTTTGATCATTCGGGTTCGTTGGAAAGATATTCACTATTAGATTCCATTATTTTTGGTTTCACTAAAATCCGGATTGTTTTGCACCCGGTACATTCAATTGAAGTTTGAAATCGAATTATCGAACTACCGCGCCATTTTCAATTCTATTTATAATTATATATAATTATTTATATTCTAACGACGACGCGTATAATATATACGTTCGAATATATTCAAAATAAATTTCTCGTCGATATTATTTAAAATAATTCATTTTAAATAATCTAAATTCGCTAAAATGGCCAAAATAAAAATTTTAAACTGGCCCAGATTTTACGGGTTGTTACATCTCTTGTCTGGGTGCACCTTCACGCCTCAGAGGACGTCGTCTTCCCGTCCTTTTATACTCTCTCTCTCTGGAGAGTTAGAGTTCGAGCTCAGCAATCTATTCACCCCCCGTTCTTTCAGCGGGGAAGGATCTCTTTCTCAGCGCTCAGTCGGAGACGCTTTTATACTCTCTCTCTCTGGAGAGTTAGAGTTAAGAATGTCGTTTTCTCATTCTTTTGTGTCTTGTTGCACAAATAGTCGTTGTGCTTTTTCTTATGTTTAAACTGTTTTCAACCTTTTCGGGTTTTGAATCATCTTATATTCCCTAATCACAACAGAATAGTCGATGAATGTATATATATAATGCATAAAAGTAAATAACACACAATATTTTTATAGTGGTTCGGCTAAGTCGTAGCCTACATCCACTTTATAGTCCTTTATTCATATCATCAGATTTTCCTAAGGCAAGTCGTGCCTTATTACAGAGTTCATAAGAAAAATAACAAAGAGTACAATATTTCTAATCCAAATATCGCATCAAGTGTTGGGCATTCCATGCCCTAGGGACTTCTTCGCCATCTACGGTCGTTAACTTGAAGGTTCCTTTTTCAAGTTTCCGTTGGACGACAAAGGGTCCTTCCCACTTTGGATCGAGGTGAGGAAGGGATGGAAAGACTCTCTTTAGCACCAAATCTCCTGGTTCAAAAGTCCTAAGGCGAACTTTTTTGTCGTAATAGCGTGCCATCTGACGTCGATGTCTTGCCACACGCAAATCCGCTTCGTCCCTTTTTTTTCTTCGATTTCATCAAGAGACTCGAGTAAGAGTGCCCGATTCGTCATTGGGTCATAATACATCACCCGGTGGGAAGGAACTTCAAGCTCTACTTGAATTACTGCTTCTGAACCAAAAGAGAGAGAGAGAAAGGGGTATGACTGGTAGCCGTCTTAAATGTTGTTCGATATGCCCACAAAGCTAAAGGCAGTTTGTCAACCCATTTTGCCTTTGCGTGCTCTAACCGTTTCTTGAGGATGGATTTTATTACTTTGTTTATTGCTTCAACTTGCCCGTTCGATTGCGGATAAGCAACCGCAGTGTATCGCTTGTCGATCTTATACTTCTGGCAGAAATTTCTGAATTCAGTACCATCGAACTGGGTTCCGTTGTCAGTTATAATGGTCCTTGGGATCCCGAATCGGCATATAATATTTCTAACCACGAAACTTATCAACTTTCTCGCCGTGATTTTGGTTAAGGGCTCAGCTTCCACCCACTTCGTAAAATAGTCCACAGCGACTATTGCATATTTCGCTCCTCCTTTAGCAATCGGTAGAACTCCAATGATATCAATTCCCCACGTGGCAAATGGCCAAGGACTCACCATCGATTTGAGTTGGGTCGATGGTGCTCTGCGGATTTTGGCGAATCTCTGGCACTTATCGCAGCGTCGTGAATAATCAGCTGCATCTTTATTAATTGTGGGCCAGAAGTATCCATATCGCAATATCTTTTTTGCTAAAGTCTGACCTCCTGTATGATCTCCACACTCACCTTCGTGCACTTCTCTTAGTACACGTTTGATGTCGTCGTGTGCTATACATCGTAACAGGGGCATAGAAAATCCTTGCCTATAAAGAGTATCATCTTGAATGACATATCTGGTAGCCTTGCGAACTACAGTCCTTTTCTCACTCTTCTTTGATGGGAGTGTCCCATTCTTAAGGAAGTACTTAATTGGGGTCATCCACGACTCCTTCTCCGGTTCCGCTTCGAAAGCGAACTCAATTTCCATCGACTCAAAGCTTGGCGATTCCAACGTTTCAATTGGAATTATTTCAGTCTCTTCTGGATTGTCGGAACTAGCTAGCTTTGCCAGCCTGTCCGCCTTCTGGTTTTCGACTCTTGGGATATGTGTTATATTGTACCGCTCCAAGTTGCTCAATAGCTCTCTCACTTTCCCGAGGTAGGCGATAAGTCGAGGTCTCCGAGCCACAAATTCCTCTCGCACTTGGCAAACAACGATTTTAGAGTCACAGAATATGTCCAACATTTTTATTCCGAGGTCTTTAGCAAGCTTCAGCCCAGCAATCAGGGCTTCGTATTCAGAGTCATTGTTAGTCGCCGAAAATTGTAATCATAGAGCGTAATATAACGACCATCCTTCAGGAGTGACTAAGACGATTCCAGCTCCGGACCTTCGGTCGTTCTTGGCTCCATCTGTGTATTGCTTCCATGGATCTATCTTTAACTCATCTTCGAACTTGACCACTTTGTCGTTGATCACTTCCTCCTCTGGGATAGTGAACTCTGCTATAAAGTCTGCCAGAGCTTGCCCCCTGATCGACCTTCGTGGTTGAAAATTTAAATCAAACTGACTTAATTCTATATTCCATTTGATCAACCTTCCCGATGCTTCGGGTCTCTGCAACACCTGCCTCAGGGGCTGGTCAGTGTATATGGTTATTGGATGAGCTTGGAAATAGTGACAAAGTTTTCGGGATGCGATTAGGAGGCTGTAAGCGAGCTTCTCAATCTTTGGGTAGTTGCGCTCTGCCGCTGCTAATTTCTTGCTTACATAATATACCGGCCTTTGCACTTTGTCTTCTTCTCGAACCAAGGCTGTGCTAACAGCATGAGCCGAGACTGCCAAGTAAACAAACAATTCTTCGTGATCCACTGGCTTTGACAAAATCAGTGGTTTTTCTAGTAGTTCCAATAAATTTCGAAAGGCCTCAACACAGTCCGGAGTCCACTCGAAGTTCTTCTTTCTCCTTTTAATCAAATCAAAAAACGGGATGCATATGTCTGTGGCTTTGGAAATAAATCTACTCAACGCGGCTACTTTCCCTGCAAGACTTTGGACGTCTTTAATTCTCCTTGGCTCTTCAATGTTTCTAATCGCTGCTATTTGGCTAGGATTGATTTCAATTCCTCGGGGACTCACAATGAAGCCTAGAAATTTTCCCGATGCCACTCCGAATGAACATTTCAAAGGATTCAACTTCGTCCGATACTTTCGCAGGATACCAAACATTTCCGCCAAGTCTTGCGTATGGCTGGAGGACTGTTTCGATTTGACAAGCATATCATCCACGTAAACTTCCATAGTCTTCCCTATTTGATTATAAAACATTCTGTTCACCAAGCGCTGATAAGTGGCTCCGGCGTTTTTCAATCCGAATGGCATTACAACATAACAATATAACCCCAAATTTGTAATGAAGCTCGTATGTTCTTGATCTGGCACGTGCATTGGAATTTGGTTGTACCTAGAATACGCGTCCATGAAAGAGAGAAGTTCATGACCTGCTGTCGAATCTACAAGCTGGTCAATCATGGGAAGTGGGAAACTATCTTTTGGGCAAGCTTTGTTCAAATCTGAAAAATCAATGCAAGTCCGCCACTTTCCATTCGGCTTCTTTACCAAGACGGGATTCGATATCCAGTCGGGATATGTCGAATCTCGAATAAATCCGTTCTGCTTCAGCTTCTCCACTTCCTCTTTGAGAGCAGCCGACCTCTCTGGGCCCAGCATACGTCTCTTTTGCTTCACAGGCGGATGTTTCGGGTTTACATTTAGTGTGTGACTTATGATGGATGGCGATATCCTACACATGTCAGCGTGGGTCCAGGCAAACACGTCCAAGTTCGCCTTCAAGAAGTCCGTTAGTTCTTTGGCCCGACGTGGATCCAATTGAGATCCAATCTTCAAAACTCTTGTTGGATCAGCTTCATCAATGGGAATTTCCACTGTCGCTTCATTAGGAGTTGCATTTCTAGTCTCTGGTTCCTCGTCTTTTCTGGGATCCAGGTCTTCAGGCGTTCCTTTGGGCAACTCCTTCGGGGTCGATCTCTCTAATTGCTACGCCGAGCCCCCCTTTGGGGGAGGCGAGGCATCTTTACTCTCGATGTTAAGTCCTTTCATCAACATCTTTAATTCGGCAACATAGCAGGCCCGTCCGGAAACTTGATCCCCTCTCATTACTCTAGTTCCGGCTTCAGTTGGGAACTTAAGCAATAAACACCAAGGGGCGATACAAGCTCTGAACTCAGCAAGGGCAGGCCTCCCCAAAAATGCATTATAAGGCGAATCTACGTCCAACACTACGAATTGAAGCATCCGCACTCTTCGGCGTTCTCCTTGCCCCAAGGTCACGGGCAATTCTATGTACCCTATGGGAGCTGTTGACGCCCCGTTGAAGCCTCTGATCCATCCTTCACATGGCTTCAAATCTTCAGATTCAAGCTTCATCTGATCGAATGACTTTTTAAATAAAATATTGACAGAACTTCCATTGTCTACTAACACCTTATGAACCAAGGCCGGCCCAATGGTGGTAGTAATGACCAACGGATCATCAGTGGGTGATTGGATCCCAGTATTATCTCTGCTGCGGAATACCACGTCATCAAACATTGTCTTCTGTTGTTTTATGGGGGCGATTTCTTCCAAATCATCACCTTCATTCACATCTACGTGCTTGGAAGCATTTACATATTGATCCATTGCTCTAAAGCTACGGATTGTTGGGTGAGGTCCACCCACTATGGAGTTGATAACAATTCCCTTGCCTTTTTGCTGCGCTGTAGGCTTGGGAGCAGATTGAATCTGTTTTGGAGCCTGCTCTCCTCGCCCCCTGTCCCTCGGGGCAACCTTATCTTCATCCAGTTTCCCTTCGCGCAGTAGCTTCTCAATCACATCTCTCAAATGCCGACATTCATTGGTTGAATGCCCATGAGTTCCATGAAACAAACAAAACTTCCCAGTTTCCATTTCTTTCTCTGTCGAGTCACGAGGTGGCGGTCTTTTATATTGCAAAACGTTGTACGTATCCAGGTAAATGTTCTCCAGAATGTCGTTCAACGGTGTATAATTCTCATAAGTCTGGAATCAGGGTCTTTTGCTAGGATCACTTCCCCTATTTCTATTTCTTCTGTTACCATTCGCATTACGGTTATTGTTGTTGCCCTTGTTTCCAGAATTGTCGTTTCCACTCTTGTTTCCCACATTCACTTCAACTTTTCCGGAACTTTCCCCAGACTGCTTCACGGTGACGTTACTCAGAACATTTTCTTTTGAAGCCGCTTCAGACTTTCTCTTTCGGTTTTCCCTGGCCTCCTCTCGTCTTAAATAAATATTGGCCTTTTCATAGAATATCTCTCTCGTGGAGGGTGTCTTCCCAGAAAGGTAATCTCCATACTCGGATTCAGGATCGACTCCTTCCTTTAATGCCATCAAGATGGTGGGCTCATGCGGGTCACTAACTTCAGTCACAGCTAAGTTAAAACGGTCAAGATATGACCTCAAAGACTCTCCTGGCGCCTGCTTAATTCTTGATAATTCAATAACACTTTTGGACTTTCGGGTATTGATTCGGAACTGATTCATAAAACGTTCGCTCAATTCCCTATAATTCGATACCGAACGAGGGGGAAGTCAGATAAACCATAATAGTGCCACATCTTCCAAATAGATCGGGAATGCCTTACACTTCACTGCATCAGGAGCAGCAGCAGCATTCATGAGCCACGAGTATCGCATCAAATGCTGTCCTAGATCAGTTCTCCCATTGTACTTGTCCAACTATGGCAGGTTAAAACGCCGGGGAAACTGAAAGTCGAGGATGTCGTCAGTGAAAGGAGTATGGCTTCGCTCATTGCCGTAATCTTCATTGGTATAGTTCCGGCTCTCGGACATAATCTGGCGTACCATTGCCTGTACATCAGCATTAGTTAGGGGCCGTTCAGGGTTCCCTGGCCCTGGTATCCAGGTCCTTCTGGGCTCTTGTTCAGGAGATGCCCTTCTTCTTTGAGCTTCTTCTACTCTATTCCGTTCCCTACGCTCCCGGTCGATCTCGGGAGGAGGGGACTGGAGCCTTTGCCCCTGAGTGGGATCATTGTTTCCTAGTGCTCGTGCAATATCCTCGCGAGACCCTAAATATCCGAATGTCAGCTGCTCCAAATTCTGAGGTCGTTCGAGCGGCCTTCGTTCACGGGGCCGCTCTTCCTCGGAAGAAAAAGACTGATCCACTGGTGTGTGACGAACCGGGGATGGGGTTCTCTGTCTTCGGATTTCGCTAATTTCCCTGCTCATGGGTCTCATATTTTCTTGCATCATGAGGTTGGTGCGCTCGTGGATTTTCATAGCCTCCCTAGTACTCTCAAGCATGTCAAGTAGGCGCAAGAAATCTCCTTGAGTAATGGGCGCGGATGGATTGACCTGATCATTGACCCTGGTGGCTAGAATCGGAGCATTTGTAGGGGCTCGAGAAGAGGTTCCAACATCACCAAGCGACGGGTCGGTTCGGAGATGGGAAATCGGGTCGGGTCGGAGCTGGGAAGCCTGTTCGGGTCGGAGCTGGAAAGCCAGGTCGGGTCGGTGTAGGGAAAGTTGCTCGGGTCGGTTCAGGTTGAGGGAATGCACTGCTTCAGAATCTCCTACCCGGATCGGATCGGAGCTCTCCCCCTGAAGGGGGTTCGGGTTTCCTATATCAGTCCTTCATGCTGCTGAGCTCTGCCCACGAGACCTTGTCACGACCGCATTTTGCTGATCTTCGCCAACTCCATTTCCTCAACTAGATTGAACTTCTTTTCCTTTTCCTTTGACCATGGTTCTTCAACAATCAATTCAACAAATATCCAAGAGCGTCGAAACTTGAGGATTAACTTCTTTGAACTCAACGGTGCAAAAAGTAGAACGATAATCCCGAAAAACAAAGAATTCAGATAGTTCTCAGTGAAAGCACCAAAATGTTAGACTAAAAAGTGGTTCTAACACCCAAATTGACTAAAAGCAGAGTGAAATAAGATCGAAAGTAAAATGAACACACGGGATTTATAGTGGTTCAGCGAAGAAATGCCTACGTCCACTTGTCTTTCACTATTTTCAATGATGTAGTTGCAATTACAATGAAATATTCACTGAATTTCTCTCACAACTCACTTACATTCACTCAATTGTCTAAAAACAAATAATGAAAGAAGATTTGGATTTTCCGGGAGTGCTGGAATTCTTGTTATGAAGGTGGTTGAACTCTCAAAGTGCCAAAAGAAAGATCCTTTTCTTTGTCTCCAGACAGGGTATTCATAGGTGAAAATTCGCTCAGAACCCGATCCAGATCAGAGCCACGTGTCATCCATCCCATTAGCCTTGGGTTCGGATGGATTTCTGTGTTGACAACGCATCAAAGCAGTGGACGTCGTGGGTAGGAACTGGTCATGGCCGCTCCGAATAACTTGGCGATCATGCAGGAGAATGACGTGGAAGATGGGTTCGGGTCGGAAGAGTATACAGGAGGGGTTCAGAGTGGGGTATCCGATCCGATCCGGTTTTGTCCCAAGGCTAAGTCTTCGCTCTCTTTCACTTCGTTCCAATCTGTCTTCGTAGCAGGTAGCTCTCCAATCCAACTGGAAGTAGGTTGCTCTCCGATCCGAACAGCCGTGCCTTTCTGATTCCAACAGCAATAGTTCACCGATCCGAACAGCAAACTTTATCCGATCTGAACCGCTACACTGCTTCGATCCGACCAGCTTCAGTGCTTCCCAAGTTTTTCAATGTTTCACATCTTGACTTTGTGTTGCCCAGTTCACAAAGTGGGCTAACAATATGCAAGAGAATAAATTCTCCAACAACAACATATATATATTTAGCAGCGATCAACAAATACAGTATAAAGGAATACAACGCCAGACATACAATCCATTTACAAGTTCATTCTGGGTCTGAATGAAACCGGAGGCACCTATACCTCGCATATCCGAACAATCAATAATATGTCCGGACAACTTCCACTTTAACCCTGTCTTGGGTGCAAATCAGTTCAGGGTATCAGTAGTCCTCGTCCATTCGATGTGAAGATCGCCGATATTCAACCACCGTCTTCATCTTCGACTCTTCATCGTCGTAGTAATTATTTAGAATGGGTTAAACCCGGTCTTTCCGAATAACTCGCGTATTTTATAATAAAAATCAAGTGCTATAAAACACATCATACGCTACATTCCAATTCAGAATATTCTTTTATAAAATATTCACATTATTAGGGAAAAGGTTCCTATTAATTTTATCAAAGATAAATTCTTTAAATTTATCCTTTAATTCATTTCATTATCTCATTCCATTTCAATCTAATTAGGAATTCATTAAAACTCTAGTTTGGTTTTAATCACATAAATCATTACATAATGATTATTCAAATTTAAGAAATTAATCTTATCTTTAACTGGGTTAAAGAACTAATGTCATATAAAACATAGTTCACGATAAACCCAATATCACCTTCCATTAAATATGGAATTTTCACAGAAATCAGATCAATATATAAACGATATAAATTTCTGTATCAAACCATTAATATAAATGGGATACCAGCAAAGCCTTTTTAATTCCATGTATAGTAACGGTCTTCTTCTACAGAATCTCATCTCGATTATTTATTAAATCGAATCCCATTCAGTTCCAATTTAATATATTAAATTGGAAAATTTTACTTTGGAAAATTTCCATTAATTCTCTATAAAATATTTGTAAATTCTAAGTTATATTTTCACTTTTAATTGAGTTAAAGAACAAATGTCGATTAAAAACACAGTTCACAATAAACCTAATTCACAATTCCTTTTAATTTCAATTATTAAATATAATTGAAAACTCTAATAATCTTAATTAAAAGATTTATTCTCTTATTCAATTCTAATTAAATATTAATTAATTAGAAAACTTAACAAAATATTAATTAAAATATTTATTACTTTCATACGGGGTTTAAGAACAGTGTTATTTAAGACACCACTCACGACAAAACCAAAATCCAATTTGTCTTATTTAATTCCAACTAAATATTAATTAATTGGAAAACTTCATTAAATCTTATTTTGAAGATTTATTCTAGCTAATAACTAGTTCAATTCGATAAAAATATATTTTTATCTTTTCAAATATAGAATTTTTCATCCAAACTCTTTCCAAATCGTTTACTATGATTTTACATAATTTTTCCATATTTTTATTAATTTTATTATCGCTCGTACAGTCGGTTTCCAATAACGGCCACCGAACTGCATCCATAGCGACCTTTTCCAAATTTGATTTGGACATAATTCCAAATCCAACTATTAAATTTCAAAACTCTTATATTCATTGGTAAGCTCTTTTCGGTACGAACCCAACGGTTCCGGTTTTAGAAGAATCCGACGGTCGGATCTTCCGTTACGCCAATTTGAAGTTAATTGTCGAAATTCGCGAACGGTCACTGCGCGGCGCGTTCAATTCAGGCCATTATATAGATATATAATATATATTATATATTTCGTCAATTTCTATTTAAATCGTATTTATAAAATATTTATAAATCCCTTTTAAAATGATTTTAACTTCATTTTCAATTTAAAGTAAAATTGAATATTCTATATCTTTATTATATTAAAATAATAATATTTTCAAAATATTGGATTTTGAAATCCCTTCCTTTCGATATTTATTATCAAATAAATAAAATCGATCAATAAACTCATTCGTGTTAAAAGTGGCGTTTCTACTTAACTCGGCTTCATATTTTTCTTCTTCACTGAATATTATTTTAAAATATTTATTATTTTAAAATATTCTTCAATTCAAAATATTTTTTATATTAAAAGATATTCTGAATTGGAATGCGACTCAATCAATTACCATGCAAATTCGGTTGTATGGATTTCATACATTACATATATCTAACGATAAAGATAAACAATCATCAAACAATACATTCACATCCAAAGTGAGATTTATAACCGTGTGAGCATTAAAATAGATAAATAACGCTCATCACAGACTGTAACCCACCGTTTGACAATTAAATAAATATTGGGACTAGTGTGTGTCCAATATCATCCCAATACCCGTGTGGGGTTTTCAGCCAACAACCAATAATATATTATTTGTGCACTTGGGCGATGTGTGAAAAAATATCGTCCCAATCACATAAACAAGTCGGATAACTTGTAAATGGAGGTGTAACATTTCAACATCACAAACATATGTTTCAAGGTATCGCTACATTATATTTTCAACATTCATAGCCATATAACGAATATTTCATATATATTCATTCAGTACATTAAAAATGTAAATTTTTATGTTTCAACATTTATAGCTCAACAATGAATATTTCATAAATATTATCTTTACGTTGAAACATACTTTTCATTAAAATATGACTTATAATGTTTCAACATTTCTATCTATACAATGTATATTTTACATAAAACCTACTCTACGTTAAAAATTGAATTTTTAATGTTTTCACATTTTTATCTATACGACGTATATTTTACATAAATAATACTTTACATTAAAAACAGAATTTTTAAAATGTTTTCACATTTTCCTCACTGCAATGAATATCTCATTTCATTCTTACATTAAAAATATGATTTATAATGTTTCAATATTTTTATCTCAAACAAATGATCATTTTTCATCTTTTCTACATATACGATAAAAATGTGAATTTTATCGTTAACACATTTTAACATAACATTTTCTATGTTCTTTAATGACAAATAAAAGAGAGTTTTAACGTCATAACATTTTTCTACAGTGTTTTTTTGCATCTAAATATGCAAATAAAAATGTAATGTTTTCCCTATGATGTTTATTTTCATCTAAATATGCAAATAAAATTGTAATCTTTAACTATGATGTTTATTTTCGTTTTGTATACAAAATCTAATGTAACTTTTCTTAACAAAAACATTATTTTAATCTTGCTCAACAAAATGCTATGTTATGTTCTCCAATGTCATAATTTATAACAAAATGCTATTTTATTTCTAATGCATATTTTATAACAAAAATGCTAATTTTATTTCCAATGCGTATTTTATAACAAAAATGCTATTTTACCTTTGCATCAAAAATGTAAGTGAAAAATATAACCTTTCTTCTATTTTTATTTGTATCAAAAATGCAAGTGAAAATGTAATTTCTTAAACTAGGCTTTTATCTGCATCTAAAATGCATGCAAAAAGGTAATCTTTTTATTTCATGTTTTATTTGCATCTAAAATGAAAACAAAAATATAAATTTCATCTTAATGTTTTTGTTTACATCTAAATACAAGCAAAAATGCAACTTAAATTAATGTTTTGTTTGCATCTAAAATTGAAAACAAAAATGCAACCTTTATTTCCACCTTTTATTTGCATCAAAGAATGCAAATAAAAATATAAATTTTTATTGCAATATTTTATTTGCATCAAAGAATGCAAATAAGAATATAACTTTTTTTCTTATTTCATGTTTTATGTTTGCATTTAAGATTCAAACAAAAACTGTAATTTTTTTCTACACGGTTTATTTGCATCTAAATATGCAAATAAAAGTGAAGTCTTTTTCTACAATATTTATTTGCATCTAAGTATGCAAATAAAATATAATCTTTTTATCTACGATTTTTATTTTCATCTAAATATGCAAATAAAATATAATTATTATTTTTGTTAGCTTTGTTTGCAACTAAATTTACAAACAAAAATGTAACTCTTTAAATCATATTTTTATCTAAAATGCAAAATAAAAATCTCATATTCATTCTAGTGTTTTTGTTTGCATTTATAATTGCAAAAATGTAATTTTAACTCTAATGTTTGTTTGCATCTAAAATTGCAAATAAAAATATAGTTTTACTTCTAATGTTGTGTTTGCATCTAAAATAGCAAATAAAAATATAGTTTTACTTCTAATGTTTTGTTTGCATCTAAAATAGCAAATAAAAATATTGTTTTACTTCAAATGCAAATAAAAGAACATTTTTATTTTTTTTCTATGTATATATTTGCATAAAAGAATGCAAATAAAGGAACGATTATATTTTCTATGAATATTTGCATAGAAGGATGCAAATAAAAGATCAATTATATTTTCTATGAATATTTGCATAAAAGGATGCAAATAAAACATCAATTATATTTTCTGTGAATATTTGCATAAAAGGATGCAAATAAAAGATCGATTATATTAAAATGGCGATTCTATTCCAAATCCATAATTTTACAAAATGATTTATTTTATCGGTTTGGCGATTCTATTCAAAATCAATAACTTTACAAAATGACTTATTTTTATCGATTTGGAAATTCTAATCCAAATCAATAACCTTTCAAAATGATTTATTTTTATTCAACACACACAGATCTGTGTTTATACATCACCAATCAACAAATAAATCATCCACAATCACATCACAGTAGACCTAAGACATATACATACAATAATTATATAGCAAATAAATTAAATAAATTAATTAATTTAAAAGAATGAGAAATCTCACATCGATCAGTTTTCAGAAATCGTTCTTGTTCAAATTTGGTTGAATTTTCAAAGTACTCTGTTCTGGTCCTGGTCAGTTCCATCACGAAGTATACTTTAACACGAGTCTAACGCAATTTAAATCATTTTATTCTGATCATGCAGTAAAAAGTTATGGTACTTTGAATATTAGATTATATTATTAATATAATAAAACCCATTTAATTCAATTCTTCCTTTACCATTTTACCCCCTTGTCTTCTTCGTTAGGATCCCTGTACACAACCGACCGCTATTTGAACCCATTATCATTTGCTAGGGTTACCAACGCAAGGATCTACAAGGTCTTCCACCAAGATCTGGCATCACCACTCCGACCACGACAACCTCCTCCAACGCCCTGAAAAAGTGTCAACTCGCGGCCACCCTGCACCCGGAAAACTCAATCGAAGTTGTCCCCTTTGAGGCAGTAATCTAGACGATTTAGGAAATTAGAAATCATCATAGCCGTATGTTTGTGAAGATCTAAACTTGCTCTTCGATGTTTGCTTTGAATCCATCTATTAATTCGTAGTGTTTTGTGAGAAATTTAGTGATCAAAATTGGACAATTTCGGCCATTGAGGATTTGGGGCGGCAACTGCTTATAAAATGAATTAGGGTTTGTATATTTAGGGTTATTTATAAATATAATATTATTTAGTTACTTGATTTTGCAAATAAATCCATAACTTCAAAACAACTCCTATTCCAGCCCAACCAGAGTTGACCCCACCTAATAGCCCCCGATCTGGGTCCAATGGGCTAGGTCCCGTCAGCCCAAACAACTATCTATGGCCTGAAATCTTTAATTTAATATTTAAATCATTTATTTAATTAATTCAATCTTACATTTAAATTCACCGAGGCCACATACGACCTCTAAAAATTCCAGAAAAATTATTTCTAGCTATGTTTTAACGATACGGTTCTAACAAGACTAATTACGTCAAATTCTGAAACCGTTTGAAAAATTGTCATTTTTTGGTCGATCAGATTTAACTGAAATTGACAAAATACGTTTTCTTTTGCCACGCTCACATATTAATTCGAAAAATTATGAAAATTGAAACCTAGCAATAATTTGACATTCCGGTTCCAACAAAAGTGGTTTCGTCGAAAACGGAGGCCGTTTGAAAAATGGCTATTTTTAATATTAAAAAATATATATATTTCTACAACGACTATTCTGAATTTTAAAATGGTCATAACTTTTGATTCCCGCTATGAAATTTCAATTTTTCTGATTCGTTGGAAAGATATTTTTAAATGGATTCTAATATTTTTGGTTTAAAATCTGCTAAATTTTGAATCCGGTATATTCGTTCAAAGTTCAAGTTTGACTTTTCAAACTACTGCGCTATTTCTAACTCCTTTTATAATTAAAATAAATATATTCGTTCTAACTTCGATTTAGATAAATTTTTAATCGTTGTTATTCTAAATAAATGATTTTGAATATTCAAAATCCATCAAAATTTCTAAAATAAAAATTTTAAATTGGTTCAGAATTTGCGGGTTGTTACAATCTCCCTCACTTAAAATCTTCTCGTCCTCGAAAAGGAACGTAGCTAAAATTTGTTAAAATAACCGATTCAATTTTAAATTTTTTATTGGTTTCGATAATTTTATTATTTGATTAACTTTTCAAATATATATAACTTTTATATATTCAAAAATCATATTTCCTAAAATCGGATTATATATATAATCACAAATACGTTAATTATAAACTTATCACTCTGAACTCATTCTAGGGCATTACTAACACCATCTCTAATGAGTTTTCTCATTCTATGATACTACTGATCCTATCTCTATTGAGTATTCTTATTGGGTATTACTAATCCAATCTCTGATGAGTCTTTTGTTCAGTTCTAACGAGTTGTACACCAAAGATTTGAGCCAACCAGAGCTCTGATACCAACTGTAAAGACTCGAAAATCCCCGCCGTTTGGATTGACAATAAACCACACAGGTCTGAACCAAAAGATGGAAATCTTCGAATACTTTAACTTTGGGCATCCAACACATCAGAACAATAACAATGGACTTTTATAAATATCATAATAATGTTACATCAGAGTACAAAATATCAGAGTACATTGGATAAATAATACAGCAGAAGATTAAATTACAATAATTTTAATACAATGCAGCGGAATAGACAAATTAATATAGCGGAAGACTACCAATGCTATGGACACGGCTTTAAGCTTCGATCCAGAATCCTGCTTAAGAAATGAATATCTGCAAAAGAAGTTGCTCGACTGCCCATGTGGAAAAGGGGGCACCCGAGTTTGCAGAGTGAAACAAACTACAAGTCGGTCATGGGACTGGTATGAGAAATCTTACTTAAACTATCTAATAATAAAAAGGCTAATCACAGGACCACGCCGCTAACGTGGAACGAGTTTACTCCATTGGATTGCCAGTGCATAAATAAACTAAATCGTTAAAACAACGCAATGCTTTTTAGAAAAATGAAACCATTATAAGACTCAAGTCCCATCACATAATGCAACGTAAACCGGAGGATAGAGTTTTACCTTATAATGGTCAAAAACGCTTGATACGATAAACGGATTTGATATTATTATTAGTGTATATATGTTTTCAAAAAACATTTCAATCATAATATCAATCAAAGACGGCATAGTTACCATATACTATGTTGCCGTACTAGTAATACAATCAAAACCGCATGGGTCGTATTCGAAGTTGGATTTCCATTATGAACCAAGGCAAAAGATAGTCCTTACCGAATTCGAGACACTCTAGCCCGTGCCTTAGGATACAACCGCAACCGCACCTGGATCTTCAGGGACGGTCCACCAATAGTGCAATGGTTGGACTAATAATGCCTGAACAATACGTTTCCCCACCCTATGGGGCATAAATAGAGCCACTAGAGACTCAAATAACCGAGGCGCCTCATTCCATCATCCACATAAGTAAAAAATTTAGGCCTTGTAAAAACCATTACACCACTTCTAGCTAGAAAGAAACGTATGTCCTCCCTGCAGTCCTTACTCCCGTTTCTGGTTTATACCGGGGTGTGAGGCTCGTGAAGCAACGCTATACACAAAGCTATGCTATTTAAAGCTGTGCTTTGTTCATCAACCACAAGGCTCTACTTTTCAACAATAAGCCTTGATCATTTGCATCTTTGCATGCCACATTGTCAATTCATACCATACCATTGATTTCTGCCAATATATAACTTCTAAGCTCGTACGTCTTAGAGAAGGGTGTTATGCAAGAGAATAAATTCTCCGCCATCAATAGATATATATTTAGCAGCGATCAATGAATACAGTATAAAGGAATACAACGTCAGACATACAATCCATTTACAAGTTCGTTCTAGGTCTGAACGAAACCGGAGGCACCTATACCTCGCATATCCGAACAATCAACAATACGTCCGGACAACTACCACTTTAACCCTGTCTTGGGTGCAAATCAGTCTAGGGTATCAGTAGTCCTCACCCATTCCATGTGAAGATCGCCGGTCTTCAACCACCGTCTTCATCTTCGATTCTTGATCGTCGTAGTAATTATTCAGAATGGGTTAAACCCGGTCTTTCCGGATAACTCGCGTATTTTATAATAAAAATCAAGTGCTATAAAAACACATCATACGCTACATTCCAATTCAGAATATTCTTTTATAAAATATTCACATTATTAGGGAAAAGGTTCCCATTAATTTTATCAAAGATAAATTCTTTAAATTTATCCTTTAAATCATTTCATTATCTCATTCCATTTCAATCTAATTAGGAATTCAATAAAACTCTAGTTTGGTTTTAATCACATAAATCATTACATAATGATTATTCAAATTTAAGAAATTAATCTTATCTTTAACTGGGTTAAAGAACTAATGTCATTTAAAACATAGTTCACGATAAACCCAATATCACCTTCCATTAAATATGGAATTTTCACAAAAATCAGGTCAATATATAATTGATATAAATTTCTATATCAAACCATTAATATCAATGGGATACCGGCAAAGCCTTTTTAATTCCATGTATAGTAACGGTCTTCTTCTACAAAATCTCATCTCGATTATTTATTAAATCGAAACCCATTCAATTCCAATTTAATATATTAAATTGGAAAACTTTACATTGGAAATTTTTCATTAAATCTCTATAAAAGATTTATAAATTCTAAATTATATTTTCACTGTTAATTGAGTTAAAGAACAAATGTCGATTAAAAACACAGTTCACAACAAACCCAATTCACATTTCCTTTTTATTCCAATTATTAAATATAATTGAAAACTCTAATAATCTAAATTAAAAGATTTATTCTTTTTTTCAATTCTAATTAAATATTAATTAATTAGAAAACTTAACCAAATCTTAATTAAAATATTTATTCCTTCCATACAGGGTTTAAGAACAGTGTTATTTAAGACACCATTCACGACAAACCCAAAATCCAATTTATATTATTTAATTCCAATTAAATATTAATTAATTGGAAAACTTCATTAAATCTTATTTTAAAGATTTATTCTAGCTAATAACTAGTTCAATTCGATAAAAATATATTTTTACCTTTTCAAATATGGAATTTTTCATCCAAACTCTTTCTAAATCGTTAACTATGATTTTACATAATTTTTCCATATTTTTATTAATTTTATTATCGCTCGTACAGTCGGTTTCCAATGACGGCCACCGAACTGCATCCATAGCGACCTTTTCCAAATTTGATTTGGACATAATTCCAAATCCAACCGTTATTTTTCATAACTCTTATATTCATTGGAAAGCTCTTTTTGATACGAACCCAATGGATCCGGTTTTAGAAGAATCCGACGGTCGGATCTTCCGTTACACCAATTTGAAGTTAATGGTCGAAATTCGCGAACGGTCGTTGCGCGGCGCGTTCAATTCAGGCCATTATATAGATATATAATATATATTACATATTTCGTCGATTTCTATTTAAATCGTATTTATAAAATATTTATAAATCCGTTTTAAAATGATTTTAACTTCATTTTCAATTTAAAGTAAAATTGAATATTCTATATCTTTATTATATTAAAATAATAATATTTTCAAAATATTGGATTTTGAAATTCCTTCCTTTCGATATTTATTATCAAATAAATAAAATCGATCAATAAACTCATTCGTGTTAAAAGTGGCATTTCTACTTAACTCGGCTTCATATTTTTCTTCTTCACTGAATATTATTTTAAAATATTTATTATTTTAAAATATTCTTCAATTCAAAATATTTTTTATATTAAAAGATATTCTGAATCAGAATGCGACTCAATCAATTACCATGCAAATTCGGTTGTATGGATTTCATACATTACATATATCCAACGATAATGATAAACAATCATCAAACAATACATTCACATCCAAAGTGAGATTTATAACCGTGTGAGCATTAAAATAGATAAATAACGCTCATCACAGACTGTCAACCCACCGTTTGGCAATTAAATAAATATTGGGACTAGTGTGTGTCCAATATCATCCCAATACCCGTGTGGGGTTTTCAGCCAACAACCAATAATATATTATTTGTGCACTTGGGCGATGTGTGAAAAAATATCATCCCAATCCTATAAACAAGTCGGATATCTTGTAAATGGAGGTGTAACATTTCAACATCACAAACATATGTTTCAAGGTATCTCTACATTATATTTTCAACATTCATAGCCATATAACGAATATTTCATATATATTCATTCAGTACATTAAAAATGTAAATTTTTATGTTTCAACATTTATAGCTCAACCATGAATATTTCATAAATCTTACCTTTACGTTGAAACATACTTTACATTAAAATATAACTTTTAATGTTTCAACATTTTTATCTATATAATGTATATTTTACATAAAACCTACTCTACGTTAAAAATGGAATTTTTAATGTTTTCACATTTTTATCTATACAACGTATATTTTACATAAATAATACTTTACATTAAAAACATAATTTTTTAAATGTTTTCACATTTTCCTCACTGCAATGAATATCTCATTTCATTCTTACATTAAAAATATGATTTTTAATGTTTCAATATTTTTATCTCAAACAAATGATCATTATTCATCTTTTCTACATATACGATAAAAATGTTAATTTTATCGTTAACACATTTTAACATAACATTTTCTATGTTCTTTAATGACAAATAAAAGCGAGTTTTAATGTCACGACATTTTTCTACAGTGTTTATTTGCATCTAAGTATGAAAATAAAAATGTAATCTTTTCCCTATGATGTTTATTTGCATCTAAATATGCAAATAAAAATGAAATCTTTAACTATGATATTTATTTTCGTTTTGTATACAAAATCTAATGTAACTTTTCTTAACAAAAACATTATTTTAATCTTGCTCAACAAAATGCTATTTTATTTTCTCCAATGTCATAATTTATAACAAAATGCTATTTTATTTCTAATGCATATTTTATAACAAAAATGCTATTTTTATTTCCAATACGTATTTTATAACAAAAATGCTATTTTTCCTTTGCATCAAAAATGTAAGTGAAAAATATAACCTTTCTTCTATTTTTATTTGTACCAAAAATGCAAGTGAAAATGTAACTTCTTAAACTAGGCTTTCTTCTGCATCTAAAATGCAAGCTAAAAGGTAACCTTTTTATTTCATGTTTTATTTGCATCAAAAACGCAAACAAAAATATAACTTTCATCTTAATGTTTTTGTTTACATCTAAATACAAATCAAAATGCAACTTTAATTAATGTTTTGTTTGCATCTAAAATTGCAAACAAAAATGCAACCTTTATTTCTACCTTTTATTTGCATCAAAGAATGCAAATAAAAAATGTAACCTTTATTTCTACGTTTGCATCTAAGATTCAAACAAAAAATGTAATGTTTTTCTACAGTGTTTATTTGCATCTAAATATGCAAATAAAAGTGAAGTCTTTTTCCACGATGTTTATTTGCATCTAAGTGTGCAAATAAAATATAATCTTTTTATCTACGATGTTTATTTGCATCTAAATATGCAAATAAAATATAATTATTATTTTTGTAAGCTTTGTTTGCAACTAAATTTACAAACAAAAATGTAACTCTTTAAATCATATTTTTATCTAAAATACAAAATAAAAATGTCATATTCATTCTAGTGTTTTTGATTGCATTTATAATTGCAAAAAGGTATTTTTAACTCTAATGTTTGTTTGCATCTAAAATTGCAAATAAAAATATAGTTTTACTTCTAATATTTTATTTGCATCTAAAATAGCAAATAAAAATATAGTTTTACTTCTAATGTTTTGTTTGCATCTAAAATAGCAAATAAAAATATAGTTTTACTTCAAATGCAAATAAAAGAACATTTTTATTTTTTTCTATGTATATATTTGCATAAAAGAATGCACATAAAGGATCGATTATATTTTCTATGAATATTTGCCTAAAAGAATGCAAATAACAGATCGATTATATTTTCTATGAATATTTGCATAAAAGGATGCAAACAAAAGATCGATTATATTTTCTATGAATATTTGCATAAAAGGATGCAAATAAAAGATCGATTATATTAAAATGGTGATTCTATTCCAAATCCATAATTTTACAAAATGATTTATTTTATCGATTTGGCGATTCTATTCCAAATCAATAACTTTACAAAATGACTTATTTTTATCGATTTGGAAATTCTAATCCAAATCAATAACCTTTCAAAATGGTTTATTTTTATTCAACACACACAGATTTGTGTTTATACATCACCAATCAACAAATAAATCATCCACAATCACATCATAGCAGACCTAAGACATATACAAACAATAATTATATAGCAAATAAATTAAATAAATAAATTAATTTAAAAGAAAGAGAAATCTCACATCGATCGGTTTTCAGAAATCGTTCTTGTTCAAATTAGGATGAATTTTCAAAGTGCTATGTTCTGGTCGTGGTCAGTTCCATCGCGAAGTATTCCTCGACACGAGTCCAACGCAATTTAAATTATTTAATTCTGATCATGTGGTACTTTGAATATTTGATTATATTATTAATATAATAAAACCTATTTAATTTAATTCAATTCTTCCTTTACCATTTTACCCCCCTCCCCTGTCTTCTTCGTTAGGATCCCTGGACACAACCGACCGTTATTTGAACCCATTATCATTTACTAGGGTTACCAACGCAAGGATCTACAAGCTCTTCCACCAAGATCTGGCATCACCACTCCGAAGACCACGACAACCTCCTCCAACGCCCTGAACAAGGGTCAACTCATGGCCACCCTGCACCCGGAAAACTCGATCGAAGTTGTCCCCTTTGAGGCAGTAATTCAGACGATTTATGAAATTAGAAATCATCATAGCCGTATGTTTGTGAAGATCTAAACTTGCTCTTCAATGTTTGCTTTGAATTCATCTATTAATTCTCAGCGTTTTGTGAGAAATTTAGAGACAAAATTGGACAATTTCGGCCATTGAGGATTTGGGGCGGCGGCTGCTTATAAAATGAATTAGGGTTTGTATATTTAGGGTTATTTATAAATATAATATTATTTAATTACTTGATTTTGCAAATAAATCCATAACTTCTAAAAAACTCTGATTCCATCCCAACCATAGTTGATCCAACCCAATAGCCCCCGATCCGGATCCAATGGGCTAGGTCCCGTCAGCCCAAACGACTGTCTATGGCCTGAAATCTTTAATTTAATATTTAAATCATTTTTTTAATTAATTCAATCATACATTTAAATTCACCGGGGCCACATACGACCTCTAATACTTCCAGAAAAGTTATTTCTAGCTATGTTTTGATGATACGGTTCTAACAAGACTAATTTCGTCGAATTCTAAGACCGTTTGAAAAATGGTCATTTTTTGGTCGATTAAATTTGACTGAAATTGACAAAACACGATTTCTTTTGCCAAGCTCTCATATTAATTCAAAAAATTATGAAAATTGAAATCTAGCAATAATTTGACATTCCGGTTCCAACAAAAGTGGTTTTGTCAAAAACGGAGGTCTTTTGAAAAATGACTATTTTTAATATTAAAATATATGTATAAATTTCTACAGCGACTATTCTGAATTTTAAATTGGGCATAACTTTTGATTCCCGCTATGAAATTTCAATTTTTCGGATTCGTTGGAAAGATATTTTTAAATGGATTCTAATATTTTTGGTTTCACTAAAATCTGCTAAATTTTGAATCCGGTATATTGGGTCAAAGTTCAAGTTTGACTTTTCAAACTACTGCGCTATTTCTAACTCCTTTTATAACTAAAATAAATATATTCGTTCTAACTTCGAATTAGATAAATTTTTAGTTGTTGTTATTCTAAATAAATGATTTTGAATATTCAAAATCCATCAAAATTTCTAAAATAAAATTTTTAAATTGGTTCAAAATTTGCGGGTTGTTACAACTCTCTCATATACAATCAAACTCATTCTAGAGCATTACTACTCCATCTTTAATGAGTTAATCCCAAATAGAGCCAATGTTTTCGCTAAACCAAAGCTCTGATACCAAATGTAACATCCTCGATTTTCGACCGTTCAAATCGACAATGATCCTTAATATCGACATAAACAGATCAAAAATATGGATAGTTATTGGGATTAAAATAAGAAAAAGAAGAAAGAAGGAAAAAAATACAAAACCTCGCAGCGAAAGGACAAAATATAATAATTAAATAACAGTTCATGAAGCTGTTAAAAACATACATTTTTATACGTCTGTTGAGCTCCATCTTCATCTTCATAACGGAATCTTCAAAGCAAGGGAATCTTCGCTAACTGTAACTCGGTCTGACTCGAGCGTATTGCAACAAAAAGAAACACAACAAACACTCAGATCAGAACTAAATCATTCTCATATTTGATAAATCAAATTTCATGTAATAATATGAATGCAATAACTTAAGAGATGTTACGGGAATTCCCATCTCCTAAGGGTCCATCAAACTAATATCATATAATATAATACGCTATTATAATAGTGTCTACGGTTAAATATAACATATTAAAATAGCGTAAGCGGGATTACATTTTTACCCTTACACCGTTTATAATACCGAAGTCTATACATATACTGTAAAGTCCACAGTACGTAGTGGCTATCAGAGGGCACTCCATTGGTACAGTACAAATCAAAACCGTAGGGGGCTCGATCAGGATAATATGACAAGGCACACGAGGAATGCCCAGAGTAGGAATATACTAGTTGCATGCCCGGACTGGTGGTAACGCATAGCCGCAACTACCACCTACCTCGAACAACACTCCGAAATCACAGATGCGCATCAAATTAATCAAACCGAGGGACTATAGTAATAAAGGAAGAAGTGTTGCCGATGGAGGTAGCTAACCCCACTTGGTCACGGTATAGCCCTGTTTTAGTCATTTTAATTATGACCCGAAGGTCAAGGATATCCATCATCGTTCTCTTTCTTCAAATCCAGTAATCGCCTCCAAATCCATCCAACACCATTTCTGGAACTCCACCGCGTACACAGTTGTTAAAGTGGTTTTCGGTATTGGCAGAGAGTATGACAATATCTGATCCCGGTCTCTTTAACAACCAATCGTTTACATTTTTCACACCAGTCAGTTCTTTTACATTTCAAAGAGGTTCATACTTCATATCAAAATATCAGAGTTCCAAAATCATTCAATATTCAAGATAGAATATTATTTATACTAAAATCTCCATTTAAACCAGTTAAAATTTTGAAATAATTCCAACTTTAATAATTTGATTGTTAAAATAATTAACAGTATATTTAAAATAGTTTAGATATATAATTGAAATAGTTTGAAAATAAATAGTTTGTAATTTAAAAGAGAATTTCTCAAATTTATTAAAATATATAGTTAAAACATTAAGTAATTTGTAATATAAATAGTTAATTTTAAAATGATTTATTTAAAATAATTCATAAAATAAAATAGTAATAAAGTAAAATAGTTTATAAAAAGAAATAATTATTATTAAAATAGTTTATAAAATGATTTGAAATACTATAGTTGGAATTAGAATCGTTTCTCTAACATTTTCAATTAAACCTAAAGTCAAATTCGACTTCAATTCAACCAACTCAATTTTTAATAATTCCATCGATTAAACTTCCAATTTACATTCATTTCAGTTCGATCAAATTAATTCAACTAGTTTCATTCCAAATTAGATTCACATTTTCAATGATTTCAATTTATGGCAAATATTGAGTTCACAATTCATATATATAATTCAAATCAATGTTTATTCATAATAAAATTCAAAGGTGTGTGAAACCATTCAATTTCAATAAATTTGATTATATTTCACTTTTTATTTAGCTTCAGTTACAATACAAATTTATTTCCCTTTTTTTTCAAAATTCAAGGTTCAAGTTCAAAGGAAATAAATTATAAAACATCGCTTATATTGCCTTTAAAACAATATTTCAAAATTCATGGTTAAAACAAATTTTATTTAACCAACCGGTGTCCGTATATAATTTTCTATCCTATGGCCAAGTGATACATAAATTTTAATTTTAGTATTTTGGGAAAGGATAGATATCATTTCACTCCAAATCAAAGTCATAGGTATTTATCATTTCAACCTACATTCTTAATTCATTTTAATGATTAATCCCGGGTTTATTCAATGCCCGTAACATCTACGGTAATGATTGGGATTAATCAGGACAAACAAATAGTCGTTTATGAATAAATGTGAATAACAGGTAAATTCACACAATTAACATCAATATGTCAAACATATCAAATTCAAGTCATTCATAACATCAATACATACAAAAAGTCCAATATCATATAAACTTACAAATTTTCAGATGTCAGGTTTTAAACAGCAATTAAATGTCGAATTTTTACTTATCTGTAAACTTATATTTAACAGTCAAAATTAACTACATTATCGATGCAAATAAATGTAAATATGCAAATTTAAACTGTCAAACATCAATCCATACAATCATATCATGATATAATATCAATTTAACTAATATTAGAATACTTTAGTTACGCGTGAGTGGGTTTAATCACTCACCTTGGCTCTGAACGCGTTTAAACTCCAAAATAGGCCTAAAATTTGACAGTCTCAAAATCAGTCCAAACAAGCGGCATCGCGAAGAGCTCGTCGACACGATTCCAACGTAAATCCAAATATGATATCCGATTCGCGTGAATCTGCTTCAATTCCTTATGCATTAGAACCCAAGATTTACTGTGAAAATGTCAAGCTACCAAATTTCCATCGAGTTCAAGCTTAGGCATATCATTGCGAAGCCCATCGCCATATAAGTCCAACGAATAAATTTCCATTCGATTTCATGGGAAGACTGGTTTTATATTATTTGTTGAAAATTGGAAAAGAAACAGCCATTTTTCTTTTGAACGAAAATAAGGCGAGGCGGCTACCGGAAATAGAATTGGAGAAATAAACAATTGGTCCAATGCATTGATTCCTATTAATTACAATTTTGATTGATTATCCAAATTCAATTTGGATTCCAATTATAAATTAATTAATTCCATTTCATTCAAATACATAAACATTAGTTTTAATACTTACCAAAACAAACCAAAATTTAATTCCAAATATGATTAAAATGGTTCTAGTTATAAATCTTATTTATAAAGACCCAAAATAGATCATTTACAATTACATTTATTTATGTGACTTTTATATTTGTAGTTACCAATTTGAAGAAATTAATTAACCTGCTGAATTTCCCATTTCAAATTTATTAGCATCCTGAATCATAGTTATATTAACTACTATATTTGTTATATCATTAGGAAAAAGTTTTGAATCGAATCAAATTCTTCTTTCTTAAATTTTCATTTAAATCCATATTAATCGTTTATTTTAATTTCCCGTTTTATTATTAACTATATTAAAGTTAATTATCTTTCCAATTACAAATCAACAAGTAATAAGTCTCTATGAAAACAATAAACGTTATTTAAAATTCATGATATAATTATTGTCTAAAAAAATTATTATCTAACATTTTTAACCACATACATTTCATACTAATATAAAATAGATAAAGAATTGAAACATGACGGTTGTTATTTAAAGTAATTTTAATTATATCCATAAATCTAAAGCTTTCAAAAAAAATACTATAATTACATACCAACTTTAATTTAATCAAAATAAAATAAAATTTTAATTAGAAAATCAAATTTTACTAACTTTAAATTCCAATTTTTATTATCAACAAAATTCAATTTAGATTTAAGTTTTTTTTTAAATTAACTAAAACTGTTTCATTTAAATATCTCAATATTAAGTTTCATCTTTAAATCTTAACAATACAAACCAAAACCAAATTTCATTCACAATCGATGTAAAATATTATTGTCAAAATAAGTCGTGTTTCAATAACAAATCAATTTAATTAAGTTTACACCATTAGATTCTATAATTAATCATTAAATTTAAATTACATATTTATTGACTCAATTTAATACAAATAAATTTCAATTCTCAATAATTAAAAACATACCAAATTATAGCAATATTTACAATCAAAGCAGATTATTTCATTTATAACAAGTTGAGATTCATTATATACCCAAAATGGTTTATATTCTTTATATTCACAACTCTAGATTTTTCAATATATGAATGGAGTTTCAAAATTAGTTTATCCATTTCATATATGGTTACTTCAATATTAGTTTCAAATTCAATATAAATAAATTACCAAACATAAATTATTATTGAATATAATTATTGAGATTCATTGTTAACAAGTCAAATCAAGTTAATATCTTAACAATATACGACATAAATCATTATTTTTTAATAATTAAAACAATGGTTAAAAGAAATCACATTAAATTTAATAATTCAAATCGTCGCAAATCTCGGGATGTTACAACAAGTTTTCATAAATCTCCTATCAGCTAAGATAGTAGTTTCATGAGGTGTTAGCCTATTCATATATCAAAATAATCTTATAGTAAAATAAAGCAGCTTGACCTAAACTATTTCGCGTATGTTTGAGCTGAAGTTTGTAATTATTTTAATATATATGTACAACATAATTTCCGCAATCAAATTCGAACATTTATGTACAAGAGTATGATCCAACATATATTTCCAACATAGCGACGACTACCAAATTGGATTGGGACCAACAAGACTATGAAAAAACCGTAACAGTAAGGCTAGGCTATCGCCTACGTAGTACCCCAAAATGATTCTTACAACAAAGCTAATGTCAATAAATTACACGCTTTAATTTCTATTTTTCCATTTTATTAATATTTATTTTGTTTTGTTATATTTCTTTTGATAAATTTCTATTTTTTTATATTTATCTTTGTCAATTGGTTAAACTTAAATCAATTTAATTTCAAATTACACGCTTTAAAAGCTCAGCTTGTAGCATACAAATGTATTATCCATATACCCATTCACTGGATTTCAGATCATGACCGTTCAACCAAACCAATACAAGGGGAATTCAACGGAAGAATCTCATCCCCCTGGACAAGGTCAGCCTTGGACGATCCATTCCAAATACCGAAAAAGTACTTAGTGCCTCAAAATCATCCCTCGCGACTCTCAACTAATTGCTTCTTCATGTAATGTACACTTTGAAAATCATATATAATACATGAAAAAAAAAATTGAATAATTTAGTTTGGCTAGGCAATGTTTTGTAATTTTATTTAATATTTAACCCAAAAGATGGCTATATTTCTGTTTTACTACATTGCACGTACAATTTATACTTTGGTTATCAATGTTTAGGATCGAAATCTTTATGTTCGAGAGAGCAGATATAGCGAAGTAGCCTGATATTGATTATCAGTGTTTGGGATTTAAATCCATTTTATAATAGTTAGCTTTGATTTTATAATAATTAGCGAGTGTATTATACACAATGTCTTAATATGTTTAATACACAAAACCCCAAATTAAACTAGGGCAGATGATAATTAAACTCGTAAAAATGGTAATAATGAGTTAAATTACACTTACTGGAATTTTCATCTCCTATAAATTTTTTAGCAGGCCAAGCAATTGCAGTGCCAATAGCATCTTCAATGTTTTGTAAGTCAGATGTTGGTCTCCATAAACGTGCATATGCAACATTAACCCAAACTTTAACTGCGTTTGCTCCTAAAGGAACAAAATGAACCAATACAGCTGGATCGATTGAAGGCGCACGTCCTTCGCCTACAATTTCTCCATTGCGATCTAAATCAATTAGCTTACACTTGTTATTTACCATTGAATTTGCACTCTACCCATTAAGAAAGTAACTATTTTATTGTGTATTTAAACAATTTGTAGGAAGTATCATTTAGTCAATTATAAATAAGCATACCTTTCCGATAACATCAGCATTACTTGTATGAATAGAGGATGTTACGTTGTTGACCTGCTCCACAACTACTCTTAATTCTGGCCATGCCACTTTCATACCAACAACTTCTCTAACTCGTGTCAAACCACTGGTTGGTCTCCATAAATAAGCATATTAATTTTTTGGTTTATCTATCCACATGACCATTGCAGATGGTCCAAGTGGAATATCACTTGCAAGTTCTTTTGGATTACTCGAGTGTAGTCGACCTTCAGCAACTAAGTCTTCATTCCCACTCAAATCATACCACTTCCATTTATGATCCACGCTGCTAGTTTTACTCAATTAAAGAAAAATACATTAATGAAGTAAATTGTTATATGTTCAATTAAAAGCTAGTAAATAAACAATTTAAAATTTACCACATTGTCTTCTTTCTCAACTTGATCTGTGTTGCGCAAAACAACTCTACTAGCTGGCCATGCTACTATCTCACCTTCAGATTCTCCTACCCGAGTCAAATTAAGTGCGGGTCTCCATAAAAAACATTTGGTATCCTCAGATTGTCTATAATAATTTTCATAGCATCTAAAACCAAATGAATTTTTTGAACAAGCTCTTTTGGATCACTCGACAAAACTCTTCCTTCTGCAACGATTTCTTCTATCCCACACCAATCCAATTAAATAAATCACATTTTATGAAGTTTATTAAACTACTCGACTATGCCTTCACAATCCTCTCTAACATAGCTAGCATCCTCCACACAATCTACATCCATGTTTTCTTCACACTCTTCTCTACCATAACTTAAATCCTCAATAGACTCATTTGTCTCCAATTCAAGAAAGCCTTGTGGTGGCACCCTCAAAACAACATACCAATTAGATAAATCATTCTCCCTTGAATAATTAATTTGTTTCAATTGGGATGCAAGAATATATGAATCTCTTGAAAGTGAAGCTTGATTTTTATGTAAATTAACAAGAGTGAATCCAACTTCAACTTTCACTATGTTTCCTCTATTTGCCCAATTGCGCTTAAAAACGGGAATATAAAAGACTTGATAATTAACAAATTTATTTCAGTTAAAATTCCATAGTATGTTACAACATCAACCACTTGAGACATATCTTTTGTGCTTTCTCTACACATGGTAGTGGCATCATAAATTACCATGCAATTTTGAGTTTCTCTCTCGACATTGTTTGTATGAAAGCATTGTCCATTTACGATATATCCTTTGCAGGACAAGGCGCTAACACTCGGACCATAGGCAATCCATTTTAACAATTTATCATGATCTTTTGATTCAATGAATATTTGAATTTTTTTTTAATGTATTTAGCATAGAGTTCAAAAATAATATTATGAAGTCAACGAAAAAGTTATTAAAATTACCTTCTTTTTAATCCAATCAGCAAAAAAATTCGTATGACTGTTCCAAAGCATTGTGGCATTCTTTTTCATTTGTTGGTTTGAATTTTCCAATTCCTCGAGATGCAAACTAGCACAAAAAAATGATGTAAAGTTAAACATGCAATTACATGTGTCGAACCGATAAAAGTAGATGTAATATCTACTTACACTAAAAAAGGTTCCACTATGGCCATATTCATCAAAATAGCTAGATGAGCACTTTCTTTCTCATTAGGCGACAATGTAACTGTCTCAAGCTTTGAAATTGGACGAACTTCAAGTATTGAATAGTTTTCATAATCTTCATTTCGACCTTGTTTTTCCTCTATAAGATATTTTTAAAAATTCATCGGAAAATCTCATGGATTCTTTTGCAAGATATGACTCTGCAATACACCCTTCAGCCCGTGCATAGTTTCTTACATAATCTTTAAGTTTCTTTATATATCTTTCAAAAGGGTACATCCAACGAAAATGTACTGGTCCACACAATCAGGCTTCTCATCGAAGATGAATTGTTAAATGTATCATTATATCAAAAAAGGATGGTTGAAAATATCTTTCAAGGTCACATAAAATCGTAACAATCTCATCATCGAGTTGCTAAAGCTTTTCTTTATCAAGAACACGTTGACATAGTTTATTGAAAAACGAGCATAGTCGGAATATTGTTTTCCGAGGCTTCTTTGGCAACAGACCTCTTATCGCAACAGATAACATTTGTTGCATTAAAACATGACAATCATGGGACTTAAAGCTGCTATCTTTCTAATCCTCCAAAGATATACAACGTTTAAAATTTGAACAATAACAATCAGACCCCTTGAAATCATATAATCTTTTACAAAATATTCTTTTTTCACAACTTGACAATGTATATGGAGACATAGGGAGATATGTTTCCTTTCCATGAGGTTGTGCAAAAAGACTATGACGAATTCCCCATTCTTCTAAATTTTTTCTGGAATTTACTCCATCTTTGGATTTGCTATCATGTAATATTGTTGCTACCAAGCTTTCTCCGACATTATTCTCGACATGCATTGCATCTAAATTGTGTCGCAATGGAAGTTCCTATAAACATCAATAGTATGAAAATTTAGGATTATAATTTATTTAGTTAAAATGATGTAAAAAATATTTGAACACTAACCTTCCAATAGGGTAAATCAAAGAAAAAAGTTCTCTTTTCCATCTTGATAACTCGGTTTTCATGTGATCATCATCTTTATCGTATTGGTCTTTTTAACTATGAGTACACTTTCTTTTTTTACTCTCCCTCTTTTTTGTTGACTTCTTATTTGGATTCTTCTTATTCTTTACCGCCTTCTTATTTTTTTCTACTTTCTTTTCTTTTCCAAGTTATTTCAAAAATCCTTCAAAATAACAGAAATGTTTCTACATGTTTGAATTCTAGGCTTGTTATCATTCTCCACAATATTATCAAACCAAGTTTTTTGTTTTCGCAATGGATCCGAAGGAGGTAAAAATCTTCCATGGCCCATATATGCATTTTTGTTACAATGAGTCATTGATGAGTGTTGACACTACATAATGGACAAGCTTTTTTACCTTTTACATAACAACCAGCAAGATTACCATAAACAGGAAAATCATTAGTTGTCCAAAGTAGAATTGCTTTTAAGTTAAAAACTGTTTTACTAAATGCATCATAGATATCAACACCACTACTCCACAAGTGATGTAAGTCTTCCACCAATGGTTCCAAATATATATCAATATCATTTCCCGGTTGTTTTGGACCAGGAATCACTAAACTCAACATAATGTTTTCTTTTTTCATGCATAACATGGGTGGAAGATTATATGTCACAAGCATTATCGACCAACAATTATACTTAGAACTTTTTGTGGCAAATGGGTTGAAACCATCCGTAGCAAAACCAAGCCTGAGATTTCGTGGATCAGCTGAAAACGGTTTCTGTTTCTCATCCACCATGCTCTAGGTTATCGAATCAACAAGATGACGCATTTTACCATCATTGCTTTTATTGCTATAATGCCACCATAGATCCTCTGCCATCTTCTAAGATCTAAACATTCTCCTAAATCTTGGAATGATAGGAAAATATCTCAACACTTTAATAGGAGTACATGCATAATCTCTTTTGTACTTTTGTTTATCTTCCATCTTGAGGAAGCACATTTTGGACAACTATACAAATCTTTGTACTCCTTTCTAAAAAGACAAGTATCATATTTAAGCATCAATCTTCTCAAAACCCATATCAAATATTTTGAGAATTTTTTTAACTTCATATAATGTCTTGGGAGGTACATTATCTTTTGGCAAAAACGTCTGCAAAATATTCAATAGCTTATCAAAATCAGTATCGGATAACCCAGTTTCGCATTTAAGATTATATAATGCAGTGATAGCAGATAATTTTGTTTGGCCCGCACAATCGGTGTACAATGGAGTTTCTGCATCTTCTAAGTTCTTAAGTAAATCACATTCTCGGATTTGCACAGCATCATTATCTTAGACATTGACAAAAAAAGTATGGTTGATAAAATCTTCATCTTCAAATTGAATGGCTTGGAATAAGTCATATGTATCACTCAGCTTGCTTTCTTCAACTACATTTATTTGCTCACCGTGATGATACCATCTAGTGTGCTTGTACTTATGATCCATTCCTTTTATAATCAAATGCTCAAAAACAATCTTGTCATCTTGACGACTAAGATTTCGACACTCTACACATGGACATAAAATATTTCCTGTAGTTGCTAAATTTTTCTTTGCGACTTGCACAAAATTACATGCTCCTTTCTGATATTCTATACTAGTTCTATGATGAAAAATAAACATAAATATTTACTTTAGTATTTTATTTTTTAAAAAAAATCCCAGATTAACATTTCAGTTAAGTATTATCATGTTACCTGTGCAAATCCACAAAATCTTTTTCCATCATCATATATAAAAGGAAGGTGAGCAAATATCTTAAAACCAAAGCAACAATTAGTTATTAATTCCAAACAAAAAAGTGGTTATTCATGCACAATTATAATAACACACGTGCAACTATAAGCGCACAAACATTTCACACACTGATACTCAACACTAATCTATTCATAGCCATATTTTCAATGGACATAAACAATGCTTGCTAACTTGAAAATAAATTATTAAAAGGTTTTCATACCCAAAACTAAGTAGTAATGTGTTAGATGTACCAGTTACTTGTTTATTCAAAATAAATTTATTTTTCTCGCAAGTATACGATAACTTATTGTTTAACTTATTCAAATACAAATCAGGAGGCAATTCCTTCAATACATTTTCTTTATGTAGTTTGCACCGTGTTAGGGACTGTTACTAAGGAGGTAACATTTCAAATGTGTAGATTTATATATCTTGAGTTCAAATCCTGGATTTGGAGGGAAAAAAAAGTTCTATGCTTCTATTTGATTCATATAGAGCTCTACAATTATTTTGTAAAAAAAAAATATAATTAGAACCAGAAGTTTGGGTCATATACACAAACACTTTTGCCTTGTAGTAACTAGTAAGCATGAATATCTTCCTAAGATGATAGTTCATTTTAGACACATAAATGTACATACATGTGCACCTACGTCTATCAGACATATATTATTTCTGAAACCAGAAGGTTCCCTTTACAATAGTATTAATGATTCATGGTTATTATGCAATAAAACAATTCATGCATCTATATATGCATATTACATACAGTCTTGTACTTGAACTCTATATGTCTATATTCTATGCAACTTTACTCCTTATGCCTTGTTATCTGCAAGGAAAAGCATTCATATTTCTTGCAAAAATAGTCAGTATCGGTGTCAAACTAGCTTTTCCCTATAACTTTTTCCCCTAGTTTCATACCTTTTCTAATCTTGCATGCTACATTGACATATTCCATAGTATGTTGTATTTTGACAAAAAGGACCCATCACACCACCCTCCACCAACAACCCTATCCCCTTTTCCCCACAACTCCCCAACCAACCTCACCCGTACCCAAGGATTATAAGAACCACAGTTTCGTATATGTTTAGTTTTTTAGATAGTTGACAGAAATAGCAGCCAATCTATAAAATTTTCATCTAGAGAATAGTGCTATTTAAGTCTATACATTGCTTAGTAAGGAATATCAAGGGGACAAATTATAGTCCGTTGCTGGCAGCAGTAGATTGTATCTATTACAAACATTCACGGACTCCTATATATATGAGCCATGAGATCACATAGGTCATATTCATATAAAGGACTCCTGTATATATGAGCCATGAGATCACATAGGTCATAATCAAATAAAGAATATCTATTTTATTTTTGGTGTCTATTCCAACCATAATGGAGAATTATCTTAATTGAATCAACACAAAGGTTGTTACTTGAAATGAATAATAAATCATAAGCTATTTATAAGATGAAATTGATAACTATATTTTTGTATATCATGGTTTTCTAAAGACCAAAAGATACCTATTATGGTAATATGATATATTGGATGTATCAATTATGTAATGTTGTTTTATGGGTGGTTTATATATTATTTTAGATATTATATAACATACCACGTGGAAAGTGAGTTAAATCCCACAAAGCAAGTTTTGAAAGCATGACATTTCGCATAATGTCGAAATGTTTAAGTACTTGGGCAATGATGTTTATCTATTATGTAATGGTTTAATTTGTTAATATCGCATATATTTCATAATTTCAGGCAGTTATATGTGCCGTATAAAATATTTCTATAACGTCTACATGTCTACCCCGTATCATATTTGTATTTACTCATAAAAAATGGCTGTATAACCGGAATATTACCCACTAAACTAAGCTCCTTGACAAATGAATAGGATAATAAATTTCTGTAAACGGATAAAATCACATTAATGGCAGTTCATCGCATACACATTTTATAAATTTTTAAAGCCATCTTATTCCACAAATTCAAAAGAAAGACCAGAAAGAAATTTTCGATGAAATTAGTAGTCCATTATTCAATTTTGGATTAGGTACTTGTTTCGATTCCAAAAAGCAATTTCAATTGGGTTTAATGGTCAGGTTGAATGCACTTTGGTAACAAGTCTAGATCTTTGGGGTATAGTCAGAGTGTGAAACAAAGAATTCACTGAAGATTTCTTTTGCAACCCATAGTGGCAGATCCACATCTTCTGCTACCTATATTTACTTTAATTTTCTCATTATTGAAACCTGTAATTGAAGTAACTATCCTTTTTGCATGATTTTCATAGTCGCCAATTATTTTCTGAAGTTAAATATACTGAAGATATTTAATTAAAGAGCAAGCTCTTTCGTTACATTTTATCATTTGACTAAGCTATCTTCTACCAATTCAATATTACAGCTAATGAGGCATCTATAAATAAGTTTTTTTGAATAGTGATACAAATTATTTGGTAGAGTATTTCATCTAAATCATTCCTTCTAAAATTATCATTCTAAATTATTCCATTAGCTTATCTCTTGCAAAAACAAAACGTGTACATATTCGCTCTTATGCATATTGTGACACAAATACTGGAAAGAAATTAAAGATCTATGTTTCTTTAAAAAAAAATATAACAATTATTTTTTTCATCAAATCTCTCAAACTATTTCACAACTAAAACTATTATACTATCAGTGATACCAAAGCAACATTCAGTCATGCTTCCTAACTTGAAAATAATTTATGAGTTGGCTCTATCCCTCTGCAAGATAACTCTTTTTCTCACACATTACTGCTTAGTTAAAGTTGACCGTATTCTTATCCATGCATATTTTTTTTCGGCAGGTATAAATAAAATCAAAATAAAAAGCTGATGGTTTATCAATCGATTCATATTGTTGGCTATGTTGGAGCCACTAACACCTGAGTTGTATTGCATTTTGGAGGAACAATTTTAAGCTAACCACATAAAAGCTTACACTTTCACATATGTCCTTTTAGGGATGTGTTTTATGAAACACTCCTTGAATTATTACCAAAAAAATTACAGTGTTCATAAATGTTCGATCGAAATACCAACCCCCTCTCATTGTTTTCCTGACACCGTCCCTGTTGCGAAAAAAACGAATAGGAACGGATTTATGGTAAGGCAAAACAAACAACAGATAGTCACCAGCAAAGCAATCACAGATCTAGCAATAAAAGAAAGAACACAAGAGACTTGTAGTGGTTCCACTAACATCTTGTTAGTGTACGTCCACTTGGGTAGAGGAGATTTTATTACTTTTCTACAAAAGAAAAATTACAAGACTGATAATGGAGAGGAAGAAGAAGAAAACACAACTTGTAAGATGCCACCTCACATTTTGAGATGATAATACATTCACCTAATCCCTATCCTTATATAAGGATTAATGCTTAGGGTTAAAGTAATTCATTTATGATATAAATCAATGCCTAATTAATTCTCCAATTCTCCTGATAGGCTTCCTTGTTTAACCAACCAATTAGGGAATTAATTCCTTTCTTCACCATCCCAAAAAGAAACCTTCTTCAAATCCTTCCACTTATGTAGGTAATTTATTCCCCTTCCTAATTTTACAAAATATGCAATAAATTTCTGATATCTTCCAAACCTTCTGCAGTTGAAAATATTATATTACTCGAATTAATAATATTTCCCAAATCTTCTCTAATTGGAAATATTCTATCACTATAATCAACAATATCTTCCAAATTTTCTGCAAATGGAAATATTGTATCAAAAATTCTAACAATCTCCACCTTGATACTATATTTCCTTGAAAGCATACCAACTCTACCTACATCCTTTTACTTTAAGCATCTTCTCGGATAAGACAACATTGTTACTTCCCCCAATGTGCTTCGGCATGGCCATCACCCATTGCACTTTGTCAGCAAACTCCGACAGCGCCACCGCCTGCCAACAAAGTGTACAAAGTAACCCCTTCAAGTAAGACCTATCAATCTTCACCATGAAAATAAACGTCTCTATGAACCATCTCAACCTTCCCCACACCATGCCACCACGTGGCACCTAGCATTTCGATAACCGATTCCAGTTCGAGCAATGCCCGAACTTAGCAATCTGTAAAGACTTATGCATATCCACTTCTTTCTTCTTGGATCTCTGACCAATTTTAGACGATCCCTTCTTCCGCTTATCAAGCACATCCTCTTGGCAAAATCCCACCATGTTGAAGCTTTCCCTTTTTATCATATTCTGCCTATGCAGAAACTCAAAGTCCCTTCTCGTGTGCCTAACTTTGACATCTTTACACGAGAACTGTAGGCTCCAACCCTTGACTCTCTAAGTACAGTGCATCCCATCACTTGACTTTATTTTTTTTCTTCTTCTCCCCTCTCTCCATACAAGTTAATAAGGCTTCCGTACTACTTCGTCCTCTATCTTCACTCAACCCCTTCATCTGATCCTTCAAGTCCTCAGATAGAAGACCTGCCTTCACATTAAGAGGTGCCTTCACTGAAGTACCCTCTCTCATCCGCATGGTGAAAAACGTCTTCAGCAAAATCAGACGGTTAGTTAGTGGCTTCTTTAAATAGAATTTTTCTAGCTTGGTCCAAATGTCCTTAGCAGTGGTCTCACCGCTCATCTTTGAAATGACATTTTATCCCATTGCTAATTGTAAAGTAGTAAATGCCCATCATTCCATCTCCTTCCTTTCAACGGTTGAAACATCACCCGTCAACTCCTCAGGAGCAAACAACACAGGATGAACATTGTTTCTCATCAGAACAGCTTTCATCCTCCATTACCATTTCTCGAAGTCTTTATCCAATTTCCATCTTTCTATTGCTAACTGAGATCCTGCTTCCATATTTGTCCCTTTGACATATAGCCTTTATACAAATGCTGAATCCTACTCCTCTCTTGCAATAATGCCTAACACCCTTTCTCAATCAACCTCGTAGCTCCGATACCAATTGTTACGGAAAAAACGAATAGGAACGGATTGATGGTAAAGCAAAACAAACAGCAGATAGTCACCAGCAAAGCAATCACAGATCTATCAATAAAAGAAAGAACACAAGAGATTTATAGTGGTTCCACTAATGTCTTGTTAGTGTACGTCCACTTGGGGAGAGGAGAATTTATTACTTTTCTACAAAAGAAAATTTATAAGACTGATAATGGAGAGGAAGAAGAAGAAAATACAACTTGTAAAATGCCGCCTCACATTTTGAGATGATAATACATTCACCTATTCCCTATCCTTATATAAGGATTAATGCTTGGGGTTGAAGTAATTGATTTATGATATAAATCAATGCCTAATTAATTCTCCAATTCTCCTGATAGGTTTCCTTGTTTGACCAACCAATTAGAGAATTAATTACTTACTTCACTATCCCAAAAAGAAACCTTCTTCAAATCCTTCCACTTATGTAGGCAATTTATTCCCCTGCCTAATTTTGCAAAAGTTGCAATTAATTTCTGATATCTTCCAAATATTCTACAGTTGGAAATATTATAGTACTCAAATTAACAATATTTCCCAAATCTTCTCTAATTGGAAATATTCTATTAACATAATCAATAATATCTTCCAAATCTTCTGCAAATGGAAATATTGTATCAAAAATTCTAACAGTCCTTGACCCAACCTAAACTATTAATACATTAATTAACAACATTTTAGATTAATTCTTTAAAAAGACATCAAGTGGCTGTGAGTGCTTGTGAAGACCCGCAACTTCCCCGTAAAGGAAAGCGTCGGATAGTTGCGAACAAACCACAACAGAACACATACAGAAGAACGTTTCATTTGTATATTACAACAATGCATCAGATTACAAGAATATACAGAGTATAAATGAATATTACACGGAAATATCAGAGATTTAAATTACATTTAAATACATAGCAGCGGAAAATAATACAAAGCACAACTAGAAGAGATATACGGATACAAAGCTTTCCGGATATCGTTCCAGCTGTAAACCAGGATCCTGTGAATATAAATCTGCAAAACCAAAACTACTAGCTGCCCGTGTCAAAATAAGGGCACCCAGAGTTTAGGTTAAAACAATAAACTCCAGGTCAGTCATGTGACTGGTGTGAGAACTAAAACAGTTATTAATCTTTATTTTCAAAGTTAGGTAAATCAAGGGACCACGCCGTATAACACGGAACGGGTTTCCTCCCAAGAATACCAGTGCATAAAACAAACAGCGCAATGCTAAATAAAGAAAGATGAAGCTGTTATAAGACCCAGGTCCTATCACACAATGCAACGCAAGCCGGGGGATAGGGTTTTCCCTTATAACAGCCAAAGAATGCTTGATACGTTTAAAACAAATCATTTGATACTACTATAAGTGCATAGTGTATAAAACAACTTCAAATCATAAGTATCAATCATAGGCGGCATGGGTACCATATATCATGTCGCCATACTAGTTTTACAATTAAAACCGCAAATGTCACGTATTTGGAAATTGGATTTCCATCTATGAACCGAGGCAAAAGATAGTCCTCAACCGATTCGTGACTCTCTAGCCCGAGCCACAGGTCAGAGCTCGAGTGACCTTGGAGCGACAGGGCCGGTCCACCGATGTGGATTAAACTTAAACCCTGAACACTACGTTTCCCCACCCTATGGGGTGTAAGTCTGGTCCGTCTGCCGACCAGAATGCATCGGCCGAAACCGATATAACCGAGGCGCCTCGCAACAGCAACAACCACATAAGTCAAACTCGTCAGGGCGTGTAAAACCACTGACGCCACTTCTAACTAGAAAAAAACGCATGCTGTAACAACCCGAAAATCTGGGCCAGTTTAAAATTTTTATTTTGGCAATTTTAGCGAATTTTGATTATTTAAAATGAATTATTTTAAATAATATCGACGGAAATTTATTTTGAATATAATTCGAACGTATATATTATACGCGTCGTCGTTATAATATAAATAATTATATATAATTATAAATAGAATTGAAAATGGCGCGGTAGTTCGATAATTCGATTTCAAACTTCAATTGAATGTACCGGGTGCAAAACAATCCGGATTTTAGTGAAACCAAAAACATTAGGATCTATTCGTGAATATCTTTCCAACGAATCCGAAAAATTAAGATTTCATATCGGGAATCAAAAGATATGTCCAGTTGAAAATTCTGAATAGTCGCTATGGAATTCAGGCCCTTAAAAATGGACATTTTGCAAATGACCTCGGATTTCGACGAAACCAGTTTTGTTGGATCCGCAGTGTCAAATTATTGCTAGATTCCAAATTTCATAATTTTTCGAATCAATATGTGAGCGTGGCAAAGGAAAACGCGTTTGACCAGTTTCAGTTGATTTTAATCGACTGGAAATTGGCCATTTTTCAAACGGTCTCAGAATTCGACGAAACTAGTTTTGTTAGGACCGTATCGTCAATACGAAGCTAGAAAATATTTTTCTGGAATTTTTCTAGTTAGTATGTGACCCCGGCAATTTGAAATGTACGTTTAAAATTCAATACAGTGATTTAAAATGTAAAATTCAACGGGAACAAATCGAAATGATCAAATCAGCTTGCGATACATATCCCATCGTGTTCGGAATGGGGGTAAAACGCTATGGACGACAGGCGGTGGGCCTCGTTTCGAGGTCGGAAATAAAAGTCAACCCTTGTGCAAATTTAAATAATTAAATAATAAAATAAAATATAATAAAAAAAAAATCTATTTCCCCTTTTCTCTTCTGCTTGGCCCCCCCCGATTCTTCATTCACTTACCAGAAAATAAAAAAAAAAAAAAAAGAAAAACCTAACCTAAACCAAATCGAACCCGCCTGACCCTCGAACCCGCCGACGAAGTCGCCGAAGCCCCCACCGCCGACCTCCTCCTTCCAGCGAAGACGACGCCACCCTCGAACACCCCTCCCAGTCGCGAAGCAATCGAAGCCTCCACCTCGAACATCATCGCGACGCCTCCTGAACCCTTGCCGCCGACGAACAACACCATCGAGCCCCCTTCGCATACCACGGTAAGCTTTTAAGCTATTTTATTTTGATTTTTATTTTTGGTTTATAAAACCGATTCAAAACAAAACTAAACTGTATTTTCTCTAGATTTAAAACTGAGAGTTAAACAGATTTTTTTATATTTTTTATTATAAAGATTTAAAACTGTTATATTTTTTTTTTTTTTTTTTTTTTTTTTTTTTAGATGAAAAACTGATTTTTCTGATAGTTTAAAAACTGATTTTTTATAAGTTAAAAACTGATGTTTTTAAAGGGTTAAAACAGAATTTTTAAAAAAAAGAAAGTAAAACAGATTTTATATATAAAGTTTTAAAAACTGTTTTTTTTAGAAATTTAAAAACTGATTTATAAAGAAATTAAAAACTGATTTTTTTGGGGGAATTTTAAAAACTGTTTTTTTATATATGAAGAATTGAAAACTGAATTTTGAAAATGAAGTAAAAACTGAATTTTGAAAATGAAAAAAAACTGATTTAAAAGGAAAAATAAAAACTGATTTTATTTTAAGGTTTAAATAGAAAAGGTTTAAACTTTAAAAAGAAAATGGTTTGAACTTTAAAAAGATTTGATCTTTAAAATAGAAAAGCAAAAGGGCGAGATTTTTTGTTTAGAAGAAAAAGTAGGATTTTTGAAAATAGAAAAGATTGGTTTTTATAAAGATGAAGATTTTATTTTTATAAAAGCGAAAACTTTATTTTTATAAAAGCGAAAACTTTATTTTTATAAAAGCGAAAACTTTATTTTTATAAAAGCGAAAACTTTTTTTTTATATATATAAAGGCGAAAACCTTAAAATAAAAATGTGATCTTTATATATTGAACTTCGAAATAAAAATTCGATTTTTATATATTGAATAGCAAAATAAAAATGTGATTTTTAAATAGGTAGTGGATAAGGGCAACGAAATAGACGAAAGAAAAGCACAGTGAAGATTTCCTACCCATGAAGAATTGCGTCATTCAGTTTAGCGAAAGGGTGAGAACTCCTCACTCTAAATTTCTTATTCTAGTTATACATATATATGTATATATATACTAGGATGCAGACGGTGCTTAGTAGCACCCGACACCCGTCCACAGACCATGGACTTGTTTGTTTGACTGTTTGGTGATTGATTGTGATATTGGTTTGAATGTGGTTTGTGGTGTGAAAAAAAAATCGAATCGATAAATTGGTTAGGATTAGACGTGCGTCGTTATAAGGCGAAGGAGTAAGGCTAGGTTAGACCCTTACTCCAAATTTTGTGGTTTGCATAACGAAAGTGAATTTGATTGATGTGTGAATGGCGTGGGCCTTCACTAGACCGGGGATAAGGCTAGGCCTTGTCCCGTTTCTAGTATCGTGCCGTTATGCCGCCGAAATTTTCTAAAATAAGTTAGAAAAATAAAAATATCATTTTATTTAAAGAATGAACTAAATTGAAATTCATATGTTGGAATAAAATGTTTTATCGTTAAAAATATAATTTTTAACGTGAATGTGAATAAATAAATATTCATTTACGAACCAGACGGTTTGTTTATGTACACCTATTTGAATGACGTTGATTGGGTCGATAAATTTTACACATCGCCTAACTGCACAAATAAAATATGTGTTTGATTGTTTGAAACCCCACACGGGTGTTGGGATGAAATTTGAAGTTCACTCATCCTGATTGATTAAATATGTCGATCGATTGATTGACAGGCTGTTATAAGCGTTGAATATCTATATTTGATGCTTATACAGTGTAGTGCACTTTGGTTGATGGTTGATTATTTTCAATGCTGTTATATACATGTGTTGTATGAAAATCCATATAATTAACTTTATATGGTAATTGATTGGGCCTCATTCCAGCTTTGAAAAAGAAATATGTGAAATAGAATATTTGAAAATAGAAATTTATGAAGCCGTGTTGATTAGATTGACGCCATTTTGACGTGAACGATATTTATATCGATTTTATTCATTTTGAAATGAATATTGAAGAGTGATTTCGAAATCGAATATTTTGAAATGAATTGAATTGAAAACGATTTCGAAATGAAATGAATTGAAAACGATTTCGAAATGAATTGAATGGAAAACGATTTCGAAATGAATTGAATATATAACGATTTCGAAATGAATTGAATTGAAAACGATTTCGAAATGAAATGAATTGAAAACGATTTCGAAATGAATTGAATTGAAACCGATTTCGAAATGAATTGAATTGAAACCGATTTCGAAATGAATTGAATTGAAAACGATTTCGAAATGAATTGAATTGAAAACGATTTCGAAATGAATTGAATTGAAAACGATTTCGAAATGAATTGAATTGAAAACGATTTCGAAATGAATTAAATGGAAAACGATTTCGAAATGAATTGAATTGAAACCGATTTCGAAATGAATTGAATTGAAAACGATTTCGAAATGAATTGAATTGAAAACGATTTCGAAATGAATTGAATTGAAAACGATTTCGAAATGAATTGAATTGAAAACGATTTCGAAATGAATTGAATATATAACGATTTCGAAATGAATTGAATATATAACGATTTCGAAATGAAATGAATTGAAAACGATTTCGAAATGAATTGAATGGAAAACGATTTCGAAATGAATTGAATTGAAAACGAATTCAAATTGAATTGAAAGCGAATTGAAATGGATTCAAATTGAATTGAAATTTGAATTGAATAGAAATGAATTTTAAAACGAATTTATAAAGAAGAATTCAATTTTGATTTGAATTGAAAAGGAAGTTGAAATTTCTTTTGAAACGAATTCATTATATAATTCGTTTTAAATAGAAATCGACGAAATATATATTATATATATTATATATATAATATAATGGCCTGAATAGAACGCGCCGCGCCGCGGCAGTTCGTGAATTTCGACCATTTATTTCAAACAGGCATTACGGGAGATCCGACCGTCGGATTCTCCTAAAACCGGAACCGTTGGGTTCGTATCGAAAAGAGCTTTGTAACGAATATTAGAAATTTGAAATCTAACGGTTGGATTTGGAATTATGTCCAAATCAAATTCGAAAAAGGTCGCTGTAAGTGCAGTTCGATGGCCATTGATGGAAATCGACTGTACGGGCCTTGATAAAATTATTAAAAATAGTAATAATTTGTGTAAAATCATAAGAAATGATTTGTGAAGATTCGGGATGAAAAACTCCATATTTGAAAAGATAAAAATAGATTTTTATCGAAATGAACTGGTTTTGAACTAGAATTATAATTCTATTTATTTTTAAATAAATAAATTGAATTAAAAAGGGGTTTTAAAAATAACCAGAATATCCAATGATTGCATTGGGGTGGATTTGAATCGAAATTGTCTTCGGAATATTTCGATATTGGAATTCGTGATTATACAAGTGGTGTTATGGAAATTTGAAAGATATATATTTATATCGTTATTTCCAATACGACATTTGTTAGTCGTAGAATTCGATATTGAATATAAGCCGATATATTTTCTATTCAGAGCCTTGTATTGAATATCGAATGTGATTTGGGTTTGTCGTGAATGGTGTCTTTACTAACACTATTCTTGAACCCAGTTGAGAAAAGATTAAATCTTTTTATTTAGATTTAATGAAGTGTACCAATTAAATAACATTTAATTGGAATTGAATCGATATTGATTTTTGGGTTTATCGTGAACAGTGTTTTAAATAACACTCGTTCTTTAACCCGATGATTAATGAATGTGATTTTGGGTTTATCGTGAACCGTGTTTTTAAATGACACTGATTCTTTAACCCAGTCAAAGATTAAAACTAAGTGGAGTTTTAATGAATCTTTAATTAGATTGAAATGATCGAAAATGGAGTATCACCAGTTTTGCTCCAAGCGATAGTTAAATCTTTAATTAGATTTGAACGTGAAATGGTAATTGAATTTACCAATAACACTGTGGTGTTAGATATGAAGTATAACCAGTTTTACTTCATGGGATGAATAGGTTGGGATTGGGAAATTAAAACAAATGATTACTTCGGTAAAGTTCGCTAATCCCGACTAGTTCGAATTGAGATTCAAACATAAATTCAAGGAATTTATCTTGGATAAAATTAATGGGAACCTTTCCCTATGAATGTGAAATTTAGAAACTAACTGTCGGTTGGCCAAGCAGAATGGTTTTCTGGGTATTGATCTGATGTTGGTTTCGGCCTTCGGGGTTAATATTTGGGGAATTATTCTCTTGATTAATTTACGGTTAGTGACTAATGAATTGGAATGAGGCGTATGTTGTGTTTGTGTAACACTTGTTTAAAATATACGCGAGTTATTCGGAAAGACCGGGTTTATCCCATTCTGAATAACTGATGCGACGATAAGTCGAAGATGAAGACGATGGTCGAAGACCGGAGGTCTTCACGTCGTTTGGGAGATGACTGATGATCTTGATTGGGCTGTACACCCAAGAAGATGGAAACAGTTAGTGATCGTCCAGACGTACTTGGAGATCGATGGATATGCGGGGTACTAGGTGCCTCCGGTTTCGTTCAGACCTAGAACGGACTTGTAAATGGATGGTGTGTCTGACATTGTATTCCTTTATATTGTATTTGTTGATCTCTGCTAAATATATATCTGTTTGGCGGCGGAGAATTTATTCTCTTGCTTAACGCCCTTCTCTGAGACATATGAGCTCAGAGGTTATATATTGGCAGAAATCAGTGGTACGATATGGATTGATAGTGTGGCATACTGAGATGCAGTGATCCAAACTTTTGTTGAAAAGCAAAGTTTGGTGGTTGATGATCAAAGCGCAGCTGATATAGCATGGCTTTGTGTATAGCGTTGATCCGCGAGCCTCACAGCCCGGGATGGTGGTAAACTGATGGTTTGATCAGTATACATTTTTTTTAGTGTAGTGGATTCGGTCGACCGATATTGAGCTTCGTGCTCGGAGGGATAGAGTAAGCGGTGTTTTCTCTTGCTGGGACGTAAGCCGCGGTGATACTTGAGTCCCCAAAAGTGCGGATGTGCATAGCGGTGTTTTCTCTCGCTGAGACGTAAGCCGCGGTGATTTGTACTACGCGAGCGATCTTTCGAATCAGGAGCCACCATGATGGAAATCCAATTTCCGATACGTGTATTTCGGCTTTATTTGTAGAGCCTAGTATGGCGACATAGTGGGATGGGGCACTCATGCCGTCTATGATTTATATTTATGATTGAAGTTGTTTTGACACTATACACTTATTATAGTATCAAATGATTTGTTTTAAACGTATCAAGCATGTTTGGCTGTTATAAGGGAAAACCCTATCCTCGGCTGCGTTGCATTGTGTGATGGGACCTGGGTCTTATAACAGCTTCATTTTTCTTTATTTAGCATTGCGCTGCTGGTTTTATGCACTGGTATTCTTGGGAGGAAACCCGTTCCGTGTTATACGGCGTGGTCCCTTGATTTACCTAGCTTTAAAAATAAAGATTAATAACTGTTTTAGTTCTCACACCAGTCACATGACTGACCTGGAGTTTATTGTTTTAACCTAAACTCTGGGTGCCCTTATTTTCGACACGGGCAGCTAGTAGTTTTGGTTTTGCAGATTTATATTCACAGGATCCTGGTTTACAGCTGGAACGATATCCGGAAAGCTTTGTATCCGTATATCTACTTCTAGTTGTATATTGTATTATTTTCCTCTGCCATGTATTTAAATGTAATTTAAATCTCTGATATTTCTGTGTAATATTTATTCATTTATACTCTGTATATTCTTGTAATCTGATGCATTGTTGTAATATACAATGAAATGTTCTTCTGTATGCGTTCTGTTGTGGCTTGTTCTCGAACTATCCGACGCTTTCCTTTACGGGGAAGTTGCGGGTCTTTACACGTGGTATCAGAGCTTTGGTTTACAAAGCTCAGGGAACAAGACACATTAGAAACATACGAAAGAATTCATCAGATATTGGATTAGTAATATCCAATTAGAATGACTCGTTAGAGATGGGATCAGTAGTATCCTAGGACGAGTGTGAAGAGTATATTTTTTTCAAATGAAAACAAATTTTGTTTTGAAAATCTAAATCAACTATTCGTATTTGATTATTTATTTATATTAAATTTGGGCAATCCAATATATAAAGACTTTGCATATACGCCTTGCAAACGTGTATTCGAAGTTTTAATATATTGAATAGATATAGAATCACACTCTAGTCGCCCGGAGATGATACTGATGATTGAGATCTCATCATCAGTGTTTATGTTCGAGTTTCGAAAGTGAGATATTTATATATTTCCAATCGACTGGTGTGAGAACCAAACTAGATAGGTTAATTGTTGTGATTTGGCATCAAAAACATGATTTTTAGTATATATATAATAAAAAAAATATATACCTTTGAAAGTTAACCAACACATTGATTGCTAGCTGTGATGATTGTTAATTCAACTAATAGAAATACTGGAATGATATATAAAGCATAAATCAAGATATTTGTTAATGAAAAGTAATGCAAACTCTCTTGATAAAATCCTCAAATATAATATAGGAGATGGTTCTCTATGGCTTATCTAATGCTGACTTCAGTATGACTCCGAAACAAACAAGGAGGGCCCAACAGAAAGCAGAAAAAGAAAGGGAGTTGAACTTAGGAACATACGTGGGTGTTTATTGTCGTATATGCAGAGAAGAAGGGCATTATGCGGTTCAGTGCCCTGAGAGAAAGAGAAGCAAGGAGAAAGAGATAAGAATGGACATAGTTTGTTTTAAGTGCAAAGAAACGGGACATTTTGTGGATAAGTGTCCAAACGTTAAGAAAAAATCCAAGAAATTGGGAAAAGAAAAGAAGTGCTTCCGATGCAAGGATATAGGGCATCTAGCCCGAAATTGCCCGTTAAAGAAGGGTGATAAGAAATCCAAAGGAAAGGAGATTTCTACTTTGGAAATTATGCAAGGAGGAGGCACGACTTCCTAGAAAGTTGGGTTTTAATGTAATGAACTAGCATTTTGGGATATATATATGTATGTATGTATGTGTATGATGCTTGTATGGACTTAAATATGCTTTTGTTTTAAAATGTATCGATATTGTATAATATAGCTGGTGTAAGAGGAATGATTGAACTAAGGTGAATTTAGCACCGCATATTAGAATGTTTTAGAATTTGATTAAAATTGCATGCATATACTTGTACTTACATTGAACAGGTCATAGCAAGGAGGCTAGAGCAGAGAATAAAATTTGTTTGCCCGACAAATAGGTACATGTTTACTACATAATTTCCTGTTTTGTTTGGGTGATGATGATTTTATGAGCCTATTGGCTAGCCGCTTGGCTTTTTCTTTTTCTTTTTGAGTTCTGAAGGACCGGGGAAGCTATTTGAAATTCCCCGATGCTCCCGGTGCAGGGGAGGTTATGGCGAAATTTTTCGAAAATTTAGGGTGTTAGCCAAATTTTTGAAATTTTTGAAAAGTTCTTAGAAACTGAAAAGTTGAAGAACTTAAGCCGTAATAAAAAACAATGGAAGTTGAGTTGAATTGTTAAACAACTTTCGACTTTGTTCCTTTTCGGGGACGAAAAGTTTTAAGTGGGGGAGATTGTAACAACCCGAAAATCTGGGCCAGTTTAAAATTTTTATTTTGGCAATTTTAGCGAATTTTGATTATTTAAAATGAATTATTTTAAATAATATCGACGGAAATTTATTTTGAATATAATTCGAACGTATATATTATACGCGTCGTCGTTATAATATAAATAATTATATATAATTATAAATAGAATTGAAAATGGCGCGGTAGTTCGATAATTCGATTTCAAACTTCAATTGAATGTACCGGGTGCAAAACAATCCGGATTTTAGTGAAACCAAAAACATTAGGATCTATTCGTGAATATCTTTCCAACGAATCCGAAAAATTAAGATTTCATATCGGGAATCAAAAGATATGTCCAGTTGAAAATTCTGAATAGTCGCTATGGAATTCAGGCCCTTAAAAATGGACATTTTGCAAATGACCTCGGATTTCGACGAAACCAGTTTTGTTGGATCCGCAGTGTCAAATTATTGCTAGATTCCAAATTTCATAATTTTTCGAATCAATATGTGAGCGTGGCAAAGGAAAACGCGTTTGACCAGTTTCAGTTGATTTTAATCGACTGGAAATTGGCCATTTTTCAAACGGTCTCAGAATTCGACGAAACTAGTTTTGTTAGGACCGTATCGTCAATACGAAGCTAGAAAATATTTTTCTGGAATTTTTCTAGTTAGTATGTGACCCCGGCAATTTGAAATGTACGTTTAAAATTCAATACAGTGATTTAAAATGTAAAATTCAACGGGAACAAATCGAAATGATCAAATCAGCTTGCGATACATATCCCATCGTGTTCGGAATGGGGGTAAAACGCTATGGACGACAGGCGGTGGGCCTCGTTTCGAGGTCGGAAATAAAAGTCAACCCTTGTGCAAATTTAAATAATTAAATAATAAAATAAAATATAATAAAAAAAAAATCTATTTCCCCTTTTCTCTTCTGCTTGGCCCCCCCCGATTCTTCATTCACTTACCAGAAAATAAAAAAAAATAAAAAAAAAAAACCTAACCTAAACCAAATCGAACCCGCCTGACCCTCGAACCCGCCGACGAAGTCGCCGAAGCCCCCACCGCCGACCTCCTCCTTCCAGCGAAGACGACGCCACCCTCGAACACCCCTCCCAGTCGCGAAGCAATCGAAGCCTCCACCTCGAACATCATCGCGACGCCTCCTGAACCCTTGCCGCCGACGAACAACACCATCGAGCCCCCTTCGCATACCACGGTAAGCTTTTAAGCTATTTTATTTTGATTTTTATTTTTGGTTTATAAAACCGATTCAAAACAAAACTAAACTGTATTTTCTCTAGATTTAAAACTGAGAGTTAAACAGATTTTTTTATATTTTTTATTATAAAGATTTAAAACTGTTATATTTTTTTTTTTTTTTTTTTTTTTTTTTTTTTTTTTAGATGAAAAACTGATTTTTCTGATAGTTTAAAAACTGATTTTTTATAAGTTAAAAACTGATGTTTTTAAAGGGTTAAAACAGAATTTTTAAAAAAAAGAAAGTAAAACAGATTTTATATATAAAGTTTTAAAAACTGTTTTTTTTTAGAAATTTAAAAACTGATTTATAAAGAAATTAAAAACTGATTTTTTTGGGGGAATTTTAAAAACTGTTTTTTTATATATGAAGAATTGAAAACTGAATTTTGAAAATGAAGTAAAAACTGAATTTTGAAAATGAAAAAAAACTGATTTAAAAGGAAAAATAAAAACTGATTTTATTTTAAGGTTTAAATAGAAAAGGTTTAAACTTTAAAAAGAAAATGGTTTGAACTTTAAAAAGATTTGATCTTTAAAATAGAAAAGCAAAAGGGCGAGATTTTTTGTTTAGAAGAAAAAGTAGGATTTTTGAAAATAGAAAAGATTGGTTTTTATAAAGATGAAGATTTTATTTTTATAAAAGCGAAAACTTTATTTTTATAAAAGCGAAAACTTTATTTTTATAAAAGCGAAAACTTTATTTTTATAAAAGCGAAAACTTTTTTTTTATATATATAAAGGCGAAAACCTTAAAATAAAAATGTGATCTTTATATATTGAACTTCGAAATAAAAATTCGATTTTTATATATTGAATAGCAAAATAAAAATGTGATTTTTAAATAGGTAGTGGATAAGGGCAACGAAATAGACGAAAGAAAAGCACAGTGAAGATTTCCTACCCATGAAGAATTGCGTCATTCAGTTTAGCGAAAGGGTGAGAACTCCTCACTCTAAATTTCTTATTCTAGTTATACATATATATGTATATATATACTAGGATGCAGACGGTGCTTAGTAGCACCCGACACCCGTCCACAGACCATGGACTTGTTTGTTTGACTGTTTGGTGATTGATTGTGATATTGGTTTGAATGTGGTTTGTGGTGTGAAAAAAAAATCGAATCGATAAATTGGTTAGGATTAGACGTGCGTCGTTATAAGGCGAAGGAGTAAGGCTAGGTTAGACCCTTACTCCAAATTTTGTGGTTTGCATAACGAAAGTGAATTTGATTGATGTGTGAATGGCGTGGGCCTTCACTAGACCGGGGATAAGGCTAGGCCTTGTCCCGTTTCTAGTATCGTGCCGTTATGCCGCCGAAATTTTCTAAAATAAGTTAGAAAAATAAAAATATCATTTTATTTAAAGAATGAACTAAATTGAAATTCATATGTTGGAATAAAATGTTTTATCGTTAAAAATATAATTTTTAACGTGAATGTGAATAAATAAATATTCATTTACGAACCAGACGGTTTGTTTATGTACACCTATTTGAATGACGTTGATTGGGTCGATAAATTTTACACATCGCCTAACTGCACAAATAAAATATGTGTTTGATTGTTTGAAACCCCACACGGGTGTTGGGATGAAATTTGAAGTTCACTCATCCTGATTGATTAAATATGTCGATCGATTGATTGACAGGCTGTTATAAGCGTTGAATATCTATATTTGATGCTTATACAGTGTAGTGCACTTTGGTTGATGGTTGATTATTTTCAATGCTGTTATATACATGTGTTGTATGAAAATCCATATAATTAACTTTATATGGTAATTGATTGGGCCTCATTCCAGCTTTGAAAAAGAAATATGTGAAATAGAATATTTGAAAATAGAAATTTATGAAGCCGTGTTGATTAGATTGACGCCATTTTGACGTGAACGATATTTATATCGATTTTATTCATTTTGAAATGAATATTGAAGAGTGATTTCGAAATCGAATATTTTGAAATGAATTGAATTGAAAACGATTTCGAAATGAAATGAATTGAAAACGATTTCGAAATGAATTGAATGGAAAACGATTTCGAAATGAATTGAATATATAACGATTTCGAAATGAATTGAATTGAAAACGATTTCGAAATGAAATGAATTGAAAACGATTTCGAAATGAATTGAATTGAAACCGATTTCGAAATGAATTGAATTGAAACCGATTTCGAAATGAATTGAATTGAAAACGATTTCGAAATGAATTGAATTGAAAACGATTTCGAAATGAATTGAATTGAAAACGATTTCGAAATGAATTGAATTGAAAACGATTTCGAAATGAATTAAATGGAAAACGATTTCGAAATGAATTGAATTGAAACCGATTTCGAAATGAATTGAATTGAAAACGATTTCGAAATGAATTGAATTGAAAACGATTTCGAAATGAATTGAATTGAAAACGATTTCGAAATGAATTGAATTGAAAACGATTTCGAAATGAATTGAATATATAACGATTTCGAAATGAATTGAATATATAACGATTTCGAAATGAAATGAATTGAAAACGATTTCGAAATGAATTGAATGGAAAACGATTTCGAAATGAATTGAATTGAAAACGAATTCAAATTGAATTGAAAGCGAATTGAAATGGATTCAAATTGAATTGAAATTTGAATTGAATAGAAATGAATTTTAAAACGAATTTATAAAGAAGAATTCAATTTTGATTTGAATTGAAAAGGAAGTTGAAATTTCTTTTGAAACGAATTCATTATATAATTCGTTTTAAATAGAAATCGACGAAATATATATTATATATATTATATATATAATATAATGGCCTGAATAGAACGCGCCGCGCCGCGGCAGTTCGTGAATTTCGACCATTTATTTCAAACAGGCATTACGGGAGATCCGACCGTCGGATTCTCCTAAAACCGGAACCGTTGGGTTCGTATCGAAAAGAGCTTTGTAACGAATATTAGAAATTTGAAATCTAACGGTTGGATTTGGAATTATGTCCAAATCAAATTCGAAAAAGGTCGCTGTAAGTGCAGTTCGATGGCCATTGATGGAAATCGACTGTACGGGCCTTGATAAAATTATTAAAAATAGTAATAATTTGTGTAAAATCATAAGAAATGATTTGTGAAGATTCGGGATGAAAAACTCCATATTTGAAAAGATAAAAATAGATTTTTATCGAAATGAACTGGTTTTGAACTAGAATTATAATTCTATTTATTTTTAAATAAATAAATTGAATTAAAAAGGGGTTTTAAAAATAACCAGAATATCCAATGATTGCATTGGGGTGGATTTGAATCGAAATTGTCTTCGGAATATTTCGATATTGGAATTCGTGATTATACAAGTGGTGTTATGGAAATTTGAAAGATATATATTTATATCGTTATTTCCAATACGACATTTGTTAGTCGTAGAATTCGATATTGAATATAAGCCGATATATTTTCTATTCAGAGCCTTGTATTGAATATCGAATGTGATTTGGGTTTGTCGTGAATGGTGTCTTTACTAACACTATTCTTGAACCCAGTTGAGAAAAGATTAAATCTTTTTATTTAGATTTAATGAAGTGTACCAATTAAATAACATTTAATTGGAATTGAATCGATATTGATTTTTGGGTTTATCGTGAACAGTGTTTTAAATAACACTCGTTCTTTAACCCGATGATTAATGAATGTGATTTTGGGTTTATCGTGAACCGTGTTTTTAAATGACACTGATTCTTTAACCCAGTCAAAGATTAAAACTAAGTGGAGTTTTAATGAATCTTTAATTAGATTGAAATGATCGAAAATGGAGTATCACCAGTTTTGCTCCAAGCGATAGTTAAATCTTTAATTAGATTTGAACGTGAAATGGTAATTGAATTTACCAATAACACTGTGGTGTTAGATATGAAGTATAACCAGTTTTACTTCATGGGATGAATAGGTTGGGATTGGGAAATTAAAACAAATGATTACTTCGGTAAAGTTCGCTAATCCCGACTAGTTCGAATTGAGATTCAAACATAAATTCAAGGAATTTATCTTGGATAAAATTAATGGGAACCTTTCCCTATGAATGTGAAATTTAGAAACTAACTGTCGGTTGGCCAAGCAGAATGGTTTTCTGGGTATTGATCTGATGTTGGTTTCGGCCTTCGGGGTTAATATTTGGGGAATTATTCTCTTGATTAATTTACGGTTAGTGACTAATGAATTGGAATGAGGCGTATGTTGTGTTTGTGTAACACTTGTTTAAAATATACGCGAGTTATTCGGAAAGACCGGGTTTATCCCATTCTGAATAACTGATGCGACGATAAGTCGAAGATGAAGACGATGGTCGAAGACCGGAGGTCTTCACGTCGTTTGGGAGATGACTGATGATCTTGATTGGGCTGTACACCCAAGAAGATGGAAACAGTTAGTGATCGTCCAGACGTACTTGGAGATCGATGGATATGCGGGGTACTAGGTGCCTCCGGTTTCGTTCAGACCTAGAACGGACTTGTAAATGGATGGTGTGTCTGACATTGTATTCCTTTATATTGTATTTGTTGATCTCTGCTAAATATATATCTGTTTGGCGGCGGAGAATTTATTCTCTTGCTTAACGCCCTTCTCTGAGACATATGAGCTCAGAGGTTATATATTGGCAGAAATCAGTGGTACGATATGGATTGATAGTGTGGCATACTGAGATGCAGTGATCCAAACTTTTGTTGAAAAGCAAAGTTTGGTGGTTGATGATCAAAGCGCAGCTGATATAGCATGGCTTTGTGTATAGCGTTGATCCGCGAGCCTCACAGCCCGGGATGGTGGTAAACTGATGGTTTGATCAGTATACATTTTTTTTAGTGTAGTGGATTCGGTCGACCGATATTGAGCTTCGTGCTCGGAGGGATAGAGTAAGCGGTGTTTTCTCTTGCTGGGACGTAAGCCGCGGTGATACTTGAGTCCCCAAAAGTGCGGATGTGCATAGCGGTGTTTTCTCTCGCTGAGACGTAAGCCGCGGTGATTTGTACTACGCGAGCGATCTTTCGAATCAGGAGCCACCATGATGGAAATCCAATTTCCGATACGTGTATTTCGGCTTTATTTGTAGAGCCTAGTATGGCGACATAGTGGGATGGGGCACTCATGCCGTCTATGATTTATATTTATGATTGAAGTTGTTTTGACACTATACACTTATTATAGTATCAAATGATTTGTTTTAAACGTATCAAGCATGTTTGGCTGTTATAAGGGAAAACCCTATCCTCGGCTGCGTTGCATTGTGTGATGGGACCTGGGTCTTATAACAGCTTCATTTTTCTTTATTTAGCATTGCGCTGCTGGTTTTATGCACTGGTATTCTTGGGAGGAAACCCGTTCCGTGTTATACGGCGTGGTCCCTTGATTTACCTAGCTTTAAAAATAAAGATTAATAACTGTTTTAGTTCTCACACCAGTCACATGACTGACCTGGAGTTTATTGTTTTAACCTAAACTCTGGGTGCCCTTATTTTCGACACGGGCAGCTAGTAGTTTTGGTTTTGCAGATTTATATTCACAGGATCCTGGTTTACAGCTGGAACGATATCCGGAAAGCTTTGTATCCGTATATCTACTTCTAGTTGTATATTGTATTATTTTCCTCTGCCATGTATTTAAATGTAATTTAAATCTCTGATATTTCTGTGTAATATTTATTCATTTATACTCTGTATATTCTTGTAATCTGATGCATTGTTGTAATATACAATGAAATGTTCTTCTGTATGCGTTCTGTTGTGGCTTGTTCTCGAACTATCCGACGCTTTCCTTTACGGGGAAGTTGCGGGTCTTTACACATGCCCTCCCTGAGGTCCGTCTCCCGTTTTTGGTTCACAACCGGGGTGCGAGGCTCGCGAATTCACGTTACACAAAGCTGTGCCACACAGGCTGTGCTTTGATCATCACCACAAGACTTTGCTTTTCAACAGAAGCCTCGATCATTTGCCACTTAGGCATGCCACACAGGCAATTCACTCCATGAGTTTGATATCCATCAATATATAACCCCTGAGCTCGTACGTCTCAGAGAAGGGCGTTAAGCAAAAGAATAAATTCTCCGCCGCCAAACAGATATATATTTAATAGAAATCAATCGCACAGACTAAAATCCAATGTCAGACACACAGTCCATTTACAAGTCCGTTCTGGGGCTGAACGAAACCGGAGGCACCTAGTACCCCGCATATCCATCGATCTCCAAGTACGTCTGGACGATCACCAACTGTTTCCATCTTCTTGGGTGTACAGCCCAATCAAGATCATCAGTTATCACCCAAACGACGTGAAGACTTCCGGTCTTCGACCACCGTCTTCACCTTCGACACCACGTCGAATCAGTTATTCAGAATGGGATAAACCCGGTCTTTCTGAATAACTCGTGTATATATTATAAAAGTGTTACACAAACACAACATACGCCTCATTCCACTTCAGAATATTCTTTTATTCAAATATTCCCATTAATTTTATCCAAGATAAATTCTTTAAATTTATTCTTTAATCTCCCTTGAATATCAATTCAAACTAGTCGGGATTAGCGAACCACACCGAAGTAATCATTTATTTTATTTCCCAAACCCAACCTATTCATCCCATGAAGTAAAACTGGTAGTACTTCATATCTAACACCACAGTGTCATCGGTAATTCAATTACCATTTCACGTTCAAATCTAATTAAAGATTTAACTATCGCCTGGAGTAAAACTGGTGATACTCCATTCTCGATCTTTTCAATCTATTTAAAGATTCATTAAAACTCCACTTAGTTTTAATCTTCGGCTGGGTTAAAGAATCAGTGTCATTTAAAACACGGTTCACGATAAACCCAAAATCACATTCCATTAATTATCGGGTTAAAGAACGAGTGTTATTTAAAACACTGTTCACGATAAACCCAAAATCACATTCCATTAATTATCGGGTTAAAGAACGAGTGTTATTTAAAACACTGTTCACGATAAACCCAAAAATCAATATCACTTCAATTCCAATTAAATATCATTTAATTGGTACACTTCATTAAATCTAAATAAAAAGATTTAATCTTTTCTCAACTGGGTTCAAGAACAGTGTTAGTGAAGACACCATTCACGACAAACCCAAATCACATTTGATATTCAATACAAGGCTCTGAATAGAAAATATACCGGCTTATATTCAATATCAAATTCTACGACTAACAAATGTCGTATTGGAAATAACGATATAAATATATATCTTTCAAATTTCCATAACAACATCTGTATAATCACGAATTCCAACATCGAAATATTCCGAAGACAATTTCGATTCAAATCCACTCCAATGCAATCATTGGAAATTCTGGTTATTTTCAAAACCCTTTTCAAATTCAATTTATTTATTTAAAAATAAATAGAATTATATTTCTAGTTCAAAACTAGTTCATTTCGATAAAAATCTATTTTTATCTTTTCAAATATGGAGTTTTTCATCCCAAATCTTCACAAATCATTTCTTATGATTTTACACAAATTATTACTATTTTTAATAATTTTATCAAGGCCCGTACAGTCGATTTCCACCAATGGCCATCGAACTGCACGTATAGCGACCTTTTTCCAATTTGATTTGGACCTAATTCCAAATCCAACCGTTAGATTTCAAATTTATCACATTCGTTAGAAAGCCCTTTTCGATACGAACCCAACGGTTCCGGTTTTAGGAGAAGCCGACGGTCGGATCTCCCGCAATGTCCGTTTGAAATAAATGGTCGAAATTCACGAACTGCCGCGGCGCGGCGCGTTCTATTCAGGCCATTATATTATATATATAATATATATAATATATACTTCGTCGATTTCTATTTAAAACGAATTATATAAATAGTTTTGAATTCGTTTCAAAAACATTTTCAACTTCCTTTTCAATTCAAATCACAATTGAATTCTTCTTTATAGATTCGTTTTAAAATTCATTTCTATTCAATTCAAATTTCAATTCAATTTGAATTCGTTTTCAATTCAATTCATTTCGAAATCGTTTTCAATTCACATCATTTCGAAATCGTTTTCAATTCACTTCATTTCGAATTCGTTTTCAATTCACTTTGAATTCGTTTTCAATTCACTTTGAATTCGTTTTCAATTCACTTTGAATTCGTTTTCAATTCACTTTGAATTCGTTTTCAATTCACTTCATTTCGAAATCGTTTTCAATTCACTTTGAATTCGTTTTCAATTCAATTCATTTCGAAATCGTTTTCAATTCACTTCATTTCGAAATCGTTTTCAATTCACTTTGAATTCGTTTTCAATTCAATTCATTTCGAAATCGTTTTCAATTCACTTTGATTTCGTTTTCAATTCAATTCATTTCGAAATCGTTTTCAATTCACTTTGAATTCGTTTTCAATTCAATTCATTTCGAAATCATTTTCAATTCACATCATTTCGAAATCGTTTTCAATTCACTTCATTTCGAAATCGTTTTCAATTCACATCATTTCGAAATCGTTTTCAATTCACTTTGAATTCGTTTTCAATTCAATTCATTTCGAAATCGTTTTCAATTCACATCATTTCGAAATCGTTTTCAATTCACTTCATTTCGAAATCGTTTTCAATTCACTTCATTTCGAAATCGTTTTCAATTCACTTCATTTCGAAATCGTTTTCAATTCACTTTGAATTCGTTTTCAATTCAATTCATTTCGAAATCGTTTTCAATTCACATCATTACGAAATCGTTTAAAATCGATATAAATATCGTTCACGTCAAAATGGCGTCAAACTAATCAACACGACTTCATAAATTTCTATTTTCAAATATTCTATTTCAAATATTTCTATTTCAAATATTTCCATTTCTAAACTGGAATGAGGCCCAATCAACTACCATATAAAATTAATTATATGGATTTTCACACAACACATGTATATAATCACATTGAAAAATGATCAACCATCAACCAAAGTGCACTACACTGTATAAGCATCAAATAAAGATATCTAACGCTTATAACAGCCTGTCAATCAATCGATCGACATATTTAATCAATCAGGATGAGTGAACTTCAAATTTCATCCCAACACCCGTGTGGGGTTTCAAGCAATCAAACACAGATTTTATTTGTGCAGTTGGGCGATGTGTAAAATTTATCGTCCCAATCAATGTCATTCAAATAAGTGTACATAAACAAACCATCTGGTTTGTAAATGAATATTTATTTATTCACTTCACTATTTTCATATTCACGTTAAAAATTATATTTTTAACGATAAAACATTTTATTCCAACACATGAATTTCTATTCAATTCATTTATTCAATAAAAATGATATTTTTATTTTTCTAACATATTTTAGAAAATTTCGGCGGCATAACGGCACGATACTAGAAACGGGACGAGGCCTAGCCTTATCCCCGGTCTAGTGAAGGCCCACGCCATTCACACATCAATCAAATTCATTCAATTCACCCAAACAACTCAATTTCAATTCAAATATCCAACTAATCTATGCAACCAAACAAACAAGTCCATGGTCTGTGGACGATTGTGTCGGGTGCTACTAAGCACCGTCTGCATCCTTGTATATATATATAACTAGAAAAAGAATTTTGAGTGAGAAGTTCTCACCGAAAGCTATCCAATACCACGACACTCCTATTGTAGAGATCTTCGTCGTTCTCGCCTTTCCTTCCATCTCCGTTGCCCGTAGTCACTACATATATAAAAATCACACATTTTTATATTTTGATTGTCTTTAAAATAAAAATCACATTTTTATTTGTTCACTTTCAATTTAGAAATCATATTTTTATACTCACTTCATATATTTAAAAATCGAATTTTTACTATGCTATTCAATATATAAAAATCATATTTTTACTTTCACGCTATATGGATAAAAATGCTATTTTTACACCGCTACTATATAGATAAAAATTCTATTTTTACATCGTTATTCTATATATAAAGATCTCGCCTTTTCTATTTTTAAAGTTCAACCCTTTTTCTAATTTTAAAGTTTTCACCTTTTCTAATTTTAAAGTTTTCACCTTTTCTAATTATCATCACTTGATTTCAACGTATATAAAATAAAAATCAGATTTTTATTTCGCTACATATACAAAGATGATATCTTTATATTCTCTATCCTATAAAGATTATATTTTTAATACTTTAAAAATATAAAAATCATATTTTTAATATTTCTATATAGTAAAGATTATATTTTTAATACTTTAAAAATATAAAAACTATATTTTTATCACTTTAAAAATATAAAGATCGTATCTTTAACCAAATAAAAAATCCTATCTTTCACCTTTAAAAATACCGTCTTTTCTACTTTAAAAATATCGTCTTTTCTCTTTTTAAAATATCGTCTTTTCTACTTTAAAAATATCGTCTTTTCTACTTTAAAAATATCGTCTTTTCTCTTTTTAAAATATCGTCTTTTCTCTTTTTAAAATATCGTCTTTTCTCTTTTTAAAATATCGTCTTTTCTCTTTTTAAAGTATAAATCTTTGGCTATTTAAAATCTAAAAATAAAATCAGTTTTAAAATAAATCTTAAAAATAAAAACAGTTTAATAAGCAAATAAAATTCAGTTAATAAAATAAATAAAATCAGTAAATAAAATAAATAAAATCAGTAAATAAAATCAGAAAAACTTACAGGGGGGGGTTCATCATCGGTTTTGGGTCCAGGGGTGGGGGGGACTGTGGTGTCGCGTCGGTGGAGGAGGAAGGTCGGGTGTCACGGCGGCGGGAGGAGCAGGGTTCCAGTGGGCCCAGGTTGCTGTCACGGCGAGGTTTACGGTTTGGGGGGGGCTCGAACATCGAATGGAGGGAGAGGGGAGCGTCGCCGTTGACCGGAGGGCGGAGCAGCTGGAGCGGCGTCACCTGGCGGCGGCGAAGGCGGATCCGCCTGGAGGAGCGATCGATTCTCCATTTTTTTTTCTTTATTCTGAAATATGTAATCGGGGGGGGGGGGGGGGCTAGAGTGTCTTAAGGAGGGAAGATAAATTTTTTTTTATTATATTTATTTATTTATTAATTATTTAATTTGCAAAGAGTTGACTTTTACTAATGACCCCTAAACGAGGCCCACCGCCTGTCGCCCATAGCGTTTTACCCCCATTCCGAACACAATGGGATATGTATCGCAGGTTGATTCGATCGTTTGAATCAGTTTCCGTTGAATTTACATTTAAATCATTATATTGAATTTTAAACGTACATTTCAAATTACCGGGGTCACATACTAACTAGAAAAACTCCAGAAAAATATTTTCTAGCTTCGTATTGACGATACGGTCCTAACAAAACTAGTTTCGTCGAATTCTGAGACCGTTAGAAAAATGGCCAATTTCCAGTCGATTAAAATCAACTGAAATGGTCAAAACACGTTTTCCTTTGCCACGCTCACATATTGATTCAGAAAATTATGAAATTTGAAACCTAGCAATAACTTGACATCACGGACCCAACAAAAGTGGTTTCGTCGAAATCCGAGGTCGTTTGCAAAATGTCCATTTTTAAGGGCCTGAATTCCATAGCGACTATTCAGAATTTTCAACTGGACATATCTCTCAATTTTTAAAGTGAAATCTCAGTTTCTTACATCCGTTAGAAAGATATCATCAATTAGATCCTAATGTTTTTGGTTTCACTAAAATCCGGTTTGTTTTGCACCCGGTACATTCAATTGAAGTTTGAAATCGAATTATCGAACTACCGCGCCATTTTCAATTCCTTTTATAATTATATATAAATATTTATATTCTAACGACGACGTATATAAAATATACGTTCGAATTCTATTCAAAATAAATTTCACGTCGATATTATTTAAAATAATCTATTTTAAATATTCAAAATTCGCTAAAATCGCCAAAATAAAAATTTCAAACTGGCTCGCATTTTGCGGGTTATTACAATCTCCCCCACTTAAAACTTTTCGTCCCCGAAAAGGAACAAAGTCGAAAGTGGTTTGATTATTCAACTCTACAATCGATCAGGCTTCCATTCTCCAACTTTTCAGTTTCTGAGAATTTTCAAAATTTCAAAAATTTGGCTAACACCCTAAATTTTCGAAAAATTTCGCCATAACCTCCCCTGCAATGGGAGCATCGGGGAATTTCAAATAGCTTCCCCGGTCCTTCAGATCTCAAAAAGAAAAAGAAAAGGCCAAGCGGCTAGCCAATAGGCTCACAAAATCATCATCACCCAAACAAAACAGGAAATTATGTAGTAAACATGTACCTATTTGTCGGGCAAACAAATTTTATTCTTCGGCTCTAGCCTCCTTGCTATGACCTGTTCAATGTAAGTATATGTATATGCAAGCAAATGTAACCAATTTTCAATATAATTCAATATTCGGTTCAATTAGGCTAAATGGTTAAAATTAGCAAACAAATAGGCAAACAACACAAACATCAATCAATTAGTGGATTAGAGTTTTCAAATTCATAATTTTTATACATATACAAAAAATCATGTTTTGATGCCAATTCACAACAATGTATTCTAACTATATAAGTTTTGGTTCTCACACCAGTCTAATGGAAATATATAGAAAATCACACCTTCGAAACTCGAATATGAATACTGATGATGATGCACCATCATCAGAATCATCCCCGGATATCTAGAATGTGATTCCATATCTACCCAGTATATTAAAATTTCGAATATACGTTCATGACGCGTATACGCGAAATCTATATATACTCGATTGTCCATATTCAAAATAAATAAATAATCAAATACGTTTAAAACGATTTAAATTTTCAAAACAAAATTGTTTTCATTTGAAAAATATACTCTTCACACTCGTTCTAGGATACTACTGATCCTATCTCTAACGAGTCATTCTAATTGGATATTGCTAATCCAATATCTGATGAATTCTTTCGTATGGTTCTAATGTGTCTTGTTCTCGAGCTCTGTAAACCAAAGCTCCGATACCAACTGTGAAGACCCGCAACTTCCCCGTAAAGGAAAGCGTCGGATAGTTCGCGAACAAACCACAACAGAACACATACAGAAGAACGTTTCATTTGTATATTACAACAATGCATCAGATTACAAGAATATACAGAGTATAAATGAATATTACACGGAAATATCAGAGATTTAAATTACATTTAAATACATAGCAGCGGAAAATAATACAAAGCACAACTAGAAGAGATATACGGATACAAAGCTTTCCGGATATCGTTCCAGCTGTAAACCAGGATCCTGTGAATATAAATCTGCAAAACCAAAACTACTAGCTGCCCGTGTCAAAATAAGGGCACCCAGAGTTTAGGTTAAAACAATAAACTCCAGGTCAGTCATGTGACTGGTGTGAGAACTAAAACAGTTATTAATCTTTATTTTCAAAGTTAGGTAAATCAAGGGACCACGCCGTATAACACGGAACGGGTTTCCTCCCAAGAATACCAGTGCATAAAACAAACAGCGCAATGCTAAATAAAGAAAGATGAAGCTGTTATAAGACCCAGGTCCTATCACACAATGCAACGCAAGCCGGGGGATAGGGTTTTCCCTTATAACAGCCAAAGAATGCTTGATACGTTTAAAACAAATCATTTGATACTACTATAAGTGCATAGTGTATAAAACAACTTCAAATCATAAGTATCAATCATAGGCGGCATGGGTAGCATATATCATGTCGCCATACTAGTTTTACAATTAAAACCGCAAATGTCACGTATTTGGAAATTGGATTTCCGTCTATGAACCGAGGCAAAAGATAGTCCTCAACCGATTCGTGACTCTCTAGCCCGAGCCACAGGTCAGAGCTCGAGTGACCTTGGAGCGACAGGGCCGGTCCACCGATGTGGATTAAACTTAAACCCTGAACACTACGTTTCCCCACCCTATGGGGTGTAAGTCTGGTCCGTCTGCCGACCAGAATGCATCGGCCGAAACCGATATAACCGAGGCGCCTCGCAACAGCAACAACCACATAAGTCAAACTCGTCAGGGCGTGTAAAACCACTGACGCCACTTCTAACTAGAAAAAAACGCATGCCCTCCCTGAGGTCCGTCTCCCGTTTTTGGTTCACAACCGGGGTGCGAGGCTCGCGAATTCACGTTACACAAAGCTGTGCCACACAGGCTGTGCTTTGATCATCACCACAAGACTTTGCTTTTCAACAGAAGCCTCGATCATTTGCCACTTAGGCATGCCACACAGGCAATTCACTCCATGAGTTTGATATCCATCAATATATAACCCCTGAGCTCGTACGTCTCAGAGAAGGGCGTTAAGCAAAAGAATAAATTCTCCGCCGCCAAACAGATATATATTTAATAGAAATCAATCGCACAGACTAAAATCCAATGTCAGACACACAGTCCATTTACAAGTCCGTTCTGGGGCTGAACGAAACCGGAGGCACCTAGTACCCCGCATATCCATCGATCTCCAAGTACGTCTGGACGATCACCAACTGTTTCCATCTTCTTGGGTCTACAGCCCAATCAAGATCATCAGTTATCACCCAAACGACGTGAAGACTTCCGGTCTTCGACCACCGTCTTCACCTTCGACACCACGTCGAATCAGTTATTCAGAATGGGATAAACCCGGTCTTTCTGAATAACTCGCGTATATATTATAAAAGTGTTACACAAACACAACATACGCCTCATTCCACTTCAGAATATTCTTTTATTCAAATATTCCTATTAATTTTATCCAAGATAAATTCTTTAAATTTATTCTTTAATCTCCCTTGAATATCAATTCAAACTAGTCGGGATTAGCGAACCACACCGAAGTAATCATTTATTTTATTTCCCAATCCCAACCTATTCATCCCATGAAGTAAAACTGGTAGTACTTCATATCTAACACCACAGTGTCATCGGTAATTCAATTACCATTTCACGTTCAAATCTAATTAAAGATTTAACTATCGCCTGGAGTAAAACTGGTGATACTCCATTCTCGATCTTTTCAATCTATTTAAAGATTCATTAAAACTCCACTTAGTTTTAATCTTCGGCTGGGTTAAAGAATCAGTGTCATTTAAAACACGGTTCACGATAAACCCAAAATCACATTCCATTAATTATCGGGTTAAAGAACGAGTGTTATTTAAAACACTGTTCACGATAAACCCAAAATCACATTCCATTAATTATCGGGTTAAAGAACGAGTGTTATTTAAAACACTGTTCACGATAAACCCAAAAATCAATATCACTTCAATTCCAATTAAATATCATTTAATTGGTACACTTCATTAAATCTAAATAAAAAGATTTAATCTTTTCTCAACTGGGTTCAAGAACAGTGTTAGTGAAGACACCATTCACGACAAACCCAAATCACATTTGATATTCAATACAAGGCTCTGAATAGAAAATATACCGGCTTATATTCAATATCAAATTCTACGACTAACAAATGTCGTATTGGAAATAACGATATAAATATATATCTTTCAAATTTCCATAACAACATCTGTATAATCACGAATTCCAACATCGAAATATTCCGAAGACAATTTCGATTCAAATCCACTCCAATGCAATCATTGGAAATTCTGGTTATTTTCAAAACCCTTTTCAAATTCAATTTATTTATTTAAAAATAAATAGAATTATATTTCTAGTTCAAAACTAGTTCATTTCGATAAAAATCTATTTTTATCTTTTCAAATATGGAGTTTTTCATCCCAAATCTTCACAAATCATTTCTTATGATTTTACACAAATTATTACTATTTTTAATAATTTTATCAAGGCCCGTACAGTCGATTTCCACCAATGGCCATCGAACTGCACGTATAGCGACCTTTTTCCAATTTGATTTGGACCTAATTCCAAATCCAACCGTTAGATTTCAAATTTATCACATTCGTTAGAAAGCCCTTTTCGATACGAACCCAACGGTTCCGGTTTTAGGAGAATCCGACGGTCGGATCTCCCGCAATGTCCGTTTGAAATAAATGGTCGAAATTCACGAACTGCCGCGGCGCGGCGCGTTCTATTCAGGCCATTATATTATATATATAATATATATAATATATACTTCGTCGATTTCTATTTAAAACGAATTATATAAATAGTTTTGAATTCGTTTCAAAAACATTTTCAACTTCCTTTTCAATTCAAATCACAATTGAATTCTTCTTTATAGATTCGTTTTAAAATTCATTTCTATTCAATTCAAATTTCAATTCAATTTGAATTCGTTTTCAATTCAATTCATTTCGAAATCGTTTTCAATTCACATCATTTCGAAATCGTTTTCAATTCACTTCATTTCGAATTCGTTTTCAATTCACTTTGAATTCGTTTTCAATTCACTTTGAATTCGTTTTCAATTCACTTTGAATTCGTTTTCAATTCACTTCATTTCGAAATCGTTTTCAATTCACTTTGAATTCGTTTTCAATTCAATTCATTTCGAAATCGTTTTCAATTCACTTCATTTCGAAATCGTTTTCAATTCACTTTGAATTCGTTTTCAATTCAATTCATTTCGAAATCGTTTTCAATTCACTTTGAATTCGTTTTCAATTCAATTCATTTCGAAATCGTTTTCAATTCACTTTGAATTCGTTTTCAATTCAATTCATTTCGAAATCGTTTTCAATTCACATCATTTCGAAATCGTTTTCAATTCACTTCATTTCGAAATCGTTTTCAATTCACATCATTTCGAAATCGTTTTCAATTCACTTTGAATTCGTTTTCAATTCAATTCATTTCGAAATCGTTTTCAATTCACATCATTTCGAAATCGTTTTCAATTCACTTCATTTCGAAATCGTTTTCAATTCACTTCATTTCGAAATCGTTTTCAATTCACTTCATTTCGAAATCGTTTTCAATTCACTTTGAATTCGTTTTCAATTCAATTCATTTCGAAATCGTTTTCAATTCACATCATTTCGAAATCGTTTAAAATCGATATAAATATCGTTCACGTCAAAATGGCGTCAAACTAATCAACACGACTTCATAAATTTCTATTTTCAAATATTCTATTTCAAATATTTCTATTTCAAATATTTCCATTTCTAAACTGGAATGAGGCCCAATCAACTACCATATAAAATTAATTATATGGATTTTCACACAACACATGTATATAATCACATTGAAAAATGATCAACCATCAACCAAAGTGCACTACACTGTATAAGCATCAAATAAAGATATCTAACGCTTATAACAGCCTGTCAATCAATCGATCGACATATTTAATCAATCAGGATGAGTGAACTTCAAATTTCATCCCAACACCCGTGTGGGGTTTCAAGCAATCAAACACAGATTTTATTTGTGCAGTTGGGCGATGTGTAAAATTTATCGTCCCAATCAATGTCATTCAAATAAGTGTACATAAACAAACCATCTGGTTTGTAAATGAATATTTATTTATTCACTTCACTATTTTCATATTCACGTTAAAAATTATATTTTTAACGATAAAACATTTTATTCCAACACATGAATTTCTATTCAATTCATTTATTCAATAAAAATGATATTTTTATTTTTCTAACATATTTTAGAAAATTTCGGTGGCATAACGGCACGATACTAGAAACGGGACGAGGCCTAGCCTTATCCTCGGTCTAGTGAAGGCCCACGCCATTCACACATCAATCAAATTCATTCAATTCACCCAAACAACTCAATTTCAATTCAAATATCCAACTAATCTATGCAACCAAACAAACAAGTCCATGGTCTGTGGACGATTGTGTCGGGTGCTACTAAGCACCGTCTGCATCCTAGTATATATATATAACTAGAAAAAGAATTTTGAGTGAGAAGTTCTCACCGAAAGCTATCCAATACCACGACACTCCTATTGTAGAGATCTTCGTCGTTCTCGCCTTTCCTTCCATCTCCGTTGCCCGTAGTCACTACATATATAAAAATCACACATTTTTATATTTTGATTGTCTTTAAAATAAAAATCACATTTTTATTTGTTCACTTTCAATTTAAAAATCATATTTTTATACTCACTTCATATATTTAAAAATCGAATTTTTACTATGCTATTCAATATATAAAAATCATATTTTTACTTTCACGCTATATGGATAAAAATGCTATTTTTACACCGCTACTATATAGATAAAAATTCTATTTTTACATCGTTATTCTATATATAAAGATCTCGCCTTTTCTATTTTTAAAGTTCAACCCTTTTTCTAATTTTAAAGTTTTCACCTTTTCTAATTTTAAAGTTTTCACCTTTTCTAATTATCATCACTTGATTTCAACGTATATAAAATAAAAATCAGATTTTTATTTCGCTACATATACAAAGATGATATCTTTATATTCTCTATCCTATAAAGATTATATTTTTAATACTTTAAAAATATAAAAATCATATTTTTAATATTTCTATATAGTAAAGATTATATTTTTAATACTTTAAAAATATAAAAACTATATTTTTATCACTTTAAAAATATAAAGATCGTATCTTTTACCAAATAAAAAATCCTATCTTTCACCTTTAAAAATACCGTCTTTTCTACTTTAAAAATATCGTCTTTTCTCTTTTTAAAATACCGTCTTTTCTACTTTAAAAATATCGTCTTTTCTACTTTAAAAATATCGTCTTTTCTCTTTTTAAAATATCGTCTTTTCTCTTTTTAAAATATCGTCTTTTCTCTTTTTAAAGTATAAATCTTTGGCTATTTAAAATCTAAAAATAAAATCAGTTTTAAAATAAATCTTAAAAATAAAAACAGTTTAATAAGCAAATAAAATTCAGTTAATAAAATAAATAAAATCAGTAAATAAAATAAATAAAATCAGTAAATAAAATCAGAAAAACTTACAGGGGGGGGTTCATCATCGGTTTTGGGTCCAGGGGGGGGACTGTGGTGTCGCGTCGGTGGAGGAGGAAGGTCGGGTGTCACGGCGGCGGGAGGAGCAGGGTTCCAGTGGGCCCAGGTTGCTGTCACGGCGAGGTTTACGGTTTGGGGGGGGGCTCGAACATCGAATGGAGGGAGAGGGGAGCGTCGCCGTTGACCGGAGGGCGGAGCAGCTGGAGCGGCGTCACCTGGCGGCGGCGAAGGCGGATCCGCCTGGAGGAGCGATCGATTCTCCATTTTTTTTTTCTTTATTCTGAAATATGTAATCGGGGGGGGGGGGGGGGGGGCAGAGTGTCTTAAGGAGGGAAGATAAATTTTTTTTTATTATATTTATTTATTTATTAATTATTTAATTTGCAAAGAGTTGACTTTTACTAATGACCCCTAAACGAGGCCCACCGCCTGTCGCCCATAGCGTTTTACCCCCATTCCGAACACAATGGGATATGTATCGCAGGTTGATTCGATCGTTTGAATCAGTTTCCGTTGAATTTACATTTAAATCATTATATTGAATTTTAAACGTACATTTCAAATTACCGGGGTCACATACTAACTAGAAAAACTCCAGAAAAATATTTTCTAGCTTCGTATTGACGATACGGTCCTAACAAAACTAGTTTCGTCGAATTCTGAGACCGTTAGAAAAATGGCCAATTTCCAGTCGATTAAAATCAACTGAAATGGTCAAAACACGTTTTTCTTTGCCACGCTCACATATTGATTCAGAAAATTATGAAATTTGAAACCTAGCAATAACTTGACATCACGGACCCAACAAAAGTGGTTTCGTCGAAATCCGAGGTCGTTTGCAAAATGTCCATTTTTAAGGGCCTGAATTCCATAGCGACTATTCAGAATTTTCAACTGGACATATCTCTCAATTTTTAAAGTGAAATCTCAGTTTATTACATCCGTTAGAAAGATATCATCAATTAGATCCTAATGTTTTTGGTTTCACTAAAATCCGGTTTGTTTTGCACCCGGTACATTCAATTGAAGTTTGAAATCGAATTATCGAACTACCGCGCCATTTTCAATTCCTTTTATAATTATATATAAATATTTATATTCTAACGACGACGTATATAAAATATACGTTCGAATTCTATTCAAAATAAATTTCACGTCGATATTATTTAAAATAATCTATTTTAAATATTCAAAATTCGCTAAAATCGCCAAAATAAAAATTTCAAACTGGCTCGCATTTTGCGGGTTATTACAGTGCTCCATATCAACAAAGAAGCTGTATTTCCCATTTCTCAGATGGCATAAATTTTTTGGAATATATTGTTCAGATGGCATAACAAAATTACAACCGAAATCACTAATAAGTGGGTAGAGAAACTTACAGTAGCTAATAATTTCAGGTGACAGTGAAGACAAAACCGTGCAACCCCAATCTAGGAAGAAACTGTGGTGAAGATTCCTCAGTGGTGAATTAATTTGGGGAATTTGATTTTGGATTGTCGAATTATTTAGGGAATTTGATTTTGGATGAAATTGACTTGTTTTTGGAACTGTTTCTTAGCAGCGGGATTTAATGATATGGAGGGAAATAAAATAATTTCGTGCCCTAACTACTAATAGCGTGTGAGAGGCCAAATTTTATTATTTTGCACTCAAACTAAACATATTACAGCACGTGAACGAAAATTTTCGTAAGATCATGCTAAGAAATTAACCTTTTCTTTTCTTGTAGTGTTGGTATTGCTTTACATTAATTTTTGATGATTTTGAGAAAAAGGACCAAATTTACATATGTATTTCGATTAATATGTTTTGTATATTTTGAAACTTAACAGTGATTTTAGAAAAATTGTCGTATTAAATAAACGATAAAGTTAATGATGTATACAAGACTAAATATCAAAGAAATGGCCTAAAAGATTAACCCAAAAGATGTAGCATACCCTTTACATCGATCTGGATATAAATCAAGGGATTTTATACAAAATACCAAGAGTTAAATGTTTCAACGAAAAGTATCTACAACTATTATTAACGTCTTTCGCAAATTATATATTCGCAACATATATAAAAGAAAATGATTCGCAAAAATAAGACACGATCAAAAAAGGATTGAACATAATTTATGTTCGTACAAATTTTGTTCTTCTTGTTTACATCTTAAATAAAATTGAACGAGTATGGACAAATGTTTTCTGCTCAGGGACATAATTATGCATTGCTATTTTATATTATATATTACGCTTTTGAAAGTGTTTTAACCAATTATGTTAATTTTTTCATTCTATACTGAAATATAAGCATTTTTCAAATATTTACACAAGCAAATCAACAATTTAGTTGTCTTAAACATTTAAATAGGTTTTTCATCTACATAGAGAGATTAGAAAAGTCAATGTCGGTCAACATTGTAAGCGAGTATTGGTCCCCCAATCTTGCAATGGTTTTTTTTTTACTAAAACAAAAAAAGTTTATATAAACGGTTTTGTGTTTTGAAAGTACCAAAGACATTTTTGACTTATAAACATGAGATCATGGATGCAAACTTCTTGGATAACGAAGATGAAAATCAAAATTCTTAATCCATAATGAGAAAAGTATTACGGACCACTTTAAAATAGATTGGCCTTGCCGAAAAAACATGTCATATGATTATTTTAACGAACTATGTGGTACGACTAGAGGAAGATCTTTGATTAATATAATAGCATAATTTTATAGCATTTTATGAATCTAAAAGAAACATTACAAGAAAAAGCTGATTTTGCAGCGGCGTAATCCGCTGGTCATCCGTCGCTATATAAGGCTTAGTGATGGATTACTTGTGGATCTGGGTGGTCGGTAAATTTCAAGACGGTATCTATATCAAAATTTTACGACGAATTTTAGCGTGAGTTCTCCGACCATTTTTCCGTCATTTCACTCAATACAAAATTTTATTTTAGAATTAATTCAAACTTTATCTACCGATGTTTTAGCGACAAGTACGATTTTTTTAGAAATTATTATTTGTAAATATCCGTCAGTAAGTCCTTGCTATATAGCAAGGGATTTGCGACAAAATATTTTTTATTTAAAATACTTTTAGGGTTATTTGTCGATAATCTATCGGTGAACCCTTTCCAATTAACAAGAGTTTAACAATAGAAAGTTTTCCATGTTTGTATTTTGGCTTTCCTTTTTGTCGGTAATCTATCGCTATTCCCCTTCTAATCTTCCATTATATATATATATATATAAGAGGGAGAGAGAGAGAAAGAGAGAGAGAGAGAAGGGTTCTGCTACATCTCTTATATTGCACGTGAACTCTCCCCCTTAATCTCCACCACCCATTTCCCCACTCATTCTCTCTATTCTCACTAAGAAATAATACCGAAATGGGAGAGAGAGAATGAGTGGGGAAATGGGTGGTGGTGATTAAGGGGGAGAGTTCACGTGCAATGTAAGAGGTGTAGTGGAACCCTCCTCATATATATATATATATATATATATATATATATATATATATATATATATACATATACGTACATATATATATATATATATATATAATCATTCAACTGTGAACATTGAAATAAATAACTATCCCACAAAATAAAGATAAATTTGCAAGAAAGAATATCCACAATCACATACGAAAAAGAACATCATTCATATTCCTTCATCGATACATATACATCAAGCTGAATTATGAACAACAATACTATTCAACCTGTGCTAACATTAACATATATACAAACACATATCATCCATAACCATAATAGCCATACAAAAATCACATAACATGATATTTACATCAAAATAAGTCCAACTAACATACCCAACCAACTTACTAAGGTGACGACAACGAAGGCGCAAGCGAACACGAAACTCTATCGTACCTCTTCAAAATTTTCCACCGGTCCACCCTAACATTCAATTACACCCATGTAAGCAACATTTATTACAAAATCACATTTGATAACTTGTTCTTTTAGCATAAGAATGCTATGTAAATATTAATTACCCGATGAATGTCAACAGGACCACCATTTTGTGTTGCCACCATTGGAATACCATGAGCAGCCTCTTACATCAATTAAGTGAAGAAAAAATAAAAGCTTCTAAGATTCCTAGTCATGTGTACATGTTAATTATAGTGTAAAAAACAATAACTCTATCATTTATCTTGCAAGCACATGTTGAGTACTCTTCAACTTTCACCACATTTTCAGAACGTCCAGTAAAATAGATGGAAAAGTTAGTTTCAAATGCTTGAATCCTTTAATCTGAATAACAACTTAATATTTTCTAGCAAAAAAATAAAGTTGTGTATGCATTTTTAAGTTGGAAACAAAATCCCACGTGAAAACAAATTTGCTGTTTTAGGCACTCTTCTCTCTTATAGAGATGCCCATCAGTGACTACATTAAAGATCTAAAATCTATGCTAGATCAAAGCATATGTATTATTCAAGCTATGATTGATATATGTGCTAATAGTGGATGGCTTTCGAGCATGATGACCTATATGCATCTTAAGCAAATGGTCATGCAGGGTTTATGTTATGGAAAAGATTCATCTTTATGAATATCGTCATGCATGACAGATGAACTTTTAACTTTCCTCAACAAAAATAGTGTGAGTTTTGTACAAGAGCTATTGAATCTTCCAACGAGGATACTTCGTTCATTGTGTGAACAAACTCGTTCTTCCCAGTTATACGAGGAGATGGAACATTTTCCACGGGTTCAGCCAAACTTGGAGATTGAGAAAAGGGTTGTTGAATCAAGTTTATATATTTAACACCCTCCCTTTAAACTTGATTTGTGATTCTAAGAAAATTCCTCAATCTTATAAAGTCTTCATACTTGAACTGCTTGTATTTCACGTGCTTTGGAAGGAAAAATGAAATTGTTAAAACTTTTCTTCTTCTTCTTCTTCGTCATTATCACGGTCCTTAATGCGACTTCACAAATCTTTGTACTAGTGCTCCATTCATCTTGCTTTCTTTCATTGTTATGGTATATTCCAAAAATTATGTGCTCTAGCTTCCATCTTTTTCCGGTGTCATAAACTTTGACTGAGTCATATATGTCATCTTTCCATTCTTTCATAATTTCACTCATACAGTTTTTTATACATCCAACTTCGTTGCATACTTCCCAAATATGACTTTTGCATGACATTTTAGAAAATATTGGTTGGAAAATAAAGTTCTCTGAAATAGGAATGCTATTATCTTTTCTCACCATTTAGATTTTATCTTCATAAAATTCACAACTGGACTCTTTCACTTTCTTTTCCATCATTTCTCTTTTTATCCTTTCAATATTCTCTAATTCTTTTCCTTCCAAATTTTGCTTGTGCTTAAAATCTCCGTTAGTATATTGAATTTCTTTGACTCCTTTATTTCCATCTCTTTTGTTATCACTTTGTTGACTTTCTATACTTTATCTTTGTTTTCTTCTTTTTCTTTTGCTTTCATTAACATCATTTTTCAATTCTTTCCCACTTCTTTCCTCCTCTGTCTTGTTAGCATTTTTCGCATCGTCGATACCAGTTACTTCTTCAATATCTATTTTTACTTCTTTTGCCATGTCTACAGCATCCTAACATTTCAGATTGTTTTACATTACCCTTCCTTTTTGCTTCTTTGATTTCTTCTTCAACAATTTCGTCTTTCTCTTCTTTATTCTCTAAAAGTTTTTCTTCATCCAACTTCTCCTCCTCTAATTTCTCTATCTTCAATAATATTTCTGCATCTTCCTTCTTCTGTCTCTTCCATCATCTCTTCTTCCATAGGCTCTGGCACAGTCTCTTCTTTCTTCTTCTCTTGCTCCTTCTCGTTCACACTCTCGCTATCTTTCTTTTATCTTTCTCATCAATCAACTTATCTTCATTCATTATTTTTGCATCATCTTTTCCATATACCTTTTTCTAGAGATTCCATGAATCTTTTGTACACCTTTCTCTAAAAGTGAGATCCGAAGCTTTCTCATCGACGTTCTCTACAATCATATAAAGAGCACGGTAATCACTCCATTTTAATTTTATAAAGGCTTTGTTGTCCAGTTGCGACATGCTCTCGATGTCTTTACGCCACTCATATCCATTTTCAATAATCTTCCATAAACCTTTGGAGGGTAGCTCCTCTTTTTTCCTACTGCTCCATTCCTCAAAATTCTCTTTTGTGAGAACAAACGACGAAAGAAATATAAGTGCCATAATTTCAACCTTCTTCTTGTTGGAAGAATCTTATGGCTCTGATACCACTTTGTTGAAACTTTTATAGCTCTGATACCACTTTGTTGGAAATTTTAAAGGAGAAAAAGGAAGAAATAAAAAAAAGGATTTTTTTTGGAGAAGAAAGCTTTTTATTTCTTTTATTTCCTTTTTATTATTTTTTGCTTGATACAACCTTCATACTGCTTAATACAAATGAGGAGAGAGCTCTTCTATTTATAGCATACAATGGATCGTTCTAGATTTGCAATATCTTGGGAATATATCTAAATATATATGGAAAAATATCTTTTCCTAAATAATAGCAATTTCAAAAGCTCTCTCAATAAACAATATAAAAAACAAGAACACTCTAGAAATAAAAATCAAGTTTATTTATTCAACATACTCCAAGTCACATGTCCTTGGTATCAAATTGAGAAAACTAAATGCTAAGAGATCCACATATAGGGCACTTTTACCTCGATTTCCAAAGTCAAAAGATGAAGCATAGTGGCTAGTACTGGGAAATGCAACAACTTCAGAACTCCATGAACTTGATAGAGTTGGTTTCTCTGGACGAATGGCTACTCGCATGCAGCTACCATCAACGACTAACGTACATGATACAAAACTTATATTATAGTGTCTGACGGTTACCTTGGCCTGGACCAAGAGTACCCTATCGATGTGCAGTTGTAAAATATCATGTCATCGAGATTTAATACAAGAAAATCAGGAATTTCCATAAAATACTAAGGATAACCACCTATACGTATGCTTCTGGAAAGATGGGTATCTGGAGCTTAAAACCTATGTTAAAGGCCTTTTAAGATTAATGCACCATTTTAGCCTTACAGCTTTGAAGCTATGTTTTGCATCTAAGCTCCATTTTATTCTATTTTGACTAAGGATAGCTTGCTAAAATCTTATATTAGCTTTTGTCTTTGCATTATGCGGGTTTCATAGTCATTTTGGAACGTTTGCACATGCAAATATTAAACCGTGTTACTGAACTTGTAAACAAAGTAGGTTGTTTGTTTCCAAAAAAAAAAGTTGGAAACAATGGTGCTGCTCAATCAAAGCTGAGGTAGAGATCACACTATTAATTGAGACATCTCATTGTTTTGCCTTGAAAAGTTTTCTAAGTCTTTGTAAAGCAAGCATGTCTGCAACTACTAATAAATGTTGAGCCAGTAATGTTAAATCCACACTACCATTTAACCAGTCATATCCGGAAACCTATTCCCATATATGAAATGAAGCAAAACACTAAAAACTGAAGGTTTCATACCTTCAACCTTTATTATTATCAATACCTTTTAAGAACAAAATTCTCCTGATTCTGATCAATGTAGTGTAGATTAGCATTGTGAGCCTTCTCCACCTATAATGTTCCAAGTTTATCGAGGCTATTGTGTATGTATAACAATAATAAAGAGCGGATATATTAATTTGGGTAAAAACTTTAGTCTGAAACATTGTCATCCGGGTATGAAAACAGTCTTGGTGTAACGACCTGGATTTTTGATCGATTAATTTTGAACATTTAACATTATTTTAAATGTGATTTGATAATATTAATAGATTTTTATATTGAGTTGCCGATTTAATAATCGATTATGGTTTAATTTCAAGTATATTGAAAACAACTAATAATTGAATTCGGAGATAAAACTGAATTAAAACTATTCAGATGATTAATATAAATTTTATTTGAGTATAAACGATAATAATAATAATAATAATTTATTATCAAGGAATTAATTGTGTTGAATTTAATTTATATTATATCGATTTAAATTGATATCTTCTCCATACGATCGAATGGGGCTCCAAAACTCATTTTAGTGTGTTCAGAATAGTGGTGTAACCTTAGAAATGCAAGTTGTTGCAGTCAAATAGGAGTTCGAAAACATGTGATACTTTGAATTAAATAAAATCGTATCGGTTAAATTCAAATTAAAATAAAATAAAATATAAATATAAATTACTTCCTTTTACCCTAAGTTAAGCAACAACAGTACACTATAAACTACTCTAGCTACAGCTCTTCTCTTTCACATTGCGTACATTGGTCTCCTATCTTCACTACGTACGAAGTTAAACAAAGATGTAATGTCTACGTACGTTATGTCTGTTGCTTGAGCCTATATATTTACCCATCGCCTTCGATTTCCTTTTCCATTCTCAAGTTAGAGAGTTCATTCGAGCCTCTTACTTCTTCTTTTTTTCAAATCGCGAGCAATGGAAATCGAATTTGAAGTTTCCATTTTGAAATTCATATTTGGAACATCACGCAATGTTCGAACAAAGCAGTGAAGCTAGTGTACTGTCACGCCTTTCAATCAGCGACGTTGGAGTTGGTTCGAAGGTGATGTGGGTTCATGATAAGTGAGGAGGTCGGTCTGATATCAACGATGAGGGGCTTTACTGGTTGATGAACAGATGGAGTTAGGTGCGACGTGTTCAGATTTGGGGGTAGAATGAGATGGAGTTCGTAATTTATGCGATTCAAGACTACTTAGTGAATTATTGGAGGTCGCGATGTCTTTTGGGGAGGATTGTCAGTTCAGATGTAAGGGTCGACTGCAGTGATGTCGCGATGAATATGAAGCTGTTAGACAGAAAGATGTGGTGCTAATGGGTAGGAGCGAGGTAATGGGGATGTGATGTCAGTCTGGGTTGTCGTTGTGAAGTCATCCTGGGGTAGGGTGAGTCGCGAGTGGTTGAGGATCTTGACAGTAGGTTTCAGAATTCCACTCGAATGGTTATAGGCTGAAGTGCATAACTGGAGAAGAAAAAGGATTAGTAATTAAGATAAATAATTTTTTGCGCTTAAATTCGTTAGTCATGTATATAAATACATATATAAAGTCTTGTTGAACTCACAATGTCATATTTAAATACATATAAGATTTCATCGAATGAAATCAATCAAGTAATTTGTAGCTCCAGGATACATAAGCTGGAATTTAATTTGGAATCAGAATGGATTGGAAAAATTAAAATCAAATTGAGTAAACTCACTCTCTAGATTTTTATTTAATATAATGTTATATGCTGTCTGTTGTTTGTTTGCATGCATTGAAATATTATTGTGGCCATCATATATATATATATATGTATTAGTTATAGAGGTTTGGTGGTTGTGGCTATACATATATACATACATATATATATATATATATATTGGATATTTCCCGTAGAACCATTAGTAGATGCCCGTAGTATCATTAGCGGATGACCATATGCACCCTACAATATATTGCAGAAGATGACCTTCTATACCGCGATATCCTGCCTGAAGGGCATTATTTATTTTGGCGAACATCGGTGGATGCAGGAAAACAGGTTGGAGGAATCCAACTGGATTCCTTAAAATTTATTATTGTTTGTTTCATATATATTATCATATATGATGTATTAGAAAACCCATGATTGATAATTGGGTGATTTGGATGTTTGAATATCACTGGCCCTAAATATATATAAATATCCCAAAAAAAAGGAATTTTGAGATTTAAAAGGGGAAACCTATTTTTCTAAAAATAGAATTCGAGTAGGCTACGAAATATTAACATGTTTTGAATAATAAAAACAAGAAGTGAATTTATAAATGATGTTTATAAATGAAATGGAATAATTATCATTGGATAATTTGAATATTTAAATTCAAATGTGAGCTTAAAATGGGAAGTTGGAATCATTTTACAGAAGTAAACAATGAAATTTACTTCTATGTTCGGAATGTAAATTAAATTGAATAAATCCATAAGATTTATGTTTTGAATTCGACTCGGTCGAATTAATAAATAATTTCTAGAAAGGATATTTAAATTGTATTAGATAGAAACTGAAATTAAATATGAAAATAGATTCTACAATTATACATATGTGTATATATAAGTTATAATAACAAAATATTCCAAAATAAGAATCGGGTTTCAAATAGATTTTGAAACGAAACTTGTTTTAATATATAAAACAAGGAAGCTGAATTTATAAACAATGTTTACAAATCTAGTGAAATAAATTAATTTAAAAGTTTGAATTTCAGTATGAATTCAAAAGTGAATTGGAAAACAGTTTTTTAAAGAATGAATGATTATATTCCATAATTCAGAATATAAACTGAATTGAGAAAAATCCAACGAATTTATAATTGGAACTCGATTATATCGAATTGTATAAAACAATTTACTTCAAATGGAATTGGAATATAATATATAAGATTGAGTTGTAAATAAATTTACGACCAAGTAATGAAAAAAATCGATGAGTAGGGATAATCAGAAATATTAAGTAAGATTTGGAAGACTAGTTTAATTTATATTTAAAATATGGAAGAATGGAATTGAAATTTGTTAATAAATGAATTTTAAAGGTTTATATTTAAATATAATTAAAACGAGCTCGCCGCATCATGGTAGTTCGTAATTTGACATTTCGAACTTCAAATGAGTATATCGACTCAATTTAAGTCGGAATTCTTTGCAACAAGAATCACCAGGATCGATTGAATAATATTTTTCTAATGAAAGAGAAAAGTCAAGATTTCGTCTTATAAATTCTAAATTATGTCAAAATCAAATTTCCAGAAAAACAACGCTCTAATCATTATTAAACCATAACAGTTTATTAAATTAAATCAAAGGACTTTAAGCTAATCAAATTTTGATTTCTATTAGTAAAAATCCAGACATGAGTTATAAAATAAATATGAGCTCAAGTGAAGTTTATAAGTTAATTTTGACAACAGAAAGCAGATTTTTAATTATTGAATATAGTTAACTAATTAGAAGAATAATTAGTTAATCGAGTTTTGTATCAAGTTTAAGTTTGGATAAGTGAATGGGAGTTGTGAATTCGTATCTAAAATTGAATATGAAACTTGAATTGAAAATAGAATTCAATTAGTTTATAAGTAGGTTAAAAAAATATATGAATGTTTTATGTTCAAATAAAAAGTGAAATAGGCAAAAGAGTGCGAATTGAGTTAAGACGACTGGATTGAGTTGAAACAAAATTGGAATATTTAGATATGCGTTAAGCAGGTTTGGAATGAAGTGTGTAAAGAGATATAAATTGAAACGCCTGACAATGAGGTACGTATTTAATTCAATATGAAAAGTTAGATAACTAAAAATTGACTTGTCAATCATATACGAAATTTTAATAAGCAAATAAACGTATAATGTAATTTTATAAGAAAGGAAGCAAATTTTTAAAATTAAATCTTGGGAGAGGGAAGGAGAAACGTATACACATTTTAAAGTGAATGATGGTTTAAAAGTAAACGTTTTACAAACAAAAATGATTTTGTTGATAAGAATTTAGGAAATGAAGTTAACGAAATTAGAAACTGACTGGAGATTAGTTGAGTTGAATGACTTCCTGAGTGTCGATCTGATGTTGGTTTCGGCCTTTAGGGTTGATACTTAGGGAATTGTTCTCTTACTAGTTTACAGTTAGGGAATGATGAATGTGGAAGAATAGTGATTTGTGAAAATATGGAAACGTTTTTCCAATGTTAAAGAGGAGATATTTTCTAGAATATATAAAATAAATAGTTATGATAGATGGAAATGTTTCTCCAAGAATCGTGAGAGGTTGGACGGGTTTAGAGAAATATCTGGGTAAAGATATTGAAGATAGATTGGAAAATGATAAATTTAATTAATGAAATATTAATTAAGGGCCCAGTGATTGTTTGATGCTTTGGATGAATGTTTGATTTTCTTCGATAGTTAAATAACCGACTATCGAAGTATTGACCAATATCATTGTCAATTTGGAGAGACAGTTTGGATTATTCTTCGAGAACCACTCTGTATCGGCAGTAGCATTGCGAATCAAATTACATGAAGATGATTGAAGACGGAGTAAAGTACAATGGCTTTTTCTGTTAATCCTAGGTAGAAATTGCCTAAGATGGATTAATGAAAATTGTGCCTTCAGATTCGTTCAGTCCTAGAACGAACGTGTATGGATGAATGTCTAACAGAGTATTTCCAAGGATCGCATATGTTGGTCTATACAAATATACATCTGGTGGCGGAGAATTTATTCTTTTAGCATAATATCTAGAATATATTTGTGCAAATCAATTAATGATTACGGATCTGACAATGTGGCATTCAAAGTGATTGTGCTATCACTGAAAAGTAATTAATCGTAGCCTTATTCCTCAACAACTGGGAAATAACAAAAATCGGGTAGGTAGCATGACTTAGTGGGTAGGTCCCAATTAGGGTGTATTATCACATATCTAGAGAAAATTCATTTCTTTCTTTAATCTAACGATTATGTCCCTTTCGGGAACGGTTGTTGATCCTAGTTATTAGTGATATACATTCGAAACACTCAAGCGAAATGAGTGGTCGATCATGCGTGGCTGCGTTACAAGAAGTTCTTGTTGATCCCAACCGTTGGTGATATACATTCGATATACTCAAGCGAAATGAAAGCAATCTGAAATGCGAGGATGTTGCTGACAAGCCAAAAGAATAAAAAAACAGATATTGAAGAAGGAATTGGTACTGAAGACGCGAAAAAAAGATAACAAGACAAAGGAGGAAAGAAGTGAGAAGGAACTGCAAAATGATGTTGATGAAAACAAAAAGAAAGTGAAAGGGTCCATCTATGAATTTTATGAAGATAAGAACAAAATGGTGAGCAAAGATTATAACATTCCTATTTCAGAGAACTTTATTTTCCAACCAATGTTTTCTAAAATGTCATGCAAAAGTCATATTCGGGAAGTATGCAAAGCAGTTGGATGGATAAATAATTGTAAGAATGAAATTATGAAAGAATGGAAAGATGACATATATGACTCATTCAAAGTTTATGACACCAGAATAAGATAGAAGCTAGAGCACACACTGTTTGTGTAACAACCCGTATTTTAGACAACACGTTATAACTAAAAATAGGGCAGAATTAAATGTTAAATTATGAATCAGGGGAAACGGGCTATGCCATTGCGTTCATCTCAGAAAAATACGCGAAATAGAGTCCGAGTTTTCGTAAATCGGAGTCCGTATGATCGAGATATGGCCTGGCAAAGTTTCACGAAAGTTTCAAATTCAAAAACAGATTCAAATTTTCAGAATTCAGGGTAGACGGGAAAAATCCCGCCCAGACAGGTCGACAGGGGGGTCGACACTAGGGTCGATCTCCCCCCCAACCAGGTCGACACTAGAGTCGACCTGGGGGTCGACCTCCCCCCAGCTCGATTGGGGAGTCGACCTGGGTGTCGACCTGGGGGTCGACCTCCCTGGTCAGCCAGGTCGGCCTGGTGCACCTGTTTTGGCTCCTGGGTCTTGTTTTGGGGGCTTGTGACGATTTTGGATGGCTCAGATCTATTCTAGGGTTAATCTAAAGGCTGAAATCAATTGCCTACAACTATAAAAAGACCCTAAGACCTAGCTTAAATCATACTATTTCATTTTAGCCTCATGCAGCCGCCATTAAACCTAGAACTCTAAATTAAAAATACAAATAACAAAATTAAAGAAGACGAAGGATGATTCTTGAAGGCTACAACTAGAAGCTACAACAACTACGACGCTTTAGACAACGGATTTGGGGCTATTTGATTTAAAGTTTTGATTTGGATTACTTGCTTCATATTGTAAGTTCTATGTCACTTTTTAGGCAAAAACGCTAAAATAACATGGACATGCTATGAATTGAAACTGAATTTAAGAACTATTATTAATCCATGTTTATATTGTTTAACTTTGAATCAAAATTTGGGAATATTGCTATGTTAATGTTGCAAGTTAAACTTATCATGAGGTTGATGTTGTTATGAATCACTTGGGCTTAATTTTATTGCAAGTTGAACAAATACATGTCCATGGAATCATTATGTTCATTGAAATACTCATGTTGATTAAACCATGCCTATGATGCTAATTAAACCATGTCTATGATATTAATGAAACTATGTCTGTGATGTTAATATACCTATCATGTTAAGGACAAATTGGGAATTGATAGGTCATGATGAAAAGTTGGAATCATTATGTTTATAATGTTAGATGAGAATCATTATGTTAAAAATACTAAATTGGAATCCACTATGCCTATTAGAATTACCATGCCTTTAATGTTTCATGTTTGTAATAAAATTATTATTATGCCCGCAATGATTATTATGCCTAGGATGTAAAGTTGAATTCATCATGTTGAACTAAGTTGGAACCATTACTATGCTAAGTTATCATCATGCTAGTATTGAAACCATGTGATATGTTATAGCCTGTTTATTATGCAAGTGATGTTGGAATTGTCACGTATGCCTATCACATGTTTGGTGTTATTCCCCTTTATCTCTTGAATTGTTTATGCTTGTGAACGAAGTACGTTTATATACGTTGGGGATACGATTGGGTAGAATAGGCAAAACTTGAATTGATTATAATCATAAACCGTGATATTTGGCATAAGTAGAACATGAAATATGGCACGAAAACTCGACTTGAACATGCCATAACTTGACTTGAAACATGCCTTAGTTGGGCACGAAATTGACATATGAACATGCTATGAAAATAGCACGAATCTGATAAGAACATGGGCATGACTTTAGAGAACAAGAAAGTGGCCAACTCGAGGTTGGGTTGAGTTTGTAGTGTAAACCTGCCCGGAACTGCCCGGCAAATCCAGTTGCTACAAACAATAGGATCCAATGTGGGTAGTCGGTCACATCGCGCTTGAAACCCGAGGTTGGGTTGAGTTCGTAGCGTAAACCTGCCCGGAACCGCCCGGCAAATCCAGTGGCTACGAACAATAGGATCCAATGTGAGTGGTTTGGTGCGTTAACGAATCAATTAATGCCAATTAGGGTTAAGTCATGAACATGAAAAGACAACTTAACCAACTTGAACACGATTTGTAGGGCTAAGTCATGAACTTGAAACGACAACACTTAGCCAACTTGACATGACATGTAGGCGGGTTAAGTCACGAATTTAAATGACATACTTAACCATCTTGACATGACTAGACTGGAAAAGGATTAAGTCACGAATTACATGACTTAATCGGTTAGACGGGTTAGGTCACGAATTACATGCCTAATCTATAGGCGAAACCCTAGACACGACCCTTTTCAGCAGTAACCCTCTAGATGTATCAAGGTACCCTGGGGCTAGGCCGGGTAGGGCACGATTACTGGGCTGATTGTAAGAGGTGAACGACGGCAGTGGGGTATGCCAGTGTAGGTTCGGTGGGCTACGGTCGTGCACGTATTCCGGGGCAGACACTGGGTATCCGTAGATTTATCTGTGCATCTTGAATCGTGTCAGGGGTTGACACCCTAGGGCTGATGCACCCGAAGGTGGACCCAGCACAGGTGACTACATTCGTGATTAGCCGTATGACACGGACACTTGACGAGCTAGAACTTGTAGGGAGCCGATCGACTAGATAATCGCTCCGTAGGACCCCGTACTTGGGTCAGATCCCGTTTTAGGATCATTTCATGATATTTGGCAGTGGGATTTATTTTGTGATTAACTTGTGATATGGGCTTAGTATACTAGTACAGTCGATGCAACGAATCTCGAACATGTGATGCTTTACTTGACTTGTCTTGACTTATCCTAATCACCTTAGTCTATCTTGTTCACCTTGACACCATTCTTAAGTTTAGTTCCACTTCATACATAACAGGTTGTTTTAACCGTTTTTACACTGAAAGTCACTAGGACTTACTCAGTCTTTATGACTGACCTTTTTCCTTTCGCCTCTTTTTCTTTCGTTCCCCCCCCCCCCCCCCCAGGTTCTCAGGGAGGAAACACTAGCTCTTAGCTTGGATATCACTTGCTTTGGCTCAGCATGTACGGTTTGCTATGGCTGCTTCTTTTTACTACACTTGGGGAATAAGCTGTTTTTCTGTTTTTAAGTTATTGCTTCTTTGGCTATTATTACAAGACAGTTGTAATGAAGTTATTTGAAATGTTTGTAAGAGACATGGTTTATTTTGGAATAAAATGAAGTTCTGTTTTGCTCATAAATTCTTCCGCTGTTTACTTAAATTTTTTTTTATTAATGTTCTGTCTTGTGATAATTCTGTGATGTTATCTCGATAATACCCCTCCAAAACTAGTGCATTTCCTTTGTGAGTGACCCTAGCGGAGGTGGGGTATTACACTTGGTATCAGAGTAGAAGGTTACCAAGACTGGGCAAAAGTTTTGAAAACCTTTCGAATTTTTTTTCAAAACCATTTACAAAGAAGCACTTTTCAAGAAAAGTTGGTTTATTTTAAAAGGCTATTCCCCAAAAAGCCATTAGCACAATCTTTGTTTCCTCGTTTGAATCTTTTCCTTTTTCATTTTCAGCTTATCATGGCCGATGATCTTAATCTTCCCGAGGGTGTCAATATACCCACTTGGTTCCATCGTTTCCTCGAGGCTCGGGCTAATGTGGCAGGCCCAGCCAATCCTCCTCCTCATCCTCCTCAACCTCCGCGAGAAACCGCTTTTTCAAAGATATGCAAGGACTTTAAGGCCATGGGCGGAAAGGATTTCCTAGGAACTGAGACTTTTGTTGAGGCACGGAATTGGTTGAAGGAAACCGAAGACTTGTTTGTTATCTTTGAGGTAGAGGACAATAGGAAAGTACAGTTGGCGGCGTGGCTCATGAAAGAGGAAGCTTCTTATTGGTGGGAAGTCACCAATGCTACTAGGCCCATTGAGACTTGGGCGGACTTTAGAGGGAGATTTGGGCTTAAGTTCTTGTCATCGGCAGAGGAGAGTCTCCAAATGGAATGGTTTCTGGCCCTTAAACAAGGAAATATGACAGTTAAAGAATACGTGAACCGTTTCAATCAGCTTGCTCGCTTCGGATTGGAGTTAGTCAACACTCCTCAGAAAAAGGCACTACGTTTTGCACGAGGCTTGAACGAGCCACTACATGGTTTGGCCATGACTCATGTGCTCATGAGGGCGACCTTTGAAAGCTTGGTGGATATGGTCCTACTGTATGAGGAAGATAAGACGGGCAAGAAAGAGGTCAAGCCCAACGATTCTCAGAATAATAAGGTAGACTCCGAGAAAGGAGGCAAGAACGACAACTCACGTGATAAAAGGAAATGCAATTTCTGTGGTATGGAAGGGCACATAGCCAAGGATTGTAGAAAGAGGAAGAGAAAGCAAGGTGAATGTTTTCATTGTGGGGAGACTGGACACATCAACAAGGACTGCCCTAAGAAGCAGACCGGACCTTCTGGGGGTACATCGTTAACTTCTTTTTCTAGATGCTTTGTTTTATCTTGTTTCTCTCCTCGATCCTATCTTGAGAACTATAGGTAGAATCTTTTTGGATGTAAACATGTAATTGAAACATGTTATGATTGCGAAATGGTTGCAAGTGGTCGCAAGTGGTTGCTCGTGGATGCATGAATACACATTAGGCACTAGATCGACTCAGACACATTTTCATGTTGCATATGCATGAGTGTTTATTTTGGAAACTTGGTTGTGCTATCATTTGGTTGTTGCATATGATTGAATGTTTGAGCACTCATGTAGATATTATGAATTATAATAGGAAAAAAAATTTGCATGCATATTGGATTCATTTCACTAAACATATTTTGCATTTGAGAAGATCAATCAGGCCTGATCATTTGCATTAGATAAGGAACATATACACACACTTTCTGCATATGTTCATACAACATTAGAAATCTTTTAAGGACAATGGCTGCCTGTGGATGATGCTTTGAGTAGATGGATGATGGATGGTAGGATACGTTCTTCCTAACTTGAAGATTTCGGGGACGAAATCCTTTAAGGAGGGGTGAATGTAACAACCCATATTTTAGACAACACGTTATAACTTAAAACAGAGCAGAAGTAAATGTTAAACTCTGAATCAGGGGAAACGGGCTATGCTATTGCGTTCATCTCGGAAAAATACGCGAAATAGAGTCCGAGTTTTCGTAAATCGGAGTCCGTATGATCGAGATATGGCCTCGCAAAGTTTCACGAAAAATTCAAATTCAAAAACAGATTCAAATTTTCAGAATTCAGGGTAGGCGGGAAAAATCCCGCCCAGACAGGTCGACAGGGGGTTCGACACTAGGGTCAACCTCCCCCCCCCCCCCAACCAGGTCGACACTAGAGTCGACCTGGGGGTCGACCTCCCCCCAGGTCGACTGGGGAGTCGACCTGGGTGTCGACCTGGGGGTCGAACTCCCTGGTCAGCCAGGTCGGCCTGGTGCACCTGTTTTGGCTCCTGGGTCTTGTTTTGGGGGCTTGTGACGATTTTGGATGGCTCAGACCTATTCTAGGGTTAATCTAAAGGCTGAAATCAATTGCCTACAACAATAAAAAGGCCCTAAGACCTAGCTTAAATCATACTATTTCATTTTAGCCTCATGCAGCCGCCATTAAACCAAGAACTCTAAATTAAAAATACAAAGAACAAAATTAAAGAAGACGAAGGATGATTCTTGAAGGCTACAAGTAGAAGCTACAACAACTATGACGCTTTAGATAACGGATTTGGGGCTATTTGATTTAAAGTTTTGATTTGGATTACTTTCTTCATATTGTAAGTTCTATGTCACTGTTTAGGCAAAAACGCTAAAATAACATGGACATGCTATGAATTGAAACCGAATTTAAGAACTATTATTAATCCATGTTTATATTGTTTAACTTTGAATCAAAATTTGGGAATATTGCTATGTTAATGTTGCAAGTTAAACTTATCATGAGGTTGATGTTGTTATGAATCACTTGGGCTTAATTTTATTGCAAGTTGAACAAATACATGTCCATGGAATCATTATGTTCATTGAAATACTCATGTTGATTAAACCATGCCTATGATGCTAATTAAACCATGTCTATGATATTAATGAAACTATGCCTGTGATGTTAATATACCTATCATGTTAAGGACAAATTGGGAATTGCTAGGTCATGTTGAAAAGTTGGAATCGTTATGTTTATAATGCTAGATGAGAATCATTATGTTAAAAATACTGAATTGGAATTCACTATGCCTATTAGAATTACCATGCCTTTAAGGTTTCATGTTTGTAATAAAATTATTATTATGCCGGTAATGATTATTATGCCTAGGATGTAAAGTTGAATTCATCATGTTGAACTAAGTTGGAACCATTACTATGCCAAGTTATCATCATGCTAGTATTGAAACCATGTGATATGTTATAGCCTGTTTATTATGTAAGTGATGTTGGAATTGTCACGTATGCCTATCACATGTTTGGTGCTATTCCCCTTTATCTCTTGAATTGTTTATGCTTGTGAACGAAGTACGTTTATATACGTTGGGGATACGATTGGGTAGAATAGGCAAAACTTGAATTGATTATAATCATAAACCGTGAAATTTGGCATAAGTAGAACATGAAATATAGCACGAAAACTCGACTTGAACATGCCATAACTTGACTTGAAACATGCCTTATTTGGGCACGAAATTGACATATGAACATGCTATGAAAATAGCACGAATCTGATAAGAACATGGGCATGACTTTAGAAAACAAGAAAGTGGCCAACTCGAGGTTGGGTTGAGTTTTTAGTGTAAACCTACCCGGAACCGCCCGACAAATCCAGTTGCTACAAACAATAAGATCCAATGTGGGTAGATGGTCACATCGCGCTTGAAACCCGAGGTTGGGTTGAGTTCGTAGCGTAAACCTGCCCGAAATCGCCCAGCAAATCCAGTGGCTACGAACAATAGGATCCAATGTGAGTGGTTTGGTGCATTAACGAATCAATTAATGCCAATTAGGGTTAAGTCATGAACATGAAAAGACAACTTAACCAACTTGAACACGATTTGTAGGGCTAAGTCATGAACTTGAAACGACAACACTTAGCCAACTTGACATGACACATAGGCGGGTTAAGTCACGAATTTAAATGACATACTTAACCATCTTGACATGACTAGACTGGAAAAGGATTAAGTCACGAATTACATGACTTAATCGGTTAGACGGGTTAGGTCACGAATTACATGACCTAATCTGTAGGCGAAACCCTAAACACGACCATTTTTCAGCAGTAACCCTCTAGATGTATCAAGGTACCCTGGGGCTAGGCCGGGTGGGGCACGATTACTGAGCTGATTGTAAGAGGTGAACGACGGCAGTGGGGTATGCCAGGGTAGGTTCGGTGGGCAACGGTCGTGCACGTATTCCGGGGTAGACACTGGGTATCCGTAGATTTATCTGTGCATCTTGAATCGTGTCAAGGGTTGACACCCTAGGGCTGATACACCCGAAGTTGGACCCAGCACAGGTGACTACATTCGTGATTAGCCGTATGACACGGACACTTGACGTGCTAGAACTTGTAGGGAGCCGATCGACTAGATAATCGCTCCGTAGGACCCCGTACTTGGGTCAGACCCCGTTTCAGGGTCATTTCATGATATTGGGCAGTGGGATTTATTTCGTGATTAACTTGTGATATGGGCTTAGTATACTAGTACAGTCGATGCAACGAATCTCGAACATGTGATGCTTTACTTGACTTGTCTTGACTTGTCCTGATCACCTTAGTCTATCTTGTTCACCTTGACACCATTCTTAAGTTTAGTTCCACTTCATACATAACAGGTTGTTTTAACCGTTTTTACACTGAAAGTCACTAGGACTTACTCAGTCTTTATGACTGACCCTTTTCCTTTCGCCTCTTTTTCTTTCGTTTCCCCCCCCCCCCCCCCCCAAGGTTCTCAGGGAGGAAACACTAGCTCTTAACTTGGATATCACTTGCTTTGGCTCAGCATGTACGGTTTGCTATGGCTGCTTCTTTTTACTGCACTTGGGGAATAAGTTGTTTTTCTTTTTTTAAGTTATTGCTTCTTTGGCTATTATTACAAGACAGTTGTAATGAAGTTATTTGAAATGTTTGTAAGAGACATGGTTTATTTTGGAATAAAATGAAGTTCTGTTTTGCTCATAAATTCTTCCGCTGTTTACTTAATTTTTGTTTATTAATGTTCTGTCTTGTGATAATTCTGTGATGTTATCTCGATAATACCCCTCCAAAACTAGTGCATTCCCTTTGTGAGTGACCTTAGCGGAGGTGGGGTGTTACAGTTTGGAATGTCTTGTGCGGATGGAGGAGACAAAATGAATGGAGCACGGTTGAAAATATTGCATTGAAGATCTTCATATTGGGGAAGAGGAAGAAAACGAAAAAAGAAATTTTGGATAATTTCTTTAGTCCTGCCAAAACACGTAAAATACAACGAATCAAAATCTTACATCAATTTGCAAAACCAAGTTTACGGGGGGATGTTGGAAATAAACTTGGTTTTAATAAGAAACAAATAAATTTGGTTTTAAAAGGAAACATAACTTATGGAATAGATTTAATTATTGTATTTAGGGAAGGTTAAAAAAAATGTTAATAAATATTAGAATTATCTAGATAATGGTTTGTTAAGGCAAGCCTAGAAATTAGAGTATAAGGAAAAATCTAGAAAAGAAAAGTCTAGAATCTTTGGTATGTTATAAAAAGAGATGTAATCTCTCATTTGTTGTATGAAGAAGTATGAAGCAATATCAAGCAATGTATTAAGCTGATGTAAGCATTAATTAAGTTTGAATAAAATAAGTATATTTCCTTCTCATGTTAATTTCTCAAACTTCTTTTTCTAAAATTGCTAACAGTGGTATTAGAGTTACAAAATTTTCTCACAGTGTCATCCTGCATCGTGAACTTTAGTGCTGATCAAATGTGGAAGTCTCTCATCAACCTCAGCAGGTTTGTGTTACCGTATAAACTTAGCGTTGATCAAATTATCTAAGCTGATCACCATAGAAATTTGATTGAATATTATTCTCATAGCCTACTTCTTGTATTTTGATCAGTAAGCATGTAAGTGCTCATAGTTATAATTCGGCCAGTTGGTCTAATTTCCATGTTCTTTTAAGCTAATTCATTGTCATACTCATAGGATACCATCATACCATAAAATTGATAATTCAATTTGATATTACATGACAGATTAAAGGAAACTATATGGGTGGAGCAGCATTAACCAATGATAGCTGCTCCCTTATTACAAATTTTCTCACGCATTTTAAGACACTCAAATTTTTTGCCGAAGCAGATACTTAAATCATCGAACTGCTAATTAATGGTAGACTTCGATAACTGATATCAAACCGAGCAACGGTAGGATCTTGTAGCCCTTGAAACCTGCTTCAGTAAATAAAGTTTTCCATTCGTTTTCAGTCCTTTCTTTTCCTGTGGTATGAACCATCATATGGACATCAAATACATACTGAGTTCTAGCCAAGTCAGAGTCCTCATTTTCTGTATTTATAACCATATCTATTATAATCACTTTTCCTCCCTCTTCCTTGCAAGGAATGGCATGCTTGCACGTTCTCAGTATCTTCACACACTCCTGGTCGCTCCAGTCATGAAGTATCCACTGTACGGAAAAGAAAGAAAAAGCAACACTATTTTGTCAAGCAAATCTAAAAGGCAAGGTAGAGTTAGCCAAACATATATATATATGTATATATATATATATATATATATATATGTATATACATATATATGTATATACATATATATATATGTATATATATATATATATATGTATATATATATATATATGTATATATATATATATATCTTACTTTAAATAAAGCTGCATCTGCGTTAGGAATATGATCAAACATATCTCCTTTAACAAACCTAACACTCTCATTATCCTCCAGACCCTCAATCACATGAGGCAGGTCAAGCACGCTGCACCTTATTCCGGGAAATGCCCTGGCAATGGCATGTGCCAAAGTTCCTACTCCACCGCCAACATCGACCATTGAGCTAAGTCCTGTGAAAACTTCCCTGCAGTCCCTAACAAGTATTTCACTAGTAATCCGGGTAAAACTAGACATGCCTTCATTCATCATTCGGTTAAAGTCATTCATTTTACTAAAAGCTTCCCATACATTCCTTCCATTTGCTAGTTCATATGTTGTAGAATTGTCTTCTTCCAGGAGCCATTGACTAAGAAAATGCCATGGATTTAGGAAATTTTGGTCAAGCATTAGGAGTACGAAGGGAGAAATATCGGTAGCCTTTCCGGTTACAAGGATTTCAGAATGTTTTGTAAGGGAGTATAGTCCTTGTTCATCGTGGGATAGAAGTTTAGAGTGAACTAAAAGGCGGAGAAGACGAAAAAGATAAGGAGATTTTGATGGAGGAAGGGATATGACGGTTGATAAGTGGGGGAGATCAATGGGTTTGTTGTGTTTGTGAATGGCATTGAAGATGCCTAGTTGTATGGCGCATTTGAGTGACATGGAGCTCACGAAGTTGAACGTGTGGTTCCATACGTGGGATTGAGCTTCAAGTAGCTCTTTTGAACTTTCCGCATTAACACTTGCCATTATATGTTCAGAAGTAGTTGAAAATTGAAGTGAGCAGTAAGCTGCAGTGGAAAGACAAAGCAATACTTGCCTCTTATATAGGCTACAGATAACGGGAAACAAACACAAAAGTAGGTTCATGTAGACAGCTTAAGACCCGGTATTAAAAAAAGCAGTAAATGATCGATGCAGGCTAGTGGGGAATGATTTTCCGTCTTTATATTTCAACGCGCAAGTGTTTCAAAGGACTGCAAAGTTAACCTATTTTAATTTAATCAATTAGTGGAATCTGCAATCCATTTCCATCAATTGGATAGCAAGTAAGTATAAGCTCACCCTGCCTTAGCAGAGTTTGTTTAGCGTTGCTTTTATAATTTTATCGATCAGTGGAATTTGCAAACAAATCCGAAGGAGCCAGATCAAAGTGTAGTAGTTTGTTCATCTCACTCTTAAGTGAGATGAACAAAACACTTCACCCTATTGGTGGAAATCAGATAGATCCATATGGACCCCCTGATTTCCACCAGTAGGATTCAGTGTTTTGTACACATCTTTGGAAAAAATGTGTACAAACTCGGACTCCAGATCAAACTCAGCATCACATGCACGCAAAGACAGGATAATCATTATGTTTGGGGAAAGACGACATACCAATAAAAGTAGTATGATAACTCAGCATACTACTTGTATAATAGAGACAAGCAACTTGTATAGTTTTGGCAACGCAAAGGCAGGAAGGAATCAAATGCGAAGGACCCAGACCAACCGAACCATAACTCAGCATCACATGCACGCAAAGAAAGGATAATCATTATGTTTGGGGAAAGAGGACATACCAAAGCTTATGTTAATATCCAAACAGCCTAGTTTTCTTTAGCACATATTTGCGTGGATGAGCCTGATACAGCAAAGGCAGTCACTTATGATTAATAATTAAACTTCACATGAACCAAAGCTTATGTTATAATATCTATTTATTTGTTGGCAGATTTTTTTCATGTAGACAAACCATTCACGTTAAACGGCCCCACAAAGTACTGCAATATCCAGCCCATATCCATTTCACTCCCATCAATTGTTATGTCCTCACTTTCTATGTCCCCTGTGTCCCACCCAGTCACAGCCCGCTTATTTCAACATTTTTCAATTAAATCCCTCAATTGTTAGGGTACTTAAATGCAAAAAAGCGAAAATTAGGAAAGTTGATTGGAGGAACACTGGGGGACAGGGGAAACGGGACAGAAGGATTGGTCTCCATTTCACTGACATCGGTCAAAGAGAGCACGAGTATGTTCAACTCACTTTGGGTGAGATGAACAAAATACCGGTCCTAATTGGTGGAAATCAGAGAATTCCGTATCACTGGCCCTAATTGGTGGAAATAAGAGAGTTTTATATCATTGGCCAAGACTGAACCAATCAAGTGGTAGTTTTTTTGTTCTGCCTCACCAAAAGTGGGGTGAACAAACTAATACTGAGTTAAAGATCCAAGACGATAAATGTGGGATATCTCTTTTCCTGCATTACATATTTCTACAAATATCTATAGAAGATTTCATATCTAAAGAAATGATGGTAAAAAGGATTAAATAAGTAAAAACTATTGTCTTAAAATAAAGTTTTTGGTGAAGCGCATCCCTCCTTAAAATTAAATATAAAATGAGTCTCTATTTTGAATTTACTACAACAATTATGTTTTTCTTTTTTAAGCCCTAAAATATAAAAATTAGAAAATTATAATTATTAAAATAAAAAATGGAATTTTTTATAAAAATGTATGTCTTTATTGTGAAAAAATATAGAAATATCTGCAAGTATCGATTTAACATTTGCTAACATGTTTGCAAATTTTCATCTTAGAATATTTGCAATGAACAAAATTTTGAAATATCATAGAATACTCGGCATATTTTCGGGTTCAAATAGAATTTGCCATTTAAAATTTTGAAGCATTTATAAAAAAATGCGTAAATGTATGAACCTACTGGTTATAATTGCATTAATATTTGTAGTTTTCCGTAAAGTTGCATATTTTGGTGTAAGTCATGCTGAAGCAATTATTTTTTTGGACATTTCTTGCATTAAAACGAAATTGATTTTTAATTGGATAAAATTTTGACGTTTCACTACAACAAATTGGACATTTCATGGCATGTAATAAATGTTGTTAAATCGTTTCATAGCGTTTTGCTAGACGTTGTTTAACGACATGCCATCATAGAGTAGAAACGTACGACAACTTCAAAAGAAATGGCGTAGTATATCATTTTTAACAGCGTTTAACTGGTGACATTAAAATGTTTTATAGCGTTTTCTGAATCATTTCTCTTAGCGTTTTTATGTTGCTAAGAGTGTTATCTACGGCGGTTTGCCACATTGCTATGAAAGGGCTTGCTAAACTGTTAGACGTTTCATGGCGTTTTACAAACCCTGTTAAAAGTAACAACAGATTTTTTACCGTGTCATTGAATTTATTGCACAACAGCTTATAAACGCTATCGTATATTGCCTATGTATTTACCAATTCAGATTTCGATTTAATGCGCAGCAGAGTAATAAACAAACACATTTCATTATCAACATATTATTACACATCTCATAGTCAACACCAAATTATATTAAACATTTCGCCGTCAACATTAACGATACATACATCTACAATATCATTACACCAAAACGATATCATCCATAATCCTTCATATTATAGAACAAGTAGTAAGTAAAAGTTGGTAATACATACAAAGCATACAAGCCAAAATATGTAGCACTAAAATCAAAAGAGAGGTACATCATACTGACATTTTTTTTAAACAAAAGAAAAGATAAAGGAACGATAGAAATCATATAGAGGTCATACTTCTTGCAAATCTGTAGAAATTAAAGTTGTGGCTATGATCTACCAGAATTGTTGCCTTTTAGTAGAGTAGCACGTACATCTCCTGCGTCAAGTAAAAAAACATCAGATTAGGAACCCCAACATGAAATAAAGGCAAAAATATAAAAAAACAATGGCAGTAATACAATTCTGAAGTTGGCATGCATACCGATGTCTAATTTTGATATATGAAACTGAAAAGATATATAAAACTCCATCCACAATTAGCTTCTACGTATACATACATTTTCACTCTGTAAAGATTTATGCTTTGGAGTGAAATTTTGCAATGAAGTATTTTATGCTTTGCACTAAATGCAGTATGCCGCTTTACAAACTTTCCTCATACATGCCCTTAAAACATCCAAACATTCGAAATAAAATAGTCATCCTCACAAAAAATGGAGCTAATACCAAATTTTTTGAATTTTGCGACACATCTTGCGATGTTTATGGCTTTGATACTACGTTTCCAAGTCTTTTCAGTCGCAACTTAAAAAAAAATTATTATTTATTTAAAGCTTTAACCTAACTAAATATCATTTATGGCTCGATAATACGTTTCAAGTCTAGGTTGCTCTAGACATCAAGAAAATGAGGAAACGGTGAAAAAACAAGTTGCTGCCTCCAGTCGAACTACTAACCTGATAGTCACATTCAAACACACAGCTAACTCAACCATAAATCCTTTCAGTGATACCTCATATATCAGTATATTCATTTCAGAACGACTATCTTTTAAATTTACCTCACTGATTCAAACACTCATCCGAGGGAGGATCACCCAATTCAACGACGTTTCTGCCAGCGAATATTGGACTACTTGACTTCTACTGTAAACCTTTCGACTTCATAGAAAATAATTTTTCAAAAAAATGAAAGATATGCTAGACAGATTGCATCGTTGTTAAATTATCTTTGCATGTGCTAACTGTGTTTGTGAATTCATTTACAGCCTGATCAAACAAAAATTCAAGGCTAAAAAATGTTGTATATCATATTTCAGGTCTACAACTATTTCTATAGCTCTGCATAAGTTGTAACCCCCACACCCGCTACGGTCACTCACTAAGGGAATGCCATAGCATCGGTGGAGTATCTTAAGTGAATATAGAAAAGAAAAGTTACAACAAGACAGATATAAGTAATACTTGAGTATTTAAAACATTATTTCATTGCAGCGGAAAGTAAAACATGTTTGGTTACATCACTAAACCATAAACAAGAGTCAAGTACATAATATCCATCTTAATAAAACAAAAGTACATAATCCCACTACATGAACTATTAGCCATAAAAGAAAAGATAAACTGAGCTTTACATCAATGGTCCAAGCTCCAAAATACAGATAAAGCAATCTGGTCAAAGCCCACTAGTGCTAGGCCCACTCTGAGAACCTGAGGGTTGGGGAAAAAGATAAAAACAACGGGGTCAGACATAAGTCTGAGTGAGCCCTATAACTTTAACAACACAATCATTAAAGTAATTAGGGTATGATATAAACCTGGTACGGTACGACTGGGGATAAATGACTACACTAAGCAGCCAACTTGACTTAGGATGCACTAAGATAACGGTAAAGACGCGCCTATCCACCCAAGCATAAATACTATTTTGCACCACACCAGCTCTACCCACCCAAGGATAATTCCTACACTGCACCACACCAGATCTACCCACCCAAGGGTAATTCCTACTTAAAGGTTGATCCCACTAAGTGTACTTAGTAATTTTTAATAGTTGTTTTCGTGTACCCCTAGCTGACTACATAGATGTCGTCTGCCCCTATCTCCACTAGGTGTACCTAGTAATTTTAATAGTAGTTTCGTGTACCCCTAGCTGACTACATAGGTGCCGTCTGCCCCTATCTCCACTAGGTGTATCCACTACTCCCATTCGATCGGCTCCCTATCGTAGATACCCGTGCTGGCCCCACAGTGGGGTGTATCACTCCCCAAAGTGGCAACACGATACAATCAATGGTGCACGGCTTATACCTACACGATGCAACAACGTCTTACCTACCAGCCCGTGTCCACACACGCATATTGTGAAAACCCGCAACTTCCCCGGTCTAGGAAAGTGTCGGATAGTTCGAGAACAAACCACAACAGAACACATATAAAAGAACGTTTCATTGTATATTACAACAATGCATCAGATTACAAGAATATACAGAGTGTAAATGAATATTACACAGAAATATCAGAGATTTAAATTGCATTTAAATACATAGCAGCGGAAGAATAATACATTACACAACTAGAATGAGATATACGGATACAAAGCTTTCCGGATATCGTTCAGCTGTAAACCAGGATCCTGTGAATATAAATCTGCAAAACCCAAAACTACTAGCTGCCCGTGTCAAAATAAGGACACCCAGAGTTTAGGTTAAAACAATAAACTCCAGGTCAGTCATGTGACTGGTGTGAGAACTAAAACAGTTAATCTTTATTTTAAAGTTAGGTAAATCAAGGGACCACGCCGTATAACACGGAACGGGTTTCCTCCCAAGAATACCAGTGCATAAAACAAACAGCGCAATGCTAAATAAAGAAAAATGAAGCTGTTATAAGACCCAGGTCCCATCACACAATGCAACGCAGCCGAGGATAGGGTTTTCCCTTATAACAGCCAAAGAATGCTTGATACGTTTAAAACAAATCATTTGATACTATTATAAGTGTATAGTGTATAAAACAACTTCAAATCATAAGTATCAATCATAGGCGGCATGGGTACCATATATCATGTCGCCATATATAGGTTTACAAATAAAACCGCAAATGTCACGTATTTGGAAATTGGGTTTCCATCTATGAACCGAGGCAAAAGATAGTCCTCAACCGATTCGAGACGCTCTAGCCCGCCCATCAGGACCCAGACTCAGGTGGGCCCTTGGAGCGACAGGGCCGGTCCACCGATGTGGATTAAAATGCCTGAACACTACGTTTCCCCGCCCTTTGGGGCGTAAATGAGCCAACTAAATGACTCCATCGGTTCGAGAACGACCGATCAATCCGAGGCGCCTCGCAACAGCAACAACCACATAAGTCAAACTCGTCAGGGCGTGTAAAACCACTGACGCCACTTCTAACTAGAAAGAAACGCATGCCCTCCCTGAGGTCCTCTCCCGTTTTTGGTTCATACCGGGTGTGAAACTCGCGAAGTAAACGTTACACAAAGCTACGCCACAAAGGCCGTGCTTCGATCATCACCACAAGACTTTGCTTTTCAACAGAAGCCTCGATCAATTGCCACTTAGGCATGCCACACAGGCAATTCACTCCATGCGTTTGATATCCATCAATATATAACCCCTGAGCTCGTACGTCTCAGAGAAGGGCGTTAAGCAAGAGAATAAATTCTCCGCCGCCAAACAGATATATATTTAATAGAGATCAATCACACGGACTAAAATCCAATGTCAGACACGCAGTCCATTTACAAGTCCGTTCTGGGTCTGAACGAAACCGGAGGCACCTAGTACCCCGCATATCCATCGATCTCCAAGTACGTCTGGACGATCACTAACTGTTTCCATCTTCTTGGGTGTACAGCCAAATCAAGATCATCAGTAATTACCCAAACGACGTGAAGACTTCCGGTCTTCGACCATCATCTTCATCTTCGACTAATCGTCGTATCAGTTATTCAGAGTGGGATAAACCCGGTCTTTCCGAATAACTCGCGTATATTTTAAATAAGTGTTACACAAACACAACATACGCCTCATTCCAATTCATCAGTCACTAACCGTAAATTAATCAAGAGAATAATTCCCCAAATGTTAACCCCGAAGGCCGAAACCAACATCAGATCAATATCCAGAAAACCATTTTGCTTAGCTAACCGACAGTTAGTTTCTGATTTCACATTCATAGGGAAAGGTTCCCATTAATTTTATCCAAGATAAATTTCTTGAATTTATTCTTTAATCTATTTTTGAATATCAATTCAAACTAGTCGGGATTAGCGAACCTTACCGAAGTAATCATTTGTTTTAATTTCCCAATCCCAACCTATTTATCCCATGAAGTAAAACTGGTAATACTTCATATCTAACACCACGGTGTTATCGGTAAATTCAATTACCATTTCACGTTCAAATCTAATTAAAGATTTAACTATCGCCTGGAGCAAAACTGGTGATACTCCATTCTCGACCATTTCAATCTAATTAAAGATTCATTAAAACTCCACTTAGTTTTAATCGTTAACTGGGTTAAAGAATCCGTGTCATTTAAAAACACGGTTCACGATAAACCCAAAGTCACATTCATTAATTATCGGGTTAAAGAACAAGTGTTATTTAAAACACTGTTCACGATAAACCCAAAAATCAATATCGATTCAATTCCAATTAAATATTATTTAATTGGTACACTTCATTAAATCTAAATAAAAAGATTTAATCATTTCTCAACTGGGTTCAAGAACAGTGTTAGAGAAGACACCATTCACGACAAACCCCAAATCACATTCGATATTCAATACAAGGCTCTGAATAGAAATTATATCGGGTTATATTCAATATCGAATTCTACGACTAACAAATGTCGTATTGGAAATAACGATATAAATATATATATCTTTCAAATTTCCATAACAACACCTGTATAATCACGAATTCCAACATCGAAATATTCCGAAGACAATTTCGATTCAAATCCACTCCAATGCAGTCATTGGAAATTTTGGTTATTTTCAAAACCATTTCAAATTCAATTTATTTATTTAAAAATAAATAGAATTATAATCCTAGTTCAAAACTAGTTCATTTCGATAAAAATCTATTTTTATCTTTTCAAATAGGGAGTTTTTCATCCCAATTTTTCCCAAATCATTTCTTATGATTTTACACAAATTATTACTATTTTTAATAATTTTATCAAGGCCCGTACAGTCGATTTCCATCAATGGCCATCGAACTGCACTTACAGTGACCTTTTTCAAATTTGATTTGGACGTATCTCCAAATCCAACCGTTAGATTTCAAATTTCTAATATTCGTTAGAAAGCTCTTTTCGACACGAACCCAACGGTTCCGGTTTTAGGAGAATCCGACGGTCGGATCTCCCGTAATGTCCGTTTGAAATAAATGGTCGAAATTCACGAACTGCCGCGGCGCGTTCTATTCAGGCCATTATATTATATATATAATATATATAATATATATTTCGTCAATTTCTATTTAAAACGAAGTATATAATTAGTTTTGAAATCGCTTCAAAAGCAATTTTAATTTTCTTTTCAATTCAAATCAAAATTGAATTCTTCTCTATAAATTCGTTTTAAAATTCATTTCTATTCAATTCAAATTTCAATTCAATTTGAATTCATTTCAATTCGCTTTCAATTCAATTCGAATTCGTTTTCAATTCAATTCATTTCGAAATCGTTTTCAATTCAATTCACTTCGAAATCGTTTTCAATTCAATTCATTTCGAAATCGTTTTCAATTCAATTCATTTCGAAATCGTTTTCAATTCAATTCATTTCGAAATCGTTTTCAATTCAATTCATTTCGAAATCGTTTTCAATTAAATTCATTTCGAAATCGTTTTCAATTCAATTTATTTCGAAATCGTTTTCAATTCAATTCATTTCGAAATCGTTTTCAATTCAATTCATTTCAAAATCGTTTTCAATTAAATTCATTTCGAAATCGTTTTCAATTCAATTCATTTCGAAATGAATAAAATCGATATAAATATCGTTTACGTCAAAATGGCGTCAATCTAATAAACACGGCTTCATATATTCCTTTATTCTATTCAACAAATGAATATTTATTTTTGTCAACACACGACTAATCTCAACGAATGAGTACTGTCCACGTGTGACTATATTTGTTAAATTATTTCGTTCAACACATGACCAATCTCAATGGATGAGTATTGTCAACACATGAACTTTTATTTTATATCGATAAAGATGTAAATTTTATTACTAAAATATTTCGTTCAACACATGACCAATCTCAATGGATGAGTATTGTCAACACATGAACTTTTATTTTATATCGATAAAGATGTAAATTTTATTACTAAAATATTTCGTTCAACACATGACCAATCTCAATGGATGAGTACTGTCAACACATGAACTTTTATTTTATATCGATAAAGATGTAAATTTTATTACTAAAATATTTCGTTCAACACATGACCAATCTCAATGGATGAGTACTGTCAACACATGAACTTTTATTTTATAATATTCTTTATCTTTCAAATTGGAATGAGGCCCAATCAATTACCATATAATGTTAATTATATGGATTTTCTACAACACATGTATATATCAACAACGATGAATAATCAACCATCATCCAAAGTGCATTCTACACTGTATAAGCATCAAATATAAATATTCAACGCTTATAACAGTCTGTCAATCAATCGATCGACACACAACTAAACAATCGGGATTAGTGTACGTCAAATATCTTCCCAACACCCGTGTAGGGTTTCAAACAATCAAACACAGATTTTATTTGTGCAGTTGGGCGATGTGTAAAATTTATCGACCCAATCAATGTCCTTCAAATAGGTGTACATAAACAAACCGTTTGGTTTGTAAATGAATATTTATTTATTCACATTCACGTTAAAAATTATATTTTTAACGATAAAACATTTTATTTCAACATATGAATTTCTATTCAGTTCATTTATTCAATAAAATGATATTTTTATTTTTCTAACATATTTTAGAAAATTTCGGCGGCATAACGGCACGATACTAGAAACGGGACGAGGCCTAGCCTTATCCCCGGTCTAGTGAAGGCCCACGCCATTCACACATAAATCATATCAATTTCATTTCACCAAACAATTCAAATCAACTCAAACAATCTAACTAACAACACAGCCAAACAAACAAGTCCATGGTCTGTGGACGATTGTGTCGGGTGCTACTAAGCACCGTCTGCATCCTAGTATATATATATAACTAGAAAAGAAATAGAAGAGTGAGAAGTTCTCACATATAGCTATCCTAGCTCCACGGCACTTCATAGATAGAAAACTTCATCGCTATCGCCTCTTCGTCATCTTCGTTGTCCGCTTTCACTACCTATGTAAAAATCGAATTTTTACTTCGATGTTCAATATATAAAAATCGCATTTTTAATTCGAAGTTCAATATACAAAAATCACATTTTTAATTCGAAGTTCAATATATAAAAATCACATTTTTAATTCGAAGTTCAATATATAAAAATCACATTTTTAATTCGAAGTTCAATATATAAAAATCATATTTTTAATTCGAAGTTCAATATATAAAAATCATATTTTTAATTCGAAGTTCAATATATAAAAATCATATTTTTAATTCGAAGTTCAATATATAAAAATCATATTTTTAATTCGAAGTTCAATATATAAAAATCATATTTTTAATTCGAAGTTCAATATATAAAAATCATATTTTTAATTCGAAGTTCAATATATAAAAATCATATTTTTAATTCGAAGTTCAATATATAAAAATCATATTTTTAATTCGAAGTTCAATATATAAAAATCATATTTTTAATTCGAAGTTCAATATATAAAAATCATATTTTTAATTCGAAGTTCAATATTTAAAATCATATTTTTAATTCTTACGTCATATAAAAAATTATATCTTTATATCGCTTTCTTCTTGATAAAAATCCGATCTTTTTATAACTAAAAATTCTAGCTTTTCTTAAACAAAGATCCTAGCTAAAAATATAATCTTTATACGATAAAAACATAATCTTTATAGGGTTAAAAATATTAACTTTATACTGTTAAAGCAAAAACTGATTTTTTTTATTTTTTTCATTTTTCTTATACATAAAACCTAATTTCAGAAAATAAACAAAATTAAACGAACTAAAATAAAAAGGAGAACGCTCACAGTTCGGAGGGCTGAAGAGCACCATTCTTCAGAGGGGCATAGGCCGTCGGGAGGACTATTGGTGGTGGTGGGGCGCGACAATGAAAAGGAGGGGGCCGCGAATTGAGATTGGGAGAGAGGGGGTTTGCGCTGCGGTGTACTAGAGGGGGGGCTCGAGGTCAAACGGCGTCGTCGATGGTAGGGGGCGGGTGCGCCTCAGGCGACGGTTCGATTTAGGGTTCAGGGGGCGATGTCGATCTTCGATGGAGGCTGCAGCTTTTTGGAGGTTGGGTGGGGGATCGCCGATCATCGGGGGGGGGGAGATCGCAGTGCGTCGGTGAGGCGTAGGGGGCGGCGGGTTCGATCTCCCTTTTTTTTTATCGCTGACAGTTATGAGGGGAGAGAGAGTGAGAGAGAAAGGTTTTATAATATTTATTATATTATTTTATTATTTAATTTTCTAAAAAGCAACTTTTATTTTTGACCTCGAAACGAGACCCACCGCCTGTCGTCCTTAGCTAATTACCCCTATTCCGAACACAATGGTATATGTATCGTAGGCTGGTTCGGCTGTTTGAATCAGTTTCCGTTAAATTTACATTTAAATCACTATATTGAATTTTAAACGTACATTTCAAATTACTGGGTTCACATACTAACTAGAAAAATTTCAGAAAAATATTTTCTAGCTTCGTATTGACGATACGGTCCTAACAAAACTAGTTTCGTCGAATTCTGAGACCGTTAGAAAAATGGCCAATTTTCCAGTCGATTAAAATCAACTGAAACTGGTCAAACGCGTTTTCCTTTGCCACGCTCACAAATTGATTTGAAAAATTATGAAATTTGAAACCTAGCAATAACTTGACATCACGGATCCAACAAAAGTGGTTTCGTCGAAATCCGAGGTCGTTTGCAAAATGTCCATTTTTAAGGGCCTGAATTCCATAGCGACTATTCAGAATTTTCAACTGGACATATCTTTTGATTCCCGCTACGAACTTTTGATTTTTCGGATTCGTTGGAAAGATATTCACTATTAGATTCCATTATTTTTGGTTTCACTAAAATCCGGATTGTTTTGCACCCGGTACGTTCAATTGAAGTTTGAAATCGAATTATCGAACTACCGCGCCATTTTCAATTCCTTTTATAATTATATATAAATATTTATATTCTAACGACAAACTATATAATATATACGTTCGAATTATATTCAAAATAAATTTTCGTCGATATTATTTAAAATAATTCATTTAAATAATCAAAATTCGCTAAAATAGCCAAAATAAAAATTTTAAACTGGCCCAGATTTTCCGGGTTATTACAATCTCCCCTACTTAAAACTTTTCGTCCCCGAAAAGGAACAAAGTCGAAAGTGGTTTGATTAATCAACTGTACGTTCGATCTGGCTTCCATTCTCCACCCTTTCAGTTTCTGAGAATTTTCAAAATTTCAAAAATTTGGCTAACACCCTAAATTTTTGAAAAATTTCGCCATAACCTCCCCTGCACCGGGAGCATCGGGGAATTTCAAATAGCTTCCCCGGTCCTTCAGATCTCAAAAAGAAAAAGAAAAAGCCAAGCGGCTAGCCAATAGGCTCATAAAATCATCATCACCCAAACGAAACAGTAAATTATGTAGTAAACATGTACCTATTTGTCAGGCAAACAAATTTTATTCTTCGGCTCTAGCCTCCTTGCTATGACCTGTTCAATGTAAGTACAAGTATATGCAAGCAAATGCGACCAATTTTCAATATAGTTCAATATTTGGTTCAATTAGACATAAATGATTCAAAATTAGCAAACAAATAGGCAAATAACACAAACATCAATCAATTAGTGAATTAGAGTTTCAAATTCATAATTTTGATACATATACAAAAATCATGTTTTTGACGCCAATTCACAACAATGTATTCTAACTAAATTAGTTTTGGTTCTCACACCAGTCTAATGGAAATATATAGATATTACACGTTCGTCACTCGAATATAAATTCTGATGATGATATATCAATCATCAGAATCACTCCCGGGCGACTAGAGCGTAATTCTATATCTATCCAGTATATTAAAATTTCGAATACACGCGGATCAGACGTATACGCAAAATCTATATATACTGGATTGTCCAACTCAATATAAATAGATAATCAGATACGAATAATTGATTTAAATTTTCAAAACAAAAATTGTTTTCATTTGAAAAATATACTCTTCACACTCGTTCTAGGATACTACTGATCCTATCTCTAACGAGTCATTCCCATTGGATATTACTAATCCAATATCTGATGAATTCTTTCGTATGGTTCTAATGTGCCTTGTTCTCTGCTTTGTAAACCAAAGCTCTGATACCAACTATGAAAACCCGCAACTTCCCTGGTCTAGGAAAGTGTCGGATAGTTCGAGAACAAACCACAACAGAACACATATAAAAGAACGTTTCATTGTATATTACAACAATGCATCAGATTACAAGAATATACAGAGTGTAAATGAATATTACACAGAAATATCAGAGATTTAAATTGCATTTAAATACATAGCAGCGGAAGAATAATACAATACACAACTAGAATGAGATATACGGATACAAAGCTTTCCGGATATCGTTCCAGCTGTAAACCAGGATCCTGTGAATATAAATCTGCAAAACCCAAAACTACTAGCTGCCCGTGTCAAAATAAGGACACCCAGAGTTTAGGTTAAAACAATAAACTCCAGGTCAGTCATGTGACTGGTGTGAGAACTAAAACTGTTAATCTTTATTTTAAAGTTAGGTAAATCAAGGGACCACGCCGTATAACACGGAACGGGTTTCCTCCCAAGAATACCAGTGCATAAAACAAACAGCGCAATGCTAAATAAAGAAAAATGAAGCTGTTATAAGACCCAGGTCCCATCACACAATGCAACGCAGCCGAGGATAGGGTTTTCCCTTATAACAACCAAAGAATGCTTGATACGTTTAAAACAAATCATTTGATACTATTATAAGTGTATAGTGTATAAAACAACTTCAAATCATAAGTATCAATCATAGGCGGCATGGGTACCAGATATCATGTCGCCATATATAGGTTTACAAATAAAACCGCAAATGTCACGTATTTGGAAATTGGGTTTCCATCTATGAACCGAGGCAAAAGATAGTCCTCAACCGATTTGAGACGCTCTAGCCCGCCCATCAGGACCCAGACTCAGGTGGGCCCTTGGAGCGACAGGGCCGGTCCACCGATGTGGATTAAAATGCCTGAACACTATGTTTCCCCGCCCTTTGGGGCGTAAATGAGCCAACTAAATGACTCCATCGGTTCGAGAACGACCGATCAATCCGAGGCGCCTCGCAACAGCAACAACCACATAAGTCAAACTCGTCAGGGCGTGTAAAACCACTGACACCACTTCTAACTAGAAAGAAACGCATGCCCTCCCTGAGGTCCTCTCCCGTTTTTGGTTCATACCGGGTGTGAAACTCGCGAAGTAAACGTTACACAAAGCTACGCCACAAAGGCCGTGCTTCGATCATCACCACAAGACTTTGCTTTTCAACAGAAGCCTCGATCAATTGCCACTTAGGCATGCCACACAGGCAATTCACTCCATGCGTTTGATATCCATCAATATATAACCCCTGAGCTCGTACGTCTCAGAGAAGGGCGTTAAGCAAGAGAATAAATTCTCCGCCGCCAAACAGATATATATTTAATAGAGATCAATCACACGGACTAAAATCCAATGTCAGACACACAGTCCATTTACAAGTCCGTTCTGGGTCTGAACGAAACCGGAGGCACCTAGTACCCCGCATATCCATCGATCTCCAAGTACGTCTGGACGATCACTAACTGTTTCCATCTTCTTGGGTGTACAGCCAAATCAAGATCATCAGTAATTACCCAAACGACGTGAAGACTTCCGGTCTTCGACCATCATCTTCATCTTCGACTAATCGTCGTATCAGTTATTCAGAATGGGATAAACCCGGTCTTTCCGAATAACTCGCGTATATTTTAATTAAGTGTTACACAAACACAACATACGCCTCATTCCAATTCATCGGTCACTAACCGTAAATTAATCAAGAGAATAATTCCCCAAATGTTAACCCCGAAGGCCGAAACCAACATCAGATCAATATCCAGAAAACCATTCTGCTTAGCTAACCGACAGTTAGTTTCTGATTTCACATTCATAGGGAAAGGTTCCCATTAATTTTATCCAAGATAAATTTCTTGAATTTATTCTTTAATCTATTTTTGAATATCAATTCAAACTAGTCGGGATTAGCGAACCTTACCGAAGTAATCATTTGTTTTAATTTCCCAATCCCAACCTATTTATCCCATGAAGTAAAACTGGTAATACTTCAAATCTAACACCACGGTGTTATCGGTAAATTCAATTACCATTTCACGTTCAAATCTAATTAAAGATTTAACTATCGCCTGGAGCAAAACTGGTGATACTCCATTCTCGACCATTTCAATCTAATTAAAGATTCATTAAAACTCCACTTAGTTTTAATCGTTAACTGGGTTAAAGAATCCGTGTCATTTAAAAACACGGTTCACGATAAACCCAAAGTCACATTCATTAATTATCGGGTTAAAGAACAAGTGTTATTTAAAACACTGTTCACGATAAACCCAAAAATCAATATCAATTCAATTCCAATTAAATATTATTTAATTGGTACACTTCATTAAATCTAAATAAAAAGATTTAATCATTTCTCAACTGGGTTCAAGAACAGTGTTAGTGAAGACACCATTCACGACAAACCCCAAATCACATTCGATATTCAATACAAGGCTCTGAATAGAAAATATATCGGGTTATATTCAATATCGAATTCTACGACTAAAAAATGTCGTATTGGAAATAACGATATAAATATATATATCTTTCAAATTTCCATAACAACACCTGTATAATCACGAATTCCAACATCGAAATATTCCGAAGACAATTTCGATTCAAATCCACTCCAATGCAATCATTGGAAATTTTGGTTATTTTCAAAACCATTTCAAATTCAATTTATTTATTTAAAAATAAATAGAATTATAATCCTAGTTCAAAACTAGTTCATTTCGATAAAAATCTATTTTTATCTTTTCAAATAGGGAGTTTTTCATCCCAATTTTTCCCAAATCATTTCTTATGATTTTACACAAATTATTACTATTTTTAATAATTTTATCAAGGCCCGTACAGTCGATTTCCATCAATGGCCATCGAACTGCACTTACAGCGACCTTTTTCAAATTTGATTTGGACGTATCTCCAAATCCAACCGTTAGATTTCAAATTTCTAATATTCGTTAGAAAGCTCTTTTCTACACGAACCCAACGGTTCCGGTTTTAGGAGAATCCGACGGTCGGATCTCCCGTAATGTCCGTTTGAAATAAATGGTCGAAATTCACGAACTGCCGCGGCGCGGCGCGTTCTATTCAGGCCATTATATTATATATATAATATATATAATATATATTTCGTCGATTTCTATTTAAAACGAATTATATAATTAGTTTTGAAATCGCTTCAAAAGCAATTTTAACTTTCTTTTCAATTCAAATCAAAATTGAATTCTTCTCTATAAATTCGTTTTAAAATTCATTTCTATTCAATTCAAATTTCAATTCAATTTGAATTCATTTCAATTCGCTTTCAATTCAATTCGAATTCGTTTTCAATTCAATTCATTTCGAAATCGTTTTCAATTCAATTCACTTCGAAATCGTTTTCAATTCAATTCATTTCGAAATCGTTTTCAATTCAATTCATTTCGAAATCGTTTTCAATTCAATTCATTTCGAAATCGTTTTCAATTCAATTCATTTCGAAATCGTTTTCAATTAAATTCATTTCGAAATCGTTTTCAATTCAATTTATTTCGAAATCGTTTTCAATTCAATTCATTTCGAAATCGTTTTCAATTCAATTCATTTCAAAATCGTTTTCAATTAAATTCATTTCGAAATCATTTTCAATTCAATTCATTTCGAAATGAATAAAATCGATATAAATATCGTTTACGTCAAAATGGCGTCAATCTAATAAACACGGCTTCATATATTCCTTTATTCTATTCAACAAATGAATATTTATTTTTGTCAACACATGACTAATCTCAACGAATGAGTACTGTCCACGTGTGACTATATTTGTTAAATTATTTCGTTCAACACATGACCAATCTCAATGGATGAGTATTGTCAACACATGAACTTTTATTTTATATCGATAAAGATGTAAATTTTATTACTAAAATATTTCGTTCAACACATGACCAATCTCAATGGATGAGTATTGTCAACACATGAACTTTTATTTTATATTGATAAAGATGTAAATTTTATTACTAAAATATTTCGTTCAACACATGACCAATCTCAATGGATGAGTACTGTCAACACATGAACTTTTATTTTATAACGATAAAGATGTAAATTTTATTACTAAAATACTTCGTTCAACACATGACCAATCTCAATGGATGAGTACTGTCAACACATGAACTTTTATTTTATAATATTCTTTATCTTTCAAATTGGAATGAGGCCCAATCAATTACCATATAATGTTAATCATATGGATTTTCTACAACACATGTATATATCAACAACGATGAATAATCAACCATCATCCAAAGTGCATTCTACACTGTATAAGCATCAAATATAAATATTCAACGCTTATAACAGTCTGTCAATCAATCGATCGACACACAACTAAACAATCGGGATTAGTGTACGTCAAATATCATCCCAACACCCGTGTAGGGTTTCAAACAATCAAACACAGATTTTATTTGTGCAGTTGGGCGATTTGTAAAATTTATCGACCCAATCAATGTCCTTCAAATAGGTGTACATAAACAAACCGTCTGGTTTGTAAATGAATATTTATTTATTCACATTCACGTTAAAAATTATATTTTTAACGATAAAACATTTTATTTCAACATATGAATTTCTATTCAGTTCATTTATTCAATAAAATGATATTTTTATTTTTCTAACATATTTTAGAAAATTTCGGCGGCATAACGGCACGATACTAGAAACGGGACGAGGCCTAGCCTTATCCCCGGTCTAGTGAAGGCCCACGCCATTCACACATCAATCATATCAATTTCATTTCACCAAACAATTCAAATCAACTCAAACAATCTAACTAACAACACAGCCAAACAAACAAGTCCCTGGTCTGTGGACGATTGTGTCGGGTGCTACTAAGCACCGTCTGCATCCTAGTATATATATATATAACTAGAAAAGAAATAGAAGAGTGAGAAGTTCTCACATATAGCTATCCTAGCTCCACGGCACTTCATTGATAGAAAACTTCATCGCTATCGCCTCTTCGTCATCTTCGTTGTCCGCTTTCACTACCTATGTAAAAATCGAATTTTTACTTCGATGTTCAATATATAAAAATCGCATTTTTAATTCGAAGTTCAATATATAAAAATCACATTTTTAATTCGAAGTTCAATATATAAAAATCATATTTTTAATTCGAAGTTCAATATATAAAAATCACATTTTTAATTCGAAGTTCAATATATAAAAATCATATTTTTAATTCGAAGTTCAATATATAAAAATCATATTTTTAATTCGAAGTTCAATATATAAAAATCATATTTTTAATTCGAAGTTCAATATATAGAAATCATATTTTTAATTCGAAGTTCAATATATAAAAATCATATTTTTAATTCGAAGTTCAATATATAAAAATCATATTTTTAATTCGAAGTTCAATATATAAAAATCGTATTTTTAATTCGAAGTTCAATATATAAAAGTCATATTTTTAATTCGAAGTTCAATATATAAAAATCATATTTTTAATTCGAAGTTCAATATATAAAAATCATATTTTTAATTCGAAGTTCAATATATAAAAATCATATTTTTAATTCGAAGTTCAATATATAAAAATCATATTTTTAATTCTTACGTCATATAAAAAATTATATCTTTATATTGCTTTCTTCTTGATAAAAATCCGATCTTTTTATAACTAAAAATTCTAGCTTTTCTTAAACAAAGATCCTAGCTAAAAATATAATCTTTATACGATAAAAACATAATCTTTATATGGTTAAAAATATTAACTTTATACTGTTAAAGCAAAAACTGATTTTTTTATTTTTTTCCTTTTTCTTATACATAAAACCTAATTTCAGAAAATAAACAAAATTAAACGAACTAAAATAAAAAGGAGAACGCTCACAGTTCGGAGGGCTGAAGAGCACCATTCTTCAGAGGGGCATAGGCCGTCGGGAGGACTGTTGGTGGTGGTGGGGCGCGACAATGAGAAGGAGGGGGCCGCGAATTGAGATTGGGAGAGAGGGGGTTTGCGCTGCGGTGTACTAGAGGGGGGGGGGGGGGCTCGAGGTCAAACGGCGTCGTCGATGGTAGGGGGCGGGTGCGCCTCAGGCGACGGTTCGATTTAGGGTTCAGGGGGCGATGTCGATCTTCGATGGAGGCGGCAGCTTTTTAGAGGTTGGGTGGGGGATCGCCGATCATCGGGGGGGGGGGGGGGAGATCGCAGTGCGTCGGTGAGGCGTAGGGGGCGGCGGGTTCGTGGGTTCGATCTCCTTTTTTTTTTATCGCTGACAGTTATGAGGGGAGAGAGAGTGAGAGAGAAAGGTTTTATAATATTTATTATATTATTTTATTATTTAATTTTCTAAAAAGCAACTTTTATTTTTGACCTCGAAACGAGACCCACCGCCTGTCGTCCTTAGCTAATTACCCCTATTCCGAACACAATGGTATATGTATCGTAGGCTGGTTCGGCTGTTTGAATCAGTTTCCGTTAAATTTACATTTAAATCACTATATTGAATTTTAAACGTACATTTCAAATTACCGGGTTCACATACTAACTAGAAAAATTTCAGAAAAATATTTTCTAGCTTCGTATTGACGATACGGTCCTAACAAAACTAGTTTCGTCGAATTCTGAGACCGTTAGAAAAATGGCCAATTTTCCAGTCGATTAAAATCAACTGAAACTGGTCAAACGCGTTTTCCTTTGCCACGCTCACAAATTGATTCGAAAAATTATGAAATTTGAAACCTAGCAATAACTTGACATCACGGATCCAACAAAAGTGGTTTCGTCGAAATCCGAGGTCGTTTGCAAAATGTCCATTTTTAAGGGCCTGAATTCCATAGCGACTATTTAGAATTTTCAACTGGACATATCTTTTGATTCCCGCTACGAACTTTTGATTTTTCGGATTCGTTGGAAAGATATTCACTATTAGATTCCATTATTTTTGGTTTCACTAAAATCCGGATTGTTTTGCACCCGGTACGTTCAATTGAAGTTTGAAATCGAATTATCGAACTACCGCGCCATTTTCAATTCCTTTTATAATTATATATAAATATTTATATTCTAACGACAAACTATATATTATATACGTTCGAATTATATTCAAAATAAATTTTCGTCGATATTATTTAAAATAATTCATTTTAAATAATCAAAATTCGCTAAAATAGCCAAAATAAAAATTTTAAACTGGCCCAGATTTTCCGGGTTATTACACATATGAAACCTGTTGGACTTGCGTTGCCACCGCTAACCCGTTTTTGGCCTCTTATAGTCAAGCCCAGTACGCGTGTCCCGTCCTCGACATGGGTCGAGCCCACTAAGATACATATGGGTTACTGGTTGAAATGGGCCCCCCACAAGCTACCCACCTAAGCTTGTCATTTTTATCTAGTGCATCCCACTTAACCCTTTTTAATAATCATGTCCACTTACATGTTTAAAGTTTGGTTAAGTCATCTACTCATATTTCAATTGCCACTCAAGGCACCCACTAGATTTCCCCATGCCACCAAAAGCACTTACTTGATTTCCACATGCCACCCAAGGCACTTACTTAACCCTTTAATCATGTTTAATTACATGTTCCACTTTGGTTTAGTATTTTAATCTTATCTTCCATTGCCACCCAAGGCAACCACTATATTTTCCCCATGCCACCCAAGGCACTTACTTAACCCTTTAATCATGTTTAATTACATGTTCCACTTTGGTTAAGTATTCTAATCGTATTTTCTATTGCCACCCAAGGAAACCACTAGATTTTTCCACATTCCACCCAAGGCACCCACTTAACCCCTCATGCCCCTCTACATGCTAATATGGTTAAGTGTTTCTTAATTGATTAAGAACGTAACCATTGTAAAGACCTCTCACATTAGACTATCTTTTATGGCAGCTTGATTTTCCGATCGGGTCCGGGCAGCCTTACGCCATAACCGAGTCTAACCTCGTGTCTTTACACTTGTCACGTATTAAGTTTGTGCCTAAGACCTCTCACATTGGGCCAATCATTTGTAGCCGCTGGATTTGCCGGTCGGTTCCGGGCAGTCTTATGCTACAAAAGGGTCCAACCTCGTGTCTTAGTCGATTAATTACACCTAATTAATCACCCCCATATTTCGAACTAATTTTCCCTAATTAATTCCAATTTTAACGATGTACATAATTGACTCAATTATGTCCATCCACTTTATGGTATGCATAATCATACCAACTTCACACCATTTCATTAACATGTATATTAACCCCATCGTTCCCCACGTAATTCGCTAACATGACATAAAAGGGAAGATTCATCACAAATACAATGGGTTCAACTTGCATAACATTAGCATCAACATGGGTTTAAAGGTGTCAACATGCATATAGCATCAAACCCAACTAGCATAAATAATCAACCCAAACTTGCATGAATCACATATGTCATAAAGAGGTTAACTTGCATAAGTTATTTATGTCATACAAAGGGGTAAACTTGCATATGTATGTATGACATACAAAGGGGTTAACTTGCATATGTAAGCATATCATACTAAGGTGTAAACTTGCACATGTTACTTGCATATAATCAAACACCAAACTTGCATAACATGTCATGTATGAACTTGCATATAATCAAACACCAAACTTGCATAACATATCATATATGAACTTGCATATAATCATACACCAAACTTGCATAACATATAATCAAACACCAAACTTGCATAACATATCATATACACATAACACATAACTTGCATAACTTGCATAACATCATGAACATGTACCATATGACTTGCATAACTTGCATAACATCATGAACATGTAGCATATGACTTGCATAACTTGCATAACATCATGAACATGTAGCATATAACTTGCATAACTTGCATAACATCATGATCACATAGCATATGACTTGCATAACTTGCATAACATCATGATCACATAGCATATGACTTGCATAACTTGCATAACATCATGAACATGTAGCATATGACTTGCATAACTTGCATAACATCATGATCACATAGCATATGACTTGCATAACTTGCATAACATCATGAACACATAACACATAACTTGCATAACTTGCATAACATCACAAACACATAGCATATGATAACATAATCTTGCATTGATCCACATTCATAGCCATAACCCCATTATATCCTATCATAATCATTTCAACAATTGGTCATTAAGGCTATAGAAAACTCACAACTTGTTTATTAGCACTTCAATGAAGAAGATTAAGTTGCTAGAGTTGATTAGAAATTGATTTGAGAAGCTTTCCTCCTCTTTAATTTGTTGGTGGCTCCTCCTAGTTGCATTTTGACGGCATAACGACGTTGTCTCCAATTTTGGTATGAATTAGGGTAGTCTTAGGGTGTATTTATAGAATTAGGATGTAGTTTAGGCCCTTAGATTAACCCTAGATTAGGTTAGAGCCGTCAGATCTCGTCACAAGCCACCAGACACAGCCCAAAATCCAAACTGATGCACCCAGGTCACCTGGGCTAGACCAGGGAGGTCGACCCCCAGATCGACACTAGGGTCGACACCCTAGTCGACCTGGTGGGCAGGTCGACTCCTCAGTCGACCCCCAGGTCGACTCCCTGGGTCTGGCAGGAATTTTCCCGCTACTTCTGAAATTTTGAAATTTCTGTTTTTAAATCTGTTTTGAATTTTCTGAAAACTTCTTCGGGCCTTAACTGGGTCATACGGACTCCGATTTTCGAAAACTCGGACTCTATTTCGTGTATTTTTTCGAGACGAATGCAATGGCATAGCCCGTTTCCCCTGATTCAGATTTTAAAATTTAATTCTTCCCTGTTTTATATTATAGCAAGTTATTCAACATACGGGGTGTTACATTCTCCTCTACTTAAAGGATTTCGTCCCCGAAATCTCTAAGTCAAGAAGAACGTATCCTACCATCCAAACAACCATCTACTCAAACCATCAAACACTGGCATCCATTGTCCTTAAAGTTTCTAATGCTGTATGAACATATGCAAAGAGTGTGTGTATATGTTCCCTGTCTAATGCAAAATTAGGCGGTCCACTTATTTAGTTGACCTCCTTAATGCAAACCATGATAGTGTCATGCATCCAATATGTATGCGAAAGATCCCTATCGACACATACTATTTCTATATGTGTGCACAACCATACACCAAAATGCATCATCCATATGATAACGCAACCATTATACATCCATTAATATAGCTACCTACACACAATTTTATGCAATATGCAATATGAAGTGATTGAGCCGATCTAGTGCCTAGAGTGTGTGTATATGCATCCACGAGCAACCACTTGCAACCACTTGCATCCACACGCATCCATCAAACATAACATGTCTCAAACACATGTTTCAACCATAGGTTTTCCCTATCTAAAGGTCAAAGGTACTAATGAGAGGACATACTAAAGATAAGATAAGTACTAGACAAACGATAAAGGAGAAGTTAAAAGACATACCCTCAAAAAGAAATGGGTACAATGAACGCATCTTCGCTTTTGTCTCCCAAGTAGCATTGCTCTCATCTTCTCCCCTTTTCACTTTGACTAGTCGTACCTTTCTGTTCCTCAACTTCCTAATCTCTGACCCAAGGATGCGGGTAAGAGCTCGTCGAATAGTCGCATCACGCTCTACCTCCACTTCTCTAAGCAAGCTCGGCTCTACCACCTCTGCGGTCTCATGTAGGCACTTCCTCAAATGTGACACATGGAATACGTCATGTTCCATATGCAACTGAATTATCTCTCGAAGATAAACCGAAGTTAGTCATGGAGCAGTCCTCTTGCTCTTCACGAGTATGAAATGGGCACTCTTAGTAAGTCTGTCTACCACAACCCAAATTCCCGTATTACCCTTCTTCGACCTAGGTAACCTATCAATAAAATCCATCGAGACGCCATCCCACTTCCATTGCGGAACTTTCAATGGGTGAAGCAACCCACCGGGTTTCTTTTGCTCCATCTTTCAACTGTTGGCACACTAAGCATCGAGCGACATACTCGGCCACATCTTTCTTCATACCGGCCCAAAAGAAAACTCGCTTCATGTCTTGGTACATCTTGTCCCCACTGGGATGAATGGTCATCCTAGAACGGTGTGCATCATCAAGAATAGCCTTCCTTAAACCCTCGTCTTGCGGTACACAAAGTCTACCGTCTCTACGCAAGCACCCCTTATCGTCTAGGGTGTACCTACTCAAATGGCTGGACGACTCCCCCCTTATGAGCCTCTCTACCAACTCAACCAACTGTGGGTCGTCCCGCTGTGCCTCACCAATCCGTCTCAAAAGAGTAGGTCTGACCTCCAAGGATGCTAGCAAACCGGGTATAAAGTCAACGGAAGGTCTGAAATCAAACATCGAGATAAATTCTAATTTTCGTTGTTCAACGAACAACGGACCCAAGGACAACCTTTATCTGCTTAAGGCGTCCGCCACCATGTTACCCTTGCCAGGGGTATACGCTATCTCGAAATCATAGGATGCTAAGAACTCCATCAACCTTTGTTGTCTCAAGACTATGCGCTCGAAGAGTCTCCAACACTTCCCTAAGATGTACGGTATGCTTTTCTCCACTTCTAGAGAAAACCAGGATATACTTTCATACAAAATCGTCACAACTATCCATCTCTCACGCAGACCATCCTAGTCGAACTCGACATCCCCCAAGTGCAAGCCCCAAAGGCCTAAACCAATATCAGACAAACACCCAAGGGACACCTCCTTCGAATTCAGACGACCTACGTGAGATGATACTAGTAAAAACGGCTAAATAATTAAGCCCTTGTCCAACTCTGGATGTCCTTGCCAGTCTCGCTCCAAAACCACCGTTGATCAAATAACTGGCTTTGCTTAACCTATTAAGCACACACAAAAACTTATTTCGCTTTTAGAAAAGACCAAGATGTCATCCACAAAGACCACTACAAAGTTATTTAGGTACCCCCTGAACACCCTACTCATCAAATCAACAAAGTATGCAGGGGCGTTCGTCAAACCAAATGGCATCACAAGCCACTCATAGAAACCATCCGGAGTCCTAAAGGCAGTCTTGTCTACACTATCCTCAGTCACTCCCAACTGATGAAACCCCGTGGCTAAGTCCAACTGTGAAACACTGAGGCGCCAATCAACCGATCAAAAAAGATCATCAATCCTTGGCAATGGGTGTCAATTCTTCTTTGTGAGCTTGTTGAGTTCTCTATAGTCTACACAAAGTCTGAGGGACCCATACGCCTTCGTGGCAAAAACTACTGGAGCACCCCACTCCGATATACTTCGTCTTATGAACCCCTTCTCAAGCAACTCCCCTACTTGCTTATGGAGTTCCCTCCTCTAACGAGGAGCCATGCGGCGCACTGACACAGATACTGGTTTAGCATCGTCTACCAGATATATTCGAAGGTCTATCTCCCGCTTTGGAGGTAAGCCCTTCACCTCCTCAAACTCATCCGAGTACTCTCGCACCACTCTAACAGATCGCAAACTCTCGACCGAAACGTCAAGCGATTCAAGATAACTTAGCATAACAAAATCCATGGGATTACAAGAGATCTCGATAGTGTTACCCAAGTGGGTCATGAGCCTAACAACTCTCCTTTCGCAATCAAGAATGGCACCATTACTGGATAACCAGTCCATGCCCAAAATCAACCCATAGCCCGTGAAGCCCAAACAAAAGCATCACCTCTAAACTCAACGCTAAGTATGGAAATCTTCAAACCCAAACATATCATGGACAAATAAGTGGAGCCCCCCAATTGGGTTTGAAACAACCAAGGGATCATCTATTAAACTAGTGTCTAGGTGCAGTGACTCAACTAATGATGATGAGATAAACGAATGTGATGCGCCAGAGTCGAATAAAGTTCGAACAGGATGATCGAGAGAACCAAATTTCGACTTAGACGGTCCTACCCCCATCTGGTATACCCATCACGAGGGAATACATCTACCCTCCAGAAGATTATGTACTTCGTCCTTACCTCTTTGGACAACCCTAATAAGGTTTCCTATTTCTCCAAAACAACTAGCCTTCCCCATCTCATTCTCCTTTCGTGGCCTTCTTACCACGATAAGGTTTCGTCCTCTATTTACCTAACAGCTATTTGAACCTTCCTCTCTCGTCCATCTTAAAGGTACCCATAAGCCCTCCACCTCCTTGGACTAACTTCTTAGCCCGGCAAACGACTTAGTCCCTTGAAGTGGTTCTTCCGTCCTTCATACGGAAGTCCTTATTTATCTTAAAAAGACATCTATACGCGGAGGGGAAATTCAAAAAGAGAAAGAGGAAGAGATTCAAAACGGAGAATCGAAGGAAGGATATATGGCTCTTGGGGATTATGTTCTTTTCTTTCAAAAACTTTTCTCTCAAAAACATGTTTTTGAAAATACTTCTTCCAAAAATGTTTTTAGAAAAACAATTTTCTAAAAGTTTTATCTGTTCTGGTAACCTTAAGCTCTGATACCACGTGTAACACCCCACACCCGCTACGGTCACTCACTAAGGGAATGTCATAGCATCGGTGGAGTATCTTAAGTGAATATAGAACAGAAAAGTTACAACAAGACAGATATAAGTAATACTTGAGAATTTAAAACATTATTTCATTGCAGCGGAAAGTAAAACATGTTTGGTTACATCACTAAACCATAAACAAGAGTCAAGTACATAATATCCATCTTAATAAAACAAAAGTACATAATCCCAATACATGAACTAATAGCCATAAAAGAAAAGATAAACTAAGCTTTACATCAATGGTCCAAGCTCCAAAAGACAGATAAAGCAATCTGATCAAAGCCCACTAGTGCTAGGCCCACTCTGAGAACCTGAGGGTTGGGGAAAAAGATAAAAACAACGGGGTCAGACATAAGTCTGAGTGAGCCCTATAACTTTAACAACACAATCATTAAAGTAATTAGGGTATGATATAAACCTGGTACGGTACGACTGGGGATAAATGACTACACTAAGCAACCAACTAGACTTAGGATGCACTAAGATAACGGTAAAGACGCGCCTATCCACCCAAGGATAAATACTATTCTGCACCACACCAGATCTACCCACCCAAGGATAATTCCTACACTGCACCACACCAGATCTACCCACCCAAGGGTAATTCCTACTTAAAGGTTGATCCCACTAAGTGTACTTAGTAATTTTTAATAGTTGTTTTCGTGTACCCCTAGCTGACTACATAGGTGTCGTCTGCCCCTATCTCCACTAGGTGTACCTAGTAATTTTAATAGTAGTTTCGTGTACCCCTAGCTGACTACATAGGTGCCGTCTGCCCCTATCTCCACTAGGTGTACCCACTACTCCCATTCGATCGGCTCCCTAACGTAGATACCCGTGCTGGCCCCACAGTGGGGTGTATCACTCCCCAAAGTGGCAACCGATACAATCAATGGTGCACGGCTTATACCTACACGATGCAACAACGTCTTACCTACCAGCCCGGGTCCACACACGCATATGAAACCCGTTGGACTTGCGTTGCCACGGCTAACCCGTTTTTGGCCTCTTATAGTCAAGCCCAGTACGCGTGTCCCGTCCTCGACATGGGTCGAGCCCACTAAGATACATATGGGTTACTGGTTGAAATGGGCCCCCCACAAGCTACCCACCTAAGCTTGTCATTTTTATCTAGTGCATCCCACTTAACCCTTTTTAATAATCATGTCCACTTACATGTTTAAAGTTTGGTTAAGTCATCTACTCATATTTCAATTGCCACTCAAGGCACCCACTAGATTTCCCCATGCCACCCAAGACACTTACTTGATTTCCACATGCCACCCAAGGCACTTACTTAACCCTTTAATCATGTTTAATTACATGTTCCACTTTGGTTAAGTATTTTAATCTTATCTTCCATTGCCACCCAAGGCAACCACTAGATTTTCCCCATGCCACCCAAGGCACTTACTTAATCCTTTAATCATGTTTAATTACATGTTCCACTTTGGTTAAGTATTCTAATCGTATTTTCTATTGCCACCCAAGGCAACCACTAGATTTTTCCACATGCCACCAGAGGCACCCACTTAACCCCTCATGTCCCTCTACATGCTAATATGGTTAAGTGTTTCTTAATTGATTAAGAACGTAACCGTTGTAAAGACCTCTCACATTAGACTATCTTTTATGGCAGCTGGATTTGCCGGTCGGGTCCGGGCAGCCTCACGCCATAACCGAGTCTAACCTCGTGTCTTTACACTTGTCACGTATTAAGTTTGTGCCTAAGACCTCTCACATTGGGCCAATCATTTGTAGCCGCTGGATTTGCCGGTCGGTTCCGGGCAGTCTTATGCTACAAAAGGGTCCAACCTCGTGTCTTTGTCGATTAATTACACCTAATTAATCACCCCCATATTTCGAATTAATTTTCCCTAATTAATTCCAATTTTAACGATGTACATAATTGACTCAATTATGTCCATCCACTTTATGGTATGCATAATCATACCAACTTCACAACATTTCATTAACATGTATATTAACCCCATCGTTCCCCACGTAATTCGCTAACATGACATAAAAGGGAAGATTCATCACAAATACAATGGGTTCAACTTGCATAACATTAGCATCAACATGGGTTTAAAGGTGTCAACATGCATATAGCATCAAACCCAACTAGCATAAATAATCAACCCAAACTTGCATGAATCACATATGTCATAAAGAGGTTAACTTGCATAAGTTATTTATGTCATACAAAGGGGTAAACTTGCATATGTATGTATGACATACAAAAGGGTTAACTTGCATATGTATGCATATCATACTAAGGTGTATACTTGCACATGTTACTTGCATATAATCAAACACCAAACTTGCATAACATGTCATGTATGAACTTGCATATAATCAAACACCAAACTTGCATAACATATCATATATGAACTTGCATATAATATACACCAAACTTGCATAACATATAATCAAACACCAAACTTGCATAACATATCATATAAACATAACACATAACTTGCATAACTTGCATAACATCATGAACATGTAGCATATGACTTGCATAACTTGCATAACATCATGAACATGTAGCATATGACTTGCATAACTTGCATAACATCATGAACATGTAGCATATGACTTGCATAACATCATGATCACATAGCATATGACTTGCATAACTTGCATAACATCATGATCACATAGCATATGACTTGCATAACTTGCATAACATCATGAACATGTAGCATATGACTTGCATAACTTGCATAACATCATGATCACATAGCATATGACTTGCATAACATCATGAACACATAACACATAACTTGCATAACTTGCATAACATCACAAACACATAGCATATGATAACATAATCTTGCATTGATCCACATTCATAGCCATAACCCCATTATATCCTATCATAATCATTTCAACAATTGGTCATTAAGGCTATAGAAAACTCACAACTTGTTGATTAGCACTTCAATGAAGAAGATTAAGTTGCTAGAGTTGATTAGAAATTGATTTGAGAAGCTTTCCTCCTCTTTAATTTGTTGGTGGCTCCTCCTAGTTGCATTTTGACGGCATAACGACGTTGTCTCCAATTTTAGTATGAATTAGGGTAGTCTTAGGGTGTATTTATAGAATTAGGATGTAGTTTAGGCCCTTAGATTAACCCTAGATTAGGTTAGAGCCGTCAGATCTCGTCACAAGCCACCAGACACAACCCAAAAGCCAAACTGATCACCCAGGTCACCTGGGCTCGACCAGGGAGGTCGACCCCCAGGTCGACACTAGGGTCGACACCCTAGTCGACCTGGTGGGCAGGTCGACTCCCCAGTCGATCCCCAGGTCGACTCCCTGGGTCTAGCGGGAATTTTCCCGCCACTTCTGAAATTTTGAAATTTCTGTTTTTAAATCTGTTTTGAATTTTCTGAAAATTCATCGGGCCTTAACTGGGTCATACGGATTCCGATTTTCAAAAACTCGGACTCTATTTCGCGTATTTTTCCGAGACGAACGCAATGGCATAGCCCGTTTCCCCTGATTCAGATTTTAAAATTTAATTCTGCCATGTTTTATATTATAGCAAGTTATTCAACATACGGGGTGTTACATAAGTACTTGACAATTCTTAGTTCTTGACTGCGTAGATTCCAATTTTTGCGCCGACAATGAAATGACAATATAATGTATAAACCGAGGGACACTTAAAAGTGTGATTCTCAAAATACTGTTGTTTGAGAATGCCTTTTTCCTCAGTTCACTTATCCAGTGTTAAGCCAAGTAGCACATTCAACACATTTAACATAAATTATTTTTCTACAAATGGTATACGATCAACACATTTGACATAAATTTACTTGCCCAAATATTTAATCATGTTTTTGCAATAAAATAATATTTAGTTATTTTAAATTTTTATTTTTAAGTTGCAACATCTAATTTTTTTATAGTTGCATTTTTCCCTGAAGATATGGCTGGCTGCAAAAATTCTGTTTTTTATGTAAATTTGTTTGCATGTGCAACTGGTCCTTGGGTTTGTGTTGATGATCATTAATGATTTAAAAAGATTGCTTTACTAAGCAGAAGTTCTTGGTGTTATGACATTAGTTGGTATCACAGATTTAGAAGTTATCTAGTATTATGTGTTGCTATTTGATGTGTGCATACAAAGTTTATAGGAACCGAAGAGAATTATCAATGGAACTATCAAATAAGACAAAAAAATATTCTAGTCCAGTCAATTATAGAAACCGAATCTGAAACATTATATCCATTATCAATAAAAATACCTTCTCCAAAATAAATGAATAACTAAATTGTTACTATAAAAATGATGAATTTGGTTGTCTTGCACAAAACGGTAGCATGGAATTTGCTTATATGCGGCGTTTATTTCATTTTTTCCCCTTTTTTGTTACAATAGAAAAAGAATAAGCTGTGTTATGTTGAATTTATTTTTGAAATAACACAGTGCAAGTTTTCATAAACCTCCTATCAGCCAAGATCACAAGTTTCATGAGGTGCTAGCCTATTCGTATATCAAAATAATCTTATAGTCAAATAAAGCTGATTAACCTAAACTATTTCGCGTATGTTTGAGCTCAAGTTTGCAATTATTTTAATATATATGTACAACATCATTTCCGCAATCAAATTCCAACACTTATGTACAGGATTATGATCCAACATATATTTCCAACATAGCGACGACTACCTAATTCGATTGGGACCAACAAGATTAAGCAGAAACCGTAACAGTAAGGCTTGGCTATCGCCTACGTAGTACCCCAAAATGATTCTTACAACAAAGCTAATGTCAGTAAATTACACTCTTTAATTTCAATTTTTCCATTTTTTTAATATTCATTTTGTTTTGACATATTTGTTTTGATAAATTTCTATTTTTTTTATATTTATGATTGTCAATTGGTTAAACTTAAATCAATTTAATTTCAAATTACAGCTTTAAAAGCTCAGCTCGTAGCATACAAATGTATTATCCATATACTCATTCACTGGATTTCAGATCATGACCGTTCAACCAAACCAATACAAGGGGAATTCAACGGAAGAAGCTGATCCCCCTGGACATGGTCATCCTTGCACGATCCATTCCAAATATTGAAAAAGTACTTAATGCCTCAAAAACATCCTTCACGACTCTCAACTGATTGCTTCTTCATGTGATATATACATTGAAAATCATACATAATACATGGAAAAAAAATATTGATTAATTCAGTTTGGCTAGACAATGTTTTATAATTTTATTTAATATTTAACCCAAAAGATGGCTATATTTCTGTTTTACTTCATTGCACGTACAATTTATACTTTTGTTATCAGTGATTGGGATCGAAATCTTTATGTTCGAGAGAATAGATATAGCGAAGTAGCCTGATATTGATTATCAGTGTTTGGGATTTAAATCCATTTTATAATAGATTGCTTCGATTTTATAATAACTAGCGAGTATATTATACACAATGTCTTAATATGTGTAATACATAAAACCCCAAATTAAACTAGGGCAAACGATAATTAAACTTGTAAAAATTGTAATATTGAGTTAAATTACACTTACTGCAATTTTCATCTCCTATAAATTTTTCAGCAGGCCAAGCAATTGCAGTGCCAATAGCATCTTCAATGTTTTGTAAGTCAGATGTTGGTCTCCATAAACGTGCATCTGGAGCATATGCAACATTAACCCTAACTTTAACTGCGTTTGCTCCTAAAAGAACAAAACGAACCAATACAACTGGATCGATTGAAGAAGCACGTCCTTCGGCTAAAATTTCTCCATTGCAATCCAAATCGATTAGCTTACACTTGTTATTTACCATTGAATTTGCACTCTACCCATTAAGAAAATAACTATTTTATTGTGTATTTAAACAATTTGTAGGAAATATCATTTAGTCAATTATAAATAAGCATACCTTTCCGATAACATCAGCATTACTTGTATGAATAGAGGATGTTACGCTGTTCACCTGATCTACAACTACTCTTGATTCAGGACATGCCACTTTCAAACCAACAGCTTCTCCAACTCGTGTCAAACCACTGGTTGGTCTCCATAAATAAGCATATTAATTTTTTGGCTTATCTATCCACACAACCATTGCAGATGGTCCAAGTTGAATATCACTCGCAAGTTCTTTTGGATTACTCGAGTGTAGTCGTCCTTCAGCAACAAAGTCTTCATTCCCACTCCAATCATACCACTTGCATTTATGATCCACGCTGCTGGTTTTACTCTGTTAAAGAAAAATACATTAATGAAGTAAATTGTAATATGTTCAATTAAAAGCTAGTAAATTAACAATTTTGAAATTTACCCCATTGTCTTCTTTCTCAACTTGATCTTTGTTGCGCAAAACAACTCTACTAGCTGGCCATGCTACTATCTCACCTTCAGATTCTCTAACCCGAGTCAAATTAAGTACGGGTCTCCATAAAAAAGCATCTGGTATCCTCGGATTGTCTATAATAATTTTCATAGCATCTAAACCCAAAGGAATTTTTTGAACAAGCTCTTTGGATCACTCGACAAAACTCTTCCTTCTGCAACGATTTCGTCTGTCCCACACCAATCCAATAAAATAAATCACATTTTCTAAAGTTTATTAAACTACTCGACTATGCCTTCACAATCCTCTCTAACATAGCTAGCATCCTGCACACAATCTACATCCATGTTTTCTTCACACTCTTCTCTACCATAACTTAAATCCTCAATAGACTCATCTGTCTCCAATTCAAGAAAGCCTTGTGGTGGTGCCCTCAAAACAGCATACTAATTAGATAAATCATTTTCCCTTGAATAATTAATTTTTTTCAATTGGGATGCAAGAATATATAAATCTCTTGAACTTGAACCTTGATTTTTATGTAAATTAACAAGAGTGAATCCATCTTCAACTTTCACTATGTTTCCTCTATTTGCCAAATTGCACTAAAAAAGGGGAATATAAAAGACATGATAATTAACAAATTTATTTCAGTTAAAATTCCACAGTACGTTACAAAATCAACCACTTGAGACATATCTTTTGTGCTTGCTCTACACATGGTAATGGCATCATAAGTCACCCCGCAATTTTGAGTTTCTCTCTCGACATCGTCTGTATGAAAGCATTGTCCATTTATGATATATCCTTTGCAGGACAAGGCGCTAACACTCGGACCATAGGCAATCCATTTTTACAATTTATCATTATCTTTTGATTCAACGGATATCTGATTTTTTTTTTAATATATTTAACATAGAGTTCAAAAATAATATTATGAAGTCAACGAAAAAGTTATTAAAATTACCTTCTTTTTAATCCAATCAACAAAAATTTTTGTATGACTGTTACAAAGCATTATGGCATTCTTTTTCATGCGTTGGTTTGAATTTTCCAATTCCTCGAGATGCAAACTAGCACAAAAAAATGATGCAAAGTTAAACATGCAATTACATGTGTCGAACCGATAAAAATATATGTAATATCTACTTACTCTAAAAAAGATTCCACTATGGCCATATTCATCAAAATAGCTAGATGAGTACTTTCTTTCTCATTAGGCGACAATGTAACTGTCTCAAGCTTTGAAATTGGATGAACTTCAAGTATCGAATAGTTTTCATAATCTTCATTTCGACCTTGTTTTTCCTCTATAAGATATTTTTAAAAATTCATCAGAAAATCTCATGGATTCTTTAGCAAGATATGACTATGCAATACACCCTTTAGCCCGTGCATAGTTTCTAACATAATCTTCAAGTGTCTTTATATATCTTTCAAAAGGGTACATCCAACGAAAATATACTGGTCCACACAATCAGGCTTCTCTTCTAAGATGAATTGTTAAATGTATCATTATATCAAAAAAGGATGGTTGAAAATATCTTTCAAGGTCACATAAAATCGTAACAATCTCATCATCGAGTGTTGAAGCTTTTCTTTATTTAGAACATGTTGACATAGTTTATTGAAAAACGACCATAGTCGGATTATTGTTTTCCGAGGCTTCTTTGGCAACAGACCTCTTATCGCAACAGATAACATTTGTTGCTTTAAAACATGATAATCATGGGACTTAAAGCTGTTGTCTTTGTAATCCTCCAAAGATATACAACGTTTAAAATTTGAACAATAACAATAAAACCCCTTGAAATTATATAATCTTTTACAAAATATTCTTTTTTCACAACTTGACAATGTATATGGAGCCTGAGGAAGATATGGAAAGAAGAGGTTGTGCAAAAAGACTATGACGAATTTCCCATTCTTCTAAATCTTTTCTGGAATTTATTCCATATTTGGATTTGCTATCATGTAAAATTGTTGCTAACAAGCTTTCTCCAACATTTTTCTCGACATGCATTGCATCCAAATTTTGTCGCAATGGAAGTTCCTATAAACATCAATAGTATGACAATTTAGGATTATAATTTATTTAGTTATAATGATGTAAAAAATATTTGAACACTAACCTTCCAATAGGGTAAATCAAAGAAAATAGTTCTCTTTTCCATCTTGATAAATCGGTTTTCATGGGATCATCATCTTCATCGTATCGGTCTTGTTTACTATGGATACACTTTCTTTTTTTACTCTCCCCCTTTTTTGTTGACTTATTTGGATTCTTCTTATTCTTTGCTTCCTTCTTATTTTTATTCTGCTTTTTTATCTTTTCCAAGATTATTTCAAAAATCCTTCAAAATAACAGAAATGTTTCTTCCTGTTTGAATTCTAGGCTTGTTGTCATTCTCCACAGTATTACCAAACCAAGTTTTTTTGTTTTCACAATGGATCCAAAGGAGGTAAAAATCTTCTATGGCCCATATATGCATTTTTTAACAATGAGTCAACTATCGATGATGAGTGTTGACACTGCATAATGGACAAGCTTTTTTACCTTTTACATAACATCCAGCAAGATTACCATAAGCAGGAAAATCATTAGTTGTCCAAAGTAGAATTGCTTTTAAGATAAACACTGTTTTACTAAATGCATCATAGATATCAACACCACTACTCCACAAGTGATGTAAGTCTTCCACCAATGGTTCCAAATATATATATCAATATCATTTCCCTGTTGTTTTGGACCAGGAATCACCAAACTCAACATAATGTTTTCTTTCTTCATGCATAACATGGGTGGAAGATTATATGTCAAAGGCATTATCGGCCAACAATTATACTTAGAACTTTTTATGGCAAACGGGTTGAAACCATCCGTAGCAAAACCGAGCCTGAGATTTCGCGGATCAGTTGAAAACGGTTTCCATTTCTCATCCACCATGCTCTAGGTTATCGAATCAACAAGATGACGCATTTTACCATCATTGCTTTTATTGCTATAATGCCACCATAGATCCGCTGCCATCTTCTAAGATCTAAACATTCTCCTAAATCTTGGAATGATAGGAAAATATCTCAACACTTTAATATGACTGCCATGCATAATCTCTTTTGTACTTTTTTTTATCTTCCATCTTGAGGAACCACATTTTGGACAACTATCCAAATCTTTGTACTCCTTTCTAAAAAGACAACAATCATATTTACAAGCATCAATCTTCTCAAAACCCGTATCAAATATTTTGAGAAATTTTTTAACTTCATATAATGTCTTGGGAGGTACATTATCTTTTAGCAAAAACGTCTGCAAAATATTCAATAGCTTATCAAAATCAGTATCGGATAACCCAGTTTCGCATTTAAGATTATATAATGCAGTGATAGCAGATAATTTTGTTTAGCCCGCACAATCGGCGTACAATGGAGTTTCTGCATCTTCTAAGTTCTCAAGTAAATCACATTCTCGGATTTGCACAACATCATTATCTTAGTCATCGACAAAAAGTTTATGGTTGATAAAATCTTCATCTTCAAACTGAATGGCATGGAATAAGTCATATGTGTCATTCAGCTTGGTTTCTTCAACTACATTTATTTGCTTACCGTGATGATATGATCTAGTGTACTTATAATTATGATCCATTCCTTTTATAATCAAATGCTCAAAGACAATCTTGTCATCTTGATGACTAAGATTTCGACACTCTACACATGGACATAAAATATTTCCTGTAGTTGCTAAATTTTTCTTTGCGACTTGCACAAAATTACATGCTCCTTGTTGATATTCTATACTAGTTCTATGATGAAAAATAAACATAAATATTTACTTTAGTATTATATTTTTAAAAAAAATATCCCAGATTAACACTTGAGTTAAGTATTATCATGTTACCTGTGCAAATCCACCCAATCTTTTTCCATCATCATATATAAAATGAAGGTAGGCAAATATCTTAAAACCAAAGCAACAATTAGTTATTAATTCCAAACAAAAAAATGGTTATTCATGCACAATTGTAATAACACACGTGCAACTATAAGCGCACAAACATTTCACACACTGATACTCAACACTAATTTATTCATAGCCATATTTTAAATGGACATAAATAATGCTTGCTAACATGAAAATAAATTATTAAAAGATTTTCATACTCAAAACTAAGTAGTAATGTGTTAGATGTAACAGTTACTTGTTTATTCAAAATAAATTAATTTTTCTCGCAAGTATACGATAACTTATTGTTTAACTTATTCAAATACAAATCAAGAGGCAATTCCTTCAATACATTTTCTTTATGTAGTTTGCACCGTGTTAGGGACTGTTATTAAGGAGGTAACATTTCAGATGTGTAGTTTTATATAACTTGAGTTCAAATCCTGGATTTGGATGGAAAAAAAGTTCTATGCTTCTGTTTGATTCATATGGAGCTCTACAATTATTTTGTAAAAATAAAATATAATTAGAACCAGAAGTTTGGGTCATATACACAAACACTCTTTCCTTGTAGTAACTAGTAAGCATGAATATCTTCCTAAGATGATAGTTCATTTTAAACACATAAATGTACATATATGTGCACCTACGTCTATCAGACATTTATTATTTCTAAAACCAGAAGGTTCCCTTTATAATAGTATTTAATGATTCATGGATATTATGCAATAATACAATTCATGCATCTGTATATGCATATTACATACAGTCTTGTACTTGAACTCTGTATGTCTATATTCTATGCAACTTTACTCCTTATGCCTTGTTTTCTGCAAGGAAAAACATTCATATTTCTTGCAAAATTAGTCTGTATCGGTGCCAAACTAGCTTTTCCCTATAACTTTTCCCCTTGTTTCATACCTTTTCTAATCTTGCATGCTACATTGACATATTTCGTAGTATGTTGTATTTTGACCAAATGGACCCATCACACCACCCTCCACCAACACCCCTCTCCCCTTTTCCCCACAACTCCCCAACCAACCTCAACTGTACCCAAGAATTATAAGAACCACAGCTTCGTATATGTTCAGTTTTTTAGATGGTTGACAGAAAAAGCATCCAATCTGTAAAATTTACATCTAGATAATAGTGCTATTTAAGTCCATAAATTGCTTAATAAGGAATATCAAGGGGACAAATTATAGTCGATTGCTGGAAGCAGTAGATTGTAACTATTACAAACATCACAGACTCCTATATATATGAGCCATGAGATCACATAGGTCATATTCAAATAAAGGACTCCTGTATATATGAGCCATGAGATCAGATAGGTCATATTCAAATAAAGAATATCTATTTTTATTTTGTTGTCTATTCCAACCATAATGGAGTATTATCTTAATTGAATGAACATAAAGGTTGTTACTTGAAATGAATAATAAATCGTAAGCTATTTATAAGATGAAATTGATAACTATATTTCTGTATATCATGGTTTTCTAAAAGCCAAAAGATACCTATTATGGTAATATGATATATTGGCTGTATCAATTATGTAATGTTTTTTTATGGGTGGTTCATATACTATTTTAGATATTATATAACATACCACGTGGAAAGTGAGTTAAATCCCACAAAGAAGGTTTCGAAAGCATGACATTCCACATAATGTCGAAGTGTTTAAGTACTTGGGCAATGATGTTTATCTATTATGTAATGGTTTAATTTGTTAATATCGCATATATTTCATAATTTCAGACAGTTATATGTGCCGTAAAAAATATTTCTATAATGTCTACATGTCTACCCCGTATCATATTTGTATTTACTCGTAAAAAATGGCTGTATAACTGGAATATTATCCACCAAACTAAGATCCTTGACAAATGAATCGGATAATAAAATTCTGTAAACGGATAACATCACATTAATGGTAGTTCATTGCATACACATTTTATAATTTTTTAAAGCCATCTTATTCCACAAATTCAAAAGAAAGGCCAAAAAGAAATTTTAGATGAAATCAGTAATCCATTATTCAATTTTGGATTAGGTACTTGTTTCGATTCCAAAAAGCAATTTCAATTGGGTTTAATGGTCAGGTTGAATGCACTTTGGTAACTAGTCTAGATCTTTGGGGTATAGTCAGAGTGTGAAACAAAGAATTCTTTGAAGGTTTCTTTTGCAACCCATAGTGGCAGATCCACATCTTCTGCTACTTATATTTACTTTAATTTTCTCTTTATTGAAACCTGTAATTGAAGTAACTATCCTTTTTGCATGATTTTCATAGTCGGAAATTATGATCTGAAGTTAAATATACTGTAACAACCCGTAAAATGCGAGCCAATTTAAAATTTTTAAATTGGTTATTTTCAAAGAATTTAAACAATTGAAATAGAATATTTCAATGAAATAATGAATTGGAAATAGTGTAGCAGTTTGAAAATTTGAATTCCAACTTTGACTGACTGTGCCGGGTGTAAATTATAACGGATTTTAGTGAAACCAAAAAAAATTAAATCTGTTTATGAATATCTTTCTAACGAATCTGAAAAATCGAAGTTTCATAGCGGGAATCAAAAGTTATCGCCGCCGCCACGTCCATCTTTAGCCCCCGCTCCAGTTGAGTCTTTTGTTCGCCTCACTCCCCTCTTTAAATCCATACCAAGAACACCCGCTATCTTTCAGTATTGGAGGAGCATCGACCTCCTGAAGTCGCGCCGAATCGGAGCCCGCCGTGCCTCGACCGCCGCACCGAGTGGGACCCCCATACCTCGTGTTGCGCGCCTCCCCAAGCACTACAATGTGGTGCCATCTGATTTTGGTATTGCTGCACAGATTGAAGGATATTTTCAACCCTAGTTTCGAAGATCTACTGGAGGTAAAGGACTTGAATTTTCTAAATTGAAAATAACACTTTTAAGTGTTGCAAACTTTGAAAAATCATATCTTTGTCGTGTGTTGACGAAATTCGATGAAACAGGAAACATCGTGACCGCAAGGAGGCTCTCTACCATCTAGAAGAGACCGCGGATTTTTCTGAGCTATCTACGATTTTTAGCACCTCGAAAACCAATGTGAGAAATATAAATTGAATTGTGTGAATGAAATCGTGTTGTATAAGTTATATAAGCGAAGTGTAAATTATATACGCATTGTATACCTCATGTACATGTGTTGTATAAGTTAAATGAGCGATGTATAAATTATACAAGCATTGTATGAAACATATATGCTTTGAATTGTGTTGAAATGGAAGTGAAATATAATATATATATACTCCCCTTGTCCACAAACCATGGACGATATTTATTGCTTGTGATTGGCGTGAAAATATGTGGTATGACGAATGGTTGAAAATAATTGTTTGTGGTTGATACTGTTGGATTGTGGTTGCAAAATACCTTTGTGGTTGAAAAATTCCCTCTTGTGGTTGAAACAAATTAGAATAGGATTGTGGAAATGAAAATAAAACATGCTGCCTGCGTGCGAACTAGATGCATGAAATACCCATTGTCAAAAACCGCGAGGTTTTAAGTTAGAGCGAGGAGCCGTACTCGGGACGGTGCCGGTTTTAACTACCCTGCCGTTATGCTGTCGAAATTTTCTGAAATATTCATGTTTTAGAATTATTTTCATTTGTTGAAATTATTTTCATATGTTGAAACCCCATTCATGTGTTGAATAGAAACTCATTCGTTGAATAGAAATTCATGTGTTGAATGGTATTCGTGTTTTAAATAAATTGCTTTAATAATAAAAATTACATTTTTATTGTGAATACGAAGTGCTAAAAACATTCATGGGTTTAATAAATATTTCTGATGATAAGAATATTACTTTTATCATGTATACGCCCCGCTAAAAATACACACGTGTTGAAATAAATATTTATTCGCTAGAGATATTATTATTAGCTTTGTTCTGCATATATATATATATATATACACACACACACACACACACACATGTGTTGAATAGAGAAAATGGATTAGCTATTGAGTAAAGAAATTATTTGCGTGCCCAACAAATAGGTAAGCCTTAATGAGTTGGCTGCGCAATTTTATTTTTATATCAACTCCTGTGAATGCCATTGGATGCAGAGTGTTGGTTATTCTGTGTGTAGTAATAAACATCGCCATAGGATAGTAACAATTAATTTTGAACTACACTACATGGCATACTTCTTGACGATAGGCATACTTCATCATATACCACATAAGCATTTGGAGCTTGTGTGATGAGGTTGAAGATTTACCATACGAGCGAGAGGCTTGTATGGCGATGACTATATATTACAGGTTGAACTGATGACTAATCTGAACTATATAAATTGTAACGGTAAATTGCTAGATTAATAAAAAAACCCCACACGGGTCTGGAGATGACAATAAACACGTCTCTTTGGTCATTAAGGCACAAAAACCATTTATAGGGTGACGAGAATTTATTCTCTGGTGTTATGATCTATACACACTCCCCTGTGGACACCAGAATATATCACTATAAATATGTGTATGCTTATTAGGATTTATTAGGAACCTAATACGGCCCAATAAATTTTCAAACCCCTTCTCGTATAAACGCATTAGTGAAATATTTGAAGTGAAAACGATATTGAAATCGCAGAATGAACTATATTATATATATATATATATATATATATATATATAATTGAAACGAATCGAGGCAGTGCAGTTCGTGTTTTGAAATCGTAATTTCAATCGATTAGTACGAGAGATCCGACCACCGGATTTCCCCGAAACTGCAACCGTTGGGTTCGCCTTGGAAATATCTTTCCAACGGCAACAACTTTGTAAAGATCCAACGGTTGGATTGACTGGAATGTTTAATTCAACTTTGAAGAAAAACAGTGCCAAAATCGATTATATTTATATATAAATACAAATATAATTAAATTAAATTGATTAATGACGCTGCAGTTCGTATTTTGAAACCGTAACTTCAAACGACTAGTGCGGAAGATCCGACCGTCGGATCTTCACGAAACTGGAACCGTTGGGTTCGCTTTGGAAATATCTTCCCAGTGATATAAACTTTGTAGAAATCCAACGGTTAGATTTCCCGATGTGTGTAAAACAAGTTTGGGGAAAAATAGCGCCAGTGCCACGGCACGACCTGAAACGTCGTTTAATTAAATATGGCCATTTTTAAATAAATAAAAATGGCGAAAAATCGTTATAAAATATTATAAGCGACATGGAATGGAAATAAACCAATTTTTCTTGGTTTGCTTGATATTTGATGGTTGAATGTGTTTAACATGAAAATTATACTAAAGAACTGAAATGTGAATGTCGAATAATTTAACCATGGAAAGAATTGATTTGAATTCTAAATATACGTGAATTATTTGAAATGGCCGAGCTAACCCTCATTTCAAATAATTGATCGAACGATTCGAAGTCGAAAATACGAAGATGGTTCAAGACCGATGATCTTCGTATCGGATGGATGGGCGCTGCTGAGGTTCCTGATTGGAGTAGCTACCTTGAAGGAACGGAAGTAGTAGCCGTCTGGACGTATGTGTTGATTGTACGGATATGCGAGGAATATGGTGCCTCCGGTTTCATTCAGACCCAGAGCGGACTTGTAAATGGACTGTGTGTCTGACATTGGATTTTGTTCTATACTGATTGATCTGTGTTAAATATATATCTGTTTGGCGGCGGAGAATTTATTCACTTGCTTAACGCCCTTCTCTAAGACGTACGAGCTCAGAGGTTATATATCGACAGAAATCAGTCGTATGGAGTGAATTTCCTGTGTGGCATGCTAAGATGGAGTGATCAAGGCTTCTGTTGCAAAGCAAAGTCTTGTGGTCGATGATCAAAGCACGGCCTACGTGGCCTGGCTTTGTGCATAGCGTGGATTCGCAAGCCACACACCTCGGTATGAGTCAAAAATGGGATAAGGACCGCTGGGAGGACACGACGTTTCTTTCTAGTTATGATGGTGCCAGTGCTTAAACTGGTTGACATTTATATTACTTTCATCTTTGTGGTTGTTGGAATGCGAGGCGCCTCGATTATAGGTCTGTAAGGACCGAGAAACGTGTGTTCAGGAATAACTAATCCTCAAACAAAAAGGAGGACCGGCCCAGCCAATTCCAAGGGTTACCCAGAGTGTGTAGTCCTGAGGCATTTTCTAGAGTGTCTCGAAGCGGAGAGGAGCTTGCCCCTTGCCTCGACTCATGACGGAAATCCAATTTCCAATACGAGATAACAGATTTGATTGTAGAACTAGTATGGCGACATAGTAGATGGTAGCTATGTCGTCTATGATTGATATTTATGATTGAATTTGCTTTTGAAACATATATGCACTAGTAATAATATCAAGTGATTTTGCTTTGCACGTATTAAGCATATTTTGGCAATTATAAGGTAAAACTCTATCCTCCGGTTTGCGTTGCATTGTGTGATGGGACTGAGTCTTATAACGGCTTCATTCTTTTTAAAAGCATTGCGTTGTTTAAAGAATTTACTTTGTTTTAAATGCACTGGCAATCACCGGAGAAAACCCGTTCCGCGAAAGTGGCGTGGTCCTATGATTTGCCTTATTACTGTTGTTTAACCAGTTAAGTAGATTTCTCATACCAGTCCCATGACTGACTCGTTATTTGTTTCACTTTGCAAACTCGGGTGCCCTTATTTTCACACGGGCAGCCTAGTTGACAGATGACAGGTTATTTTGGCTTAGCACTGCAGCACGGAGTGCGTTTTTGGCTTGATGGCGAGGATTAGATTTACTTGTATTTTGGCTATTGACTTTCCGCTATCCTTATCTTATGTATATGATTCCGCCTCAGGCAATGTAGACTGATATCTTTATTATGTCTCACTTTATGTATATATTTCGCTTATGGCGATGGTAAATGATCATTCCCTTTTTATGCACTAAGTTATATCCTACACTGTGCTACTCTGATGTTGTTACATGTTATGATTCCGCTCTCATATATATGTAAAATTATTCTATTTATTGTTTATTCTATTATCTGTACTCTGCTAATGATGATTAATGTGTTATATTCCAATGATTATCGTTAACACTGTCATACGAGTTTCGGGATCGTCACATATACTGAAGATGTTTAATTAAAGAGCATGCTCTTTCATTACATTTTCTCATTTGACTAAGCTATCTTCTACCAATTCAATATTACAGCTAATGAGGCATATAGAAAATAGTTTTTTTGAATAGTGATACAAATTATTTGGTAGAATATTTCATCTAAATCATTCCTTCTAAAATTATCATTCTAAATTGTTCTATTAGCTTATCTCTTGCAAAAACAAAACGTGTACATATTCTCTCTTATGCATATTGTAACATAAATACTGGAAAGAAATTAAAGATCTGTGTTTCTTAAAAGAAAAAAATTCTAACTATCATTTTTTCATCAAATCCCTCAAACTATTTCACAACTAAAACTGTTATACTATCAGTGATACAATAGCAACATTCGGTCATGCTTGCTAACTTGAAAATAAATTATTAGTTGGCTCCGTCCCTCTGCAAGATAACTCTTTTTCTCACACATTACTGCTTAGTTAAAGTTAACTATATTCTTATCCACACATATATTTTTTTGGCTTGTATAAATAAAATCAAAATAAAAAACTGATGGTTTACCAGTCGATTCATATTGTTGGCTATGTTGGAGCTACTAACACCTGAGTTTTATTGCATTTTGGAGGAACAATTTTAAGCTAACCACATAAAAGCTTACACTTTCACATATGTCCTTTTAGGGATGTGTTTTATGAAACACTTCTTGAATTATTACCAAAAAAATTTACAGTGTTCTTCATAAATGTTCGATCGAAATACAAACCCCCTCTCATGGTTTTCCTGACGCCGTCCCGGTTGCAGAAAAAACGAATAGGAACGGTTTAATGGTAAGGCAAAACAAACAACAGATAGTCACCAACAAAGCAATCACAGATTTAGAAATAAAAGAAAGAACACAAGAGATTTGTAGTGGTTCCACTAACATCTTGTTAGTGTACGTCCACTTTGGGAGAGGAGATTTTATTACTTTTCTACAAAAGAAAAATTACAAGACTGATAATGGAGAGGAAGAAGAAAAAAATACAACTTGTAAGATGCCACCTCACATTTTGAGATGATAATACATTCACCTAATCCCTATTCTTATATAAGGATTAACGCTTGGGGTTGAAGTAATTGATTTATGATATAAATCAATGCTTAATTAATTCTCCAATTCTCCTGATAGGCTTTCTTGTTTAACCAACCAATTAGGGAATTAAGTCCTTACTTCACAATCCCAAAAAGAAACCTTCTTCAAATCCTTCCACTTATATAGGTAATTTATTCCCCTACCTAATTTTGCAAAGTATGCAATAAATTTCTGATATCTTCCAAATCTTCTGCAGTTGAAAATATTATATTACTCAAATTAACAAAATTTCTCATATCTTCTCTAATTGGAAATATTCTATCACCATAATCAACATTATCTTCCAAATCTTCTGCAAATGGAAATATTTTATCACAAATTCTAACAAGAAAAAGACCTTTTTATAGCGTTTAAAAAACGCTATAAATGGATACGATGGCGTTTTTATAAACGCTATATATTAACATGTTGTAATAGTCAGAGGCCTATAATAGCAAACTAATAATCGCTATAAAAACATGCTATAAATGATGTTACTCATAGCGTTTTAGAATTGCTATTAAATGGACGATTTGTAACATACAAATTCATATCTATAGCGTTTGTTGCTTGCTATTTATAGCAACTATAAACGCTATAGATAAACATTGCATGATTATTATAGCAACTATACACGCTGTAGAAATTTCGTAACCTGATTGTTATAGCAACTATAAACGCTATAGAAACACTATAGAAAGCTTAATTTAGTATCTTATGGCATTATTTACTTGCTAAATGTTTAGTCATTGTAGAATATTTCTATTGCACTAGCATAATGTTATAGTATATATAGCCATTATTAAAAGAATTTGATGCACAATATTAAGCATATAAATATTTATAATCAAAAGTATGTCATAAAAAGTTCGAAGCATATATATATATATATATATATATATATATATATATATATATATATATTTATGATCAAAAGTAATAATAGTTACAATCGTTGCTAACCAAAACAATACATACTAAAAAGAACAATCCATGTAACCATAGTTAACCAAAAAGTTACATAGTAAAAGTAAAGATGTATGAATATCAATGCAAAATACATTTGAAGAAGAATGAGTGCGACAACATATTTTTTTCGTTCCTTTCATCATAGCGTAAACCTAGAGCATCACACAGCGCCTGTCAAAAAAAAAAAAAAAACATGTCTATTAGTCATAAACAGTAAACATTAACTATCATGAATAGCAAAAAACATCCGTCTATTAGTCATAAAATGTTAATATAAACTATCATGAATAGAAAAATACAGAGGACAGTAATTGCGGCAAACAAAGAAAATACTCAAAAGCGACAGCTAATATATGGGGTTATTTAGTTTGAAGGACAAGTTTCAAAAAAAAAATTAGATCAGATGACAACTAAGTTTCATAATTAAATTAAGGACAAAGGCCAAATTTTATTATGCAACATAAAATTCATTTTAACTCTCATTATTAACGAATTAATTAAAAAAATAAAAAAACAATCCTAAAAAATGAAAGAAAAAAAATATGATTTTGAAATTATTTTAGTCAATTTATGTTATTATAAACATATAAAAATAATATATGTATTTAGCTAATATCATTCAAATACACAATTAAGTCATTTTAAAGCTAATCTCATTTACACTATAAAAAAGCTATACCGTAAATAACGAAGCTATATGTATTTAGCTTTCCGTCCAAAGTTTTCTGATATTGCTTGTTCTTCCATATTTACAACGGAAAACATTTCATAATTAATTTTTATTATTTTTAATCTTATAATCATAGAAAAATATTTTTGTATTAATTTTTATTATTTGTCTAATGCCAACACATGTCCTTAGTTTAAAATATTTGGACTTTTTCCAATTAAAACATGAAAGTGGTCCTTAATTTACATAGGAGAAGTCGCTTGTCCTTTAATCTAATTTTTTTCTAAAATGTGTCCTTGAAACAAATATCCACTAATATATGTATGTTGTAGAAGCAATTTGATGTTTTGCTAGATGTGCATACATAAATGGGTTTTCAGCATACATAAGATGTATATGTATGTTTAGGGCGTGAATTACCTAAGAAAAAATAATTTTAGCATACATAAACTTAGTTCATTTATATAAACTAATTAAATTAACTTAGCTAACTTTATAAAATTTAGTTAATTAATATAAACAGATGGAAAAAATATCAATAACATACAGAATTTCTGGAAATGAACGCAAATTTTGTTTTTAATACTTTATTTAACAATTACTTGTCTATTGTTGTAAGCCTATTAAATTTTATAAAGCTTAACTAAATTTTATGAACTTATATAATTTAAGAAAGTAGTTGTTTACTTAATTATTTGAAAACTTAATTGACTTAGTTACTTTATTATTATTATTATTATTATTATTATTATTATTGTTGTTGTTATTATTATTATTATTTTACTATTATTATTATAAATTTAGTTAACTTTATGAACTTAATTGTTTTGTATTAAACTTAGTTTACTTAGTTAATTTTTATAAAAATTTAAATTAATTTTATTAAACTTACTCAACTTTTATAACAATTTATCAAAGATTTCAAAATAGATAACAATGTAATATTCATATTATTATTATTATATTATTAGCTGAATATTTATAATCTTAATTTATAATTTTATTATTATTATTGTATTACTAATATTATAATATTATAATATTATTACATATTTATTTTTGTATACTTTTATTTAAATTTTGTAAATCTTGATTAACTTAGTAAAATACTTGTAAAATAAGTTTATAGATTTATTATTATTGTTATTATCTTACTGTCTACTATATTATATTATTGTTTATTAATTTTTATATACCTTTAGTTTAATTTTATAAAACTCTATTAACATAGTTAAATTTTATGTACATTCGGTTAAATTTCACAAAACTCACTTAACTTAGCTAAATATTTATAAAATTAGTTTATAAATTTATTATTATTATATTAATATTATTATATCATACTATTAATATATTATTATTATTTATTAATTTTTATATACCTTTAGTCAAATTATATAAAGCTCAATTAATTTTGTTAAATATTTATATAATTTGTTTATTAATTTATTATTGTTATTATTTTACAATTATGATTGTATTATTATTTGTTTTTTATATTTCTTTAGTTAAATTTTACAAAACTAAATTAACTTAGTTAAATATTCATAAGATTAGTTTTTAAATTTATTATTATTATTGTATTGTATTATTATACTAGTAGTTAAAAATTTATGAGATTAGTTTGTAAATTTATTATTACTATATTAGATTAGATCAAATAGCTGTATATATAATATAGATAAATTAGCATGGTTATATTTTTAGGTAAAATAGGTAACCGAATAAAAGATCAGTAAATAAATAAAACTTGTAAAACAAAACATATATTTCATTTAGGAATATTGAGAGCTACTAGTGTTTAAATGCCTTATTGCTTAAGTGACTTAAAGTTCGTAATGTAACAAGTAAAACATACCGAATAACTCTGTAAGAATCTCATCCATCCCTTGCGCGCAATTCCCTGCATCACCTTCAAATCGCCGACAAATACACACTAACTCAACTTTCCTGAGCATTGCCTTCACCCAGTCACATAATGCAAATTTCATCCATCTTCTAACTTCTCCCAACCATACTACAGCTGAAATTACCAGGAAACAACAACACCATTCACTGCACCTGATCACAGATCATACGTAATAGAGGAACCTAAGACAAAATTTACCTCAGTTGTTGCTAACAAGCACGATCCCATCTTGGATAGATTCCTTGGAGTATAAGAGCTGCAAGAATGTTTTATCTTTTAAAAAATAAAACTAACAACAAAAACAATAAAGCTAAACTGGCCAAAATATTTTAAGAAGTAACTTACGTGCGGCACCGGAAGTACTTGCGGAACTGGCCTTCAAATAACAGGATCTATTTGCGCTTCCTGTTACAGGAAGTACATGCGGCACTGGCTGTGAGGGCACCTTTATTGTAATTTTCCAACCAACATCGAATAAGTCGGGTTTAAAACCCATTTAAATACTATGTCAAATCAGTGTTGCAAGTTAAATTGAAACAGCAAACATTAAAGACAGAGTATTTGATTGCAACATGATAACAACAAACATTAAAGCTAGGTGCAAGATCATTAATTATATCACCATTGCTGCAAAATCAATAGTTGCTAACTATCCGAACCTAACTAAATGATAAACTTAATAAATAAAGTGTATAGGGGTCAGGTAAATATTGTAATAGATGTATAGGCACACCAAGAAATATTGGGATGTATAAATAACTTAAGGAAGTAGAAATTATTCGATATAGTATTAAAATGGGTATATAAGCAAAGAAAGCATAGTGCTGAATTAGACTTATGCTAGAGGAGATGGCAGCAAACAATGGTTGGAAAATTACAACATAATAAAAACCAACAACGATGATTCGATATAGTATTAAAATGGGTATATAAGCACAGAAAGCATAGGGCTGAATTAGACTTATGCCAGAGGAGATGACAATGGCTCATAGTGCCAAGCAGCACTTCAAGATATATGGAAAAGTCGAATTTAAAACCTACATAAAGTAAAGCTGATTTGGTAATTGAAATATATAATTTCAGAGAGAAAGATCAAAAAACTGTATCAGCAGAAAAGGGTCTCTACCATTTACAAAGTCCTAGTCCGACAACAAGCCAATCAAATGTCCTTGCATGTTCATTCTAGGTTCCTTCGTTCCACTAGTCAGCCCAAAGAGTTATCATCAGAAAGCAGCATATCAGAACTTCTGTTTTAAGGCACGTTCGATTCTCGACAATAGGTAATGAGTTTGCTGAAGGTAGACAACCTCTGTATAGATTGATAAAATGGATGCAAGCAAGGTTACTGCAACTGAGGTTTCTCAAGAGATTTGAGCTAGGATAGTTTGGACAGACTGGAGTTTGATGGCTTCTAAGCAAGAGTTTTCCATTGAAATTCCTGATGACAAGGCTGATAAACTAACTTCTCGTGCTGAAGTCGTCCAATATATAAAAGCAGTTGTCCCTACTAAAAACTTCTAGCATTTTTCATTGAATACCTGATTCGGTTAACTAGGTCGATTCATGAAAGAAAATTAAATCTAGGTACTGGCTTTAAAAAATATATTTCTTTAGGCTTCGCATGCAATGCATGAATTTATCATTTAAATTTTTCCTCAACATATTTTATCTTTCTCAGTCAATGAGCGTTGTTGCAAGCTTTTGTTTATTTAACAATGGTGCTTAATTTATACTGTAATTAGGCTATAAAAAAACCAAAAAAAAAGTTAAGACAAAGAAACAAGCCAATCAAATCATTCCTACACAGGAACAACATTGTGTTGCATTTATTCATCTATGGCTTTTATCCATCTATGCCCAGGAATAGGACATTTTAAGTGTCTGAGAAATATTTGTCCAGTTTAAATGTCTATAATGCAAACACATCTCTAATGGTTAAGTTTGGAAGACTAAAATAAATAGAATGGCAAGAAGAATTACTAGAAATGCTATCATCATCAATTGCCCTTTTAAGCTTGCCTTCTTCATACCCATGGCCACTTTTTTGGAACAAAATCCAGACGATTTGAGGATTCCGTGTCCGTGCTCAGTTCATCTAAAATCTTTTCCTGTCCAGCAAGCTCTTCATGTAGTGTTAGGCCAACACCTCCAATTCTCTGAACACTTGCATTGAGCTCATCCATCTCCTCATCTCGTTGCCTTATCAGAATAATCTGCCTATTTGATTCTGAATATATAAAATCATCATTGTCCTGAGCTCGGATATGTTAGAAGAGCGTGAACAAACATATAATATTACCACACCTCTCATCATATATGGTCTGAAACAAAGCTAGCATCTATATTCCACCAACAGAGCCTGCCAAATATGTATTAATGTTGAGATGCAAATAAAAAATAAGAAATATTTGCAAATAGTATAAGCAGGAAAAGTTTTGCTAAAGAAGATTTCGCAATGGCTATTTCTTTTGTACCCTTTTTTATCAATTTTTTGTTTTCCGCTGTACAATATTACTTTCAATTATTATTGGAGAAATCATAATAGAAGCAAACATTGCTTACCTTTGTCGCAACAATCATTTATAAGATCATAAACGTAATAGCTTTTCAGAAAATTAAATCAAATACGAAGGTATTTTGCCGTACAAATGGTACAAGCTTTCCATTCATATGCTTTTAACAGAGTACCATTACTGGAGCGGTATAGGATCTGATGAATTTTTATAATACACAAGTGAAGGCCCAGACCTCAAAAATTTTCGTCCTCATTGCTAACTAGCAAACAACTAGTGCTTCTTCCTTTCCACCTGAAAAGAAATAAAATTTGATGTTTATTTATTAATTTTTACTTTTGTTACACCTTAAATGAATATCACTCCAAAGTGAACCTAATAGGGTCTCTCTCTCTCTCTCTCTCTTACACACACATCCTGTTTTGTGTAATATACAGGCATGGTTCAAGTAGGTACAGTGCATGCAAGAGAACACAATAGAATGATGATGTGAATGGCAGGTGCATATTTCATGTTCTTGTTGAAATATGGAGCAAAGTGAAAAAGCATATCAAGTTTAGTCATTTTGACTATAATTGTGAAAGAAACGTAAATTGTAGTCTAACTTCATTCTGATGACATCAACAATTTTTGTACACCTAATTTTGAAGGAAATAAACAACACTAACGTTGTCACACTTACAAATGCTAATCCTAACTAAACCAAGGAGGGCTTAGTTTGTACCAAATCATGTTAAGCAGAAAGAGAACTCACCAAGGTGAATAATCAAAGTTTGGGTTACAAGTCTGGTTTGATTACTTCTCTAGTTAAATTTTATGAAAATCACCATTGATAAACATCATGGACTTTACATGGCCACATCAATAAACATCAACCGAAAACAACTAAATCTAAAGCATAAATCCAAAAGAAGTTTAATTTCTGTTCCGTTTGAACTTATTTCTTGTTGTAAATAAAAAATACATCAAAAAATAATCTAAACCTATTTGAATTGAAAAGCAAAATATAAAAATAATCAAAACCAGATTTTCCTGAATAACTGACAATTCTAACTCTTTACTAAGCAAGCAATCAAATATCATTTCTAAGCATTTTTTATCATTTTTCGTTCAATGCTTGTAAATAAAATAATCGCATGCATAACAATGATCTTGACTTTGCATTAGCCACAGGATCAATCAAGATGAACCAATTAAATACCATCGTACACTTTATTTACCTTATTTTATACCAAAGAAACCGATTAATTTGGCAAAAAACTACTCACCGTAAGATCCTCTTATTTCATATTTCTAGCAGTAAAATTTTAGTTTTTTTAAGTTCGAACTTTTTACTTCAAAATCACGTCTTCATACTTTCATAATCATAAGTTAAATCTATTTCAGATAGAGTGCTAAAATAATTAAAAAAACATAATGTTAGAGACAAAGTTGGAAGATTTAAGCGATGAAGCCAAGATAGTAGTTTACAAAGTGAACATGGCAGGCACTACCTACACATCCCACTTGACCATTTCATCCTGAAGTTCACAAAGCTAAATAAATAATTTTTCCTTATCTCGCATAAATTATTATCCTAAGCTAGCATATCAAATCAAAACCATAAAACCTATTTTTAAAATCCAAATAGAAATAAGTCAAATTTTGCAGAATGGAATAGAAACAAGTCAAAAGTAAGTTAGGAAATATTGTTGTTCACCTCTTGGATCTATGCAGCGGGGAATAGAGCTAGGTTGCGTCCACTAACAAGCGCAGTAGTGATGGAGAGGGGGACAAAGATTGCAATAGAGATGGAGCCGAGCGCGATGGAGACGACTGCGATGGAGATGAGGACAAAGACAAACGCGAGCCACCAACTAGATGAGGATTAAATTTTATATATTAATTTGGTTTGATGAATTTATTATTTTGGGGAAACTGGTTCTTAAAGGAATTTTGTTCGTATGGAGGGAAATGAACATTTTTAGCGGCCTTAAATTTCTACAGCGTACATGACGCCCTAATAAAACAATTCATTGTTAAATTTTATTTTTTATGGCAGGCCAATGAAAAATGCCTTACTATCGTGTTGTAGAAATAAGCTTTTCTTGTAGTGAGCTAAGCAATTTTTTGAAGAAGTCACTTTCTGGTTGTAAAGAGAACCATAAGTCCAGGCTATCTCGATCGATTTGAAGGTTAGCTTTGAGTACAGAGGTTGGTGCACCGTTATGTGAGTTACCTATACATTGATCAAAGCAACAACGGAAGAGGAATTTCGTATTATTTTAATATTTGTAACAACCTTCAGCTGAAGCTTTACATACCTGCGAGTTTCTTCCAAATAATCTCTTTGAAAATGCCAATGATCGTCGCTAATCTATGAATTAGAAAAGCGCGACATTTGTAATAAATTCTGCAAGCATACAGGTGTGTAGCATATAGGTCGAACACAGGGAGGTGAATTAAATCAAACTATTTATCTAATCTCTTGGGCGAGTTAGACGAAACTTTGGAGGTTGATTTTGAAAATAAACAAAACAAAATTAAAACTGTAATTTGATTCAGAACAGATCTAACTGAACCGACGATCAAATCACAATTTCAATGGAAAAGCAATGAGACTATGAATCAGATTCAAATCTAATCAAATCCAATTTAACCTATGAACGCTATTAAAATACAGAAAATAAAAGTGCAGAATATAAATAACAACAGGAAATAAAATTAGGATTACCGCTGAATCTAATCAGACGGTCAATCACTAATGAAAAGAAATGCAAAACACAAATAGTGTTCTACCGAATCTAATCGTGTAGACACACTAATTGCTAAGAAATAGAAAAAATGCAGAAAATAAAAAGAAGAAGAACTAGAAACTTTATTAGAAATAGAAAATGGGATATCTCATAGGATGGTGGCTACAAGGGTATTTATAGGGTAGATAGCCAAACCCTAACCCTAATGATAATTGGGCCTGGTTATTACATCACTAATTAGTTTACAATGAGAAACATAAATGGGCCTTAGATAAATAAAGCAAATTTGGGCCTTTTCTCTTTTCCTCTTGCTTCCTTGATACTTCTTCATTGATTTGTGATGTGCAAAGCCTTTTTATCAATCCTTTTCTTGTCCAACAGCAGCCAGATGTGAGATCTTCATCTACAATTCTTCAAAATGTAAATATATATCAATTTCATCTCTATTTCTCTACATTTCTGGTTGCATGCGGGCTGGGTTGGAATATCTGTAAAAGTAACAAAACAATACCCAAGTAATATTTATTTATATACAAAAGATAAGAAATAAGAGCATAAAATAAACATATTTCTATGTCAATCAAATACCCCCACACTTATCTTTTATTCGTCCTCGAGTAAAAAGAAAATAAAAAACTAACTAGATAGGTCGCACTTTCGTAGGAAACACGATTGCATTGAGCGCATGCAACAAGCCGTTAAACCTGTAGGTGTCCCTAGTAGGACGAGTGGTGTCTCGTGAGGGTTTTCAGCGGATACTACCCACAAAATCCAAATGCAGTATGCTATGATTCTAATGAAACTACATGAATGCAATGGACATATGCAAAAAAATAAAAACGAAAAAATGACAACACGACTTATTTCAGGAAAGTGGTACAACAAATTAAGTCAATAATTTCTAATCAGTTGATTTTATTTTAGATACCTCGACTTGTCACAAATTTTCAATATAAATCAAGTTTTCAAATGTTAAATTCCAGTTTGGCCAGTTAGTTCGGTCGATAACATAGTGCAGCCATGAAATAAATTCTTAGTTTGCTTGGCACAGTTTGCAAAGTGGTATTCTAATTTTCTCATGTATGGCTAGTCAAATCAATAAGGTCAAGAAGTGTTTGGGTATCATCGCTTATTCTTTATTCTATAAAATTTTAAGATTTATGATTAAGTACATACACCTAACTAAAAAGACCAAGGTTTACCACCCATGCACTGCCTCGCGGACTAACGGAGAGTGGGTAAAGAGCTTGGCGGATTGTGCAGGCCGACTTTGACTTTGTCAACAACGTGTCGGTAATCCTTAGGTGTCCAATCTCATAAAATGAGACCAAGATATTCCAACTTTGACTTTGTCAACAACGTGTCGGATAGAGCTTGGCGGGTTTGCACACCAACGCTCGATATACAAGCAATGTTGGATACCCTTGGAATACTATTATTATTATTGAAAATATAAGCACAAAAGAGAGTTACGCGAATTTAACTTAACACAACTTAGTTTTAAAGATTTGAAAAGCCAATATAAGTATTTTAGGTCCTCCACTTATTTAAACAAAGTCTACAATATAGAATAGATTTCATGGCCATCACCTAAGAATCTTCCTATGTACCGGTTACACCATTATCCCTCAAAATCAAACTTTTCATTATATTTCTTATTCGATCTAAGTTGAGAGAAAAAAAATACTATCAACTGGCTAAAAATTGTAAACTTATTTTGTTGTATCAATTGAAAATGAGTCGTATATTTTTTATTTATTTTTTTAAAAAATAAAAAATTATGGTATGTTACTATGATATAAAATGTATGATGGTCCTTCATGAAAAGAAAGAAAAATTAAAGAAAAATCAAAAGAATGCAATGAAGACTCCCCCCCACACTTGATTGAGACAGTGTCCACACTGTAAACACGTTTCCTAAATGTGAAAGATAGAACCCAAAGGTGAATGAGATGCAAAATTATTTGAAGAATGAAATGGAGTTTAGCCACTATATGCGAGTGAAAATTATATGTACAATGATATATGTGTTTGCGATGCATGCGACGCAAAGAATTCCACCAACTTTTTCCCCCACACTTGGTTCTTGCCCTATGAGTCCCATTCCCACTATGTCTAGACATGTTTTCTAATAAGCAAGAGTTTTTGAAAACCATCTCATCTTTATACCTCGATTTGTAGTCCAGGAGATAAATATCTAGGGTCGTCCTAACATGAAGTTTTTCAATCAAGCCAGCATTCCAAAAGTAATTCATGTATTCAACAAATTTGTCAGTGTAATTTTTCAAAAATTTGTGATCGTATATAAATTCAGTGAAATTTAAAATCTGAGTGTGGTTCAAGACTATGTGATCACATTTCTCATCATTAATTGACAACGTATTTTCGACACTGACAATTTCAAGTTCATTTGAAATTTTCTCAAATTTAAAATTTTCGAACTCGTGACGTGAATCTACTTCCTTATTTAGAAACTCATCCTCGTGCAATCCAAAAAATTCCTGATCATTAAAATCCATTTCCAAATTTGAATTGAAAAATTCAACATTTTCATTTGGTTCAATTTCAAAAATTTCAAGTTTCTCACAGTCTGAAAGAGGAAGATCAAAATCCAAGCTTAAATCTTTTTGAAAAGAATCGAAATCCAAATCATTTATTGAATTTTGAACAACTTCATTTAGATCATCATTCTCAATTTCGAAAGTTGTTGTTTGAAAATTTTCAATGTCAGTAGAGAATGGACTATTTTCTGATTCATCACATGCTTGAATTTGATTTTGTTGCTCTCGCTGTTCTTTCAAAGTTGTCATTAAACAAAGAAGTTCATCCATCTTTCTATCTTTTTCATTAAGCTGTCAATCGAGCCTTTCTAAACAAGGAAAAAAGTTGCTGCTATAAATTATTGTCAGGAACATTTTAGTCCTGCTTTTCGGGGCCAGAAAAAAAGGTGACTGTGATTGCTGAAAAGAAAGTCAAATAGCCGATTACCTCCGTTAAAAAACATAAGACTGCTGGGATCCAAACAAAACACATTGAAGACGCAGAGTATACTAGAGATATGAATACAGCTTTTGCGGAGGCACACCGTGAGCCTCTTGTTGAAGACGAGAGCTCAAAGCATATTCCTAAGGAGCATGAGTCAGATACCATATTTTCCCCTATATACCATCATCTGAAAGAAAACTTGGTAGGAGTAACTGACAAAGATACATTAGTGCAATTCTCTCTTGAACCATGCCAAGATGCAGATTTCACATTTCCAATCAATTTTAGTTTCAGCAAACACACAATCTATGTACGATGTCGTCCCTATTTAAAAGATTTCATGGAAAGGGTTGCTAGCCTCTTTGAGATCACCATATTTACTGCAAGCCAAAGTATTTATGATGATAAGCTTCTTAATATTCTTGATCCTAAAAGAAAATTGATTCGACATTGTGTTTTTTGCGAATCATGTGTCTACGTGAATGGTAATTATACGAAAGATCCATCGGTTCTTGGTCAAGATTTGGCATGGTTATCATCATTGACAATTCCCCTAAGGCATTTGGGTTTCAGTTAGAAAATGGAATCCCAATAGAGTGCTAGTTTGAAGACCGTAATGATAAAGAACTGCTTTCATTACTTCCATTTTTGAAAGCTTGGTTGAAGTTGAAGACGGTGAACCAATAATTGCCTAGAAATTTAACCTTCGCGAAAAGGTAACTGAATTTCCTCTTCTACGCTCTTGCCGCTTGACTTAAGAAGGTGATTGATCAAAAAGGACTACTTTGCATATGGGTTCAAACTCGAAAGACCATATGTGCCATTACTATTCTTGTAATTCAATTTGTTGTATCTTGACGTTGGTTGTCTAGTTGATAGGCTACCATTGTTTTTACATTTTCTTAGTATGAAAACCTGAACTTGTACTGAATATATATATATATATATATATATATATATATTTGAAAATTGGTTCACTTTATTTCTACTGAAAAAGCATACTAACCTTAACACATGCAAAACACACACGCAACACACACACACACACACACACACACACATATATATATATATATGTATGTATATATATCCTACCGTGGGAAAACAACGAAACCATACCAACCCTAAAACCAATGGTTGCTCTAAAAAAATTTGGATAGTTTCAAAATGCAACACTCATATAGTTTCAAAATGAAAACTCCAAGTGCATTGTATACATCACTAAGAAAACAGTCACTATTGCTTCAGTAAATTAAAAAAGGTATCTCAGTCAGCTTTTTTTTACTATTATTTCCTAGATTTCTAGCATATGGCCACGCAATGTCCAGTTGATTGTTTTTATCTTGGCTACCGAATAATCAAACATGACCTTAAGTAGGATCCAATCATATTTCTATATTCTACATGGTAATTAAAAAAAGCAAAAAAATGGAGAACGATGAAAGAAAGTGTATGTACCTCAAAGCAGCCTGATAATGTAATAAAGCTTCTGAGAGCATATTAATAGCTGCATAAACTTGAGCAAGTTTTATGTGGAGAGAACTATTGACCTAAGCGTTGAGATAAATCTCAGGCAGTAACAACTTTTTTACTTCCTCCCTGCACAACATGTAGCTTATTTAAAGCCAAACCAGCTCCAGGTAATAAGATTGTAGATGAAGAATTCTTAAAACTTTCTTGCCTGTGTGATACACATACTATAAGTTTATGACACAAACAAAATTTAAAATCATATCGTACAATGGTCACATAAAAGAAAAGCATTAATGTTGCATGTGATATCATTACAAGAAAAAGAGTCATCAATTGCATGTTAGATTATAAAAATAATATAAAATTCCTGCTAATTTTTTTAAAATTTAAGCATAATTTGCACGACGATCGCGGATTTCAGGTTTTGTTTCATTACAATACTGGCTAGAACCGGAATAAATTTGCCAAAATTCCATGGTTTCAACTAGAATCTCTAACCATGGTTTAAAACATATGATTTAGTTTTAAAAATAGCATAGGCCCTTACAGTCAAAGCATGTGATTTAATTGACAGTCTAGTTTTTAGAGCATGCAAAATTTTAAGTTTTAGTTGTAAACTGATTCAAGAAAAAAAAAATCTGTGATATATCTTTTCTTGGACAGGAGTTGAACTAAAAGATTAATAGATGTACTGACCAACAACACTGGTGACATTGAGTAGTGCAAGACACAAATTGGTTAAACTACAGCATAAAAAGCATTCATAAAAAAGCCTGCTTTTATGTAAAAGGTGGTAAAATAAATATAAAAAAACAAATACACAACTTAAAAGTGCTTTAGTAAAACACTGAGTGATTCATAAAACATATGAGTCTTCAAAATTCGGATTGGAACATGGATTTATAGTTTTATACACTAGTCAAGAAGTAATTGCATCCAGATTACATAAAAGTTTTGATTTATATATTTGTTCATATATCTATTTGCATTTGTGTAGTAGGATACATTAATCAGCGGTACATTTGAACTGGCACAATTATATTTCTACTTAGATGCGAAAACTTTTTTCTCCTGGAAAATGTAGTAATTTATATTTTTCTAAATAAAATAACATATCACATTCAGTTCCCTGCTCCGCAAGGGGAAAAAGAAATCATATCATTCATACAACATAATTTAAAGCAGTTCCATATGATAAAATTCTATTTGAATACTTCTGAAAAGACAATGATGTACAAATAAACCTTATACAGCAAGCACAAAAAAAAACACGCAAACATATATTATACATACACACTATAACACCCCACCTCCATTAAGGTCACTCACAGAGGGAATGCCTTAACTTTGATGGAGCGTTTTAGTAGACAGAACAGAAATTTACAAGACAGATAAAACAGTACTTGAAAAATTAATAACTTTATTACAATAGAAACCGAAGTAAGTTTGGTTACATCTTTTCAAATCACAATATCAGAATTCAAGTACAAAATATCAGCCTTGTACAAAAGCCTTCAGAATGCATAGTTTTTAAAATCATAATCCCCAACATAAACTGCCATGTAAAGATAGAGCCAAGGCCAAGAGGTACTACAAGTAGAGAAAATACGAATCAAGCTCTTATACTTCCACCTTAAAAAAACCTGTGGGGGGGGGGGGGGGAAGGGGGGGGACGAAAGAAAAGGGGCGAAAACAAGCAAGGTCAGACATAAAGTCTGGCAAGTCCAATGACTTTCAGCATATGAACAGATAATAATATCATGACATGAAAATAAAGCTGGATAAGAGACAACAGCAACAGGAGTAACAGCAATACTTAAGCTAAATAGAAGAAACAGAATGATATAGCCCAAGTTATGCTTCTTACTTATATTTTACTTCTCTGTACTAATACTAGTATAACAGGATTAAGCGTTACCCTAATGTCTAAACTGAAACAGAAACGGAACCGAATAATCTATAGAGGAACAGAATGCCAGTAATGGGCCTTTACCACCCCAACAGACAGAAGGTACATAAATGGAATCAGAGACGGAAATAGAATAATCCCTACAGAAACAGAATGTTAGAATTAGGTGTACACTAGTAAATGGGCCTTTACCACCCCAATAGACGGTACCACACAGAAACAGACAGGTGTTACCACCCAACAGAAACAGACGGTACCCCAACGGAAACAGACAGAACTAAGTGTACCCTAAATCTACCCCAAGCGATCGGCTCCCTAATATATAAATACCCTGTGCCAGCCCCACATAAGGGTGTATCACTCCCCAAAGTGGCAACCTTTAAATGACACAGACCTATTTACAGATGTCACGGCGTCTTACATCCTCAGAGGCAGACCGGGATCCATGCACGCACATGACCCGGATGGAACACGCCATCAACAGCCCTCGCCATTATCAGAACGAACCACTTATAATTAGTTCGGTAAGCGTGCCCGGACCCTACCTACTGTTGGGTCATAGTTTTGATACCAGAAAGGGTTACTGATTAATATGGGTCCCAAACAACAGATTACACAAGTATTTTCCCTCCTAACCTTGTGTCCCCAGACTAACAGATTTTAGATTAACTTGTTTACAAGTTTTAGGCCAACAAAGTTCAGAATCAACTAGTTCACAAACCAGAAAATCAAGTCAACAGGGTTTCAGAATAACAGATCAGATGTATAGTTTTAACAGACTTACAGATTGTCTAACTTTGTATTGGGCCTACAGATTCACGAAACAAGTTTATTAATTCATCAGTCCAGATTGTTTAGCCTTATCTACCCAACACGTTTTAGACATCATATTTATCTCAGATTTTCATTAATTAAATATTAATGCGTAGACCTCTCATATTAGGTCGGTTGCTTGTGGCCGCTGGACAAGCCAGGCGGATCCGGGCAGACTTCTGCCACAAGCCAGACCTAACCTCGTGTCTAAGCATATTTTAGTTATGCCTACGACCTTTCACATTAGACTAGTAGTTTGCGGTTGCTGGTTAAACCGGTTGGGTCCAAGCAGACTTCTACCGCAAACATGAGTCTAACCTCGTGTCTCAGCATTTTTATTTTAACCAGTTTATTCCATTACAAATTATACAAATATCAGACTAATTATATCAATTTAATAGATTTGACTTCTTTTCAAGTCGCAGCAGATTAAACAAATTAACATGTTTTACACCAATTACAATCATTCGGCTTTTCAACAGATTTAACAGATTTAGCAGCTTAGGCGGTTCAACAGATTTAGCAGATTAGGCAACTCAACAAATTTAGCAGATTAGGCAAAATTAGCAGATTAGGCGATTCAACATATGTAACAGTTTAGGCAATTCAACAGATTAAACAGGTAACAGGTTTAGTAGATTTGGCAAAATTAGCAGATTAGGCGATTCAATATATGTAACAGTTTAGGCAATTCAACAGATTAAACAGGTAACAGGTTTAGCAGATTAGGCAAATTTAACATATAAAGCAGATAACAGTTTTAGCCGATTTAAACATTCCTTAAAGTCCTATTCACATATCTTGCCTAATTCATAAGGTAAGTCTAAACTTATATGCCCAAATTATGGACATAATCCCCCATATAACATATGTCCCAATTTTTTTAGTTAAACTTGCATAGTTCATAATATTCTCCAAAAACCTTACATATAAATTATGCCAAATATATCCATTGATTACAATGCATGTCACATATCCCAAAAAAAACCCTTACTTAGGTGTATTCACACTTAATAATTATCCAATCTTAATATGGATCTTTACACCTAAGTTAAATGCAAATTAATTCTCTTTTTTCCAAATTTCAGACTATAATATATATAGTATGTCCAGATCTAGATCTTGAATTACAACTTGTACTATGCATCCAAATCAATTACATGTTCACAGTTAAACTCTACGCCACAAATCCCAAGTCATATTTTAAATACACCTTATGTTTTAAATACAACATGCCCAATTATATATCTCATATTTATGTTCTAAGTTCAACCTATGTTCTTTATGTTCTAAGTCACAATAATCCTCTCCTTCCAAGTCATAGATCGTCTTATACAATATGCCTCAAATTTGTGTCCAGAATTACAACATGCGTTGTATCCTCAAATTAGTTACAAATCAATTATGCCCAAATATGCCTCATTCAATATTCTTCCCAAATTTAGTGTTTATGTGTTCATCTCTTATGAGATATGGCTCAGGCTTGTGGTAGCCTGGCTATCAAACAAAACGAAAGAAAGGAGGAAGAAATACAGAACAAACAGAATAATAAAACAGAGGAACAGATCTGATAAATAGAAAAAGGGCATAATCTCAGATTTAGTTTTATAATTATGTCAAGATCATGATTAAAATTCATATCGGAAAATAACTGCACTTGCCTTGATTGGATTATAGAAGAAGAGTTGCAGTAGTTCTCTTTTAATCTTATTCAGATTTGGAAGAAGATGCGCTAGTTCTAGTTTTGATCCCAGCAGAGTAGCGACGCCATTATTTTATTTATTTGTTATAGAGGCAGAGTATAGGTAGAATGAAATTGTGTGGAGAGAAAGTGAGGTTTGGGGGTGTTTTTATAGGAGAATAGGGTGATTTAGAGCCTTCAGATCAGTCCAGAATTCATCAGAACCATCCAGCTCGAAGACAGGTCATCCAGCCACTCAGAAAAGACACGTCATCACAGAACACTCCAGAATTCTGTGCTGGATTGGTATGGGCGCACTTGGCAGGTGCACCGGTATATTTTTGTACTGGTGCACTTCGCAAGTGCGCCATTGTATTCTGGCTTGTTTCCGATTTTTCTGCCTAACTTCGTTCATCCATATCTTCTTCATACGGTATCCGTTTTACGGAAACTCGGACTCTATCTCAAGCATAATTTCGAGACGAACACAATGGCGCAACCCGTTTCCCTTAATTCTTCTCCTAAAAATTAAGTGTATTTTAATTTGTTACTTATATGTTCACCGAAAATACGGGGTCTTACATTCTCCCCTCCTTAAAGGATTTCGTCCCAGAAATCTTCAAGTTAAGAAGAATGTGTCCTACCATCCAATCATCCATCTACTCAACCATCATCCATAAGCATCCATTGTCCTTAGAAAACTTCTAATGTTGTATGCACATATGCAAAAGTGTGTGTATATGTCTCTTATCTAATGCAAAGATCAGGCGGTCTACTGATTCAGTTGACCTCCTCAATGCGAACCATGTTGGTGCCATGAGTCCAATTATGTATGCAAGAAATCCTATTTGATACGCTTCATTTCTATACGAGTGCACAACCGCTCATTCATATGCAACATCCATGTGCTAAGTCACCCATTTTGCATCCATAAAAAAAATGCACACACATCCATATGCAGTATGAGAGTGTTTTTGAGCCGATCTAGTGCCTAATGTGTGTGTAAATGCATCCACGAGCAACCACTAGCAAACTCTTACATCCACTTGCAACCATCAAACATAACATGTCTCAAACACTTGTTTACATCCATAGATTTCCTATCTAAAGGTCAACGATTCGGTTGATGGGATACAAACAAATGATATAACTAAAACAAAATCTCTGTTCCCATTTGACATCGGTTAAGGGAATATTCCCTAAGTCTCAGCCCCGAAGACCGAAATCAACATCAGACTGACACTCAGAGAATTACCCCCATTAAACAATGTCAAAACTGGAAATCTACTTCATGCTTCGAGTAGAAACCCCTATCCTTCAGAAATATTCAGATACTTACAGACTACTGGTACAGATCAGATTACAGAATGGTTCTCAGAAAGCTAAACATAACAGACCCTTGCCGGTCACAAGAAACTTAGGGGGTCTTCCCATGACAAGTTAGAAACATAACGACCCTCCTCTCAAAATCTAGAACTGCCCTCTAAATAGAAAGCTGGTCCATCTAGAACCAACCCATAGCCCATAAACTTGAGCACACAAATGTCACATTCAAATTTTTGACTCCTAACACAGATAATTTCAAAACCTTACAAATCACCAATAAATGAGCCGAACTACCAAAGGGGTTTGAAACAACTACGGGATCAGAAACAAGGCTAGTATTAAAGTGCAGAGTCTCAATGCCAGAATCCAAAAGAGTCTTAACTTCATAACCAGATAAGGAAATTAAACCTTCTACATAAATTTTCCTATCCCTATCCTATCCATCAACCGCGAGAGCATTCGCCTATCCTATCAAAGGAAGAGATTTTAGACAAAGGACCGAAGGATACTACATATGGCTTTTCGGGGAATGTTTTTCAAAACATGCTTTCATTTTTGAAAATACTTTCTTTTAAAACCTTTTGAAAAATATTTTCAAAACTTTTATCTAATCCGGTAACCTTCAGCTTTGATACCAAGTGTAACACCCCACCTCCGTTAAGGTCACTCACAAAGGGAATGCCTTAACTTTGATGGAGTGTTTTAGTAGACAGAACAGAAATTTACAAGACAAATAAAACAATACTTGAAAAATTAATAACTTTATTACAACAGAAACCGAAGTAAGTTTGGTTACATCTTTTCAAATAACAATATCAGAATTCAAGTACAAAATACCAGCCTTGTACAAAAGCCTTCAGAATGCATAGTTTTTAAAATCATAATCCCCAACATAAACTGCCATGGAAAGTTAGATCCAAGGCCAAGAGGTACTTCAAGCAGAGAAAATCCGAATCAAGCTCTTATACTTCCACCCTAAAAAACCGGGGGAGGGGGGGGGGGAACGAAAGAAAAGGGGCAAAAACAAGCAAAGTCAGACATAAAGTCTGGCAAGTCCAGTGACTTTCAGCATATGAACAAATAATAATATCATGACATGAAAATAAAGCTGGATAAGAGACAACAGCAACAGGAGTAACTTGTATACTTAAGCTAAACAGAAGAAACAGAATGATATAGCCCAAGTTATGCTTCTTACTTATATTTTACTTCTCTGTACTAATACTAGTATAACAGGATTAGGCGTTACCCTAATGTCCAAACTGAAATAGAAACGGAACAGAATAATCTATAGAGGAACAGAATGCTAGTAATGGGCCTTTACCACCCCAACAGACAGAAGGTACTTAAACGGAATCAGAGACGGAAATAGAATAATCCCTATAGAAATAGAATGTTAGAATTAGGTGTACACTAGTAAATGGGCCTTCACCACCCCAACAGATGGTACTACGCAGAAATAGACAGGTGTTACCACCCAACAGAAACAGACGGTACCCCAACAGAAACAGACAGAACGAAGTGTACCCTAAATCTACCCCAAGCGATCGGCTCCCTAATACATAAATACCCTGTGCCAGCCCCACAGAAGGGTGTATCACTCCCCAAAGTAGCAACCTTTAAATGACACAGACTTATTTACAGATGTCACGGCGTCTTACATCCTCATAGGCAGACCGGGATCCATGCACGCACATGACCCGGTTGGAACGCACCATCAACACCCCTTGCCATTATCAGAATGAACCACTTATAATTAGTTCAGTAACCGTGCCTGGACCCTACCTACTGTTGGGTCATAGTTTTGATACCAGAAAGGGTTACTGACTAATATGGGTCCCAAACAACAGATGACACAAGTATTTTCCCTCCTAACCTTGTGTCCCTAGACTAACAGATTTCAGATTAACTTGTTTACAAGTTTTAGGCCTACAGAGTTCAGAATCAACTAGTTCACAGACCAGAAAATCAATTCAACAGGTTTTCAGACTAACAGATCAGATGTATAGTTTTAACAGACTTACAGATTGTCTAACTTTGTACTGGGCCTACAGATTCACGAAACAGGTCTATTAATTCATCTGTCCAGTTTGTTTAGCCTTATCTACCCAACACGTTTTAGACATCATATTTATCTCAAATTTGCATTAATTAAATATTAATGCGCAGACCTCTCACATTAGGTCGGTAGCTTGTGGCCGCTGGATAAGCCGGGCGGTTCCGGGCAGACTTCTGCCACAAGCCAGACCTAACCACGTGTCTAAGCATATTTTAGTTATGCCTACGACCTCTCACATTAGAATAGCAGTTTGCGGTTGCTGGTTAAGCCGGTTGGGTCTGGGCAGGCTTCTACCGCAAACATGAGTCTAACCTCGTGTCTTAGCATTTTTATTTTAACCAGTTTATTAATTATACAAATATCAGACTAATTATGTCAATTTAACAGATTTGACTTCTTTTCAAGTCGCAGAAGATTAAACAAATTAACACGTTTTACACCAATTACAATCATTCATCTTTTCAACAGATTTAACAGATTTAGCAGCTTAGGCGGTTCAACAGATTTAGCAGATTTGGCAACTCAACAGATTTAGCAGATTAGGCAAAATTAGCAGATTAGGCGATTCAACATATGTAACAGTTTAGGCAATTCAACAGATTAAACAGGTAACAGGTTTAGCAGATTAGGCAAAATTAGCAGATTAGGCGATTCAACATATGTAACAGTTTAGGCAATTCAACAGATTAAATAGGTAATAAGTTTAGCAGATTAGGCAAATTTAACATAATAAGCCGATAACAGTTTTAGCCGATTTAAACATTCCTTAAAGTCCTATTCACGTATCTTGCCTAATTCATATGGTAAGCCTAAACTTATATGACCAAATTATGGTCATAATCCACCATATAACATATGTCCCAATTTTTTTAGTTAAACTTGCATAGTTCATAATATTCTCCAAAAACCTTACATATAAATTATGCCAAATATAGCCATTGATTACAATGCATGTCACATATCCAAAGAAAAAAAAACCCTTACTAAGGTGTATTCACACTTTATAATTATCCAATCTTAATATGGATCTTTACACCTAAGTTAAATGCAAATTAATTCTCTTTTTTCCAAATTTCATACTATAATATATATAGTATGTCCAGATCAAGAACTTGAATTACAACTTGTACTATGTATCCAAATCAATTACATGTTCACAGTTAAACTTTACGCCACAAATCCCAAGTCATATGTTAAATACACCTTATGTTTCAAATACAACATGCCCAATTATACATCTCATATTTATGTTCTAAGTTCAAACTATGTTCTTTATGTTCTAAGTCACAATAATCCTCTCCTTCCAAGTCATAGATCGTCTTATAGAATATGCCTCAAATTTATGTCCAGAATTACAACATGCGTTGTATCCTCAAATTAGTTACAAATCAATTATGCCCAAATATGCCTCATTCAATATTCTTCCCAAATTTAGTGTTTATGCGTTCATCTCTTATGAGATCTGGCTCAGGCTCGTGGTAGCCTGGCTATCAAACAAAAAGAAAGAAAGGAGGAAGAAATACAGAACAAACAGAATAATAAAACAGAGGAACAGATCTGATAAATAGAAAAAGGGCATAATCTCAGATTCAGTTTTATAATTATGTCAAGATCATGATTAAAATTCATATCAGAAAATAACTGCACTTGCCTTGATTGGATTATAGAAGAAGAGGTGCATTAGTTCTCTTTTAATCTTATTCTGATTTGGAAGAAGATGTGCTAGTTCTAGTTTTGATCCCAGCAGAGTAGCGACGCCATTATTTTATTTATTTGTTATAGAGGCAGAGTATAGGAAGAATGAAATTGTGTGGAGAGAAAGTGAGGTTTGGGGTGTTTTTATAGGAGAGTAGGGTGATTTAGAGCCTTCAGATCAGTCCAGAAGTCATCAGAACCACCCAGCTCGAAGACAGGTCATCCAGCCACTCAGAAGAAGACACGTCATCACAGAACACTCCAGAATTCTGTGCTGGATCGGTATGGGCGCACTTGGCAGGTGCGCCAGTGTATTTTTGTACTGGCGCACTTCACAAGTGCGCCAATGTATTCTGGCATGTTTCCAGTTTTTCTGCCTAACTTTGTTCATCCATATCTTCTTCATACGTTATCCGTTTTACGCAAACTCGGACTCTATCTCAAGCAGAATTTCGAGATGAACGCAATGGCGCAACCCGTTTCCCTTAATTCTTCTCCTAAAAATTAAGTATATTTTAATTTGTTACTTATACGTTCACCAAAAATACGGGGTGTTACACACACGTTTTAATGTATTATGTGCACCACTTGCATTTAAATCAAACTATTATCAAGTAATTTCGAAGTTAGCTTTCCCAAAGTAAAAAATAACATGGATAACTTGATTATTAACAAGTGTAGATCACAACTGCACCTATCATATTTCAAATACAGTCCAACCCTATTATTCATAACTACCATCCATCATAAAACGTTGAAGTTACTCTATTTGGACTAAGGTTCCCATCTCATTGTCAAGGATTCACATTTGTAAATCTCAATAGACGAATAATCAAATGGTGGTATGTAGGATAGCAAGTTAGCCACTGCAATTAGAGTGAGAAATTCAATATTAAACCAATGTGGAACATTTCTGAGGTGCATCACTCAAATAATTTGACGTCACAAATTAAATAGTTATGGTAACAGTAAAACTCCTATTACCATGCCATTACGATCACTTGATTGCCATCTTTAAGCTAAACCTATATATAAATATGATCGATGCAGGAGTAAAATTTACCATTTTTAATGGCAAAATGTCGGCACTATTTTGCAAAAATGACGATACCAGTAATCGCCATTGTAAAATCCTTTAAGGCCTTCGTCTAGGCGCTAGGTGAGACTTCCCACTCTAGCCATTCGCCTAGGCTCATCTAGGAAATTCTTTCCGCCTCATCTAAGAGTTCAAATGTATATCTAGCCACTTTTTAGGTATTATCTAAAGCATGATGTATTTTATAAGCATTTACATGATATTTATAGTGCAGCCTAGGGGCAAAACAAACTAAAATATCATAAATATACGAGAAGGGACATCTTTCCATGAGAACTGTAGGCTCCAACCCTTGACTCTCCAAGTACAATGCTTCCCATCCCTTGACTTTCCATGAACATTGTTTCTCATCAGAACAGCTTTCATCCTCCATTGCCATTTCTCGAAGTCTTTATCCCATTTCCATGTTTCTATTGATAACCGAGATCCTACTGCCATATATGTCCCTTTGACATATAGCCTTGATACAATTGCTGAATTCTCCTCATCTCTTACCATAATGCCTTACACCCTTTCTCAATCAACCTCGTAGATCTGATACCAATTGTTACAGAAAAAACAAATAGGAACGGATTGATGGTAAGGCAAAACAAACAACAAATAGTCACCCGCAAAGCAATAACAGATCTAGCAATAAAAGAAAGAACACAGGAGATTTATAGTGGTTCCACTAACGTCTTGTTAGTGTACGTCCACTTGTGGAGAGAAGAATTTATTACTTTTCTACAAAAGAAAAATTACAAGACTGATAATGGAGAGTAAGAAGAAGAAAATACAACTTGTAAGATGTCGCCTCACATTTTGAGATGATAATACATTCACCTAATCCCTATCCTTATATAAGGATTAATGCTTAGGGTTGAAGTAATTGACTTATGATATAAATCAATGCCTAATTAATTCTCCAATTCTCCTGATAGGCTTCATTGTTTAACCAACCAATTAGGGAATTAATGCCTTAATTCACTATCCCAAAAAGAAACCTTCTTCAAATCCTTCCACTTATGTAGGTAATTTATTCCCCTGCCTAATTTTGCAAAAATGCAATAAATTTCTGATATCTTCCAAATCTTCTGCAATTGGAAATATTATATTACTCAAATTAACAATATTTCCCTAATCTTCTCTAATTGGAAATATTCTATCACCATAATCAATAATATCTTCCAAATCTTCTGCAAATGGAAATATTGTATCACAAATTCTAACAGTCCCTGATCCAAACTAAACTATTAATACATAAATTAACAACATTTTTGATTAATTCTTTAAATAGACATCAAGTGGCTGTGAGTGCTCCATATCAGCAAAGAAGTAGTATTTCACATTGCTCAGATGGCATAAAAAATTTGGAATACATTGTTCAGATGGCATAACAAAATTACAACTGAAATCATTGATAAGCGGGTAGAGAAGCTTACAATAGCTAATAATTTCAGGTGACAGCGAAGACAAAACTGTGCAACCCCAATCTAGGAAGAAACTGCGGTGAAGATTCCTCAGTGGTGAATTAATTTAGGGAATTTGATTTTGGATTGTCGAATTATTTGGGGAATTTGATTTTGGATGAAATTGACTTGTTTTGGGAATTGTTTCTTAGCAGCAGGATTTAATGATATGGAGGGAAATGAAATAATTTCGCGCCCTAAATACTAATAGCGTGCGAGAGGCCAAATTTTATTATTTTGCACTCAAACTAAACATATTACAGCACGTGAATGAAAAATTTCGTAAGGTCATGCTAAGAAATTAACCTTTTCTTTTCTTGTAATGTTGGTATTGCTTTACATTAATTTTTGATGATTTCTAGAAAAAGGACCAAATTTACATATGTATTTTGATTAATATGTTTTGTATATTTTGAAACTTAACAGTGATTTTAGAAAAAATGTTGTACTAAATAAACGATATAGTTAATGATGTATACAAGACTAAATATCAAAGAAATGGCCTAAAAGATTAACCCAAAAGATGTACGCACACCCTTTACATCGATCTGGATATAAATCAAGGGATTTTATACAAAATACTGAGGGTTAAATGTTTCAACAAAAAGTAACTACAACTATCATTAAAGTCTTTCACAAATTATATATTCGCAACATATGTAAAAGAAAATGATTCGCACAAATAGGACATGATCAAAAAAGGATTGAACATAATTTATGTTCGTACAAATTTTGTTCTTCTTGTTTACGTCATGAATAAAATTGAACGAGTATGGACAAATGTTTTCTGCTCAAGGATATAATTAGGCATTGCTATTTTATATTATATATTACGCTTTTAAAAGTGTTTTTACCAATTATGTTATTTTTATCATTCTACACTGAAACATAAGCATTTTTCAAATATTTACACAAGAAAATCAACAATTTAGTTGTCTTAAACGTTTAAATTGGTTTTTCATCTACATAGAGAGATCGGAAAAGTCAACGTCGGTCAAAATTGCAAGCGAGTATTGGTCCCCCAATCTTGCAATGGTTTTTTTTTTCTAAGACAAAAGAAAGTTTATAAAAACGGTTTTGTGCTTTGAAAGTACAAAAGACATTTTTAACTTCTAAACTCGAGATCATGGATGCAAACTTCTTGGATAACGAAGATGAAAATCAAAATTCTTAATCCATAATGAGAAAAATATTACGGACCACTTTAAAAATAGATTGGCCTTGCCAAAAAAACATATGTCATGTGATTATTTTAATGAACTCTGTGGTACGACTAGAAGAAGATCTTTGATTAATATAATAGCATAATTTTATAGCATTTTATGTATCTAAAAGAAACACTACAAAAAAAAGCTGATTTTGCAGCGGCGTAATCTACTAGTAATCCGTTGCTATATAAGGCTTATTGACGGATTGCTTACGGATCTGGGTGGTCGGTAAATTTCAAGACGGTATCTATATCAAAATTTTACGATGAATTTTAGCGTGAGTTCTCCGACCATTTTTCTGTCATTTCACTCTATATAAAATTTACTTTAGAATTAATTCAAAATTTATCTACCGATGTTTTAGCGACAAGTACGATTTTTTTAGAAATGATTATTTATAAATATCTGTCAGTAAGCCCTTGCTATATAGCAAGGGATTTGCGAAAAAATATTTTTTATTTAAAATACTTTTAGGGTTATTTGTCGATAATCTATCGGTGAACCCTTTCCAATTAACAAGAGATTAACAATAGAAAGTTTTCCATGTTTGAATTTTGGCTTTCCTTTTTGTTGGTAATCTCTCCCATTTCGGTATTATTTCTTTGTGAGAAGAGAGAGTATGAGTGGGGAAATGGGTGGCGGAGATTAAGGGGGAGAGTTCACGGGCAATATAAAAGGTGTAGCGGAACCCTCCTCACATATATATATATATATATATATATATATATATATATATATATATATAATCATTCAGCTATGAACACTGAAATAAATAACTGTCTCACAAAACAAAGATAAATTTGCAAGAAAGAATATCCATAATCACATACGAAAAAGAACATCATTCATATTCCTTCATCGATACATATACACCAAGCTGAATTATGAACAACAAAACTATTCAACCTTTGCTAACATTAACATATATACAAATACATATACACCATAACCATAATATCCATACAAAAATCACATAACATCATATTTACATCAAAATAAGTCCAACTAACATACCCAACCAACTTACTAAGATGACGACAGCGAAGGCGCAAGCGGACACGAAACTCTATCGTACCTCTTCAAAATTTTCAACCGGTCCACCCTAACATTCAATTATGCCCATGTAAGCAACATATATTACAAAATCACATTTGGTAACTTGTTCTTTTAGCATAAGAATGCTATGTAAATATTAGGTACCCGATGAATGTCAATAGGACCACCATTTTGTGTTGCCACCATTGGAATACCATGAGCAGCCTCCTACATCAATTAGGTGAAGAAAAAATAAAAGCTTCTAAGATTCCTAGTCATGTATACATGTTAATTATAGTATAAAACACAATAACTCTATCATTTATCTTGCAAAAACTTGTTGAGTGCTCTTCAAGTTTCACCACCTTTTCAGAACGTCCAGTAAAATAGATGGACAAGTTAGTTTCAAATGCTTGAATCCTTTAATCTGCATAACAAATTAATATTTTCTAGCAAAAAAAATAAAGTATTGTATGCATTTTTAAGTTGGAAACAAAATCCCACGTGAAAACAAATTTGTTGTTTTAGGCCCATTTCTCTCTTATAGAGATGCCCATTAGTGACTACGTTATAGATCTAAAATCTGTGCTAGATCAAAACATACGTATTATTCAAGCTATGATTGATATATGTGCAAATTGTGGATGGCTTTCGAGAACGATGACCTGTATGCATCTTAAGCAAATGGTCATACAGGATTTATGGTATGGAAAAGATTCACCTCTATGAATATCATCATGCATGACATATGAACTTTTAACTTTCCTCAACAAAAATAGTGTGAGTTTTGTACAAGAGCTATTGAATCTTCCAATGAGGACACTTTGTTCATTGTGTGAACAAACTCATTCTTCCTAGTTATACGAGGAGATGGAACATTTTCCACTTGTTCAGCCAAACTTGGAGATTGAGAAAAGGGATGCTGAATCAAGTTTATATATTCAACACCCCCTTTAAACTTGATTTGTGATTCTAAGCAAATTCCTCAATCTGATAAAGTCTTAATACTTGAATGGCTTCTTTTTGACATGCTTTGGAAGGAACAATGAAATAGTTTAAACTTTTTTTCTTCTTTTTCTTCGTCATTATCACGGTCCTTAATGCGACTTCACAAATCTTTGTTGCAGTGCTCCATTCATCTTGCTTTCTTTCATTGTTATGGTATATTCCAAAAATTATGTGCTCTAGCTTCCTCCTTTTTCCGGTGTCATAAACTTTGATTAAGTCATATATGTCATATTTCCATTCTTTCATAATTTCACTCTTACAGTTTTTTATACATCCAACTTCTTTGCATACTTCCCAAATATGACTTTTGCATGATATTTTAGAAAATATTGGTTGGAAAATAAAGTTCTCTGAAATAGGAATGCTATTATCTTTTCTCACCATTTTGATTTTATCTTCATAAAATTCACAACTGGACTCCTTTACTTTATTTTCCATCATTTCTCTTTTTATCCTTTCAATATTCTCTAATTCTTTTCCTTCCAAATTTTTCTTGTGCTTAAAATCTCCATTAGTATATTGAATTTCTTTGACTCCTTTATTTCCATCTCTTTTGCTATCACTTTGTTGAATTTCTTTACTTTATCTTTGTTTTCTTCTTTCTGTTTTGCTTTCATTTTTCTTTCATCAACATCATTTTTCAATTCTTTCCCACTTCTTTCCTCCTCTGTCTTGTTAGCATTTTTCGCATCGTCGATACCAGTTACTTCTTCAATATCCGTTTTTCCTTCTTTTGCCATGTCTACAGCATCCTCACATTTCAGATTGTTTTCATTACCCTTCCTTTTTTCTTCTTTGATTTCTTCTTCAGCAATTTCACCTTTCTCTTCTTTATTCTCTAAAAGTTTTTCTTCATCCAACTTCTCCTCCTCTAATTTCTCTATCTTCAATAATATTTCTGCATCTTCCTTCTTCTCATTCTCTGTCTCTTCATCATCTCTTCTTCCGTAGGCTCTAGCACAGTCTCTTCTTTCTTCTTCTCTTGCTCCTTCTCGTTCACACTCTCGCTATCCTACTTTTATCTTTCTCATCAATTAACTTATCTTCATTCATTATTTTGGCATCATCTTTTCCATATACATTTTTCTAGAGATTCCATGAATCTTTTGTACACCTTTCTCTTAAAATGAGATCCGAAGCTTTCTCATTGACGTTCTCTACAATCATAGAAAGAGCACGGTAATCACTCCGTTTTAATTTCGCAAAGGCTTTCTTGTCCAGTTGCGACATGCTCTCGATGTGTTTACGCCACTCATATCCATTTTCAATAATCTTCCATAAACCTTTGGAAGTTAGCTCTTCTTTTTTCCTACTGCTCCATTCCTCAAAATTCTCTTTTGTGAGAACAAACGACGAAAGAAATATAAATGCCATAATTTCAACCTTTTCTTGTTGGAAGAATCTTATGGCTCTGATACCACTTTGTTGAAACTTTTGTAGCTCTTATACTACTTTGTTGGAAATTTGAGAGGAGGAATAGGAAGAAATAAAAAAAAAAGGATTTTTTTTGGAGAAAAAAGCTTTTTATTTCTTTTATTTCCTTATTATTATTTTTTGCTTGATACAACCTTCATACTGCTTGATACAAATGAGGAGAGAGCTCTTCTATTTATAGCATACAATGGATCATTCTAGATTTGCAATATCTTGGGAATATATCTAAATATATATGGAAAAATATCTTTTCCTAAATAATAGCAATTTCGAAAGCTCTCTCAATAAACAATATAAAATACAAGAACACTCTATAAATAAAAATCAAGTTTATTTATTCAACATACTCCACGTCACATGTCCTTGGCATCAAATTGAGAAAACTAAATGCTAAGAGATCCACATCTAGGGCAATTTTACCTCGATTTCCAAAGTCAAAAGATGAAGCATGGTGTCTAGTACTGGGAAATGCAACAACTTTAGAACTCTATGAACTTGAAAGAGTCGGTTTCTCTGAACGAATGGCTACTCGCATGGAGCTACCATCAACGGCTAGCGTACATGATACAAAACTTATATTATAGTGTCTGACGGTTACCTTGGCCTAGATCAGGAGTACCCTGTCGATGTGCGGTTGTAAACAATCGTGTCATCGAGATTTAATACAAGAAAATCAGGAATTTCCATAAAATACTGAGGACAACCACCTATACATATGCTTCTGGAAAGATGGGTATCTGGAGATTAATACCTATGTTAAAGGCCTTTTGAGATTAATGCACCGTTTTAGCCTTACAGCTTTTAAGCTATGTTTTGCATCTAAGCTCTATTTTATTCTGTTTTGACTAAGGATAGCTTGCTAAAATCTTATATTAGATTTTGTCTTTGCATTATGTGGGTTTCAGAGTCATTTTGGAATGCTTGCACATGTAAATATTAAACCGTGTTACTGAACTTGTAAACAAAGTAGGTTGTTTGTTTCCAAAAAAAAAGTTGGAAACAATGGTGCTGCTCAATCAAAGCTGAGGTAGAGGTCACACTATTAATTTAGACATCTCATTGTTTTGCCTCGAAAAGTTTTCTATGTCTTTGTAAAGCAAGCATGTCTGCAACTACTAATAAATGCTGAGCCAGTAATGTTAAATCCACACTACCATTTAACCAATCATATCCGAAAACCTATTCCTATATATGAAATGAAGCAAAACACTAAAAACTAAAGGTTTCATACCTTCAACCTTTATTATTATCAATACCTTTTAAGAACAAAATTCTCCTGATTCTAATCAATGTAGTGTAGATTAGCATTGTGAGCCTTTTCAACCTATAATGTTCCAAGTTTATCAAGGCTATTGTGTATGTATAACAATAATAAAGAGCGGATATATTAATTTGGGTAAAAACTTTTGTCTGAAACATTATCATCCGGGTATGAAAACAGTCTTGATGTAACGACCTAGATTTTTGATCGATTAATTTTGAACATTTAATATTATTTTAAATGTGAGTTGATAATATTAATATATTTTTATATTGAGTTGTCGATTTAGTAATCGATTATGGTTTAATTTCAAGTGTATTGAATTATCGTAATATTGAAAACAACTAATAATTGAATTCGAAGATAAAACTGAATTAAAACTATTTAGATGATTAATATAAATTTTATTTGAGTATAAACGATAATAATAATAATAATTTATAACCAAGGAATTAATTGTGTTGAATTTAATTTATATTATATCGATTTAAATTGATATCTTCTCTATACGATCGAATGAGGCTCCGAAACTCATTTCAGTTGTTCTGAATAGTGGTGTAACCTTAGAAATGCCAGTTGTTGCAGTCAAATAGGAGTTCGATAACATGTGACACTTTGAATTAAATAAAATCCTACCGGTTAAATTCAAAATAAAATGAAATAAAATATAAAATATAAATTACTTCCTTTTACCCTAAGTTAAGCAACAACAGTACACTGCAAACCTACTCTAGCTACAGCTCTTCTCTTGCACATCGCGTACGTTGGTCTCTTACCTTTACTACGTACGAAGTTAAACAAAGATGTAATGTCTACATACATTATGTCTGTTGCTTGAGCCTATATATTTACCCATCGCATTCGATTTCCTTTTCCATTCTCAAGTTAGAGAATTCATTCGAGCCTCTTACTTTTTTTTTCAAATCGCGAGTAATGGAAATCGAATTCAAAGTTTCCATTTCGAAATTCATATTTGGAATATCATGCAATGTTCAAACAAAGTAGTGAAGCTAGTGTATTGTCACGCCTTTCAATCAGCGACGTTGGAGTTAGTTCGAAGGTGCTGTGGGTTTATGATAAGCGAGGAGGTCAGTCTGACGTCAACGATGAGGGGCTTTGCTGGTTGATGAACGGATTGAGTTAGGTGCGACGTGTTCAGATTTTGGGGTAGAATGAGATGGAGTTCGTAATTTATGCGATTCAAGACTGCTTAGTGAATTATTGGAGGCCGCGATGTCTTCTGGGGAGGACTGTCAGTTCAGATGTAAGGGTCGACTGCAGTGATGTCGCGATGAACATGAAGCTGTTAGACGGAAAGATGTGGTGCTAATGGGTAGGAGCGAGGTAATGAGGATGTGATGTCAGTCTGGGTTGTCGTTGTGAAGTCATCCTGGGGTAGGGTGAGTCGCGAGTGGTTAAGGATCTTGACAGTAGGTTTCAGAATTCCACTCGAATGGCTATAGGCTGAAGTGCATAACTGAAGAAGAAAAAGGATTAGGTAATTAAGATAAATAATTTTTTTGTGCTTAAATTCGTTAGTCATGTATATACACACATATATAAAGTCTTGTTGAACTCACAATGTCATATTTAAATACATACAAGATTTCATCGTATGAAATCGATCGAGTAATTTGTAGCTCCAAGATACATAAGTTGGAATTTAATTTGTAATCAGAATGGATTGGAAAAATTAAAATCAAACTGAGTAAACTCACTCTCTAGATTTTTATTTAGTATAATGTTATATGCTGTCTGTTGTTTGTTTGAATGCATTGAAATATTATTGTGGACAACATATATATATATATATATATATATATATATATATACACACACACACACACACATTAGTTATGTAGGTTTGGTGGTTGTGGCTATACATACATACATACATACATACATACATACATATATATTTATATAGGATATTTTCCGTAGAACCATTAGCAGATGCCCGTAGTATCATTAGCGGATGACCATATGCACCCCACAATATATTACAGCGGATGACCTTCTATACCGCGATATCCTGCCTGAAGGGTATTTATTATTTTGGTGAACATCTATGGATGCAGGAAAACAGGTTGGAGGGATCCAACTGGATTCCTCAAAATTTATTATTGTTTGTTTCATATATATTATCATATATGATGTGCTAGAAAATCCGTGGTTGATAATTGGGTGATTTGGATGTTTGAATATCACTGGCCCTAAATATCCAAAAAAAAAAAAAGAAATTTTGAGATTTAAAAGGGAAACCTATTTTTCTAAGAATAGAATTCGAGTAGGCTACAAAATATTAACATGTTTTGAATAATAAAAACAAGAAGTGAATTTATAAATGATGTTTATAAATGAAATGGAATAATTATCATTGGAAAATTTGAATATTTAAATTCAAATGTGAGCTTAAAACCAGAAGTTGGAATCGTTTTACAGAAGTAAACAATGAAATTTATTCCGATGTTCGGAATGTAAATTAAATTGAATAAATCCATAAGATTTATGTTTTGAATTCAACTCAGTCGAATTAACAAATTATTTCCAGAAAGGATATTTAAATTGTATTAGATAGAAAACTGAAATTAAATATGAAAATAGATTCTACAATTATACATATGTGTATATATAAGTTACAATAATAAAATATTCCAAAATAATAATCGGGTTTCAAATAGATTTTGTAACGAAACTTGTTTTAATATATAAAACAAGTAAGTTGAATTTATATACAATGTTTACAAATCTAGTGAAATAAATTAATTCAAAAGTTTGAATTTCAGTATGAATTCAAAAGTGAATTGGAAAAGGTTTTTTTAAAAGAACAATTGATTATATTCCATAATTCAGAATATAAACTGAATTGAGAAAAATCCAACCAATTTATAATTGGAATTTGATTATATCGAATTGTATAAAATAATTTATTTCAAATGGAAATGGAATATAATATATAAGATTGACTTGTAAATAAATTTACGACCAAGTAATAAAAAAAATCGATGAGTAGGGATAATCAGAAATATTAAGTAAGATTTGGAAGACTAGTTTAATTTATATTTAAAATATGGAAGAATGGAATTGAATTTTTTTAATAAACGAAGTTTAAACGTTTATATTTAAATATAAATAAAACGAACTCGCCGCAGCATGGTAGTTCATAATTTGACATTTCGAACTTCAAGTGAGTATATAGACTCAATTTAAGTCGGAATTCTTTGCAACAAGAATCGCCAGGATCGATTGAATAATATTTTTCTAATGGAAGAGAAAAATCAAGATTTCGTCTTATAAATTCTAAGTTATGTCAAAATCAAATTTCCAGAAAAACAACGCTATAATCATTATTAAACCATAATAGTTTATTAAATTAAATCAAAGGACTTTAAGCTAATCAAATTTTGATTTCTATTAGTAAAAATCCAGACATGAGTTATAAAATAAATATGAGCTCAAGTGAAGTTAATAAGTTAATTTTGACAATAGAAAGCAGATTTTTAATTATTCAATATAGTTAACTAATTAGAAGAATAATTAGTTAATCGAGTTTTGGATCAAGTTTAAGTTTGGATAAGTGAATGGGAGTTGTGAATTTGTATCTAAAATCGAATATGAAACTTGAATTGAAAATGGAATTCAATTAGTATATAAGCAAGTTAAAAAATATATGAATGTTTTATGTTCAAATAAAAAGTGAAATAGGCAAAAGAGAGCGAACTGAGTTAAGACGACTGGATTGAGTTAAAACAAAATTGGAATATTTAGATATGTGTTAAGCAGGTTTGGAATGAAGTGTGTAAAGAGATATAAATTGAAATGCCTGACAATGAGGTACGTATTTAATTCAATATGAAAAGTTAGATAACTAAAAATTGACTAGTTAATTATATACGAAATTTTAATAAGCAAATAAACGTATAATGTAATTTTATAAGAAAGGAAGCAAATTTTTAAAATTAAATCCTTGGAGATGGAAGGAGAAACGTATGCACGTTTTAAAGTGAATGATGGTTTAAAAGTAAACGTTTTTACAGACAAAAAATATTTTGTTGATAAGAATTTAAGAAATGAAGTTAAGGAAATTAGAAACTGAATGGAGATTAGTTGAGTTGAATGACTTCCTGAGTGTCGATCTGATGTTGGTTTCGGCCTTTAGGGTTGATATTTAGGGAATTGTTCTCTTACAAGTTTACAGTTAGGGAATGATGAATGTGGAAGAATAGTGATTGGTGAATATATGGAAATATTTTTCTGATGTTAAAGAGAAGATATTTTCTGGAATATATAAAATAAATAGTTATGATAGATGGAAATGTTTTCCAAGAATCGTGAGAGGCTAGATGGGTTTGGAGAAATATCTGAGTAAAGATATTGAATATAGATTGGAAAATGATAAATTTAATTAATGGAATATTAATTAAGGGCCCAGTGATTGTTTGATGCTTTGGATGAATGTTTGATATTCTTCGATAGTTAAATAATCGACTATCGAAGTATTGACCAATATCATTGTCAATTTGGTGAGACAGTTTGGATTATTACCCGAGAACCACTCTGTATCGGCAGTAGCGTTGCAAATCAAATTATATGAGGATGATTGAAGATGGAGTAAAGTACAATGGCTTTTTCTGTTAATCCTAGGTCGAAATTGCCTAAGATGGATTAATGAAAATTGTGCCTATGGATTCGTTCAGTCCTAAAACAAACGTATATGGACGAATGTCTGACAGAGTATTTCCAATGATCGCATATGTTGGTCTATACAAATATACATCTAGTGGAGGAGAATTTATTCTCTTAGCATAATATCCAGAATATATTTGTGCTAATCAATTAATGATTAACGGATCTGACAATGTGGCATTCAAAGTGATTGTGTTATCAATGAAAAGTAATTTATCGTAGCCTTAGGCCTCAACAAATGGGAAATGACAAAAATTGGGCAGGTAGCATGACTAAGTGGGTAGGTCCCAATTAGGGTGTTTTATCAAATATCTAGAGAAATTTCATTTCCTTCTTTAATCTAACAATGATGTCCCTTTCGGGAACGGTTGTTGATCCCAGTCGTTAGTGATATACATTCGATACACTCAAGCGAAATGAGTGGTCGGTCATGTGTGGCTGCGTTACAAGATGTTCTTGTTGATCCCAACCGTTGGTGATATACATTCGATATACTCAAGAGAAATGAAAGCAATCTGAAATGCGAGGATGTTGCTGACAAGCCAAAAGAATAAAAAACAAATATTGAAGAAGGAATTGGTACCGAAGACGCGAACAAAGATAACAAGAGAAAGGAGGAAAGAAGTGATAAGGAATTGCAAAATGATGTTGATGAAAACAAAAAGAAAGCGAAAGCTTCCATCATCCAACTATTACACTTCATACAAACATACTCCCACTTCACAGTTCACATTTCTTCAACTCGGCAGCCTTTCCAAAGAATTCCACCAATCGCAATTCTATTCACACCACCCTCAAACTCCTAAATTTCTCTCCCCATTCATCCTTCTAACTGCTTCACCAAGACCCCTTCGACAAAAGTAACCTAAATATAGACATTATGGCAATAGTATCTTTTGGTAATCTAGATTAAAGTGGTCATCTTGATAGTATTCAGTGTTACATGCCAATGTGATAAACATCAAAGTTGTGCATGCACTCTGAGTTATGGTTGCACATGAAGATCATTTATGCATACAACTGAATTGCTACTTTGCTTAACAAAACACGTTGTAACAACCCGGAATTTTGGGCCAATTTAAAAATTTTATTTTAGAAATTTTAATGGATTTTTAATATTTAAAATGATTTATTTTAAATAATAACGACAAAAAATTTATTTTAAAACGAATAAATTTAATTTAATTATAAAAGGAGTTTAAAACTGCGCTGTAGTTTGAAAATTTGAATTGGAACTTTGACTGATTGTACAGGATTCAAATTAAATCAGAACTGAGCGAAACCAGAAATATTTAAATCTGTTTAATCATATCTTTCTAACGAATCTGAAAAATTGAAATTTCGTTTTAAAAATCAAAAGTTATGTCCAGTTTAAAATCTAGAAAAGTCGCTGTAGAATTTATATATTTTAATAGAATATTTTGGCCCTAAAAATAGCCATTTTTCAAACGACCTCGGTTTTCGACGAAACCACTTTTGTTGGAACCGGAATGTCAAGTTATTGCTAGGTTTATATTTTCATAATTTTTCGAATTAATATGTGAGCGTGGCAAAAAAAATGTGTTTTGTCAGTTTCGGTCAAATTTAATCGACTTGAAAAAGGCCTATTTCAAACGGTCTCGGAATTCGACGAAATTAGTCTTGTTAGGACCGTATCATCAAAACAAAGCTAGAAATAATTTTTCTGTAATTTTTAGAGTTCGTATGTGGCCCCGGTAATTTAAAATGTACGTTTGAATTAATAATTAAATGATTTATATTTTAAATTAAAGAAAAACATATCGTAACAGCCGAACTGGGTTACGAAACATGTTCCATTGTGTCCGGGACGGGGGTAATTAGCTAGGGGCGACACTCGTTGGGTTCGATTCGGAGTTCGTAACGTTAAGCAAGATTTATTGGAAATAAATAAATAAAAATAAAATTAGAAATACATGTATAAATACGCTATACTGTATAACCCTAATTCTATCACATTGCCACCGCCAGAAGCTTCCTTCAGTGGCCAATATTGTCCCTTTTTCTTCCCCAAATCGTTCCTAAATAACCTCGAATTAGATAGTGATTGTAAAGCAAAGATGAAAGAGCAATCTAAGGTCTTCGAAACCATACGGATTTGATTAAATTTAGTGGAATGGTTCGATTAGATTTCGCCCTCAAACACGTTGACTTCGCGGCAGGTCCCAGCGCTGGAGGGGGCATCGAATGGGCCATGGTTCACGGAGGGGGTAGGCGAGGTCGGCGGCTACACTGGGGTGACGTTCGATGGTGCTCCGGTCTGGCGTTGTGGCGGCGTGAATTGGTTGAAGATGGCGAAGTGGGTTCGAAGTTTTTACAGTATGCGATAGAAGAAGAAGAGGATTAGCGGCCACGGTTTAGCTAATGAATGTAATTAAGAATTTTAATTAATTATTTAATTTAATTATTATTAAATCTTCAAACGATCATATCTTTTACAAACTGAAACAGAATTCAACGATTTTCGAAGCATTGCGATCGTAGAGGCGAGATCTACGCTCCTGAACTGACTAAGACTGATTCTGAGCAAATTCAATTTTGACCAAATACTGAATATGAATAAAAGCACGGTGAGATTTCTTCTTTTTAATAATTAATTATTTAATTTATTTACTAAGTGATGATTGAATGTGATTAAATTCAGATCTGTGATGTATGATGTTGTGCTTGTTGCCTGCTGATTGGGTGGATTGTGATATATGTGTTGGGTTAAAATTAGATTAATATTTGATTTAAAATAAAAATCATATTTTTATTTCGGAGTTATGAATATTGAAAGAGCCGGAAAATAAAGACTTCACCTTCATTTTAGACCCGAGAATATTGCTTGTTCATTGAGCAAAAATTCACATTTTTATCGAATTGAAATAGATCAAACCAAATATTACATTTTTGTTAAATTGAAATTACCATTTTTTTTTATGAAATAGAAAGAGATATTTTTGTCACTTTTAAAAGAATGAAATAGAAAGAGATACCTTTGTCATTTAATAAGAATTGTACAAAAATACACATTTTTGTTATTAAATAAGGATTTTTACCAAAAATCACATTTTTTTGTCATCTAACAAGGATTATATAAAAATAGTATTTTTGTCAAAACATGATTATAGAAATAAAAGACAATTTTTGGCAAAACATGATTTCTGAAATAAAATAACATTTTCTTATAAATGTTACCTTGAAGTAAAATAACATTTTCTTATAAATTTTACAGTGGAATAAAACAACATTTCCTCACAAATGTTACCTTGTAAATAAAAACAACCTTTTTATTTGAAATATGTTCTGCAAATAAAAACAACATTTTTGAATTTACATTTTTTTGTAAATAAATATTAACATTTTTTTTTACATATAAAGGATTTGATAAGAATTAACATTTTTGTTAACATTAAAAAGAGGAAGTTAAAAATGTATATTTTTATACATTAACAAGTTATGAAATGAAAATGTATATTTCTATACATTAAAAAGTTATGAATTGAAAATGTATATTTTTATACATTAAAAAGAGAATGAGTTAGAAATGAACATTTTGTTTAGAAATGTTAAATAGGATTAAAAAGAACATTTTGTTAAATTGTACATTAGAAAGACAAAAAGGACATTTTGTTTAGAAATGATCATAGAAATAAAAATCACATTTTTATGAAAACATGATTATTGAAAAGGAAAATTTACATTTTTATCAAATGAAAAAGGATAAGAAAAAATTTACATTTTTATCAAATGTAAAAGGATAAGAAAAATATGCATTTTTATCAAATGTAAAAGCATGATAAAATTATGCATTTTGGTCAAAATTAAAAGAATGACAAAAATATTCGTTTTAGTCAAATGAAAAGAATGAAATAAGAGCATTCTTTTTATCATTTAAGAAGAGTGAAGTAAAAATACCCATTATTGTTTACATTGAAATGAATTAGATTTAAACATAATTTTTTGCTAGAATAAAAAGAGTACTTTTTGCTAGAAAATGAAAATTAGAATAAAAAGTACATTTTTGTTCGAAAATGTAAATGAAAATAAAGAGGATCATTTTTTTTCATATTACAAACCATGGTTAGAATGTGTTACCATGTAAAATTGCATTTCTATGTAATTAATATTCATCTAAAAGAATTAAACAAAAATGTACATTTTACTCATTTAAAAAGGATGTTATGAGAAAATATCATTTTTGGGTAAAAAATGATTAGTGAAGAAAAATTATCACATTTTTGTTTATTTAAAGAGAATTATAACACAATTTTACATTTGGTTTACATTAAAAGGATTATAACAAGATTCACATTTTTTTTACATAAAAAGGATTAAACAAAATCATCATATTTTGTTTACGTTAAAAAGAATTGGTCAATTCTGTCATTTTGTTTACAATTAAAAGGTTGAGATAAAAGATTATATTTTTATTGACACTTTGTTTTCAATAAAAAGATTGTACATTAAAAATTACATTTTCAATGTAATTTAGATTCCATTGAACGGATTAGAATAAAAGGATTATATCCTTATAGTCATTTGGTTACAATGAAAAGATTAAAAAATAAAGATAACATCTTTAGCGTAATTGAAATAAAAGATTAGTTTTTATTGTCATATAGAATTAAAGGATTATATTTTATTGTAACATTGTTGACAATAAAATGAATTGAATTAAAAGACTAGATTTTTATAGTCATTTGTTCACAATAAAAAGAATTGAAATATATGTCTATGATGTTGAAATTATATGTTTATGATGTTGAAATGTTGATGTGATAAATATAATGTTTGTATATTCAAATTGAATATTACACTCCCATTTACAAGTTACCCGACTTGTCTATGTGATTGGAACGATAATTTTTACACATCATCCAAGTGCACAAATAATTTATTATTTGGTTGATGGATGAAACTCCACACGGGTATTGGGATGATATTGGATACACACTAATCCCAATATTTAGTTATCTGTCAATCGATGGATTGACAGTCTGTGATGAGCGTTAGTTATTTACTTTAATGCTCACGTAGTTATAAATTCCACTCTGGTCGTCATTTGGATGGTCAATAATTACTTATCATGATTGTTGATCACATACAATTTATAGTTGTTGATTGAGTCACATTCCGATAAAGGGTATTCTAGAAAAGAATATATTTTAGAAAGTGTATTAGAAAAAAAAATATTTCAGAAAAAGAATATATTTTAGAAAAAGATATATTTTTATTGAAATTCACTAGTTATCAACTAGGATTAATCATTAAATTTAAATTTAATGAAGATTTCCAATTTGTCAATATTTAATTGAAATTAAATTAAATAAATTAGATTTTGGGTTTGTCGTGAATAGTGTCTTAAATAACACTGTTCTTAAACCCCGTATGAAGAAAATAATCTTTTAGTTCGCAATATTAAAGTTTTCAATTATATTTAGTGATTGAAATAAGATGAAATGTGAGTTGGGTTTATTGTGAACTATGTTTTTAAGCGGCATTTGTTCTTTAACTCAACGGACAGTGAAAATATGATTTAGAATTTATAAATCTTTTATTAAGATTTAAATGGGATTTTTCCAAAAGTAAAGTTTTCCCATTAAATATATTAAATTGGAGTTGAATGGAATTCGAATTAATAATAACCGATATAAGCTTCTGTAAAAGAAAACCGATACTACATATGGAATTTAAGAGGCTTTGCCGTTATTCAACTTATATTATTGGTCGGATACAGAAATTTATAAAGATCATATATTGATTTGATTTCTGTGAAGATTCCATATTTAATGGAAGTCGATTTTGGGTTTATCGTGAACGGTGTTTTGAAATGACACTAGTTCTTTAACCCAGTTAAAGATAAGATTAATTTCTTAAATTTAATTAATCCTTGAGTAATGATTCTTTGATATTTAAAACCAAATTGGGTTTTTAATAAATCTTTAAAAGAAAGATTTAAGAATAAACTTAAAGGATTTATCTTTGATATAATAATGCAAATATCTTATTAGAAGATTATTCTGAATTGGAATGAGACATTGGGTGTGCTTTTATAGTACTTGATTTTTATTATAAAATACGCGAGTTATTCGGAAAGACCGGGTTTAACCCATTAAATATATTAAATTGGAGTTGAATGGAATTCGAATTAATAATAACCGAGATAAGCTTCTGTAAAAGAAAACCGATAATACATATGGAATTTAAGAGGCATTGCCGTTATTCCACTTATATTATTGGTTGGATACAGAAATTTATAACGATCATATATTGATTTGATTTCTGTGAAGATTCCATATTTAATTAAAGTCGATTTTGGGTTTATCGTGAACGGTGTTTTGAAATGACACTAGTTCTTTAACCCAGTTAAAGATAAGATTAATTTATTAAATTTAATTAATCCTTGAGTAATGATTCTTTGATATTTAAAACCAAATTGGGTTTTTAATAAATCTTTAAAAGAAAGATTTAAGAATAATCTTAAAGGATTTATCTTTGATATAATAATGCGAATATCTTATTAGAAGAATATTCTGAATTGGAATGAGACGTTGGGTGTGCTTTTATAGTACTTGATTTTTATTATAAAATACGCGAGTTATTCGGAAAGACCGGGTTTAACTCATTCCGAATAATTACTAAGACGATGAAGAGTCGAAGATGAAGATGGTGTTTTAAGACCAACGATCTTCACATCAAATGGATGTGTTGCTACTGAGACCCATGATGGGAGTAGCTACCATGAAGGGGCTTCGGTGGTAGCCGTCCGGACTATTGTTGATTGTTCGAATTTGGTTTTCGCTCAGACCCAGAGCATAAGCTTGTAAATGGATGCGTGTATGACATTGGATTTCGTTCCATGTGAATTAAATCGATTTCTATTGATGTATGTCTGTTTGGTGGTGGAGAATTTATTCTCTACTTAACACCCTGGTATATATTAATAGTGATTGATCACATGGCATGAATTGTCAATGTGGCATTCCAAGAAGCAATTGATCAAGGCTTTTGTTGAAAAGCAGGGCCTTGTGGGATGATCAAAGCATAGCCTATTACGGCATAGCTTTGTGTATAGCGTGACTTCGCGAGCTTCACACCCCAGTATGAGTCAAAAACGGGATATGGACCGTAGGGAGTGCACACGTTTCTTTCTAGCTAAAGGTAGTGTTAGTGCTTAAACTGGCTGACATTTTACTTATATGGATGATGGATTTTGAGGCGCCTCGGGTTTTTATAGGCTGTTAGTGGTCATATTATAGGTTCAAAGGAACCGGGAAACGTGTGTTCAGGCATAACCAATCCACTGCCGATAGGCGCGGACCGGCCCTACCGCTCCAAGGGTTCACTGCGGGGAATCCTGAGGCATTTAGTAGAGTGTCTCGAATCGGAGAGGAGCTTGCCCCTAGCCTCGACTCATGATGGAAAACCAACTTCCAATACGACCTTGCGGTTTTGATTGTAGAACTAGTATGGTGACATGATATATGGTACCCATGCCGTCTATGATTGATACATTATGATTGAAATGTTTTTATTAAACTTATATACACTAGTATTAATACTAAATCCGTTTTATCATATCAAGCATCTTTTGACCAATATAAGGTAAAACCCTATCCTCCGGTTTGCGTTGCATTGTGTGATGGGACTTGGGTCTTATAATGGTTTCATTTTTCTAAAAAAAAGCATTGCGTTGTCTAACGTTTTACTTTATTTTATGCACTGGCAAGCCAATGGAGTAAACCCGTTCCGCGTTAGCGGCGTGGTCCTGTAATTAGCCTTATTAGTAGATAGTTAAGTTAAGATTTCTCATACCAGTCCCATGACTGACCTGTAGTTTGTTTCACTGGCAAATTCGGGTGCCCTTATTTTCCACACGGGCAGTCGAGTAGCTTTTTGCAGATATATTTACAGGATCCTGGCTTACAGCTGAAGCGGTATGCGGAAAGCTCTGTATCCGTGTATTCCTTTCAGTTGTATATTTGTAATATTTTTCCGCTGCTATTTTAATGTAATTTAAAACTCGATATTATTGTATTTCTATTTCTGTAATAAGTATTCATACTCTGTTACATTCTTGTACTCTGATGTAATTGTTGTAATCAACAATAAATTGTTCTTCAGTTTGTGTTCTGATGTGTGTTGTTCTCAAAGCAATCCATGCTTTCCTTACTGGGAAGTTTGGGTCGTTTCACGTTAAATCTGCAAGAAACAATTCACTTGTTGATAGGTATATTATGTAGAGTACTGCCTGTTAACCTTATTACAAAATCTAATCCGTTGATTTGTAGAATTAGATGGTGTTTATTACCACTTTCTTGCATCTTTACGTTATAACTTATGATGTCTGCATGTTCTTCTGTAACTTGTGCAGGTCAGAAAATTGACTAACAACATACAGTACATTTTGGAGACTATTCGGTTCTCTTCCCTTGCAAAAGTGGAGGTAAACATTTATGGACATTGATTTTGTAAATTAACTTTCTCAAAAGTAAACGAAACTACTGAAGAAGCGGCAACCTCTTTGTTTTGGAGCCTAACATCCTGGTCATTATATCATTTGATTTATTTCATATAGCATCAAATGTGCTACAAGTTTGAAAACCATCCAATTTCTGCATACATATTGTTTATAATCTACATATCTCCAAAGTTTTATCTGGTTTCAAACTATGTAGTTACGGATTTTTTAGTCTTATGTGATTTCAAACTATGTAAACTGACACCAGTGCAAATGTATAATAATACATGGCTATGGCAACTCGGTATATCACCATTTTTGGTCTTATGTGCACAATATTTGAACCAATATATTTTTGTTTTATTTTTTATTCTTAATTTTCACATGGTAATATAATCTCTGTGATTTCAACCACAAAAAATATGATATAATAATATATTTCTTCTCTTTTCAAATTGACACCAGAAAGTACGAATATTTACTCTATTAAGTAACACCAAATTTTATCTGATTTTTGGGGAGTGGATCAGACTGTTAAAATTGTAGTAAAACGATATTGTTAACTGAATTATTTTTAATATGTAATAATAAATATTAATACGTAATATGTATTTTTATCTATTAAGCTTTATAGCGTCCATAAAACTATTTCAAACTTTATAAGGAAAACGTCCTACAAGCCACACACCTGAAACAAAACCCTTATATGTCAAACTTTTGAATTTTAATTTTGCATGGCAGGTTTCAATTTAAACTGGCCGTTTTTTTGTCTATCTTTAGTTAACAAGATTACCAGGGGTTATCTACAACTACAATCCACATGTAATTATTAGGTTAGAAATAAGTGGGTCTAAAAGGAATTAATTTAGTAGAAGTTGAAAGCAAATTAGGGTGTGAGTCAAATGTTATTTATAAAGTAGACATAGATGGTACTTATGTATTTCCTCGCATCTTCTTCATTTTCTCTACCTTTGTTGCCAGGACCCATAAATATCTTACTATTTCCATATTTTTTCTATTTATTCACTTGTATATACATGTTATTTTGGGGTGTAGACACGCGCGCACGTATGCACACACACTCACACACAAACACAAATAGTTAACGGATATTGACGATTGTCATTTTGTAGCTGTCATTATTGTAGGTTCGTACACTGGTTCTGAGATACTGATATGTGTCAGTTTTTAGTCTTAAATCTGAAATAATAGTATTTTAAAATTAGTGCTCATTCATCTTGCAGCTATCTTTAGAGCAGAGTGTCATGGTTATTCTAATATTAGTTTTATGTTATTTCATATGAAAGACAATCCAAATTTTAAGGTTTTATCCCAGTAACTTGTGCTTTAACCAACTTCTTAATGTTTGTTAGCCTATTGCTGTCAAACCAACCATTTGCAGTTTGAATATCTGGTACCCTCATTTTTCATTGAAGTAATTGATTTTCTTTGTTTCTGTTTGACCTTGGCTTTTTTAATCTCTTAGTAATGTGGACCTTAGTTGATTATTTTATACATAATTTTTCTGTGAATGAAGTCTGAGAAGAAAAGAAAAAAAGAAGCTCATTTTCAAGAGTTGAAAAGAAGAAAGCAATGGGGGTGATAGAGAGAAAGATGGCTGTTGTGGCGAGAGAAAATATCAGAAAGGTTTGAGAGAATTATAAATTTGGAGCAGAGGTATAATTTTAGTAAATTTGCTTTAAAATTTTATTTTATTTTATATTCCAAAGCATAAAATTCGTTATCATGGAATGGAATTTAGGTTCGAAAGCCAAATTGACCACATTATTACTCATTTTCTATTACTTATGTGCTGCCATAATATCATTTTATTCAATAACCGTATGTACCTTCATTCCAGCTCTTCTCACTGTATATATTCCTATCACCTTCTATGGCACCAATGGGTATCCCTCACCGCATTCATATTAAGGCCGACCTCATCTGCTATATGTTGTAAAAAAAATTGTTGTTGCAGCCTGCTCGGAATTTTGAAAAGGAAAACACACACACAAAAAAACACTCCATGCTGTTGCCACTCAATCTAATTCGGGTGCTCGGATCATATCGATATATTCGATGTCCAGTGCATTCCAACATTTATTTAATTTCAATGTTTCCTTCGAGTGAGTCCAGTTATCTGTAGTCTTCTACCTTTGCCCGTATTCAATTCTCAAAAGCAAATTCTCGAGCAATCAACGTGTTCAAGTCCAAATTGCAACAGCCTTTCGAATGGCGGGTTATCATAAAATATGATCTTGTCCAATTTAAAATTACTTTCTTGTTCTGCCCGACATTGTCAGCATGTCATCTTTGTCATAAATGTATGTTTTAATGACCTTTCTAGTTAGACTACCAAAAAGTCCTCAGAATTTTGGCCTACCTCAAAAATAATGCTGGCCCCAGCACTGCTCAGTAGCGGTGGTCATGTAAAATTTCTTATTAATCCACTTTTTGTTCACTCAAAATCACAAAGTTAATTCAATCTAGTTCAGTTCAGTTTTGAGTAAGCTGAAGATTTCTAAACAATTCAAAATTCTGCATATCCAATAACGGTAATGCATACAGCATGCGTTAAAAGATAAAGGGGGACAAAAAGGGATATACAGTGAAAATTATCTAGATCTCTCCTTACTTGCCTATATATGCACACAAGAGGCTTTCGCACGCTTTATGTTGCACAATTACTTTTCAGTGTTTTATGAAATTCTGCATACCGAGATTTGTGAACACATTTGGAAGCTTTGAACATGTTACATGTTAAAGCTATTAAACGTCGATCATTTAATCTAGTCAACTAAACAATTAGATTGATTTAGCCAATCCTTACCCTATATGCACTTGATCATAGACAGATATTAGACAAAATCCGAAGATAGAAGTAAGACAAATTTGAAATTTGAAATAAGGCACAAGAACATTGATGTCAAGTGGTGATCACAACAAAAGAAAAATAAAATAAAGATCCACCGGTACAGTAAAAATGATTAAGATAAGATAGCGACCTTCAAAGAAGGCTCTGCTCTGTTAACTCGCATCAGCCAGCCTGTGGTAAAATAAGTAATTGTTGGCATACAGTGAAAACATGATGTCAAGTAGTAAATCAGCCAGCCTATGTTTTTTATCATTATCAAAATTTATCATTTTTCAAATTTTTTACACATTTATGTCTAGCTGAAATTAAAGTATTTATTCTATATTTTTCTTTGATAGGTCCAAAAGGTAAATTTTGAAATTTATGTCTAACTCAAGTTCATGAGAGTGGATTAAAAGTCCATATAGAAATACTGAAAAATACAAGCAAGGCGTTCGAGACTTCATTAGTTTTGTGAAGAATCACTCATCTCGCGATGTTGAAATTTGCATCTGCCCTTGTATTAAGTGCAAGAACTCTGATTTTATGAGCCATAAGGCTCAGTTATTCTGAGCCTCTGACTCATATTTGCTGAGCAGTACAGGCTCTGATTTGCCGAGCCATACAGGCTTAGTTTTTCTAAGCCTGTGGCTCTGCAAAATTGAGCGTGACTCAATTTTTTTGAGCCATAAGGCTCAGTTTTGCTAAGCCTGTGGCTTTGCAAAACTGAGTCGTACGGCTCAGATTTGCTGAGCTTGTGGCTCAGCAAAGCTGAGCTTGTGGCTTAGTTTTTCTGAGCCATAAGGCTCAATTTTGAAGAGATTTTGGCTCAGCAAAAGTGAGTCGTTCGGTATTATTTATCACTTCGAGCCTGCAAGTTTAAATTATTTTGTGCGAGATGTAAACTCATGTTTTTCTGTTTTTAACAAGAAACTGAAAATTTCAATTTAATGTGATATTCAATGAATGCAGACACTTCCAGAGGCAGCGGAAGAAAAGAGAAAATTGGATGGTAGTTCTATTGGTGCAATAGATGATCTTGATAATGATCCAATTGCAGAAGTTTTTGGTTCCGACATAAAGAAAAATTATTGTTGAGCAATTAGGTCTACTTCTTCTATAAACCAAGTAAATGTGGCTCGAGCTGTAAAAGCTGTAGCTAATAAAAAAACAAGCTTTGGATTTGTCCGTTTGGAAATTGGAGATAGAAAGGCAAGTAGCTACTTGAGTTAATAACACCATCAGTTCAATTACTTCAACTTTTATGAAATTTATACCTAATTTGCAAGAAAAACTTGTTGCAGGTCCTTCCACTCCTCATACAGAAGGTGCTTCTAATTTAAGGGATTCTCCTATAAGTAATAATGTAATCGTTACTCCAAATGTGTCACTTAATGATATTCATTCATCTACAATGGAAAAGAAATACGTAATGTTATTGTAAAATGATCTAGAGAAGGAGGTAGCAAAAGGTTATCTTGGAACACAAACAATTTGTCATTTTAGGAAAGTGGTACCAAATATAGAGAAAGTAATTTGGGTTGTTGAAGTTCTTGAACCGGATGAACCAATTTATGATGGTCCTCAAAATTAAATGTACAAGTTATGTGAATTTTCAGATGGAGGCTTCGTTATATGGCCAGAGTTTCATATTCGGTATTTGTAGAATCTTATTTATGTATTGAATTTAGAAAACTAATTATGTATTGAATTTGACATCTTAATTATGTATTGTGCTTGTTTATTGTTAACTGATATTCTATGTCGTTATGTGATTATGAATGTTATCTATTAGTATGCATTGAGTATAATATTAGTTTTTTGATTCATATTAAATATCGTCTATATTATCATCATGTTGGTTATTAATTGACTATTAATGTTAGAATATGCGAGTTGCTAATACATATTTCTATTATTATTAAAATTTATATTTGTTGTGAATTAAAATTTTGTAACATGTATAGGCATTTCAAACAAATATATTGCAATAGGTATAAGCGTTGTAAACAAAAATCTTACAACGCTTGTAAGCGTTGGTAAAGAAAATCTACCAACGCTTATAAGCGTTGCTACAGAAAATCTACCAACGCTTATAAGCGTTGCGACAGAAAATATACCAACGCTTATAAGCGTTGGGACTGAAAATCTACCAATGCTTATAAGCGTTGGTACTAAATTGCCACCCCTCATTGCAACAATAATAAGTGTTGCTGAAATTGTTTGCGACGGTTATACTCGTTGGGAATCACATGTTTTGGTGTAGTGTATATTTCCTCCTCATATTAATTTCTCAAACTTCTTCTAAAATTGCTAGTAGTGGCATTAGAGTTACAAAATTTTCTAACAGTGTCATCCTGCATCATGAACTTTAGTGCTTATCAAATGTGGAAGTCTATCATCAACCTCAACAGGTTTGTGTTACAGTATAAACTTAGCGCTGATCAAATTATCTAAGCTGATCACTATAGAAATTTGATCGAATATTATTTTCATAGCCTGCTTCTTGTATTTTTATCAGTAAGCATGTAAGTGCCCATAGTTATAATTCAGCCAGTTGGTCTAATTTCCATGTTCTTTTAAGCTAATTCATTGTCATACTCATAGGATACGGGGTCAATTCTTCTGTACCCAACTCCGGTATTCCCGTATGTCCGACAAATTACTACCACACATCAATCACACATATTATTAATAATCTAATGAACGGGTCCTACAATCCACTCAAAACCATTAAATTTTGTGCAAATCAATGGCTAAGATTGATCCGGCACGTGGGAACGCCCAATTTGGGTATAGAGCAATTCATCCCATAGGATACCATCATACCTTAAAATCGATAATTCAATTTGATATTACATCACACATTAGAGGAAACTATATGGGTGGAGCAACATTAAGCAATGATAGCTGCTCCCTTATTACAAATCTTTTCACGCATTTTAAGACACCCAAATTTTTTGTCGAAGCAGATACTTAAATCATCTAACTGCTAATGGTAGACTTCAATAACTGATTTCAAACCGACCAACGGTATGATCTTGCAGCCCTTGAAACCTGCTTCGGTAAATATTGTTTTCCATTCGTTTCCAGTCCTTTCTTTTCTTGTGGTATGAACCATCATATGGACATCAAATACATACTGAGTTCTAGCCAAGTCACAGTCCTCATTTTCAGTATTCATAACCATATCTATTATAATCACTTTTCATCCCTCTTTCTTGCAAGGAATGGCCTGCTTGCACGTTCTCAGTATCTTCACACACTCCTGGTCGCTCCAGTCATGAAGTATCCATTGTACGGAAAAGAAAGAAAAGCACACACTAGTTTGTTAAGCAAATCTAAATAGCAAGGTAGATTTAGCCAAATATATAACTTACTTTAAATAAAGCTGCAACTGCATTAGGAATATGATCAAACATATCTCCTTTAACAAACCTAACACTCTCATTATCCTCCAGACCCTCAATCACATGAGGCCGGTCAAGCACGCTGCACCTTATTCCCGGAAATGCCCTGGCAATGGCATGTGCCAAAGTTCCTGCTCCACCGCCAACATCGACCATTGAGATAAGTCCTGTGAAAACTTCCCTGCAGTCCATAACAAGTATTTCACTAGTAATCCGGGTATCACTAGACATGCCTTCATTCATCATTCGCTTAAATTCATTCATTTTACTAAAAGTGTCCCATATATTCCTTCCATTTGCTAGTTCATATGTTGTAGAATTGTCTTCTTCCAGGAGCCGTTGACTAAGAAAATGCCATGGATTTAGAAAATTTTGGTCGAGCATCAGGATTACATAGGGAGAAATATCGGTAGCCTTTCCGGTTACAAGGACTTCAGAATGTTTTGTAAGGGAGTACAGTTCTTGTACATTGTGGGATAAGAATTTAGAGTGAACTAAAAGGCGGAGAAGACGATGAAGATAAGGAGTTTTTTATGGAGGAAGGGATATAACAGTTGATAAGTGGGAGAGATCAATGGGTTTGTTGTGTTTGTGAATGGCATTGAAGATGCCTAGTTGTATGGAGCATTTGAGTGGCATGGAGTTCACGAAGCTGAACGTGTGGTTCCATACATGGGATTGAGCTTCAAGTAGCTCTTTCGAACTTTCCTCATTAACACTTCCCATTATGTGTACAAGAGTTGCTGGAAATTGAAGTAAGTTGCAGTGGAAAGACAAAGCAATTGCTTGCCTCTTATATTGGCTCCAGATAACGGGAAACAAACACAAAAGTAGGTTTATGCAATATAATTGCATTTTTATCTGCATTTATTTTAAGATGAACTATTTTATTTTCTATTTGATTCAGATCAAGTTTTTGATAATTTTTTAGCAATAAATGTGATACTGAATAGGTGTAGATAATAAATTTAAAATGGAAAATTCTATTCAAACCCAGCAATATGCTGAGTAGCCCCCCCTCCCAAACATGGAAAAAACTGATATACCCCTAATTTTGCTAAGTAGCCCGCCCGCTATTTAAAAAAAAATTCCTAAAATATCCTCCAACGTAGAGGAAATGCGTGGTTTATCAGTGTACGTCATAGGAGCCCTACGTGGTTACTTAGTGTACCTCATAGCAGCTCTCTGTGGTTCTTTTAAAAACCATGTAAGGCTACTACGAGGTGCACTGATAAACCACGTAAGCAAACTACGAGGTATTCAGAAAACTAAAAATAAAATGTAACATAGAAAAGGCATTTTCGTCCTCGTATTTTATTAATAAAGCGGGGGCTACTCGGTATATTTTCGGGTTCAAATAGAATTTGCCATTTAAAATTTTGAAGCATTTATAAAAAATTGCGTAAATGTACGAACCTACTGGTTATAATTGCATTAATATTTGCAGTTTTCCGTAAAGCCGTATATTTTGGTGTAAGTCATGCTGAAGCATTTTTTTCTTTGGACATTTCTTGCATTAAAACGAAACTAGTTTTTAATTGGATAAAATTTTGATGTTTCACTACAACAAATTTGTAACAACCCGGAAAATTTGAACCAATTTAAAAATTTTAAATTGGCTATTTTAAAGGATTTTAAATATTTAAATTAAATATTTTAAATAATAACGATGAAAAGTGAGTTTGAATAAATGTTTGAAATTGAATATAATTATTTCTAATTATAAACAAGGCCTGAAATGGCGCGGTAGTTTCAAAATTTGAATTCAAACTTTGACTGACTGTACCGGGTGCAAAACAAAATGGATTTTAGTGAAACCAAAAATATTTAAATCTGTTAGTGAATGTCTTTCTATTGAATCTGAAAAATCGAAGTTTCATAGCGGGAAGCAAAAGTTATGGCTAAATGAATTTTCAGAAAAGTCGCTATAAAGTTTATATAGCCCGTGAAACTAGCCATTTTGCAAACGACCTCAGAATTCGATGAAACTACTTTTGTTGGATCTGGGATGTTAAATTATTGCTAGGTTTCAAATTTCATAATTTTTGAAGCTAGTATGCGAGCGTGGCAAACGAAAATGTGTTTGGTCGATTTCTACTAAATTGGGTCGACCAGAAAAGGACCATTTTTCAAACGGTCTCAGAATTCGACGAAACTAGTTTTGTTGGGACCGTATCGTCAAAACATAGCAAGATTTATTTTTCGGAAATTTTTAGAATCAGTATTGGCCCCAGCAAATTGAAATGTACGTTCAAATTAAATATTGAATGTTGTATATTTTAATTTGAAGAGAAACTGACTCAAACAGTCGAATGGGCCTACGAAACATTTCCCATTGTGTCCGGAATGGGGGTATTTAGCTACGGACGACAGATGTTGGGTTTGATTTAGAGTTCATGTGCGAAAACCCAATTTTTCGAATTAATATAAATCTCGGCCAATAGAATTAATCCATTCATAAATTAAAAATATAAAGAAAATCCGAAAATCCTTCGTTATCCCCAGGTCGACGGCGGAAAGCTTCTTTCACCTTCTCTCCTCCGTTCTGGCCGATCCCTTCATCAAAACCCATAGCCCCTTTGCAACTTTTTGAAGTTCATCTCCTCCTCTTCAAATCAACACCAACCACACCACCCCTCGTCGCCCGTACATCGAGATCCACGTCCACGAACATCCACCCTTTAAGTCGCCACCCTGCCTCAGCCCTGCCACCGAGTGGGACCCACCTGGCATCGATCTGGGCGCCTCTCCTAGCCCGTCAAGGTGGCGCAGGCCGATCGGCCCCTAGCTACACGGATTCGGAGAAAAATCCATACCTAGTTTTGAACGAATAGCTGAGGTAACGGCTGAAATTATTTTAAACTATTCTATAGCACTTTAAAGCGTTATGGTTTTTGATTTCGCTGTAAAAATCATATCTTTTTCGTTTCTTGACGAAATTCAGTGAAACAAGAGATAGTGGACTCGTGTGGACGTCTTCTACATTCTAGAAGAGACTGCATATTTTTCTGAGTCTTCTGCTATTTTTGGTGGAGTGGAAACCAAAGTGAGATTTCTAAATTATAAACGATATGGAAAACGACGATGTATAAATTATATAGTCCATGTATGAGTTATATAAGCATTGTACACATCTTGTATAAGCGTTGTATAAGTTGTAAGTTCGATTTATAAGTTATATATGCATTGTAAAAATTATATATGTGTTGAAATAAAAATGAAATGCTTATATATATATATATATATATATATATATATATATACACGCCCCTCGTCCACAAACCACGGACGATATTTATTGGTTGTGATTGGTGTGAAAATTGGTTGATAGCGAATGGTTGATTTGAATTGTTTGTGGTTTGAAATTGATTGATTGTGGTTGAAAAATACCCGTTTGTGGTTGAGAATTATTTGGGTGAAACCACATAGGATTAGTTTGTGGAAAAGAAAAAAAAATATACATACCGCCTGCGTGCGAACTAGATGCATGAAATCCCCATTGTCAAAAGCTGCGAGGCTTTAAGGTAGAGCTAGGAGCCATACTAGGGACGGCCCCGGTTTTAACTACCCTGCCATTATGCTGTCGAAATTTTGAATAACATTCATGTGTTAGAATTATTTTCATGTGTTGAAACTATATTCGTGTGTTGTATAGAAAACATTCATGTGTTGAATAGAAATTCATGTGTTGAATGGTATTCGTGTTTTAAATAAATGGTTTTAAATATAAAAATCACCTTTTTATTGTATATATACGAACTATAGAAAACATTCATGTTTTGAATAAAAATTCGTTCGTTGAATAGAAATTCATGTGTTGAATGGTATTCGTGTTTGAAATAAATTTTTTTATAATAAAAATCATATTTTTATCATCTATATGAACTATATAAAATAGTCATGTTTTGAAATAAATTGTTTTATAATAAAAATCATATTTTTATCATCTATATGAACTATATAAAATAGTCGTGTTTTGAAATAAATTGTTTTATAATAAAAAATCATATTTTTATCATCTATATGAACTATATAAAATAGTCGTGTTTTGAAATAAATTGTTTTGCAATAAAAATCACATTTTTAGTATATACATGAATAGTTAAAAATAGTGAAGTGTCGAAATAAATGTCTGTTGGATAAAAATATCATTATTATCAAATGTATGAAAAGAATATGGTTTTGAAATCGAAAAATAGATTATATTTATATATATATAATTAAAATAAATCGATTAACGAAGTTGTAGTTCGTGTTTTGAAACCATGATTTCAAACGATTAGTGCGGGAGATCCGACCATCCGATTTTCCCGAAACCGAAACTGTTGGGTTCGCTTTGGTAATATCTTTCCAACGACACTAACTTTGTAAAGATCCAACGGTTGGATTGTCTGGAATGTTTAATTCAAATCTGAAGAAAAACTGCGCCAAAATTGATTAAATATATATATATATATATATATATATTTAAATCGAATAACGACGCTGCAGTTCGTATTTTGAAATCAAAACTTCAAACGAATGTAGCGGGAGATCCGACCGTCGGATTTTCCCAAAACTGGAACCATTGGATTCGTTTTGAAAAGATCTTTCTAATGATATAAATTTTGTGAAGATCCAATGGTTATATTTTCAGATATGTGTAAATAAAATCTAAATAAAAACAGCGCCACGGTCGCGTTATGGCCTGAATCGTCGTTTGAATGAACTGGCTATTTTTAAATAAATAAAAATAGTGATAAATCATTATAAAATATTATAAAAGATATGGAATGTGAAATTTAGAAATTAACTGAAGGTTAGCTGAGTCGAATGGTTTCTCGGGTTTTGATCTGATGTTGGTTTCGGCCTTCGGGGTTAATATTTGGGAAATCGTTCTCTTACTAATTTACGGTTGGTGACTAATGAATTGGAATAAGGCGTATGTTGTGTTTGTATAGCACTTGTTTATTATTTACGCGAGTTGCTCAGAAAGACCGGGTTTATCCCATTCTGAATAACTGAATCGACGATAAGGAATCGATGATGAAGACGGTGGTTGAAGACCGGAGATCTTCACCTCGGTAGGATGATAACTGATGTCCTGATTGGGAGGCATCCCAAAATATGGATAATGAGTGGTGATCGTCCAGACGTACGTGGAGAAAGATGGGTATGCGAGGTATATAGTGCCTCCGGTTTCGTTCAGACCCAGAACGGACTTGTAAATGGACTGTGTGTCTGACATTGGAATTCATTCTGTGTGATTGATAGCCATCAGTTACATGGTGTGAATTGCCTGTGTGGCATGCTAAGATGCAGTGATCAAGGCTTCTGTTGAAAAGAAAAGTCTTGTGGTTGATGATCAAAGCACCGCCTGTGTGGCATAGCATTGTGTATAACGTGTATTCACGAGCCTCACACCCCGGTATGAACCAGAAACGGGAGAGGACCTCAGGGAGGGCATGCGTTTCCTTCTAGCTAGAGGTGGTGTCAGTGCTTAAACTGGCTGACATTTATACTATTTTTCACCTATGTGGTTATTGCTGTTGCGAGGAGCCTTGGATATATTGGTGACTATGTGAAGCCAATGGAGTCATTCGTTGACTCATTTACGCCCCCAAAGGGCGGGAAAACGTAGTGTTCAGGAATTTTAATCCGCATCGGTGGACCGGCCCTGACGATCCAAGGGTCGATGCGCTCTGACCCTGAGACATGGGCTAGATTGTCTCGAATTCGGTAAGGACTATCTTTTGCCTTGGTTCATGACGGAAATCCAATTTCCAAATACGACATCGTGCGGTTTTGATTGTATACCTATATATGGCGACATAGTGGTATGAGGGCATGAATGTCGTCTATGATTGATACTTATGATTTGAAATTGTTTTTGACACATATAAACACTAGTAATAATATCAAATGCTTTTGTTTTATTCGTATCAAGCATATTTTGGCCATTATAAGGTAAAAACTCTATCCTCCGTTTTGCGTTGCATTGTGTGATGGGAATTGAGTCTTATAATGGCTTCATTTTTATAAAAAGCATTGCGATGTTTAAAAGATTTACTTGTTGTAAAGCACTGGCAATCCAATGGAGTAAACCCGCTCCACGAAAGTGGCGTGGTCCTGTGATTTTCCATATTATAAAATGTGTTAAGTAGATTTCTCATACCAGTCCCATGACTGACTCGTAGTTTGTTTCACTTACAAACTCGGATGCCCCTTTTTTCCACATGGGCAGTCTTGTGTTCAGGTTTTTAACAGACGCTTTCTGGATAGCTGGAGCTGAAGATGGATTCTATCATTTATATCTTTTTATGCTGTTCAGCTCCTATTGTACATATCATGTTTGTTTTCCGTTGTAGACATTTATGTATAGCTGAACTGTATTTGTACTAAGTATGATCCTGTATACTGTGTAACTCTGATGATTACGTTTATCTAGTATATTATTTTTTTCATTATCTGGTATATTTATTTAATTCTATTCTGCTGTTATCTGTTTATGTGTTATATTCCAAAGATTACCCTTGACACCGTCGTACGGGGTTTTGGGGTCGTCACAAAATTGGACATTTCATGGCATGTAATAAATGTTGTTAAACTGTTTCATAGCGTTTTGCTAGACGTTGTTTAATGATATGCCATCATAGTGTAGAAACGTAGGATAGCTCCATAAGAAACGTTGTATTATATCATTTTTAACAGTGTTTACCTAGTGATATTAAGATGTTTTATCGGGTTTCTGAATCATTTCTCTTAACGTTTTTATGTTGCTAAGAGTGTTATCTACGGCGGTTTGCCACATTGCTATGAAAGGGCTTGCTAAACTGTCAGTGGACATTTCATGGCATTTTGCAAAACCTATTAAAAGTAACAACAACTTTTTTACCGTGTCATTGAATTTATTCCACAACAGCTTATAAACGCTATCGTATATTGCCTATGTATTTTCCAATTCAGATTCCAATTTAATACGCAGCAGAGTAATAAACAAACACATTTCATTATCAACATATTATTGCACATCTCATAGTCAACACCATATTATATTAAACATCTCGCCGTCAATATTAACGATACATACATCTACAATATCATTACACCAAAACGATATCATCCATAATCCTTCATATTATAGAACAAGTAGAAAGTAGGGACCAAAGTTGGTAATACATATAAAGCATACAAGCCAAAATATGTAGCACTAAAATCAAAAGAGAGGTACATCATACTAAATTTTTTTGAACAAAAGAAAAGACAAAGGAACGATAGAAATCATATGGAGGTCATGCTCCTTGCAAATCTGTAGAGATTAAATTTATGGTCTTGATCTACCAAAATTGTTGCCTTTTAGTAGAGTAGCACGTACATCTCCTGCATCAAGTAAAAAACATCAGATTAGGAACTCCAGCATGAAATAAAAGCAAAAATATAAAAAACAATGGCAGCAACACAATTCTGAAGTTGGCATGCATACCGATGTCTAATTTTGACATATAAAACAAAAAGATACATAAAACTCCATCCACAATTAGCTTCTACATACATTTTCACTCTGTAAAGATTTATGTTTTGGAGTGAAATTTTGCAATGAAGTATTTTATGCTTTGCGCTAAATACAATATGTCGCTTTACAAACTTTCCGCATACATGCCCTTAAAACATCCAAACATTCGAAATCAAATAGTCATCCTCACAAAAAATTACACCGTGATACCAAAAATGGAGCTAATAATAAATTTTCTGAATTTTGTGACATCGCTTGCGATGTTTATTGCTCTGATACTACGTTTTCAAGTCTGTTCGGTAGCAACTTAAAAATAAAAAAATAAAAAATAACTAAATATTATTTATATAAAGATTTAACCGAACTAAATATCATTTATGGCTCTGATACTACATTCAAGTCTAGGTTGCTCTAGATATCAAGAAAATGAGGAAACGGTGAAAAAACAAGTTGCTGCCTCTAACCGAACAACTAACCTGACAGTCACATTCAAACACACAACTAACTCAACCATAAATCCTGTCAGTCATGCCTCATATACCAGTATATTCATTTGGGAACTACTGTCTTTTAAATTAACCTCACCGATTCAAACACCCATCTGAGGGACGATCACCCGATTCAATGACGTTTCTGCCAGCGAATATTGGACTACTTGACTTCTACTGTAAATCTTTCGACTTCATAGAAAATAATTTTTCAGAAAAATGAATGCTATGCTAGACAGATTGCATCGCTGTTAAATTATCTTTGCATGTGCTAACTGTGTTTGTGAATTCATTTACAACCTGATCAGACAAAAATTCAAGGCTAAAAACGTTGTATATCATATTTCAGGTCTGCAACTCTTTCTATAGCTCTGCATAAGTACTTAAAAATTCTCAGTTCTTGACCGCATAGATTCCAGTTTTTGCGCCGACAATGAAATCACAATATAATGTAAAAACAGAGGGACACTTAAAATGTGATTCTCAAAATACTATTGTTTGAGAATGTCTTTTTCCTCAGATCGCTTATCCAGTGTTAAGCCAAGTAGCACATTCAACACATTTAACATAAATTATTTTTCTACAAATGGTATACGATTAACACATTTAACATAAATTTACTTGCACAAATATTTAATCATGTTTTTGCAATAAAATAATATTTAGTTATTTTAAATTTTGATTTTTAAGTTGCAAACATCTAATTTTTTTATAGCTGCATTTTTCCCTGAAGATATAGCTGGCAAAGTTGTGCTTTTACTGTAAAGCTTCTATTTTTTAAATTTGTTTGCACGTGCAACTGGTCCTTGGGTTTGTTTTTATGATCATTGATGATTTAAAAAGATTGCCTTACTAAGCAGAAGTTCTAGGTGTTATAACATTAGTTGGTATCACAGATTTAGAAGTTATCTAGTATTTTGTGTTGCTATTTGATGTGTGCATACAAAGTTTATAGGAACCGAAGAAAATTATCAATGGAACTATCACATATGATCAAAAGATATTCTAGTCCATCAATTATTGAAACCGAATCTGAAACATTTTATCCATTATCAATAAAAATACCTTCTCCAAAATAAATAAATAACTAAATTGTTACTATAAAAATGATGAATTTGGTTGTCTTGCGCAAAACGGGTAGCATGGAAAATCTTCACAGCATCTAGCAGAGAGGCTATAAAAATGCTGAAATTTAGTTACATGCGGCGTTTATTTCAAATTTTTTTTCCTTTTTTTGTTACAGTGAAAAAAAGAATAAGCTGTGTTATGTTAAATTTATTTCTTTGAAATAACAGTGCAAGTTTTCATAAATCTCCTATCAGCCAAGATCACAAGTTTCATGAGGTGCTAGCCTATTCGTATATGTGACAACCCTATTTCCGATAAGACGGTGGCAAGGGTAATCTTTGGAATATAACACATAAATAGATAACAGCAGAACATAGATAATTAAATACACCAGATAATGTACAATAGAATACACTGGATAAATATAATCATCAGAGTTACATAGCATATAGGATCATACTTAGTACAAAATACAGTTCAGCTATACATAAATGTCTACTACGGAAAAGAAAACATAATATGTACAACAGGAGCTGAACAGCATACAAAGGATCCAGCTATCCAGAAAGAGCCTGCAAAAACCTTAATACAAGGCTACTCGTGTAGAAATAGGGGCACCCGAGTTTGCAAGTGAAACAAACTACGAGTCAGTCATAGGACTGATATGAGAAATCTACTTAATCACATTTTACAATATGGCTAATCACAGGACCACGCCACTTTCGCGGAACGGGTTTACTCTATTGGATTTCCATTGCTTTAAAACAAAAAAATCTTTTAAACATCGCAATACTTTTTATAAAAATGAAGCCATTATAAGACTCAGTTCCCATCACACAATGCAACACACACTAGAGGATAGAGTTTTACCTTATAATGGCCAAAATATGCTTGGTACGAGCAAAACAAACCATTTGATATTATTGCTAGTGTATATATGTTTCGAAAACAATTTCAATCATAACTATCAATCATAGACGACATGGGTACCATATATCATGTCGCCATATATATATATATATATATATATATATATATATATATACAATCAAAACCGCACGATGTCGTATTTGGAAATTGGATTTCCGTCATGAACCCAGGCCAGGGAACGTCCTCACCGCTTCGAGACAATCTAGCCTACCATGTCTCAGGACCCAGACTCGGGTGGGCCATTGGATCGTCAGGGCCGGTCCACTGATGTGGATTAAAATTCCTGAACACTGCGTTTCCCCGCCCTATAGGGCGTAAACTGGTCATCTCTGACCACACCATCGGCTCCGAAGAGACCGAAGCTACCGAGGCCTCACTTTCCATCATCCACATAAGTAAAATACCCGGGCGTGTAAAACCCAAAGCACCACTCCTAGCTAGAAGAAAACGCATGTCCTCCCTGAAGTCCGTCTCCCGTTTCTGGCTCATACCGGGGTGTGAGGCTCGCGAAACAACGCTATACACAAAGCTACGCCACACAGGCCATGCTTTGATCATCAACCACAAGACTTTGCTTTTCAACAGAAGCCTTGATCATCCATTACTTAGGCGTGCCACACAGGCAATTCACTTCGTGCGACTGATTTCTATCGATATATAACCTCTGTGCTCATACATCTCAGAGAAGGGTGTTAAGCAAGAGAATAAATTCACTGCCGCCAAACAGATATATATTTAATAAGAGATCAATCAACACAGAACAAAATCCAATGTCAGACACACAGTCCATTTACACGTTCGTTCTGGGTCTGAATGAAACTAGAGGCACTCAATACTTCGCATATCGGTACAATTAACAAGTACGTCCGGGTGGCTACTACTTCAACCCCGTCAAGGTAGCTACTCCTATCATGAGCATCAGTAGTACCCCTCCATTCGACGTGAAGATCATCAGTCTTGCACCGTCTTCATATCTTCGACTTTCACTCGTCGTTCAATTATTTGAAATGAGAATTAACTAGGCCTTTTCAAATAATTCACATATATCTAGAATTTCAAATTAATTCATTTCAATGGTTAAATTATTCGACAATACCATTTTTGTTCTTTAATGTAATTTTCACACCAAACACATTCAACCATCAAATATCACATAAATCGAGCAAATTCAGTTTATTCCCATTCCATATCGTTTATAATATTTTGTCATGAGTTATCGCTATTTTTATTTATTTAAAAATAGCCAATTCATTCAAACAACGCTTCAGGCCATAACGCGGCCCTGACGCTGTTTTTTCTCCATATTTGATTTACACATATCTGAAAATCTAACCGTTGGATCTTCACAAAATTTATATCATTAGAAATATCTTTTCAAAACGAATCCAACGGTTTCAGTTTTGGGAAAATTCGACGGTCGGATCTCCCACACTAATCGTTTGAAGTTACGATTTCAAAATACGAACTGCAGTGTCGTTATTCGATTTAATTTAATTATATTTTTATATATATATATATAAATATAATCGGTTCTGGCGCTGTTTTTCTTCAGATTTACAAAGTTGGTGCCGTTGGGAAGATATCTCCAAGGCGAACCCAACGGTTGCGATTTCGGGAAAATCCGATGGTCGGATCTCCCGTACTAATCGTTTGAAATCACGGTTTCAAAACACGAACTGCAGCTTCGTTATTCGATATATTATAATTCTATATATTTCTATATAGTCCATTCTTCAATTTCAAAACCATATTCATTTCATACTTTCGATAAAAAATGATATTTTTATCCAACAGATATTTTTTTCAACACATCACCATTTTCTACAATTCATGTATATAGTAAAAACGTGATTTTTATTGTAAAATAATTTATTTCAAAACACGATTATTTTATATAGTTCAAACAGCTGATAAAAATGTGATTTTTACTTTAAAACAATTTATTTCAAAACACGATTAATTTATATAGTTCAAACAGGTGATAAAAATGTGATTTTTAATATAAAAGAATTTATTTCAAAACACGATTATTTTATATACATGAATTTCTATTCAACAAATGAATATAGTTTCAAAAAATGAAAATAAACCAAACACAGAAAGATTTCAGGAAATTTCGGCAGCATAACGGCAGGGTAGTTAAAACCGGGACCGTATCGATGTACGGCTCCTCGATCTACCTTAAAACCATGCGGTTTTTGACAATGGGGATTCATGCATCCAGTTCGCACAAAGGCAGCATGTTTTATTTTCATTTCCACAATCTATTCTTTTTTTTTTTCAACCACAAATGGGTATTTTTCAACCACTGTCAATCATATCAACCATTCACATTATTCACCAAATTTCACATCAACCAAATAATCCAAACAACAACACAACCAATAAATATCGTCCATGGTATGTGAACGAGGGGAGTATATATATATATTCGTATATAAATATATTTAAATTCACTTCAATGTCATTCCATTGCATATATAATTTTTACAACGCATATATAACTTATACATCGAACATACAACTTATACAACGCTTATACATGAGATGTACAACGCTTATATAACGCATACATCAACTATATAATTTATACATCGTTGTTTTCCATATCGTTTATAAATTAGAAAACTCACATTGGGTTCCTCTCCACCTAAAATAGCAGAAGGCTCAGAAAAATATGCGGTCTCTTCTAGAATGTAGAAGACGTCCTCGCGGTCACGATGTTTCCTGTTTCATCGAATTTCGTCAATACACGAAAGTGATATTATTTTTAAAAGTTTTGAAACACTTAAAAGTGTTATTTTCAGTTCAAAGAAAATAAAGCTGATACCTTTCTAAGTGGTTCGAAACTAGGTTTGTAGTTTTGGCGAAAACCGAGCTGCGTGATGACGATCGGGGGGTACCACCTCTTCGGCCTTGGAGAGAGCTTTCTGGCGATGGGGGTCTTGGCTAGTTCGGTGGCGGATCTAAGTAGTGGTGGCAATGGGAAGTGGCGAACCTTGGAGAGGTGGTTCTCGTCGATGCAGCGACGAGGAAGGTCGAGGCAGGTCGGATTGGAAGAGGGGAGGAAGGGCTCTCGATTCGAGGTGGTGGCGGAGGCTGAAGGTGCGTGGATCGACGAGAAAATCGTCGGGAAGTTTGGAGCGGGTTTCCGCCGTGAACGAGAGAGGCGGCGAGGGTTTCTTAGGTTTTTTTTTATTTTTAAATTATGAAATGAAATTTCCTATTGGCCAGTGGTTTATAAATTTTTTTAAATAGTGTTACTCTATACATACACCAATTCAAGCCCAACGACTGTCGGCACTAGCTAAATACCCCCATCCCGGACACAATGGGATATGTTTCGTTGGCCAATTTTACTGTTACAGTCAGTTATTTTTCAAATTAAAGTATAAAACATTTAATATTCAATTTGAACGTACATTTCAATTTGCCAGGGTCACAAACTAATTCGAAAAATTCCAGAAAAATAAATCTGGCTTTGTTTTGATGGTACGGTCCCAACAAAACTAGTCTCGTCGAATTCTGAGACCGTTTGAAAAATGGTCATTTTCTGGTCGATCCAATTTAACTGTAATTGACCAAAACACATTTTCCTTTTCCACGCTCACATACTAGCTTCAAAAATTATGAGATTTGAAACCTAGAAATAACTTCACATCCCGGATCCAACAAAAGTGGTTTCGTCGAATTCCGAGGTCATTTGCAAAATGTCTATTTTCACGGGCTATATAAATTCTATAGCGACCTTTCTGAAAATTCATTTGGCCATAACTTTTGATTCCTGCTACGAAACTTCGATTTTTCAGATTCGCTAGAAAGATACTCACTAACAGATTTAGATATTTTTGGTTTCACTAAAATCCGTTTTATTTTGCACCCGGTACAGTCAGTCAAAGTTTGAATTCAAATTTTGAAATTGCCGCGCCATTTCAGGCCAAGTTTATAATTCAAATTAATTATATTCATTTTCAACATCGATTCAACCACACTTTTTGTCGTTATTATTTAAAATATTTATTTTAAATATTTAAAATTCACTAAAATAGCCAATTTAAAATTTTTAAATTGGTTCAGATTTTACGGGTTGTTACAATCTCCCCCACTTAAAACTTTTCGTCCCCGAAAAGGAACAAAGTCGAAAGTGGTTTGATTAATCAACTCTACGTTCAATCTGGCTTCCATTCTCCAACTTTTCAGTTTTTGAGAATTTTCAAATTCTTCAAAAATTTGGCTAACACCCGGAATTTTCGAAAAATTTCTCCATAACCTCCTTTGTACGGGGAGGGGTTTGGAAATTTATTGGGCCGTATTAGGTACCCAATAAATCCTATAAAGCATACACATATTTATAGTGATATATTCTGGTGTTTACAGGGGAGCGTGTATAGGTAATAACTCCAGAGAATAAATTCTCGTCACCCTGTCAAAGCCTGAGGGAGTGTGTATTTTAATTGCTCCAGAGAATAAATTCTCGTCACCTCGTCCCGTGTGGGAAATAAATAATCCATGTGCCGTATCTAATGACTAGAGAGACGTGATTATTGTCAACTCCAGACCCGTGTGGGGGTTTTATTATTAATCTGGCAATTTATCGTTATAATTTTATATGGTCCATATCAGTCATCAGTTCAACCTGTAAAATATAGTCATCGCCATACAAGCCTCTCGCTCGTACGGTAAATCTTCAACCTCGTCACACAAGCTCCAAATGCTTGTGTGGTATATGATGAAGTATTCCTATCTTTAAGAAGTATGCCATCTTCAAGAAGTATGCCATGCAGTGTAGTTCAAAATTAATTGTTACTATCCTATGGCAACATTTATTAATTACACACAGTATAACCAGCACTCCGCATCCAATGGCACTCACAGGAGTTGATATAATAATAAAATTGCACATCCAACTCATTAAGGTTTACCTATTTGTCGGGCACGCAAATAAATTCTTTACTCAACAGCTGATCCATTGACCTGCTCAAACATATATAATGCACATGTATATATATATTTCTATCTATTTTCATATCAATTCAATGTGTGATTTAATCGAATAAATTCTACCATTCATTCCTTTATTGATTAATTTAATTACCATTCTAATAATTCAAATCCACAATCACACAACACAAGCAATAATCAATTTGTTTTTAACTTTTCAAATCATACTAATTAATTCATATACTCTCTTAAATCATTCATACTATATAATTAAAAAGTTTACATCTGTGCAAAGAAAACAACAGCAAATTGGAGAACATAATGGAAATGCAAAATATGGTAAATGTACCTTACACCTGAGTCAATCAGAGATACCCACCCTGCACTTAGGATAGGCTTTCTTAATGCTCTCCTCTGTTTCCCAAGTACAATCTCGTGGATCTCCACTCCATTGCACTTTGACTAAGTGAACCTTTTTGTTCCTCAGCTCTTTGGTTTCTTTGCCAATTATCTTTAGCGGCTCTCTTCTCACAGCTAATTCTGGAGTGATTTCTATATCCTATTATGCTGCTTCTTCCACGATCAAGTCTGGATCATGAACGTGCTTTCGAAGTTGAGATACGTGAAATACATCATGCACTCCCGGCAACCAATTAGGCAATTGAACCTTATATGCGAGAGTTCCAATCCGTTCAAGAATAGGAAACGGACCAATGAATTTGGGCACCAATTTCCCTGTTTTACCAAATCGGATAACTCCTCTCATCGGAGATACTTTCAAATATACATAATCGCCAATAGCAAATGATATATCCCTTCTTCTTTTATCTGCATAGCTTTTATGTCGGCTTTGGGCGGTGAGTAATCATTTCTTAACAAAGTCGACTTTATCTACAGCATCGCAAATCATATCAGGCCCCAATACAAGTCTATTACCAGGTTCAACCCAACAAGCAGGGGATTGGCACGGTCTACCATACAATACTTTGAATGGAGACATTTTCAAGCTCGCCTAGTAGCTGTTGTTATTTGAGAATTCGGCCAAATGTAAGTGGTCTTCCCATGATCCGCCAAAATCTATAATACAAGCCCGCAATAAATCTTCAAGAATACGATTCACCCTCTCAGTCTGACCATCTGTTTGAGGATGATAAGCGGTGCTCAGGTTCAGTTTCATTCCCAATTCTGCTTGGAATGCTTCCCAGAATTTACTAGCAAAAATCGGGTCACAATCACTAACGATGCTCATGGGAACTCCGTGCAGTCTAACAATTTCTTTAAAATAAATCTGCGCCAGACTTTGAGCAGTTCTATTCGATTTGACAGGTATGAAATGAGCGGTCTTCGTAAATTGATCCACGATCACCCAAATTCTGTCATTTCCTTTCCTGGTCCTGGGCAAACCATCTATGAAATCCATAGAAATCTGTTCCCACTTTCCACCTGGAATTTCCAAAGGTTGCAACAATCCAGCGAGTTTCTGCTGATCGCTTTTGACTTGTTGACAAGTAGAACACCGGCTTACATATAAGGAGATGTATCGTTTCATAGATCTCCACCAGAAAGTGATTTTGATATCATTATACATCTTGCTCACCCCTGGACGGATACTAAGCTTAGCTTTGTGACCTTCATCCAATAATTCTCTTCGAAGTTCAGCAATGTTCGGCACACATATTCGGCCTTGCAACCTTACGATTCCCCCGTCATCTATCTGAAAACTCAAGGCCACGCCCTTTTGTATTCTTTCTTTGATTCTTTGAACGAAGTGATCATCCTTCTGAAGAGCGGATATTTTATCAATCAATGACGTCGTAATGATAAATCTGGCGATTATTACATTCTTTCTACTCAGCGCATCAGCCACAACATTGGCTTTCCCTTGAATGTACAAAATCTCAAAATCGTATGCTGCAAGAAATTCTAGCGAACGTTGTTGCCTCAGATTCAAGTCTTTCTGGGTGAACAGATACTTCAACGACTGATGGTCTTTATACAGTTCGAATTTCTCTCCCAAAAGATAGTGCCTCCAGATTTTCAAAGCGAACACGATGGCTAACAACTCAAGATCATGAGTAACGTAATTCTTCTCATGTGGTTTCAACTAACGGCTAGCATAAGCAATCACTTGACCTATTTGCATTAATACTGCGCCAAGGACTTCTCTAGATGCGTCAGTCCAGAATTTCAAGTCCTCATTGCCATCTATTATTGTTAACACTGGAGCAGTTGTCAGTTTTAATTTCAGCTCCTGGAAAGCTTCCTCACATACCGGAGTTCAATTGAATCTCGAATGTTTCTTAGTCAGTTTTGTCAAGGAACTAGAGGTCTTCGCAAAATCCTTAATGAATTTCTGATAATAACTGGCTAACCCGAGAAAACTTCTAACTTCTGTGGGCGTACGAGGCTGTTTCCAATTCTGAGTAGCAGTGATTTTTCTGGGATCCACTGAAATTCCTTCTTTTGACACGACGTGGCCAAGAAATTTAACTTCTTCCTGCCATAATATACATTTGGAAAACTTTTCTTTTAAAACATTCCTTTTCAGAATTTCTAACACTTATTCCAAATGTTTTTCGTGCTCGCTTTCTGACTTAGAGAAGATCAGGATATCATCAATGAAAACCAGAACAAATTTATTCAATACTCCTCTGAATACTCTGTTCATTATATCGACGAAATAGGCCGAAGCGTTACATAAGCCGAACGACGTTACTAACCACTCGTAGAATAAGTCTGGACCTCTGAATGTTGTCAAAGGAACACACTCTTCAGCAATACGAAGTTGATGGAAACCTGTAGCTAGGTCCATTCGTGAAAATACTTGTGCGCCGTTCAATCGATCCAACAAATCATCAATCCGCGGCAATGGATATTTGTTTTTCAATGTCTGCTTGTTCAAGTCATGATAATCTACACATAGCCTGAGAGTACCGTCTGACTTCGGGACAAATACCACTGCTGACCCCCAATCAGAAAAGCTTGGCCTGATTAGACCCTTCCATACTAGCTGTCGAGTTTGATTATCTAACTCATCTTTCTCCTTCAAGGTCATTCTTCGAATGGCGTGCACTACTGGTCTTGCATTCGGAACCAAAGAGATTTTGAAATCAATTTCCCTCTGCGGAGTTAAGCTAACAAATTCTTCGAACACATCCGCATAGTCCTTGACAACTGGAATATGTGCAATGTCGACCTGAATACTCTCTGTAACGAAAGGAACAGGTTTTGTTTGAGCAGGAGAAACATCCAATGCTGCCCAGAAGTCTTTTCTGTCAGAATTCGGGACTTCACATGGAATGGTTATATATTCCCCGAACTTTTTTTTTGCCTTAACAACCCTATCGGCGCATTTAACTTCTGCTTCATATTTGGTTAACCAATCCAATCCCAGTATAAGGTCAAACTCTGTAAAATTCATTACGATTGCGATAGTGGGGAACCGATACTGGGAAAAAGAGACAGGCACTCAACAAACCCAATCAAGATCTAGGGAGCCCCCAACCGGATTATGAACAGTCATTGGTTCCTTGAGCTTCTTCAAATTCAATTCCAGTTTCTTCACCGCATTCTTTGCAACAAAGCTTCGCGACGCGCCTGTATCAAACAGTACTTTAACTTGAATATCTTTGACAGTAAGCGTGCCTTCGAAAACATCTGGCCTTTCCTGACTAGATGAGGGCACAGAGGTTTCCGCTACTTTATTTACCTGTACCATTCCTGATAGTCGACAATTTTTTGAAATGTGACCAACTTGGTGGCACTTATGGCATCCCCGACCCTCTCGAACCTTCTTACTAGACTTAGAGTTGTCCTTCTTTCGACTGCTCGAAGATGCACAGTTCCTCATCAAATGCCCTTGCTTATTACACTTTAAACATACGACTGCTTTAACCTTTTTCTGATCGACTCTAGGCTTCTTTCTGAACTCTGACTTCGTACTAGCCTTAGGCTGTGCACTTGTTTCTGGGCTATCAGTTTCAAATTTTCTTTTACTGCTAGAACTGACTTCCTCTTCGTCTCGCAACATACCTTTCCTATCGAGATCCTCATACTGGTAGGCCATGTATATCATTTCAGGAAAAGGAAGCTTCACATGCCCCATTACCTTATCCGGATATTTTCTCTGGAGACCGTTTATAAACCTCAGATTCTTCATCTTTGGGTTTTGAATAAGATGTGGAGCAAAGTGAGTAAGTTCATTGAATTTCCTATGATATTTTGGGATATTCATATCCCCTTGTATCAAATAGTAGAATTCATCGCACAACCGCTCAGTTGCTTCTGGAGAATAAATTTTGCACTGAAGAGCTCTTTGAATCTATCCCAGGTGATGTCACCTTCTGGATTATCTTTAACAATTGAATCCCACCAGAACAAAGCTCCGTCTTTGAGTGCCCAAGATGCTAGTAATCTTTTCTGGTCATCACTCAGCTTTAGTCCTTCAAAGATTTTCTCAGCAGAATGAATCCAAGCTTGTGTTTTAGCAATAGATTCTTCGCCCAAGAATGGTACTCCACCCATATTTCTATACTTCTTAAGTAGGGCTTCTATATCTGGGTCTGTTATCCTTATGTTTCTGGCACTCATTTTCTAGTACTTCTGCAAATAGCAAACCAAGTGTCAGGTCAACAGAAAGGATATTACAAAGCATAGAGACATATACTTGAATGTAAATGTGTCTATCGAGGTGCATTTCATTCTGCTATACTCATACTAGGATATTACTGATCCTATTTGTAATGAGTTACTCATCCTAGAACACTCCTGGTTCTATTTCTGACGAGCTCATTCATATGTTATATTCCAGGCTTAACCAAAGCTCTGATACGACGTTTGTGACAACCCCATTTCCGATAAGACGGTGGCAAGGGTAATCTTTGGAATACAACACATAAACAGATAACAGCAGAACAAAAATAATTAAATACACCAGATAATGTACAATAGAATACACAGGATAAATATAATCATCAGAGTTACACAGCATATAGGATCATACTTAGTACAAAATACAGTTCAGCTATACATAAATGTCTACTGCGGAAAAGAAAACATAATATGTACAACAGGAGCTGAACAGCATACAAAGAGATAAATGGTAGAATCCATCTTCAGCTCCAACTATCCAGAAAGAGCCTGCTAAAACCTGAATACAAGGCTACCCATGTAGAAATAGGGGCACCCGAGTTTGCAAGTGAAACAAACTACGAGTCAGTCATGGGACTGGTATGAGAAATCTACTTAATCACATTTTACAATATGGATAATCACAGGACCACGCCACTTTCGCGGAACGGGTTTACTCCATTGGATTGCCATTGCTTTAAAACAAATAAATCTTTTAAACATCGCAATGCTTTTTATCAAAATGAAGCCATTATAAGACTCAGTTCCCATCACACAATGCAACACACACCAGAGGATAGAGTTTTACCTTATAATGGCCAAAATATGCTTGGTACGAGCAAAACAAACCATTTGATATTATTGCTAGTGTATATATGTTTCAAAAACAATTTCAATCATAACTATCAATCATAGACGGCATAGGTACCATATATCATGTCGCCATATATATATACAATCAAAATCGCACGATGTCGTATTTGGAAATTGGATTTCCGTCATGAACCGAGGCCAGGGATCGTCCTCACCGCTTTGAGACAATCTAGCCTACCATGTCTCAGGACCCAGACTCAGGTGGGCCCTTGGATCGTCAGGGCTGGTCCGCCGATGTGGATTAAAATTCCTGAACACTGCGTTTCCCCGCCCTATGGGGCGTAAACTGGACATCTCTGATCACACCATCGGCTCCGAAGAGACCGAAGCTACCGAGGCCTCACTTTCCATCATCCACATAAGTAAAATACCCGGGCGTGTAAAACCCAAAGCACCACTCCTAGCTATAAGAAAACGCATGTCCTCCCTGAAGTCCGTCTCCCGTGTCTGGCTCACACCGGGGTGTGAGGCTCGCGAAACAACACTATACACAAAGCTACGCCGCACTGGCCATGCTTTGATCATCAACCACAAGACTTTGCTTTTCAACAGAAGCCTTGATCATTTATCACTTAGGCGTGCCACACAGGCAATTCACTCCGTGCGACTGATTTCTATCGATATATAACCTATGGGCTCGTACGTCTAAGAGAAGGGCGTTAAGCAAGAGAATAAATTCTCTGCCGCCAAACAGATATATATTTAATAGAGATTAATCAGCACAGAACAAAATCCAATGTCAGACACACAGTCCATTTACACGTTCGTTCTGGGTCTGAATGAAACCGGAGGCACTCAATACCTCGCATATCCATACAATCAACAAGTACGTCCGGGTGGCTACTACTTCAACCCCGTCAAGTTAGCTACTCCTATCATGAGCATCAGTAGTACCCCTCCATTCGATGTGAAGATCATCGGTCTTGCACTGTCTTCATATCTTTGACTTTCACTCGTCAATCAATTATTTGAAATGAGAATTAACTCGGCCTTTCCAAATAATTCATGTATATCGAGAATTTCAAATCAATTCATTTCAATGGTTAAATTATTCGACAACACCAATTTTGTTCTTTAATGTAATTTTCACACCAAACACATTCAACCATCAAATATCATATAAATCGACCAAATTCAGTTTATGTCCATTCCATATCGTTTATAATATTTTATCACGATTTATCGCTATTTTTATTTATTTAAAAATAGCCAATTCATTCAAACAATGCTTCAGGCCATAACTCGGCCGTGGCGCTATTTTTCTCCAGATTTGATTTACACATATCTGAAAATCTAACCGTTGGATCTTCACAAAATTTATATCATTAGAAAGATCTTTTCAAAACGAATCCAACGGTTTAAGTTTTGGGAAAATCCGACGGTCGGATCTCCCACACTAATCGTTTGAAGTTACGATTTCAAAATACGAACTGCAGCGTCGTTATTCGATTTAATTTAATTATATTTATATATATAAAAATATAATCGATTCTGGCGTTGTTTTTCTTTAGATTTGAATTAAACATTGCAGACAATCCAACCGTTGGATCTTTACAAAGTTGGTGCCGTTGGGAAGATATCTCCAAGGCGAACCCAAAGGTTGCGGTTTCGGGAAAATCCGATAGTCGGATCTCCCGCACTAATTGTTTGAAATCACGGTTTCAAAACACGAACTACAGCTTCGTTATTCGAAATATTATAAATCTATATATTTCTATATAGTTCATTCTTCAATTTCAAAACCATATTCATTTCATACTTTCGATAAAAAATGATATTTTTATCCAACAGATATTTATTTCAACACATCGCCATTTTCAACAATTCATGTATATAGTAAAAACGTGATTTTTATTGTAAAACAATTTATTTCAAAACACGATTATTTTATATAGTTCAAACAGGCGATAAAAATGTGATTTTAACTTTAAAACAATTTATTTCAAAACACAATTATTTTATATAGTTCAAACAAGTGATAAAAATGTGATTTTTAATATAAAACAATTTATTTCAAAACACGATTATTTTATATAACATGAATTTCTATTCAACAAATGAATATATTTTTAACAAATGAAAATAAACCAAACACCGAAAGATTTCAGGAAATTTTGGCAGCATAACGGCAGGGTAGTTAAAACCGGGAACGTATCGACGTACGGCTCCTCGCACTACCTTAAAATTTTGCGGTTTTTGACAATGGGGATTCATGCATCTAGTTCGCACGCAGGCGGCATGTTTTATTTTCATTTGCACAATCTATTCTATTTTTGTTTTCAACCACAAATGGGTATTTTTCAACCACTATCAATCATATCAACCATTCACATTATTCACCAAATTTCATATCAACCAAATAATCCTAACAACAACACAACCAATAAATATCGTCCATGGTCTGTGGACGATGGGAGTATATATATATATTCATATATAAATATATTTCAATTCACTTCAATGTCATTCCATTGCATATATAATTTTTACAACGCATATATAACTTATACATCGAACATACAACTTATACAACGCTTATACATGAGATGTACAATGCTTATATAACTCATACATCAACTATATAATTTATACATCGTTGTTTTCCATATTGTTTATAAATTAGAAATCTCACATTGGGTTCCTCTCCACCAAAAATAGCAGAAGGCTCAGAAAAATATGCGGTCTCTTCTAGAATGTAGAAGACGTCCTCGCGGTCACGATGTTTCCTGTTTCATCGAATTTCGTCAATACACGAAAAAGATATTATTTTTCAAAGTTTTGCAGCATTTAAAAGTGTTATTTTCAGTTCAAAGAAAATAAAGCTGATACCTTTCTAAGTGGTTCGAAACTAGGTTTGTAGTTTTCGCGAAAACCGAGCTGCGTGGTGATGATCGGAGGGTACCACCTCGTCGGCCTTGGAGAGAGCTTTCTGGCGATGGGGTCTTGGCCAGTTCGGTAGCGGATCTGAGTCGTGGCGGCGATGGGAAGTGGCGAACTTTGGAGAGGTGGTTCTCGTCGATGCGGCGACGAGGAAGGTCGAGGCTGGTCGGATTGGAAGAGGGGAGGAAGGACTCTCGATTCGAGGTGGTGGCGGAGGCTGAAGGTGCGTGGATTGACGGGAAGGTTGGAGTGGGTTTCCGCCGTGAATGAGAGAGGCGGCGAGGGTTTCTTAGGTTTTTATTTTATTTTTAAATTATGAAATGAAATTTCCTATTGGCCGGTGGTTTATAATTTTTTTTAAATAGTGTTACTCCATACGGACACCAATTCAAGCCCAACGACCGTCGCCCCTACCTAAATACCCCCATCCCGGACACAATGGGATATGTTTCGTTGGCCAATTTGACTGTTACAGTCAGTTATTTTTCAAATTAAAGTATAAAACATTTAATATTCAATTTGAACGTACATTTCAATTTGCCAGGGTCACAGACTGATTCGAAAAATTCCAGAAAAATAAATCTGGCTTTATTTTGACAGTACGGTCCCAACAAAACTAGTCTCGTCGTATTCTGAGACCATTTGAAAAATGGTCATTTTATGGTCGATCAAATTTAACTATAATTGACCAAAACACATTTTCCTTTGCCACGCTCACATAATAGCTTCAAAAATTATGAGATTTGAAACCTAGCAATAATTTCACATCCCGGATCCGACAAAAGTGGTTTCGTCGAATTCCGAGGTTGTTTGCAAAATGTCTATTTTCACGGGCTATATAAATTCTATAGCGACCTTTCTGAAAATTCATTTGGCCATAACTTTTGACTCCTGCTACGAAACTTCGATTTTTCAGATTCGCTAGAAAGATACTCACTAACAGATTTAGATATTTTTGGTTTCACTAAAATCCGTTTTATTTTGCACCCGGTACAGTCAGTCAAAGTTTGAATTCAAATTTCGAAACTGCCGCGCCATTTCAGGCCATGTTTATAATTCAAATTAATTATATTCATTTTCAACATCGATTCAACCACACTTTTCATCGTTATTATTTAAAATATTTATTTTAAATATTTAAAATTCACTAAAATAGCCAATTTAAAAAAATTTAATTGGTTCAGATTTTACAGGTTGTTACAGTATATCAGAATAATCTTATAGTAAGATAAAGCTGATTAACCTAAACTATTTCGCGTATGTTTGAACTCAAGTTTGCAATTATTTTAATATATATGTACAATATCATTTCCGCAATCAAATTCGAATTATGCACAGGATTATGATCCAACATATATTTCCAACATGGCGACGACTACCAAATTCGATTGGGACCAACAAGATTAAGCAAAAACCGTAACAGTAAGGCTGGGCTATTACCTACGCATGACCCTAAAATGATTCTTACAACAAATCTAATGTCAGTAAATTACACGCTTTAATTTCCATTTTTCCATTTTTTAGTATTTATTTTGTTTTGACATATTTGTTTTGACAAATTTATATTTTTTTATATTTCTGTTTGTCAATTGATTAAACTTAAATCAATTTAATTTCAAATTACACGCTTTAAAAGCTCAACTCGTAGCATAAAAACGTATTATCCATATACTCATTCACTGGATTTCAGATCATGACCGTTCAACCAAACCAATACAAGGGGAACTCGATGGAAGAAGCTCATCCCCTGGACATGGTCAGCCCTGCACGATCCATTCCAAATACTGAAAAAGTACTTAATGCCTCAAAAGCATCCTTCACAACTCTCAACTGATTGCTTCTTCATGCAATATACACATTGAATATCATACATAATACATGAAAAAAATATTGAATAATTCAGTTTGGCTAGGCAATGTTTTATAATTTTATATAATATTTAACCCAAAAGATGGCTATATTTCTGTTTTACTACATTACACGTACAATTTATACTTTGGTTATCAGTGTTTGGGATCGAAATCTTTAAGTTCGAGAGAACAAATATAGCGAAGTAGCCTGATATTGATTATCAGTGTTTGGGATTTAAATCTGTTCTATAATAGTTAGCTTCGATTTTATAATAATTAGCGAGTGTATTATACACAATGTCTTACTATGTATAATACACAAAACCCCAAAAGTAAACTAAGGCAGACGATAATTGAACTTGTAAAAATGGTAATATTGAGTTAAATTACACTTACTGGAATTTTCAACTCCTATAAATTTTCAGCAGGCCAAGCAATTGCAGTGCCAATAACATCTTTAGTGTTTTGTAAGTCAGATTTTGGTCTCTATAAACGTGCATCTGGAGCATATGCAACATTAACCCAAACTTTAAATGCGTTTGCTCCTAAAGGAACAAAATGAACTAATACAGCTGGATCGATTGAAGACACACATCCTTCGGCTGCAATTTCTCCATTGCGATCCAAATCGATCAGCTTACACTTGTTATCTACCATTGAATTTGCACCTATCCATTAAGAAAATAACTATTTTATTGTGTATTTAAACAATTTGTAGGAAGTATCATTTAGTCAATTATAAATAAGCATACCTTTCCGACAACATCAACATTACTTGTATGAATAGAGGATGTTACGCAGTTGACCTGCTCCACAACTACTCTTGATTCAGGCCATGCCACTTTCATACCAACAGCTTCTCCAACTCGTGTTAACCCACTGGTTGGTCTCCATAAATAAGCATCTTAATTTTTTGGCTTATCTATCCACACGACTATTGCAGATGGTCCAAGAGGAATATCGCTCGCAAGTTCTTTCGGATTACTCGAGTGTAGTCGTCCTTCAGCAACTAAGTCTTTATTCCCACTCCAATCATACAACTTGCATTTATGATCCATGCTGCTAATTTTACTCTATTAATGAAAAATACATTAATGAAGTAAATTGTTATATGTTCAATTAAAAACTAGTACATAAGCAATTTAAATTTTACCCCATTGTCATCTTTCTCAACTTGATCTATGTTGAGCAAAACAACTCTACTAGTTGGCCATGCTACTATCTCACCTTCAGATTCCCCAACCTGAGTCAAATTAAGTGCGGGTCTCCATAAAAAAACATCTAGTATCCTCGAATTGTCTATAATAGTTTTCATAGCATCTAAACCTAAAGGAATTTTTTGAACAAGCTCTTTTGGATCACTCGACAAAAATCTTCCTTCTGCAACGATTTGTCTGTCCCACACCAATCAAATAATATAAATCACATTTTCTAAAGTTTATTAAACTACTCGACTATGCCTTCACAATCCTCTTTAACATAGCTAGCATCCTCCACACAATCTACATCCATGTTTTCTTCACACTCTTCTCTACCATAACTTAAATCCCCAATAGGCTCGTCTGTCTCCAATTCAAGAAAGCCTTGTGGTGGTACCTTCAAAAAAACATACCAATTAGATAAATCATTTTCCCTTTAATAATAAATTTGTTTCAATTGGGATGCAAGAATATATGGATCTCTTGAAAATGAAGCTTGATTTTGATGTAAATTAACAAGAGTGAATCCATCTTCAACTTTCACTATGTTTCCTCTATTTGCCCAATTGCACTTAAAAACAGGAATATAAAAGACATGATAATTAACAAATTTATTTCAGTTAAAATTCCATAGTATGTTACAACATCAACCACTTGAGACATATCTTTTGTGCTTGCTCTACACATGGTAGTGGCATCATAAGTCACCCCGCAATTTTGAGTTTCTCTCTCGACATCCTCTGTATGAAAGCATTGTCCATTTATGATATATCCTTTGCAGGACAAGGCGCTACCACTCGGACCATAGGCAATCCATTTTAACAATTTATCCTGATCTTTTGATTTAATGGATATCTGAATTTTTTTAATGTATTTAGCATAAAGTTCAAAAATAATATTATGAAGTCAACAAAAAAGTTTTTAAAATTACCTTCTTTTTAATCCAATCAGCAAAAAATTTCGTATGACTGTTCCAAAGCAATGTGGCATTCTTTTTCATGCATTGGTTTGAATTTTCCAATTCCTCAAGATGTAAACTAGCACAAAAAAATGATGCAAAGTTAAACATGCAATTACATGTGTCGAACCAATAAAAATATATGTAATATCTACTTACTCTAAAAAAGGTTCCACTATGGCCATATTAATCAAAACAGTTAGATGAGCACTTTCTTTCTCATTAGGCGACAATGTAACTGTCTCAAGCTTTGAAATTGGACGACCTTCAAGCATTGAATAGTTTTCATAATCATCATTTCGACCTTGTTTTCCTCTGTACGATATTTTTAAAAATTCATCAAAAAATCTCATGGATTCTTTAGCAAGATATGACTTTGCAATACACCCTTCGGCTCGTGCATAGTTTCTTACATAATCTTTAAGTGTCTTCATATATCTTTCAAAAGGGTACATCCAACGAAAATGTACTGGTCCACACAATCAGGATTCTCTTCCAAGATGAATTGTTAAATGTATCATTATATCAAAAAAGGATGGTGGAAAATATCTTTCAAGGTCATATAAAATCGTAAAAATCTCATCATTGACTTGCTGAAGCTTTTCTTTATCAAGAACACATTGACATAGTTTATTGAAAAACGAGCATAGTCGGATTATTGTTTTCCGAGGCTTCTTTGTCAAAAGACCTCTTATCGCAACAGATAACATTTGTTGCATTAAAACATGATAATCGTGGGACTTAAAGCCACTAACTTTGTAATCTTCAAAAGATATACAACGTTTAAAATTTGAACAATAACCATCAGACCCTTTGAAATCATATAATATTTTACAAAATATTCTTTTTTCACAACTTGACAATGTATATGAAGCCGGAGGAAGATATGTTTTCTTTCCACGAGGTTGTGCAAAAAGACTATGACGAATTTCCCATTCTTCTAAATCTTTTCTGGAATTTACCCCATCTTTGGATTTGTTATCATGTAATATTGTTGCTAACAAGCTTTCTCCAACATTTTTCTTGACATGCATTGCATCTAAATTGTGTCGCAATGGAAGTTCCTTTAAACATCAATAGTATGACAATTCAGGATTATAATTTATTTAGTTAAAATGATGCAAAAAATATTTGAACACTAACCTTCCAATAGGGTAAATTAAAGAAAATAGTTCTCTTTTCCATCTTGATAACTTGGTTTTCATGGGATCATCATCTTCATTGTATTCGTCTTGTTTACTATGGATACACTTTTTTTTTTTTTTACTCTCCCTCTTTTTTGTTGACTTCTTATTTGGATTCATCTTATTCTTTGTCGCCTTCTTATTTTCTTCTGCTTTCTTATCTTTTCAAAGATTATTTCAAAAATCCTTCAAAATAACAGAAATGTTTCTACCTGTTTGAATTCTAGGCTTGTTGTCATTCTCCACAGTATTATCAAACCAAGTTTTTTGTTTTCGCAATGGATCTGAAGGAGGTAAAAATCTTTTGTGGCCCATATTTGCATTTTTGTGATAATGAGTCAACCATCGATGATGAGTGTTGACACTGCATAATGTACATGCTTTTTTACCTTTTGCATAACATCCAGCAAGATTACCATAAGCAGGAAAATCATTTGTTGTCCAAAGTAGAATTGCTTTTAAGTTAAAAACTGTTTTACTAAATGCATCATAGATATCAACACCACTACTCCATAAGTGATGTAAGTCTTCCACCAATGGTACCAATATATATCAATATCATTTCCCGGTAGTTTTGGACTAGGAATCACCAAACTCAACATAATGTTTTCTTTTTTCATGCATAACATGGGTGGAAGATTATACGTCACGAGCATTATCGGCCAACAATTATACTTAGAACTTTTTATGGCAAATGGGTTGAAACCATCCATAGCAAGACCAATCCTGAGATTTCGCGGATCGGCTGAAAACGGTTTCCATTTCTCATCCACCATGTTCTAGGTTATCGAATCAACAGGATGACGCATTTTACTATCATTGCTTTTATTGCTATAATGCCACCATAGATCCTCTGCCATCTTCTGAGATCTAAGCATTCTCCTAAATCTTGGAATGATAGGAAAATATCTCAACACTTTAACAGGAGTACCATGCAGAATTTCTTTTCTACTTCTGTTTATCTTATGAGATCTAAGCATTCTATGATAACCCAGTTTCGTAATTAAGATTATATAATGCAGTGATAGCAGATAATTTTGTTTGGCCCACACAATCGGCGTATAATGGAGTTTCTGCATCTTCTAAGTTCTTAAGTAAATCACATTCTCGGCTTTGCACTACATCAATATCTTTGTCATTGACAAAAAAGTATGGTTGATAAAATCATCGTCTTCAAACTGAATGGCTTGGAATAAGTCATATGTGCCACTCAGCTTGGTTTCTTCAACTACATTTATTTGCTCACCGTGATGATACAATCTAGTGTACTTGTACTTATGATCCATTCCTTTTATAATCAAATGCTCAAAGACAATCTTGTCATCTTGATGACTAAGATTTTGACACTCTACGCAAGGACATAAAATATTTCCTGTAGTTGCTAAATTTTTCTTTGCGAATTGCACAAAATTCCATACTCCTTGCTGATATTCGATACTAGTTCTATGATGAAAAATAAGCATAAATATTGGCTTTAATATTATATTTAAAAAAAAATCCCAGATTAACACTTGAGTTAAGTATTATCATGTTACCTGTGCAAATCCACCCAATCTTTTTCCATCATCATATATAATATGAAGGTGGGAAAATTTCTAAAGACCAAAGCAACAATTAGTTATTAATTCCAAACAAAAAAGTGGTTATTCATGCACAATTTAATAACACACGTCCAACTATAAGCGCACAAACATTTCACAAACTGATACTCAACACTAGTTTATTCATAGCGATATTTTCAATGGACATAAACAATGCTTGCTAACTTGAAAATAAATTATTAAAAGGTTTACATACCCAAAACTAAGTAGTAATGTGTTACATGTACCAGTTACTTGTTTATTCAAAATGAATTTATTTTTCTCGCAAGTATACGATAACTTATTGTTTAACTTATTCGGATACAAATCAAGAGGCAATTCCTTCAATACATTTTCTTTATGTTGTTTGCACCATGTTAGGGACTGTTAATAAGGAGGTAACATTTTAGATGTGTAGATTTATATGTCTTGAGTTCAAATCCTGGATTTGGAGGGGAAAAAGTTTTGTGCTTCTGTTTGATTCATATGGAGCTCTACAATTATTTTGTAAAAATAAAATATAATTAGAACCAGAAGTTTGGGTCATATACACACACGCTCTTGCCTTGTAGTAACTAGTAAGCATGAATATCTTCCTACGATGATACTTCATTTTAGACACATAAATGTACATACATGTGCACCTACGTCTATCAGGCATATATTATTTCTAAAACCAGAAGGTTCCATTTATAATAGTATTTAATGATTCATGGATATTATGCAATAAAACAATTCATGCATCTGTATATACATATTACATACAGTCTTGTACTTGAACTCTGTATGTCTATATTCTATGCAACTTTACACCTTATGCCTTGTTATTTGCAAGGCAAAGCATTCATATTTCTTGCAAAAATAGTCAGTATTGGTGTCAAACTAGCTCTTCCCTATAACTTTTTCCCCTAATTTCATACCTTTTCTCAATCTTGCATGCTACGTTGACATATTCCGTAGTATGTTGTATTTTGACAAAAAGGACCCAGAACACCACCCTCCACCAACACCCCTCTGCCCTTTTCCCCACAACTCCCCAACTAACCTCACCTGTACCCAAGGATTATAAGAACCACAGCTTCGTATATGTTCAGTTTTTTAGATAGTTGATAGAAATAACAGCCAATCTATAAAATTTTCGTCTAGATAATAGTGCTATTTATGTCCATACATTGCTTAAAAAGGTATATCAAAGGGACAAATTATAGTCGGCTACTGGCAGCAGTAGTTTGTAACTATTACAAACATTTACGGACTCCTGTATATATGAGCCATGAGATCACATAGGTCATATTCAAATAAAGGACTCCTGTATATATGAGCCATGAGATCACATAGGTCATATTCAAATAAAGAATATCTATTTTATTTTTGTTGTCTATTCCGACCATAATGGAGTGTTATCTTAGTTGAATTAACATAAAGGTTGTGACTTGAAATGAATAAAAAATCGTAATCTTTTTATAAGATGAAATTGATAACTATAATTCTGTATATCATGGTTTTCTAAAGGCCAAAAGATATCTGTTATGGTAATATGATATATTGGCTGTATCAATTATGTAATGCTGTTTTATCGGTGGTTTATATACTATTTTAGATATTATATTACATACCATGTGGCAAGTGAGTTAAATCCCACAAAGCAAGGTTCGAAAGCATGACATTCCGCATAATGTTGAAGTGTTTAAGTGCTTGGGCAATGATGTTTATCTATTATGTAATGGTTTAATTTGTTAATATAGCATATATTTCATAATTTCAGACAGTTATATGTGCCGTATAAAATATTTCTATAACTTCTACATGTCTACTTCATATCATATTTGTATTTACTCGTAAAAAAGGGCTGTATAACTGGAATATTATCCACTAAACTAAGCTCCATGACAAATGAATAGGATAATAAAATTCTGTAAACGGATAAAATCACATTAATGGCAGTTCATCGCATACACATTTTATAATTTTTTAAAGCCATCTTATTCCACAAATTCAAAAGAAAGGCCAAAAAGAAATTTTAGATGAAATTAGTAATCAATTATTCAATTTTGGATTAGGTACTTGTTTCGATTCCAAAAAGCAATTTCAATTGGGTTTAATGGTCAGGTTGAATGCACTTTGGTAACAAGTTTAGATCTTTGGAGTACAATCAGAGTGCGAAACAAAGAATTCTCTGAAGATTTCTTTTGTATCCCATAGTGGTAGATCCACATCTTCTGCTACCTATATTTACTTTAATTTTCTCTTTATTGAAACCTGTAATTGAAGTAACTATCCTTTTTGCATGATTTTCATAGTCGCAAATTATAATCTCAAAATAAATATACTGAAGATGTTTAATTAAAGAGCATGCTCTTTCGTTACATTTTCTCATTTGACTAAGCTATCTTCTACCAATTCAATATTTCAGCTAATGAGGCATCTAGAAAATAGTTTTTTTGAATAGTGATACAAATTCTTTGGTAGAATATTTCATCTAAATCATTCCTTCTAAAATTATCATTCTAAATTACTCTATTAGCTTATCTCTTGCAAAAACAAAACGTGTAAATATTCGCACTTGTGCATATTGTAACACAAATACTGGAAAGAAATTAAAGATCTACGTTTCTTTAAAAAAAACCTCTAACAATCAATTTTTCATCAAATTATTTCACAACTAAAACTGTTATACTATTAGTGATACCAAAGCAACATTCAGTCATGCTTGCTAACTTGAAAATAAATTATTAGTTGGCTCCATCCCTCCGCAGGATAACTCTTTTTCTCACACATTATTGCTTAGTTAAAGTTGACTGTATTCTTATCCATGCATATATTTTTTTGGCCGGTATAAATAAAATCAAAATAAAAAGCTGATGGTTTATCAATCATTCATGTTGTTGGCTATGTTGGAGCCACTAACACCTGAGTTACATTTTGGAGGTACAATTTTAAGCTAACCACATAAAAGCTTACACTTTCACATATGTCCTTTTAGAGATGTGTTTTATGAAACACTCCTTGAATTATTACTAAAAAAATTTACAGCGTTCTTCATAAATGTTCGATGTAAATACCAACCCCCCTCTCATGGTTTTCCTGACGCCGTCCCTGACCCAAACTAAACTATTAATACATAAATTAAGAACATTTTAGATTAATTCTTTAAAAAGACATCAAGTGGCTGTGAATGCTCCATATCAACAAAGAAACAGTATTTCACATTGCTCAGATAGCATAAAAAATTTGGAATACATTGTTCAGATGGCATAACAAAATTACAGCTGAAATCACTGTTAAGTGGGTTGAGAAACTTACAGTAGCTAATAATTTCAGGTGACAACAAAGATAAAATCGTGCAACCCCAATCTAGGAAGACACTACGGTGAAGATTCCTCAGTGGTGAATTAATTTGGGGAATTTGATTTTGGATGAAATTGACTTGTTTTGGGAACTGTTTCTTAGCAGCGGGATTTAATGATATGGAGGGAAATGAAACAATTTCGCTCCCTAACTACTAATAGCGTGTGAGAGGCCAAATTTTATTATTTTGCACTCAAACTAAACATATTACAGCACGTGAATGAAAAATTTCGTAAGGTCATGCTAAGAAATTAACCTTTTCTTGTAGTGTTGGTATTGCTTTACATTAATTTTTGATGATTTTGAGAAAAAGGACCAAATTTACATATGCACTTTGATAAATATGTTTTGTTTATTTTGAAAATTAACAGTGATTTTAGAAAAATTGTCTTATTAAATAAATGATATAGTTAATGATGTATACAAAACTAAATATTAGAGAAATGGCCTAAAAGACTAACCCAAAAGATGTACGCATACCCTTTACATCGATATGGATATAAATCAAGGGATTTTATACAAAATACTGAGAGTTAAATGTTTCAACAAAAAGTAACTACAACTATTATTAACCTCTTTCGCAAATTATATATTCATAACATATATAAAAGAAAATGATTCGCACAAATAAGATACGATTAAATAAGGATTGAACATAATTTATGTTCGTACCAATTTTGTTCTTCTAGTTTACGTCATAAATAAAATTGAACGAGTATGGACAAATGTTTTCTGCTCAGGGTCATAATTGGGCATTGCTATTTTATATTATATATTACGCTTTTAAATGTGTTTTTACCAATTATGTTAATTTTATCATTCTATACTGAAATATGAGCATTTTTCAAATATTTACACAAGCAAATCAACAATTTGGTTGTCTTAAACGTTTAAATTGGTTTTTCATCTACATAGAGAGATAAGAAAAGCCAATGTCGGTCAACATTGTAACAGCGTATTGGTCCCCCAATCATGCAATGGTTTTTTTTCTAAGACAAAAAAAAAAAGTTTATAAAAACGGTTTTGTGTTTTGAAAGTACAAAAGACATTTTTAACTTCTAAACTTGAGATCATGGATGCAAACTTCTTAGATAACAAAGATGAAAATCAAAATTCTTAATCCATAATAAGAAAAGTATTACGGACCACTTTAAAAATAGATTGGCCTTGCTAAAAAAAACATGTCATATGATAATTTTAACGAACTCTTTGGTGCGACTAGAAGAAGACCTTCGACTAATATAATAGCACAATTTTATAGCATTTTATGTATCTAAAAGAAACACTACAAGAAAAAGCTGATTTTACAGCGGCGTAATCTGCTGGTAATCCGTCGCTATATAAGGCTTAGTGATGGGTTACTTGTGGATCCGGGTGGTCGGTAAATTTCAAGACGTTATTTGTATCAAAATTTTACGATGAATTTTAGCGTGAGTTCTCCGACCATTTTTTCGTCATTTCACTCAATATAAAATTTTATTTTAGAATTAATTCAAATTTTATCTACCGATGTTTTAGCGACAAGTACGATTTTTTTTTAGAAATTATTATATATAAATATCCGTCAGTAAGCCCTTGCTATATAGCAAGGGATTTGTGATAATATTTTTTATTTAAAATACGTAAAGGGTATTTGTCGATAATCTATCGGTGAACCCTTTCCAATTAACAAGAGATTAACAATTAGGAGAAAATAGAACATCATTTGCGACAAGTACGATATTTTTTATTTAAAATACTTTTAGGGTTATTTGCTACATAACAAGCGATTAACAATTTGTCAATAATCTGTCGCTATTCCCTTTCTAATCTGCCATTATATATATATATATATATATATATATATATATATATATATATAATCATTCAACTGTCAACACTGAAATAAATAACTATCCGACAAAACAAAGATAAATTTGTAAGTAAGAATATCCATAATCACATACGAAAAAAACATCATTCATATTCCTTCATCGATACATATACACCAAGCTAAATTATGAATAACAAAACTATTCAACCTGTACTGACATTAACATATATACAAACACATATCATCCAATACCATAATAACCATACAAAAATCACATAACATCATATTTACATCAAAATAAGTCCAACTAACATACCCAACCAACTTACTAAGATGACGATATTGAAGGCGCAAGCGAACACGGAACTCTATCGTGCCTCTTCAAAATTTTCCACTGGTCCACCCTAACATTCAATTATGCCCATGTAAGCAACATATATTTCAAAATCACATTTGGTAACTTGTTCTTTTATCATAAGAATTCTATGTAAATATTAAGTACCCGATGAATGTAAACAGGACCACCATTTTGTGTTGCCACCATTGGAATACCGTGAGCAGCTTCCTACATCAATTAGGCGAAGAAAAAATAAAAGCTTCTAAGATTCCTATTCATGTGTACATGTTAATTATAGTATAAAAAACAATAACTCTATCATTTATCTTGCAAGAACTTGTTGAGTGCTCTTCAACTTTCACAACATTTTCAGAACCTCCAGTAAAATAGATGGACAAGTTAGTTTCAAATGCTTGAATCCTTTAATCTGCATAACAACTTAATATTTTCCAACAAAAAAACCAAGTAGTTTATGCATTTTTAAGTTGGAAACAAAATCCCACGTGAAAACAAATTTGTTGTTTTAGGCACACTTCTCTCTCATAGAGATGCCCATCAGTGACTACATTACAGATCTAAAATCTGTGCTAGATCAAAGCATACGTATTATTCAAGCTATGATTGATATATGTGCTAATAGTGGATGGCTTTCGAGCATGATGACCTGTATGCATCTTAAGCAAATGGTCAAGTAGTGTTTATGGTATGGAAAAGATTCATCTCTATGAATATCATCATACATGACAGATGAACTTTTAACTTTCCTCAACAAAAATAGTGTGAGTTTTGTATAAGAGCTATTGAATCTTCCAACGAGTACACTTCGTTCATTGTGTGAACAGGCTCATTCTTTCCAGTTATACGAGGAGATGGAACATTTTCCACAGGTTCAGACAAACTTGGAGATTAAGAAAAGGGATGTTGAATCATGTTTATTTATTCAACACCCCCCTTTAAACTTGATTTGTGACTCTAAGAAAATTCCTCAATTTGATAAAGTCTTCATACTTGAACGGTTTGTATTTCACGTGCTTTGGAAGAAACAAAGAAACTGTCAAAACTTTCTTTATTCTTCTCTTCTTCTTCGTCATTATCATGGCCGTTAATGCGACTTCACAAATCTTTGTTGATGTGCTCCATTCTTCTTGCTTTCTTTCTTTGTTATGGTATATTCCAAAAATTATGTGCTCTAGCTTCCATTTTTCCGGTGTCAAATGAGTCATACATGTCATCTTTTCATTCTTTCATAATTTCACTCTTACAGTTTTTTATACATCCAACATCTTCGCATACTTCCCGTATATGACTTGTGCATGACATTTTAGAAAATATTGGTTGGAAAATAAGGTTCTCTGAAACAGAAATTGTAACAACCCACATTTTACATATCGGAAGATCGTAAAATATTTTTATTTTATTCCTTGAGGGCTGGACCATTCTCATCTTTTAATATATTGCTTATGGGGATGTGAGACATGTCCATAATGTTTACCGATTTTGTTTGTGACAATTTTGCCCCTGTCAGTCTTGTATAGGGCATAACTTTTGACTCAGGTCGAATCAAAGAGTGAGACCTACGCCATTGGAAAGGAATTGATGATTCTCTTTCCGTAGAGTGGTTACATTAAAGATTTGGCTCAGTGGTTTGAGAGAAATCGCTGTTTTAAGGCTTTTCAGTTAGCTGTCCAGATTTTAGAAAGCTAATGGGATGATTTGGAAAAGGGCCATTAGTGGGTTGGTGGAGTTTATAAATGGAGGGTGAGGGGTATGGAGAATAGGTTACTTCTCTCATTCTCTCATTTGAAGGCCTTGAGTTCCTTCTTCCTCTAAATTCTTTTCCACCATTAGAAATCCAAATCTAAGGAGGGAAATCATAGATCTACACCTTTGGAGGCTAGATCACATCAATAGGAGGGTGGATTCATCAAATCAAAGGGCTAGGAGTTATCTCTTAGCTGTCAAGAATCTAATTTCTTCGTTTTTGCTTTGTTTGGAGAATCAGTGAGTGATTTACATCTCTCACACGAATGCAATGAAGTATATGAGTATTTGTGCATGTTTTTCATCAAATTGGAATGTTTTACCATAGATTTACACCATTATGTGTCTATTTTCATATGCATCACCCTATGATCTAATTTAGCAAGTTTTAACCATTATTTTCATGTCATTTCACACGTTTATGTAGGTTAGATCTCTCATTTTGGTCAAATGTTCATTTTAATGGTTTTGGTGAGATTTACATCATTTTTGTGATAATCTCCATATTCATGTTGTTAGAAACGTTGTGACATGTTTGTGATTGTGTTTGATAATTTTGGTTGAGTCGGTTTCGTCGGATTCATCGTTCGGTGAAGTTTTGGTCAAAATCGCCAACTGGTCAGCTGTTCCTACAGTGACTGATTGGTCAGCTGTTGCTACAGTGATCGATCGATCAGTCGTTGCTACAGTGCAAACCGGTCAGCCTTTTCTACAGTGTCGACCGGTCATCCATTTCTACAGTGCCGACCAGTCATCCATTTCTGTAGTGTTTTCAACGGTGCAAGCCGGTCATCCATTGCTACAGTGCCGACCGGTCATCCATTTCTATAGTGCCGGCCGGTCATCCATTTCTGCAGTGTTTTCTACAGTGCAAATCGGTCAGCCATTTCTACAATACCGACCGGTCATCCATTTCTACAGTGCCGACCAGTCATCCATTCTGTAGTGTTTTCCACAGTGCCAACCGGTCGTCCATTGCTATAGTGCCGACCAGTCATCCATTTCTACAATGCCGACCGGTCATCCATTTCTGCAGTGTTTTCCACAGTGCCAACCGGTCGTCCATTGCTACAGTGCCAACGGGCGTCCATTGCTACAATACCGACCGGTCAGCCATTGCTACAGTGTTTTTTGGAGGACCGGTGGGTAGTTTATCAAGACCGACTAGTGTGTTTGGGAGGACCGACAGGTATGTTTTGGGAGGGCCAACCAGTGATGTTTTGGGAGGACCGACAAACTGGTATGGGTGTGACTTCGAGGTAAATTCAATTAGGGAAGTTCGAAGTGTTGAAAAGTTTTCATTTCTCTAAGGTGTTCTGAGCTGATTAATAGTCGTAATTGATAACGACTAGAGATGAGAAGGCCGAGGAATCATCGTTGTCTTAGATTCTAGCGAACTCAAGCAAGGGCACAATTGAAGACCAATTGTAGGTCGAGTACCCTGGGTTTCGTTGTATGGCCTAGACATATTTTGTTGTATGGTGTGTGGGGTTTTAGCTAGAACCGGGGTTTCGTTGTATGGCCCTTGACAATTGATGGCAATTTGTTTAGCCAGTCATACAATTAACGGTGGTTCCAAAGCAAGGTTGGCTGTGATAGCCAGAGTCAGTCATGGATGTTTGAATTCTTTGTTGTGATCATGATTGAGTTGTTATTGCTATGTATGAATGGTTGTTCTGGTTTCCACGTTTGCATTTTTATTCCTTTGGGTGTATGGATCGTAAAGGCTATCACTGTCAGGTGTGGGAAGGGCAGTTGTGAGTTCTTCTCTGGAGCTGGGTAGATTAGTTTGTTTATTTACCCATTCTCATATACTTTATTGATGAAATTTGTTAGCTGTTTTATCGCTCACTAAGACTATTGTCTGACTCAAGGTTTTATGTCTCCTCTTATTACCTTGGGTTGTTCATCCGATTATTGGATGGGCAGACTATGTAGCAGGTGACAGGTAGCTTAAGTGAGGACGGTGTTGCTGTTCGGAGGCGAGCAGGAGGTTGGCATACTATCTTTACTACTATCTAGTATTTGTTTCCACTATTGCTATTTCTGAGAGTGTTGTAGTGAGGCAAATTGTACAAACACTATTGTTTTTATCCATGTGTATGGAAAATACTTTCTAGCTGTTATGAAAGTTTAGTATTTTCTACTTCACTATCACTACCTATTGTATATATTCTATTATGTTTTATCTTTGCGCTGTGAGTTTATGACAGGTTCCGCTTATATACCTTACCTTGATGATCGTCCATAGCTGCCTAGCACACCTTTCAGCGCACTATTTCTTTAGTATAGTGCGTGGGTTGTGGGCGGTCATCACACTTGGTATCAGAGCTCTGGATATCGATTTTAGCCAAAGTTCGAAGACGTAATCACGTATGAGAGACGTACTTGTAGATTTCTATTGGACTCCTACTATATATATATTAGCATATATTGTAGTAGCTGTTGTATTCTTTAGCAATTTTTCTTAAAAGTGGCTAATTATTCAAAATTGCAGATTTAGAATGAGTAGACGACCACCAAGACGCGTTGCTAGGGAAGCTAATCCTAGAAGGGGTAATGGCGGGGCACAAGGCTACGTGGCCATGTTTGAAGCTTTGATTGAAGCATGCCTTCGAATGAACCCCGCCCCAGTGGCAGCTACGGCTGATGTTGGAGTCCAAGTGCCTAGAGCTGTAGAATTTGCAAAGCTATGCAAAGACTTTTCTTCGTTGGGAGGGAAACAGTTCAAAGGCACTGAACTAGTTGAAGAAGTCTAGAGGTGGATGGATACTTGTGTCCGAATCTTCAAGGATATGGGTATTGATGATGCAACAAAGAGGAAAATTGCATCAAGGCAGTTAGTGGGCAGAGCAATGGACTGGTGGAACTCTGTCACACTTGAGACCCTTGAAGAGGATATTTCATGGGGGCTATTCCAAACTAAGTTTGAAGCAAAATTCATCTCCACCATACAAAAGTCTATTTTGTTTAAGAAATTCGCGAAGCTTAAGCAGAATGGTCGCCCAGTTCTTGACTACATTTCTGACTTCGAGACTCTATCGAAGTATGCTCATTCATATGTGGATACTCCTTATCAAAAGAACGAGAAGTTTATCTTAGGTTTGGATGAATATCTTGAGGATCAGCTTGTGAATCACCTCGATGATAGCTTTGAGAAGATCGTCGAGAAGGCTTTGAGGCATGAAAGTCTGTTTCCTAAGAAGATGTCTATTGTTGCACCTAAGGAGGAACAGAAGCCACAACAGGGTGGTAGTAATAAGAAAAGGAAGCAACAACAACAGAAAGGAAAGGATGGCCAAAAGAAGCAGAAGAGAGAAGTAACTTGATTCAATTGTTGTCAGAAGGGCCATTATGCTAGTGAATGCAAGAATCCTAAAGCTGAGAAGAAGTGCTTCAAGTGTGGGAAGCCAGGACATGAGAAGAAAGATTGTCCAGAATCAGCCAAAGGGAAGCAAGTGGTTAAGGCTTGTGCTTTGGAAGTCGTGCCAACTTCTTTGAGAGCTCCAACTGTAGAGGAAAAGGGAAAGGGTGTCATGGTGCTAGGTACTCTTTCTGTTAATGGTGTTTCAGTTTGTGTACTTTTTGATACTGGAGCATCACATTCATTCACTTATAATGAGCTGGTGTGCCACTTGAGTTTGGAACCCGAGATATATGATAGACCTTTCGTAGTAACTAATCCAGTTGGGGGTTCTTCAAATCTTTGCATGATTTTCCGAGGTCTAGTTTTATCGAGTCATGGTTTCTCTTTTGTGTGTGATTGCTTTGTTCTTAACTTCGCTGGGTTTGGGAACATCTTGGGCATGGATTGGCTCAAGAGGTATGCAGCAAGGGTGAATTGCGAGAAGCTAGAGGTGAGAGTCGGTGATGTGGAAGGGCAAAAGGTGTTGATAAAGTGTAAGCGCGAAGAGGGTGTCTTCGTTAGTTATCTATATTCGCTTGTAATTCCACAAGAAGACTTGTCATCTATGCCGATCACTAATGAGTATAAGGATGTCTTTGACGAGGTCAAAGGGTTGCCGCCGCATTGTAAGATCGAGTTTAGGATTGATTTGGTCGAGGGTGCTAGACCAATCGTTATGCCTCTTAGGCCGATGGAACCTAAGGAACAGCGAGAGTTGGATGTGCAAGTTAGTGACCTTCTAAGGAAGGGATTCATTTGGAGAAGTGTTTCCGAATGGGGTGCACCGGTCGTATTTGCAGCTAAGCCGGATGGCTCGTTGAGATTGTGTGTGGACTATCGTGAGCTGAACAAGGTGACTAAGAAGAACAAGTATCCGTTGCCAAGGATTGATGACTTGTTCGATCAGCTTCACGAATCCAAAGTATTTTCTCAGATGGATTTGGCAAAGGGATTTCACCAATTGAGGGTGCCCAAGGATAGTGTGCCAAAGACTGCTTTTAGGACACCATCCGGTTTCTTCGAGTGGTTGGTAATGCCATTCGGGTTGACTAACGCGCCAGCGTATTTCGTGGATCTTTTGAATATGGTGTTCAGAGATCAGTTGAATAAGTTTGTGCTTGTGTACGTGGATGATATTCTGGTTTACTCGAGGAATGAGGAAGAACACAAGACACACTTGAGAGTTGTGTTAGAGATCTTGCGAAAGCATCAGTTGAAAGCTAAGTTCTCGAAGTTTCACTTCTGGAAGGATGAAGTGAGTTTCTTAAGCCATGTAGTTTCTGGGAATGGGATAGCAGTTGACCCCGCTAAAGTAGCAGCAATCCAGGATTGGGATAGGCCTAAGAATGCGACAGATGTACGGATTTTCCTTGGGTTGGCCAGTTATTACCGACGTTTTATCAAGGATTTCTCTAAGATAGTTGCACCATTGACAGTGTTGACGAAGAAGAACCAGGTGTTCACATGGGATGCAAAATGTGAACAAGCGTTCGGAATTCTGAAGGAGAGATTGATGAGTTCTCCTGTGTTGACAATTCCAAGTGGAAATGAAGAGATGGTGGTATACAATGATGCATGTGGTACTGGGCTTGGAGCAGTGCTAATGCAGAAGGATAAGGGTGTGGCTTACGCGAGTCGACAGCTAAAGCCGCATGAGAAGAATTACCCAACTCATGATTTAGAGTTGGCGGCGATTGTGTTTGCTCTGAAGATGTGGAGACATTACCTGTTGGGAGTCCGATTCGAGTTGATTACGGATCACAAGCCCTTGAAGTATCTTTTCTCCCATAAGGATTTGAATCTTCGGCAGCAACGATGGTTAGAGTTTCTGGCGTCATATGATTTTGGTATAGCCTATACTCCCGGCAAAGGCAACGCAATTGCAGATGCGTTGAGTAGAAGACACGCCAGTTTGGGAGCGGTGTTTTCGGAATGGAAGAGCCTTGAGTATTTGACAAGGTTTGATTTCAGGCCAAAGTGTGAGTTGGAACCTGAAATACTGGCAAGCTTGTCGATAAGACCTACTCTCATCTAAAGGATTGGAGAGATCCAAAAGCGAGATGCAAAGCTTGTCGAGTTTATTCCGAAGCTAGAACCAGAAGATAAAGAGTTCGAACTCAATCGAGAAGGTTGGCTTCAGAAGCAAGGGCGGTTAGTTGTTTCTGATGTTGATGGATTGAGAGATGAGGTTCTAAGGGAATGTCATCACTCGAAGTTGACAATTCATCCCGGTGGTAATAAGATGTATCAGGACATGAAGCGAGTTTAATACTGGGAGGGGATGAAGCGAGATATTGGAAAGTTCATTTCCAAGTGCATGAACTGTCAGTTAGTGAAAGCTGAACAGAAGAAGCCAAGTGGTTTGCTTCAACCATTGTAAGTTCCTACATGGAAGTGGGAGCAAGTATCGATGGATTTTATCGATGGACTACCTAGAACTAGGGCAGGGAATGAAGGAATTTGGGTCATTGTGGATCGCTTGACTAAAAGTGCGAGATTCATTCCTGTCAAGTCGACTAGGACGACGTCGAAATTGGCTAAGCTTTATGTGAAATGGATTGTTCGATTTCATGGTGTCCCAAAGAGTATAGTGAGTGACCGAGATCCATTGTTTACGAGTGGATTTTGGAGAAGTTTGCAAGAGGCTTTGGGAACCGAGTTATGCTTGAGTACGGCATATCATCCCCAAACTGATGGTCAGACTGAGAGAGTCAACCAAGTTTTGGAAGATCTTCTGAGGGCTTCTGTGTTAGACTTCAGTGGATCGTGGAAAGACCACACTACAAGAAAATGATTTATTTATAGCTTTTATTCTTAGTGTTTTAGTCCATAAAGGAATTAAATCCGCGTCGAACAATAAACTTCAAGATACTGAACGCTATGCATTTCCCTCATGTGTCCAAATTACCGATAAATTTCACTTAAGAGTGCTGCTACAGTGCCAGAAAAAACTGGTGCGGGAATGTGCGATTTTTAAATGGATGGTGTGGAATTCACGGGTGGTGAAACATGTAGGGTGGATATTGCTGCCGCACATATTCGGGTCTTTATTCTTCGGGCCTTATAGCATTTACCTTCACTTAAACGCTATACCATCCAAAAAAAAAAAAAAGGCAGATCCTTAAATTTCCCCTTTTTCGTCTCCCTCTCAAAATTTCACTTCCCCCAAACCAGTTTTCCTCATCTTTTTTCGTCTCACTCTCAAAATTTCACTTCCCAAACAACCAGTCTTCCTTGTCCTCCCCTTTCAATCATCGCGCCTCTCAGAAAATGAAATCCGTCAGAAATTTTATGCCCTAGCTTTCTCGTCTTCGATTAATCACAAATGTCAACTCAGTCGGCCAAACCCTATTTCTCCATTATTTTAGGTAATACTTTAGCTAGCTTCATCTTATGAATTGTTCTTAGCTTGAAATCTTTTTTCCTAAACTGTATGGTTTCTTGCACATAGCTCAGACTTTGACTATTGCAACTTTCCATTTGCAGCCCTTCAGATTAGGGGATCGTGTTGACCCTTCTAGTCGATCTCGTACGTCAATTTTTTGATTCCTTTTATTGCTGAATATTATAGGCCCTTGATTTTTAAACTTACTTTTATATGCTTAGAAAATCCGTTGTTGTCTTGATATTTTTACAAGGAGAAATGTGCTTCAGTATATGTTACTATATTCAACACTCCAGATATATTTCTGCATGCCAAGAAGCTCTGTTATTGTCTTGCTATTACAATGAAAAATGATGTTAAATTTAGTTATAGGATTGATTAAGCAAATCTTTTGATCTAATTGTCTATAGTTAGATGAAGGATAAGGTGAAATACCTGATATCGAAACAGGGGATGAATGATCTTTTCAAAGTATTTGTTGGCAACCTGTAAAACAAAGCTGCTATACACTTGTCAGGGCTTGTTTTTCCACATGTGGAAGTTAGCAAATTCTTACACACAAACAAGGTATGGCTGTGGAATATTGCATAGTAACTTCAACGTATACGACACGTATATATTTGTCCTATTAATCTGTTAATGAATCAGTTCTATGTTCATAGCTTAATGCTTATGGTCACACCCATGGTATACATGAAAATTAAATGATCGTTTTCAGCTGCGTAATTAAGTTATATTTCATGTAATGCAGGTTTTGAAGCCAAAAAATCTATATTTACTGTCTGTTGTTGCTGTTGCTCAACATAAATTGGTACATTGATCATCTCAGGTACAGCTGTTCTATCTATAGTACATTATGACACATAAGCAAATTCTTGGGTAGTCAAACACAATATGCGTAATCACCAATGTTGATCATGTTGTTTCCAAAATGAACATCTATTCGAATTATCTTTTCCTCTGTATTACGGGTGATAAACGCTATTCTTATTCCACTCTAGAATAGCGATAAACGCTATTCTTATTCCTTAGCCATGTTATTTTGATTCAGAATGTATTAAGGCCATAAAAGTGGACAACCACTATACATAGTATATTACCCTTTATTCAATGAATGAAACTAACCATGGAAACGTCATAGCTTTTCAAGATTGAAAACTGAAAATGGTTAGGAAATAGCAAACCAAACAGGGCCTTATTTTTCATTGCACTCAATTTTGTTTTTGTTTATTTGGTGGGGATCTAAAGATTCTGGTGATGGATATTCTTAGGGAGGATGAGGAATAATTATAAACTGGGGAGTAGCTGGAGATGGTTATGGCAGTGGGTGTGGTGTGGTTGAGCACATGACCGATAGGATTCGACAAAGCAGCAGGGCAGGACTGAGGAAGGACGCACATCATTTTGGTTAAGAGAGGCGAGGATGGATTATTAAGGTATTAATACACAAGTTTTCCGTTGCATGTTTTACTTTTAGATGTGTATAAGCCCTTCTTTCCTGATGCATCAAGGCCAAGTATTGTTAACATAATGATTAAATTCCCAACTGCAACAATGGTATAGTTCGTTTATACAAGTATTAAGATATTAACAGTGGTCTAATATTTAAAGCCGTATGGGAAAAAAGACAGTCATTTTTATGGATATAGCGTATTTTAGAATTCCTTATTTATTAGTTAGAAGTTTATATAAGTAGACCATTTGCATTTGAGGGTTTGTGAACTATTGAGGATGCCTTTTTCAAGTACATAGCAGTTGACCAGAGCAAGAAATGTCAGTACAAGTGGAAATGGTGCAAGTGAAAGGAGGAGGGATGAGTATATATGGTATGTGTTTCTCCACCTATGTATTTAGGTAAGTTTTAGTGCATGGTACCGCTTTTTTTAAATTGGTCTTTAGGGACTACAGAATTTAGGTGGAATAGTCCAAGAAGAAAATAGTGTATTCCCTTACCAGGAAAATTGGGAACTGTTCTTTTTCCAAAAGTGAAAGTATTGCTGTAGAATTCAGTTTGGTCGTTAAGTTTAATTGGTTGAATTACTGTAAGCCCAAACGTCTACAAACACTTAATGATATAGTATTTTAAATTTATACGTCCAACATATGAGAAAAAGTACTTGTTTATTTAATGCATTTTTATCAACTTTCATAAATTACTCATTTTCTTAAGATGGTATCGTGTGCTACTTTTAACTGTTGGCTTTTGTATCTATCGTTTATACTAATATTTATTGACAGTAGTCTGGGATCCAAGTCGCATAGCATTAAAATTAGTCATTTACTGTCTGTAAATATTCAACCATTATAGAACTTTTTGGTTACAATGTAGTAGTTGGAAGAGAGGTACACAAAGATCTGACTTTGTTAATGATCGTATATAAGTTTCAGGGAATAGCTTTTAGTTGCTCATGTGTCAGTAATTCAATTTTTTATAGTAAAGCTTAAAAATTCTACCATTTTATATTGATTATGATTAGAAGATTAGAATCAACCAAAACGTGAATAAGAAAACAAATTTAGAGTTAGATCAATACAGTTTTGCTTTACGACGATTTCATTTGGCTTTTTACAAATATTAACGAATAAAATTTTAGTGTATTTAATTATTATAATTCTATATTGTACTAATAAAGAAATCAAACAAAAGTTACTATTTGTTTTTCTTTTTTAACTCAAAGTGGGACATAGCTATATTGAACTAACGATCACTTCAACGTTGAAGCCTTCATCTAACTCACATTGTCCTATGAATTAGAACTGTAAAAATGAAGTTTATATTCATGTTTGTTGCAGGCAACATATAAATTTTCTTATGATACAATATTTGTCCTTTTCAAGCTTAATATCAGTATGCAATTTTATGTAAATTATGAATGAAAACATGCAATGTGCATCAAGAATAGGCACCTGGGTAGAAATATTGACTGTTAGTCACTAAAGACCCATTGTCTGCCATTAATAAAAATGTTGGGTGCTATAATGTAGTTTCTATATTTTGACTCCATGTAACATATAATAAATTATGTAGGTCTAAGTTGTAAAGGTCTAATGCTTGACTTTGCGTGTCGTGCATAAAGAATATCAAATTGTACTAAAACGAATACATCATGAACAAATACTATAGGATTTGACGATGATAAGATGCAGCGAATGTGGTGCCAAGATGGCATCAGTACTAAAGAAAATAAAGATATTGTTAGGCACAGCAGAGCAATATGTGGAGAGATAGATAAAAGATATAATTTTTTTTTCTTGATGCTTGATTGATTACATGAGATACAACCTGTCTTTTATAATATAATGCGTTCTCTGGAATATTCCAGATAATACCTTATCTAGATTTATCTAATTATGTCATATATAGGAATAAATTATTCCCTACATTAATACAAAAGCATATTTGTCAATGCATTTAATTGTTGCCTAATAAAATTACAAATTAACTTTTAACACTCCTCCTTAATTTGTAATTTTCAATTGCTTCTTGAACTTTTCAAACTTCTCCAATGTGACTGCTTTAGTGAGGAAATCCACTGGCTGCTCTTTTGTGCTTTGTTAGAAAATAAAGAAATTATCCACAATTTCTTTTTCTTTTCTTCTTCTTTGTCATTGTCATAGTCTTCGATGCAGTTTCACAAATCTTTGTTGTGGTGCTCCATTCATCTTTCTTTCTTTCATCACCATGTGATACTTCAAAAAATTGCTTGTGCTTCAAATTTCCACCCAGTTCTTCAATTTCTTCTTGTTCCATGTGTTCTTTGCTATCATCTACTTTGATTTTGCACTTCTCATTATTTGAGTCATCTTCGCTTACTTTATTTTCTTCAACTTCTTTCTTTTTATGATTTACACATTTTCTTTCTTCTTTCAATTCTTCCTTTTCAGCAATTTTCTTTTCTTCTTTCACGTCACTCAATTTGCCTTCTTCTTTTATTTCTTCAATCCACACATCTTCTTTGCTTGCATCTTTGAATAACTGCTGTTCACAAGAAAATAGAACAACATTGCTTGAGTCATAAATATCTTGTAAAGAACGCACCTTTCGAATAGGAGAGTCCAAGTCTTCATATTCATTTTCATCATTTGAGCCGTAACTAGGAGCAGTATCTACATGGATACTTTGCTGAGATCGGACAGGTTGTGAGCTATTATTTTGAGATCTTTTAGGCTTCATAGAATTTGATTTTTGGTAGCCATCATGATCCCACTGCCATGCCGCCATTTCATCAAAGACAACATCTCTTGAGACAATGAGTTGATCATTTTTGGGGTTTAATAGTCGGTATCCCTTCGACTCTTCGCTGTAACCAACAAAAACATATTTCTCTCCTTTCTTCTCAAATTTATCTTTGTTTGGGCTCTGGTTCAATGCATACGCTACACTTCCAAATACTTTCATGTGATCTACTTTAGGCTTTCTTTTATGCCAGGCTTCAAATGGTGTCATATTTCTAACAGCTTTAGTTGACGAACGGTTCAATATATAGACAGCCGTGTTGACAGCTTCAGCCCATAACTTCTTTGGCATGGATTTTCCTTCCAGCATACTTCGAGCCATTTCAACAATTGTTCGATTTTTCCTTTCTGCGACGCCGTTTTGCTGCGGTGTATATCGCACAGTAAGCTGTCTTGCAATCCCTTCTTTCTTGCAATGATTCATGAACTCGCTGTAAATAAACTCTCCTCCACGATCAGTTCGAAGAGTTTTTATTAAGTGTCCACTTTGGCGTTCTACAAGAGCTTTAAACCGTAGGAAACTTGAGAAAGCTTCTGACTTTTCACTTAAAAAATAAATCCACATCATACGAGTGTAATCATCAACAAAAAGAATGAAATATCTCTTGTTATTTAGTGAAGGAGTCCTTGTAGGACCAAAAATATCAGCATGTATCAACTCCAAAGGAGCTTTTGCTCGCCATGAAGTTTTCGGAAAAGGAAATCTATGCATTTTGCCAAAAATACAACCTTCACACACCTTATTTTCTTTCATGATGATAGGAAGTCCAATGATCATATTCTTTGATTTCAGCAAATGCAACCCCTTGTTGCTTAAATGGCCATATCTCAAATGCCATAAATGAGACACATTAGAATTTTCAGATTTGAATGCACAATTCTCATTTAGAGACATAAATAGGCGGAAATTTTTTTTTGGAGTCATGTCAATATTTGCCACTGTTAAATTACTTTTCTTATCAATGATCTTGCAAGAATTATTATCAAAATTCACCGCATAACCTTTTTGAACAAGTTGTCCAACACTTAAGAGATTTTGGGCTAAATTTGGCACGTAAAGCACATCATGAATAAATTTCTTACCTTTTTTAGTGTGGACTGCAATGGTCCCCTTTCCTTCAACTTTTTGTGCCTTTCCATCTCCAAGCTTTATCTCTGATGAAAAATTTGTATCAAGTTCTACAAAAATGTCTTTGTTGCCGGTCATGTGGTTACTGCAACCACTGGCAATATACCAAGCATCTTGTGATTCATTTTCAGCAGATAAACAAGAGTAGAAAACCTGCTCTTCATTTTCTTCACTTGTAAAATTTTCTTTGTCCTTCTCTTTTTTATTTTGATACCAACAATCTCTTTGGGAATGATTAGGAATTCGACATCTCGTGCATTTGAAGTGACAATTTTCAGAATTATGATTTGATTTATTGCAAATAATGCAATAAGTGACAGAATTACCTTGAATTTTCTGCTGTTCTCGTCGTTGTTCTCCTTTTCCTTGATAATTTCTTTCGTTGCCCTTTCTTTGAATTTGATTTTGCTTTTGAAATGAGCCTTTCTTTGAGTTGTAATAACTTCGTTTCTTTTCTGAAAAATTGAGGGTGGATTGGAATGCTTGCTCCAATGAATTTGCTGATGTTCTATTAATTCTTTGTTCATGAGCTTGAAGTGAACTCATTAGCTCATGTGTCGACATCTTGCCAAGGTCCTCTGATTCCTCTATTGCAGCGACGCAATGATCGAACTTTGGAGGAAGACATCTCAATATATTCTCTACCACCTTCTTTTCTTGAATGTTATCTCCAAGGCACTGAATTTGATTTACAATTTCAGAGACTCTGGAGAAGAAATCTCTGATATTTTCAGATTCCTTCATTTGCAGGTTGTCAAAATCTCTCCATAAAGATTGAAGTTTAATGGAGATAACTTTGTCATTGCCTCGAAATTCTTTTTGCAAAACTTCCCATGCATCCTTTGCTTTTCTTTTATTGAAAATTCTTGGATAGATAGATTTACTCACTCCTTGTTTGATATACCGAAGTGCAGTTGCATCTTTCTTTTGATTTTCTTTGTACAACTTCTCTTGTGCAGTCGTCCATCTTGTAGAATCTCCATCTACAGGTGGCTCCGGATAATCTTTTTCGATGACATCCCATAAATCATGAGAGATGAAGAAGTCCATCATCTCACTGCTCCAATAATCATAATGCTCGCCTTCGAATATTGGCACTTCGCTTGGAGAGTACTTGAACATTGTAGGGACTACTGCCATTGTTTTTTGAGTGACTGATTAATGCTTTTGATATGGCTCTGATACCAAATTTGTTAGGCACAGCACAGCAATATGTGGAGAGATAGATAAAAGATTTAATTTTTTTTTTCTTGATGCTTGATTGATTACATGAGATACAACTTGTCTTTTATAATATAATGCGCTCTCTGGAATATTCCAGATAATACCTTATCTAGATTTATCTAATTATGTCATATATAGGAATAAATTATTCCCTACATTAATACAAAAGCATATTTGTCAATGCATTTAATTGTTGCCTAATAAAATTACAAATTAACTTTTAACAAATACTATAGGATTTGACGATGATAAGATGCAGCGAATGTGGTGCCAAGATGGCATCAGTACTAAAGAAAATAAAGATATAAGACTTCTTTTCCATGGCTGTGAAAATTAGAAATTTATTCTTGTACTAACAGCTCTCCCTTTTCAAAATTTACTGGAATGATCTGAGAGCATTGCCTATCTCTATTCGTGTATCTTTTACTTAGATTTCTTATTCGTTCTTGCTATATAAAAGCTAATAAGTTTTTACCATTTACATGCGGCAACAAGATTAATCATTTTGCCACTTTGGTAATTTCGTTTTTTTTTCATTTCAGCTTGTGTATGTATTAATTGACTTTAGCTAACTCTCATTGTTGTCTAAGTTTTTTTTTCTTGTTATGAAATTGTTGCTTTTTTTTAAAGGATAATCATAGACAGGCATCTTAGCAAGGTTGTGTTGCATATATATACAGTTTTTGATCCGGTAAGGAGTAAAAGTTGGCTGAAGAAGAGAGTGAAATATCGGTAAAAGATATTTCATGAGTAAGTAATATGAATTCTTCTGTTCACTATAGTTATGTTGAGGTTGAGAATATCTAAGGATTCCAATTTACAAGAGACCAAGAAAAACCATCTCATTTTGTTCAATTTACCACTTTCAAATTAATATAGCTGTGTTTTTGTATATATGGATTAACAATTAAAACAAAATATTCTTATGCATGGTGGAATAGTGACATGCTAAATTATTTCCATGATACTCATTTTATACATGTCAAGTTGTCAACATTTGCAGAACTCTGGGAAAACGGAGTTTCAGTTCCCAATGGAAATAAAATGCAAGTCCCATGTATTGACGATATACAAAGATAAAAGTGGGACTTTTGTCCCTTTTTCCAAACTGAAAATCTTTTGTTCTTTGCATTAGAAAACAACAAAATCCCTATTTGCAAAAAAGCTTTTCACTCCATCACTCCAGAACACAATCAATCCTTATTCGGAACAAATGTGGACCTCCAAATTAGCCTTAACATATTGATATTGTAGGACTTCTTGGGGACTAAAGGGGATTTGAATTGTAATAAAGACCAAATGTGCATATATATATATATATATATATATATATATATATGTATGTATGTATGTATGTATGTATGTATGTATGTATGTGTATGTGTGTATATATATATATACATATATATATGTATGTATGTATTAGTTTCATTATTTCATTTTTTCTACAATCATGCGAGCTCAAATTTGTCTTACGGAGTTAACTTGTAACTCTCTTGTTATGGTACTAAAATAACAACAATGATGAATTACGTATTTTTTCTATTGCTTTTATCTTGACCTGTAGCATATGTTTGCAATAATTATGTTGGTTTAAGTCATTTGGAGTAAGGATTGATGGAAATGTTGATGAATGTAATTCTACAATGTTAAGTTCATGTACCAGAAAAATACTTATGTTTAGAAATATGTAACTCGGTTTTTTAATATAAGCTTACCCAGTTTTTGAAACAGAGCGAGGCACAATTTTCAAATTGAGTAACAAACATATAGCGCTTACGTCTAGAAATGAGTATTACCGTGTTTTTAATTGAATAATATTCAGATTTTATTACTGAGAAACTCAGTCTTAAAAAAACAAAGTTACTTAGCTCAAGAACCGTGTTTACTCAGGTTTTAAATTGAGAAAACTAAACTTGGCTTTTATGTGGATTTTTACAAGCTTTTTGATGGACCTTTAGGCATGAATTAGGATCATATGGGCTAGCTAGCATAATGCTTAACCAAATCAGGAAATTATTAGTCGTAGTCATTAGACGTTGAGTTTGTTATCATTGTACACATCGGGGCTAGCAGTTTCTTGTCTGAATTAAATGTTCTATGCCTAAACTTCTCTTTTATGCTCCAGTACTGAATGTTTTGGCTCAGTGCAGTCGGACCATATCAAGAGACCTATGTAGATTCACTTCCTGAAGGGGAATCAAAGGATAAAATGAAGGATGCAACGAAAACTGCGATTGAGTTGACTAGCAATGCGTTTGCCATTAAGGCTAGCAGTTTCTTGTCTGAATTAAATGTTCCAGGTTTTAATAGAAGACTGCTGACAATTGATGACGAGAACACAATGGATGACCAAGGATTACCATGGTAGGTTATGAAGGATCAAGAACACAGGAGGTCTTTGGTGCAGAATGCTGCTGGGACTTTGAAAACCTAACGTCATTGTTGCTAGAGATGAAAGTGGGCAGTTTTGTTCGACAACTGTAGGAATGAAGCAAATGTGATTTTGACATCTGTAGGTTATGGAGCACCAATATGAAGAAAACGTTTCAGTGGCTTTGACAGGGCTCTACCTTTTGCTATAATGATGTCCAGTTCTACTGGTGTTATTATTCCAGGTACATTTGTCATTATATGCATCACGTTATTATTAGGACCAATGCTTAATAATGAAAGTAAGGTATAAGTTCATAATGAGGATATTAAGTAGGTTGGGCTGAGTGTTATAAGCACTTTGATTCTTGCAAACTTCGTAGATTTCTTCTAACCATACTGCCTTATAGTTGTAAGCATGTACCAGTGAAACTTGCAATCATAGGCAGTGTATTTGTTGTCCATATTTCCATGCCTAAATTAAACAATTTTATCCATATATGTACCTCGTTTACATCATGCTTGGTGAAATTATATCCACGCTTCCACGCCTTAAGCATTAGTAATTTTCTAAAATGAGAGTATGTATTAGATTGCACTATTCATTCCTAATTTGTGACCTCATCAAATTGTACTGCATATTGGATTTGTTGCCCATTATGGATAGTGTAACTGCCTGTAGGCTTCCATACATTTTGGATCTATTTGTGTAATCTGAAGAAAGATATTTGGAAGTTAATAGGATGCAATACTAGATACCTGTAAACTGAAAACCATAGATTATAGCACACCGTTAGTTGCATTCATCACTTGGTTGGGTAGCTTAGTTTATTTATGGAGAAACTAAACCTTATTTTCCTTCCTATCTATTCTGTGTCCTTCCTCTTACAACAAATGTAACTATTTAAGCAGTGTTTGCCTTGTATACTGCGTGGTTTACTAGAATGACATACCACTTCAAGTAAATAATCATTTTAAACAAGGCAGAAATTCAGTCGATACTGTCAAATTGATGAATGCAAATGATGATTTACTAAGAGAAGTTCAGGCGATGCAGTGTTTTCAGTTTTTTGTGAGTTGGGAATACTGTCATCTAGCAATTTTGAGCATTTTTCATTATCTTGGTTTTTCATAGAAGCATTTTCCTTTTTCATAAATTCAAGTGATGACTTATAGGATATACCAAAATAAAGTGACATGAATTGAATTATGTATAAATGTCTGCATGTTCATAATTCAATTCATGTCCAGATGCAAACATTTAGATAAAACTATTATGAACTTTCTTATATCCTTTGAAAATTTATTTTTAGTATGATGTTAGTTGTGTTGTATATGTGACTTTTTACTACATCTTTGCTCACAGAGTGGTTAGACTATTAAGGAGTTGACATTAATAATTTTAGATTGAAGAACAAAAATTATTAAACAGTTAACTCTTTTAATTAGGATTCATGACCACTGTAATTTAATGATGGATTGGCTTGTGAAACTTTTAAGAGATCTTTAAAACTTGATTAGGTTGACGAAGCTTTTGGGTTTGATGCTTTTTCATAATGTTAGGGTAAAATTAAAACCGTTAAGTAAATTTCCCCCCTTTTGATTTGATATGATGTATGCAGACCTACTTGGTATAAAAGAAGTTAAAACTGATAAGTTCATTTTTACTTAGAAAGTTACAATGTGTTCGAATGTATAATAACAGTAATATCTTACATAAGTGCTTTATATTTTTTGTTTTAGTTGCATTTTTTTTTTCTTTTGGTTTCTTTTACTTTGTTTATATGTGATATAATGATTACTAATACATTGATTGTTTATTTGACATTAACAGGACCAGTATTGTTCACGTTAAGAAGAAAATATCAGAAGCAAAGCAAGATTAATTCTATCGTTTGTCTGTAACTTGTAATTAAAGTAGAAATGTATGAAATATTACGTGTGAACATGGAAACGTTGATAAAACAATATGTATGAAATACTAAGTTGTTTTAATGATATGCATGAATATTATGCCGTAATTTATTTGTTTGCGAAAATTTATTATATTTATATGCAGATGAAATGTTTAAATGTGTGTATACATGTAAAAAGCTGAAACGACGAAAAATCATTAAATTAATAATATAAGCAATAGCGTTTCAGAAACGCTATAGAATAAAAACGCTATGGAAAGAGACATTGGAAATGTTGTAGTATAACCAAACAAACGATATAGAAACATGCACACAAACGCTATATAAAAATCATCTATTATAGCGTTTTTATTTGATAGCAAATAAAAACGCTATATATAAATCATCTATCATAGCGTTTTTTTTTCCTGCTGTTCAAAGTAGAAGATCTAACATAGCATGTCGTTATATGGCGTTCTTTGAAACGCTATGTTAGGTTATAATAGCGGTTTTCAAATGCTATGAAAGCCTCATTTTGTTGTAGTATCTACATCTAGTTAAGTTTGTGTATAATAATAGCTACCAGTCTAGCATTGGGATGGCACCATATGAGGCGTTGTACGGAAAGCCGTGCAATTCTCTAGCTTGTTGGTTAGAAAATGGAGACTAGTTGGTACTTGGGCCAGAGATGATAAGTGAGACTTCGGATTGTATCGAGATCGTTCGGTAACGAATGAAGGCAGCCCAAGATCGTCAGAAGAGTTACGTCGATAAGCGTCATAAGGACTTAGAATTCGACGTAGGCGATATGGTTTTCGTGAAGATTTCACCATTAAAGTATGTGGTTCGATTCGGAAGCAAAGGGAAGTTAGCTCCTAGGTTCGTTGGACCATTTCCGATAGTCGAGCGAATTGGAAAGCTCGCATATAAATTGGAGTTATCCGAGAAGATGTCGAATGTGCATAATGTTTTCCATGTGTCGTTTCTAAGAAATTTTGTGCATGATTCGAATGGGGTGGTACCTCCGGAGCAGTACGAAGACCTAGAAGTAGAAACCGCAGTTACAAAACCTCGTAAGCCACTTCATGTTGTGGGGAATGACACGAAACAGCTTAGGAGGAAGACAGTTAAGCTAGTTAAGGTACAATGGAGTGAAGATTGTTGACGACTGTACATGGGAGATGGAAGAGAGAATGAGGGTGACTCATCCAGAACTCTTTGTCGGCAGGACCCTTTAATCGTATCATCATAATATCGTTGTATCTTGTTGTTGTTTAATAGAATTCCATGTGCTAGGATAAGGCTTTGGATATATGACTTGATCGTTGCTAGTTTGGATGATAGAATTGGCTTCACATGGATGATAGGCATGCAGAATTATAGTGGTTGCTTGTGTTTGTTTGGAATTTCGGGGGTGAAATTCTTAAGGAGGGGAGAACGTAACAACCCACATTTTACCTATCGGAAAATCGTAAAATATTTTTATTTTATTGCTTGAGGGCTGAATCATTCTCATCTTTTAATATATTGCTTATGGGGATGTGAGACATGTCCATAATTTTTACCGATTTTGTTTGTGACATTATTCCCCTGTCAGCCTTGTACAGGGCATAACTTTTGACTCAGGTCGAATCAGAGGGTGAGACCTGTACCATTGGAAAGGAATTGATGACTCTCTTTCCAAGAGTGGTTACATTAAAGATTTAGCTCAGCGGTTTGAGAGAAATCGTTGTTTTAAGGTTTTTCAGTTGGCTGTCCAGGTTTTAGAAAGCTAATGGGCAGATTTGGAGAAGGCCCATTAGTGGGTTGATGGATTTTATAAATTGGGGGTGAGGGGTCTGGAGAATAGGTTACTTCTCCCATTCTCTCATTTGAAGGCCTTGAGTTCCTTCTTCCTATAAATTCTTTTCCACCATTAGAAATCCAAATCTAAGGAGGGAAATCGTAGATCAACCCTTTGGAGGCTAGATCTACATCAATAGGAGGATGGATTCATCAAATCGAAGGGCTAGGAGTTATCTCTTCACTTTCCAGTGTCTAATTTCTTCGTTTTTGCTTTGTTTGGAGAATCGGTGAGTGATTTACATCTCTCACATGAATCAATGAAGTATATGAGTATTTGTGCATGTTTTTCATCAAATTGGAATGTTTTACCATAGATTTACACCATTATGTGTCTATTTTCATATACATCACCCTATGATCTAATTTAGCAAGTTTTAACCGTTATTTTCATGTCATTTCACATGTTTATGTAAGTTAGATCTCTCATTTTGGTCAAGTGTTCATTTTAATGGTTTTGGTGAGATTTACATCATTTTTTGTGATAATCGCCATATTCATGTTGTTAGAAATGTTGTGACTTGTTTATGATTGTGTTTGATGATTTTGGTTGAGTCGGATTCTTCGGATTCATCGTTCGGCGAAGTTTTGGTCAAAATCGCCAACCGGTCAGCTATTGCTACAGTGACTGACTGGTCAGCCATTGCTAAAGTGACTGACCGGTCAGTCGTTGCTACAGTGCAAACCGGTCAGCCATTGTTAAAGTGCCGACCGGTCATCCATTTCTACATTGCCGACCAGTCATCCATTTCTGCAGTGTTTTCTATAGTGCAAACCGGTCAGCCATTGCTACAGTGCCGACTGGTCATCCATTTCTACAGTGCCGACCGGTCATCCATTTCTGCAGTGTTTTCTACAGTGCAAACTGGTCAGCCATTGCTACAGTGCCGACCGGTCATCCATTTCTGCAGTGCTGACCCGTCATCCATTCTGAAGTGTTTTCCACAGTGCCAGACGATCGTCCATTGCTATAGTGCCGACCGGTCATCCATTTCTACAGTGCCGACCGGTCATCCATTTCTGCATTGCTTTCCATAGTGCTAACCGGTCATCCGTTGCTACAGTGCCAACCAGTCGTCCATTGCTACAGTGCCAACCGGTCGTCCATTGCTACAAGACCGACTGGTCAGCCATTGCTACATTGTTTTCTAAAGGACTGGTGGGTAGTTTTTCAAGATCGACAGGTGTGTTTGGGAGGACCGACGGGTATTTTTTGGGAGGACCGACCAGTGATGTTTTTGGAGGACCGACCGACCGGTATGGGTGTGACTTCGAAGTAAATTCAATTAGGGAAGTTCGAAGTGTTGAAAATTGTTCATTGCTCTAAGGTGTTCTGAGCTGATTAATAGTCGTAATTGATAACGACTAGAGATGAGAAGGCCGAGGAATTATAGTTGTCGTAAGTTCTAGCGGACTCAAGCAGGGGCACAATTGAAGACCAATTGTAGGTCGAGTACCCTGGGTTTCGTTGTATGTCCTAGACACATTTCGTTGTATGGTGTGTGGGGTTTTAGCTAGAACCGGGGTTTCGTTGTATGGCCCTTGACAATTGATGGAAAATTGTTTATCCAGTCATACGATTAACGGTGGTTCCAAAGTAAGGTTGGCGGTGATAGCCAGAGTCAGCCATGGATGTTTGAATACTTTGTTGTGATCATGATTGAGTTGCTATTGCTATGTATGTATGGTTGTTCTGGTTTCCACAGTTGAATTGTTATTCCTTTGGGTGTATGGATCGTAAAGGCTATCACTGTCAGGTGTGGGTTGGGCAGTTGTGAGTTCTTCTCTGGAGCTGGGTAGATTAGTTTGTTTATTTACCCATTCTCATATACTTTATTGATGAAGTTTATTAGCTGTTTTATCGCTCACTAAGACTGTTGTCTGACTCAAGGTTTTATGTCTCCTCTTATGACCTTGGGCTGTTCATCCGATTGTTGGATGGGCAGACTAAGTAGCAGGTGACAGGTAGCATAAGTGAGGACGGTGTTGTTGTTCGGAGGCGAGCAGGAGGATGGCGTACTATCTTTACTACTATCTAGTATTTGTTTCCGCTGTTGCTATTTCTGAGAGGGTTGTAGTGAGGCAAATTGTACAAACACTATTGTTGTTATCCACGTGTATGGAAAATACTTTCTGGTTGGTGTGAAAGTTTAGTGTTTTCTGCTTCACTATCACTACCTGTTGTATATATTCTATTAAATTTTATCTTTGCGCTGTGAGTTTACGACATGTTCCGCTTATATACCTTACCTTGATGATCGTCCATAGCTTCCTGGCACACTTTTCAGCGCACTATTTCTTTAGTATAGTGCGGGGATTGTTGGCGGTCGTCACAGGAATGCTATTATCTTTGGTCACCATTTTGTTTTTATCTTCATAAAATTCACAACTGGACTCTTTCACTTTGTTTTCCTTCATTTCTCTTTTTATCCTTTCAATATTCTCTAATTCTTTTCCTTCCAAATTTTGCTTGTGCTTAAAATCTCCATTAGTATATTGAATTTCTTTGACTCCTTTATTTCCGTCTCTTTTGCTATCACTTTTTTGACTTTGTTTACTTTATCTTTATTTTCTTCTTTCTCTTTTGCTTTCATTAACATCATTTTTCAATTCTTTCCCACTTCTTTCCTCCTATGTCTTGTTAGCATTTTTCGCATTGTCGATACTAGTTATTTCTTCAATATCTGTTTTTCCTTCTTTTGCCATGTCTACAACATCCTCAGATTTCAGATTGTTTTCATTACCCTTCCTTTTTGCTTCTTTGATTTCTTCTTCAGCAATTTCGTCTTTTTCTTCTTTATTCTCTAAAAGTTTTTCTTCATCCAACTTCTCCTCCTCTAATTTCTCTATCTTCAATAATATTTCTACATCTTCCTTCTTCTCATTCTCTGTCTCTTCCATCATCTCTTCTTCCATAGGCTCTGGCACAGTCACTTCTTTCTTCTTCTCTTGCTCCTTCTCATTCACACTCTCGCTATCCTTCTTTTATCTTTCTCATTAATCAACATATCTTCATTCATTATTTTGCATCATCTTTTCCATATACATTTTTCAAGAGATTCCATGAATCTTTTGTACACCGTTCTCTAAAAATGAGATCTGAAGCTTTCTCATCGACGTTCTCTGCAATCACAGAAAGAGCACGGTAATCACTCCGTTTTAATTTCGCAAAGGCTTTCTTGTCCGTTTGCGACATGCTCTCGATGTCTTTACGCCACTCATACCCATTTTCAACAATCACCTATAAACCTTTGGAGGTTAGCTCCTTTTTTGATCTACTGCACCATTCCTCAAAATTCTCTTTTGTGAGAACAAACGACGAAAGAAATATAAATGCCATAATTTCAACCTTCTTCTTGTTGAAAGAATCTTGTGGCTCTGATACCACTTTGTTGAAACTTTTATAGCTATAATACCACTTTGTTGGAAATTTTAGAGGAAGAAAAGGAAGAAATTATAAAAAGAGGAATTTTTTTTGGAGAAGAAAGCTTTTTATTGTTTTAATTCCTTATTTTTATTTTTTGCTTGATACAACCTTCATACTACTTGATACAAATGAGGAGAGGGCTCTTCTATTTATAGCATATAATGGATCATTCTAGATTCACAATATCTTAGGAATATATCTAAATATATATGGAAAAATAACTTTTCCTAAATAATAGCAATTTCAAAAGCTCTCTCAATAAACAACATAAAATATAAGGACACTCCAGAAATAAAAATCAAGTTTATTTATTCAACATACTCTACGTAACATGTCCTTGGTATCAAATTGAGAAAACTGAAGACCAAGAGATCTACATCTAGGACACTTTTACCTCGATTTCCAAAGTCAAAAGATGAATCATGGTGGCTAGTGCTGGGAATGCCACAACTTCAGAACTCTATGCACTTGAAAGAGTCGGTTTCTCTGAACGAATGGCTACTTGCATGGAGCTACCATCAATGGCTAGCGTACATGATACAAAACTTATATTGTAGTGTCTGACAGTTACCTTAGCCTGGTCTAAGAGTACCCTATCGATGTGCAGTTGTAAACAATCATTTCATCAAGATTTAATACTAGAAAATCAGGAATTTTTGTACAATACTGAGGACACCAACGTATACATATGCTTCTAGAAAGATGGGTATTTGGAGCTTAATACCTATGTTAAAGTCCTTTTAAGATTAATGCATCGTTTTAGCCTTATATCTTTCAAGCTATGTATTGCATCTAAGCTCTATTTTATTCTGTTTTGACCAAGGATAGCTTGCTAAAATCTTATATTAGCTTTTGTCCTTGCATTATGAGGGTTTCAGAGTCATTTTGGAACGCTTGCACATGTAAATATTAAACCATGTTATTGAACTTGTAAACAAAGTAGGCTGTTTGTTTCAAAAAAAAAGTTGGAGACAATGGTGCTGCTCAATCAAAGCTAAGGTAGAGGTTACACTATTAATTGAGACATCTCATTGTTTTGCCTCGAAAAGTTTTCTAAGTCTTTGTAAAGCAAGCATGTCTGCAACTTCTAATAAATGCTAAGCCAGTAATGTTAAATCCACACTATCATTTAACTCGTCATATCTAGAAACCTATTCCCATCTATGAAATGAAGCAAAACACTAAAAACTATAGGTTTCATACCTTCAACTTTTATTATTATCAATACCTCTTAAGAACAAAATTCTCCTTATTCTAATCAATGTAGTGTAAACTAACATTGTGAGCCTTCTCAACCTATTATGTTCCTAGTTTATCAAGGCTATTGTGTATGTATAACAATAATAAAGAGCGGATACATTAATTTGGGTAAAAACTTTAGCCTGAAACATTTTCATCTGGGTATGAAAACAGTCTTGGTGTAGTGACCCGGATTTTTTATCGATTAATTTTGTACATTAAATATTATTTTAAATGTGAGTTGATAATATAAATGGATTTTTATATTGAGTTATCGATTTAATAATCAATAAAGGTTTAATTTCAAATATATTGAAATATCGTAATGTTGAAAAAAACTAATAATTGAATTTGAAGATAAAACTGAATTGAAACTATTCAGATGATTAATATAAATTTTATTTGAGTATAAATGATAATAATAATTTATTATCAAGGAATTAATTGTGTTAAATTTAATTTATATTATATCGATTTAAATTGATATCTTCTCCATACGATCGAATGAGGCTTCGAAACTCATTTCAATATGTTCAAAATAGTGGTATAACTCTAGAAATGCTAGTTGTTGCAATCAAATAGGAGTTCGAAAACATGTGATAATTTGAATTAAATAAAATCGTACCAGTTCAATTCAAAATAATATAAAATATAAAATATAAATTACTTCCTTTTACCCTAAGCTAAGAAACAACGGTACACTGCAAACCTACTCTAGCTACAGCTCTTCTCTTTCACATCGCGTACGTTGGTCTCCTACCTTCACTACGTACGAAGTTAAAAAAAGATGTAATGTCTATGTACGTTATTTCTATTGCTCGAGCCTATATATTTGCCCATCGCCTTCGATTTCCTTTTCCATTCTCAAGTTAGAGAATTCATTCGAGCCTCTTAGATTTTTCAAATCGCGAAATTTCATTCCACCACAAATTAAAATAATGGAAATCGAATTCAAAGTTTCCATTTCAAAATTCATATTTGGAACATCACGTAATGAATTACAATCTTGTTCAAACAAGGCAGTGAAGCTAGTGTACTCTCACGCCTTTCAATCAGCAACATTGGAGTTGGTTCGAAGGTGGTGTGGGTTCATGGTAAGCGATGATGTCTGTCTGACATCAACGATGAGGTGCTCTGCTGGTTGATGAACGGATGGAGTTAGGTGCGACGTGTTCAGATTTGGGGGCAGAATGAGATGGAGTTCATAATTTATGCGTTTCAAGACTGCTTAGTGAATTATTGGAGGTCGCGATGTCTTCTGGGAGGATTGTCAGTTCAAATGTAATGGTCGACTGTAGTGATGTCGCGATGAACAGGAAGCGGTTAGACGGAAAGATGTGTTGCTAATGGGTAGGACCGAGGTAATAGGGATGTGATGTCAGTTTGGGTTGTCGTTGTGAAGTGATTGTAGGGTAGGTTGAGTTGCGAGTGGTTGAGGATCTTGACAGTAGGTTTCAGAATTCCACTCGAATGGCTATAGGCTGAAGTGCATAGCTGGAGAAGAAAAGGGATTAGGTAATTAAGTTAAATAATTTTTTATGCTTAAATTCATTAGTCATGTATATACACACATATATAAAGTCTTGTTGAACTCACAATGCCATATTTAAATACATACAAGATTTCATCGAATGAAACCGATCGAGTGATCTGTAGCCCCAGGATACATAAGCTGGAATTTATTTTGGAACCAGAATGGATTGGAAAAATTAAAATCAAATTGAGTAAACTCACTCTCTGGATTTTTATTTAATATAATGTTATATGTTGTCTGTTGGTTGTTTGGATGCATTGAAATATTATTGTGGCTATCATATATATATATATATATATATATATATATATTAGTTATATAGGTTTGGTGGTTGTGGCTATGCATATATATATATATATATATATATATTGGATATATCATGCAAAACCATTAGCGGATGCCCGCAGTATCATTAGCGGATGACCATATGCACCCCCCAATATATTACAGTGGATGACCTTCTATATCGCGATATCCTTCCAGATGGGTATTATTTATGTTGGCTAACATCTGTGGATGCAGGAAAACAGGTTGGAGGGGTCCAACTGGATTCCTCAAAATTTATTATTGTTTGTTCCATATATATTATCATATATGAGGTGTTAGAAAACCTGTGGTTGATAATTGGGTGATTTGGATGTTTGAATATCACTGGCCCTAAATATATAAAAATATCAAAAAAAAAGAAATTTTGAGATTTAAAAGGAGAAACCTATTTTTCTAAAAATAGAATTCGAGTGGGTACAAAATATTAACTTGTTTTGAATAATAAAAACAAGTAGTGAATTTATAAACGATGTTTATAAATGAAATGGAATAATTATCATTGGATAATTTGAATATTTAAATTCAAATGTGAGCTTAAAATGGGAAGTTGGAATCCTTTTAGAGAAGTAAACAATGAAATTTATTCTAATGTTCGGAATGTAGATTAAATTGAATAAATCCATAAGATTTATGTTTTGAATTCGACTCGGTCGAATTAATAAATTATTTCTGGAAAGCATATTTAAATTGTATTAGATAGAAACTGAAATTAAATATGAAAATAGATTCTACAATTATACATATGCGTATATATAAGTTATAATAATAAAATATTCCAAATTAAGAACCAGGTTTCAAATAGATTTTGAAATGAAACTTGTTTGAATATATAATACAAGGAAGTTGAATTTATAAACGATGTTTACAAATTTAGTGAAATAAATTAATTTAAAAGTTTGAATTTCAGTATGAATTCAAAAGTGAATTGAAAACGTTCTTTTAAAAGAACGATTGATTATATTCCATAATTCAGAATATAAATGAATTGAGAAAAATCCAACGAATTTATAATTGGAATTCGATTATAATGAATTGTAAAAAATAATTTATTTCAAATGGAATTGTAATATAATATACATGAATGAGTTGTAAATAAATTTACGACCAAGTAATGACAAAAATCGACAAGTAGGGATAATCAGAAATATTAAGTAAGATTTGGAAGACTAGTTTAATTTATATTTAAAATATGGAAGAATGGAATTAAAATTTGTTAATAAATGAAGTTTAAACGTTTATATTTAAATATAATCAAAACGAACTCACCGCAGCATGGTAGATCGTAATTTGACATTTCGAACTTCAAGTGAGTATATAGACTCAATTTAAGTCGGAATTCTTTGCAACAAGAATCATCGGGATCGATTGAATAATAGTTTTCTAATGGAAGAGAAAAATCAAGATTTCGTTTTATAAATTCTAAGTTATGTCAAAATCAAATTTCCAGAAAAACAACGCTATAATCATTATTAAACCATAATAGTTATTAAATTAAATTGAAGGACTTTAAGCTAATTTTTTTGATTTCTAAAATCCAGACATGAGTTATAAAATAAATATGACCTCAATTGAAGTTAATAAGTTAATTTTGAAAACAGAAAGCAGATTTTTAATTATTGAATAGAATTAACTAATTAGAAGAATAATTAGTTAATCGAGTTTTGGATCAAGTTTAATTTTGGATAAGTGAATGGGAGTTGAGAATTTGTATCTAAAATCGAATATGAAACTTGAATTGAAAATGGAATTTAATTAGTTTATAAGCAAGTTAAAAAATATATGAATGTGTTATGTTCAAATAAAATGTGAAATGGGCAAAAGAGAGCGAATTGTGTTAAGACGACTGGATTGAGTTGAAACAAAATTGGAATATTTAGATATGTGTTAAGCAAGTTTGGAATGAAGTGTGTAAAGAGATATAAATTGAAATGCCTGACAAAGAGGTACGTATTTAATTCAATATGAGTTTTTATGCGCCAAATCGACAAGTTACTTGGCTTTTTAATTTTCTTTTTGAATGGAAAGGGCCTAGAGAGATGTTTTGTAGTTGTATCGACTGACCCGTACAATGGAGACGCTGGCGAAATTTTCCGAAAATTTAAGGAGATGGAAAAATTTATGAAAAGTTAGATAACTAAAAATTGACTTGTCAATTATATACGAAATTTTAGTAAGCAAATAAACGTATAATGGAATTTTATACGAAAGGAAGCAAATTTTTAAAATTAAATCTTGGGAGATGGAAGGAGAAACGTATGCACATTTTAAAGTGAATGGTGGTTTAAAAGTAAACGTTTTACAGACAAAAATGATTTTGTTGATAAGAATTTAAGAAATGAAGTTAAGGAAATTAGAAACTGACTGGAGATTAGTTGAGTTGAATGACTTCCTGAGTGTCGATCTGATGTTGGTTTCGGCCTTTAGAGTTGATACTTGGGGAATTGTTCTCTTACTAGTTTACAGTTAGGGAATGATGAATGTGGAAGAATAGTGATTGGTGAATATATGGAAATATTGTGCCCATAGTTATAATTCGGCCAGTTGGTCTAATTTCCATGTTCTTTTAAGCTAATTCATTGTCATACTCATAAGATACCATCATACCTTAAAATTGATAATTCAATTTGATATTACATCACACATTAAAGGAAACTATATGGGTGGAGCAGCATTAACCAATGATAGCTGCACCCTTATTACAAATCTTCTCACGCATTTTAAGACACCCATACTTAAATCATTTAACCGCTAATGGTAGACTTCAATAACTGATTTCAAACCGAGCAACGGTATGAACTTGTAGCCCTTGAAACCTGCTTCGGTAAATATAGTTTTCCATTCGTTTTCAGTCCTTTCTTTTCCTGTGGTATGAACCATCATATGCACATCAAATACATACTGAGTTCTAGCCAAGTCACAGTCCTCGTTTTCTGTATTCATAACCATATCTATTATAATCACTTTTTGTTGAAAGTGCTGCAAATTTCTAGTGACTTCTGAAGAATGAAGATGCAATAAATTTCTAGAGAATTCTAAAGAATGAAGATGCAACAAATTTCTAGAGAATTCTAATGATATTAATAAGTTGCCTTATGTAATGTTATTAAATATGTTACAAGATAAATCTGGAATTTTGTATTATTATTAAATAAGTTACTTGATGAATGTAGAATGTTCTCTCTAGAGAACTCTAATAATAAACAATTGTAATGAGGTGCCTATAAATATGAGCATGGGCACATTGTAAGGTCGTAGCAAAAAATCTTCACATCAATAAAATTCTTCCATTACAAAATCTTTTCTCCATTTTCAACTATTTCAACTATTCCAACTATTCAACTATTTTCCATTACAACAACTACTAACAAGTGGTATCAGAGCCACTACATTAACAAGTGGTATCAGATCTACAACTACTAACAAGTGGTATCGGAGCTTTGTTCGTTCGCATATTGGGCAAAAGAAAATTCCAATCGTTACAAGCTATGGCAATTCTACTTTTTTCGTCGTCGTTTGTTCTCACAAAAGAAAACTTTGAAGAATGGAGTAACAAAAAGAAAGAAGAATTGATCTCCAAAGGGCTATGGGAGATCGTTGAAAGTTGCTATGAATGGCCAAAAAATATCAAAGATATGACCGAGGAAGAAAACGAATCATTTACAAGTTTGAGACGGAAAGATCTTCAAGCTCGTGTTATGATGAGTCAGAATGTCGACGAAGTAACATGGAATCATATTCATGGAGAATATACTGCAAAAGATTCATGGAATGTATTGAAAGAAATATATGGAAAGAATGACACAACTATAATAGAAGAAAACAAGAAGAATAGTGAACTAGAGACTGATATTGAAGCTGAAAAGTTGGGAGTAGAAGAAGAGAAGAAATTCGATAAAGATGAAAGTATACTTGCAGAAGCTACGGATCCTATTGAAAAAAGAGCAGTGCAAAACTACGAAGAAGAAGAAGCACCTGCTAAAGGAAAAGTAACTGCTGAAGATATGCAAGTGACTGTAATGAAGAATATTGCAGGTTATGTTCATGAGACGATAGTGCAGATCAAAGAAGAAATTAACTTCAAAACAGGATAGGACAGTCCTAAAACTGTAATGGAGGAAATAAGTCTCTCAATTGGTGCAAAACACAATACAACGTCATGGAAAACGATGGATGCTTGGAAAAAAGAAAAAAGAAATTGGGAAGACAGAGTAAGATTTCCGATGCGTAGCTCTACCCGGTTCTCATATGCACCAGGTATAGCTAGAAAATGTAGAGTGCATAGGTGTGCACTTCATAGTAAGTGGATGTCCCCACCAAAGAAGAAGACAAAAAAGAAAATCCAGATAATATCCCTATTTTTACCGAAACAAGTAAAATATAAAAATTAGATAGCAATACGAAAGAGTACAAGTACTGCAGGACAGAAGAGCAAGCTGCAGACATTTTCACAAAGGCATTGCCAAGAGCAAGATTTAAGCAACTTCGAACTATGCTTGGAGTATCCGAAATTTGCATCAAGGAGGAGTGTTGAAAGTGGTGCAAATTTGTAGAGACTTCTAAAGAATGAATATGCAACAAATTTCTAGAGAATTCTAAAGAATGAAGATGCAACAAATTTCAAGAGAATTCTAATGATATTAATAAGTTGCCTTATGTATTGTTATTAAATATGTTACAAGATAAATCTGGAATTTTGTATTATTATTAAATAAGTTACTTGATGAATGTAGAATGTTCTCTGTAGAGAACTCTAATAATAAACAATTGTAATGAGGTGCCTATAAATATGAGCATGGGCACATTGTAAGGTCGTAGCAAAAAATATTCACATCAATAAAATTATTCCATTACAAAATATTTTCTCCATTTTCAACTATTTCAACTATTCCAACTATTCAACTATTTTCCATTACAACAACTACTAATAAGTGGTATCAGAGCCACTACACTAACAAGTGGTATCAGAACTACAACTACTAACACTTGATGATGAGCACACGAGAGCTCGATCCAGGGTCATTCCCTCTCCGGGGAGCAGGAGGTGGAAATGCAGGTGCTGTTGATGGTTTCACATACTCGGGCAGCTCTCCACGTCTAACCCGTTCCTCAATCAAATCACGAAGATGTCTGCACTCATTCGTGTCATGACCGTCCATATCAGGGAATATGAAGTGCTTTCCAGAATCTAGTTCTCTTTGCGATGGCTACCTCCTGGGAGGCTTTGGGTAGGAGACAACGCCATTTGTGTCCATGTAGATGTCAGAAAGTGAAGCAATGAGCTCAGTATACTTTTCATATTTGGACCCTCTCCGGGGCTGAGTGTTGCGATCATTCTTGACGGCGGCTTTTCCTTTGCCATTTCCAGAATCAGACAGTTCTCCATCTTCGGGCATGTTGATACCGAGAACTTTCTTCTTGGAAGTTGCATCTTCCTCACGAAGAAATCTATCTGATTAAAGGTAGAACTCGCTGAGAGTCCACGGTGCATCTCGGTAAAAGATTTCATGAGTTATGTGTTATCCAGAACGGCGGATATCGCTGCCATCTGTACCATCGATTGTTCAGGGCGATCAACTGATGCTGCTGCAACGTTGAATCTTTCCAGAAAGGAACGCAGAGTTTCTCTAGGCCTCTGCTTAATTGTGGTGAGTGACATGACATTCTTGGGTCGTGCGATGTGGACCCAAACTGTTCAAGGAAGCGAGCGACCAACATATTCCAGCTATTGATCAATTCCGTTTCTAGCTGCCGAATCCACATGGCTGCTATATCAGTCAGAAAAAGGGGAAAACACTTAGCCATGACATTTTCCGACGCCGATTGAGCTTCCATATGCCGTTTGTAGCGCATCAGGTGCACGGTAGGATCTGTATGGTCGTTGTATGGCTCCAGTTGTGGGAGTTTGGAATCCGGGGGATTGCGGGAATTCCTGATTTCCTGAGTGAATGGGTTGTGATTGACGTCATCCACGTCATTCTGATAGGTGCGGCCTCTCGAGAGGCGTTGAATCAGATCAACGAGTCGATTGCCTGAAAAAATTGTTGCAAACTACCAAAATCAGAGCTGGTGCCCCCAGCGTTGAATATAGGACGGGATGGAAGCTATTGGTGAGCTGTTGCCTGGGGATCGCGGCTCGCAGATCGCGGATCGAGGGTGGCGACCCGACCCGGTTCGAGGGGGTCGGTTCGTGCGGCAGGTTAGTGAAGGCCAAATCGTGGTTCGTGGGGAGCGAAATAAGGAGGGGCGATCCGACCCGGTGCTGGTGGCCCGTCACGAGCCGATCCCTGCTGCAGTTGAGTGAGATTTTGCGCTCCGGTATCCATCCAATCTGGAGCTGAAGTCGGTCACTGTGCATTTCCAAGAATGAGGGGGTTGCCCCCGAGTCCATGTGATGCCAGAGCCGCTTCTGTGGCTTCATTTCCAATGACTGGAGCATTGCTCGGCCTTCCATCCATCCGAGCGAAGAATTGGTTGATCATTTCCTGTTGTTTCTGAAGGAGATCATCTTGCCGTGCCATTTGATATCTCAGTTCAGTGAGAACTCCATCTCGTCTCTGGTCAAGTATGCAGAAGGATCTCCATGAGAGGAAGCTTCCTGGCTTGCCTCGTTCCTTGTGTCTTCAGCGTCAGCATCATCAGCATGAGCGGAAATTCCAGTCTTCTTCCTTTTGATTGCCATTTATCCAACAGCCAAAAAATCCAAGCAGAAATTGAAGTTGTCGTGTGCCTCCCTTCCTGGCGCACCAAAATGTTAGACCAAAATCTGGGCCTAACACCAAAATGCAGATCGCAAATCACAGAGTGCAGAAAAAAGTAAATAAAGAGGAGACACGAAGTTTTTATAGTGGTTCGGCTCAAACCAAGCCTATGTCCACTTTATCTCTTCTTAAATCCTAAGAAGATACAAGTACAATTCTCTCAGTTTATACACGAAATCCCCGTGTTTATAATAAGGGGTAAGAGATCATAATATTATACACGAAATCCCCATGTTATAATGTGGAATTTGGCTCCTTTGCTGCTGAAATTGCTTTGTAGAGAGCAATGGTGGAAGCTGTGAGGAGTTAGAGCCAAAAGATCCTTCAAAATGCCTTCAAATGGTGTATTTATAGCTGTAGGAGAGCTTCTGGGAAGACAGGTTCGTGATGGGGTACGCGACACCCGATCCGGGAAAATAGGAGAGCGAATAGCCTTGAGAATAGGTCAGAATAAGCTACGCAGGAGCAGGTTCGGTGGTCGGGTCGTGGTCACATAGGGCGAGCCGAGCCGGGGGTTCAGTGGTGACGACCTGGAGTGGTCAGGTTGTGGTCCACATGTGCTTTACAAGACGAGGTGCATCACGAGCAGGGGCGGGTCCCACGAGCAGATGTCATTTTTTGAGTATTCGGTACTAGGTTACAACCCTTCACGGAAATGGGCATAACTTTCAAATCGAAAGGCCGATTGAGCCAAACCAAAGCTCAAACTGAAGCTAATTCAGAGAGATACAAGAATTATGGAGCTTTGCTCTGTAATCGCTGTTTTCGGGCCCAGAAAAGGTCATCTGGTAGGAGTTCTGGGCAGTTCTTCGTTGATGATGCGACTTTGACCTAATCGCTTCCTGTCTTCTGACAATGTTCTCCATATCCGAGCGCGATGCAATCCATATATTCAGTGTGACAGCTTTTACCAAAAAGTGCGTCAACAAGTTTCCCCCCAGGACATATCTTCCTGGTTGAAGGATGATGTGTTCTGGATAATCCAGGAAATCTATAAGCTATAGAAATCCGACAACGCCATGACCTCGTCGGGTCTGCCGGCTACAAATATAATTCATATCTGTAAAAGGATAAAGGTAAAACAAATGTGCCAAATCTTGACATTATTATTCAAAATTTCCGAGCATAAACCTTGTTTCGACGTCTAATGAGCATAAACAATACTAAAGAGACGTTTGAGTCATCCTGCCAAATCCTTGCAAGGGCCAACATTTCCAGGCATAATCCATACCCAGAAGTCCAAATCGCGTATAATCCATACCCGATTTCTTTTGTCACATCCTGACAAGACCGTTTGCAGGGCATAATCCATACCCTGGAGTTCAAACCGAGTATAATCCATACCCGATTTCTTTTGTCACATCCTGACAGGACCATTTTTCGTTCCTAAGTATAATCCATAATTAAGATTCCAAAGTGAGTATAAACCATACTCAGACCTATAGTAGAGCTACGCTTGCCATAGCCTAACAAGATAGTCTGTCCCTAGGCATAATCCATACCTAGAGTTTCATAATAAGTATAACTCATACTTTAACCGAAGTTGAAGTTCCTGCCACATCCTGACACGATACTTAAATTCTCCAAACGTAATCCACGCTTGGAAAGTCCTTATTCAATTCAAAATGCAAACCAAAGAAAATACTGATTGCTTTGACACCGAGTCCAGAGCACGCTTTGGGGATACATCCTAACCCTGTATGTGTGTACTCCGATTCAACCAATCGGAAAACCTAACGAAAGCAAAAACAAATCTTGAGGCCTAGGCAATGCAGAAAATGAAAGACGATCTCATCCAGATCAGTTAATGATGAGCCCACGAGTGCTCGATCCAAGGTCATTCCCTCTTCGGGGAGCAGGAGGTGGAAACGCATGTGTTGTTGATGGTTTCACATACTCGGGCAGCTCTCCACGTCTAACCCGTTCCTCAATCAAATCACGAAGATGTTTGCACTCATTCGTGTCATGACCGTCCATATCATGGAACATGCAGTGCTTTCCAGAATCTCGTTCTCTTTACAATGGCTCCCTCCTGGGAGGCTTTGGGTAGGAGACAACACCATTTGTGTCCATGTAGATGTCAGAAAGTGAAGCAATGAGCTTAGTATACATTTCATATCTGGGCCCTCTCCGGGGCTGAGTGTTGCGATCAATCTTGACGGCGGCTTTTCCTTTGCCATTTCCAGAATCAGACAGTTCTCCATCTTTGAGCATGTTTACATCGAGAACTTTCTTCTCAGAAGTTGCGTCTTCCTCATGCATAAATCTCTGCAATTCAAGGTAGAACACGCTGAGATTCCGCGGTGCGTTTCGGTACAAAGATTTCTTGAATTCTGTGTTATCCAGAATGCCGGATACAGCTGCCATCAGTACCATCGATGTTCAGGGTGATCAACTGATGCTGCTGCAACGTTGATTCTTTCCAAAAAGTAACGCAGAGTTTCTCTAGGCCTCTGCTTGGTTGTGGTGATTGACATGACGTTCTTAGGTCGTGCGATGAGGACCCGAAACTGTTCAAGGAAGCGAGTGACCAACATATTCCAGCTGTTGATCGATTATGTTTCAGCTGCGAATCCACATGACTGTATATCAGTCAGAAAGAGGGGAAAACACTTAGCCATGACATTTTTCGATGCCGGTTGAACTTCCATATGTCGTGTGTAGCGCATCAGGTGCGCGGTAGGATCCGTCTTGCCATTGTATGGCTTCAGTTGTGGGAGTTTGAAATCCGTGGGATTGCGGGAATTCCTGATTTCCTGAGTGAATGGGTTGTGATTGACGTCATCCACGTCATTCTGATAGGGGCGGCCTCTCGAGAGGCGTTGAATCAGATCAGCGAGTCGAATTCCTTCAAAAAGCTGTTGCAAACTACATAAATCAGAGCTGGTGCCCCCAGCGTTTAATGCAGGAGAGGACGGAAGTTGTTGGTGAGCTGTTGCCTGCGGATCGCGGCTCGCAGATCACGGATCGAGGATGGCGACTCGATCCGTTTCGATGGGGTCGGTTCGTGAGGCAGGTTCGTGAAGGCCGGATAGTGGTTCGTGGGGAGCGAACTGAGGAGGGGCGTTCCGACCCGGTGATGGTGGCCCGTCATGAGCCGATCCCTGCTGCAGTTGAGTGAGAGTTTGCGCTCTGATATCCTTCCAATCTGGAGTTGAAGTTGGTCGCTGTGCATTTCCAATAACGAGGGGGTTGCCTCTGAGTCCATGTTATGCCCGAGTCGTTTCTGTGGCTTCATTTCCAATGACTTGAGCATTACTCGGCCTTCCATCCATCCGAGCGAAGAATTGGTTGATCATTTCCTATTGTTTCTGGAGGAGATCATCTTGCCGTGCCATCTAATCTCTCAGTTCAATGAGAACTCTGTCCATCTCGTCTCTGGTCAAGTATGCAGAAGGATCTCCATGAGAGGAAGCTTCCTGGCTTGCCTCGTTCCTTGTGGCTTCAGCGTTAGCATCATCAGCATGAGCGGAAGTTCCAGTCTTCTTTCTTTTGATTGCCATTTATCCAATAGCCAGAAAATCCAGGCAGAAATTGAAGTTGTCGTGTGCCACCCTCCCTGGCGCGCCAAAATGTTAGACCAAAATCTGGGCCTAACACCCAAATGCAGATCGCAAATAACAAAGTGCAGAAAAAAGTAAATAAAGAGGAGACACGAAATTTTTATAGTGGTTCGGCTCAAACCAAGCCTACATCCACTTTATCTCTTCTTAAATCCTAAGAAGTTACAAGTACAATTCTCTCAGTTTATACACAAAATCCTTATGTTTATAATGAAAAGGGGTTAGAAATCATAAGATTATACACGAAATCCTCATGTTATAATGTGGAATTTGGCTCCTTTGGTGCTAAAATTTTTTTGTAGAGAGCAACGGTGGAAGCTGTGAGGAGTTAGAGCCAAAAGATCCTTGAAAATGCCTTCAAATGGTGTATTTATAGCTATATGAGAGCTTCTGGGAAGGCAAGTTTGTCATGGGCTATGTGGAACCCGATTCGGGAAAATAAAAGAGCGAATAGCCTTGAGAATATGTTAGAACAAGCAACGCAGGAGCAGGTTCGGGGGTCGGGTCGTGGTCACATAGGGCGAGCCGAGCCGGTGGTTCAGTGGTGACAAGTTGGAGTGGTCGGGTCATGGTCTACTTGTGCTTCACGAGACGAGGTGCTTCACGAGACGAGGTGCATCACAAGACGAAGTGCATCACGAGCGGGGGCGGGTCCCACGAGCCGATGTCATGTTCTGAGTTTTTGGTGCTAGGTTACACCCCTTCATGGAAATGGGCATAACTTTCAAACCATAAGCCCGATTGAGCCAAAACAAAGCTCAAACTGAAGCTAATTCAGATAGCTACAAGGGTTATGGAGCCAAGCTTTGTAATCGTTGTTTTCGGGCCTAGAAAAGGTCATCTTGTAGGAGTTCCGGGCAGTTCTTCGTTGATGATGTGACTTTGAGAAAATCACTTCCTGTCTTCTTACAACGTTCTCCATATCCGAGCGCGATGCTATCCAGATATTCTGTGTGACACCTTTTACCCCCCAGGACATATCTTGCTTGTTGAAGGAAGATGTATTCTGGATAATCCAGGAAATATATAAGCTATAGAAGTCCGACAACGCCTTGACCTCGCCAGGGCTGCCGGCTACAAATATAATCCATATCTGTAAAGGGATAAAGGTATAACAAATGTGCCAAATCCTGACTGTAATATTCAAACTTTCCGAGCATAAACTGTAACAACCTGTATTTTTGAATAAAATGTTATAACGTAAATCAAGGCAGAATTAAATTTTAAAATCTGAATCAAGGGAAACGGACTGTGCCATGGCGTTTGTCTCGGAAAAATACGCGAAATAGAGTCCGAGTTTTCGAAAATCGGAGTCCGTATGACCAAGTTATGGCCCGTCAAAGTTTTCAGAAAATTTTAAGTTCAAAAACAGTTCAAATTTGAATTCAGAATTCAAATTCAGCCATGCAGGACAGGCGGGAAAAATTCCCACCACCCCCAAGTCGACTGGGGAGTCGACTTGGGAGTCGACACACCCCAGGTGGTGTCGAGTGCCCAGTCGACAACCCTGTCGACTTGGGTGGTCGGCCAGTTTGGCCTGGGTGTACCTGACTTATTCCTCAAGACATGCTTTAGGGCTAGTGACGTGAATTGATGACTCAGATCTGAATTAAGGTTAATCGTATGGCCTAAACTAACCTATTCTTCTATAAAAAGACCCTAATACCTAGCCTAAATCAACACAAATCATTCCTACAACCAAACTATGCCAAAATGCTTCCTAATCATGGCCTCCACCTTCATATCATGGCCTCCATCCTCTTCATGAAAGTTTGAGCGTTCTAAGCTAGTAAAAGAGCCACCTTTCTTCATCAAAACAAGGATCTTTCTTCATACAAATCAAAGGAGCTTCTTATTTCTCAAGACAACTTGGAGCTTGTATTCATTTGAGGGTTTTTAGTGTTGCTAGTGTGGCTTCGTCTCAATCTTGTTTTATTTTATAGTCTTCATAGCATTGTAAGCCCTATTCTACTCTTAGATTCTAACTATGAAGTTAAATATGACATGTTGCAAGTTTGAATTTGGGCCTAAGTATGATTTGTGCTTTGATCCTATCATGTTATGCATAGATTTATTCTATGCATGTTTGTAAAGCTATCACCTTGACTTTGTGCATAGAAAGTTATGAGCTTTGATTTGAAATGTTGCATAAAGCAATATAGAATCATAACCCTTATGTTATCATGCATATGATGTTATATGCGAATCACTAGCTATCATCCTATGTCATTTATGACCATGTTTCACTTATTTTGCTAAAGTTATATCATGCATGTTTTGAGGCTTATAATGTAATATGCAAGTTTATGAACACATTTGCCTCATATGCCACCATATTTAACTTGTGACCAAAGCACCCTTATGCTATTATGTTTAACTTGTGACCAAAGCACCCTTATGCTGTTATGCATGCTTGTGGCCAAAGCACCCTTATGATATTATGCATGCTTGTGGCCAAATCACCCTTATGCTATTATGCATGCTTGTGGCCAAATCACCCTTATGCTATTTTGATATGTTTGAGGCCAAGTCACCTTTTATGCTATCATACATGTTGAGGCCATATGCTAGTATGTTGAACCCCCTTTGGCCTCAAATATCACCATGTTTAACTTGTGATAGACTTTGCCATCTCATGTCCACCTTGTCATATTCTTATATTCCACCCCTTCCCCCCCCCCCCACTTTTTTGATCTATTTGTGTTGTTGCGAACTTACGTGCGATGGGTTACGTTATGGGTAAACTTAAATGACATGAAACATGACTCGAAAATATGACATGTGATTACACTTGAAATATGAACATGGACATGACGTGTAGAAAACATGAAAGTGGCCAACTCGAGGTTGGGTTGAGTTTGTAGCATAAATCTACCCGGAACCGACCGGCTTAACTAGTGGCTACAAACAATAGGACCCAATGTGAGTAGTTGGTCACATCTCACTTGAAACCCGAGGTTAGACTAGGTTGTGGTGTAAAGCTACCCGGACCCGCCCGGCTTAACTAGTAACCACAACATAGTCTAATGTGAGAGGTTGGGGTGCATTAACTTAATTAATACCACATAGTAGGGTTAAGTCATGGACTACTTGAATACTTAACCAATTAAACACGATGGATTGGTAGGGTTAAGTCATGGACTACTTGGATATACTTAACCAGTTGAACACGATGTATTGATAGGGTTAAGTCATGAACAGCTTGGATACACTTGACCAACTCAATACATGGTTAGGATAGGGTTAACCACACTTAATTCGTTTAAAACCCTAGTTACGTGGTCCTTTTCAGCAATAACCTACTTGGGAGTATCTGGATACCCTGGACTAGGCTAGGGTGGGGCACGATTACTGACTGATTGTAAGAGACCAAAAGTGATGGCTGAAGAGTGCACCGGTTGTTCATGCGGACCATGGTCGTGCACATTAAGTCCGGAGTTAAACATGGGCACCGGTAGGTTTAGACTGTGCGTGCTTGAATTGTGTATGTGGTTTACACTTTAGGGCTGGATACACCCTAGGGTGGACCTTGCATAGTTAACTACATTCCATGATTAGGCCGTATGACATCGATACACGATGAGTTAGGCTTATAGGGAGCCGATCGACTAGACCGAGTAGTTGGACCTTGATTTAGGTCATCTCATGATGTTGGGCCAACCTTGGGCCAAGGGATCATTTCTTGTTTATACTTGACATGGATTAGAACACTAGTACACCTGGTGCAAATTAACCTTGTATATGTGATGCCACACTTGATCTATCTTGTTAACTTTTCACCATGCCAGTTATCACCCTATGATTCATCTCTGTTTTACATATCCAGTTAACTTTATTAGTTTTTTTTACTAATAGTAGGTAGGACTTACCAGTCTTTTTGACTGACCCGTTTTCTTTCGCCTCTTTTCTTCCGTTCCCCCCCCCCCAGGTTCTCAGGGTGGGAATATTAGCACCTAACATTGATCTTTAGCTTGCTTACTGGATAGCTCATGTACGGTTTGGACTTGAGCTCGCTATGGCTTTATCACTTCTACTATGGGGAATAGTTTACTTTATGTTATTTCCGGTTTTCAGTTGATGTTTCTACACTTGTAGTAGTTGGAAAATAATGACTCGGTACTTTGATGTAACTTGACTATGGTTTTGAAATAGTAGTTTTATCCGCTTCTTTACTTACTCTGTTTTACTTATATGTTCTGTCCTGTGATATCTTTATGCATGTTTACCTCGTTTAACGCCCCTCCAAAGCTAGTGCGCTTGCAAGAGTGACATTGGCGGAGGTGGGGTGTTACATTTGGTATTAGAGCATAAGGTTTACGAGATTGAACAAAAGGTTTTTAAAACTTACCTTTTTGAAAAACTATTTTCAAAACCGATTATAAAGAAGTATTTTTCCAAGAAAAGTCTAGTTTATTTTAAAAGGCTATTCCCCAAAAGCCATTAGCACTATCCTTTGTTCCCTCGTTCTCAATCTATCTTTTTCTTCGTTTCATTATGGCCGATAATTTTGCCATTCTGGAGGGCATACCAGTACCTATTTGGTTTAGAAGGTACATGGAGGCAAGGGCGAATGAAGCCGGCACCGCGAACATTCCTCCTCCTTCCCCCGTGGCTAACATTCCTCCCCCTCCCGTAGCTGAGGTTCCTCCTCCTCCGCATCCACAAGCGGATTTCGTGAAGATTTGCAAGGACTTTAAGGCGATGGGTGGCAAGAATTTTGTTGGGACGGAGACTTTTGTTGAGGCAAGAAACTGGTTGAAGGAAACTGAAGACCTCTTTGCTATCTTTGATATAGAAGACCGTAGGAAAGTTCTGTTGGCAGTATGGCTATTGAAAGAGGAAGCTGCATATTGGTGGGTAGTCACCACCACTACTAGGCCAATTCAAACTTGGGATGATTTTAGGAGAAGGTCTGGACTGAGGTTTCTATCATCAGCAGAAGAAAACCTTCAGATGGAGAGGTTCCTATCTCTAAAGCAAGGGGACATGACAGTTAGGGAATACGTGGATACGTCTAATCAACTTGCTCGGTTCGGTCTAGACTTGGTTAACACAGCTCAGAAGAAGGCCCTACACTTTGCTCTAGGATTGAATGAGCCATTGCACGATTTGGCCATGTCCCATATACCCATGGGGGCGACCTTCGAGAGTTTGGTGAATATGGCCCTGCTTCAAGAGGAAGATAAGAGTGGTAAGAAGGAGGTCAAGGCAAATGAGTCTCAAGGCAAGAGGAAAGATTCCGAGAAAGGGACAAGAACAACAAGAAGGGAAACAAGGGCAACAACAACAACAAGGCAAGAGAGACAAGGAAGTGCAACTACTGTGGGATCATTGGGTACATAGCCAAATACTGTAAGAAGAAGAAGAGGAAGCTGGGCGTATGCTTTCATTGTGGAGAGTCTGGACACTATAGTAAGGATTGCCCGAAAAAGCGAGGACAAGGGAAAAGGCAAACTCAGCGAGCAGGACCCTCTGGAGGGCAGTTGCAGGCTCTCCTCGCACATCCAGCCTTTGGTCGAGGTAGTGTTTCTATAGAAAGTCATATTTTCATTTCTGATTTCCCTGTTCGTACCTTATTTGATTCTAGCACATCATATAGTTTGCACCTAAGTACTAGTCTAGTTGAAAATCCCGTTAGTATTTCAAATCCGATTGGGGGTTCCGCCCATCCATCTACGATTTGTATGGATTTGAAAATCTTTATCTTGAGCGTAGAATTCATGTTTAATGCTTATGTTCTCGGGTTTATGGGACACGGGTTGATTTTGGGCATGGATTGGGTGTCCAGTTATGGAGCCATTCTCGATTGTGAGCATAGGATAGTGAGGCTTATGACTCGCCTTGGCAATACCCTAGAGATTTCTTGTAAACCTCTGGATCCCGTCATGTTATGTTATCTTGAATCCCTCGACTCGTCTATTGACAACCTTCAATCTGTGAGGGTGGTCCGAGAATATCCTGGTGTCTTTGAAGAGGTTAAGGGGTTACCCCCTAAACGTGAGATAGACTTCCGTATTCATCTTGTTGATAATGCCAAGCCAGTTTCATTGCCTATTAGGCACATGGCCCCGCGAGGAAAGAGAGAGCTTAGCAAGCAAATCAAGGAGTTGCTTGAGAAAAATTTCGCTAGGCAAAGCATTTCAGAATGGGGTGCTCCGGTGGTGTTCGCCACTAAGGCGGATAGTCCATTTCGCTTAAGCATGGGTTATAGAAATCACCCTAGTAAGTACCTTTGGCAACATGGATTGGCATTTGTTTTCAAGAGATAGTTATTCTGCATGGAATACCGTATAGGATGTAAATGAGATCCAGGATTCACTAACGAATTTTGGAAAGCTTGCATGAAACCATGAGCACGCAGTTATGTTTAAGCCAAGTATTCTAGGGAAAGAATAAGTGGAAGTGGAATGACAGGCAACGGTGGAATAAGTTCTAACTCATGTTTTGGAAATAAGAATTAAGAAGCTACGGAATTGTGAAGTTAAAAGACGGTCAAGGCACGATAGGATTAAGCTCAAGAAAATGCGACTTAGAAGATTGAAGACCAGATACGCGCATCATATCTCTTTTTAAGAATATATCCTTGATCCTTATTATTCTGTAGAGCTTACTCGCATGCTATCTTTTAAGTATATCCACTCGGTCCTATTCTTAATCTTAGTTCTGTCGCAAACCCCATAAGGATTATGACTCGCCTGTTTGTGATATATAGTTGGGGTGAAGATGTCCGTCAAGTTGACCAAACTATTTGGGCTTTATGGGATATGGGTCATAGTTGATAGACTTAAGTAGAGTGCTCACTTTGTTCCGTTGAAGAGCAAGAGGACCACATCATGGCTAGCATCTGTTCATCTTCGAGAGATAGTGCGATTGCATGGAGTTCCTTCTAACATAGTTAGCGATCGTGACCCAATTCTCGCTAGCCAATTCTGGAATAGTTCGCAGGAAGCGATGGGTACGCGATTGAATCTAAGTACGACCTATCACCCACAGACGGATGGCCAGACCGAAAGGGTGAATATGGTACTAGAAGATCTGTTGAGGCTATGCATCCTTGACTTTGGTGGCACTTGGGAAGATCATCTTCCTCTCGTAGAGTTTGCTTGTAATAACAGCTATCAGGCAAGCATAGGAATGGCACCATTCGAAGCTTTGTATGCGAGGCCGTGCAAGTCACCAACATGTTGGTGGGAGACAACGGATGATCGTATACTTGGGCCTGACTTGAAAAGGGGTACATCCGAGAAGGTAGAGTTGATTCAAAGACGGATGAAAACGGCCCAAGATAGACAGAAATCCTACGCTAACAAGCGAAGGACAGATCTGGAATTCGAAGTTGGAGACATGGTTTTCGTGAAGGTTTCTCCTTTGCGAAATATGGTTCGTTTTGGAGCAGTTGGGAAGATGGCACCAAGACTCTTCCCTATTATAGAAAGAGTGGGGAAGATGGATCATAATTGCCCGAGAAGCTGGCCGGAGTGCACAATGTTTTTCATGTCTCGCATCTCCGAAAGTGCTTACATGAGTGAGCCGAAGTGTTTGAACCAAGTATTCTTGAAGACATTGAGGTGGAGAAAGAGGCGACCTTGAGGCGAGCTCCGATTCGTATCTTGGGAACGAAGATCAAGAAACTGAGGAATCGAGAAGTCAAGTTAGTAAAGGTTCAGTGGAATGAAGCCGAAGAAGATGCAACTTGGGAAACTGAGGAGAAGATGCGTAGGCTTTATCCTTTTCTTTTCGAGGGTACATTCTCAATCTCTTTGCCTAGTTAGCATACCTTTCTTTTGCTATCCATGTTTATCTTGTTATCTCGTTAATCCTGTCATGAGAACCTTAGGTAGGAGCCCTTTGGATGAAACATGTATTTGTAACATGTTATGCTTGATGGCTACAAGTGGTTGCAAGTGTTTGCAAGTGGATACCCGTGGATGCATGATACACCTTAGGCACTAAGATCGGCTCACACACTTTCATACCGCATATGCATGAGTGTTTATGCTTATTCATGGATGAAACTTGTACGCTATCACATGGATGTTGCATATGGATGGATGTTATGTGCACTGATGTAGGGATTATAAGTTATGTTAGGAATTTGCATACATATGGACGCATTTCACAAGCATGTTTTGCATTAAGGAGGTTTAGTGAATCAGTAACCGCCTGATGTTTGCATTAGATAAGTAAATGTACACACACCTTTGCATATGTTCATACAGCATTTAGAATCCTTTAAGGACAATGACTGCTCGTGGATGAGGTTTTGAGTAGATGGATGATGGATGGTAGGATACGTTCTTCCTAACTTGAAGATTTCGGGGACGAAATCCTTTAAGGTGGGGAGAATGTAACAACCCGTATTTTTTGATAACATGTTATAACGTAAATCAAGGCAGAATTAAATTTTAAATTCTGAATCAAGGGAAACGGGCTGTGCCATGGCGTTAGTCTCGGAAAAATACGCGAAATAGAGTCCGAGTTTTCGAAAATCGGAGTCCGTATGACCAAGTTATGGCCCGTCAAAGTTTTCAGAAAATTTCAAGTTCAAAAACAGTTCAAATTTGAATTTAGAATTGAAATTCAGCCAAGCAGGACAGGCGGGAAAAATTCCCGCCACCCCCAAGTCGACTGGGGAGTCGACTTGGGAGTCGACACGCCCCAGGTGGTGTCCACTGGGCCGACTTGGGAGTCGACACACCCCAGGTGGTGTCGACTGCCCATTCGACACCCCTGTCGACTTGGGTGGTCGGCCAGTTTGGCCTGGGTGTACCTGACTTGTTCCTCAAGACATGCTTTAGGGCTAGTGACGTGAATTGATGGCTTAGATCTGAATTAGGGTTAATCCTATGGCCTAAACTAACCTAATCTTCTATAAAAAGACCCTAATAACTAGCCTAAATCAACACAAATCATTCCTACAACCAAACTATGCCAAAATGCTTCCTAATTATGGCCTCCACCTTCATATCATGGCCTCCATCCTCTTCATGAAAGTTTGAGCGTTCTAAGCTAGTAAAAGAGCCACCTTTCTTCATCAAAACAAGGATCTTTCTTCATACAAATCAAAGGAGCTTCTTGTTTCTCAAGACAACATGGAGCTTGTATTTATTTGAGGGTTTTTAGTGTTGCTAGTATTGCTTCGTCTCAATCTTGTTTTATTTTATAGTCTTCATAGCATTGTAAGCCCTATTCTACTCTTAGATTCTAACTATGAAGTTAAATATGACATGTTGCAAGTTTGAGTTTGGGCCTAAGTATGATTTGTGCTTTGATCCTATCATGTTATGCATCGATTTATTCTATGCATGTTTGTAAAGCTATCACCTTGACTTTGTGCATAGAAAGCCATGAGCTTTGATTTGAAATGTTGCATAAAGAAACATAGATACTCTCATAACCCTTATATTATCTTGCATATGATGTTAAATGTGAATCACTAGCTATCATCCTATGTCATTTATGACCATGTTTCACTTATTTTGCTAAAGTTATATCATGCATGTTTTGAGGCTTATAATGTAATATGCAAGTTTATGAACACATTTGCCTCATATGCCACCATGTTTAACTTGTGACCAAAGCACCCTTATGCTATTATGCTTAACTTGTGACCAAAGCACCCTTATGCTATTATGCATGCTTGTGGTCAAAGCACCCTTATGCTATTATGCATGCTTGTGGCCAAATCACCCTTATGCTATTATGCATGCTTGTGGCCAAATCACCCATATGCTATTTTGATATGTTTGAGGCCAAGTCACCTTTTATGCTATCATGCATGTTGAGGCCATATGATAGTATGTTGAACCCCCTTTGGCCTCAAATATCACCATGTTTAACTTGTGATAGACTTTGCCATCTCATGTCCACCTTGTCATATTCTTATATTCCCCCCCCCCCATTTTTTGATCTATTTGTCTTGTTGCGAACTTACGTGCGATGGGTTACGTTATAGGTAAACTTAAATGACATGAAACATGACTTGAAAATATGACATGTGATTATACTTGAAACATGAACATGGACATGACGTGTAGAAAACATGAAAGTGGCCAACTTGAGGTTGGGTTGAGTTTGTAGCATAAATCTACCCAGAACCGACCAGCTTAACTAGTGGCTACAAACAATAGGACCCAATGTGAGTAGTTGGTCACATCGCACTTGAAACCCGAGGTTAGACTAGGTTGTGGTGTAAAGCTACCCGGACCCGCCCGGCTTAACTAGTAACCACAACAAAGTCTAATGTGAGAGGTTGGGGTGCATTAAGTTAATTAATACCACATGGTAGGGTTAAGTCATGGACAACTTGAATACTTAACCAATTAAACACGATGGATTGGTAGGTTAAGTCATGGACTACTTGGATATACTTAACCAGTTGAACACGATGTATTGATAGGGTTAAGTCATGAACTGCTTGAATACACTTGACCAACTCAATACATGGTTAGGATAGGGTTAACCACACTTAACCCATTTAAAACTCTAGTTACGTGGTCCTTTTCAGCAGTAACCTACTTGGGAGTATCTAGATACCCTGGACTAGGCTAGGGTGGGGCACGATTACTGACTGATTGTAAGAGACCAAAAGAGACGGCTGAAGAGTGCACCGGTTGTTCAGGCGGACCATGGTCGTGCACATTAAGTCCGGAGTTGAACATGGGCACCGGTAGGTTTAGACTGTGTATGCTTGAATTGTGTCTGTGGTTTACACTTTAGGGCTGGATACACCCTAGGGTGGACCTTGCACAGTTAACTACATTCCATGATTAGGCCGTATGACACCGATACACGACGAGTTAAGCTTATAGGGAGCCGATCGACTAGACCGAGTAGTTGGACCTTGATTTTGGTCATCTCATGATGTTGGGCCAACCTTGGGCCAAGGGATCATTTCTTGTTTATACTTGACATGGATTAGAACACTAGTACACCTGGTGTAACTTAACCTTGTATATGCGATGCCACACTTGATCTATCTTGTTAAATTTTCACCATGCCAGTTATCACCCAATGATTCATCTCTATTTTACATGTCCAGTTAACTTTATTAGTTTTATACTAATAGTAGGTAGGACTTACCAGTCTTTTTGACTGACCTGTTTTCTTTCGCCTCTTTTCTTCCGTCCCCCCCCCCCCCCAGGTTCTCAGGGTGGGAATATTAGCACCTAGCAGGGATCTTTAGCTTGCTTACTGGATAGCTCATGTAAGGTTTGGACTTGAGCTCGCTATGGCTTTATCACTTCTACTATGGGGAATAGTTTACTTTATGTTATTTCCGGTTTTCAGTTTATGTTTCGAGACTTGTAGTAGTTGGAAAATAATGACTCATTACTTTGATGTAACTTGACTATGGTTTTGAAATAGTAGTTTTATCCGCTGCTTTGCTGACTCTGTTTTACTTATATGTTCTGTCTTGTGATATCTTTATGCATGTTTACCTCGTTTAACGCCCCTCCAAAGCCAGTGCGCTTGCAATAGTGACATTGGCGGAGGTGGGGTGTTACATAAACCATGTTTCGACGTCTAATGAGCATAAACCATACTCAAGAGACGTTTGAGTCATCCTGCCAAATCCTAGCAAGGGCCAATATTTCTAGGCATAATCCATACCCAGAAGTCCAAATCGAGTATAATCCATACTCGATTTCTTTTGTCACACGCTGACAAGACCGTTTGCAGGGCATAATCCATACTCTGGGGTTCAAACTGAGTATAATCCATACCCGATTTCTTTTGTTACATCCTGACAGGACCATTTGTCGTTCCTGAGTATAATCCATACTTAAGATTCCAAAGTGAATATAAACCATACTCAGACCTGAAGTAGAGCTATGCTTGCCACGGCCTGACAAGATAGTCCGTCCCTAGACATAATCCATAACTAGAGTTCCATAATAAGTATAAGTCATACTTTAATCGAGGTTGAGGATCCTGCCACATCCTGACAAGATACTTAAATTCTCCAAACATAATCCATGCTTGGAAAGCCCTTGTTCAATTCAAAATGCAAAACCAAAGCAAATCCTGATTGGTTTGATACCGAGTCCAGAGCACGCTTTGGCGATACATCCTAACCCCGTATGTGTGTACTCCGATTCAACCAATCGGAAAACCTAATGAAAGCAAAAACAAATCTTAAAGCCTAAGAAATGCAGAAAATGAAAGCCGATCTCATCCAGATCAGTTGATGATGAGCCCATGAGAGCTCGATCCAAGGTCATTCCCTCTCTGGGGAGCAGGAAGTGGAAACGCAGGTGCTGTTGATGGTTTCACATACTCGGGCAGCTCTCCACGTCTAACCCATTCCTCAATCAAATCACGAAGATGTATGCACTCATTCGTGTCATGTCTGTCCATATCATGGAATATGCAGTGCTTTCCAGAATCTCGTTCTCTTTGCGATGGCTCCCTCCTGAGAGGCTTTGGGTAGGAGACAACACCATTTGTGTCCAAGTAGATGTCAGAAAGTGAAGCAATGAGCTCAGTATACTTTTCATATTTGGGCCCTCTCCGGGGCTAAGTGTTGCGATCATTCTTGACGGCGGCTTTTCCTTTGCCATTTCCAGAATCAGATAGTTCTCCATCTTTGGGCATATTGACATCGAGAACTGTCTTTTCGGAAGTTGCATCTTCCTCACGCAGAAATCTATCCGATTGAAGGTAGAACTCGCTGAGATTCCGCGGTGCATCTCGGTACAAATATTTCTTGAATTCCGTGTTATCCAGAATGTCGGATACCGCTACCATCAGTACCATCGATTGTTCAAGGCGATCAACTGATGTTGCTGCAACCTTGAATCTTTCCAAAAAGGAACGCAGAGTTTCTCTAGGCCTCTGCTTGTTTGTGGTGAGTGACATGACGTTCTTGGGTCATGCGACGTGGACCCGAAACTGTTCAAGGAAGCGAGTGACCAACATATTCCAGAAGTTGATCGATTCCGTTTCTAGCTGCCGAATCCACATGGCCGCTATATCAGTCAGAAAGTGGGGAAAACACTTGGCCATAACGTTTTCCGGCGCCGATTGAACTTCCATATGTCGTTTGTAGCGCATCAGGTGCATGGTAAATCCGTCCTGCCATTGTATGGCTCCGGTTGTGAGAGTTGCAAATCCGGGGGATTGCGGGAATTCCTGATTTCCTGAGTGAATGGGTTGTGATTAATGTCATCCATGTCATTCTGATAGGTGCGGCATCTCGAGAGGCGTTAAATCAGATCAGTGAGTCAATTGTCTTTAAAAAGCAATTGCAAACAACCAAAATCAAAGCTGGTGCCCCCAGCGTTGAATGCAGGAGAGGATGGAAGTTGTTGGTGAGCTGTTGCCTGGGGATCGCGGCTCGCAGATCGCAGATCGAGGGTGGCGACCCGACCCGATTCAAGGGGGTCGGTTTGTGAGGCAGGTTCGTGAAGGCCGAATCGTGGTTCATGAGGAGCGAACTGAGAAGGGGCGATCCGACCCGGTGCTGGTGGCCTGTCATGAGCCGATCCCTACTTCAGTTGAGTGAGAGTTTGTGCTCCGGTATCCATCCGATCTGGAGCTGAAGTCAGTCGCTGTGCATTTCCAATAACGAGAGGGTTGCCCCCTAGTCCATGTGATCCCGAGCCTCTTCTATGGCTTCATTTCCAATGACTTGAGCATTGCTCGGCCTTCCATCTATCCGAGCGAAGAATTTTTTGATCATTTCCTGTTGTTTCTGGAGGAGATCATCTTGCCGTGCCAACTGATCTCTCAGTTCAGTGAGAACTCCGTCCATCTCGTCTCTGGTTGAGTTTGCATAAGGATCTCCATGAGAGGAAGCTTCCTAGCTTGCCTCGTTCCTTGCATCTTCAGCATCAGCATCATAAGCATGAGCGGAAGTTCCAGTCTTCTTCCTTTTGATTGCCATTTATCCAATAGCCAAAAAAATCCAAGCAGAAATTGAAGTGGTCGTGGGCCCCCTTCCTGGCGCGCCAAAATGTTAGATAAAAATCTGGGCCTAGCACCCAAATGCAGATTGCAAATCAAAGAGTGCAGAAAAAAGAAAATAAAGAGGAGATACAATTTTTTTTAGTGTTTTGGCTCAAACCAAGCCTACGTCCACTTTATCTCTTCTTAAATCTTAAGAAGTTACAAGTACAATTCTCTCGGTTTATACACGAAATCCTCGTGTTTATAATGAAAAGTGGTGAGAAATCAGAAGATTATACATGAAATCCTCATGTTATATTGTGGAATTTGGCTCCTTTGCTGCTGAAATTGCTTTGTAGAGAGCAATGGTGGAAGCTGTGAGGAGTTAGAGCCAAAATATCCTTGAGAATGCTTTCAAATGGTGTATTTATAGCTGTAGGAGAGCTTCTGGGAAGAAAGGTTCGTAATGGGGTACGAGGCACCCGATCCGGGAAAATAGGAGAGCGAATAGCCTTGAGAATAGGTCGGAACAAGCTACGCAGGAGCAGGTTCGGGGGTCGGGTCGTGGTCACATATGGCGAGCCGAGCTGGTGCTTCATTGGTGACGAGCTGTAGTGGTCGGGTTGTGGTCTACATGTGCTTCACGAGACGAGGTGCTTCATGAGTCGAGGTGCATCATGAGATGAGGTGCATCACGAGCGGAGGCGGGTCCCACGAGCCGATATTATGTTCTGAATTTTCGGTACTAGGTTACACCCCTTCACAGAAATGGGCATAACTTTCAAACCGTAAGGCCGATTGAGCCAAACCAAAGCTCAAACTGAAGCTAATTCAGAGAGATACAAGGGTTACGAAGCTCGGCACCGTAATCGCTGTTTTCGGGCCTAGAAAAGGTCATCTGGTAGGAGTTCTGGGTAGTTCTTTGTTGATGATGCGAATTTGACCAAATCGCTTTATGTCTTCGGACAACGTCTTCCATATCCGAGCGCGATGCTGTCCAGATATTCAGTGCGACAGCTATTACGAAAAAGTGTGTCAACTAGTTTGCCCCCAGGACATATCTTGCTGGTTGAAGGAAGAAGTGTTCTGGACAATCCAGGAAATCTATGAGCTATAGAAATCCAACAACGCCATGACCTCGCCGGGTCTGCCGGCTACAAATATAATCCATATCTGTAAAGGGATAAAGGTAAAACAAATGTGCCAAATCTTGACAGTATTATTCAAACTTTCCGAGCATAAACCATGTTTCGACGGCTAATGAGCATAAACCATACTCAAGAGACGTTTGAGTCATCATGCCAAATCCTGGCAAGGGACAAAATTTCCAGGCATAATCCATACCCAGAAGTCCAAATCGAGTATAGTCCATACCCGTTTTTTTTGTCACATCCTGACAAGACCGTATGCAGGGCATAATCCATACCCAGGAGTTCAAACCGAGTATAATCAATACCCATTTTTTTTGTTACATCCTGACAGGACCATTTGTCGTTCCTAAGTATAATCCATACTTAAGATTCCAAAGTGAGTATAAACCATACTTAGACCGGAAGTAGAGTTACGCTTGCCACAGCCTGACAAGATATTCCGTCCCTAGGCATAATCCATACCTAGAGTTCCATAATAAGTATAAGTCATACTTTAACCGAAGTTGAGGATCCTGCCACATCAAGACAAGATACTTAAATTCTCCAAACATAATCCATGCTTGGAAATTCCTTATTTAATTCAAAATGCAAAACAAAAGCAAATCCTGATTGGTTTGACACCGAGTCCGGAGCACGCTTTGGGGATACATCCTAACCCCGTATGTGTGTACTCCGATTCAACCAATCGGTAAACCTAACGAAAGCAAAAACAATTCTTAAAGCCTAAGAAATGCAGAAAATGTAAGCCGATCTTATCCAGATCAGTTGATGATGAGCCCACGAAAGCTCGCTCCAGGGTCATTCCCTATTCGGGGAGCAGGAGGTGGAAACAGAGGTGCTGTTAATGGTTTCACTTACTCCGGCAGCTCTCCACGTCTAACCCGTTCCTCAATCAAATCACGAAGATGTCTGCACTCATTCGTGTCGTGACCGTCCATATCATGGAATATGTAGTGCTTTCCAGAATCTCGTTCTCTTTGCGATGGCTCCCTCCTGGGAGGCTTTGGGTAGGAGACAACACCATTTGTGTCCATGTAGATGTCAGAAAGTGAAGCAATGAGCTCAGTATACTTTTCATATTAGGGCCCTCTTTGGGTCTGAGTGTTGCGATCATTCTTGACGGCGGCTTTTCCTTTGCCATTTCCAGAATCAGACAGTTCTCCATCTTTGAGCATGTTGACATCGATAACTTTCTTCTCGGAATTTGCATCTTCCTCACGTAGAAATCTATCAGATTCAAGGTATAACTCATTGAGATTCCGCGGTGCGTCTCGGTACAAAGATTTCTTAAATTCTGTGTTATCCAGAATGCCGTATACCGCTGCCAATAGTACCATCGATTGTTCAGGGCGATCAACTGATGCTGCTACAACGTTGAATATTTCTAGAAAGGTACGCTGAGTTTCTTTAGGCCTCTGCTTGATTGTGGTGAGTGAAATGACGTTCTTGGGTCGTGCGATGTGGACCCAAAACTGTTCAAGGAAGAGAGCGACCAACATATTTGTAATGACCGTAATTTGGCAGGAGAATAATTAACTAATTTAATTATTAAATATCGATTTAACGATATCAATAAATGGAATTGAATAATATTTATATTTAATTAATATAAATAATAGGATAATATATTTCCAGAATAGCCGGAAATAGTAGAATTCACAATACGATGTGAACTGGACCTTATATAAGCTATAATTCAGTCTGGGGTTGAATTATAATAACGAATATATTGAATCGACGACAGTTGAATGTATAATTTATAATATAATTATAATCGAGCTCGAAATGGCACTGTAGTTCGCTATTTGGCGATTTGAACTTCAACCGAATGTACAGAATTCGTATTAAGCCGGATTTCTGTGAAACAAGAAACGTGTGGAGCTGGGGGGTATATCTTTCTGGTGGAAGAGGAAGATCGGGATTTCGTCGTGTAGATTTCGATTTACGTCCAAATCAAATTTCAGAAAAGTCGCTGTGGAATTCCTTTATATTTTGCGATGCCTTATATACGTTATAAAAGGATTATCGATATAAACTGAATATCGATAAATCTAAAATCTGGAATATCAAACTGTAAATTCTGATATGATATTCTGGAGCTGTATGATAATCCTTTGTGAATATATATGATAATATTAATTTATTAATATTTTATTTAATTATATTTAAATATATTTATATATTTAAATGGGTCATCCAGAGCTTTAAAAATACACTGTGTGAGCATACGAAGTCGGAATTCGACGAAACTAGTTTTGTTGGATCCGCGGTGTTGAATTATTGTTAGATTTCCAGTTTCGTGATTTTTAGAGTCACTGTGTAGCCGAACGGATTTTTAGAGTGAGAAACAATCAGTATTTTGACAGTTAAAAATACGCTGTGTGAGCATACGGAGTCGGAATTCGACGAAACCAGTTTCGTTGGGACCGTAATGTCAAATTCTATCAGCTTGTCAGTTTTCATGATTTTTAGGCATCGTATGTGTTCGCAGTGTTTTTTAGAAGACTGAATTGAATAGTATATAATAAAAAGAAAATATCTAAAATTCATTTGAGGTAAAAACAATGGCCACATGCTCATCCTTTCCACCACACAACAGAACCCGTCCCTCTATAAAATTACTTTTCCATCTTCTGTAGGAAATAAAATGCGCCGCCACTTCTTCATGTTTCTTTCAGAAAATGTTGGAAGTTAGAAAATCAAAATATATTCCAATAAAATTCCTAAAATCAAAGAAAACATATGGGTGAAATCCTGGAAGCTTGCTTTTCCATTTGGTACTCATTTTGTATTTTTCGAACAATGTTTTCCATCGTTGAAAACTGCTCAACGTGCCTAGGGTTCGATACCGCGACTGATTGAGGGATCGATGAGTGGTTTAAGGTTCGGATTTGGATTGGGGGGAGTAAATCGCACTAGCGTGCAACATTTGAGGGAGTTCGACGCATTTTTCCGTCGAGCGATGGGTGCTACAGCAACTCGGATTCCTGAGGTCGCGTCGAGAGGAGCAGATCGAGTTTGCTCAAATTGGTATAAGAATGAAGTGGTTGAGAAGAGAAGATCGATGATGTTTTTATTTCTGGAAATCATTGAGTAATGAAGGAAAGTAAGGGATCGATTTGTGGCTGTGTTTGAGGAGCGACGGGGTAAGGTCAGGTATTGGGGAAGACGGGTTGGAGGCAAGTGGGCTTGGGCCGTTGAAATCAAATTGAGTGAGGCCCAAATTCTTTTATAAATTAAAGTTTTATTTTTAGTTTAAAATATTGTATAACTTGTTTATAGCATATCTAATCCATACGAGGTCAGAATCGAGAACCGTAAGTTGCCTTAGGATCGTACGGACGGGAGCAACACAATGAGACTGACCGGGAGTGAATCCGAGCTCGTTACAATTTATGGAGAAATAAATTGTCCGACTGAATCAAATAACACAAACCGTTATTTAACGGCTAACGCTCAAATGTGAGTAAATCTCACTAACTCTGAACAGTTTATAATTTCATGTTGTATTTTTAGAACTGTTAGAAATTGTCTGTTTGATTGTGTATTGACTGTTTGATTGAACTGCTAGTCAGTTAATGAAATATTATATATATATATATATATATAATATATAAACAGTTATATAGTTGTATATTGATTCTGTTTATCAGAATAATTCATATTGAACTAGAAGTGATGATAATCATGTTGTGTAACATCTGTGGATGCAGGGAAACAGGTTGGAGGAATCCAACTGGATTCCTCAACAGTTATTTTACTGTGATTTATATATTGTGATATATAATGTGATATATAAACTGTTGGCGATTATATGTGTTTGCACGATAATGAACATCGTAATTTGACATGATTGAATAACATAACATACCGGAATGTTGGTAAGGAATAATTTCAAAGTGATATTGAAATAAAAATATTTATAAATAAAAATATTTATAAATAAAAATATTTATAAATGGAATATTTATAAATAAGGAATATTTATAAATTTGGAATATTTAGAAATAGGAGATATTCAAAAAGGAAATAACTTCAAACCATTTTCTTTTTGAATGGAAAGGCCTATGTGGCGAGTTTGGGGATTTTCCCGATGCTCCCGATACAAAGGAGGTTATGGCGAATTTTCCCGAGAATTTAAGGAGTTAGAATATTTCAAGAACAAATTTGAAAAGTAAATATTTGTAAACCATTTACAAATAGAATTGGAAAGGGAACATTATAAAAAGTAAATCATTTTTAAAGTGTAGAACCGTTATTTAAAAGTAAATCTTTTCAAATGAATAAAACGTTGTTAAAAAGGAAATCTTTATAAAGTAAATCGAATATGGTATTCGAAAGGAGAAATCGAATATGGTATTCGAAAGGAGAAATCGAATATGGTATTCGAAGTTAGTTAATCGAATATAGACATTCGAAAGGAGTTAATCGAATATGGTATTCGAAGTTAGTTAATCGAATATGGTATTCAAAGTTAGTTAATCAAATATAGACATTCGAAAGGAGTTAATCGAATATGGTATTCGAAGTTAGTTAATGGAATATGGTATTCGAAGTTAGTTAATCGAATATGGTATTCGAAGTTAGTTAATCGAATATGTTATTCGAAAGGGGTTAGTCAAGTCGAGTTAGTCAAATAGAGTTAACCAGTTAGAGTTAATCAGTTAGAGTTAACCAGTTGGAGTTAATTAGTTAGAGTTAATTGATTAGAGTTAAAACGAACTAGAGTTAATCAAATTAGTTATTTGAGACAGATTTAGTCAAATATAGTATTCAGGGTAAGTTGCCATCTTGTACGACTGCTAGCGTAATTCGCAGGGCTGTAAATAGCCTACGGCGGTCGAACGTTTCCTGAGGGAGTCAGGCGTAACCATTGTAATCGCTGCGATCTAGAGTCAAGCGAATGGAGTTTGATCGAATATTAGTTATTCGATAGGAGTTAATCGAATTGGTCGAACCAAGTAAGTCGAGTTAAGTTAGTCAAGTTATCGAGCCTAGTTAATCGAATCGAATTGGTCGAACCAAGTAAGTCGAGTTAAGTTAGTCAAGTAAGTCGAGCCTAGTTAATCGAATCGAATTGGTCGAACCAAGTAAGTCGAGTTAAGTTAGTCAAGTTAGTCGAGACTAGTTAATCGAATCGAATTGGTCGGACCAAGTATGTCGAGTTAAGTTAGTCGAGTTAGTCGAGCCTAGTTAATCGAATCAAATTGGTCGAACCAAGTTAGTCGAGTTAAGTTAGTCAAGTTAGTCGAGCCTAGTTAATCGAATCGAATTGGTCGAACCAAGTAAGTCGAGTTAAGTTAGTCAAGTTAGTCGAGCCTAGTTAATCGAATCGAATTGGTCGAACCAAGCAAGTCGAGTTAAGTTAGTCAAGTTAGTCGAGCCTAGTTAATCAAATCGAATTGGTCGAACCAAGTAAGTCGAGTTAAGTTAGTCAAGTTAGTCGAGACTAGTTAATCGAATCGAATTGGTCGAACCAAGTAAGTCGAGTTAAGTTAGTCAAGTTAGTCGAGCCTAGTTAATCGAATCAAATTGGTCGAACCAAGTAAGTCGAGTTAAGTTAGTCAAGTTAGTCGAGCCTAGTTAATCGAATCGAATTGGTTGAACCAAGTAAGTCGAGTTAAGTTAGTCAAGTTAGTCGAGCCTAGTTAATCGAATCAAATTGGTCGAACCAAGTAAGTCGAGTTAAGTTAGTCAAGTTAGTCGAGCCTAGTTAATCGAATCGAATTGGTCGAACCAAGTAAGTCGAGTTAAGTTAGTCAAGTTAGTCGAGCCTAGTTAATCGATTCGAATTGGTCGAACCAAGTAAGTCGAGTTAGTCGAGTCAAGTTAAGTTAGTCGAGTTAAGCTCGTCGAGCTGAATAAATCGATGTTAGTTTCATTGAAAGGAGTTATCGATGTTAGTTTCATCGAAAGGAGTTATCGATGATAGTTTCATCGAAAGGAGTTATCGACGTTAGTTTCATCGAAAGGTGTTATCGATGTTAGTTTCATCGAAAGGAGTTATCGATGTTAGTTTCATCGAAAGGAGTTATCGATGTTAGTTTCATCGAAGGGAGTTATCGATTATAGTTTAATCGAAGTGAGATTTTTCAAATATGAGATATTTGAAAAGGAAGAGTTATCGAATATTAGTTATTCGAAGAGAGATTATCGAATATCGTTTATTCGAGAAGAAGTTAATCAAATATAGGTTATTCGAAGAAGAGTTAATCAAATAGAGATTTCTCGAAGAGAGTTAATCGACAAATTCAATTATATCGAATTCGGGAAAGTACTTATACTTTTCCAGTGTTTAAATAGAGATTTATTTATTTATGAATAAATAAGAGTTAGGTTAATTATTCACTAGTAAGAATAGAAGTTATAATTAAAGTTAGATAATTCGAAAGTAGGGATTATAACGTTATCGTTATAACCAATGTTTTAAATATAGAAGTGGATTAGTAAAATTGAATCCGGGAAAGGTGTAAAGAAGTTGTTAAAGATTGAAAGATAAACTTTGACCATTTTGAAGTTATAACGTTGTCCAGTTAAGGTCTGAGAGGTAATTATACCCCAACTTGAGTGACTTCCTTCTTAACTAAGAAATGGTAAGGTTTAATCGTAAAGGAGTTTTGGAAAGGTTTTCCAAACGAGAATCAGAAATGTTTTCTGATAAAAGAAAATAAGAATTTAGAATATAGGGAAATAGGAGATAAGTAAATAAATGAACTAAAAAGGTTAATGTTAAATGATGTTTGTTCGATATAATTTCCATCTGGAAATAATATCATTGTTTGCACACTTGTTTTTCTTTGATGGTTAAATCACAGACTTTTGAAGTTTTGACCATTTTAACTATGTTAATATGGAGAGACCAGTTGGATTATTATCCAAAGAACCACTCTGTATTGGCATAAGCATTGCGAATCATATATGCCAAAGATAATTGAAGACGGAGTAAAATGCAAGGGCTGTTGTTTAAGTCTTAGATAACAGTGACTAAGATGGATATACTGAATAGTGCCTTCGGTTTGTCCAGTCCCAGGACAACTTGTATGGACGAAGGTCTGACAGAGTATATCTAATAAATCGCGTAAGTTGATCTATTCAAACGTATTCACGTTTGGTGGCAGAGGAATTCATTTCTCTTAGCTGTATACCCATGTTATTTTTGGATAAGTCAATTTGTGATTTGGCGGGTATGACGATGTGACATTCTAAGTGAATGAGGATGACTTGTGTTGATGAATGTCTGACAGGGTATTTCCAGAAAGGTCACGTACCTTGATTTCTTCAACCATACCAAGAGTGGAAGCGGAGAAGGAAACTTTTTTAGCTAACACGTAATGTACTGTCGTAGACGTCAATTAGTGATTTTCGATGGATCTGACAATGTGGCATTCGAAGTGAATCTGATGTGATGATAAAGCATAGCTTCTAGCCTCATCAACCGGTAAATGACAGAAATCGGGCAGGCAGCATGGCTAAGTTGGTCGCACCGAAGTAGGGTGTATAATCACCTATCTAGAGAATATTCCTTTGTTTCTTAAATCTATCAATGCTGTCCCATATATATAGGGGAACGGTTGTTGATCCCAACCGTTGGTGATATACATTCGATACACTCAAGCAAAATGAGTGGTCGGTCATGTGTGGCTGAGTTACAAGATGTTCTTGTTGAACTCCAGTGTATCGTTCCTAGAGTGCACTAATCGGAAGGTGGTTCCATGCCTTGTCATAGTTGGAAATCCATTATCCAATACGTGCTTGCGATTTTGATTGTATACTATATATGTAGAACGTGAGATGAAAGCGTTTCTGCTAGTTGATATCTATTTGTACATAGACATTATTATAACATCAAAAGGTTTTTGATATAAAGATATTTTGGATTCTCATAAGGGAAAAACACGTTCCGTTCTGCGGCGTGGTCTTATGAGATATCGTTTACTTGTTCATATACCTGTTTAAACTGTTTTACTCATACCAGTCCCATGACTGACCCGGAGTTTACTTTGCTGTTTTCCCTAAACTCTTGGGTGCCTAAATTTGTACGGGCAGTCAAGTAGTCGGGATTTCCAGATATACTTGAAGAGTTGGAGCAGGAGGCTTCTGGATCATATAGCTATTGTTTATTTCCGCTGTGTTGTAAGTGCTGTAATCTGATAAGTGCTATTGTATACATAACTGTTATATTTCAAGGTTATGTTATCTATTATATGTTATTCGTCCCACTGTGAGGTTCGTGTTACTCTGATGTTGTGTTCTTCTTCTTCTTCTATTCTAAGTTTCTATCTTATCTATTCTCACCCTCTAATTTCTTTCATTAATTACTGGGATTTTTCGATGTTTTGGTTATCGACATCGAGCTTATGTCGATAACCAAAGTCGTCGAAAATCCGGGTCGTTACAGTTGGTATCAGAGCTTAAGTTAAGTTTACCTTGGCTCTGTGGCGTGACTCGGTAGAGATAGGGTTTGTAATACCCTAGATTGAGTTTGAGTGTATATATACGAGTGCGTAGTTGTATTTGATATAAAAATGGTTTTATATTAGGGAGATTCATTGGCTGAGTTGTTTATGAGTTCTGGTCGATCAGTTTGATCCACTGTATCGGTAGGAGTAAATAAACACTTGAATACGATGGACCGACACAGTATGGATATGTGATATATTATCATATATAGGATGTGTTGGTAGTAATTTTAATCAGATAAGATTATAAAATGTGAAAAGGCTATATAGGACCAATCGGAATTGATATAAGTAAAATATATGAAATTGAAATGAATTAAAACTGAATTCAAATCAGTATTGGAGTTAAAATCCCAGAAATTGGGAAAGTGTTTGTAAAGGAATCTGGATTAAGTATAAGGAAATTTTAAAATCCTGGGAGATTTTAAATTTGTTTACAACATTGTAAAAGGATATTTGGAATTGATTTCAAGGTGGAAATGTTTAAAAATGGGTTTTGAAAGTGCTATAGTATTGAACTCGCTTCGGTAGCTGGAAAATAGATTCCGATGTTGATCATGACATCATCGGTGTTCATTTTCGAGTATGTAAGTGACGGATTACTACCAAGGATTTTGTTTTGAATTTGTTTTGGGAAAAAACAAGTTGTGCTGAATTTCAAGAAGGAAAATTTGATTTTTGAAAGAGGTAAACTGTTTAAAAACTTCCTGAAAGAAAAGGTTGTCTGAATTTAAACAAATTAAAGTAAAATTTGTAAAATCCAATAGAATTGGTATTGAATTAAAAGCCAGTAAGTAAAAATCATTTGAAATAGGTTAGTGTCAAGTAGAATTAGACTTGATTAGAGATAATCTGGAATTATATTGGACTAGTGAGTTATGGATTTGAAATCAAGAATAGTGCTTGAGTTTGAAATGAAATTCGACTTAGGTATAAGCGAATGGTTGTGTTAAAGATAAATTGATTTGAGATCAAGTTGGGAGGACATTGGTATATGTGGAATGGTAACAGATGGAAGGGATATAATGATATACCCGACAAAAAGGTACAAGTTTATATTTGAAATAAGCATGAGATTTATGAGCCGAATGGGCAAGCCGCTTGGCTGTTTGATTTTCTTTTGGGTTGGAGAAGGCCTAGAGAGGCGAGTTGTGGTTTGACGTTTATGCTGGTACAAAGGAGACGCTGCCAAAAAATTTCGAAAAGTTAAGGCGTTAGAAAATTTTCATGATTTTTGAAAATTTAGTTAGTCGGAATAAATTAATATTTTAGTTGATAATAATTGGTTCAGTTGAAACCGGAGATAAGAGGTAAACAGATAAAACTTTACCCAATAGATAGGGTCGTCCCCTACCTTAGCAATTTCGAGGACGAAATTATTTTAAGGGGGAAAGATTGTAATGACCCGTAATTTGGCAGGAGAATAATTAACTAATTTAATTATTAAATATCGATTTAACGAAATCAATAACTGGAATTGAATAATATTTATATTTAATTAATATAAATAATAGGATAATATATTTCTAGAATAGCCGGAAATAGTAGAATTCACAATACGATGTGAACTGGACCTTATATAAGCTATAATTCAGTCTGGGGTTGAATTATAATAACGAATATATTGAATCGATGACAGTTGAACGTATAATTTATAATATAATTATAATCGAGCTCGAAATGGCGCTGCACTTTGCTATCTGGCGATTCGAATTTCAACTGAATGTACAGGATTCGTTTTAAGCCGGATTTCTGTGAAACAAGAAACGTGTGGAGCTGGTGGGGTATATCTTTCTAGTGGAAGAGGAAGATCAGGATTTCATCGTGTAGATTTCGATTTACGTCCGAATCAAATTTCAGAAAAGTCGTTGTGGAATTCCTTTATATTTTGCGACGCCTTATATACGTTATAAAAGGATTATCAATATAAACTGAATATCGATAAATCTAAAATCTGAAATATCAAACTGTAAATTCTGATATGATATTCTGGAGCTGTATGATATTCCTCTGTGAATACATACAATAATATTAATTTATTAATATTTTATTTAATTATATTTAAATATATTTATATATTTAAATGGGTCATCCAGAGCTTTAAAAATACACTGTGTGAGCATACGAAGTCGGAATTCGACGAAACTAGTTTTGTTGGATCCACAATGTTGAATTACTGTTAGATTTCCAGTTTCGTGATTTTTAGAGTCACTGTGTGGCCATACGGATTTTTAGAGTGAGAAACAGTCAGTATTTTGACAGTTGAAAATACGCTGTGTGAGCATACGGAGTCAGAATTCAACGAAACCAGTTTCGTTGGGACCGTAATGTCAAATTCTATCAGCTTGTCAGTTTTCATGATTTTTAGGCGTCGTATGTGTTCGCAGTGATTTTTAGAAGACTGAATCGAATATTATATAAAAAATATATCTAAAATTCATTTGAGGTAAAAACAATGGCCACATGCTCATCCTTTCCACTACACAACAGAACCCGTCCCTCTATAAAATCACTTTTCCATCTTCTGTAGGAAATAAAATACGCCGCCACTTCTTCATGTTTCTTTCAGAAAATGTTGGAAGTTAGAAAATCATAATATATTCCAATAAAATTCCTAAAATCAAAGAAAACATATGGGTGAAATCCTGGAAGCTTGCTCTTCCATTTGGTACTCATTTTGTATTGTTCGAACAATGTTTTCCATCGTTGGAAACTGCTCAGCGTGCCTAGGTTTCAATACTGCGACTGATTGAGGGATCGATGAGTGGTTTAAGGTTCGGATTTGGATTGGGGGGAGTAAATCGCACTAGCGTGCAACATTTGAGGGAGTTCGACGCATTTTTCCATCGAGCGATGGGTGCTACAGCAACTCGGATTCCTGAGGTCACGTCGAGAGGAGCAGATCGAGTTTGCTCAAATTGGTATAAGAATGAAGTGGTTGAGAAGAGAAGATCGATGATGTTTTTAGTTCTGGAAATCATTGAGTAATGAAGGAAAGAAAGGGATCGATTTGTGGCTGTGTTTGAGGAGCGACGGGGTAAGGTCAGGTATTGGGGAAGACGGGTTGGAGGCAAGTGGGCTTGGGCCGTTGAAATCAAATTGAGTGAGGCCCAAATTCTTTTATAAATTAAAGTTTTATTTTTAGTTTAAAATATTGTATAACTTGTTTATATCATATCTAATCCATACGAGGTCAGAATCGAGAACCGTAAGTTGCCTTAGGATCGTATGGACGGGAGCAACACAATGAGACTTACCGGGAGTGAATCCGAGCTCGTTACAATATATGGAGAAATAAATTGTCCGACTGAATCAAATAACGCAAACCGTTATTTAACGGCTAACGCGCAAATGTGAGTAAATCTCACTAACTCTGAACAGTTTATAATTTCATGTTGTATTTTTAGAACTGTTAGAAATTGTCTGTTTGATTGTGTGTTGACTGTTTGATTGAACTGCTAGTCAGTTAATGTAATATTATATATATATATATATAATATATAAACAGTTATATAGTTGTATATTGATTCTGTTTATCAGAATAATTCATATTGAACTGGAAGTGATGACAATCATGTTGTGTAACATCTGTGGATGCAGGGAAACAGGTTGGAGGAATCCAACTGGATTCCTCAACAGTTATTTTACTGTGATTTATATATTGTGATATATAATGTAATATATAATCTGTTGGTGATTGTATGTGTTTGGACGATAATGAACATCGTAATTTGATATGATTGAATACCATAACATACCGGAAGGTTGGTAAGGAATAATTTCAAAGTGATATTGAAATAAAAATATTTATAAATAAAAATATTTATAAATGGAATATTTATAAATAAGGAATATTTATAAATTTGGAATATTTAGAAATAGGAGATATTCAAAATGGAAATAATTTCAAACCATTTTCTTTTTGAATGGAAAGGCCTGTGTGGCGAGTTTGGGGATTTTCCCGATGCTCCCGATACAAAGGAGGTTATGGCGAATTTTCCCGGGAATTTAAGGAGTTAGAATATTTCAAGAATAAATTTGAAAAGGAAATATTTTTAAACCATTTACAAATAGAATTGGAAAGGGAACATTATAAAAAGGAAATCATTTTTAAAGTGTAGAACCGTTATTTAAAAGTAAATCTTTTCAAATGAATAAAACGTTGTTAAAAAGGAAATCTTTATAAAGTGAATAAAGTAAATTGAACATGGTATTCAAAAGGAGAAATCGAATATGGTATTCGAAAGGAGAAATCGAATATGGTATTCGAAGTTAGTTAATCGAATATAGACATTCGAAAGGAGTTAATCGAATATGGTATTCGAAGTTAGTTAATCGAATATGGTATTCGAAGTTAGTTAATCGAATATAGACATTCGAAAGGAGTTAATTGAATATGGTATTCGAAGTTAGTTAATCGAATATGGTATTCGAAGTTAGTTAATCGAATATGTTATTCGAAAGGGGTTAGTCAAGTCGAGTTAGTCAAATAGAGTTAACCAGTTAGAGTTAATCAGTTAGAGTTAACCAGTTGGAGTTAATTAGTTAGAGTTAATCGGTTAGAGTTAAAACGAACTAGAGTTAATCAAATATAGTTATTTGAGACAGAGTTAGTCAAACATAGTATTCAGGGTAAGTTGCCATCTTGTACGACTGCTAGCGTAATTCGCAGGGCTGTAAATAGCCTACGGCGGTCGGATGTTTCCTGAGGGAGTCAGGCGTAACCATTGTGATCGCTGCGATCTAGAGTCAAGCGAATGGAGTTTAATCGAATATTATTTATTCGATAGGAGTTTATCGAATTGGTCGAACCAAGTAAGTCGAGTTAAGTTAGTCAAGTTTGTCGAGCCTTGTTAATCGAATCGAATTGGTCGAGCCAAGTAAGTCGAGTTAAGTTAGTCAAGTTAGTCGAGACTAGTTAATCGAATCGAATTGGTCGAACCAAGTAAGTCGAGTTAAGTTAGTCAAGTTAGTCGAGACTAGTTAATCGAATCAAATTGGTCGAACCAAGTAAGTCGAGTTAAGTTAGTCAAGTCAGTCGAGCCTAGTTAATCGAATCGAATTGGTCGAACCAAGTAAGTCGAGTTAAGTTAGTCAAGTTAGTCGAGCCTAGTTAATCGAATCGAATTGGTCGAACCAAGTAAGTCGAGTTAAGTTAGTCAAGTTAGTCGAGCCAAGTTAATCGAATCGAATTGGTCGAACCAAGTAAGTCGAGTTAAGTTAGTCAAGTTAGTCGAGACTAGTTAATCGAATCGAATTGGTCGAACCAAGTAAGTCGAGTTAAGTTAGTCAAGTTAGTCGAGCCTAGTTAATCGAATCGAATTGGTCGAACCAAGTAAGTCGAGTTAAGTTAGTCAAGTTAGTCGAGCCTAGCTAATCGAATCGAATTGGTCGAACCAAGTAAGTCGAGTTAAGTTAGTCAAGTTAGTCGAGCCTAGCTAATCGAATCAAATTGGTCAAACCAAGTAAGTCGAGTTAAGTTAGTCAAGTTAGTCGAGCCTAGTTAATCGAATCGAATTGGCCGAACCAAGTAAGTCGAGTTAGTCGAGTCAAGTTAAGTTAGTCGAGTTAAGTTCGTCGAGTTAAATAAATCGATGTTAGTTTCATCGAAAGGAGTTATCGATGTTAGTTTCATCGAAAGGAGTTATCGATGTTAGTTTCATCGAAAGGAGTTATCGATGTTTGTTTCATCGAAAGGAGTTATCGATGTTAGTTTCATCGAAAGGAGTTATCGATGTTATTTTCATCGAAGGGAGTTATCGATTATAGTTTAATCGAAGTGAGATTTTCAAATATGAGATATTTGAAAAGGAAGAGTTATCGAATATTAGTTATTCGAAGAGAGATTATCGAATATCGTTTATTCGAGAAGAAGTTAATCGAATATAGGTTATTCGAAGAAGAGTTAATCAAATAGAGATTTCTCGAAGAGAGTTAATCGGCAAATTCGATTATATCGAATTCGGGAAAGTACTTATACTTTTCCAGTGTTTAAATAGATATTTATTTATAAATAAATAAATAAGTGTTAGGTTAATTATTCACTAATAAGAATAGAAGTTATAATTAAAGTTAGATAATTCGAAAGTAGGGATTATAATGTTATCGTTATAACCAATGTTTTAAATATTGAAGTGGATTAGTAAAATTGAATCCGAGAAAGGTGTAAAGAAGTTGTTACAGATTAAAAGATAAACTTTGACCATTTTGAAGTTATAACGTTGTTCAGTTAAGGTCTGAGAGGTAATTATACACCAACTTGAGTGACTTCCTTCTTAACTAAGAAATGGTAAGGTTTGATCGTAAAGGAGTTTAGGAAATGTTTTCCAAATGAGAATCAGAAATGTTTTCTGATAAAAGAAAATAAGAATTTAGAATATAGGGAAACAGGAGACAAGTAAATAAATGAACTAAAGTGGTTAATGTTAAATGATGTTTGTTCGATATAATTTCCATCTGGAAATAATATCGTTGTTTGCACACTTGTTTTTCTTTGATGGTTAAATCACAGACTATCGAAGTTTTGACCATTTTAACGTTGTTAATATGGAGAGACCGGTTGGATTATTATCCAAAGAAACACTCTGTATTGGCATAAGCGTTGCGAATCATATATGCCAAAGATAATTGAAGATGGAGTAAAATGCAAGGGCTGTTGTATAAGTCTTAGAAAACAGTGACTAAGATGGATATACTGAATAGTGCCTTCGGTTTGTCCAGTCCCAGGACAACTTGTATGGATGAAGGTCTGACAGAGTATATCTAATAAATCGCGTAAGTTGATCTGTTCAAACGTATTCACGTTTGGGGGCGAAGGAATTCGTTTCTCTTAGCTGTATACCCATGTTATTTTTGGATAAGTCAATTTGTGATTTGGTGGGTATGACGATGTGACATTCTAAGTGAATGAGGATGACTTGTGTTGATGAATGTCTGACAGAGTATTTCCACAAAGGTCACGTACCTTGACTTCTTCAACCGTACCAAGAGTGGAAGCGGAGAAGGAAACTTCTTTAGCTAACACATAATGTACTGTCGTAGACGTCAATTAGTGATTTTCGATGGATCTGATAATGTGGCATTCGAAGTGAATCTGATGTGATGATAAAGCGTAGCTTCTAGCCTCATCAACCGGTAAATGACAGAAATCGGGCAGGCAGCATGGCTAAGTCGGTCGCACCGAAGTAGGGTGTATAATCACCTATCTAGAGAATATTCATTTGTTTCTTAAATCTATCCATGATGTCCCATATATATATATGTATATATATATATATATATATATATATATATATATATATATACGGGAACGGTTGCTGATCCCAACCGTTGGTGATATACATTCGATACACTCAAGCAAAATGAGTGGTCGGTCATGTGTGGTTGAGTTACAAGATGTTCTTGTTGAACTCCAGTGTATCGTTCCTAGAGTACACTGATCGGAAGGTGGTTCCATACCTTTTCATAGTTGGAAATCCATTATCCAATACGTGCTTGCGATTTTGATTGTATACTATATATGTAGAACGTGAGATGAAAGCGTTTCAGCTAGTTGATATCTATTTGTACATAGACATTACTATAATATCAAAAGGTTTTTGATATAAAAATATTTTGGATTCTCATAAGGGAAAAATCCATTCCGTTCTGCGGTGTGGTCTTATGAGATATCGTTTACTTGTTCATATACCTGTTTAAACTGTTTTACTCATACTAGTCCCATGACTGACCCGGAGTTTACTTTGTTGTTTTTCCTAAACTCTTGGGTGCCTAAATTTGTACGGGCAGTCAAGTAGTTGGGATTTACAGATATACTTGAAGAGCTGGAGCAGGAGGCTTCTGGATCATATAGCTATAGTTTATTTCCACTGTGTTGTAAGTGCTGTACTATGATAAGTGCTATTGTATACATAACTGTTATATTTCAAGGTTATGTTATCTATTATATGTTATTCGTCCCGCTGTGAGGTTCGTGTTACTCTGATGTTGTGTTCTTCTTCTTCTTCTATTCTAAGTTTCTATCTTATTTATTCTAACCCTCTAATTTCTTTCATTAATTACCGGGATTTTTCAATGTTTTGGTTATCGACATCGAGCATATGTCGATAACCAAAGTCGCCGAAAATCCGGGTCGTTACAATATTCCAACTGTTGATTGATTCCGTTTCTAGCTGCCAAATCCACATGGTTGTTATATCAGTCAGAAAGAGGGGGAAACACTTAGCCATGACGTTTTTCGATGCCGATTGATCTTCTATAGGTCGTTTGTAGCACATCAGGTGCACGGTAGGATCCATCATGCCGTTGTATGGCTCCAGTTGTAGGCGTTTGAAATCCGGGTGATTGCGGGAATTCCTGATTTCCTGAGTGAATGGGTTGTGATTGACGTCATCCACGTCATTCTGATAGGTGCGGCCTCTTGAGAGGCATTGAATCAGATCAACGAGTCGATTGCCTTCAAAAAGCTGTTGCAAACTACCAAAATCAGAGCTGGTGCCCACAGCGTTGAATGTAGGAGAGGATGGAAGCTGTTGGTGAGCTGTTGCCTGGGGATCTAGGCTCGCAGATCGCGGATCGAGGGTGGCGAACCAACCCGGTTCGAGGGCATCGGTTCGTGAGGCAGGTTCGTGAAGGACGCATCGTGGTTCGTGGGTAGCGAACTGAGGAGGGGCGATCCGACCCGGTGCTAGTGGCCTGTCACGAGTCGTTCCCTGCTGCAGTTGAGTGCGAGTTTGTGCTCTGGTATCCATCCGATCTAGAGCTGAAGTCAGTCGCTGTGCATTTTCAATAACGATGGGGTTGCCCCCGAGTCCATGTGATGCCCGAGCCGCTTCTGTGGCTTCATTTCCAATGACTTGACCGTTGCTCGGCCTTCCGTCCATCCGAGCGAATAATTGGTTGATCATATCTTGTTGTTTCTGGAGGAGATCGTCTTGTCGTGCCATATGATCTCTCAGTTCAGTGAGATCTCCGTCCATCTCGTCTCTGGTCAAGTATGTAGAAGGATCTCCATGAGAGAAAGCTTCCTGGCTTGCCTCGTTCCTTATGTCTTTAGCGTCAGCATCATCAACATGATCGGAAGTTCCAGTCTTCTTCCTTTTGATTGCCATTTATCCAATAGACAAAAAATCAAAGCAGAAATTGAAGTTGTCGTGTGCCCCCCTTTCCTGGCGCGCCAAAATGTTAGACCAAAATCTGGGCCTAACACCCAAATGCAGATCGCAAATCACAGAGTGGAAAAAAAAAGAAAATGAAGAGGAGACACGAAGTTTTTATAGTGGTTCGGCTCAAACCAAGCCTACGTCCACTTTATCTCTTCTTAGAACCTAAGAAGTTACAAGTACAATTCTCTCGGTTTATACACAAAATCCTCATGTTTATAATGAAAAGGGGTAAGAAATCATAAGATTATACATGTAATCCTCGTGTTATAACGTGCAATTTGGCTCCTTTGGTGCTGAAATTGCTTTGTAGAGAGCAATGGTGGAAGCTGTGAGGAGTTAGAGCCAAAAGATCCTTGAAAATGCCTTCAAATGGTGTATTTATAGTTTTAGGAGAGCTTCTGGGTAGACAAGTTCGTGATGGGGTAGTGGCACACGATTCGGGAAGATAGGAGAGCGAATAGCCTTGAGAATAAGTTAGAACAAGCTACGCAGGAGCAGGTTCGGGGGTCGAGTCGTGGTCACATAGGGCTAGCCGAGCCGGTGGTTTAGTGGTGACGACCTGGAGTGGTCGGGTCGTGGTCTACATGTGCTTCACGAGATGGGGTGCATCACGAGCTGAGGCACATCATGAGGCGAGGTGCATCACGAGCTGGGGCGGGTCCCATGAGCCGATGTCATGTTCTGAGTTTTCGGTGCTAGGTTACACCCCTTCACGGAAATGGGCATAACTTTGAAACCGTAAGGCCGATTGAGCCAAACCAAAGCTCAAACTGAAGCTAATTCAGAGAGCTACAAGAGTTACGGTGCTTAGCTCCGTAATCTCTTTTTTTGGGCCTAGAAAAGTTCATCTGGTAGGAGTTCCGGGCAGTTCTTTGTTTATGATGCGACTTTGACCAAATCGTTTCCTATCTTCTGACAACGTTCTCCATATCCGAGCGCGATGCTCTCTAGGTATTCAGTGTGACACCTTTTACCAAAAAGTGTTTCAACAAGTTTGCCCCCCAGGACATTTCTTGCTAGTTGAAGGAAGATGTGTTCTGGATTATCCAGTAAATCTATAAGCTATAGAAATCCGACAACGCCATGACCTCGCCGGGTCTGCCGGCTACAAATATAATCCATATCTGTAAAAGAATAAAGGTAAAACAAATGTGCCAAATCCTGAAAGTATTATTCAAACTTTCCGAGCATAAACCATGTTTCGACGTCTAATGAGCATAAACCATACTCAAGAGACGTTTGAGTCATCCTGCCAAATCCTGGCAAAGGCCAACATTTCCAGGCATAATCCATACCCAGAAGTCCAAATCGAGTAAAATCCATACCCGATTTCTTTTGTCACATCCTGACAAGACCGTTTGTAGGGCATAATCCATACCGTGGAGTTCAAACCGAGTATAATCCATACCCGATTTCTTTTGTCACATCTTGATAGGACCATTTGTCGTTCCTAAGTAAAATCCATACTTAAGATTCCAAAGTGAGTATAAACCATACTCAGACCTAGAGTTCCATAATAACTATAATTCATACCTAGAGTTCCATAATAAGTATAAGTCATACATTAACCGAAGTTGAGGATCCTGCCACATCCTGACAAGATACTTAAATTCTCCAAACATAATCCATGCTTGGAAAGTCCTTATTCGATTCAAAATGCAAAACCAAAGCAAATCCTGATTGGTTTGACACCGAGTCCAGAGCAAGCTTTGGGGATGCATCCTAACCCCGTATGTGTGTACTCCGATTAAACCAATCGGAAAACCTAGCGAAAGCAAAAACAAATCTTAAAGCCTAAGAAATGCAGAAAATGAAAGCCGATCTCATCCAGATCGGTTGATGATGAGCCCACGAGAGCTCGATCCAGGGTCATTCCCTCTCCGGGGAGCAAGAGGTGGAAACACAGGTGTTGTTGATGGTTTCACATAATCGGGCAACTCTCCACGTCTAACCTGTTCCCCAATCAAATCACGAAGATGTCTGCACTCATTCGTGTCATGACTGTCCATATCATGGAATATGCAGTGCTTTCCAGAATCTCGTTCTCTTTGCGACTGGTCCCTCCTGGGAGGCTTTGTAGGAGACAACACTATTTGTGTCCATGTTGATGTTAGAAAGTGAAGCAATGAGCTCAGTATACTTTTCATATCTGGGCCCTCTCTGGGGCTGAGTGTTGCCATCATTCTTGATGGCGGCTTTTCCTTTGCCATTTCCAGAATCGGACAGTTCTCTGTCTTTGAGCGTGTTGACATCGAGAACATTCTTCTCGGAAGTTGCGTCTTCCTCATGCAGAAATCTATCCGATTCAAGGTAGAACTCGCTGAGATTCCACGGTGCGTCTCGGTACAAAGATTTCTTGAATTCCGTGTTATCCAGAACGCCAGATACCGCTACCATTAGTACCATCGATTGTTAAGGGCGATCAACTGATGTTGCTGCAATGTTGAATCTTTCCAGAAAGGAACACAGAGTTTCTCTAGGCCTCTGCTTAATTGTGGTGAGTGGCATAGCGTTCTTGGGTCATGCGATGTGGACCCGAAACTGTTCAAGGAAGCGAGCGACCAACATATTCCACATGTTGATCGATTCCGTTTCTAGATGCTGAATCCACATGGCTGCTATATCAGTCAGAAAGAGGGGAAAACACTTAGCCATGATGTTTTCCGACGTCGTTTGAACTTCTATAGGCGTTTGTAGTGCATCATGTGCACGGTAGGATCCGTCCTGCCGTTGTATAGCTCCAATTGTGGGCGTTTGAAATCCGGGGGATTGCGGGAATTCCTGATTTCCTGAGTTAATGGGTTGTGATTGGCGTTATCCACGTCATTCTGATAGGTGCGGCCTCTCGAGAGGCATTGAATCAGATCAGCGAGTCGATTACCTTCAAAAAGCTGTTGCAAACTACCAAAATCAAAGCTGGTGCCCCCAGCGCTGAATGCGGGAGAGGATGGAAGCTGTTGGTGAGCTGTTGTCGGGGGATCGCGGCTCGCAGATCGCGGATCGAGGCTGGCAACCCGACACGATTCGAGGGGGTCGGTTCGTGAGGCAGGTTCATGATGGCCGGATCGTGGTTCGTGGGGAGCGAACTGAGGAGGGGCGATCCGACCCGGTGCTGGTGGCCTGTCACGAGCCGATCCCATCTGTAGTTGAGTGAGAGTTTGCCCTCCGGTATCCATCCGATCTGGAGCTGAAGTCGGTCGTTGTACATTCCCTATAACGAGGGGGTTGCGCCCGAGTCCACGTGATGCCCGAGCTGCTGCTGTGGCTTCATTTCCAATGACTTGAGCGTTGCTCGGCCTTCCATCAATCCGAGCGAAGAATTGGTTGATCATTTCCTATTGTTTCTGGAGGAGATCAATTTGCTTTGCCATCTGATCTATCAGTTCAGTGAGAACTCCGTCCATCTTGTCTCTGGTCAAGTATGCAGAAGGATCTCCATGAGAGGAAACTTCCTGGCTTGCCTCGTTCCTTGTGTCTTCAGCGTCAGCATCATCAGCATGAGCGGAAGTTCCAGTCTTCTTCCTTTTGATTTCCATTTATCCAATTGCCAAAAAATCCAAGCAGAAATTGAAATTGTCGTGTGCCCCCCTTCCTGGCGCACCAAAATGTTAGACCAAAATCTGGGCCTAACACCCAAATGCAGATCGCAAATCCCAGAGTGCAAAAAAAAAGTAAATAAATAGGTGACACGAAGTTTTCATAGTGGTTCGGCTCAAACCAAGCGTACGTCAACTTTATCACTTCTTAAATCCTAAGAAGTTACAATTACAATTCTCTTGGTTTATACACGAAATTCTCGTGTTTATAATGAAAAGGGGTAAGATATCATAAGACTATACATGAAATCCTCGTGTTATACTGTGAAATTTGGCTCCTTTGCTACTGAAATTGCTTTGTAGAGAGCAATGGTGGAAGCTGTGAGGAGTTGGAGCCAAAAGATCCTTGATAATGCCTCCAAATGGTGTATTTATAGATGTAGGAGAGCTTCTGGGAAGACAGGTTCGTGATGGGGTACATGGCACCCGATCCTGGAAAATAGGAGAGCGAATAGCCTTGAGAATAGGTCATAACAAGCTACGTAGGAGCAGGTTCGGGGGTCGGGTCATGGTCACATAGGGCGAGCCGAGCCGGTGGTTCAGTGGTGACGAGCTGGAGTGGTCGGGTTGTGGTCTACATGTGCTTCACGAGACGAGGAGCTTCACGAGAAACGAGGTGCATCACGAGACGAGGTGCATCACGAGCGGGGGCGGGTCCCACGAGCCGAAGTCATGTTCTGAGTTTTCGGTACTGGGTTACCCTCCTTCACGAAAATGGGCATAACTTTCAAACCGTAAGGTCGATTGAGCCAAACCAAAGGTCAAACTAAAGCTAATTCAGAGAGCTACAAGAATTACTAAGCTTTGCTTTGTAATCGCTGTTTTCGGGCCCAGAAAAGGTCATCTGGTAGGAGTTCCGGGCAGTTCTTTGTTGATGATGCGATTTTGACCAAGTCTCTTCCTGTCTTCTGACAACGTTCTCCATATCCGAGCGCGATGCAATCCAGATATTCAGTGTGATAGCTTTTACCAAAAAGTGTGTCAACAAGTTTCCCCTCCAGGACATATCTTGCTGGTTGAAGGAAGATGTGTTTTGGATAATCTAGGAAATCTATAAGCTATAGAAATCCGACATCGCCATGACCTCGTCGGGTCTGCTGGCTACAAATGTAATCCATATCTGTACAGGGATAAAGGTAAAACAAATGTGCCAAGCCCTGACAGTATTATTCAAACTTTCCGAGCATAAACCATGTTTCGACGTCTAATGAGCATAAACCATACTCAAGTGATGTTTGAGTCATCCTACCAAATCCTGGCAAGGGCCAACATTTCCAGGCATAATCCATACCCAAAAGTCCAAATCGAGTATAATACGTGCCCGATTTCTTTTATCACATCCTGACAAGGCCGTTTACAGGGCATAATCCATACCCTGGAGTTCAGACCGAGTATAATCCATACCCGATTTCTTTTGTCACATCCTGACAGGACCATTTGTCGTTCCTAAGTATAATCCATACTTAAGATTCCAAAGTGAGTATAAACCATAATCAGACCTGAATTAGAGCTACGCTTTCCACAACCTAACAAGATAGTCCGTCCCTAGGCATAATCCATACCTAGAGTTCCATAATAAGTATAAGTTATACTTTAACCGAAGTTGGGGATCCAGCCACTTCCTGACAAGATACTTAAATTCTCCAAACATAATCCTTGCTTGGAAAGTCCTTATTCAATTCAAAATGAAAAACTAAAGCAAATCCTGATTGGTTTGACACCGAGTCCAGAGCACGCTTTGGGGATACATCCAAACCCCGTATGTGTGTACTCCGATTCAACCAATCGGAAAATCTAACGAAAGCAAAAACAAATCTTAATGACTAAGAAATGCAGAAAATGAAAGCCAATCTCATCCAGATCAGTTGATCATGAGCCCACGAGAGCTCGATCCAGGGTCATTCCCTCTCCGGGCAGCAGGAGGTGGAAACGCAGGTGTTGTTGATTGTTTCACATACTCGGGCAGCTCTCCACGTCTAACCCGTTCCGCAATCAAATCATGAAGATGTCTGCACTCATTCGTGTCATCACCATCCATATCATGGAATATGCAGTGCTTTCCAGAATCTCATTCTCTTTGGGATGGCTCCCTCCTTGGAGGCTTTGGGTAGGAGACAACACCATTTGTGTCCATGTGGATGTCAGAAAGTGAAGCAATGAGCTCAGTATACTTTTCATATCTGGGCCCTCTCCGGGGCTGAGTGTTGCGATCATTCTTGACGGAGGCTTTTCCTTTGACATTCCCAGAATCAGACAGTTCTCCATCTTTGAGCATGTTGACATCGAGATTTTTCTTCTCGGAAGGTGTGTCTTCCTCACGTAGAAATCTATCTGATTCAAGGTAGAACTCGCTGAGATTCCGCAGTGCATCTTGGTACAAAGATTTCTTGAATTCCGTGTTATCCCGAACGCCGGATACCGCTGCCATCAGTACCATCGATTGTTCAGGGCGATCAACTGATGCTTCCTCAACGTTGAATCTTTCCAGAAAGTAACGCAGAGTTTCTCTAGGCCTCTGCTTGATTGTGGTGAGTGATATGACGTTCTTGGGTCGTGCTATGTGGACCCGAAACTGTTCACGTAAGCGAGCGACCAACATATTCCAGCTGGTGATCGATTCCGTTTCTAGCTGCCGAATCCACTTGGCTGCTATATCAGTCAGAAAGAGGGGAAAACACTTAGCCATGAAGATTTCCGACGCCGATTGAACTTCCATATGTCGTTTGTAGCGCATTAGGTGCACGGTAGGATCCGTCCTGACATTGTATGGTTCCAGTTGTGGGAGTTTGAAATCCGGGGGATTGCGGAAATTCCTGGTTTCCTGAGTGAATGGGTTGTGATTGACGTCATCCACGTCATTCTGATAGGTGCGTCCTCTCGAGAGGCATTGAATCAGATCAGCGAGTCGATTGCCTTCAAAAAGCTGTTGCAAACTACCAAAATCAGAGCTGATGCCCCCAGCGTTGAATGCAGGAGAGGGTGGAAGTTGTTGGTAAGCTGTTGCCTAGGGATCGCGGCTCGCAGATCGCGGATCGAGGGTGTTCACCCGACCCAGTTCGAGGGGGTCGGTTCGGTAGGCAGGTTCGTGAAGGCGGGATCGTGGTTCGTGGGGAGCGAACTGAGGAGGGGCGATCCGACCCGGTGCTAGTGGCCTATCACGAGCCGATCCCTGCTGCAGTTGAGTGAGAATTTGCACTCCGGTATCCATCCGATCTGGAGCTGAAGTCGGTCGCTGTGCATTTCCAATAACGAGGGGGTTGCCCCTGAGTCCATGTGATGCCCGAGGCGCTTCTGTGGCTTCATTTCCAATGACTTGAGCATTGCTCGGCCTTCCATCCATCCGAGCGAAGAATAGGTTGATCATTTCCTGTTGTTTCTGGAGTAGATCATCTAGTCGTGCCATCTGATCTCTCAGTTCAGTGAGAACTCCGTCCATCTCGTCGTTGGTCAAGTATGCAGAAGGAACTCCATGAGAGGAAGATTCCTAGCTTGCCTCTTTCCTTGTGTCTTCAGCGTCAGCATCATCAACATGAGAGGAAGTTCCAGTCTTCTTCCTTTTGTTTTCCATTTATCCAATAGCCAAAAAATCCAAGTAGAAATTGAAGTTGTCATGTGCCCCCTTCCTGGCGCGCCAAAATGTTAGACCAAAATCTGGGCCTAACACCCAAATGCAGATTGAAAATCACAGAGTGCAGAAAAAAGTAAATAAAGAGGAGACACGAAGTTTTTATAGTGGTTCGGCTCAAACCAAGCCTACGTCCACTTTATCCCTTCTTAAATCCTAAGAAGTTAAAAGTACAATTCTCTCGGTTTATGCATGAAATCCTCGTGTTTATAATGAAAACGGGTAAGAAATCATAAGATTATACATGAAATACTCATGTTATAATGTGGAATTTGGCTCCTTTGCTGCTGAAATTGCTTTGTAGAGAGCAATGGTGGAAGCTGTGAGGAGTTAGAGCCAAAAGATCCTTGAAAATGCCTTCAAATGGTGTATTTATAGCTGTAGGAGAGCTTCTGGGAAGACCTGTTCGTGATGGGGTACGTGGCACCCGATCCGGGAAAATAGGAGAGCGAATAGCCTTGAGAATAGGTCAGAACAAGCTACGCAGGAGCAGGTTCAGTGGTCGGGTCGTGGTCACATAGGGCGAGCCGAGACGGTGGTTCATTGGTGACGAGATGGAGTGGTCGGGTCATGGTCTACATGTGCTTCACGAGACGAGGTGCTTCACGATACGAGGTGCATCAGGAGACGTGGTGCATCACGAGCTGGGGTGGGTCCCACGAGCCGATGTCATGTTCTGAGTTTTCAGTACTAGGTTACACCCCTTCATGGAAATAGGCATAACTTTCAAACCGTAAGGCCGATTGAGCCAAACCAAAGCTCAAACTGAAGCTAATTCAGAGAGCTACTAGAATTAGGGAGCTTAGATCCATAATCGTCGTTTTTGGGGCCAGAAAAGGTCATCTGGTAGGAGTTCCGGGCAGTTCTTTGTTGATGATGCGACTTTGACCAAATCTCTTCCTGTCTTCTGACAACGTTCTCCATATCCGAGCGCGATGCAATCCAGATATTCAGTGTGACAGTTTTACCAGAAAGTGTGTCAACAAGTTTTCCCCCCAAGACATATCTTGCTGGTTGAAGGATGATGTGTTCTGGATAACCCAGGAAATCCGACAACGCCATGACCTCGCCGGGTCTGCCGTCTACAAATATAATCCATATCTGTAAAGGGACAAAGGTAAAACAAATGTGCCAAATCCTGACAGTATTATTCAAACTTTCCGAGCATAAACCATGTTTCGACGTCTAATGAGCATAAACCATACTCAAGAGACGTTTGAGTCATCCGGCCAAATCCTGGCAAGGGCCAACATTTCCAGGCATAATCCATAACCAGAAGTCCAAATTGAGTATAATCCATACCCGATTTCATTTGTGACATCCTGACAAGACCGTTTGCAAGGCATAATCAATACCCTGGAGTTCAAACCGAGTATAATCCATACCTGATTTCTTTTGTCACATCCTGACAGGACCATTTTTCGTTCCTAAGTATAATCCATACCTAAGATTCCAAAGTGAGTATAAACCATACTCAGACTTGAAGTAGAGCTACGCTTGCCACAGCTTGACTAGATAGTCCGTCCCTAGGCATAATCCATACCTAGAGTTCCATAATAAGTATAAGTCATACTTTACCCGAAGTTGAGGATCCTACCACATCCTGACAAGATACTTAAATTCTCCAAACATAATCCATGCTTGGAAAGTCCTTATTCAATTAAAAATGCAAAACCAAAGCAAATCCTGATTGGTTTGACACCGAGTCCAGAGCACGCTTTGGGGATACATCCTAACCCCGTATGTGTGTACTCCGATTCAACCAATCGGAAAACCTAACGAAAGTAAAAAAATCTTAAAGCCTAAGAAATGCAGAAAATGAAAGCCGATATCATCCAGATCACTTGATGGTGAGCCCACGAGAGCTCGATCCAAGGTCATTCCCTCTCCGGGGAGCAGGAGGTGGAAACGCAGGTTCTGTTAATGGTTTCACATACTCGGGCAGCTCTCCACGTCTAACCCGTTCCTCAATTAAATCACGAAGATGTCTGCACTCATTCGTGTCATGACCGTCCATATCATGGAATATGAAGTGCTTTCCATAATCTCGTTCTCTTTGCGATGGCTCCCTCCTGGGAGGCTTTGGGTAGGAGACAACACCATTTGTGTCCATGTAGATGTCAGAAAGTGAAGCAATGAGCTCAGTATACTTTTCATGTCTGGGCCCTCTCCGGGGCTGAGTGTTGCGATCATTCTTGATGGCGGCTTTTCCTTTGCCATTTCCAAAATCAGACAGTTCTCCATCTTTGAGAATGTTGACATCGAGAAATTTCTTCTCGGAAGTTGCGTCTTCCTCACGCAGAAATCTATCTGATTCAAGGTAAAACTCGCTGAGATTCCGCGGTGCGTCTCGGTACAAAGATTTCTTGAATTCCGTGTTATCCAGAACGCTGGATACCGCTGCCATCAGTACCATCGCTTGTTCCGGGCGATCAACTAATGCTGCTGCAAAGTTGAATCTTTCCAGAAAGGAACGCAGAGTTTCTCTAGGCCTCTGCTTGATTGTGGTGAGTGACATGACGTTCTTGGGTCGTGCGATGTGGACTCGAAACTGTTCAAGGAAGCGAGCGACCAACATATTCCAGCTGTTGATCGATTCCGTTTCTAGCTTCCAAATCCGCATGGCTGCTATATCAGTCAGAAAGAGGGGAAAACACTTAGCCATGACGTTTTCCGATGGCGATTGAACTTCCATATGTCGTTTGTAGCGTATCAGGTTCACGGTAAGATCCGTCCTGCCGCTGTATGGCTCCAGCTGTGGGAGTTTGAAATCCGGTGGATTGCGGGAATTCCTGATTTCCTGGGTGAATGGGTTGTGATTGACGTCATCCACGTCATTCCGATAGGTGCAGCCTCTCGAGAGGCGTTGAATCAGATCAGCGAGTCGATTGCCTTCAAAAAGTTGTTGCAAACTACCAAAATCAGAGCTGGTGCCCCCAGCGTTGAATTCAGGAGAGGATAGAAGTTGTTGGTGAGCTGTTGCCTATGGATCGCAGCTCCCAGATCGCGGATCGAGGGTGCGACCCGACCCCGTTCGAGGGGGTCGGTTCGTGAGGTAAGTTCGTGAAGGCCGGATCGTGGTTCGTGGGGAGCGAACTGAGGAGGGGCGATCCGACCCGGTGCTGGTGGCCTATCACGAACCGATCCCTGCTGCAGTTGAGTGAGAGTTTGCGCTCCGGTATCCATCCGATCTGGAGCTGAAGTCGGTCGCTGTGCATTTCCAATAACGAGGGGGTTGCCCCTGAGTCCATGTGATGTCCGAGGCGCTTCTTTGGCTTCATTTCCAATGACTTGAGCGTTGCTCGACCTTCCATCCATCCGAGTGAAGAATTGGTTGATCATTTCCTGTTGTTTCTGTAGGAGATCATCTTGCCGTGTCATTTGATCTCTCAGTTCAGTGAGAACTCCGTCCATCTTGTCTCTGGTCAAGTATGCAGAAGGATCTCCATGAGAGGAAGCTACCTAGCTTGCTTCATTCCTTGTTTCTTCAGCGCCAGCATAATCAGCATGAGCGGAAGTTCCAGTCTTCTTCCTTTTGATTTCCATTTATCCAATAGCCAAAAAATCCAAGCAGAAATTGAAGTTGCCGTGTGCCCCCCCCCCCCTCCTAGCATGCCAAAATGTTAGACTAAAGTCTGGGCCTAACACCCAATGCAGATCGCAAGTCATAGAGTGCAGAAAAAAGTAAATAAAGAGGAGACACGAAGTTTTTATAGTGGTTCGGCTCAAACGAAGCCTACGTCCACTTTATCTCATCTTAAATCCTAAGAAGTTACAAGTACAATTCTCTCGGTTCATACACGAAATCCTCATGTTTATAATGAAAAGGGGTAAGAAATCATAAGATTATACACGAAATCCTCGTGTTATAATGTGGAATTTGGCTCCTTTGCTGCTGAAATTGCTTTGTAGAGAGCAATGGTGGAAGCTTTGAGGAGTTAGAGCCAAAAGATCCTTGAAAATGCCTTCAAATGGTGTATTTATAGCTGTAGGAGAGCTTATGGGAAGACAGGTTCGTGATGGGGTACGTGGCACCCAATCCGGGAAAATAGGAGAGCGAATAGCCTTGAGAATAGGTCGGAACAAGCTACGCAAGAGCAGGTTCGGGGGTCGGGTCGTGGTCACATAGGGCGAGCCGAGCCGGTGGTTCAGTGGTGACGAGCTGGAGTGGTCGGGTCGTGGTCTACATGTGCTTCACAAGACGAGGTGCTTCACGAGACGAGGTGCATCACGAGCAGGGGCGGGTCCCACGAGCCGATGTCATGTTCGAAGTTTTCGGTACTAGGTTACACCCCTTCACGGAAATGAAAATAACTTTCAAACCGTAAGGCCGATTGAGCCAAACCAAAGCTCAAACTGAAGCTAATTCAGAGAGCTACAAGAGTTACAGAGCAAAGCTCCGTAACTGCTGTTTTCGGCCCTAGAAAAGGTCACCTGTTAAGAGTTCCGGGCAGTTCTTTGTTGATGATGAGACTTTGACCAAATCGCTTCCTGTCTTATGAAAACGTTCTCCCTATCCGAGCGCGATGCTATCCAGATATTCAGTGAGACAGCTTTAAACAAAAAGTGTGTCAACAAGTTTGCCTCCTAGGACATATCTTGCTGGTTGAAGGAAGCTGTGTTCTGGATAATCCGGGAAATCAATAAGCTATAGAAATCCGACAATGCCATGACCTTGTCGGGTCTGCCGGCTACAAATATAATCCATGTCTGTAAAGAGATAAATGTAAAACAAATGTGCCAAATCATGACAGTATTATTCAAAATTTCCGAGCATAAACCATGTTTCGACGTATAACGAGCATAAACCATACTCAAGAGACGTTTGAGTCATCCTGCCAAATCCTGGTAAGGGCCAACATTTCCAGGCATAATCCATACCCAGAAGTCCAAATCGAGTATAATCCATACCCGATTTCTTTTGTCACATTCTGACAAGACCGTTTGCAGGGCATAATACATACCCCGGATTTCAAACCGAGTATAATCCATACCCGATTTCTTTTGTCACGTCCTGACAGGACCATTTGTCATTCCTAAGTATAATCCACACTAAAGATTCCAAAGTGAGTATAAACCATACTCGGACCTGAAGTAGAGCTACGTTTTCCACAGCCTGACAAGATAGTGCGTCCCTAGGCATAATACATACCTAGAGTTCCATAATAAGTATAAGTCATACTTTAACCGAAGTTGAGGATCCTGCTACATCCTGACAAGATACTTAAATTTTCCAAACATAATACATGCTTCGAAAGTCCTTATTCAATTCAAAATGCAAAACCAAAGCAAATCCTGATTGGTTTTACACCGAGTCCAGAGCATGCTTTGGGGATACATCCTAACCCCGTATGTGTGTACTCCGATTCAACCAATCGGAAAACCTAACGAAAGCAAAAAAAAATCTTAAAGCCTAAGAAATGCAAAAATGAAAGCCGATCTCATCCAGATTAGTTGATGATGAGCCCACGAGAGCTCGATCCAGGGTCATTCGCTCTCCGGGGAGCAAGAGGTGGAAACGTAGGTGCTGTTGATGGTTTCACATACTCGGGCAGCTCTCCACGTCTAACCCGTTCCTTAATCAAATCACGAAGATGTCTGCACTCATTCGTGTCATGACCATCCATATCATGGAATATGCTATGTTTTCCAGAATCTCGTTCTCTTAGCGATGGCTCCCTCTTGGGAGACTTGGTTTGGAGACAACAACATTTTTGTCCATGTAGATGTCAGAAAGTGAAGCAATGAGCTCAGTATACTTTTCATATCTGGGTCCTCCCCGGGGCTGAGTGTTGCGATCATTCTTGATGGCGGCTTTTCCTTTGCCATTTTCAGAATCAAACAGTTCTGCATCTTTTAGCATGTTGACATCGAGAAATTTCTTCTCGGAAGTTGCGTCTTCCTCACGTAGAAATCTATCTGATTCAAGATAGAACTCGCTGAGATTCCGCAGTGCTTCTCGGTACAAAGATTTCTTGAATTTCGAGTTATCCAGAACGCCGTATACCGCTGCCATCAGTACCATCGATTGTTCAGGGCGATCAACTGATGCTGCTACAATGTTGAATCTTTCCAGAAAGGAACGCAGAGTTTCTTTAGGCCTCTGCTTGATTGTGGTGAGTGACATGACGTTCTTGGGTCATGCGATGTGGACCCGAAACTGTGCAAGGAAGCAAGCGACCAACATATTGCAGCTGTTGATCGATTTTTTTTCTAGCTGCCGAATCCACATGGCTGCTATATCAGTCAGAAAGAGGGGAAACACTTAGCCATGAAGTTTTCCGACGCCGATTGAACTACCATATGACATTTGTAGCACCTCAGGTGCACTGTAGGATCCGTCCTACCATTGTATGGCACCAATTGTGGGAGTTTGAAATCTGGGGGATTGCGGGAATTCCTGAGTCAATGGGTTGTGATTGAAGTCATCCACGTCATTCTGATAGGTGTGGCCTCTCGAGAGGCGTTGAATCAGATCAGCGAGTCGATTTCCTTCAAAAAGCTGTTGCAAACTACCAATATCAGAGCTGGTGCCCCCAGCGTTGAATGCAGAAGAGGATGGAAGATGTTGGTGAGTTGTTGCCTGGGGATCGCAGCTCGCAGATCGCGGATCGAGGGTGGCGACCCGACCCAGTTTGAGGGGATCGGTTCGTGAGGCAGGTTCGTGGAGGCCGGATCGTGGTTCGTGAGGAGCGAACTGAGGAGGGGCGATACGACCCGGTGCTGGTGGCCTGTCACGAGCCGATCCCTGCTGTAGTTGAGTGGGAGTTTGCGCTCCGATATCCATCCGATCTAGAGCTGAAATTGGTCGTTGTGAATTTCCAATAACGAGGGGGTTGCCCCGAGTCCATGTGATGCCCGAGCCGCTTCTGTGGCTTCATTTCCAATGACTTGACCGTTGCTCGGCCTTCCGTCCATCCGAGCGAAGAATTGGTTGATCATTTCCTGTTGTTTCTGGAGGAGATCATCTTGCCGTGCCATATGATCTCTCAGTTCAGTGAGAACTCCGTCCATCTCGTCTCTGGTCAAGTATGCAGAAGGATCTCCATGAAAGGAAGCTTCCTGGCTAGCTTCGTTCCTTGTGTCTTCAGCATCAGCATCATCAACATGAGCGGAAGTTCCAATCTTCTTCCTTTTGATTGCTATTTTTCCAATAGCCAAAAAATCCAAGCAGAAATTGAAGTTGTCGTGTGCCCCCCTCCTGGCGTGACAAAATGTTAGACCAAAATCTGGGCCTTACACCCAAATGCAGATCGTAAATCACAGAGTGCATTAAAAAAGTAAATAAAGAGGAGACACGAAATTTTTATAGTGGTTCGGCTCAAACCAAGCCTACGTCCACTTTATCTCTTCTTAAATCCTAAGAAGTTACAAGTACATTTTTCTCGGTTTATACACGAAATCCTCGTGTTTATAATGAAAAGGGGTAAGAAATCATAAGATTATACAGGAAATCCTCGTGTTATAATGTAGAACTTGGCTCCTTTGCTGCTGAAATTACTTTGTAGAGAGCAATGGTGGAAGTTGTGAGGAGTTAGAGCCAAAAGATCCTTGAAAATGCCTTCAAATGGTGTATTTATGTAACGACCCAGAAAATCTGAACCAATTTAAATTTTTTAAATTGGCTAAAATAATGGATTTTAAATATTTAACATAAATATTTTAAATAATGGCAATGAAAAGTGAGTTTGAATCGACAATTGAAAACGAATATAATTAATTATAATTATAAACAAGGCCTGAAATGGCGCTGTAGTTTCAAAAAATTGAATTCAAACTTTGTCGAACTGTACCGGGTGCAAAACAAAACGGATTTTAGTGAAACCAAAATATTTAATTCTGTTAGTGAATACCTTTCTAACGAATCTAAAAAATCGAATTTTCATAGCGGAAAGCAAGAGTTATGGCCAAATGAATTTTCAGAAAGGTCGCTATGGAATTTATATAGCCCGTGAAATTGGCCATTTTGCATACGACCTCGGAATTCGACGAAACCACTTTTGTTGGATCCGGGATGTGAAGTTATTGCTAGGTTTCAAATTTCATAATTTTTGAAGCTAATATGTGAGCGTAGCAAAGGAAAATGTGTTTTGGTCAATTAAAGTTAAATTGGATCGACCAGAAATGGGCCTTTTTGCAAACGGTCTCAGAATTCGACGAAACTAGTTTTGTTGGGACCGTATCACCAAAACATACATTCGAATGGGCCTTCGAAACATATCCCATTGTGTTTGGAATGGGGGTAAAACGCTAGGGACGACAGTCGTTGGGTTTGATTTCGAGTTCGTTTAAGAAAACCCCAATTTTTGAATAAATATATATATGTCGGCCAATCAAATAATTCCTTCATAAATAAAAAAATCCCCTGAAGCCTCACGATCGACGGCGTAAAACCGCTCCCCCTTCCCTTCCATTTTCTGGCGAATCCACGCCGAATTAGCACCCCCTCCTTTGGAGCTTTTTGAAGACCTCGCCGCCCTCTTCAAATCCATACCCACCATCGTCAGTTTCGTGGCCTGTGGAGAGCGGGTCGGGCTAGGGAAGTCGGCGACTTTGGTTCGCCGCCGCCGTCGACTGGGGCCACCGCAGTGGGCCCCACTTCTAGCGCAGGTGCGCCTTTCCTTGCCTGACGTCGTGGTAAAGACGGATCGGCTTCATACTTCACTGATTGATCGAAAAATTCAAACCTAGTTTTGAAGATTTTGAAAGGTAATCGGCTGTTTAATATAAAACTGATTTCAACTCTTTAAAACCGTTGCAAACTTTGAAAAATCATATCTTTTTGCTGTGTTAACGAAATTCGATGAAACAGGAAACATCGTGACCGTGTGGACGTCTTCTACATTTTAGAAGAGACCGCATATTTTTCTGAGCCTTCTGTTATTTTTGGTGGAGTGGAACCCAATGTGAGATTTCTAATTTATAAACAATATGGAAAACGACGATGTATAAATTATATAGTCGATGTATGAGTTATATAAGCGTTGTACACCTCTTGTATAAGCATTATATAAGTTGTATGTTCGATGTATAAGTTATATATGCGTTGTAAAAATTATATATGTGTTGAAATAGAAGTGAATTGCTATATATATATATATATATACACACACGCCCCTCATCCACAAACCATGGACGATATTTATTGGTTGTGATTGGTGTGAAAATTGATTGATAGCGAATGGTTGTTTGGGATTGTTTGTGGTTGATATTGATTGATTGTGGTTGAAAAATACCCGTTTGTGGTTGAGAAATATTTGGTTGAAACCACATAGGATTAGTTTGTGGAAATGAAATAAATATATACATGCCGCCCGCGTGCGAACTAGATGGATGATCCCCATTGTCAAAAACCGCGAGGTTTTAAGGTAGAGCGAGGAGCCGTACTAGGGACGGTCCCGGTTTTAACTCCCCTGCCGTTATGCTGCCGAAATTTTGAATAATATTCATGTGTTTGAATTATTTTCATTTGCTGAAACTATATTTATTCGTTGAATAGAAAACCTTCATGTGTTGAATTGATATTCATTCGTTGATTAGAAATTCATGTGTTGAATGGTATTCGTGTTTTAAATATAAAAATCACATTTTTATCTATATATAGAAACTATAGAAAACCTTCATGTGTTGAATCGATATTCATTCGTTGATTAGAAATTCATGTGTTGAATGGTATTCATGTTTTAAATATAAAAATCACATTTTTATCTATATATAGAAACTATAGAAAAACTTCATGTGTTGAATCGATATTCATTCGTTGATTAGAAATTCATGTGTTGAATGGTATTCATATTTTGAAATAAATTGTTTCATAATAAAAATCACCTTTTATCAACTATATGGACTATGTAAAATAATCTCGTTTTAAAAGAAATTGTTTTACAATTAAAATCCTATTTTTATCACCTATATTAACTATACGAAATAATAGTGTTTTGAAATGAATTGTTTTACAATAAAAATCACATTATTATTATACACATGAATTGTTGAAAGGTGAAGTGTTAAAAATAGCAACTCGTTCAAATAAATATGCATGAGTCGAAATATTCATTAATTAGCTAATGATATGATTTTTGCCTATGCATACAACATTAGAATGAATGGTGTTTCTGAACCAAATGGAATCAAATATGAAGTTGAATGAAAAATGATAAGTGATAAGAACTGTATATATGTACATGCATATTTATTGAACAGGTTATAGCAAAGGGGCTAGAGAAGAGGAATAAAATTTTGTGCCCGAAAAATAGGTACACATTTACTGTTTTGTTTGGGTGATGATTTTATGAGCCTGTTGGCTAGCCGCTTGGCTTTTTCTTTTTCTTTTTGACATAAGACGCCCGTGTGGCTATTTGGGAATTTTCCCAGCCCCTCCCGTACAAAGGAGGTTATGGCGAATTTTTCCGAAATTTAAAGGCGAGAGTGAAATATTTGAAGTGAAAACGATATTGAAATTGTTGAATGAACTATATTTATATAAATAAATAAATGTAAATAAAATTAAAATGAAACGTGGCCGTGCAGTTCGCATTTTGAAACCGTGATTTCAAACGATTATACTGGGAGATCCGACCATCGGATTTCCCTGAAATCGCAACCATTGGGTTCGCTTTGGAAAAATCTTTCCAAGGCACCAACTTTGTAAAAATCCAACGGTTGGATTGTCTGGAATGTTTATATCAAATCTGAAGAAAAACAGCGCTAGAAACGATTATATATATATATATATAATTATAGTTAATCGAATAACGACGCTGCAGTTCGTATTTTGAAATGGAAACTTCAAACGATTGTACCGGGAGATCAGACCGTCGGATTTTCCCGAAACTGGAACCATTGGGTTCGTTTTGAAAAGATCTTTCTAATGATGTAAATTTTTTGAAGATCCAATGGTTAGATTTTCAGATATGTGTAAATCAAATCTGAAGAAAAACAGCGCCACGGCCGCGTTATGGCCCGAAGCGTCGTTTTGAATAAATTGGCTATTTTAAAATAAATAAAAATATTGATAAATCGTTATAAAATATCATAAACGATATGAAATGGAAATAAACTAAATTTGCTCGATTTATGTTGTATTAGATGGTTGAATGTGTTTGGTGTGAAAATTACATTAAAGAACAAAATTGGTGTTGTCGAATGATTTAACCATTGAAATAAATTGATTTGAAATTCTAAATATGCGTGAATTATGTGAAAAGGCCGAGTTAATTCTCATTTCAAATAATTGACCGACGATTGAAAGTCGAAGATGAAGACGGTGGTCGAAGACCGGAGATCTTCACCTCGATTGGATGGTAACCGAGGTCCTGATTAGGAGGCATCCCGAAATATGGATAATGAGTGGTGATGGTCCAGACGTACGTGGTGATCGATGGGTTTGCGGGGTATTTAGTGCCTCCGGTTTCATTCAGACCCAGAACGGACTTGTAAATGGACTGTGTGTCTGACATTGGATTTTATTCTGTGTTGATTGATCTCTATTAAATATGCATCTGTTTGGCGGCGGAGAATTTATTCTTTTGCTGAATGCCCTTCTCTGAAACGCACGAGCTCAGAGGTTGTATATCGATGGACATCAGTCGCAAGGCATGAGTTGCCTGTGTGGCATGCTAAGATGTAGTGATTAGGGCTTCTGTTGAAAAGCAAAGTCTTGTGGTGATGATCAAAGCACCGCCTGTGTGGCATAGCTTTGTGTATAATGTGAATTCGCGAACCTCACACCCCGGTATGAACCAGAAACGAGAGAAGGACCTCAGGGAGGGCATGCGTTTCTTTCTAGCTAGGGTGGTGTCAGTAACCTACCAGCCCTGACATTTATATACTTTTCACCTGTGTGGTTGTTGCTGTTGCGAGGCGCCTCGGTTAGATCGGACGATCCGGGTCCGATGGATCCATTCGTTAGCTCATTTACACCCCAAAGGGTGGGAAAACACAGTGTTCAGGAATTTTAATCCACATCGGTGGACCGGCCCTGACGATCCTAGGGCCCACCTGAGTCTGGGTCCTGAGGGGCGGGCTAGAGCGTCTCGAATTCGGTAAGGACTATCTTTTGCCTTGGTTCAGGACGGAAATCCAATTTCCAAATACGACATCGTGCGGTTTTGATTGTATACCTATATATATGACGACATAGTGGTATGGGGCATTAATGCCATCTATGATTGATAGTTATGATTTGAAATTGTTTTCAAAACATATAAACACTAGCAATAATATCAAATGCCCTTGTTTTATTCGTATCAAGCATATTTTGGCCGTTATAAGGTAAAAACTCTATCCTCCGGTTTGCGTTGCATTGTGTGATGGGAGCTGAGTCTTATAATGGCTTCATTTTTATAAAAAGCATTGCGCTGGTTAAAAGAACGATTTGTTTTAAAGCACTGGCAATCCAATGGAGTAAAGCCGTTCCACGAAAGTGACGTGGTCCTGTGATTAGCCATATTTGAAAAGTGTTGAGTATATTTCTCATACCAGTCCCATGACTGACTCGTAGTTTGTTTCACTTTCAAACTCGGGTGCCCCTTTTTCTACACGGGCAGCCTTGTATTCAGGTTTAGCTGGTTCTTTCTGGATAGCTGGAGCTGAAGATGGATTCTATCATTTATATCTTTTTATGTTGTTCAGCTCCTATTGTACATATTTTGTTTGTTTTCCGCTGTAGACATCTATGTATAGCTGAACTATATTTGTACTAAGTAAGATCCTGTATACTGTGTAACTCTGATGATTACTTTTATCCAGTATATTCTATTATTCATTATCTGGTGTATTTGTTTAATTTTGTTCTGCTATTATCTATTTCTGTGTTATATTCCAAAGATTACCCTTGTCTCCGTCAGAAACGGGATTTGGGGTCGTCACATCGTGGTATCAGAGCTTTGGTTAAGCTTAGTTCTGGAATATAACATTTGAACAAACTCGTCAGAATTAGAACCAGTAGTGTTCTAGGACGGGCAACTCTATACAGATAGGATCAGTAATATCCTAGTATGAGTAAAGCATAATGAAATTACACCTCGATAGACACATTTACATTTGAAGTATATGTTTCTATGTTTTAAAATACCTTTTCTTTGACCTGACACTTGATCTGCCATTTGCAGAAGTACTAGAAAAATGAGTGCCAGAAACAGAAGGAATACAGAACCCGATCTAGAGGCTCTATTAAAGAGATATCGAAATCTGAACGGAGCATAGTTCTCGGGCAATGAATCTATAATTCAGACTCAAGCTTGGATGAGTTCTGTCGAAAGAATCTTTGAGCGTATCCAGCAGAGGGATGACCAGAAACGGTTAGTAGCATCTTGGGTGCTCAAAGAAGAAGCTTTAATCTGGTGGGAAACAATCATCAAAGATAATCCAGAAGGTGATATCACCTGGGACAGATTCAAAGTGATTTTCCTAGAAAGATTTACTCCTCCTGAAGCGACAGAGCGATTATGTTATGAATTTTCTTATCTAATACAAGGTGATATGACCATCCCAGAATATCATAAGAAATTCAACGAACTTGCTCACTTTGCTCCTCATCTGATTCAAGATCCAAAGAGGAAAAATCTGAGATTTATTCATGTCCTGCAAAGGAGATATCAGAATAGTGTACTGAGGAATGTAAAACTTCCTTTCTCTGAAATGATTTATATGGCTTATCAGTATGAAGATCTCCATAAGAAAGGAATGTTACGTGACGAAGAAGAAGTCTGTTCTGGTGACAAAGCAGAGTGGGAAACTGATATTCCTGAAGCCAGTACGAGGTCGGAGGTCAATAAGAAGCCCAGTGCCAAGAGAAAAAGGGCCAGATCAGGGAGAGAACCAACAACGACCGCCACGTGCTCAAGCTGCAATAGAAAAGGACATTTGGCGATAAGTTGCAAATCTTGGAACAAACGAAGAAAGAGTGGATTTGAACCCAGTAAGAAGGTTCCTGAGGGCAGAGGATGCCATAAGTGCCATCAGGCTGGGCATATTGCAAAAAACTGCCCGCTATCTCAGAAATCTGAAATAGTACATATAAATGAATTGGCAGAGACTTCCGAGCCCTCAGCTAGTCAAGAGAGGGCTGATGTTTTAGAAGGCACGCTCAATGTCAAGAACATTCCAGTTAAAGTACTATTTGATACTGGCGCATCACGAAGCTTCATTGCAAAGGATGCAGCTAAGAAACTGGATTTAAATTTGAAAAAGCTCAAGGAACCAATGACTGTCCAGAATCCGGTTGGGGGTTCCATTGATCTCAGTTGGGTTTGTGGAGTGCCAGTTTCCTTCTCTCGATATCGGTTTCCTACCATCGCAGTCGTCATGAATTTTAAAGAGTTTGATCTTATCTTGGGGTTAGACTGGTTGACCAAATATGAAGCTGAAGTTAAATGCGCCGACATAGTCGTAAAGGCAAAGATTAAATCAGGTGCTTATATAACCATTCCCTGTGAAGGTCAGAATGCTAATAGAAAAGACTTCTGGGCACCTTTGAATGTTTCTCCAGCCCAAATAGAAAATGTCCCTGAAATCTCAGAGAATATTCCCGACCTAGTGAAAGATATTCCTGTCATCAAGAACTATGCGGATGTGTTCGAAGAAGTTGTTCGCTTACCTCTGTAGAGAGAGATAGATTTCAAAATTGCTTTAATTCCAAATACAAGGCCGGTAGTTCACGCTATTCGAAAAATGTCCTTGAAAGAGAAAGAGGAATTAGACAATCAAACACGACAGCTAGTATGGAAGGGTCTGATCAGGCCTAGTTTCTCTGATTGGGGAGCAGCAGTGGTGTTTGTCCCAAAATCTGACGGTACTCTACGGCTATGTGTGGATTATCGTGATTTGAACAAGCAGACCATAAAGAACAAATATCCATTGCCGCGAATATATGATTTGTTGGATCGATTAAATGGCGCACAAGTATTCTCAAGGATGGACCTAGCTACAGGCTTCCATCAACTTCGAATTGCCGAAGAGTGTGTTCCAATGACAGTATTCAGAGGTCCCGACTTATTCTACGAGTGGTTAGTAATGTCGTTCGGCTTATGTAACGCTCCAACTTACTTCGTCGATCTGATGAATAGAGTGTTCACAGGAGTTTTGAATAAATTTGTTCTGGTTTTTATTGACGATATTCTAATCTTCTCTAAATCAAAGGCCGAACATGAAAAGCATTTGGAACAGGTTCTAGAAATCCTCAGAAGGAATGTATTGAAAGCAAAGTTTTCCAAATGTATATTCTAGCAAGATAAAGTGAAATTTCTGGGCTACGTCGTATCGAAAGAAGGAATCGCTGTGGATCCAAGTAAAATCACGGCTATTCAAAATTGGAAACAGCCCAGCACCCCCACTGAAGTCCGCAGTTTTCTCGGATTGGCTAGCTATTACCGGAAGTTCGTTAAAAACTTTTTGAAGATATCTGGTCATTTAACGAAGCTTACAAAGAAGCACTCTAAATTCAAATGGACTCCAGAAAGTGAGGAGGCTTTTGAAGAGCTAAAGTTGAGATTAACAACTGCTCCAGTGTTAACCATCATCGATGGCAACCAAGATTTAAAAGTCTGAACTGATGCTTCTAGAGAAGGCCTTGGCACAGTGTTAATTCAAAGGGGTCAAGTGATTACTTATGCTATCCGTCAGTTGAAGCCGCACGAGAAAAACTACGTAACTCATGATCTTGAGTTATTGGCTATAGTATTTGCCTTGAATATCTGGAGACACTATCTTCTGGGTGAGAGATTTGAACTTTTTACAGATCACCAGTCGTTAAAGTATCTGTTCACTCAGAAAGACCTGAATTTGAGGCAGCAACGTTGGCTGGAGTTTCTTGCAGCATACGATTTTGAAATTATATATACTCCAGGGAAAGCCAATGTCGTGGCCGATGCGCTGAGCCGAAAGAATGTAATGATCGCCAGTTTTATTATCACGACTTCCTTGTTCGAAAAAATATCTATTCTTCAGAAGGAGGATAACTTTATTAAGGACATGATTAAAAGGATTCAAAAAGGCGAACCCTCGTGTTTTCAGATAGATAACGACGAGACCCTGAGATTAAAAGGAAGGATTTGTGTTCCTGACATTCTCGAGCTCAAAAGGGAAGTGTTAGACGAGTGTCACAAGTCCAAGCTGAGTATCCATCCTGGTGTGGCCAAAATGTGTAACGATCTCAAACGAACATTTTGGTGGAAGGCTATGAAAAGAGACGTTTCAATATACGTTAGCCGATGCCCTACTTGCCAGCTAGTCAAGAGCGACCAACAAAAACTGGCTGGATTGTTGCAATCGCTAGAAGTTCCAGGCTGGAAGTGGGAACATATTTCTATGGATTTCATCGATGGTCTGCCCAGAACCAGAAAAGGGAATGACAGTATTTGGGTGATCGTAGATCGCTTCATGAAGACCGCCCATTTCATACCCGTCAGATCAAACAGAACTGCTCAGAGTCTGGTGCAGATATACTTCAAGGAAATAGTTAGACTACATGGAGTGCCGCTCAGTATAGTCAGTGATAGAGATACAATATTCACTAGCAAATTCTGAGAAGCATTTCAAGTCGAACTGGGAACGAAGTTGAACTTAAGCACCGCTTATCATCCTCAGACAGACGGTCAGACTGAGAGGGTGAATCGTATTTTAGAAGATCTATTGCTGGCTTGTGTTATAGATTTCGGTGGATCATGGGAAGACCATCTGCATTTGGCTGAATTCTCTTATAACAATAGCTACCAGGCGAGTCTGACAATGTCGCCGTTTGAAGCATTGTATGGTAGACAGTGCCGGTCTCCTGCTTGTTGGGTCGAACCCGGTAATAGACTTGTGTTGGGGCCAGATATGATCAGAGAAGCTGCCGACAAAGTCGATTTTATTAAGAAGCGATTACTTGTCGCTCAAAGCCGACAAAAGAGCTATGCCGATAGAAGAAGAAGAGATATATCCTTTGCTGTTGGCGACTATGTATATTTGAAAGTATCGCCGATGAGAAGAGTTATCCGGTTCGGTAAAACTGGAAAGTCAGCGCCCAAATTCATTGGTCCGTTTCCTATTCTGGAACGGATCGGAACTCTCGCTTATAGGGTCAAATTGCCTGATTGGTTGCCTGGAGTCCATGATGTATTTCATATATCTCAACTTCGAAAGCACGTTCATGATCCAGACTTGATCGTGGAAGAAGCAGCTCAACAGGACATTGAAATTACCCCCGAATTAGCTGTGAGAAGAGAGCCGCTAAAGATTATCGGAAAAGAAACCAAAGAGCTGAGGAACAAGAAGGTTCACTTAGTCAAAGTGCAATGGAGTGGAGATCCGCGAGATTGTACTTGGGAAACTGAGGAGAGCATTCAGAAAGCTTATCCTAGATGCCGAGTGGATATCTCTGATTGACTCTGGTGCAAGGTACATTTACCCTACTTTGCATTACCATTTAATTCTCTACTCTGTTGTTATTTTCTTTCTATGGATGTGCACTTTTAAATTCTATATTCTGAATGATTTTAAAAAGAATATAGAAATTGAGTAGTATATTTTTGAAACGTTGAAAACCATTGGATTGGTTGTTGTGTTGTGTGATTGTAGATTTATCAAACCACTTTCGACTTTGTTCCTTTTCGGGGACGAAAAGTTTTAAGTGGGGGAGATTGTAACGACCCAGAAAATCTGAACCAACTTAAAATTTTTAAATTGGCTAAAATAATGGATTTTAAATATTTAAAATAAATATTTTAAATAATGGCAATGAAAAGTGAGTTTGAATCAACAATTGAAAACGAATATAATTAATTATAATTATAAACAAGGCCTGAAATGGCGCTGCAGTTTCAAAAAATTGAATTCAAACTTTGTCGGACTGTACCGGGTGCAAAACAAAACGGATTTTAGTGAAACCAAAATATTTAAATCTGTTAGTGAATACCTTTCTAACGAATCTAAAAAATCGAATTTTCATAGCGGAAAGCAAAAGTTATGGCCAAATGAATTTTCAGAAAGGTCGCTATAGAATTTATATAGCCCGTGAAATTGGCCATTTTGCATACGACCTCGGAATTCGACGAAACCACTTTTGTTGGATCCGGGATGTGAAGTTATTGCTAGGTTTTAAATTTCATAATTTTTGAAGCTAATATGTGGGCCTGGAAAAGGAAAATGTGTTTTGGTCAATTACAGTTAAATTGGATCGACCAGAAATGGGCCTTTTCGCAAACGGACTCAGAATTCGACGAAACTAGTTTTTTTGGGACCGTATCACCAAGACATAGCTAGATTTATTTTTCTGGAATTTTTTGAATCAGTTTGTGGCCCTGGCAAATTGAAAGGTACGTTCAAATCAAATATTGAATGTTTTATATTTTAATTTAAAGGAAAACTGACTGAAACATTCGAATGGGCCTTCGAAACATATCCCATTGTGTTCGGAATGGGGTAAAACGCTAGGGACAACAGTCGTTGGGTTTGATTTCGAGTTCGTTTAAGAAAACCCCAATTTTTGAATAAATATATATGTCGGCCAATCAAATAATTCCTTAATAAATAAATAAAAAATCCCCTGAAGCCTCGCAATCGACGGCGGAAAACAGCTCCCCCCTTCCCTTCCATTTTCTGGCGAATCCACGCCGAATTAGCACCCCCTCCTTTGGAGCTTTTTGAAGACATCGCCGCCCTCTTCAAATCCATACCCACCATCGTCAGTTTCGTGGCCTGTGGAGAGCGGGTCGGGCTTGGGAAGTCGGCGACTTTGGTTCGCCGCCGCCATCGACTGGGGCCACCGCATTGGGCCCCACTTCTGGCGCAGGTGCACCTTTCCTTGCCTGACGTCGTGGTAAAGGCGGATCGGCTTCATACTTCACGGATTGATCGAAAAATTCAAACCTTGTTTTGAAGATTTTGAAAGGTAATCGGCTGTTTAATTTAAAACTGATTTCAACTCTTTAAAACCGTTGCAAACTTTGAAAAATCATATCTTTTTGCTGTGTTAACGAAATTCGATGAAACAGGAAACATCGTGACCGTGTGGACGTCTTCTACATTTTAGAAGAGATCGCATATTTTTCTGAGCCTTCTGCTATTTTTGGTGGAGTGGAACCCAATGTGAGATTTCTAATTTATAAACAATATGGAAAACGATGATGTATAAATTATATATTCGATGTATGAGTTATATAAGCGTTGTACACCTCTTGTATAAGCGTTGTATAAGTTGTATGTTCGATGTATAAGTTATATATGCATTGTAAAAATTATATATGTGTTGAAATAGAAGTGAATTGCTATATATAAAAATATATATATATATACGCCCCTCGTCCACAAACCATGGACGATATTTATTGGTTGTGATTGGTGTGAAAATTGATTGATAGAGAATGGTTGTTTGGGATTCTTTGTGGTTGATATTGATTGATTGTGGTTGAAAAATACCCGTTTGTGGTTGAGAAATATTTGGTTGAAACCACATAGGATTAGTTTGTGGAAATGAAATAAATATATACATGCCGCCTGCGTGCGAACTAGATGCATGATCCCCATTGTCAAAAACCGCGAGGTTTTAAGGTAGAGCGAGGAGTCGTACTAGGGACGGTCCCGGTTTTAACTACCCTGTCGTTGTGCTGCCGAAATTTTGAATAATATTCATGTGTTTGAATTATTTTCATTTGCTGAAACTATATTTATTCGTTGAATAGAAAACCATCATGTGTTGAATCGATATTCATTCGTTGATTAGAAATTCATGTGTTGAATGGTATTCGTGTTTTAAATATAAAAATCACATTTTTATCTATATATAGAAACTATAGAAAACCTTCATGTGTTGAATCGATATTCATTCGTTGATTAGAAATTCATGTGTTAAATGGTATTCGTGTTTTAAATATAAAAATCACATTTTTATCTATATATAGAAACTATAGAAAACCTTCATGTGTTGAATCGATATTCATTCGTTGATTAGAAATTCGTGTGTTGAATGGTATTCGTGTTTTAAATATAAAAATCACATTTTTATCTATATATAGAAACTATAGAAAACCTTTATGTGTTGAATCGATATTCATTCATTGATTAGAAATTCATGTGTTGAATGGTATTCATATTTTGAAATAAATTGTTTCATAATAAAAATCACCTTTTATCAACTATATGGACTATGTAAAATAATCTCGTTTTAAAAGAAATTGTTTTACAATAAAAATCCTATTTTTATCACCTATATTAACTATACGAAATAATAGTCTTTTGAAATGAATTGTTTTACAATAAAAATCACATTTTTATTATACACATGAATTGTTGAAAGGTGAAGTGTTAAAAATTGCAACTCGTTCAAATAAATATGCATGAGTCGAAATATTCATTAATTAGCTAATGATATGATTTTTGCTTATGCATACAACATTAGAATGAATGGTGTTTTTGAACCAAATGGAATCAAATATGAAGTTGAATGGAAAATGATAAGTGATAAGAACTGTATATATGTACATGCATATTTATTGAACATGTTACAGCAAAGGGGCTAGAGAAGAGGAATAAAATTTTGTGCCCGACAAATAGGTACACATTTACTGTTTTGTTTGGGTGATGATTTTATGAGCCTGTTGGCTAGCCGCTTGGCTTTTTCTTTTTCTTTTTGACATGAGACGCCCGTGTGGGTATTTGGGAATTTTCCCAGCCCCTCCCGTACAAAGGAGGTAATGGCGAATTTTTCCGAAATTTAAAGGCGTTAGTGAAATATTTGAAGTGAAAACGATATTGAAATTGTTGAATGAACTATATTTATATAAATATATAAATATAAATAAAATTAAAACGAAACGTGGTTGTGTAGTTCGCATTTTGAAACCGTGATTTCAAACGATTATACCGGGAGATCCGACCATCGGATTTCCCTGAAATCGCAATAGTTGGGTTCGCTTTGGAAAAATCTTTCCAACGGCACCAACTTTGTAAAAATCCAACGGTTGGATTGTCTGGAATGTTTAATTCAAATCTGAAGAAAAACAACGCCAGAAACGATTATATATATATAATTATATTTAATCGAATAACGACGCTGCAGTTCGTATTTTGAAATCGAAACTTCAAACGATTGTACCGGGAGATCCGACTGTCGGATTTTCCCGAAACTGGAACCGTTGGGTTCGTTTTGAAAAGATCTTTCTAATGATGTAAATTTTGTGAAGATCCAATGGTTAGATTTTCAGATATGTGTAAATCAAATCTGAAGAAGTACAACGCCACGGCCGCGTTATGGCCCGAAGCGTCGTTTTGAATAAATTGGCTATTTTAAAATAAATAAAAATAGAGATAAATCGTTATAAAATATCATAAACGATATGGAATGGAAATAAACTAAATTTGCTCGATTTATGTGGTATTTGATGGTTGAATGTGTTTGGTGTGAAAATTACATTAAAGAACAAAATTGGTGTTGTCGAATGATTTAACCATTGAAATAAATTGATTTAAAATTCTAAATATACGTGAATTATTTGAAAAGGCCGAGTTAATTCTCATTTCAAATAATTGACCGACGATTGAAAGTCGAAGATGAAGACGGTGGTCGAAGACCGGAGAACTTCACCTCGTTTGGATGGTAACCGAGGTCCTGATTGGGAGGCATCCCGAAATATGGATAATGAGTGGTGATCGTCCAGACGTACGTGGTGATCGATGGGTTTGCGGGGTATTTAGTGCCTCCGGTTTCGTTCAGACCCAGAACGGACTTGTAAATGGACTGTGTGTCTGACATTGGATTTTATTCTGTGTTGACTGATCTCTATTAAATATGCATCTGTTTGGCGACGGAGAATTTATTCTTTTGCTTAACGCCCTTCTCTGAAACGTACGAGCTTAGAGGTTGTATATCGATGGACATCAGTCGCATGGCATGAGTTGCCTGTGTGGCATGCAAAGATGTAGTGATTAGGGCTTCTGTTGAAAAGCAAAGTCTTGTGGTGATGATCAAAGCACCGCCTGTGTGGCGTAGCTTTGTGTATAATGTGAATTCGCGAGCCTCACACCCCGGTATGAACCAGAAACAGGAGAAGGACCTCAGGGAGGGCATGCGTTTCTTTCTAGCTAGGGTGGTGTCAGTGACCTACCAGCCCTGACATTTATATACTTTTCACCTGTGTGGTTGTTGCTGTTGCGAGGCGCCTCAGTTAGATCGGACGATCCGGGTTCGATGGAGCCATTCGTTGGCTCATTTACACCCCAAAGGGTGGAGAAACGCAGTGTTCAGGAATTTTAATCCACATCGGTGGACCGACCCTGACGATCCTAGGGCCCACCTGAGTCTGGGTCCTGAGGGGCGGGCTAGAGCGTCTCGAATTCGGTAAGGACTATCTTTTGCCTTGGTTCAGGACGGAAATCCAATTTCCAAATACGACATCGTGCGGTTTTGATTGTATACCTATATATATGACGACATAGTGGTATGGGGCATTAATGCCATCTATGATTGATAGTTATGATTTGAAATTGTATTAAAAACATATAAACACTAGCAATAATATCAAATGCCTTTGTTTTATTCGTATCAAGCATATTTTGGCCCTTATAAGGTAAAAACTCTATCCTCCAGTTTGCGTTGCATTGTGTGATGGGAGTTGAGTCTTATAATGGCTTCATTTTTATAAAAAACATTACGATGGTTAAAAGAATGATTTGTTTTAAAGCACTGGCAATCCAATGGAGTAAACCCATTCCACGAAAGTGGCGTGGTCCTGTGATTAGCCATATTTGAAAAGTGTTGAGTATATTTCTCATACCAGTCCCATGACTGACTCGTAGTTTGTTTCACTTTCAAACTCGAGTGCCCCTTTTTCTACACGGGCAGCCTTGTATTCGGGTTTAGCTGGTTCTTTCTGGATAGCTGGAGCTGAAGATGGATTCTATCATTTATATTTTTTTTATGCTTTTCAGCTCCTATTGTACATATTTTGTTTGTTTTCCGCTGTAGACATATATGTATAGCTGAACTGTATTTGTACTAAGTAAGATCCTGTATATTGTGTAACTCTGATGATTACTTTTATCCAGTATATTCTATTGTTCATTATCTGGTGTATTTATTTAATTTTATTCTGCTATTATCTGTTTCCGTGTTATATTCCAAAGATTACCCTTGTCTCCGTCAGAAACGGGATTTGGGGTCGTCTCAATTTATAGCTGTAGGAGAGCTTCTGGGAAGACAGGTTCATGATGGGGTATGTGGCACCCGATCAGGGAAAATAGGAGAGCGAATAGCCTTGAGAATAGGTTAGAACAAGCTACGCAGGAGCAGGTTCGGGGGCCAGGTCGTGATCACATAGGGCGAGCCTAGATGGTGGTTCAGTGGTGACGAGCTGGAGTGGTCGGGTCGTGGTCTACATGTGCTTCAAGAGACGAGGTGCTTCACAAGACGAGGTGCATCACGAGACGAGGCGCATCACGAGCGGGGGTGGGTCCCACGAGCCGATGTCATGTTCTGAGTTTTCGGTACTAGGTTATACCCCTTCACGGAAATGGGCATAACTTTCAAACCGTAAGGCCGATTGAGCCAAACCAAAGCTCAAACTAAAGCTAATTCAGAGAGCTACAAGAGTTACAGAGCATAGCTCGGTAATCGCTGTTTTCGGGCCCATAAAAGGTCATATGGTAGGAGTTGCGTGCAGTTCTTTGTTGATGATGCGACTTTGACCAAATCGTTTCCTGTCTTCAGACAACGTTCTCCATATCCAAGCGCGATGCTATCCAGATATTCAGTGTGACAGCTTTTACCAAAAAGTATGTCAACAAGTTTGCCCCCCAGGACATATCTTGCTGGTTGAAGGAAGATGTGTTCTGGATAATCCAGGAAATATATAAGCTATAGAAAGCCGACAACGCCTTGACCTCGCCGGGTCTGCCGGCTACAAATATAATCCATATCTATAAAGGGATAAAGGTAAAACAAATGTGCCAAATCCTGACTGTATTATTCAAACTTTCCGAGCATAAACCATGTTTGGACGTCTAATGAGCATAAACCATACTCAAGAGACGTTTGAGTCATCCTACCAAATCCTGGCAAGGGCCAACATTTCCAGGCATAATCCATACCCATAAGTCCAAATCGAGTATAATCCATACTCGATTTCTTTTGTCACATCCTGACAAGACCGTTTGCAGGGCATAATCTATACCTTGAAGTTCAAACCGAGAATAATCCATACCCGGTTTCTTTTGTTACATCCTGACAGGACCATTTGTCGTTCCTAAGTATAATCAATTCTTAAGATTCCAAAGTGAGTATAAACCGTACTCAGACATGAAGTAGAGCTATGCCTGCCGCAGCCTGACAAGATAGTCCGTCCCTAGGCATAATCCATAACTAGAGTTCCATAATAAGTATAAGTCATACTTTAACCGAAGTTGAGGATCCTGCCACATCATGACAAGAAACTTAAATTCTCCAAACATAATCCATGCTTGGAAAGCCCTTATTCAATTCATAATGCAAAACAAAAGCAAATCCTGATTGGTTTGATACCGAGTCCAGAGCACGCTTTGGCAATACATCCTAACCCCGTATGTATGTACTCCGATTCGACCAATCGGAAAACCTAACGAAAGCAAAAACAAATCTTAAAGCCTAAGAAATGCAGAAAATGAAAGCCGATCTCATCCAGATCAGTTGATGACAAACCCATGAGAGATCGATCCAGGGTCATTCCCTCTCTGGGGAGCAGGAGGTGGAAACGCAGGTGTTGTTGATGGTTTCACATACTCGGGCAGCTCTCCATGTCTAACCCATTCCTCAATAAAATCACGAAGATGTCTGCACTCATTCGTGTCATGACTGTCCATATCATGGAATATGCAGTGCTTTCCTGAATCTCGTTCTCTTTGCGATGGCTCCCTCCTGAGAGGCTTTGGGTAGGAGACAACACCATTTGTGTCCAAGTAGATGTCAGAAAGTGAAGCAATGAGCTCAGTATACTTTTCATATCAGGGCCCTCTCTGGGGCTGAGTGTTGCGATCATTCTTGACGGCGGCTTTTCCTTTGCCATATCCAGAATCAGACAGTTCTCCATCTTTGGGCATATTGACATCGAGAACTTTCTTCTCGGAAGTTGTATCTTCCTTACGCAGAAATCTATCATATTCAAGGTAGAACTCGCTGAGATTCCACGGTGTGTCTCGGTATAAAGATTTCTTGAATTCCATGTTATCCAGAACGCCGGATATCACTGCCATCAGTACCATCGATTGTTCAGGGCGATCAACTGATGCTGCTGCAACGTTGAATCTTTCCATAAAGGAACGCAGAGTTTCTCTAGGCCTCTGCTTGATTGTGGTGAGTGACATGACGTTCTTGGGTCATGCGATGTGGACCCGAAACTGTTCAAAGAAGTGAGCGACCAACATATTCCAGCTGTTGATCGATTCCGTTTCTAGCTGCCGAATCCACATGACTGCTATATCAGTCAGAAAGAGATGAAAACAATTAGCCATTACATTTTCCGACGTCGATTGAACTTCCATATGTCGTTTGTTGCGCATCAGGTGCAAGGTAGGATCTGTCTTGCCGTTGTATGGCTCCAGTTGTGGGTGTTTGAAATCCAGGGGATTGCTGGAATTCCTGATTTCCTGAGTGAATGGGTTGTGATTGACGTCATCCACGCCATCCTGATAGGTGCGGCCTCTCGAGAGGCATTGAACCAGATCAGCGAGTCGATTTCCTTCAAAAAGCTGTTGCAAACTACCAAAATCAGAGCTGGTGCCCCTGCGTTGAATGCAGGAGAGGATGGAAGTTGTTTGTGAGCTGTTGACTGGGGATCGCGGCTCGCAGATCGCAGATCGTGGGTGGAGACCCTACCCGGTTCGAGGGGGTCGGTTCGTGAGGCAGGTTCGTGAAGGCCAGATCATGGTTCGTGGGGAGCGAACTGTGGAGGGGCGATCCGACCCGGTATTGATGGTTTGTCACGAGCCGATCCCTATTGCAGTTGAGCGAGAGTTTGCGCTCCGGTATCCATCTGATCTGGAGCTGAAGTCGGTCGCTGTGCATTTCCAATATCGAGGGGGTTGCCATCAAGTCCATGTGATGCCCGAGCCGTTTCTGTGGCTACATTTCCAATGACTTGAGCGTTGCTCGACCTTCCGTCTATCCGAGCGAAGAATTGGTTGATCATTTCCTGTTGTTTCTGGAAGAGATCATCTTGCCGTGCCATCTGATCTCTCAGTTCAGTGAGAACTCCGTCCATCTCATCTCTGGTCAAGTATGCAGAAGGATCTCCATGAGAGGAAGCTTCCTGGCTTGCTTCGTTCCTTGTGTCTTCAGCATCATCAACATGAGCGGAAGTTCCAATCTTCTTCCTTTTGATTGCTATTTTTCCAATAGCCAAAAAATCCAAGCAGAAATTTAAGTTGTCGTGTGCCCCCCCATCCTGGCATGCCAAAATGTTAGATCAAAATCTGGGCCTATCACCCAAATGCAGATCGCAAATCACAGAGTGTAGAAAAAAGTAAATAAAGAGGAGGCACGAAGTTTTTATAGTGGTTTGGCTCAAACCAAGCCTACGTCCACTTTATCTCTTCTTAAATCCTAAGAAGTTACAAGTACAATTCTCTCAGTTTATACACGAAATCCTCATGTTTATAATGAAAAGGGGTAATAAATCATAAGATTATACATGAAATCCTCGTGTTATAATGTGGAATTTGGCTCCTTTGCTGCTGAAATTGCTTTGTAGTGAGCAATGGTAGAAGCTGTGAGGAGTTAGAGCCAAAAAATCCTTGAAAATGCCTTCAAATGGTGTGTTTATAGCTGTAGGAGAGCTTCTGGGAAGATAGGTTCGTGATGGGGTACGTGGCACCTGATCCGGGAAAATAGGAGAGCGAACAGCCTTGAGAATAGGTCAGAACAAGCTACGCAAGAGCAGGTTCGTGGGTCGGGTCGTGGTCACATAGGGCGAGCCGAGCCGATGGTTCAGTGGTGACGAGCTGGAGTGGTCGGGTCATGGTCTACATGTGCTACATGAGACGAGGTGCTTCACGAAACGAGTTGCATCACGAGCGGGGGCGGGTCCCACGAGCAGATGTCATGTTCTGAGTTTTCGGTACTAGGTTACACCCCTTCACGGAAATGGGCATAACTTTCAAACCGTAAGGCCGATTGAGCCAAATCAAAGCTCAAACTGAAGCTAATTCAGAGAGCTACAAACGTTACGAAGCTCAGCTCCGTAATCACTATTTTCGGGCCTAGAAAAGGTCATTTGGTAGGAGTTCTAGGCAGTTCTTTGTTGATGATGCGACTTTGACCAAATTGCTTCTTGTCTTCTGACAATGTTCCCCATATCCGAGCGCCATGCTATCTGGATATTCAGTGTGACTGCTTTTATCAAAAAGTGTGTCAACAAGTTTGCCCCTCAGAACATATCTTGCTGGTTGAAGGAAGATGTGTTCTGGATAATCCAGGAAATCTATAAGCTATATAAATCCGACAACGCCATGACCTCGCCGGGTCTGCCGGCTACAAATATAATCCATATCTGTAAAGGGATAAAGGTAAAACAAATGTGCCAAATCCTGACAGTATTATTCAAACTTTCTGAGCATAAACCATGTTTCGACGTCTAATGATCATACATACTCAAGAGACGTTTGAGTCATCCTACCAAATCCTGGCAAGGGCCAACATTTCCAGGCATAATCCATACCCAGAAGTCCAAATCGAGTATAATCCATACCCGATTTCTATTGTCACATCCTGACAAGACCGTTTGCAGGGCATAATCCATACCCTGGAGTTCAAACCAAGTATAATCCATACCCGATTTCTTTTGTCACATCCTGACAGGACCATTTGTCGTTCCTAAGTATAATCCATACTTAAGATTCCAAAGTGAGTATAAACCATACTCAGACCTGAAGTGGAGCTACGCTTGCCACAGCCTGACAAGATAGTCCGTCCCTAGGCATAATCCATACCTAGAGTTCCATAATAAGTATAAGTCATACTTTAAATGAAGTTGAGCATCCTGCCACATCCTGACAAGATACTTAAATTCTCCAAACATAATCCATGCTTGGAAAGTCCTTATTCAATTCAAAATGCAAATCTAAAGCAAATCCTAATTGGTTTGACACCGAGTCCAGAGCACGCTTTGGGGATACATCCTAACCCCATATGTGTGTACTCCGATTCAACCAATCGGAAAATCTAACGAAAGCAAAAACAAATCTTTAAGCCTAAGAAATGCAGAAAATGAAAGCCGATCTCATCCAGATCAGTTGATGATGAGCCCACGAGAGCTCGATCCAGGGTCATTCCCTCTCCGGAGAGCAGGAGGTGGAAATGCAGGTGTCGGTTATGGTTTCACATAATCGGTTAGCTCTCCACATCTAACCCATTCCTCAGTCAAATCACGAAGATGTCTGCACTCATTCGTGTCATGACCATCCATATCATGGAATATGCTGTGCTTTCCAGAATCTCGTTCTCTTTGCGATGGCTCCCTCCTGGGAGGCTTTGGGTAGGAGTCAACACCATTTGTGTCCATGTAGATGTCAGAAAGTGAAGAAATGAGCCCAGTATACTTTTCATATCTGGGCCCTCTCCGGGGCTAAGTGTTGCGGTCATTCTTGACGACGGCTTTTCCTTTGCCATTTCCAGAATCAGACAGTTCTTCATCTTTGAGAAAGTTGACTTCGAGAACTTTCTTCTCGGAAGTTGCATCTTCCTCACTCATAAATTTATCCGATTCAAGGTAGAACTCGCTGAGATTCCGCGGTGTGTCTCGGTACAAAGATTTCTTGAATTCCATGTTATCTAGAACGCCGGATACCGCTGCCATCAGTACCATCGATTGTTCAGGGCGATCAACTGATGCTGCTGCAATGTTGAATCATTCCAGAAAGGAACGCAGAGTTTCTCTAGGCCTCTGCTAGATTGTGGTGAGTGACATGACGTTCTTGGGTCGTGCGATGTAGACCCAAAACTGTTCAAGGAAGCGAGCGACCAACATATTCCAGTTGTTGATCAATTCCGTTTCTAGCTGCCGAATCCACGTGGCTGCTATATCAGTCAGAAAGAGGGGAAAACACTTAGCTATGACGTTTTCAGACGCCGATTGAACTTCCTTATGTCGTTTATAGCACCTATGCACGGTAGGATCCGTCCTGCCGTTGTATGGCTCCAGTTTTGGGAGTTTGAAATCCGGGGGATTGCGGGAATTCCTGATTTCCTGAGTGAATGGGTTGTGATTGACGTCATCCACGTTATTCTGATAGGTGCAGCCTCTCGAGAGGCGTTGAATCAGATCAGCGAGTCGATTGCCTTCAAAAAGCTGTTGCAAACTACCAAAATCAGAGCTGGTGCCCCCAGCGTTGAATGCAAGAGAGGATGGAAGCTGTTGGTGGCTGTTGCCTGGGGATCGCGGCTCGCAGATCGCGGATCGAGGGTGGCGACCCGACCCGGTTCGAGGGTGGCGACCCGACCCGGTTCGAGGGGGTCGGTTCGTGAGGCAGGTTCGTGATGGCCGGATCGTGGTTCGTGGGGAGCGAACTGAGGAGGGGCGATCCGACCCGGTGCTGGTGGCCTGTCACGAGCCGATCCCATCTGTAGTTGAGTGAGAGTTTGCGCTCCGGTATCTATCCGATCTGGAGCTGAAGTCGGTCGTTGTGCATTTCCAATAACGAGGGGGTTTCCCCCGAGTCCATGTGATGCCCGAGCCGCTTCTGTGGCTTCATTTCCAATGACTTGAGCGTTTCTCGACCATCCATCCATCCGAGTGAAGATTTGCTTGATCATTTCCTGTTGTTTCTGGAGGAGATCATCTTGCCGTGCCATCTGATCTCTCAGTTCAGTGAGAACTCTGTCCATCTCGTCACTGGTCAAGTATGCAGAAGGATCTCCATGAGAGGAAGCTTCCTGGCTTGCCTCGTTCCTTGTGTCTTCAGTGTCAGCATTATCAGCATGAGCAGAAGTTCCGGTCTTCTTCCTTTTGATTGCCATTTATCCAATAGCCAAAAAATCAAAGAAGAAATTGAAGTTGTCGCGTGCCCCCCCTTCCTGGCACGCCAAAATTTAGACCAGAATCTAGGCCTAACACCCAAATGCAGATCGCAAATCACAAAGTACAGAAAAAAGTAAATAAAGAGGAGACACGAAGTTTTTATAGTGGTTCGGCTCAAACCAAGCCTAAGTCCACTTTATCTCTTCTTAAATCCTAAGAAGTTGCAAGTACAATTCTCTCGGTTTATACATGAAATCCTCGTGTTTATAATGAAAAGGGGTAAGAAATCATAAGATTATATACGAAATCGCCGTGTTATAATGTGGAATTTGTCTCCTTTGCTGCTGAAATTGCTTTGTAGAGAGCAATGGTGGAAGCTGTGAGGAGTTAGAGCCAAAAGATCCTTGAAAATGCCTTCAAATGGTGTATTTATAGCTGTAGGAGAGCTTCTGGGAAGACAGGTTCGTGACGGGGTACGTGGTACCCGATCCGGGAAAATAGGAGAGCGAAGAGCCTTGAGAATAGGTCAGAACAAGCTACGCAGGAGCAGGTTCGGGGGTCGGGTCATGGTCACATAGGGCGAGCCGAGCCGGTGGTTCAGTGGTGACGAGCTGGAGTGGTCGGGTTGTGGTCTACATGTGCTTCACGAGATGAGGTGCTTCACGCGACGAGGTGCATCACGAGTGGGGGCGGGTCCCACGAGCCGATGTCATGTTCTGAGTTTTCGGTACTAGGTTACACCCCTTCACGGAAATGGGCATAACTTTCAAACCGTAAGGCCGATTGAGCCAAATCAAAGCTCAAACTAAAGCTAATTCAGAGAGCTACAAGCATTCTAGAGCTCGGCTCCGTAATTGTTGTTTTCGGGCCCAGAAAAGGTCATCCGGTAGGAGTTCCGGGCAGTTCTTTGTTGATGATGCGACTTTGACCAAATCGCTTCCTGTCTTCTGACAGCGTTCTCTATATCCGAGCGCGATGCTATACAGATATTCAGTGTAACAGCTTTTACCAAAAAAGTTTGTCAACACTATTCGAACCCAGCAATATGTTGAGTAACTGGTATACCCCCAATTTTCCTGAGCAGCACCCCGTTAATTTTAAAAAAAATCCTAAAATATCCTCCCACGTAGGGGAAATGCGTGATTTATCAGTGTATCTCATAGTAGCCCTACGTGGTTACTTAGTGTACCCCGTAGCAGCTCTCCGTGGTTCATTTAAAAACCACGTAGGGCTACTACGAGGTGCGCTGATAAACTACGTAAGCGAACTACGAGGTATTCAGAAAACTGGAAAAAAATATAACATTGAAAGGGCGTTTTCGTCCTCGTATTTTTTTAATAAAACGGGGGGCTATTCAGCAAATTTTCGGGTTCAAATAGAATTTTCCATTTAAAATTTTGAAGCGTTTATATAACATTGCGTAAATGTATGAACCTACTGGTTATAATTGCATTAATATTTGCAGTTTTCCGTAAAGCTGCATATTTTGGTGTAAGTCATGCTGAAGCATTTTTTTGGACATTTCTTGCATTAAAACGAAAATGATTTTTAATTGGATAAATTATGATGTTTCACTATAACAAATTGGACATTTCATGGCATATAATAAATGTTGTTAAACCGTTTCATAGCGTTTTGCTAGATGTTGTTTAACGACATGCCATCATAAAGTAGAAACGTACGATAGCTTCATAAGAAACGTCGCAGTATATCATTTTTAACAGCGTTTAATTAGTGATATTAAAACATTTTATAGCGTTTTTTGAATCATTTCACTTAACGTTTTTATGTTGCTAAGAGTGTTATCTACGGCGGTTTGCCACATTGCTATGAAAGGGCTTGCTAAACCGTCAGTGGACATTTCATGGCGTTTTTCAAACCCTATTAAAAGTAACAACAAATTTTTTACCGTGTCATTGAATTTATTCCACAACATACTATAAACGCTATCGTATATTGCCTATGTATTTTCCAATTCAGATTCCAATTTAATACCCAGTAGAGTAATAAACAAACACATTTCATTATCAACATATTATTACACATCTCATAGTCAACACTATATTATATTAAACATCTCGCCGTCAACATTAACGATACATACATCTACAATATCACTACACCAAAACGATATCATCCATAATCCTTTATATTATAGAACAAGTAGAAAGTAGAGAACAAAGTTGGTAATACATATAAAGCATACAAGCCAAAATATGTAGCACTAAAATCAAAAGAGAGGTACATCATACTAATATTTTTTTAAACAAAAGAAAAGATAAAGGAACGATAGAATTCAAATGGAGGTCATGCTTCTTGCAAATCTGTAGAGATTAAAGTTGTGGCCGTGATCTACCAGAATTGTTGCCTTTTAGTAGAGTAGCACGTACATTTACTGCGTCAAGTAAAAAAAAACATCAGATAGGAACCCCTGCATGAAATAAAAGAAAAAATATTAAAAAAATGGTAGCAACACAATTCTGAAGTTGGTATGCATATCGATGTCTAATTTTGATATATAAAACTGAAAAGATATATAAAACTCCATCCACAATTAGCTTGTGCATACATTTTCACTCTGTAAAGATTTATGTTTTGGAGTGAAATTTTGCAATGAAGTTTTTTATGCTTTGCGCTAAATGCAATATGTCGCTTTGCAAACCTACCTCATACATGCCCTTAAAACATCCAAACATTCGAAATCAAATTGTCATTCTCACCAAAAATTACACCGTTATACCAAAAATGGAGCTAATAACAAATTTTCTGAATTTTGTGACACCGCTTGCGATGTTTATGGCTCTGATACTACGTTTTCAAGTCTGTTCAGTCGCAACATAAAAATAAAAAAATAACTAAATATTATATATGTAAAGCTTTAACCGAACTAAATATCATTTATGGCTCCGATACTACATTTCAAGTCTAGGTTGCTTTAGACATCTAGAAAATGAGGAAACGGTGAAAAAACAAATTGGTGCCTCTAACCGAACTACTAACCTGACAGTCACATTCAAACACACAACTAACTCAACCATAAATCATGTCAGTCATGCCTCATATATCAGTATATTCATTTCAGAATTAATATCTTTTAAATTAACCTCACCGATTCAAACACCCATCCGAGGGAGGATCACACGATTCAATGACGTTTCTGCCAGCGAATATTGGACTACTTGACTTCTAATGTAAATCATTCAACCTCATAGAAAATAATTTTTTAGAAAAATGAAAGACTATGCTAGACAGATTGCATCGTTGTTAAATTATCTTTGCATGTGCTAACTATGTTTGTGAATTTCATTTACAGCCTGATCAAACAAAAATTCAAGGCTAAAAAACGTTGTATATCATATTTCAGGTCTACAGCTCTTTCTATAGCTCTACATAAGTACTTGACAATTCTCAGTTCTTGACCGCATAGATTCCAGTTTTTGCGCCGACAATGAAATCACATTATAATGTAAAAACCGAGGGACACTTAAAAGTGTGATTCTCAAAATACTGTTGTTTGAGAATGTCTTTTTTCCTCAGTTCACTTTTCCAGTGTTAAGCCAAGTAGCACATTCAACACATTTAACATAAATTATTTTTCTACAAATGGTATACGATCAACACATTTAACATAAATTTACTTGCACAAATATTTAATCATGTTTTTGCAATAAAATAATATTTACTTATTTTAAATTTTTGTTTTTAAGTTGCAACATCTAATTTTTTTTTATAGCTGCATTTTTCCTTGAGGATATGGCTGGCAAAGTTGTGCTTTTGTTGTAAAGCTTCTGTTTTTTAAACTTGTTTGCATGTGCAACTGGTCCTTTGGTTTGTGTATATGATCATTGATGATTTAAAATGATTCCTTACTAAGAAGAAGTTCTAGGTGTTATAACATTAGTTGGTATCACAGATTTAGAAGTTATCTAGTTTTATGGGTTGCTATTTGATGTGTGCATACAAAGTTTATAGGAACCGAAGAGAATTATCAATGGAACTATCACATATGACCAAAAAATATTCTAGTCCAGTCAATTATAGAAAACGAATCTGAAACATTTTATCCATTATCAATAAAAATACCTTCTCCAAAATAAATAAATAAATAACTAAATTGTTACTATAAAAATGATGAATTTTGTTATCTTGCACAAAACGGGTAGCATGGAAAATTGTAACAAACCAGAAAATTCGATGCTCGAATTTTCGACACAATTACATCCAGTGTCCAACTCGAGTACCGAACATCCAGAAAGTTATTAGAAAGAAGTTAGAGGGTGAGATAAGAAAGAAAGAAATATTAGAATAGAATAGAATGAAGAAGAAACACCATAGCACAGAGTCTCACATCGCAGCGGAACAAAATATAATATAGAAATAATCTTTATTGAGAGCTTGAAATAATTTACTTACAATTTTCAGAGTACAACTTACAGTCAACACATCTGGACAGTTATAATAATCTGTCCTCATACAGCGGAAAAATATTATGTGATATCGTATGTTTGAACCCATCCAACTCGTCTTTGGACTTCGCAGCATCTGACAACCTGGACCTGTATAACCCGGTCTAACCCGAGCACTACAAATACCGGGTCAGTCAGGTGAACCAGAGTGAGAACAACTCGCATAGTTTAAGGGAATCATCCAACTTGATTTTAAAGTTCAAAACCCCTTCGAATGAAGGGAAAATCGCAAGACCAAATCCACACATAAATACGGACGGTTTTTACCTTATGATAACCCAAATCATTTTGAAATCACATATATAATCTGATATTATAATAGTGTCTAAATACAAATAAATAACAATCTAGTGGAACGCTTGCATCTCATGCTCCACAGATATAGTATACAATCAAAACTACGGGCGCTTATTGGAGATTGGATTCCGACTATGATAAGGTATGGAACCACTTGCCGATAGTGTATCTCTAGAGGCGAATACACTGGGTTCAACAAGAACGTCTTGCAACACGGCCCACACATGACCGACCACTCATTTCTCTTGAGCGTATCGAATGTATATCACCAACGGTTGGGATCAACAACCGTTTCCCGAAAAGGGACAACATCGATAGATTTAAGAAGGAAAAGGAATTTCTCTAGATAGATGATTATACACCCTAATGGGAGCGACCCACATAGCCATGCTGCCTGCCCGATTTTTTTCATTTCCCGGTTGTGAGGCTTGAGGTCATAACGTATCCTTTGGAACACTTGTCCACCATTCACTTTGAATGCCACATCGTCAGATCCTCCAGAAATCACTAATTTATTTCCACAAAAATAATCGGGTTGATAAGTTAAGAGAAGGTGTCTTCTCCGCCGCCACAGAAATACGTTTGAGGAAATCAACGTACGCAATCCCTTTGGAAATACTCTGTCAAACATTCGTCCTTACAAGTTGTCCTGGGACTGGACAAACCGAAGGCACTCCCCTACCGCATCCAAAGGATCGGTAGCGAGTAGTCTTTTCAAATCCGCAAAATCGCAACCACGACTGAACCACGTCAGAACATCTCTAGTTGTACGGCCAGAGAATATTAAACAAGTAATCCTTTCTCTTATGAAGATCCACGGTCTTCAATTGCTCCATCTTGCTCAGCATCTGATATCTTCAACGTTTACGTATTCATTGGTTGGAATGGTTTTCAAATATAAATTCGATCCCGGTCTTTCCGTACCATCAATCGCATTGGCCAGATTTGATAGTCGGTTATTTAACTATCAAACGAACAACCATTCAATCATGGAAATGAAATGAATTCATTGATTCAGTACTCATCAACATTTTGCCCTTTTAAAATTATAAATAACTAGTGAATGGTTAAATAAACTTCTAAGTCTTTTTTTTTTTTTTAAAACATTGTATTACCTCTTAGTAATATTCTCAAAATCATTTCAAATCTCCATTAGTTGGGAAAACATCTTATAACTATATTATTTCAAACATTTGTTATAACATTACTTATTATCTTAAAACTGCAGAATCGATTTAACTTACCATCGTACAATAATCGTTACGAATTCTCTCTTTTTGTTTCCGTTATTTGAACACCCTAATCGCCACTTATCCTTTTAGAAATAACCCATTCTAAAAGTTTTCTCCTTATTTTGAAAATATCGGTATATTTCCAAAAATCTCCTTTCGTTTATTTCAATTATGAAACAAAACATTTCATTTCTTTTTATATTTAGAATCCCATCATATATATATATATATATATATATATATATATATATACAAATTCTTCTTATAACGTTACATTATTATTTCTCAAATAAATTACTTTAACATTTCCACCATTACGACTAATATCATCCTTTGATAATCCTGAAGTCGTTCAAGTTGGGGTATTTTAATTACCTCTCAGACCTTGAGCAACAACATTCTTATCTTAAGATAGGTATCAGTTGTAAACCCAAAACTGATATTCATTTCCAATATCAAAACAAATCCCATTTTAATTATCTTGATGAAAACTCGTATCTCAATTAGTATAGAGAATTCTAGCTCGCATCTTTATTATTCAACCCGCCTAATCACTTTAATTCAAATCTGGATTTCCGTTCGATTTCCATTCCGAATTCATTTAACCATTTCAAACTTGAATATCTCCCTTTAAATTCCATTGTGAAGTAATGTTAATTTAAAACTTAACGTTTTAGCCTCACGCTCACATTTATAAACATTGTTTATAAAACTTAGGTTTAATATAACCCCTTTTAATCCTCTTCTCCTATCCTTAATTCAAACACTCATTTTAAGATATCATCTCGGCTTAAAATCCTTTTTACAACTTAGTTATAAAAATTCGGTTTTAGTATAAAACCGTTCATCGACTCTTCCCAAAAATCCCATTATAATTCAATATCCACTTTGATTACTTAGCTTAATGGATCTCACTACTAATTAATCGCTTAAATTATTAAAATAAAAAATTTACATTATTATTACTATTACAGAAAAGTCACTTCTTATTTAACTAAAACAATCAGTAAACTTTTTATTTAAAATCGTATTAAGGTAAAAACATATATTCGTTAATCTATTCCATTAGATTAATTAACACCAAATTCAATAAATCATTTCTAAAACATGATCATCTCGTTAACCAATTCAAATTATTCATTCTTTTTGAATGAATTAATAACATAATTAATTTAAATAAATTCCATTTAATTGTTTCTTGAAACAATAAATTCAACTTCTTGCATTAGTTTTTGCTCGTCTATTTATAAATCTCGTAAGACCTTGATTTGTAAACTACTTAATAATACTAAAAACTTATAAAATAAATAATAATTTTAATTTCCTTTATTTATTAAATATATAGATTTAAAAATCTATCTTCGATTATAAAATAAATTTCGTAACTTTATTACCGTCGATCCAACCGACGGTAAATCAATATTTGTAACATCATTTATTTTTAGGTCAACTGGTGACAATTACTCAACCAATACTCTTTATTCGTTAAAACAAAACAACCGTTGAATTTATATTCAATAACAATGATCAATCAATCATCCGATCATATTGGTTAAACAGTCCATACAAATGCAATATGAAAATAAATAATAAATATGAGGAATCCAGTTGGATCCCTCCAATTTATATTTTTCCAGCATCCAAATACGTTACTTCAACAATATCATTTATTTCAATAACATGTATAATATTCATCTATTAAATAATAACAGCAATTCAAACATCAATCAACCAATTAACAATCATAACACACAAATATTTAAACCCAACTTATTTAAAATATAAGTGGGATAAAACTGAGTGAGTTGAACTCACCTTGTTATCGTCAAAACAGTTTGTTTCATAAGCCTCCAGCTGCGTTCAACTTCGTCCGTTCCACTTTTATAATATTACGTATGTCAGTATGGTCCCCATGTCCTTTGGCTTGTCTGATTCTGTGTATGAATATCATAATTACAATTTTAATACATTATTCTTTACTAATTTAAAATAATTTTGTTTAAACTTTAAATAAGATTTTACAGTCCAAATTTTCTTTTATTACTTTAATTAACTTCAATTAGGCCTGTTTCTTTGTTCAATTCGCGTACTTTAAAACGTCAAAACGGTTTGTTCTAACACTGCTTCTGATTCCTACATATCACTGATTCTTCCACTGATGTGAGTAATGTAAACATTCAAATTCTCTAGGCGCAGATAAAAAGTGTGTTGATTTCGTTCTTTCATATCTCATAGACTAATTAATAGGAATCGTTGGGTTCCTACAAATTGGAAAAGTCTAAAAATGATGCATTAATTTTCAACTACTAGGCGCATATAATTGGGCTTAGGGCATCTTTAATTATAAATTTGGCGTATTATTTTTAAAGTAATATGGATACTGTTCACTAAAAGTGGAACAAAATGCCAATTCACATATTACTGTAAATCTTAACCAACCTGCTGTAATGCAAACCGCGCTTCATCATTTCCATCCTCTTCTCCCTGACCACTGCCGTACCCACTTCTGACCGATGTCCTCTCTCCCGTACTCCGCCTTGTCTGCTGCCAATGCTAACGCTCCAACCACCTCAGCTTGGACTCCCCACAGCTGTTTTCCGTTCATTTGCGATACTCAACTGCCAACCCATTTTCCTTCTTCCTATTTTCACCCCTCACCATACTACGTCCACCGAACTGTTCATCTCCCTGTTTTCGGAACCCAACTCCACCTTCTACTGCACACGTTCGCCCACTGTCCTCCACTACATCGCTTCACGGCAAGCCACAAATTCTTTCACCCTATCTTCCCATCACCTCCGAACAGTTCTCTCACCACCATCATAAAACCGCTGCGCCACTTCACTGTATTCTCTGCTTCTTCATTGGCTCTCATTCCCGCACATGCTGCTAGAAACAGTCCACTGCTGTGTTTCTCTTGGCCACGCAAACACCATACTCCCTTCATGCTGTCATGTTTACGTCCCATTTTCTTTCCTTTATCAATCCCCCTCCACCTCGCCATCAACATAGCTCCTACCCTTGTTACCATAATGCAACTCCCCTGACATCGCCTAAACATAACGCCAGCGAACCCCATTCATTTCGAATGTCAGCAGCTAGCCTTCCAGGCCATTTTTCCCTTTCTTTTACTATTACCTCTTGTTTTAATTGCTTCTCTCTTTCTCTCCTTTTTTTTAGAGAGAAGCTGCATTTCTGGTTTTTAGCAGAGGGAAGTTTTCATGTTAAAGACGTGAGAACCCATGGTTGCTCCTGGAAGAACAAAAATGGCTCATATATATAGAGTGAGATAAGGAGATCGATAAGAAGGAAGTCCATCATGGTAGCACGTAGTTATAAAAACTAGGATGGAGATTTAGCGTGGGTTTCTTTTCCAACCAAGGTAGCTGTACAAAAGTTTTCACCTGCGATCCCTTTCACTGCAAATGGCAAAACCTATATATTTGCATGTGCAATCTAAAGAACAGTGTATTTTTAGAGAGTAGGACTGGAAAAAAAAATATAGGATAGGTGTTCCTCTCGAAATGAAAAGAGAGGCAGACCGTATACTTCAGGAGCAAGGAATAGGAACTGCAGGTAGGCTTCTCGCATGCATATAGGTTAGTAGGGAAATTTTACAAAATGGAAAAGAAAGAAAAAAGACTACACAAAAAGAAGGGTAGAGGGGTACGTTCTGGGTAGGCACAGTAAAATCATCTCCAACAAGTGAGAATTCAGCCCCTTAATACTGAATCGGGGTAAAAAACCTACCCAACAAACGTTACGCCATGTAACATTCAGCGGAATGTTACGGGACCAATTCAGAATTCTGAATTGGTTCGGCGAGCCGATTTTATCGGCTCGCGCCGATAAAATCAACTCGCGACATGGCGAGCTGATAAAATCGGCTCGCCATCTCCCCTCTCCAATTCCCCAACGGCTATCTCATTCCAATGGCTTCCAACGGTCATTTCCGCCTCGATTTTGATTACCAACGGCCATAAAACGGTTAAAACTTTTCTAACGGCCATATTTTCAGTTATAAAAGCATTCCATTCGCATTCTTTCTTCATCACAACATATTCATAACTTCTTTTTACATCTCTCTACTCCACACCAAGACTTGCTACATAATGTCTTCCCCATTCGGAGATTTTTTCGCATCCGACGATAGATGGAACTCAGTTCTCGCAAGGCAACACGAGCAATATATTTGAAACTCCATCGAGCAGACAAGGAACCAGTCCGTGGACTGAAGAAGAAGACATTTCTCTATGCAACATATATTGTCATTTCACACAAGATTTTGCAACGGGGAACGACCAAACAGCCATTGCGTTTTGGAAAAAAGTGGAAAAAACCTTTGTTGAGAGGCATCTGGAATGCCATAGGACGTTATCGGCGATCCAAGGCCGTTTTGGGAAAATAAGCCGTCAAACCCAATATTATGAGTCACGAGTGTACAAACTAAAAATAGCGAATCCAAGCGGCATGGGAGGGGAAGATAATCTGGTATGTTTGTACTTGTACGTACTTTATTTGTGGTTGTTAGCATGTTAATTGATACATTTTCTTTTGGAAAGTAGAAACGACTAGCAAACGAGGGGTTCAAGAAGCTTTTTCCTAGAGAAAATGGGACGAAAAGGCCACACTATTACCAGTTTATGCATTGTTATGATCTGCTTACTAGTCAACCGAAGTGGAACTCATAACTTGCCAAGAGTCTCCGCGATGTTCAAAGTGCTAGCAAGGGCAAGAAAAAAAGTTCAAAATCGGGTTATTCTTTTAGTCCTAGCGGCTCAGGTGCCAATATTTCTCAATGTGTAGGGGAAAACCTACTTGATGAGTTCAATGCCACGAATGACGAAGATTTTAGACCTGAGGGATGCAAAGCTGTAACACCCCACGCCCGCTATGGTCACTCACTAAGGGAATGCCATAGCATCGGTGAAGTGTTTTAGTGAATATAGAACAGAAAAATTACAACAAGACAGATATAATTAGTACTTGAAATTTAAAAATATCATCTCACAACAGCGGAAATAAACATGTCTGGTTACATCATAAAACCACTATAAAAGTCAAGTACAATATCCATCAAAATAAAGAAGTACATAATCCCACTCTCTCATACAATAGCCATAACAAAAGAAAAGACAACTGGATAACCGGAGCTTTACATCTACCCAAGCTCCTAAAGACTGGAACAGCAATCCGATCAAGCTCTACTACCGCTAGGATCCACCGTAGGACCTGAGGGTTGGGAAAAAAATAAAAACAACGGGGTCAGACTTAAGTCTGAGTGAGTCCTATAACTTTAACAATACAATCATTAAAGTAACCAGAGAAGACATAAACTTGACCTACGGTAATATCTGGGGATGAATGGCTACACTAAGCAGCTTGGTAGACTTAGGATAAACTAAGATAACCGTCAGGACGCATCTACCCACCCAAGGATAATTACTAACTGCACCACACCAGTCATTCCCACTTAAAGGTTGATCCCTTCGAAGGACTTAGAAAATTTCCCCAGTAGTTTCATGTACTCCTAGCCCACTACATAGGTGCCGTCTGCCCCTATCTCTACTAGGTGTACCCAGTAATTCTTACCCAGTAGTTTCGTGTACCCCTACATAGGTGCCGTCTGCCCCTATCTTCATTAGGTGTACCCACTACTTCCCAAGCGATCGGCTCCCTACTGTAGATACCCGTGCTGGTCCCACAGTGGGGTGTATCACTCCCCTAAAGTGGCAACCCAATACTATCAACGGTGCACGGCTTTATATCTGCACGATGCAACAACGGCTTATCTACCAGCCCGGGCCCACGCACGCATATGAAACCCGTTGGACTTGCGTTGCCACCGCTAACCCGTTTTGGCCTCTTATAATCAAGCCCAATATGCGTGTCCCGTCACTCGACATGGGTCGAGCCCACAAAGATACGTTTGGGATATTGGTTGAAATGGGCCCCCAACAAGCTACCCACCTAAGCTTGTCACATATCTAGTGTATCCCACTTAACCCTTTAATCATGTTTGATTACATGTTTTCACTTGGTTAAGTATTCTAATCGTATTTTCTATTGCCACCCAAGGCAACCCACTAGATTCCACATGCCACCCAAGGCAACCATTAAATTTCCACATGCCACCCAAGGCAGCCACTTAACCCCTCATGTCCCACTACATGCTACTATGGTTAAGTGTTTCTTAATTAATTAAGACCGTGATTTCCCATAAAGACCTCCCACATTAGACTGGCTGTTATGACCGCCTGGTTAAGCCGGTAGAGTCCGGGCAGTCTTACGTCATAACAGAGTCTAACCTCGTGTCTTTACCTTAATCACGTATTTAATTTATGGCTAAGACCTCTCACATTGGGCTGACGTTTGTAGCAACTGGTTAAGCCGGTCGGGTCCGGGCAGTTTTATACTACAAATGAGTCCAACCTCGTGTCTTAGTCGATTAATTACACCTAATTAATCACCCCCATATTAATTATCCCTAATTAATATCAAGTTTTCCATAACATGGGTAGACCTAACTCAATAGGTAAATTCCCATGGGGTAGACCTAACTCAATAGGTAAATTCCCACTTATGGTAATTTATTTTTATGGTATGCTTAATCATACCCAATCATTCATTTATTAACTTATTTACCAACCCCATCGTTCCCCACGTAAATCGTTCTCACTTCATGACATAACAAAGGGGAAGATCCATCACAAATATCATGGGTTTAGCATAAAACTTTGTCATGGGTTAAGAGGATGTCAACTTGCATATATGAACACATATTAACCCAACTACATCTAACCCAAACTTGCATATTATCATACACATGATTTGCATAACATGTTGCATATGAGCTTGCATATTATCATACACATATCTTGCATAACATGTTGAACTTGCATATAGGCATTCTCATAACTTGCATAACATGTTAAACATGCATTTAAGCATACACATAACTTGCATATCATGTCATTTAAGCATATACATATCTTGCATAAGCATTCATATACTCGCATAAGCATGCATAACTTGCATATCACATAAATCTTGCATTTAAACATATACATGACTTGCATAAGCATCCATATACTTGCATAAGCATGCATAACTTGCATATCACATTAAACTTGCATTTAGACATATACTTAACTTGCATAACTCACTTTGTTAAACATGCATAATTCCACTCATTAAATATGCATAAACCCACTTATTAAACATGCATAAACCAACTTGTTAAACATGCATAAATCAACTTATTAAGCATGCATAAACCAACTTGTTAGACATGCATAAATCAACTTATTAAGCATGCATAAACCAACTTGTTAAACATGCATAAATCAACTTATTAAGCATGCATAAACCAACTTGTCAAATATGCATAAACATAGAACAACATAGAGTAACATATCATTATATATGATTCAAACTCACTAATCCGCATTTAAGACCATAAGTCTCATTACACCCAATCTACTTACTTTAACAATTGATGTTAAAGTGATAGAAACTCACCAAACTCCAAATTAACCAACTTATGAAAAGGAATTAGTTGCTAATTATGAAGATAATGATGATTAAAGATTGATTAGAGAGTGATTAGCTTGCAACTTCCTTCATAAATTAGTGGAGACTCCCCTTAGGATTTAATTTGGCGGCATGAGGCCATCATTTCTATTTTTGGTAAGGATTAAGGGGGGTTTAGGGTGTATTTATAGATTAGGTGAGTGTTTTAGGCCCTTAGATTAACCCTAGATTAGATTAGGACCCTTAGATTTCGGAAATCTCTAGAACCAGCCCTCCTAGCCAGCCTGAAACCCAACCTGGTGCAACCTGGTGCACCCAGGTTCAATGGACGGCGCGCCCCTGTCGACAGGCAAGTTGACACCCCTGTCGACAGGCCTGTCGACATGGGTAGGGCGGGAATCTTCCCGCCTGACCCCGCCTGTCCCATTCCACAATCTGAAATTTAAATTTTTAAATCTGTTTTAAGTTTTAAATTTTCTGCAAACTTCTTTGGGCCATAACCGGGCCATACGGACTCCGATTCTCGAAAACTCGGACTCTATTTCGCGTATTTTTCCGAGACGAACGCAATGACGCAGCCCGTTACCCCCAATTCCCACATATGAGATTATTTATCCTGTAATTAGTGAATTTTAGTATTAACTAAAATTCGGGGTGTTACATTCTCCCCTCCTTAAAGGATTTCGTCCCCGAAATCTCTAAGCTAAGGAGAATGCATATCCTACCATCCAAACAACCATCTACTCAAATCATCAACCACGGGCATCCATTGTCCTTAAACAGTTTCTAATGATGTATGAGCATATGCAAACAGTGTGTGTATATGTTCCCTATCTAATGTATGAATATGTGCAAACCATGATAGTGCCATGCATCCATTATGTATGCGAGAAAACCCTATCGACACATACAATATCTACATGAGTGCACAATCATTCACCAAAATGCATCATCCATGTGATAACACAACCATTATACACCCATAAATATATTTTCCTACACACAATTTTATGCAATATGCAATATGAAGTGACTGAGCCGATCTAGTGCCTAGAGTGTGTGTATATGCATCCACGAGCAACCACTAGCAAACACTTGCATCCACTTGCATCCATCAACCATAACATGTCTCAAACACATGTTTCAACCATAGGTTTACCCTATCTAAAGGTCAAAGGTACTAACGAGAGGACATACCAAAGATAAGATAAGTACTAGACAAGCGATAAAGGAGAAAGTAAAGACATACCCTCAAAAAGAAATGGGTACAATGAACGCATCTTCGCTTCCGTTTCCCAAGTCGCGTTGCTCTCATCTTCTCCCCATTGCACTTTGACTAAATGAACCTCTCGATTCCTCAATTTCCTAGTCTCTGACCCAAGGATGCGAGTAGGAGCTCGTCGAATCGTCGCATCACGCTCTACCTCTACATCTCTAAGCAAGCTTGGCTCTACCACCTCTGCGGTCTCATGTAAGCACTTCCTCAGATGTGATACATGGAATACATCATGAACACCACTAAGTCTGTCGGGTAACTCCACCCTATATGCCATCCGTCCAATCCTTTCCTTAATAGGAAACGGCCCAACAAACCTCGGTGCTAACTTCCCAACGGATCCGAAGCGAACAACATTTCTCAACGGAGATACCTTAACAAAAACCATATCCCCAACCTCAAACTCAAGATCCGTCCTTCTCTTGCCCGCATAAGATTTTTGCCTATCCTGTGCTGCTTTCATCCTTCTTCGAATCAAGTCAATCTTCTCAGAAGTCTCTCTAACCATATCGGGCCCAAGCAAGATCTTATCCGTAGATTCCCACCAACACGTAGGTGATCGACAAGGCCTTCCATAGAGAGCTTCGAAAGGAGCCATATCAATACTGGACTGAAAGCTGTTATTATGTGCGAACTCCACCAATGGAAGATGCTCTTCCCATGTACCTCCAAAATCTAAGATACAAAGTCTCAAAAGGTCCTCTAGAACACGATTCACCCTCTCAGTCTGGCCGTCTGTCTGAGGATGATATGCGGTGCTCAGACACAATTGAGTCCCCACTGCTTCTTGCAAACTTCTCCAGAACTCGCTAGTGAAGATAGGATCTCGATCACTTACTATGCTAGAGGGTACCCCATGTAATCGAACTATCTCTCAAAGATATACTGAAGCTAGCCATGGAGCAGTCCTCTTGCTCTTCACAGGTATGAAATGGGCGCTCTTAGTAAGTCTGTCTACCACCACCCAAATTCTTGTATTACCTTTCCTCGATCTGGGTAACCCGTCAATAAAATCCATCGAGACGCTATCCCACTTCCATTGCGGAACCTCCAATGGGTGAAGCAACCCACCTGGTTTCCTTTGCTCCGCCTTCACTTGCTGGCACACCAAACATCGAGCGACATACTCGGCCACATCTTTCTTCATACCAGCCCAGAAGAAAACCCTCTTCATGTCTTGGTACATCTTATCCCCACCGGGATGAATGGTCATCCTAGAATGGTGTGCATCATCAAGAATAGCCTTCCTCAAACCCTCGTCTTGCGGTACACAAAGTCTACCGTCTCTACGCAAGCACCCCCTATCGTCTAGGGTGTACCTACTCAAATGGCTGGACGACTCCCCCCTTATGAGCTTCTCCACCAACTCAACCAACTGTGGGTCGTCCCTCTGTGCTTCTCCAATCCGCCCCAAAAGAGTAGGCCTAACTTCCAAGGAAGCTAGCAAACCGGGTACATAATCAATGGAAGGTCTGAAATCAAACATCGAGATAAACTCCAAGCTTCATCGTTCCACGAACAATGGACTCAAGGACAACCTCTTCCTGCTCAAGGCGTCCGCCACCACGTTACCCTTGCCAGGGGTATACGATATCTCGAAGTCATAGGATGCTAAAAACTCCATCCACCTTTGCTGTCTTAAGTTTAGATCCTTCTGGGAGAACAAGTACTTCAAAGATTTATGGTCAGTGAACAACTCGAATCTCTCACCAAGAAGATAATGGCGCCAAATCTTAAGCGCAAAAACAATAGCGGCCAGCTCTAGATCATGGGTAGGGTAATTCTTCTCATGTGCCCTCAACTGCCTTCCACCATAGGCTATTACCCTTCCCTCTTGTATTAAGATTGCCCCAAGTCCTGTTCCACAGGCATCAGTATAGACAACAAATGGCTTGCTCCCATCTGGTAATACTAAAACTGGAGCCGTGGTTAAAGCTCTCTTTAACCGTCGGAACGCATCATCACAATCTACGTCCCATGTGAAAACAAGATTCTTCTTTGTTAAGCGGGTTAATGGGGCTGATATCTTCGCGAAGTCTTTAATAAACTTCCTATAATAACCCGCCAACCCCAAGAAACTTCTTACTTCGGTAGCATTCTTCGGAACCTTCCAATCCTGAATTGATACTACCTTCGCGGGATCCACAGCTATCCCCTCCTTGGAGACCACGTGCCCCAAGAACCGTACTTCCTTCCTCCAGAAGTGACATTTAGAGAATTTAGCCTTAAGGCTATGTGCTCGAAGAGTCTTCAACACTTCCCCAAGATGTAGGGCATGCTCTTCTTCACTCTTAGAAAATACTAAGATATCATCCACAAAGACCACCACGAATTTATTAAGGAACTCCCTGAACACCCTACTCATCAAATCAACAAAGTATGCAGGGGCGTTTGTCAACCCAAATGGCATCACCAGCCACTCATAGAAACCGTCCGGAGTTCTAAAGGCAGTCTTGTCTATGCTATCCTCAGCCACCCTCAACTGATGAAACCCCGTGGCCAAGTCCAACTGAGAAAATACTGAAGCGCCAACCAACTGATCGAAAAGATCATCAATCCTTGGCAATGGGTGTCTATTCTTCTTTGTGAGCTTGTTGAGTTCTCTATAGTCTACACAAAGTCTGAGGGACCCATCCGCCTTCGTAGCAAATACTACTGGAGCACCCCACTCCGATATGCTCCGTCTTATGAACCCCTTCTCAAGCAACTCCCCTACTTGCTTATGGAGTTCCCTCCTCTCACGAGGAGCCATGTGGCGCACTGGTAAAGATACCGGTTTAGCATTATCCACCAAATATATTCGGAAGTCAATCTCCCGCTTCGGAGGTAAGCCAACGATTGAGCTTGAATCAAAAGAAGGGGCAAAACAACGATTGAGCTTGAATCAAAAGTGAACTCCCGACACGAAGAACACAGTCGTAGAGTGGAAAAAAGGCTTGTAGAAGCTAGGGAAAGAACAGAAGTTTTGAAAAGGATTGCTGATCTGGAAGAGAAGAAACTTCAAATTCTTTCTGAGGACTTAGCGTATAAGAAAGAGCGCGATGAGTATAAGAAACAGCAAGATGCGTATAAAAAAGAACAAAAAGAAAACGCTATCATTGACAAAGATCTGGATGGAATGTCTTATTTGGAAAAGGAATTTTGGAATGGGATGAAACGTCGTATTATAACGTCAAGGTTTCCGGAGTTGATGTAGTAACGTATTAGTAGTTGCTCGTATTAGTAGATGCTCGTATTAGTAGATGCTCGTATTATGTTGTTGTAGTAACGTTGTATTTCCTTCTGTAGCAACCGCTTTCGTATTTGTATGTCTTATTTCCCTGTATTTTGTGTAACATTATGTGGCAAAGGATGAAATGTTGTAGGTATTGTATTTGGTTCTGTCAACTTTCACACACCTTATCTCCCTCAACACACAAAGTAGAGCCAGTGTCTGTTCACATCAAGACAGTAAGAAAAAGAGATTCCCTACAGTATTACGTCAGGGGAAACAGTGACCGGTACCATCATGATTTTTTTAATTGATTTGTACACTCCTTGCCTATATATCTCAATGCAATTTACTCACATAATACCTCACTCAAACAACTTCGTTCTCATTCTACTACTTACTCACTCGAAAATGCCTTCTTGGCCATCCGAAACTGACTCTGATGAACAGACGTACGAACAGATGAGACTTCAAGAGCTCGAAGACGAATTCGAGTTTCTAATCCAAATTACACCCCAGGACGAACCATCACATGAACAGGGGAACCTCCAGCATCTACAAGAAGTTCAAGTGCCACATGTTCAACTAGCAAACGAACAGACTCTCGCTCAACCACAACAAGAAGTAGAGTTCTACCGAGTACCACCGCATGAACATGAAGGTGAATCTTATCCTGTACTTTGCTACTGCGGTCATGCGGTCGAAGTTGTGGTTCGTGCAGAAGGCGACAATATAGGTCGGCGCATGCAGAAATGTCGATTCTATCCAAATGGATGCAGCTACACGGAATGGATTGACGAGCCGTTGTGCCCAAGGGGAATAGTATATGCAAACCAACTCGAACGAGAGATTAGGCGTCTCGAAAATCTTGTTCAAGAGTTGCGACTGAACGCAATGCGACTCCTTTGAAATTGAATTTGTACTTTTAATGTTTGCGTTGATGTTGTAGTAGGCATGTACTATTATTCGGTGTTGTATCTGTAACGGTCGGTTGTATCTGTATGGTTATTGTTATGCGAAAACCCACTAGTTGAATTATTGTAATCTTTCCTATATAAAAATTTCATGTTCTATATATTTAAAATATAATCTTTCGTATATAATCTTCCTACTAATAAAAATTAATAAGTAGATAAAAAAAAAACCCAAATATTTAGTCAAATGAACACACATTCCACACCCCCCCAAACTTCCCGAGCCATATAAGTTTGAGTGTCTCTTTATTGGTCTGAGTGTCTCTTTATTGGAATCGTTTATTGGTCTGAGTGTCTCTTTATTGGTTTGTGTGTCTCTTTATTGGTTTGAGTGTATGTTTATCGGAATCCTTTATTGGTCTGAGTGTCTCTTTATTGGTTTGAGTGTCTTTTTATTGGAATCGTTTATTGGTCTGAGTGTCTCTTTATTGGTTTGAGTGTCTCTTTACACGTATGTAAGAAGGAGTTAAAAAGGATTTTAAAAGGAGGGCCGTCCACTTATCTGCATAATGTAAACATTTAAGCACGCGAAGGAGTTAAAAAGGAGTTTAAAACTAGGGTCGTCCACTAACCCGTGATATTTACACGTATATAAAAAGGAGTTCAAAAGGAGTTTAAAAGGAGGGTCGTCCACTTATCCTCATAATGTAAACATTTAAGCACCCGAAGGAGTTTAAAACTAGGGTCGTCCACTAACCCGTGATATTTACACGTATATAAAAAGGAGTTCAAAAGGAGTTTAAAAGGAGGGTCGTCCACTTATCCTCATAATGTAAACATTTAAGCACCCGAAGGAGTTAAAAAGGAGTTATAAAGGAGTTTAAAACTAGGGTTGTCCACTAACCCGTGTTATTTAAACGTATATACAAAGGAGTTAAAAAGAAATTAAAAAGGAGGAAATTAAAATTAAACTAATATAACAACCCCCCCCTCCCGAGCCATATATAGGCTCGGGACAGGTGCGAGCCGATTTTATCGGCTCGCAGACTGCGAGCCGATAAAATCGGCTCGCGCCCGTTGGGAGATGTCAAAGATATCTCCCGTAATGTTACGGGCCGTAACATTACGGCCCGTAACACTGTTGGAGATGCTCTAATGTATATTAAGTAGGATGTGTATATTTGTAGTGTATAGCTGTGGGGCTTTCCTTCCCTAAAGGATGGACGTTTTCATTTGATATTTTATTTTAGTGTTTTCAACCAATATATTCTGGTCTACTGAAATGGCAATACAGCGATGATTTGGAAATACAATGGGTAGGTGGTAGAAAAGATGGTGTACACTTGTAGGGTGTTTTCTTATCAAATAGGTGATGGGGTTAGCCAGGTATCTACATACAGCATGTATATTTCTTTTAAAACGAATGGGACAGAAGAAAAAACAGGTTTTATCTGCATTGTCCCCAATCGCAACATAGGCTGGGTAAATTTACATGATGCACGCAAAAGGTAAACGGTAGAATGTGTGTTTACTATTAGGGTAGACTAATTGTTCAGTAGTATGTGCAATGTACTTCGATTTGAAAGAAACAAGTAGCTATGCGCATTTCAATATAGGGCAGGTTCATTAATGAAAATACATTGGACGGAGAATTACATGTGCTTAGTTGTGTATTGATTTGCATGTTTTGTTTTGTCAAATTTCAAACCTTAAGTGATGCATACAAGTTTTAGGATATGCACCGGTGTGCATTTAGGGTAGGTGAATACCCTATTTTATTTAAGAGTTAAGTTACATTTTTATTTAAATTTTGTTTTACACTCCGTATTAAATCTCCACCGCTTACAACCGTTGACTGATATGTCCATATTGTCAAATACTAACTGCAAATAGAATGAAAACAGGCGTACCGCTATATCTTAACGTTCCGGTCCCAGTGAAATTAATTTCACTGAAAACTGACTCCGTTTGTACAACGACATTATTTTAATTTATCGGTTCCCCTTTAAATTTTCGCGTACCGCTAAAATAACTCCGATTGGCCCCAAACTAAAAATATAGCAATAACTAGCTGCACGCATTCCAATAAAACTTGTTTTGTCGAAAACGGAGATCGTTTGAAAAATAAATCATTTCTAACGCCTATATAATATATCGAAAAATTTACCGTGTGCGATGCACGGGCCAAATTATAAATCCATTTATAATTTCCCAAACAATATTTAAAATAGTAAATTAAATTAAATATTCGACCACCAAAAATACGGAATGTTACAACAATCTTCACAGCATTTAACAGAGAGGCTATAAAAAAGCTGAAATTTACTTATATGTGGCATTTATTTCATTTTTTTCCTTTTTTGTTACATTGGAAAAAAGAATAAGCTGTGTTATGTTGAATTTATTTCTTTGAAATAACACAGTGCAAGTTTTCATAAATCTCCTATCAGCCAAGATCACAAGTTTCGTGAGGTGCTAGCCTATTCGTATATCAAAATAACCTTATAGTAAGATAAAGCTGATTAACCTAAACTATTTCGCGTATGTTTGAGCTCAATTTTGAAATTATTTTAATATATATGTACAACATCATTTCCACAATCAAATTCGAACATTTATGTACAGGATTATGATCCAACATATATTTCCAACGTAGCGACGACTACCGAATTCGATTGGGACCAATAAGATTAAGCAAAAAACGTAACAGTCGGGCTAGGCTATCGCCTACGCATGACCCCAAAATGATTCTTACAACAAAGCTAATGTCAGTAAATTACACGCTTTAATTTCCATTTTTCAATTTTTTAATATTTATTTTGTTTTTACATATTTGTTTTGACAAATTTCTATTTTTTTATATTTATGTTTTTCAATTAATTAAACTTAAATCAATTTATTTTCAAATTTCACGCTTCAAAAGCTCAGCTCATAACATACAAACGTATTATCCATATACTCATTAACTGGATTTCAGATCATGACCGTTCAACCAAACCAATACAAGAGGAACTCAGCGGAAGAAGCTCATCCCCCTGGACATGGTCAGCCTTGCACTATCCATTCCAAATACTGAAAAAGTACTTAATGCCTCAAAAGCATCCTTCACGACTCTCAATTGATTGCTTCTTCATGCAATATACACATTGAAAATCATACATAATACATGAAAAAAAATTGAATAATTCAGTTTGGCTAGGCAATGTTTTATAATTTTATTTAATATTTAACCCAAAAGATGGCTATTTTTCTGTTTTACTACATTGCACGTACAATTTATACTTTGATTATCTGTGTTTGGGATCGAAATCTTTATGTTCGAGAGAATAGATATAGCGAAGTAGCCTGATATTGATTATCAGTGTTTGGGATTTAAATCTATTCTATAACAGTTAGCTTCGATTTTATATATAATAATTAGCGAGTGTATTATACACAATGTCTTAATATGTATAATACACAAAACCTCAAAAGTAAACAAAGGCAGATGATAATTGAACTTGTAAAAATGGTAATATTGAGTTAAATTACACTTACTAGAATTTTCATCTCCTATAAATTTTTCAGCAGGCCAAGCAATTGCAGTGCCAATAACATCTTCAATGTTTTGTAAGTCAGATTTTGGTCTCCATAAACGTGCATCTGGAGCATATGCAACATTAACCCAAACTTTAACTGCGTTTGATCCTAAAGGAACAAAATGAACCAATACAGCTACATCGATTGAAGACACACGTCCTTCGGCTACAATTTCTCCATTGCGATCCAAATCGATCAGCTTACACTTGTTATCTACCATTGAATTTGCACCTATCCATTAAGAAAATAACTATTTTATTGTGTATTTAAACAATTTGTAGGAAGTATCATTTAGTCAATTATAAATAAGAATACCTTTCCGACAACATCGGCATTACTTGTATGAATAGAGGATGTTACACTGTTGACCTGCTCCACAACTACTCTTGATTCAGGCCATGCCACTTTCATACCAACAGCTTCTCCAACTCGTGTCAAACCACTGGTTGGTCTCCATAAATAAGCATCTTAATTTTTTAGCTTATCTATCCACACGACCATTGCAGATGGTCCAAGAGGAATATCACTCGCAAGTTCTTTTGGATTACTCGAGTGTAGTCATCCTTCAGCAACTAAGTCTTCATTCCCACTCCAATCTTACAACTTGCATTTATGATCCACGCTGTTAGTTTTACTCTATCAAAGAAAAATACATTAATGAAGTAAATTGTTATAATTTCAATTAAAAGCTAGTAAATAAGAAATTTAAATTTTACCCCATTGTCTTCTTTCTCAACTTGGTCTATGTTGTGCAAAACAACTCTACTAGTTGGCCATGCAACTATCTCACCTTCAGATTCTCCAACCCGAGTCAAATTAAATGCGGGTCTCCATAAAAAAACATCTAGTATCCTCGGATTGTCTATAATAATTTTTATAGCATCTAAACCCAAAGGAATTTTTTGAACAAGCTCTTTTGGATCACTCGACAAAACTCTTCCTTCTGCAACGATTTCGTCTGTCCCACACTAATTCAATAAAATAAATCACATTTTCTGAAGTTTATTAAACTACTCGACTATGCCTTCACAATCCTCTCTAATATAGCTAGCATTCTCCACACAATCTACGTCCATGTTTTCTTCACACTCTTCTCTACCACAACTTAAATCCTCAATAGACTCGTCTGTCTCCAATTCAAGAAAGCCTTGTGGTGGTGCCCTCAAAACAGCACACCAATTAGATAAATCATTTTCCCTTGAATAATTAATTTGTTTCGATTGGGATGCAAGAATATATGGATCTCTTGAAAATGAAGTTTGACTTTGATGTAAATTAACAAGAGTGAATCCATCTTTAACTTTCACAATGTTTACTCTATTTGCCTAATTGCACTTAAAAATGGGAATATAAAAGACATGATAATTGACAAATTTATTTCAGTTAAAATTTCATAGTATGTTACAACATTAACCACTTGAGACATATCTTTTGTGCTTGCTCTACACATGGTAATAGCATCATAAGTCACCCCGCAATTTTGAGTTTCTCTCTCGACATCTTCTATATGAAAGCATTGTCCATTTATGATATATTCTTTGCAGGACAAGGCGCTACCACTCAGACCATAGGCAATCCATTTTAACAATTTATCATGATCCTTTGATTTAATGGATATCTGATTTTTTTAATGTATTTAGCATAAAATTCAAAAATAATATTATGAATTCAACGAAAAAGTTTTTAAAATTACCTTCTTTTTAATCCAATCAGCAAAGAATTTCGTATGACTGTTCCAAAGCAATGTGGCATTCTTTTTCATGCGTTGGTTTGAATTTTCCAATTGCTCGAGATGCAAACTAGCACAAAAAATGATGCAAAGTTAAACATGCAATTACATGTGTCGAACCGATAAAAATAGATGTAATATCTACTTACTCTAAAAAAGGTTCCACTATGGCCATATTCGTCAAAACAGCTAGATGAGCACTTTCTTTCTCATTAGGCGACAATGTAACTGTCTCAAGCTTTGAAATTGGACGACCTTCAAGTATTGAATAGTTTTCATAATCTTCATTTCGACCTTGTTTTTCCTCTATAAGATATTTTTAAAAATTCATCAAAAAATCTCATGGATTCTTTACCAAGATATGACTCTGCAATACACCCTTCAGACCGTGCATAGTTTTTACATAATCTTTAAGTGTCTTCATATATCTTTCAAAAGGGTACATCCAACAAAAATGTACTGGTCCACACAATCAGGCTTCTCATCCAAGATGAATTGTTAAATGTATCATTATATCAAAAAAGGATGGTGGAAAATATCTTTTAAGGTCATATAAAATCGTAACGATCTCATCATTGAGTTGCTGAAGCTTTTCTTTATCAAGAACACGTTGACATAGTTTATTGAAAAACGAGCATAGTCGGCTTATTGTTTTCGGAGGCTTCTTTGGCAACAGACCTCTTATCGCAACAGATAACATTTGTTGCATCAAAACATGATAATCGTGGGACTTAAAGCCACTAACTTTGTAATCCTTCAAAGATATACAACGTCTAAATTTTGAACAATAACCATCAGACCCCTTGAAATCATATAATCTTTAACAAAATATTCCTTTTTCACAACATGACAATGTATATGGAGCCGGAGGAAGATATGTTTTCTTTCCACAAGGTTGTGCAAAAAGACTATGAGGAATTTCCCATTCTTCTAAATCTTTTCCGGAATTTACTCCATCTTTGGATTTGCTATCATGTAATATTGTTGCTAACAAGCTTTCTCCAACATTTTTCTCGACATGCATTGCATCTAAATTGTGTCGCAATGGAAGTTCCTATAAACATCAATAGTACGACAATTCAGGATTATAATTTATTTAGTTAAAATGATGCAAAAAATATTTGAACACTAACCTTCCAACTGGGTAAATCAAAGAAAATAGTTCTCTATTCCATCTTGATAACTTGGTTTTCATTAGGGGTGAGCAATATTCGGTTCAAACCGAATTAACCGACCAAACCAGTTCATTTCGGTCCGTTCGGTTCGGTTTCAAAACTAAATCGGTTTGTAAAATATATTTGTTTAGTTATCGGTTTAACTGAATTAACCGAACTTGTAATTTTTTATCTAATTTTATGGTATTATACTTTAAATAATTAGTTTAGCTATATAATACAAAGAATTTATTGCAAATAGATCAAATCTTATCATAAACATAAAAATTACTATATAAACTTTCTCCAAACATCAATTTATGGTTTACTTCAAATGAATGCATCAGTAAAATTATAGTATTTCCTTCAAGTTCGTTTAAATCGGTTACCGACCGAATTAACCGAACTTAATTTGGTTCGGTTCGGTTGGAAAAAAGTTCGGTTTCAATTCGGTTTGAGTTTTTTTACGTGCAAACCAACCGACCCGACCGAACGCTCACCCCTAGTTTTCATGGGATCATCGTATTCGTCTTGTTTACTATGGATACACTTTCTTTTTTTTACTCTCCCCCTTTTCTGTTGACTTCTTATTTGGATTCTTCTTATTCTTTGTCGCCTTCTTATTTTTTTCTGCTTTCTTATCTTTTCCAAGATTTTTTCAAAAATCCTTTAAAATAACAGAAATGTATCTACCTGTTTGAATTCTACGCTTGTCATCATTCTCCACAGTATTATCAAACCAAGTTTTTTGTTTTTGCAATGGATCCGAAGGAGGTAAAAATCTTCTATGGCCCATATATGCATTTTTGTGACAATGAGTCAACCATCGATGATGAGTGTTGACACTGCATAATGGACAAGCTTTTTTACCTTTTACATAACATCCAGCAAGGTTACCATAAGCAGGAAAATCATTTGTTGTCCAAAGTAGAATTGCTTTTAAGTTAAAAACTGTTTTACTAAATGCATCATAGATATCAACACCACTACTTCACAAGTGATGTAAGTCGTCCACCAATGGCACCAATATATATCAATATCGTTTCCCGGTTGTTTTGGACCAGGAATCACCAAACTAAGCATAATATTTTCTTTTTTCGTGCATAACATGGGTGGTAGATTATATGTCACGAGCATTATTGGCCAACAATTATACTTAGAACTTTTTATGGAAAATGGGTTGAAACCATCCATAGCAAGGCCAAGCCTGAGATTTCACGGATCAGCTGAAAACGGTTTCCATTTCTCATCCACCATGTTCTAGGTTATCGAATCAACAGCATGACGCATTTTACCATCATTGCTTTTATTGCTATAATGCCACCATAGATCCTCTGCCATCTTCTGAGATCTAAACATTCTCCTAAATCTTGGAATGATAGGAAAATATCTCAACACTTTAACAGGAGTACCATACATAATTTCTTTTGTACTTTTGTTTATCTTCCATCTTGAGGAACAACATTTTGGACAACTATCCTAATCTTTGTACTCCTTTCTAAAAAGACAACAATCATATTTACAAGCATCAGTTTTCTCAAAACCCATATCAAATATTTTGAGAATTTTTTTAACTTCATATAATTTCTTGGTTGATAAAATCTTCGTCTTCAAACTGAATGGCTTGGAATAAGTCATATGTGTATCTCAGCTTGGTTTCTTCAACTACATTTATTTGCTCACCATGATGATACAATCTAGTGTACTTGTACTTATGATCCATTTCTTTTATAATCAAATGCTCAAAGACAATCTTGTCATCATGATGACTAAGATTTCGACACTCTACACAAGGACATAAAATATTTGGTGTAGTTGCCAAATTTTTCTTTGCGACTTGCACAAAATTCCATGCTCCTTGCTGATATTCGATACAAGTTCTATGATGAAAAGTAAGCATAAAAATTGACTTTAATATTATATTTAAAAAAAAATCCCAGATTAACACTTGAATTAAGCATTATCATGTTACCTGTGCAAATCCACCCAATCTTTTTCCATCATCATACATAATATGAAGGTGGGCAAATTTCTAAAAACCAAAGCAACAACTAGTTATTAACTCCAAACAAAAAAGTGGTCATTCATGCACAATTGTAATAACATACGTGCAACTATAAGTGCACAAACATTTCACACACTGATACTCAACACAAGTTTATTCATAGCCATATTTTCAATGGACATAAACAATGCTTGCTAACTTGAAAATAAATTATTAAAAGGTTTACATACCCAAAACTAAGTAGTAATGTGTTAGATGTACCAGTTACTTGTTTATTCAAAATAAATTTATTTTTATCGCAAGTATACGATAACTTATTGTTTAACTTATTCAGATACAAATCAAGAGGCAATTCGTTCAATACATTTTCTTTATGTAGTTTGCACCATGTTAGGGACTGTTACTAAGAAGGTAACATTTCAGATGTGTAGATTTATATGTCTTGTGTTCAAATCCTGGATTTGGAGGGGGAAAAAAAGTTCTGCGCTTCTATTTGATTCATATGGAGCTCTACAATTATTTAGTAAAAATAAAATATAATTAGAAACAGAAGTTTGGGTCATACACACACACACTCTTGCCTTGTAGTAACTAGTAAGCATGAATATCTTCCTAAGATGATAGTTTATTTTAGACACATAAATGTACATACATGTGCACCTACGTCTATCAGGCATATATTATTTCTAAAACCAGAAGGTTCCCTTTATAATAGTATTTAATGATTCATGGATATTATGCAATAAAACAATTCATGCATCTGTATATACATATTACATACAGTCTTATACTTGAACTTTGTATGTCTATATTCAATGCAACTTTACTCCTTATGCCTTGTTATCTGCAACGCAAAGCATTCATATTTCTTGCAAAAATAGTCAGTATCAGTGTCAAAATAGCTTTTCCCTATAATTTTTTCCCCTAATTTCATACCTTTTCTCAATCTTGCACGCTACGTTGACATATTCCATAGTATGTTGTATTTTGACAAAAAGGACCAATCACGCCACCCTCCACCAACACCCCTCTCCCCTTTTCCCCACAACTCCCCAACTAACCTCACTTGTACTGAAGGATTATAAGAACCACAGCTTCGTATATGTTTAGTTTTTTAGATAGTTGACAGAAATAGCAGCCAATCTATAAAATTTTCATCTAGATAATAGTGTTGTTTATGTCCATACAATGCTTAAAAAGGAATATCAAGGTGACAAATTATAGTCGGTTGCTGGCAACAGTAGTTTGTAACTATTACAAACATTCACGGACTCCTGTATATATGAGCCATGAGATCACATAGGTCGTATTCAAATAAAGGACTCCTGTATATATGAGCAATTAAATCACATAGGTCATATTCAAATAAAGAATATCTATTTATTTTTGTTGTCTATTCCGACCATAATGGAGTATTATCTTAGTTAAATTAACATAAAGGTTGTTACTTGAAATGAATAAAAAATCGTAAGCTATTTATAAGATGAAATTGATAACTATAATTATGTATATCATGGTTTTCTAAAGGCCAAAAGATATCTATTATGGTAATATGATATATTGGTTGTATCAATTATGTAATGTTGTTTTATGGGTGGTTTATATACTATTTTAGATATTATATAACATACCACGTGGCAAGTGAGTTAAATCCCATAAAACAGGGTTCGAAAGCATGACATTCCGCATAATGTCGAAGTGTTTAAGTACTAGGGCAATGATGTTTATCTATTATGTAATGGTTTAATTTGTTAATATTGCATATATTTCATAATTTCAGACAGTTATATGTGCCGTATAAAATATTTCTATAACGTCTACATGTCTACCCCGTATCATATTTGTATTTACTCGTAAAAAATGGGCTGTATAACCGGAATATTATCCACTAAACTAAGCTCCATGACAAATGAATAGGATAATAAAATTCTGTAAATGGATAAAATCACACTAATGGCAATTCATCGCGTACACATTTTATAATTTTTTAAAGCCATCTTATTCCACAAATTCAAAAATAAGGCCAAGAAGAAATTTTAGATGAAATCAGTAATCAATTATTCAATTTTGGATTAGGTACTTGTTTGATTCCAAAAAGCAATTTCAGTTGGGTTTAATGGTCAGGTTGAATGCAATTTGGTAACAAGTTTAGATCTTTGGGGTACAGTCAGAGTGCGAACAAAGAATTCTCTGAAGATTTCTTTTGCAACACATAGTGGTAGATCCACATCATCTGCTACCTATATTTACTTTAATTTTCTCTTTATTGAAACCTGTAATTGAAGTAACTATCCTTTTTGCATGATTTTCATAGTCGCAAATTATATTATGAAGTTAAATATACTGAAGATATTTAATTAAAGAGCATGCTCCTTCGTTACATTTTCTCATTTGAATAAGCTATCTTCTACCAATTCAATATTTTAGCTAATAAGGCATCTAGAAAATAGTTTTGTTGAATAGTGATACAAATTATTTGGTAGAATATTTCATCTAAATCATTCCTTCTAAAATTATCATTCTAAATTATTCTATTAACTTATCTCTTGCAAAAACAAAACGTGCAAATATTCGCTCTTATGCATATTGTAACACAAATACCGGAAAGAAATTAAAGATCTACGTTTCTTAAAAAAAAAAATTCTAACAATCATTTTTTCATCAGATTTCTAAAACTATTTCACAACTAAAACTATTATACTATCAGTGATACCAAAGCAACATTCAGTCATGCTTGCTAAGTTGAAAATAAATTATTAGTTGGCTCCATCCCTCTACAGGATAACTCTTTTTCTCACACATTACTGCTTAGTTAAAGTTGACCGTATTCTTATCCATGCATATATTTTTTCGGCTGGTATAAATAAAATCAAAATAAAAAGCTGATGGTTTATCAATCATTCATATTGTTTGCTATGTTGGAGCCACTAACACCTGAGTTGTATTGCATTTTGGAGGAACAATGTTAAGCTAACCACATAAAAGCTTACACTTTCACATATGTCCTTTTAGAGATGTGTTTCATGAAACACTCCTTGAATTATTACCAAAAATATTTACAGTGTTCTTCACAAATGTTCGATGTAAATACCAACCCCCCTCTCATGGTTTTCCTGATGTCGTCCCTGACCCAAACTAAACTATTAATACGTAAATTAACAACATTTTAGATTAATTCTTTTAAAAGACATCAAGTGGCTATGAATGCTCCATATCAACAAAGAAACATTATTTCACATTGCTCAGATGGCATAAAAAATTTGGAATACATTATTAAGATGGCATAACAAAATTACAACCGAAATCACTGTTAAGTGGGTAAAGAAACTTACCGTAGCTAATAATTTCAGGTGACAACGAAGATAAAATCGTGCAACCCCAATCTAGGAAGAAACTGCAGTGAAGATTCCTCAGTAGCGAACTAATTTGGGGAATTTGATTTTGGATCTTCGAATTATTTGGAGAATTTGATTTTGGATGAAATTGACTTGTTTTGGGAACTGTTTCTTAGCAGCGGGATTTAATGATATGGAGGGAAATGAAATAGTTTCGCTCCCTAACTACTAATAGCGTGTGAGAGGCCAAATTTTATTATTTTGCACTCAAACTAAACATATTACAACACGCGAATGAAAATTTTCGTTAGGTCATGCTAAGAAATTAACCTTTTCTTGTAGTGTTGGTATTGCTTTACATTAATTTTTGATGATTTTGAGAAAAAGGACCAAATTTACATATGCATTTTGATAAATATGTTTTGTATATTTTGAAACTAAACAGTGATTTTAGAAAAATTGTTGTATTAAATAAATGATATAGTTAATGATGTATACAAGACTAAATATCAAAGAAATGGCCTAAAATATTAACCCAAAAGATGTACGCACACCCTTTACATCGATATGGATATAAATCAAGGGATTTTATACAAAATACTAAGAGTTAAATGTTTCAACGAAAAGTAACTACAACTATTATTAACGTCTTTCGCAAATTATATGTTCATAACATATATAAAAGAAAATGATCCGCACAAATAAGACACGATCAAATAAAGATTGAACATAATTTATGTTCGTACAAATTTTGTTCTTCTAGTTTACATCATAAATAAAATTGAACGAGTATGGACAAATGTTTTCTGCTCAGGGTCATAATTGGGCATTGCTATTTTATATTATATATTACGCTTTTAAATGTGTTTTTACCAATTATGTTAATTTTATCATTCTATACTGAAATATGAGCACTTTTCAAATATTTACACAAGCAAATCAACAATTTAGTTGTCTTAAACGTTTAAATTGGTTTTTCATCGACATAGATAGATCGGAAAAGTCAACGTCGGCCGACATTGCAAGCGAGTATTGGTTCCCCAATCTTGCAATGGTTTTTTTTCTAAGACAAAAAAAAAGTTTATAAAAACGGTTTTGTGTTTTGAAAGTACCAAAGACATTTTTAACTTCTAAACTTGAGATCATGGATGCAAACTTCTTGGATAACGAAGATGAAAATCAAAATTGTTAATCCATAATGAGAAAAGTATTACGGACCACTTTAAAAATAGATTGGCCTTGCCAAAAAAACATATGTCATATGATAATTTTAACGAACTCTATGGTGCGACAAGAAGAAGACCTTTGACTAATATAATAGCATAATTTTATAGAATTTTATGTATCTAAAATAAACACTACATGAAAAAGCTAATTTTGTAGCGGCATAATCCGCTGGTAATCCGCCGCTATATAAGGCTTAGCGACGGATTACTTGTGGATCTGGGTGGTCGGTAAATTTCAAGATGGTATCTATGTCAAAATTTTACGATGAATTTTAGCGTGAGTTCTCCGACCATTTTTCCGTCATTTCAATCAATATAAAATTTAATTTTAGAATTAATTCAAAATTTATCTACCGAAGTTTTAGCAACGAGTACGATTTTGTTAGAAAATACTATTTATAAATATCCGTCAGTAAGCCCTTTCTATATAGCAAGGGATTTGCGACAAAATATTTTTTATTTAAAATACTTTAGGGTTATTTTTCAATAATCTATCGATGAACCCTTTCCAATTAACAAGAGATTAACAATAAAAGTTTTCCATGTTCGTATTTTGTCTTTCCTTTTTGTCGGTAATCGGTCGCTATTCCCCTTCCAATCTGCCATTACATACATACATACATATATATATATATATATATAATCATTCAACTGTGAACACTGAAATAAATAACTATCCCACTAAATAAAGATAAATTTGCAAGAAAGAATATCCATAATCACATACGAAAAAGAACATCATTCATATTCCTTCATCGATACATATACACCAAGCTGAATTATGAACAACAAAACTATTCAACCTGTGCTAACATTAACATATATACAAACATATATCATCCATAACCATAATAACCATACAAAAATAACATAACATCATATTTACATCAAAATAAGTCCAACTAACATACCCAACCAACTTACTAAGATAAAGACAGCGAAGGCGCAGGCGAACACGAAACTTTATCGTACCATTTCAAAATTTTCCACCGGTCCACCCTAACATTCAATATGCCCATGTAAGCAACATATATTACAAAATCACATTTGGTAACTTGTTCTTTTAGCATAAGAATGCTATGTAAATATTAAGTGCCCGATGAATGTCAACAGGACCATCATTTTGTGTTGCCACCATTGGAATACCATGAGCAGCCTCCTACATCAATTAGGTGAAGAAAAACTGAAAGCTTCTAAGACTCCTAGTCATGTGTACATGTTAATTATAGTATAAAAAACAATAGCTCTATCATTTATCTTGCAAGCACTTGTTGAGTGCTCTTCAACTTTCACCACATTTTCAGAACCTCTAGTAAAATAGATGGACAAGTTAGTTTCAAATTCTTGAATCCTTTAATCTGCATAACAACTTAATATTTTCTAGAAAAAAAAAAAAAGTAGTGTATGCATTTTTAAGTTGGAAACAAAATCTCTTGTGAAAACAAATTTGCTATTTCAGGCACACTTCTCTCTTATGGAGATGCCCATCAGTAACTACATTACAGATCTAAATCTGTGCTAGATCAAAGCATACGTATTATTCAAGCTATGATTGATATATGTGCTAATAGTGGATGGCTTTCGAGCACGATGACCTGTATGCATCTTAAGCAAATGGTCATGCAGACTTTATGGTATGGAAAAGATTCATCTTTATGAATATCATCATGTATGACAGATGAACTTTTAACTTTCCTCAACAAAAATAAGGTGAGTTTTGTAGAAGAGCTATTGAATCTTCCAACCAGTACACTTCGTTCATTGTGTGAACAGACTCGTTCTTCCCTGTTATACGAGGAGATGGAACATTTTCCACGGGTTCAGACAAACTTGGAGATTGAGAAAAGGGATGCTGAATCAAGTTTATTTATTCAACACCCCCTTTTAAACTTGATTTGTGACTCTAAGCAAATTTCTCAATCTAATGAAGTCTTCATATTTGAGCGGTTTGTATTTCACGTGCTTTGGAAGGAACAAAGAAATTGTCAAAACTTTCTTTTTTCTTTTCTTCTTCGTCATTATCACGGTCTTTAATGTGACTTCACAAATCTTTGTTGCCGTGCTCCATTCATCTTGCTTTCTTTCATTGTTATGGTATATTCCAAAAATTATGTGCTCTAACTTCCATCTTTTTCCAGTGTCATAAACTTTAAATGAGTCATATATGTCATCTTTCCATTCTTTCATAACTTCGCTCTTACAGTTTTTTATACATCCAACTTCTTTGCATACTTCCCATATTTGACTTTTGCATGACATTTTAGAAAATATTGGTTGGAAAATAAAGTTCTTTGAAATAGGAATGCTATTATCTTTGCTCACCATTTTGTTTTTATCTTCATAAAATTCACAACTGGACTCTTTCACTTTCTTTTCCATCATTTCTCTTTTTATCCTTTCAATATTCTCTAATTCTTTTCCTTGCAAATTTTGCTTGTGCTTAAAATATCCATTAGTATATTGAATTTCTTTGACTCCTTTATTTCCATCTCTTTTGCTATCATTTTTTAGACTTTGTTTACTTTATCTTTGTTTTCTTCTTTCTCTTTTTCTTTCATTTCGCTTTCATTAACATCATTTTTCAATTCTTTCCCACTTCTTTCCTCCTCTTTCTTGTTAGCATTTTTCGCATCGTTGATACCAATTACTTCTTCAATATCTGTTTTTTCTTCTTTTGCCATGTCTACAGCATCCTCAAATTTCAGATTGTTTTCATTACCCTTCCTTTTTGCTTCTTTGATTTCTTCTTCAGCAATTTTGTCTTTTTCTTCTTTATTCTCTAAAAGTTTTTCTTCATCCAACTTCTCCTCTTCTAATTTCTCTATCTTCAATAATATTTCTGCATCTTCCTTATTCTCATTCTCTGTCTCTTCCATCATCTCTTCTTCCATAGGCTCTGGCACAGTCTCTTCTTTCTTCTTCTCTTACTCCTTCTCGTTCACACTCTTGCTATCCTTCTTTTATCTTTCTCATCAATCAACATATTATTTTGTACATCGCTCTCTAAAAATGAGATCTGAAGCTTTCCCATCGACGTTCTCTGCAATCACAGAAAGAGCATGGTAATCACTCCGTTTTAATTTCGCAAAGGCTTTCTTATCCATTTGCGACATGCTCTCGACGTCTTTACGCCACTCATATCCATTTTCAACAATCACCTATAAATCTTCGGAGCTTAGCTCCTTTTTTTCTTCTACTGCACCATTCCTCAAAATTCTCTTTTGTGTGAACAAACGACGAAATAAATATAAATGCCATAATTTCAACCTTCTTCTTGTTGAAAGAATCTTATGGCTCTGATACCACTTTGTTGATACTTTTATAGCTCTGATACCACTTTATTGGAAATTTTAAAGGAAGAAAAGGAAGAAATTATAAAAAAAGGAATTTTTTAGAGAAGAAAGCTTTTTATTGCTTTTATTTCCTTATTGTTATTTTTTGCTTGATACAACCTTCATACTACTTGATACAAATGAGGAGAGAGCTCTTCTATTTATGGCATATAATGGATCATTCTAGATTCGCAATATCTTAGGAATATATCTAAATATATATGGAAAAATATCTTTTCCTAAATAATAGCAATTTCAAAAGCTCTCTCAATAAACAATATAAAATACAAGAACACTCTAGGAATAAAAATCAAGTTTATTTATTCAACATACTCCACGTAACATGTCCTTGGCATCAAATTGAGAAAACTGAAGTCTAAGAGATCTACATCTAGGGCACTTTTACCTCGATTTCCAAAGTCAAAAGATGAATCATAGTGGCTAGTGCTGGGAAATGCCACAACTTCAGAACTCTATGCACTTGAAAGAGTCAGTTTCTCTGAACGAATGGCTACTCGCATGGAGCTACCATCAACGGGTAGCGTACATGATACAAAACTTATATTATAGTGTTTGACGGTTACCTTGGCCTGGACCAAGAGTACCCTATCGATGTGGAGTTGTAAACAATCATGTCATCGAGATTTAATAAAAGAAAATCAGGAATTTTCGTACAATACTGAGGACAGCCACCTATACGTATTCTTTTGGAAAGATGGGAATTTGGAGCTTAATACCTATGATAAAGGCCTTTTAAGATTAATGCATCGTTTTAGCCTTACAGCTTTCAAGCTATGTTTTGCATCTAAGCTCTATTTTATTCTGTTTTGACTAAGGATAGCTTGCTAAAATCTTATATTAGTTTTTGTCCTTGCTTTATGCGGGTTTCAGAGTCATTTTGGAATGCTTGCACATGTAAATATTGAACCGTGTTACTGAACTTGTAAACAAAGTAGGCTGTTTGTTTCAAAAAAATAAGTTGGAAACAATCGTGTTGCTCAATCAAAGCTAAGGTAGAGGTCACACTATTAATTGAGACATCTCATTGTTTTGCCTTGAAAAGTTTTCTATGTCTTTGTAAAGCAAGCATGTCTACAACTGCTAATAAATGCTGAGCCAGTAATGGTAAACCCACACTATCATTTAACCAGTCATATCCGGAAACCTACTCCCATATATGAAATGAAGCAAAACACTAAAAACCGAAGGTTTCATACCTTCTACCTTTATTATTATCAATACCTTTTAAGAACAAAATTCTCCTGATTCTAATAAATGTAGTGTAGACTAGCATTGTGATCCTTCTCAACCTATTATGTTCCAAGTTTATCGAGGCTATTATGTATATATAACAATAATAAATAGCGGATATATTAATTTGGGTAAAAACTTTATTCTAAAACATTGTCATCTGGGTATGAAAACAGTCTTGGTGTAATGACCCGGATTTTTGATCGATTAATTTTGAACATTTAATATTATTTTAAATGTTAGTTGATAATATAAATGGATTTTTATAATGAGTTATCGATTTATTAATCGATTATGGTTTAATTTCAAATATATTGAATTATAGTAATATTGAAAAAAACTAATAATTGAATTTGAAGATAAAACTGAATTGAAACTATTCAGATGATTAATATAAATTTTATTTGAGTATAAACGATAATAATGATAATAATTTATTATCAAGGAATTAATTATGTTGAATTTAATTTATATTATATCGATTTAAATTGATATCTTCTCCATACGATCGAATGAGGCTTCGAAACTCATTTCAATGTGTTCAGAATAGTGGTATAACCCTAGAAATGCCAGTTGTTGCAATCAAATAGGAGTTCGAAAACATGTAATAATTTGAATTAAATAAAATCATACACGTTCAATTCAAACTAAACTAAAGTAAAATAAAATATAAATTACTTCCTTTTACCCTAAGCTAAGCAACAACGGTACACTACAAACCTACTCTACCTACAGCTTTTCTCTTTCACATCGCGTACGTTGGTCTCCTACCTTCACTACGTATGAAGTTAAACAAAGATGTAATGTCTATGTACATTATGTCTGTTGCTCGAGCCTATATATTTACCCATCGCCTTCGATTTCCTTTTCCATTCTCAAATTAAAGAATTCATTCGAGCCTCTTACTTCTTCTTTTTTTCAAATCGCGAAATTTCATTCCACCACAAATTAAAATAATGGAAATCTAATTCGAAGTTTCCATTTTGAAATTCATATTTGAACATCACGCAATGAATTTCCATCTTGTTCAAACAAGGCAGTGAAGCTAGTGTACTCTCACGCATTTCAATCAGCGACGTTGGAGTTGGTTCGAAGGTGGTGTGGGTTCATGATAAGCGATGAGGTTAGTCTGACGTCAACGATGAGGGGCTCTACTGGTTGATGAACAGATAGAGTTAGGTGCATCATGTTCATATTTGGGGGCCAAATGAGATGGAGTTCGTAATTTATGCGATTCAAGACTGCTTAGTGAATTATTGGAGGTCGCGATGTCTTCTGGGGAGGATTGTCAGTTCAGATGTAAGGGTCGATTGTAGTGATGTCGGATAAATGTAACACCCCACACCCGCTAAGGTCACTCACTAAGGGAATGCCTTAACTTCGGTGGAGTATTTTAAGTGAATATAGAACAGAAAAATTACAACAAGACAGATATAAATAATATTTGTTAACTAAAACATCATTTCATTGCAGCAGAAGGTAAACATGCTTGGTTACAATAAGTAAAAACCAACATAAAACAAGAGTCAAGTACTAAATATCCATCCTGATAAAAACATAAGTACATAATCCCACTACATAACTAATAGCCATAATAGAAAAGATAAGCTGAGCTTTACATCAACGCTCCAAGCTCCAAAAGATAAATAAAGCAATCTGCTCAAAGCCCACTAGTGCTAGGCCCACTCTGAGAACCTGAGGGTTGGGAAAAAGATAAAAACAACGGGGTCAGACATAAGTCTGAGCGAGTCCTATAACTTTAACAATACAATCATTAAAGTAATTAGGGTATGATATAAACTTGGTACGGTAACGACTGGGGATAAATGACTACACTAAGCAGCCAACTAGACATAGGAAGAACCAAGATAACGGTAAAGACGCATCTACCCACCCAAGGATAATTACTACACTGCACCACACCAGTCATTCCTAACTTAAAGGTTGATCCCACTCAAGAGCTTAGAAAATTTAACTAGTTGTTTCGTGTACCCCTAGCTGACCACATAGGTGCCGTCTGCCCCTATCTCCACTAGGTGTACCCACTACTCCCCAAGCGATCGGCTCCCTAACGTAGATACCCGTGCTGGCCCCACAGTGGGGTGTATCACTCCCCAAAGTGGCAACCCGATACAACCAACGGTGCACGACTTATACCTACACAATGCAACAACGTCTTACCTACTAGCTTGGGCCCACACACGCATATGAAACCCGTTGGACTTGCGTTGCCACTGCTAACCCGTTTTGGCCTCTTATAGTCAAACCCTGTACGCGTGTCCCGTCCTCGACTTGGGTCGAGCCCACAAAGATACGTTTTGGGTTACTGGTTGAAATGGGCCCCCACAAGCTACCCACCTAAGCTTGTCCCTTTTCTAGTGCATCCCACTTAACCCTTTAATCATGTTTAATTACATGTTTCCACTTGGTTAAGTATTCTAATCGTATTTTCTATTGCCACCCAAGGCAACCCACTAGATTTCCACATGCCATCCAAGGCACTTACTTGATTTCCACATGCCACCCAATGCACCCACTTAACATCTCATGCCCCACTACATGCTTATCTGGTTAAGTGTTTCTTAATTGATTAAGAACATAACCTTTGTAAAGACCTCTCACATTAGACTATCTTTTATGGCAGCTGGATTTGCCGGTCGGGTCCGGGCAGCCTTACGCCATAACCGAGTCTAACCTCGTGTCTTTACACTTGTCACGTATTTAGTTCGTGCCTATGACCTCTCACATTGGGCCAACCATTTGTAGCCGCTGGATTTGCCGGTCGGGTCCGGGCAGTCTTATACTACAAAAGGGTCCAACCTCGTGTCTTAGTCGATTAATTACACCTAATTAATCAACCCCATATTTTGAATTAATATTCCCTAATTAATTCCAATTTAATGATGTACATAATTGACTCAATTATGTCCATCCACTTATGGTATGCAACATCATACCAATTTCACCACAATTTTGTTAACATGAATATTAACCCCATCGTTCCCCACGTAATACGCTAACATGACATACTTAAAAGGGAAGATTCATCACCAATACAATGGGTTCAACTTAGCATAACATTAGCATCAACATGGGTTTTAAAGGTGTCAACTTGCATATATGACCATAGCATCAAACCCAACTAGCATAAATAATCAACCCAAACTTGCATGAATCACATATGTCATAAAGAGGGTAACTTGCATAGGTTACTTATGTCATACAAAGGGGTAAACTTGCATATGTATGTATGACATACAAAGGGGTTAACTTGCATATGTATGCATATCATACAAAGGTGTAAACTTGCACATGTTACTTGCATATAATCAAACACCAAACTTGCATAACATGTCATATATGAACTTGCATATAATCAAACACCAAACTTGCATAACATGTCATATATGAACTTGCATATAATCAAACACCAAACTTGCATAACATGTCATATATGAACTTGCATATAATCAAACACCAAACTTGCATAACATGGTGTCATAATGGATCAATGTTTATCATAGTGATTTGCATAACTAGCATCATGAACATATAGCATAAAACTTGCATAACTAGCATCATGATCATATAGCATAAAACTAGCATCATGAACATATAGCATAAAACTTGCATAACTAACATCATGATCATATTGCATAAAACTAGCATCATGAACATATAGCATAAAACTTGCATAACTAGCATCATGAACATATAGCATATGATAACATAACTTGCATTGATCCACATTCATAACCATAACCTCATTACATCCTATCATAATTAGTTTAGCAATTTCTTGCTAAAGGCATAGAAACTCACAACTTGTTGATTAGCACTCTTTAGAAGAAGATTTAGTTGCTAGAGTTGATTAGAAGTTGATTTGAGAAGCTATCTTCCTCTTTAATTTGTGGAGGCTCCTTCTAAGTTGCATTTTGACGGCATGATGACGTTGTATCCAATTTTAGTATGAATTAGGGTAGTCTTAGGGTGTATTTATAGATTTAGGATGTAATTTAGGCCCTTATATTAACCCTAGTTTAGGTTAGAGCCGTCAGATTTCGTCACAAGCCCCAAAACACAGCCCAAACCTGACCAATTCACTCAAATGGTGCACCAGGCAAAACTGCCCGGCCACCTGTGTCGACTCCCAAGTCGACAGGGCAGTCGACTTGGGTCCAGTCGTGTCAACTTCCAAGTCGACTCCCCAGTCGACTTGGGATGTGGTGGGAATTTTCCCGCCTAGCTCCATTTCTGCATTTGAAATCTGTATTTCGAAATTTGAATTTTCTGAAAACTTCTTCGGGCCTTAACTGGGTCATACGGACTCCGATTTTTGAAAACTCGGACTCTATTTCGCGTATTTTTCCGAGTCGAACGCAATGGCATAGCCCGTTTCCCCTGATTCAGATCTTAATATTTAATTCTGCCCTGATTTATATTATAACAAGTTATTCAACATACGGGGTGTTACATTCTCCCCTACTTAAAGGATTTCGTCCCCGAAATCTCTAAGTCAAGAAGAACGTATCCTACCAACCAAACAACCATCTACTAAACCATCAAACACTGGCATCCATTGTCCTTAAAATTTCTAATGACATGTGAACATATGCAAAAAGTGTGTGTATATGTTCCCTGCCTAATGCAAAATCAGGCGGTCTACTGATTTAGTTGACCTCCTTAATGCAAACCATGATAGTGCCATGCATCCAATATGTATGCGAAAGAACCTTATCGACACATACTATTTCTACATGTGTGCACAATCATACACCAAAATGCATCATCCATATGATAACACAACCATTATACATCCATTAATATAGCTACCTACACACAATTATATGCAATATGCAATATGAAGTGACTGAGCCGATCTAGTGTCTAAAGTGTGTGTATATGCATCCACGAGCAACCACTAGCAAACACTTGCATCCACCTGCATCCATCAATCATAACATGTCTCAAACACATGTTTCAACCATAGGTTTACCCTATCTAAAGGTCAAAGGTACTAACGAGAGGACATACTAAAGATAAGATAAGTACTAGACAAACGATAAAGGAGAAGTTAAAAGACATACCCTCGAAAAGAAATGGGTACAGTGAACGCATCTTCGCTTCTGTCTCCCAAGTAGCGTTGCTCTCATCATCTCCCCGTTGCACTTTGACTGGTTGAACCTCTCTGTTTCTCAACTTCCTAGTCTCTGACCCAAGGATGCGAGTAGGAGCTCGTCGAATCGTTGCATCACGCTTTACCTCCATTTCCCTAAGCAAGCTCGACTCTACCACCTCTGCGGTCTCATGTAGGCACTTCCTCAAATGTGACACATGGAATACGTCATGTACACCACTAAGTCTCTCGGGTAGATCCACTCTATATGCCATCTGTCCAATCCTTTCCTTAATAGGAAACGGTCCTACAAACCTTGGTGCTAACTTCCCAACGGACCCAAAGCGGACAACATTCCGAAATGGAGACACTTTGACAAAGACCATGTCCCCAACATCAAACTCCAGATCCGTCCTCCTCTTATCCGCGTAATATTTCTGCCTATCTTGCGCTGCTTTCATCCTTCTTCGAATCAAATCAATCTTTTCCGAAGTCTCTCTAACCATATCAGGCCCAAGCAAGATCTTATCCGTAGATTCCCACCAACATGTAGGTGATCGACAAGGCCTTCCATAAAGAGCTTCGAAAGGAGCCATGCCAATACTAGACTGAAAGCTGTTATTATATGCGAACTCCACCAATGAAAGATGCTCTTCCCATGTACCTCGAAAATCTAAGATACATAGCCTCAAAAGGTCTTCTAGAACACGATTCACCCTCTCGGTCTGGCCGTCCGTCTGAGGATGATATGCGGTGCTCAAACACAACTGAGTCCCTACCGCCTCTTGCAAACTTTTCCAAAACTCGCTAGGGAAGATAGGATCTCGATCGCTGACTATACTCGAAGGTACACCATGCAACCGAACTATCTCTCAAAAGTAAACTGAAGCTAGCCATGGAGCAGTCCTCTTACTCTTCACGGGTATGAAATGGGCGCTCTTAGTAAGTCTGTCTACCACAACCCAAATTCCCGTATTACCCTTCCTCGATCTCGGTAACCCATCAATAAAATCCATCGAGACGCTATCCCACTTCCATTGCGGAACTTCCAATGGGTGAAGCAACCCACCAGGTTTCTTTTGCTCCGCTTTCACTTGTTGGCACACCAAGCATCTAGCGACATACTCGGCCACATCTTTCTTCATACCGGCCCAAAAGAAAACTCGCTTCATGTCTTGGTACATCTTGTCCCCACCGGGATGAATTGTCATCTTCGAACGTTGCGCATCATCAAGAATAGCCTTCCTCAAACCCTCGTCTTGCGGTACACAAAGTCTACCGTCTCTACGCAACCACCCCTTATCATCTAGGGTGTACCTACTCAAATGGATGGACGACTCCCCCCTTATGAGCCTCTCTACCAACTCAACCAACTGTGGGTCGTCCCGCTGTGCCTCGCCAATCCATCCCAAAAGAGTAGGTCGGACCTCTAAGGATGCTAGCAAACCGGGTATAAAGTTAACGGAAGGTCTGAAGTCAAACATCAAGATAAATTCCAAGCTTCGTCGTTCAACGAACAATGGACTCAAAGACAACCTTTTTCTGCTTAAGGCGTCCGCCACCACGTTACCCTTGCCAGGGGTATGCGCTATCTCGAAATCATAAGATGCTAAGAACTCCATCCACCTTTGCCGTCTTAAGTTCAAATCCTTCTGAGAAAACAAGTACTTCAAAGATTTGTGGTCAGTAAACAATTCGAACCTTTCGCCAAGAAGATAATGGCGCCAAGTCTTAAGCGCAAAAACAATAGCGACCAACTCTAGATCATGTGTAGGGTAATTTTTTTCATGCTTTCTCAACTGCCTTCCCCCATAGGCTATTACCCTTCCCTCTTGCATTAAGACTGCGCCTAGTCCTATCCCACAAGCATCGGTATAAACAACAAATGGCTTACTCCCATTTGGCAACACTAAGACTGGAGCTGTGGTTAAAGCTCTCTTTAACCGTTGGAACGCATCATCACAATCTACGTCCCATGTGAAGACTAGATTCTTCTTTGTCAAGCGAGTTAATGGGGCTGATATCTTCGCAAAGTCCTTGATAAACTTCCTATAGTAGCCAATCAACCCCAAGAAACTCCTCACCTCGGTAGCATTCTTCGGAACCTTCCAATCTTGGATGGACACTACCTTCGCGGGATCCACAGCTATCCCTTCTTTGGAGACCACGTGCCCTAAGAACCGCACCTCCTTCCTCCAAAAGTGACATTTAGAGAATTTAGCCTTAAGGCTATGCGCTCGAAGAGTCTCCAACACTTCCCTAAGATGTAGGGCATGCTCTTCTTCACTCTTAGAAAAGACCAAGATGTCATCCACAAAGACCACCACGAACTTATTAAGGTACTCCCTGAACACCCTACTCATCAAATCAACAAAGTATGCAGGTGCGTTCGTCAAACCAAATGGCATCACCAGCCACTCATAGAAACCATTCGGAGTCCTAAAGGCAGTCTTGTCTAAGCTAACCTCAGCCACTCTCAACTAATGAAACCCCGTGGCTAAGTCCAACTACGAGAACACTGAGGCGCCAACCAACTGATCAAAGAGATCATCAATCCTCGGCAATGGGTGTCTGTTCTTCTTTGTAAGCTTGTTGAGTTCTCTATAGTCTACACAAAGTCTGAGGGACCCATCCGCCTTCATGGCAAAAACTACTGGAGCACCCCACTCTGATATACTTCGTCTTATGAACCCCTTCTCAAGCAACTCGCTTACTTGCTTATGGAGTTCCTTCCTCTCACGAGGAGCCATGTGGCGCACTGGCAAAGATACTGGTTTAGCATTGTCCACCAAATATATTCGGAAGTCTATCTCCCGCTTCGGAAGTAAGCCCTTCACCTCCTCAAACACATCCGAGTATTCCCGGACCACTCTAACAGATCGCAAACTCTCGACCGAAGCGTCAAGCGATTCAAGATAACTTAGCATAACTGAATGCATGGGATTACAAGAGATCTCGAGAGTGTTACCCAAGCGGGTCATGAGCCTAACAACTCTCCTTTCACAATCAAGAACGGCACCATTACTGGATAACCAGTCCATGCCCAAAATTAACCCATAGCCCGTGAAGCCCAAAACAAAAGCATCACATCTAAACTCAACGCTAAGTATGGAAATTTTCAAACCCAAACATATCATGGACAAATAAGTGGAGCCCCCAATTGGGTTTGAAACAACGAAGGGATCATCTACTAGACTGGTTTCTAAGTGCAGTGACTCAAATAACAGTGATGAGATAAACGAATGCGATGCGCCAGAGTCAAACAAAGTATGGACAGGATGATCAAACAGAAAAACCAGACTTTCAACGGAAATAGTTCTATCTCTTTCCTGAATCGGTGGAACCGCGAGAGCCTGAACTTGCCTCCTTTCCTGACCTGGTGCCATAAGAGCTTGCACCTATCCTCCTGAGGTTGATCCCATCCTCTGCCCCTTCTTAGGGCAGTCCTTCACTAGATTCCCTGCTTCGCCACAGTGGAAGCAGCCAGTCTTCTTCTTCTTCCGACAATCTTTGCTTATGTGGCCTAGTGTCCCGCAATTGAAGCACTTCTTCTTTCCCTTGCCACCGTTGCCTTTCCCACCCTTGTTTTGCTATTGCTGTTGAGGTCTCTTCTGATCTCCTTTATTCTCGGGTGCCTTATTAGCATTGGGACCCTTCTCTTCCTCATGCATAAGTGCCATGTCTACTAGCTTCTCAAAGATGGCCCCCATAGGGATGTGAGTCATAGCCAATCCATGCATCGATTCATTCAAGCCTTTAACGAACCTCAAAGCCTTCTTCTCCGGTGTATTCACCATGTCTATGCCAAACCTTGCCAACTGATTAAACTTGTTGACATATTCCTTCACTAATAGGTTTCCTTGCTTTAGAGTCAAGAATCTTTCCATATACAGATTTTCTTCCGCCCTTGAGAGAAACTTTGCCACAAACCTTTGTCTGAAATCCGCCCAAGAGTCAACTAGGCGTTCTCCATTAGTGACCTCCCACCAGAACGAGGCCTCTCCCTTCATTAACCAAGCAGCTAACTTGACTTTCTTTCCTTCTTCCATCTCAAAGATGTCTATCAACTCTTCCGTTTCCTTAAGCCAATCCCTAGCTTCCACAAAAGTTTCTGATCCTTGAAAAGGTTTCCCTCCAATAGTCTTAAATTCCTTGCAAGTCTTAGCAAAAGTATCCGCGCAAGGAGGAGGAGGGGGAGGAAGATCGGGTGCAACTGGTGGTGGAGGAACATTTGCTGGACCCGCAGTGGCGGCCCTAGCCTCCATCAATCTCCTATACCATACTGGTATCGCTACACCCTCCGGAAAGTTAAGATCTTCAGCCATGCTGAAACGAGAAAGGAAAGATTCAAAACGGAGAATTCGAAAGATAAAGATATGGCTATTGGGGATTATGCTTTTCTTTCAAAAACTTTTCTCTTAAAAGACATGTTTTTGAAAATACTCCTTCAAAAATGTTTTTAGAAAAATAGTTTTTTCTAAAAGTTTTATCTGTTCTGGTAACCTTCAGCTCTGATACCACATGTAATACCCCACACCCGCTAAGGTCACTCACTAAGGGAATGCCTTAACTTCGGTGGAGTATTTTAAGTGAATATAGAACAGAAAAATTACAAAAAGACAAATATAAATAATACTTGTTAACTAAAACATCATTTCATTGCAGCAGAAGGTAAACATGTTTGGTTACAATAAGTAAAAACCAACATAAAACAAGAGTCAAGTACTAAATATCCATCCTGATAAAAACATAAGTACATAATCCCACTACATAACTAATAGCCATAATAGAAAAGATAAGCTGAGCTTTACATCAACGGTCCAAGCTCCAAAAGTTAGATAAAGTAATCTGATCAAAGCCCACTAGTGCTAGGCCCACTCTGAGAACCTGAGGGTTGGGAAAAAGACAAAAACAACGGGGTCAGACATAAGTCTGAGCGAGTCCTATAACTTTAACAATACAATCATTAAAGTAATTAGGGTATGATATAAACTTGGTACGGTAACGACTGGGGATAAATGACTACACTAAGCAGCCAACTAGACATAGGAAGAACCAAGATAACGGTAAAGACGCATCTACCCACCCAAGGATAATTACTACACTGCACCACACCAATCATTCCTAACTTAAAGGTTGATCCCACCCAAGGACTTAGAAAATTTAACTAGTAGTTTCGTGTACCCCTAGCTGACCACATAGGTGCCGTCTGCCCCTATCTCCACTAGGTGTACCCACTATTCCCCAAGCGATCGGCTCCCTAACGTAGATACCCGTGCTGGCCCCACAGTGGGGTGTATCACTCCCCAAAGTGGCAAACCGATACAACCAACGGTGCACGGCTTATACCTACACGATGCAACAACGTCTTACCTACCAGTCCGGGCCCACACACGCATATGAAACCCGTTGGACTTGCGTTGCCACCGCTAACCCGTTTTGGCCTCTTATAGTCAAACCCAGTACGCGTGTCCCGTCCTCGACTTGGGTCGAGCCCACAAAGATACGTTTTGGGTTACTGGTTGAAATGGGCCCCCACAAGCTACCTAGCTAAGCTTGTCCCTTTTCTAGTGCATCCCACTTAACCCGTTAATCATGTTTAATTACATGTTTCCACTTGGTTAAGTATTCTAATCGTATTTTCTATTGCCACCCAAGGCAACCCACTAGATTTCCACATGCCACCCAAGGCACTTACTTGATTTCCACATGCCACCCAAGGCACCCACGTAACCCCTTATGCCCCACTACATGCTTATCTGGTTACGTGTTTCTTAATTGATTAAGAACGTAACCTTTGTAAAGACCTCTCACATTAGACTATCTTTTATGGCAGCTGGATTTGCCGGTCGGGTCCGGGCAGCCTTACGCCATAACCGTGTCTAACCTCGTGTCTTTACACTTGTCACGTATTTAGTTCATGCCTAAGACCTCTCACATTGGGCCAACCATTTGTAGCCGCTGGATTTGCTGGTCGGGTCCGGGCAGTCTTATGCTACAAAAGGGTCCAACCTCGTGTCTTAGTCGATTAATTACATCTAATTACTCACCCCCATATTTTGAATTAATATTCCCTAATTAATTCCAATTTAATGATGTACATAATTGACTCAATTATGTCCATCCACTTATGGTATGCAACATCATACCAATTTCACCACAATTTTGTTAACATGAATATTAACCCCATCGTTCCCCACGTAATACGCTAACATAACATACTTAAAAGGGAAGATTCATCACCAATACAATGGTTTCAACTTAGCATAACATTAGCATCAACATGGGTTTTAAAGGTGTCAACTTGCATATATGACCATAGCATCAAACCCAACTAGCATAAATAAACAACCCAAACTTGCATGAATCACATATGTCATAAAGAGGGTAACTTGCATAGGTTACTTATGTCATACAAAGGGGTAAACTTGCATATGTATGTATGACATACAAAGGGGTTAACTTGCATATGTATGCATATCATACAAAGGTGTAAACTTGCACATGTTACTTGCATATAATCAAACACCAAACTTGCATAACATGTCATATATGAACTTGCATATAATCAAACACCAAACTTGCATAACATGTCATATATGAACTTGCATATAATCAAACACCAAACTTGCATACCATGGTGTCATAATGGATCAATGTTTATCATAGTGATTTGCATAACTAGCATCATGAACATATAGCATAAAACTAGCATCATGAACATATAGCATAAAACTTGCATAACTAGCATCATGATCATATAGCATAAAACTAGCATCATGAACATATAGCATAAAACTTGCATAACTAGCATCATGAACATATAGCATATGATAACATAACTTGCATTGATCCACATTCATAACCATAACCTCATTACATCCTATCATAATTAGTTTAGCAATTGCTTGCTAAAGGCATAGAAACTCACAACTTGTTGATTAGCACTCCTAGGAAGAAGATTTAGTTGCTAGAGTTGATTAGAAGTTGATTTGAGAAGCTATCTTCCTCTTTAATTTGTGGAGGCTCCTTCTAAGTTGCATTTTGACGGCATGATGACGTTGTATCCAATTTTAGTACGAATTAGGGTAGTCTTAGGGTGTATTTATAGATTTAGGATGTAATTTAGGCCCTTAGATTAACCCTAGTTTAGGTTAGAGCCGTCAGATTTCGTCACAAGCCCCAAAACACAGCCAAAACCTGACCAATTCAATCAAATGGTGCACCAGGCAAAATTGCCCGGCCACCTGTGTCGACTCCCAAGTCGACAGGGCAGTCGACTTGGGTCCAGTCGTGTCGACTCCCAAGTCGACTCCCCAGTCGACTTGGAGTGTGGCGGGAATTTTCCCGCCTAGCTCCAATTCTGCATTTGAAATCTGTATTTCGAAATTTGAATTTTCTGAAAACTTCTTCGGGCCTTAACTGGGTCATACGGACTCCGATTTTTGAAAACTCGGACTCTATTTCGCGTATTTTTCCGAGACGAACATAATGGCATAGCCCGTTTCCCCTGATTCAGATCTTAAAATTTAATTCTGCCCTGATTTATATTATAACAAGTTATTCAACATACGGGGTGTTACAATGAACATAAAGCTTTTAGACGAAAAGATGTGTTGCTAATGGGTAGGATTGAGGTAATGGGAATGTGATGTCTGTCTGGGTTGTTGTTGTTAAGCCATCGTTGGGTAGGATGAGTCGCGAGTGGCTGAGGATCCTGACAGTAGGTTTCAGAATTCCACTGGAATGGCTATAGGCTGAAGTGCATAGCTGGAGAAGAAAAGGGATTAGGTAATTAAGTTAAATAATTTTTTGTGCTTAAATTCGTTAGTCATGTATATACACACATATATAAAGTCTTTTTGAACTCACAATGTCATATTTAAATACATACAAGATTTCATCAAATGAAACCAATCGAGTAATATGTAGCTCCAGGATACATAAGCTGGAATTTAATTTGGAACCAAAATGGATTGGAAAAATTAAAATCAAATTGAGTAAACTCACTCTCTGGATTTTTATTTAATATAATGTTATATGCTGTCTGTTGGTTGTTTGGATGCATTAAATTATTATTATGGCTAATATATATATATATATATATTAGTTATATAGGTTTGGTGGTTGTGGCTATACATATATGCATATATATATATATATATATATATATTGGATATTTCCCGTAGAACCATTTGCGGATGCCCGTAGTATTATTAGCGGATGACCATATGCACCCCACAATATATTACAGCGGATGACCTTCTATATCACAATATCCTGCCTAATGGGTATTATTTATGTTGGGTAACATCTGTGGATGCAGGAAAACAGGTTGGAGGGATCCAACTGGATTCCTCAAAATATATTATTATTTGTTTCATATATATCATCATATATGATGTATTAGAAAACCTGTGGTTGATAATTGGGTGATTTGGATGTTTGAATATCACTGGCCCTAAATATATAAAAATATCGAAAAAAAGAAATTTTGAGATTTTAAAGGGGAAACCTATTTTTCCAAAAATAGAATTCGAGTAGGCTACGAAATATTAACTTGTTTTGAATAATAAAAACAAGTGGTGAATTTATAAATGATGTTTATAAATGAAATGGAATAATTATCATTGGATAATTTGAATATTTAAATTCAAATGTGATCTTAAAATGGGAAGTTGGAATCGTTTTACAGAAGTAAACAATGAAATTTATTCTAATGTTCGGAATGTAAATTAAATTGAATAAATCCATATGATTTATGTTTTGAATTCGACTCGGTCAAATTATTAAATTATTTCCAGAAAGGATATTTAAATTGTATTAGATAGAAACTGAAATTAAATATGAAAATAGATTCTACAATTATACATATGTGTATATATAAGTTATAATAATAAAATATTCCAAAATAAGAACCGGGTTTCAAATAGATTTTGAAATGAAACTTGTTTTAATATATAAAACATGGAAGTTGAATTTATAAACGATGTTTACAAATCTAGGGAAATAAATTAATTTAAAAGTTTGAATTTCAGTATGAATTCAAAAGTGAATTGAAAACGTTTTTTTAAAAGAACGATTGATTATATTCCATAATTCAGAATATAAATTGAATTGAGAAAAATCCAACGAATTTGTAATTGGAATTCGATTATAATGAATTGTATAAAATAATTTATTTCAAACAAAATCGGAATATAATATACAAGAATGAGTTGTAAATAAATTTATGACCAAGTAATGAAAAAATCGATATGTAGGGATAATCAAGAATATTAATTAAGATTTGGAAGACTAGTTTAATTTATATTTAAAATATGGAAGAATGGAATTGAAATTTGTTAATAAACGAAGTTTAAACGTTTATATTTAAATATAATTAAAACGAACTCACCGCAGCATGGTAGTTCGTAATTTGACATTTCAAACTTCAAGTGAGTATGTAGACTCAATTTAAGTCGGAATTCTTTGCAGGTTTGGAATGAAGTGTGTAAGGAGATATAAATTGAAATGCCTGACAAAGAGGTACGTATTTAATTCAATATAAGTTTTTATGTGTCGAATCGACAAGTTACTTGGCTTTTTAATCTTCTTTTTGAATGGAAAGGGCCTAGAGAGGCGTTTTGTAGTTGTATCGACTGACCCGTACAATGGAGACGCTGGCGAAATTTTCCGAAAATTCAAGGAGATAGAAAAATTTATGAAAAGTTAGATAACTAAAAATTGACTTGTCAATTATATATGAAATTTTAATAAGCAAATAAACGTATAATGGAATTTTATAAGAAAGGAAGAAAATTTTTAAAATTAAATCTTGGGAGATGGAAGGAGAAACGTATGCACATTTTAAAGTGAATGATGGTTTAAAAGCAAACATTTTATAGACACAAACGATTTTGTTGATAAGAATTTAAGAAATGAAGTTAAGGAAATTAGAAACTGACTGGAGATTAGCTGAGTTGAATGACTTCCTGAGTGTCGATCTGATGTGGGTTTCGGCCTTTGGAGTTGATACCTAGGGAATTGTTCACTTACTAGTTTACAGTTAGGGAATGATGAATGTGGAAGAATAGTGATTTGTGAAAATATGGAAACGTTTTTCCAATGTTAAAGAGGAGATATTTTCTGGAATATATAAAATAAATAGTTATGATAGATGGAAATGTTTCTCCAAGAATCGTGAGAGGTTGGACGGGTTTAGAGAAATATCTGGGTAAAGATATTGAAGATAGATTGGAAAATGATAAATTTAATTAATGAAATATTAATTAAGGGCTCAGTGGTTGTTTGATGCTTTAGATGAATGTTTGATTTTCTTCGATAGTTAAATAACCGACTATCGAAGTATTGACCAATATCATTGTCAATTTGGAGAGACAATTTGGATTATTATTCGAGAATCACTCTGTATCGGCAGTAGCCACAACACAATATTGCCAGTTTTGCCACACCCAAATGCGGGAGAATTGCCACGGCCTTTAGCCGTGACAATTTTGGAAGGTTTTAAGCCATGGTAAATTCATTTAGCATGGCTTTAGGCCATGGCTATTTTGGAACAGGCTTGGCCCGTTTTAAAATTAAAGGAAAAATTTTTACACCCTCGTCCCTTTGTGTCCTTTTTTTTCCACGCTCAAAACGAAAGTAAACCATCGATCCCCAAAATAAAAAATGCTCAGCTTATTCCACGATCAATTTTTTTTACCGTTCGCTATATTTTAGATCGAAACTGTTTTGCCAATAGATCCTTTTTGCATCTTCCTCTCATTCCAAGGTTCTGATTCAGGTGATTTTTCAGGTATGAAATCGAAACCCTAATTATATGTTTGATTGTTTTCAGTCTTATTTATTTCGAATCGTAAGATCCTACATCACCTTTTCTATTCTCCGGCCTTCCAATTCTCGATAGAATTAGGGATACAAATAAATCAATTAGATGTTCTAGTACATAAAGCTGTCAAGCTTTTGCCCACAGTTTGATTTTGTTAGCTGTTGTTTATAAGACTTTGCAATTCTCCCTTAATAAAAGACGTGTTTTTTTTTCTTCTCCTCATTATTAAAGCAAAGCACGAAGAACATGCTCCATTGTTCTCATAAATAGGAAAACAATAATGCTGTATAAGCCATCTTCACAAACAACAACACTTTCTTGTTTCGTGTATTATCATTTTTCTCTATGCAAAATGTTTGTGCAAAACAATTTATATACGACGAAAGCAAGTTAGGCTTTATATCTGAAATACCAATATATTATTATATGATATGTTAATGACACAAAAAAATATGCAAGAGTTTATAAGTGGAAATTTGTTATAATGTATCGTCATTTGCTTCCAAAGTTATGCAACTAAGTTTGTTGTTTTCTTAATTGATATTTATTTTATTTGCAGGAAAATTTGGCACTGCCAATCATCTGCCCAATCGTTTGCTTCTAGATTTTCTTAGCAAAGTGTCATTTAGCTTAGTTTATGTAATTCCGATAGGTAAATGTGTTAATTTGACTAGTTGAATTTCTTCATATGTGAAACTTGAATTTTTGTATTGTGCAAGTAAGATCGAACATAAATTAAGCATAGTATAAATCATGAGTAATAATTATATTTTGCAACCTTATTCTTCATTTGGCTATCAGTCTAAATTGTCTATGATTCAAAAATCCATTATATTAGTCCACATAGAGGTATTTGTTGGTTCCATGTTCAATCTATTCTTCTCATTATCGGAACTGTACATGTTAAACAGTTTGCTTATTTGACATTATAACATTTGCATTCAGTATATTTTGAGTTATCTTATAACAGTTTTATTTACAACAAAGTTATCCATTATTTTGGCATATAAATTATATTTAGCATTATAACAGTCTATGATTCAAAGTTCTACCATATGATTCTTCTTGCAACTAAGAACGTGATAAATAAATAGACAGTATATTCCTTTTAGGTTAATAGGAAAGCAAAAGATTAGTAATAATATTTTATCTTCCCAAGTTGATACCCCTTTTTGGTTTAAGTATGTACCCTTTTTGATTTGGAACACACTATTCTACATATTTATTCTATTTGAACTTAGTAGGACTGCATGATTATTTACGCATCAAAAGAAGAAGAACATAATTGTAAGGCTGTTGTAGTTTTCTCAGTTCCTGAAAATATTAACTGAGATGTAAATATGTAACAAGATAGCATTTTATGAGAGCAATTACAAAATTTGGGAAAGAGATGAACAAGATCTAACTAGTTTGCTAAAAAGGGACACAGGAAATAACAGACAATAAGATAAGGTCGAACAAGTTCATGACACTGTAAAGGCATTGTCCCGATATTCGAGTTTATCTGAAATAGGTTCAAAGCGGCTCTAAATTTGGGAAGTAAAAGGATAGTGCTAGATATGAAAGGATCATACTGCGCTAAATTACAGAACGTATCAATTAAAGAAAGTGTAAAACGTATTGCATGGGACAAGTGGGTGCACTAAAAAAAGAAACGATAATACTTGTAAAAGGAAAGTAAGGGTTAGTGAGAGGTTAGGTCAAAACAGAGATGATATCCTGCATTAAATAACGTTATGGAGTTTAAAGGGCTACTAATGTCAGGTGGGGACGCTCACACAAATGCACATCTTTGGAATTTGAGTAGAAACATTTTAACTTCCAAGGACTGCGGTAGGACAATTCTCAGAAGTTTCAAAGCAAACAAATAGTTAGATAGTACTGTAGGCTGATCTCAAGTAATTAAAGAATAAATACATAATTAACGGACTACATGTGGCTATTTCTTTGTGGTCTAGAACTTGATTGATGAATATCTAAATACTGCGAGGGATGTGTCTACACAATTTGAATGATTGAATGAACAAGCTTAAAGAGCACCACATAGGTTTGAGTCTATGTAGTCTAATTTTAAAGAATGGATTTAGTAGAATGCTACAATGGGCTAATTCCAAGCAGTATCAGACATGACATAAATATTTAGGGGAGATAAAGGGAGTATTGTGGGGAGAACACAACAATATAATAAGTGGTTAAAGAACAACCAAAGGTAAGAACTAGATGGGGATCTCGTTGGGAGCATAGTAGCAAAGAAATATATACTAAAGAATAGTCTAAATCAAATGTAAATATGTAACAAGATAGGATTCAAAGATTATTATCGATCCCCTTTATAACTTCTTATGTTTAAAAACTGAAACAAAACCACAGCAAGGACTAGGAAAACTGAGATGTAACTTCAGCTTACAAGACTGGAGCAGTTACAAGAGAAGAAATTCTCAAGTGAAATTAAATATAAAGATGTGGTGTTTGCAGCTAATGTAACTTCAGGTTAAACATATAACTTCGATTTGGCAAGTACAAGGGCAAAGGAGTGTGCATATGACAGTTTAGGGACTCTCTGCAGTCTTGTAACTTCCCGTGACAGGGAGTCCTGAAATTCTTAATAAATTAAACAATAATAAATATTTAAGTATAACTGCAGCAAAATGCTCCTAATGCAGATTTTAAACTTACTTGTATATACCTAGCATCTCTTATAATCTCTTTTATAAAAGTAAACATAACCATGTACTGTTCATAAATTGTGTGCTCTATACTAAGGTGGGTTCGTTTTAAACGATGCATGACATATATTAACATTTTAGATCATAAACAATGCGGTAAACTTAAATTGATTGCCAAAGCTTCACAGCAAGGACTAGAAAAATTCCTGCTAGTTTCCTTTGGTGGTGGTATATCATGAAAAATAACTGTAATGTTTTGGTTGACATTTAAAAGAATATTAAACATAAAAATTAATTTTTTGTATTAATTAATTTAAATATTACTCTCCTTTTGATTGATAATTATGTAATGCAAGAACATATATTTCTAAAAATTGGATTCACAAATTACTTAACGTAAATTACACAGTATTGCACAAATATTGATTTCACAGTATTGATTTCACAAATTACTTAACGTAAATGAGCATTGCAGTCTTTATATAAAATTTTAAGAAATGGCAGATCATATTTAAGAATGGCATCTTAGTTAATATTTCACAGTATTGATTTCACAGATCAAATTTTAAGATATGGCATCTCAGTTAATATTTCACAGATCAAATTTTAAGAAATGGCAGATCAATTTTCACAGTATTGATTTCACAAATTACTTAACGTAAATGAGCATTGCAGTCTTTATATAAAAGATGCATTGCACTGGTAATAGAAAGAATAAAGGTAAGAATTTTTTTTTTCATCTTGAAGAATGCAACTGACCTGTAGTTATGTTATAGAGATAATTTTGGTGTTAAAATTTAAATCAGCATTGCAGTCTTTATATAAAAGATGCACTGCACTTGTAATAAAAAGAATTAAGGTAAGCAATTTTTTTCCCATCTTAAAGAATGCAACTGACTTGTAATTATGTAATAGAGATAATTTTGTTTTTAAAATAGATTCTGATATTTTGAATATGAGTATATTTTGGATCATTAAATGCTAGCATTTTTGTCCTTTGAATTTAGAAATAATCATGTTTTTTAGGTATATGTTTGATAATAGGAAAGAAATTATTTTTTGGACAAACATTGTATGTTATCAAAATAAAAAGGAAAAATTTGGCAAGTCATACCTGTTTTGGTAAAGTATAATACAAACAGACCTGTTATAATACAAACATTGTATGGAATATGAAGACATGGAAGGCTATGGTATAACTATATACAAATTTCAGTTTTATCTCTGTAGCGATAATAAGTAAACAAAAATGGATTTGGTAGGAAAAATTTCTTTTGTAAAAGTTCTTCCTCTTGGTAAAGATCCGCCTGCTATCTTTTCACTCATTTTTAATGATAATGGGAAGATTTTGGTAGCCTCCTTAACTGATGGAATGATTCATATGTTTGGTATCATCAATTTTTTTAATGCCATCATAGTGTACATCTATTCACTATGTAGAAAATGATCCGTCTGCTTCTGCAATCATATAACCTCTGTTGTAAAGCTTGCTCTGTAGAATCCGAAGTAGGCTATACATATATACATCTTAAACCATAGAAAAATTATTGTTATGCTCATGTTGCTCGCGGTAGTGATTTAAGAAACATAGTTTAATTTCTCAGTATGTTATTTAGCTATTTAATTTTTGTTATATGATTTATATATTTTTACAGGTCAATTTTTTTAATGTCAATTTCCCTTTGGCTTTTACCGTTCATTATATGTTATTGTTTCAGAGTCAGTTAAAAAGTTGGAAATTTAGCCTTGTGTATTGTAGATTGAAGAGGAAGAAGGATGAAGTATGTAAAGCTAGAAAATTACATTTTCTTTTTTCGTTTCAATTTATATTGATATGTTCAACTAGTTGGTACCGGGACAGCGTCCTTGCTTATGTTGATGTTTCCAATTAAAGTTTACAACCTTTTTTTCGTATATTTTTTTTAGGTTTAAAATCAGTTTTTCTCTTTTGGTTGTTTTCAACTCTTGTAAATTCGTCTGCAGGCATAGTATTGGACATGTATATGTTTGTTTTGATACAATGACAGCTGCGTCGAGCTGTCGGCGTGCGGTGCATATGAGGTTTTTTGCTGGAAGGTCCGTTTCTGCCATTTTTCCGGTATGCACTTAACCGTATGGATCCTTTTGGTTAATTTTCTTCTAGGCATTAGTATTTCATGAACGTCCAAAATTGCGTTGCCATGTGTTTTCTTTCCAGCTATATCCGTTGTTATTTATGAGTAGTCGGGTCGATTGCCATTGATATTGGGGCTACTCTGCACCTCCATCTAGAGCAATGCACTATTACCAACCAGGATAGAAAAGGTATGTCCGTAAGTGTGGTTTTCGCTTATTGCATATGTAGCAGGTTAAGAACATTTTCAATTGCTCAAATGTGAATAAATGGTTGAGAAGAAAGACTCTTGTTGGGTGTGTGTACATATGTGTTAAAACTTAAATTAAACTAATTCAAAGAACTAGTTATTTTTAAATAGCTTTTATTAGTGACACATATCCCATGTGGTAAGGCTTCTAGTTTTAATTGTTGATAGAGATCTTTGATTTGATCCCCTAAGCATACTCTAGGACTGGAGTTCAAGAAAAAAAAGAAACAGAATAAGCACATTGCTTTTAACGTTATCATAATGACTTATGGGCTTATATGACCATATGTAACTGGGAGAATCAGTAGTGATAAGGTTGGAAAAATATGTGTTGGAGGAAGAAACACGTTGCTGACTTCTACACAAGATGGCACTGTCATTCAGGTAAAGCACAAATTCATTTTTCCATCCTATTATGACCGCTTTCATATTCAGGTGTATTTTATAATATATATATATATATATATATATATGTAATTTTGCCATCTGTCTATGAAGTCTCTATATTAGAGAAGCTTATGCAGGAGCTAAAATAATTCTCATTCTTATGAAACTTTCTTATTGCAAGTACGAATGCACGGAGGAAAATTCCAATGACTGCTGCTGCATTTTATGCAGATGACTTTATTTTTAGCTTTTGCAGCAAAGACTATCATCACATAATGGGATCTCGACCCAAAAATTCTCTTGTAGCTTGTAGCTGTAACTAGAGATTATCTTTCAGTTATACATGCATTCCACAATACTCTTCTACCGTACAAGACTTGCACTAAATATATTTATCATACGATTGATTTTTTTCCTTTTATGTATTTGTAGCCAGTGGCTATACAATGTTTCACTAGTAATCCACATTATATGGTGATATCATCCCAAGATTCAAATCCACAGTTAGCCATATGGGATTTGTCAAATTTATCGCTACTTTGGTCTTATAAATTTTGTGCAGAAGATACTGTTTAAAACAATGATGCACACCTGATTCTCTAACACATATTTTAATGTAATCATAATGAACTATGGTCACAATTGGAAGGAATCATAATAATCATGTGCCACTTATAAATTGATTCAATTTTGTTCACGTATAAATTTACTTTAAGATCGCAATGCTACTTATATTATTAGTTTATATAATGCTAACTTTGCTTTGCAGGTTGGTCACCTCAAGTAAGGATATGCTATGACGGGTGCTGTAAACACCTCTATTGGCATGTGTTCAAAATGACTCACCCATGTATCTATCCGGCTCTCATCATATTGCTATTGACTGTGAAATATGTTGTTGTACAGTTGTGAGTGATGCTGGAATAAATTTTATGCCAACTGTTCTAATTTGGACCAATTCGTCGGATGCACCAATCATGTTTTTATTACTGCACCAGACTTTTCCTATGCAGTGTCTTCCCCAAGTTTGCAGCAGTAGATTGGCATCCCTATTTCAAATATCCCATTGTATCCTGCTATGCATCCAAATGCTCTTACAGCGGTAAAAAACGTAATTAGTTCTTTAACCTTGTAGTCAACATTATTTTATGTTCTTTGGAAAATGTAATTAGTTTATTACCTTCTACAATGCTTGGTACATTACATTGTGAAGTCTGAACATTTTTATTTGAATATGCAGTTCACAATGGCAAATGGAGAAAAGAGGCTGGCAAGAAAATATTTATATACGTACAAGCCTACGAAGAGAATGATCCTAAAACACGCGAGGGGTTAGATCCCAAAATAGTATAACTGGAGAACTTATTTTGTGAGTACCTGCTACTCTTTTAGTTGCTTTTTATTTGAATTATATGCAATTTCATGGTTCATACTACAACCACAATTACATAAGGAGTTCGCGGCTCACATCATATGCTGACTAATAGGAGACACCGTTAGCCTATCATATGCTGACTAATCATGTACTCAAAAAGCTCCCTATTTTTGTTATTGGATTTGCATGGTACAAACATGGTTGAGCTTTGAACCCTTCTAACTTTGCAGATTAGTACAACTAAGGATGTATAATTGTGTACATATTACTAATAAAGTGCCATTTTCTTCAAAAATAATAATATTACGCTTGAAATTTTTGAAACTAACTAAAAAAGTTTCGCTTTGTTAGATGTGAAACACGATGCTAAATTTAATTCTCTATCTTTACAGTTGCATTTCTTACATAAATTTCCATCGGAATGTATATGGAGAGATTTGATTTGAACACATTTAAATCAATAAATTTTAGTATATTTGACAATAATAGTCTAAAGTACATGTAGTTATCAATTAATTAATAATAAATAAACGAACATTAAAATGAAATAATAATAATATGGATTTGAAACTATGAAATCACCAGTCACATATTCAGGTTCTATAATAAAACTATGTAGAAGTAGCTTCATATTTACAGAATTAGCTACTATATTTAGAGAAATAATCATATGTCAAAGTTGTAAGCAAGAAGAAAACTAAGATAAAAAGCAAATATTTTCATGTTTGTTTTGTAGCTAAGACATGTAGAAAGCAACCTAATATATTAGTTAGTTTCAGACTTTTAGTTACACCAAAATTTCTTGTTATTCCAAATGTTATCATTCGTTGTCATCAAATTGCAGGAAAGCCGATTGATGAAGGTGACTATTATGTGTCTATTATGTTCAAAACTTTAAATGTGTCTATTATGTTATCATTCTAAGCTTAATCAGGTGTCTATTATGTTCAAAACTTTAAATGAAATTCAAAATTTTATTTTTTTAGTGAATCATGTTGAAATCAAAATATACCTATGTTGTTGTTTTTTCTTCCTTTTTTTTTCTTGTAGGTTCAAGCAGGTCTTTCTGCATTAGAAGATGCAATGCAAGTAGGATATGAAGATTACAAGGTATGATATGATATAAACTGCAAAATCACTTTGTTCAAAATGAAACCTGATCAAAAATGTGTGCCATTATACTGTTGCCATCGTAATAAATACATTTCCTTTTATTCATGGTTCACCAATGTTTCTTTAAATATTTTATTTCTTTAAGTAAAAAAGTTGAGTGATTTATGAATTTGACATGGTAAAGCAATTTTGCATACATTAAACATTTTATAAAATTCGATGTAGGAAGTATGGGAAGAAGCTATAAGGGATATTTCTGACACATGCAATTATTCCTTGTTAAATGTAAGAGAGTCCAGATTTAGCAAATCAGTTATTCCTTAGGATGAACTCAAATTTAGGGAACACAATGTAATATTAAATAGTGTTTTTGAATAAAAGCTCATTGTACAATAGAAAATATCCAAATATTGTGACCATCATTCTAGATAAGAATGGTTTTGACAATGGAAGATGATTCAGCTTTGGTCTAAGCATTTTCAAACTTTGTATTGTTTTCATGTGAAATTTGAATTACTGACATGATTATTGTGCCATGCAATTTTTTTTCTTTAAAATGCACATTTAATTAGCTATGGCTTATAGCCGTGGCTAATTCTCATTTTGCCATGGCTAATTTTTATTTTGCCACGACTCATTTTTATTTTGCCAAGGCTCATTTTTATTTTGCCACGGCTCAAGGCCGTGGCAGAAATTTTGCCATAGGTCATTTTGCCATGGCCCAAAGCCGTGGCGAAATAGCTTTTCTGGTGTAGTGCTGCGAATCAAATTACATGAAGATGATTGAAGACGGAGTAATGTACAATGGCTTTTTCTGTTAATCCTAGGTAGAAATTGCCTAAGATGGATTAATGAAAATTGTGCCTTCAGATTCGTTCAGTCGTAGAACGAACGTGTATGGATGAATGTCTAACAGAGTATTTCCAAGGATCGCATATGTTGGTCTATACAAATATACATCTGGTGGCGGAGAATTTATTCTTTTAGCATAATATTCAGAATATATTTGTGCAAATCAATTAATGATTACGGATCTGACAATGTGGCATTCAAAGTGATTGTGCTATCACTGAAAAGTAAGTAATCGTAGCCTTATTCCTCAACAACTGGGAAATAACAAAAATCGGTTAGGTAGCATGACTTAGTGGGTAGGTCACAATTAGGGTGTATTATCACATATATAGAGAAAATTCATTTCTTTCTTTAATCTAACGATGATGTCCCTTTCGGGGACGGTTGTTGATCCTAGTTGTTAGTGATATACATTCAAAACACTCAAGCGAAATGAGTGGTCGGTCATGCGTGGCTGCGTTACAAGAGGTTCTTGTTGATCCCAATGGTTGGTGATATACATTTGATATACTCAAGCGAAATGAAAGCAATCTGAAATGCGAGGATGTTGCTGACAAGACAAAAGAATAAAAAAAAAAGATATTGAAGAAGGAATTGGTACTGAAGACGCGAAAAAAGATAACAAGACAAAGGAGGAAAGAAGTGAGAAGGAACTGCAAAATGATGTTGATGAAAACAAAAAGAAAGTGAAAGGGTCCATCTATGAATTTTATGAAGATAAGAACAAAATGGTGAGCAAAGATTATAACATTCCTATTTCAGAGAACTTTATTTTCCAACCAATGTTTTCTAAAATGTCATGCAAAAGTCATATTTGGGAAGTATGCAAAGCAGTTGGATGGATAAATAATTGTAAGAATGAAATTATGAAAGAATGGAAAGATGACATATACGACTCATTCAAAGTTTATGACACCAGAATAAGATAGAAGCTAGAGCACACACTGTTTGGAATGTCTTGTGCGGATGGAGGAGACAAAATGAATGGAGCACGGTTGAAAAAATTGCATTGAAGATCTTCATATTGGGGAAGAGGAAGAAAACGAAAAAAGAAAATTTGGATAATTTCTTTAGTCCTGCCAAAACACGTAAAATACAACGAATCAAAATCTTGCATCAATTTGCAAAACCAAGTTTACGGGGGGATGTTGGAAATAAACTTGGTTTTAATAAGAAACAAATAAATTTGGTTTTAAAAGGAAACATAACTTATGAATAGATTTAATTATTGTATTTAGGGAAGGATAAAAAAAATGTTAATAAATATTAGAATTATCATATATGTATTAGAATTATCTAGATAATGGTTTGTTAAGGCAAGCCTAGAAATTAGAGTATAAGGAAAAATCTAGAAAAGAAAAGTCTAGAAACTTTGGTATGTTATAAAAAGAGATGTAATCTCTCATTTGTTGTATGAAGAAGTATGAAGCAATATCAATCAATGTATTAAGCTGATGTGAGCATTAATTAAGTTTGAATAAAATAAGTATATTTCCTTCTCATTTTAATTTCTCAAACTTCTTTTTCTAAAATTGCTAACATTGGTATTAGAGTTACAAAAATTTTCTCACATTGTCATCCTGCATCGTGAACTTTAGTGCTGATCAAATGTGGAAGTCTCTCATCAACCTCAGCAGGTTTATGTTACCGTATAAACTTAGCGTTGATCAAATTATCTAAGCTGATCACCATAGAAATTTGATTGAATATTATTCTCATAGCCTACTTCTTGTATTTTGATCAGTAAGCGTGTAAGTGCTAATAGTTATAATTCGGCCAGTTGGTCTAATTTCCATGTTCTTTTAAGCTAATTCATTGTCATACTCATAGGATACCATCATACCTTAAAATTGATAATTCAATTTGATATTACATGACACATTAAAGGAAACTATATGGGTGGAGCAGCATTAACCAATGATAGCTGTTCCCTTATTACAAATCTTCTCACTCATTTTAAGACACCCAAATTTTTTGCCGAAGCAGATACTTAAATCATCGAACTGCTAATTAATGGTAGACTTCAATAACTGATTTCAAACCGAGCAACGGTATGATCTTGTAGCCCTTGAAACCTGCTTCAGTAAATAAAGTTTTCCATTCGTTTTCAGTCCTTTCTTTTCCTGTGGTATGAACCATCATATGGACATCAAATACATACTGAGTTCTAGCCAAGTCAGAGTCCTCATTTTCTGTATTTATAACCATATCTATTATAATCACTTTTCCTCCCTCTTCCTTGCAAGGAATGGCCTGCTTGCATGTTCTCAGTATCTTCACACACTCCTGGTCGCTCTAGTCATGAAGTATCCATTGTACAGAAAAGAAAGAAAAACACACACTAGTTTGTCAAGAAAATCTAAAAGGCAACATATATAGAGTTAGCCAAATATATATATCTTACTTTAAATAAAGCTACATCTGCATTAGGAATATGATCAAACATATCTCCTTTAACAAACCTAACACTCTCATTATCCTCCAAACCCTCAATCACATGAGGCAGGTCAAGCATGCTGCACCTTATTCCCGGAAATGCCCTGGCAGTGGCATGTGCCAAAGTTCCTGCTCCACCGCCAACATCGACCATTGAGCTAAGTCCTGTGAAAACTTCCCTGCAGTCCCTAACAAGTATTTCACTAGTAATCCGGGTATCACTAGACATGCCTTCATTCATCATTCGGTTAAAGTCATTCATTTTACTAAAAGCTTCCCATACATTCCTTCCATTTGCTAGTTCATATGTTGTAGAATTGTCTTCTTCCAGGAGCCATTGACTAAGAAAATGCCATGGATTTAGGAAATTTTGGTCAAGCATTAAGAGTACGAAGGGAGAAATATTGGTAGCCTTTCCGGTTACAAGGATTTCAGAATGTTTTGTAAGGGAGTATAGTCCTTGTTCATCGTGGGATAGAAGTTTAGAGTGAACTAAAAGGCGGAGAAGACGAAAAAGATAAGGAGTTTTTGATGGAGGAAGGGATATGACGGTTGATAGGGGGGGAGATCAATGGGTTTGTTGTGTTTGTGAATGGCATTGAAGATGCCTAGTTTTTTTTTTTTTTTTTTTTTTTTTTTTTGAAACAGGCTAAAAAAAGATAAGGCCCACGACCCAAAAGAAATCAACAAAAAACCACTCCAAGGGTTAGCAAACCCTAGCCGACATAAACCACTATTATCTCAAAGTAAACTCAGTAATGGCGACATCTCTGAGGAAAACAAACATCATCGACTTCAAGGCGGCTTCCACACCATCGCTTTGTTGATATCCTTGCTTTGATTGCTTGAATCCAGCTTCCACTTAACTTCTTCGTGTCTCAGATGCATCTTTTGCTTCCTCAAAGGCAAATCAGGAGACTCGACATGAGTTGTAGAGTTTAAGTCTTTGAGATTTGAACTCTCCATCCTCTCGAAGCTTCGCTTCATGCCAAATAGCTCTTTGTTGTTGTTCTCTGAGCTTTTAGAACTTCTCTCTCCTTCAATCCAAGCAGATAAGTGATAGATCTGGTTGTTTAACTTAATCTTGTAATGGTTATCATCGATTCTGTGTAAATCTCTAAACTTTTCATCCAAATTCTCCTTGTCCAGATGTTTTGCAAGATCTGGATCACTGCTGGGGGTACTATACTCTAATACAGGTAAAAACATTTGATTACTGTATGAATTTCTCATAAAAGCACGCATTCTAGGGTCAGTAATATGTTTACTTCCCTGTTTAAAATTAAGTTTGTCTGCAGAGATATTAGAAGCCTCAGTGAGGACGTCAGATCTATTCAAATCATCTTTACTGGAGAGAAAATATTCGCTGTCTCCTGCAATAGGTAAGGATACAGAATTATTGTTCATATTATTTAATTTTAAAGGATGACAATTAATAATGATGTGATTCCTCCCTTAAGATGCCTAGTTGTATGGCGCATTTGAGTGACATGGAGCTCACGAAGTTGAACGTGTGGTTCCATACATGGGATTGAGCTTCAAGTAGCTCTATTGAACTTTCCGCATTAACACTTGCCATTATATGTTCAGAAGTAGTTGAAAATTGAAGTAAGCAGTAAGCTGCAGTGGAAAGACAAAGCAATACTTGCCTCTTATATAGGCTACAGATAACGGGAAACAAACACAAAAGTAGGTTCATGTAGACATCTTAAGACCCGGTATTAAAAAAAGCAGTAAATGATCGATGCAGGCTTGTGGGGAATGATTTTCCATCTTTATATTTCAACGCGCAAGTGTTTCAAAGGACTGCAAAGTTAACCTATTTTAATTTAATCGATCAGTGGAATCTGCAATCCATTTCCATCAATTGGATAGCAAGTAAGTATAAGCTCACTCTGCCTTAGCAGAGTTTGTTTAGCGTTGTTTTTATAATTTTATCGATCAGTGGAATTTGCAAACAAATCCGAAGGAGCCATATCAAAGTGTAGTAGTTTGTTCACCTCACTTTTAAGTGAGATGAACAAAACACTTCACCCTATTGGTGGAAATCAGGTAGGTCCATATGGACCCCCTGATTTCCACCAGTAGGATTCGGTGTTTTGTACACATCTTTGAAAAAGATGTGTACAAACTCGGACTCCAGATCAAACTCAGCATCACATGCACGCAAAGACAGGATAATCATTATGTTTGGGGAAAGACGACATACCAATAAAAGTAGTATGATAACTCAGCATACTACTTGTATAATAGAGACAAGCAACTTGTATAGTTTTGGCAACGCAAAGGCAGGAAGGAATCAAATGCGAAGGACCCACACCAACCGAACCATAACTCAGCATCACATGCACGCAAAGACAGGATAATCATTATGTTTGGGGAAAGAGGACATACCAATAAAAGTAGTATGATTGACTGATTGATAAGTTAATATCCAAATAGCCTAGTTTTCTTTGGCATATATTTGCGAGTGTGAACAAAACACTCGGCTCCTATTGGAGGAATTCAGGAGGGTCCATGTGTGACCCACCTGATTCCTCCAATAGGAGGAAAGTGTTTTGTTCACACTTAGAAAAAAGCATGAACAAAATTCTATTTCATATTTGCATGGATGAGCCTGATACAGAAAAGGCAGTCACTTATGATTAATAATTAAACTTGACATGAACCAAAGCTTATGTTATAATATCTATTTAGTCGTTGGCAGATTTCCATGCAGACAAACCATTCAACGACCCCACAAAGTACTGCAATATCCAGCCCATATCCATTTCGCTGACATCGGTCAAAGAGAGCACAAGTTTGTTCCCCTCACTTTGGGTGGGATAAACATAACACCGGTCCTAATTGGTGGAAATTAGAGAATTCCGTATCACTGGCCTGATTGGTGGAAATAAGAGAGTTTCATATCACCGGCCAAGACTGAACCAAACAGATGGTAGTTTTTTTGTTTGCCTCACCAAAAGTGAGATGAACAAACTACTAGTGAGTTAAAGATCCATACTGCAAGATGATAATGTGGAAGATCTCTTTTTCTGCAATACATATATTTGATTCAGATAAGTTTTTGATAATTTTTCAGCAATAAATGAGATACTGAATAAGTGTAGACAATAAATTTAAAATTTTGAAGCGTTTATGAATAATTGCGTAAATGTATGAACCTACTAGTTATAATTGCATTAATATTTGCAATTTTCTGTAAAGCTGCATATTTTTGTGTAAGTCATGCTTAAGCAATTTTATTTGGACATTTCTTGCATTAAAACAAAGATGATTTTTAATTGGATAAAATTTTGATGTTTGGTATTGCTTTACATTAATTTTTGATGATTTTGAGAAAAAGGACCAAATTTACATATGTATTTTGATAAATATGTTTTGTATATTTTGAAACTTAACAGTGATTTTAGAAAAATTGTCGTATTAAATAAACGATATAGTTAATGATGTATACAAGACTAAATATCAAAGAAATGGACTAAAAGAATAACCAAATAGATGTACGCACACCCTTTACATCGATCAAGATATAAATCAAGGGATTTTGTACAAAATATTGAGAGTTAAATGTTTCAACGAAAAGTAACTACAACTATTATTAACGTCTTCCGCATGTTATATATTCATGACATATATAAAAGAAAATGATTCACAAAATTAAGAAACGATCAATTAATGATCGAACATAATTTATATTCGTACAAATTTTGTTCTTCTAGCTTACATCATAAATAAAATTGAATGAGTGCGGACAAATGTTTTCTGCTCAGGGACATAATTGGGCATTGCTATTTTACATTATATATTATGCTTTTAAATGTGTTTTTACCAATTATGTTAATTTTATCATTCTATACTGAAATATGAGCATTTTTCAAATATTTACACAAGCAAATCAACAATTTAGTTGTCTTAAACGTTTAAATTGGTTTTTCATCTACATAGAGAGATCGGAAAAGTCAACGTTGATCAACATTGCAAGCGAGTATTGGTCCCTCAATCTTGCAATGGTTTTTTTTTTCTAGGACAAAAAAAAATTGTTTGTAAAAATGGTTTTGTGTTTTGAAAGTACCAAAGATATTTTTAACTTCTAAACAAACACAGCAGAGTAATAAACAAACACAGCAGAGTAAAAAAAATGTTTCCAATTCAATACGCAGCAGAGTAATAAACAAACACATTTCATTATCAACATATTATTACACATCTCATAGTCAACACCGTATTATATTAAACATCTCGCCGTCAACATTAACGATACATACATCAACAATATCATTACACCAAAACGATATCATCCATAATCCTTCATATTATAGAACTAGTAGTAGGTAGACACCAAAGTTGGTAATACATATAAAGCATACAACCCAAAATATATAGCACTAAAATCAAAAGAGAGGTACATCATACTAATGTTTTTTTTAAAACAAAAGAAAAGATAAAGGAATGATAGAAATCATATGGAGGTCATGCTTCTTGAAAATATGTAGAAATTAAAGTTGTGGCCATTGTAACGACCCGGGTTTTCGCGATCCTGGATATCGGCATACAACACTATGTCGATTATTCAAGCATCGGAGATACCAGATAGTCCATGAAAGAAATTAGAGGATGGGAATAGATAAGATAGAAACTTAGAATAGAAGAAGAAGAAGAAGAACATACAACATCAGAGTAACACGAATCTCACAGCGGAACGAACAACATATAATAGATAACATATCTTTGAAATAAAATCAGTATATGTATACAGTAACATTATCAGAGTACAACACTTACAACACAGCGGAAATAACTATAGCTATATAACCCTGAAGCCTACTGCTCCAAGCTCTCCAAGTATATCTGCAAAATCCTGACTACTTGACTACCCATACAAAATTAGGCACCCAAGAGTTTAGGGAAAACAAAACAAAATAAACTCTGGGTTATTCGTGTGTGTGGTGTGAGTAAACTCAAATCATTTGTTTAACTTTTCAAAATCCTTTCTAAAGAAATGATAATCGTAAGACCGATCCACACATAAACACGGATGGTTTTCACCTTACGATAACCCAAAATATTCTTAATGTCAAGGCTCTTCTGATATTACAATCATGTCTAAATATAAGTACTTAGCAATCTAGCAGAAACGCTTTCATCTCACGTTCTACATATATAATATACAATCAAAATCGTGGTATCTTATTGGGTAATGGATTTACAACTATGACAAGGTATGGATCCACCTTCCGATCAGTGTACTCTAGAAGCGATACACTGGAGTTCAACAAGAACATCTTGCAACTCGGCCACACTTGACCGACCATTCATTTCTCTTGAATGTATCGAATATATTGCCACCCCTCAACTAGTATTCCAACATAATCGTTCTCGGGAGAAACAGAATTGAAAGAAGTACAAATACGAATATTCTCTAGACGGTGATAATATACCCTAATTGGGTGCGGCCCACTTAGCCATGCTGCCTGCCCGATTTCTTTCATTTCCTAGTTGATGAGGCTCGAGGTCAAAACGTATCTTTTAACAGATCACTCCTCCACTTACTTTGAATGTCACATCGCCATACCCGCCAAATCACAAATTGATTTCCTCAAAAATATCACGGGTATAAAGCTAAGTGAAACGAATTCCTCCGCCACTAAACATAAATACGTTTGAAGAGATCGACTTCCGCGATCTATTAAATATACTCTGTCAGACATTCTTCCATACAGGTTGCCCTGGGACTGGACAAACTGAAGGCACTATTCAGTACATCCATCTTAGGCAATCTCTACCTAAGATTTATACAATAGTCCTTGCACTTTACTCTTCAATATATTCAGCATACTTGGTTTGCAATGCTTATGCCAATACGGAGTGGTTCTTCGGATAATAATCCAACCGGTCTCTCCATATTAACAATGTTAAAATGGTCAAAACTTTGATAGTCGGTGATTTAACTATCAAATGAAAAATGTCCGTGTACACACAACGATCTTATTTCCACATGGAATTATCGATCAAATCATCAAACATATATATATATATATATATATATATTCATATTTCCTTATTTTCTATGTTTAGAAAATATATGTTATTAACACTGGAAAACGTTTCCATAGCTTATTTACGTATCACTATTCTTCTACAACTATCAGTCTCTGACTGTTAACTAGTATGAGAACAATTCCCCAAGTATCAATCCCGAAGGTCGAAACCAACATCAGATAGACACTTAGAAAACCATTCAACTTGACTAATCTCTAGCCAGTTTTTAATTTAGCTTAGCTCCATTTCTTAACTCCTTATAAATAAAACATTCCATTTTCTATGTTTAGAAAATATCTCTGATTCTATATTTGGAAAACGTTTCCAAAACTCATTTATATGGATTTCAAACTACCGTTGTATAAAACATCGTTATGACCGCTCAATCCATAAATCGCTTAT